>OX101803.1:10179710-11446956 GCA_944452935.1 Rhogogaster chlorosoma | reverse complement strand
TATGGCATGGAGCGGAGAGACCACTTGACGATAGAAGAGTGAGGTGTATCGACTATAATAATAACTGATATCCGGGGCTACTATTAAAAGAAGAGCAACGGAAAGAATGTAACGCATTGGCTGGTATCAATAAAACGAAGTAGATACTAATGCTTCAAGTATTAGCATTTACTACGAAGCATGTAGGGGTTAATACTTCACCTCGTAGTAAATACTTCAATTGCGTAGTGGATGCTTCCCTCGTGTAGTACATGCTACGCAAGTGAAGTATCTGCTATTCCTAAGAAGCATTTGCTCCAATACTGTAGTATCTACTATACTAGTAGTATAAAATAATTTCTGGATATAAAATACCGAACATCAAGACGAAAACTATTATTTTCAATCACGATTTTCTCACATTTAACGAACTAGAAAAATTCAACAAACGTTATTTAAATGATTGGGTATATCTATGTATAATTCACACGAGTTATTTAATGTTTTCTATATTCCCTCCGATTTTTATAAAGTTTTATCCGTCGTCTAATATTCATAAAAGCGGCCATTTCCACTTATTTAGCCAAGTAGCCCGTCTGCGAAGTTGCTCGGAGAGCAGCTTCACTCAAACTGTAGTAGATACGACGCCCGGCTCAAAAACGGAGTACCTACTTCGAGCTAGGAGTAGGTACTACGAAACACTAGTATTAACTCCTATGTACGAAGCACCTACTACGCACATAGGAGTAGGTACTATGGAAGCAAAAGCATGCTACGCATCTGAAGTATCTACTCCGAATCCGAAGCATCTGCTTCAAGCACTAGCATCTACTTCGTTTTATTGATACCAGCCATTGACTGTAATAATAAAAGTACCAGCAATGATTCAATGATACAACCTTTTCTATGTCAATTTTCTTTTTCAATTGACAGAGATTTCTATAATGACGAAATTTATAAACTTGTATAATACCATTTATGTTAAAACATCAGATTGGAATTTTTTTTCTTATTTAAAATTATTTCTTAACTTACCAAAGCTATCAGTCCCCCATGTAGATTCGTCCAACTGATGATGATTGACACTGTATAGGCTTTCTGAGGTTTCCGGAGTAGGCTCACTTGTAGATTGTGTTCCAGACAGGACCAACAACAAGCTTGCCGGATGAACTGATGTTCTCGAATTTTCACTGCCACGAATCTATAAAATAATCAGATGAATTAGTTTTATTGAATATTAATATTGCATGTAGCAGAAAAACCAATTGACAATCAAAGAGTTAGCAGTATGCAATTCTTGATTCCTACCTGTACAATGCAGTTTCTGGACACACTTGTAATTTTTACCAAATCACGACTTTCTCTCTGGTCTAAACAACGTTTCTTCATGATATCTAAACAAATAAATAATGATAATAATGCTAAATACTAGTGAAAAATATCAGATTGGCAATTTACAAAGAACAGTTATAACCAGTAAATCTTTTTTTGCTAATTTAGAAAATTGGATCCGATGAATACTAATTATCAACACTTGACAGAACATAAATAAAAATTTGGAATAAACTTACTCATTCTGTGACTGCTATCTACATATTTAATGATCATCTCTAATTGTTGTGAGATATCCCGATTGATGTATAGCGCAAGCGTAAAGTTGTTATCACAAGTCTGGATACTATTGCGATCCATCTTCAGATTCAGTCTATGCCAATGTGATATGCTTTTAGTTCACAGAAATTATACATTGAATATGATCTTTACAAAATAATTTTCTAAGTCTATGAAATGAATTACAGATTGGAAATAGTTCTGCAGCCAGAGGAATATATTAAATAATAATTTTTCGTCAGAGAATACCAAGATTTCAAACTAAATTATAATCGGCTTAATGTAGAACATACGAATAATGAGCTAGCTGGAATATGAAGGGAATCTATGAAACAATATCAAGTTGAGTGATAGAAATCACTATTTAAAAATTCATAGGTATACTTCTTCTTCCAATTCCTTTGTATGAAATAAAACTAACTTTATAAAATCAGGGCTAGAGTATGAGCAAGCATACTTGAGACTAATTTTCATGAATTTGAATTCAGGAATTCAATTAAAAATTTAGGAAACTACATGTTCTACCTGATGAAACGATTAACAAGTATTTTTATGATGTTCCGATTGCTATTATTATAGGTAAGTGTTTGCCTCGTCCAGTGTTGGGCTGACTAACTTATATTTATATCTAAAAATCTTCTTAAATAACTATTACAGTACACTAGGACCTCGATTACTGCAACTCTGATAACTGCAATAGTCCCCACTATACAATGCGTATTGATTGACGTAGCATGTGGTGGGAGAGTGCCGGCCTTCAATCTGATAGTCTCATAGCATGACTTATAAAATGTAGGCTCATTACGGAGCATCTTAAAAGTTATGTAGAACAATGGTGACACCTGTGAAACGCGTTTCTTATTCATGTATAAAATATTTGGAGGCGGGGGGGGAGGGAATGAACTGGGCGTTCGGTAGTCTGCTGCTAACGACTGTATCAGATGTGCATTGTCAGCATGGGTGGCAATTGCACACCTTTGATTTTTGCAAGTGTGATGTGGTGCTAGTCCTGTTGCTGTTCCAGTTATCGAGATTCTAATGTAGTATTTATTACTATGGCTGCAAGTATATAGGTATTTTCAGTTCAACAGGTTAACATTATAAGTATAATAAATTTACAATATCTAATCTAATAAATGATTCGGGTAATCAGGTACCATAATCTTGTGGTTCTATATACTAATTGGTGATTTCGAAACCAACTGAATGATAGGATATATGCTTGCAAAGTGGATGATAATGTCTGTTTAGTACAAATTGAAATCAAGTGACGGGTTCTTCGATCTACAATATTTGTATACTATACATATGTACCTACGCATCTGTGAGTTTACCATCAATGTCGTATGTCAGTTACATTTTTAAATTGATTCTGATACCATAAAATGAAACGTAAAATTTTACATGTTGCCAGCTAAATTTCTAGATTACTCTTGATACTATAAATTAAAACGTAAATTTCGTCTATACCCTACATTAGTTATTTACGGTAATTCAACACTGGATCGATCGCAAACAAATATTTTTAACCGCAGACTGAAACTATTATCCTGTGAAAAAATGAATAATTAATATTTCTGCCTCATCATGCATATATTGGTTCGATTGATATATGTGTATAACTCAAATATCTAACTCACTGTTATACAGCTAATTGCAACGATCCAAAAAGTTGTAAATAAATCTCAACTCATTGGTGAGTACACCAAACTCGATTAAATTAACAAATTCAAGTGAATATAGCATGTAATTTCTTGTAAACGAATACTGCAATCCTGTAAGCCGTATATGCATGAGGAGGTAAGGATAATAAAGGAGTGAAGTGATACATGTGGTTGAGTTTTGTCCAATGTGTAAGAATTGGACTTGCTGACAAGCGAGTAAATGTGGCAACATTTTATAACTTTCGGTTATTCTCATTGATTTTGCTTGTCCTTATAACAGGTACATGTATGTATTTTGTTGATGGATTATGATCCAAGTCAACTGTGAGATATCCTAGTATACCGCCATGACGAATAGTTACATTACAGGATAAACCTGTCGTATAAGCCAATTTTATCAATAGATTTCATGTACGGATGGTACATAAATGGTTTACTGTTTCTTAGCATTGCCTGTTTATCAATTGTACTTATAGTTGGATATATTTGAGTTGCCTCCTTTTTCACAATTGTTCATAATATCTTAATATGCATTGTATTAGAAGTATTGTACCGAAAGTCTTCATGTACAATAATGGTATGGAGCATACGTTATACCAATTATACGGTCTGCTTTTTGACAATTTGTATCCAATTATGTCCATTGGTAGGTATTTAACTTCATTGATACTGTGAAACAGTTCAATAGATGTCCTCAATAAAATATTTTTGTTATTTTGGCAGGCATTCATGTAATTTGCATACAGTATTTATATCGCAGTCATTTTTTCTTGAACTTTAAATAGCTATTGTGCTATATTGATGTTCATATTATCAGTATATAGTGATTTTTCACTTTTATTTCAGAAATTGTCCATTTGATTAATTGGTTCAGAATTGAATGTAACTGTATTGAACTGCGAATTTGTTTGTATAGTGAATATTATAATAAAAAAGATTTTCATTTTGAATTCATGTATAAAAAATCATAAAGTAATTCGATGGATTACCATAAGGATAGTTTAACGTTAGATGGTTCGATAACTTACAGACTTGATTGCCTTTGGTTCAATGTTTCACATATTTTCATAGACAAGAAGTTAGATCAGATTCTTTTTTATTATTATATATCAGTTCAACATCAACAGACAAGTTGCGCACGGGTATATAAAAAGATTATATCTGATTATAAAATTTCCTGTCCTGCAACTTAGTCCGTACTGAGTTCTGTTTTGTTCACTGATACAGAAGAAATAGTGCTATACTGACTCAAGTCTACCCAGTACATAGCAATATAACATATTTAATTGTAATAGAGTGAAATATTGGTTATACCAAGTAATTAAAACTAATCGTAAGATAAACTGATGATATATGTTATATTATGCCAGTCGGAACAGAATTTTGTCTAGTCAACTACTTCTTGTTCGAGTGAATCTTGATTTGTATTATGTTAGAACGACAAGTTTTCCTATAATGCAACTATTCGTCGAAACGGTATACTATGATATCTCACTGACTATTATCTCTGCAGAAATTTTCATACGTTACAGTTTCTGAACCAATAATGAACTGTGATTGGAAACTGATGTCAATGAATCGCTTCGATTCATTTCAGTGTGTTTTTCTGGTGCACTTCAATTATTGACAACTCTTTACCAACATGTATCACTTACCAAATTTTTATCGATTTTCTGCCATCTTTCATATAGACCATAGATTCTACCTGATGTATGTGCATATACACAATAACGTCATATCATATTGAGTTTCTATGATTTTGTAGGTTTTATAGGTAGAAGGTATACTACCAACAAGTATTGGTAAACCAATCTTAGTGTTGTTTTATGATTGATCCATCGTCTATTGGACATGTTTCTATGAACATTTGTTAATCAATATCTTGTGATGTTTTGACATGTGCTATTCGTTTATTGAATGTTTTCACTTGCATCATACACTTGTATTTTGATTCCGAAGAAAGCTGAGTATGATTTTCATAAATAATTCGAAGTGAATTTATTTGTGTCATATGCGATTGAGCTATGGGCATGTCTTTTAACTGATGACAGTATAACGAGTGTTATAAAACATCATTCCTACCACTATTCAGTATATCATTGGATTCGTTATACAGTTTGATAAGTCCGTCTGATTTTAATGGTACAGTACTTTGCTGTATTTCATATACATTTTGTCAAATATTATATTAATTGGATGATACGATATTTTCATCTTTCAGCTGATATGATCCCAATATAATTGAATAATGACAACGACAATATCGTTGTATATTAACATGTTGGTTGCGAGTTTATATTCTTTTCAATACAAATATATATGCATCTTTAGCTCCTCGTGGCCAGATCATCTTACGTACATTCATATCGCTAACATTCAACCAATTATTTTTTCTATCTTTCAACATCGTGCTATAATGGCCGTGATCCAGATTCAGGCCGTGATGCAATATTGCGCTATGAACTTTGAATTGTTTATTATCAAGTGTGATTTTAGAGGTTGGTATAGCATTTAGTTTTAAATTTGTTATTTTTGTTGATTGTCCGTCTTTATACGAAAAAAGCATTAATTGTAAAATAACAATGTTTTTAACTGAAGTAATAATAGTTTTCTGAAGTTTATTGTACTTCTGACAATTTTTGCACATACTGTTGATCCTTGTCCATCGTGAGAAGGAGACGTTGATCAAATCTTGAAGATTCTTGGGATACTTTATACCTGCTTCAAATGTAATAGGTATTGCTATGATTTGATTTGGTTGTTTGTTCTCCGAGCTAAGTCCGCAATTATTGCACCGAATATGTGTAATCAATTCGTGCTCAATTGCGGTTCGTGTTATGTCTGATTGTTGACACAGGGCCATAATAAATTCTGCTGCGTCTTGTTGCACGTTTTCTCTGAAACGTTTATCTGCAAATTCTCGGACAGCTAATGAGTTTAATCTTGTCTTATCCTCAATGTAGGAATGGGCTAATATTTCCAAAGGATTGTTATTATTCATTTTGGTCAATGCATGCAAAATAGATGGACAATGGAAAATAGCCTGGAGTGAGGCATTGGCGTAACAGGAAACGCCGTCTATATTATCTAGACCAACGATGTCTGGCAAATGATCCTGCAATGCAGTATTATGTTCTTCGATCTGTTTATCACATATGTGCAAAGGAATTGACCACACAGTGTCTCTGACTTTTGGATTTTTTACAGGCGCAAGATTAATTTCCGCTAATTCTGGCCTGTACAGACGCCTAAGTCGATTGTACTCTATTATTGCCGATTCTTGAACTTTAAATGAGTGTGGATCTAAGTTGATCAAATATAAGCCTTCAAGCGATTTGACTCTTGATAAAGCTACATAGGCTTGCCCAGAGGTAAACAAGCTATTACCAATATCCATTACTACGCTATTCAAAGTTAATCCTTGACTTTTGTGTATAGTTATGCCATAACTGAGAGAAATGGGGAATTGCTTTCGAAATATGAAAGCGCCATTCATTATTTCAAATTTTGTTGATATTCTTTCTATGGTATGTTCAGTTCCCGATGCTAAACAAATCGTTAATGATTGCACTTCAGGTGTGTCTAAAGCTCGAGTAATTGAAGTCAACTGGCCTATGGTACCATTGACAAGGCCTAACGACATATCAATATTTCGTCGTATCATTATTTTTGCTCCAATTTTAATTATTATAGTTTTTGCGAGTCCGGCTGTGCGAGAGCTATCTTCATTTTCTTTACTTAAAAGTTTTGAGATCTTTTTCTTCAAATATGGTATACAATCCACACTGTCCTCGGCATTGAGCTCGATTTCGTCTCCCGGAATCTTGGCCAGCATTGCTAGATTCAGAATCTCGCACTGATTTCGAGTTGGAAATAAGCATACCGTATCCACTGATAATTTATCAATGAAGTCACATAGTTCTTCAAGTCTGTCATTTACTGACTTGCCAACAAGTTCAATTTTTCTAGATCGGAGAATCTGTTCATCATCAGTTGTTAATATTCCAAAACGAAGTCTCGACAATATCTGTTGATATGTCGAGTCGTTTTGTTGGCGTACATTTATTAGCAGCTCATCGTATGAGAACAGATGGGACCACAGATTAATATTTCCCACCGAACCAAGATATTTTTGTACCTTGTCTTTGGATAGATCTAGAAATGCTGAATTTTCATTAACTGGTGGTAGCTGCAACAAATCGCCAAATACTATTATGTGTTTGCCGCCGAACCAGCCCTCGGGTAAATTTTTAGTGTTGAATATTTCAGACAGACGTAGGTGAATGTAAGTCAATGTGACATTCGAAATCATTGATATTTCATCTATAATAAATAATACAACGTCTTTTAAATCTGTTCTCAAGATCTTCAACACCTGATCAGATAGCTCTTTGTATTTTGGAGTACCACCATGTTCAACTGGCAGTTGGAACAGTCTGTGTACTGTCATACCGTCGATATTGAAAGCTGCGAGGCCTGTTGGTGCAGTGACAGCAGTTGTTTTACCAAGGATCTGTTTTGTCCAAGATCTAATAGTTTTTATGAGAAAACTTTTACCAGTACCACCGGCACCGCTTACGAACAATTGTAACATTTTGCTATCATTTTTTTCGGTTAGAGCGGATGTGATGGTTTCGAATATTCTTTTTTGATCACTATTGAGTTGAGATATCATCTCATTCACGTCAATTTCTGCAATTTGTTTATCGACATCATTGAACTCTTGCATAGCTCGGTCAGCTTCGATTGGTTCAAATCCCAATGGATTATGCAGATTTTCATCACAATCCTGACTAAGCTGGCTCATTTTATCTACGAGCTCGTTTATTTTGTTTTCGATTAATTCTTTCACTTGTTCCAACCCCTGCTGGATATCCAACAAACGCTCGTGATATTGCAATGCTTCCATAAGTTCTGTTTTGCACAGCTCAAAAGCTTCTGCGTAGGAATCACAATTACTTTTCAGTTCATCGGTGTCTCGCCACGGTTTGAATAAAAGTAATAATGCATAGAAGTATTTTTCCGGATTGACGTTTACATTATATTTATAGTGATTTATTAAATAGCCATGTTGTCTTTTTTTCAGATACAAGTAATTGTCGAGTTCGTATATTTCTATGTTATCATTTACGGGCTTTATTTTGGTAACATCGTACCATTTTGCAAAGTCATATAAATTTAATGACTCAAGCTCTTCGGGTCGATTTGGATAGTAGTCATCAATTAGCGATGGATAGAAAATATCTGTTGATCTTGCATCTAGTTTCTTTACGACTTTGTGGGGCTTCACTTTCCTATTTCTGATTTGATTCACGTCCAACCATTTGATGGTTGTGTCAGGATCGGTTCCATACAATGCGATTCCTAATAACGTGTCAGCAGCTTCTAGAGCACCACATTCTCTATTATTCAAACTGCGTGTCGTCACACTCCATAGTCGACTACTCAGCGATTTGGTCGAGTTGATATTGTCGAACATTCCTGCCGTATTACTGACCTCACTTTTGGTAGTGTATCTGGTGCAATACCACATTAGTATTGTCGATTTTTCACCGATGAACTGTATATCCATATTTCCTTCCCAAGCAGTGAGGACAACTGGATTATAATCATTGATAAAAGCTTCTTCGTTTGTTCGCGGTAGGTCATACAGTCTACTTTTTGATTTTAGTTGTTTTCTACCTGCGATAGATACAGCTACATCTCTCATAAGTAGCGAATCAGTGATGGGTCTAGGAAAGCCGAACCGGCATACTTTTGAAAACCCTGTCTTAGTTTTCTTGTTACGCAAACAGTAATTGTTATGTGTGTGTCGCTGATGAGTGTCTACTCGGCGATGTAAGGTAGGCGATACATGTTTATCGGGTATTCTGCAAGTAACGTAATTGGCAATGAATCGACTCACTTCATCAATACAAGATTCCCCGATTTTAGGAGCATCTTTGATCCATATCAACAGATGAAAGTGTTGTGTACCTCTGCCTTGGTATTCACGTCGCCAAAAGTAATGGGTCACTTCTCCAATTGGATGATCTGCCGAACATATGAAGTCTAGCATCGCATGGAATTTGTTATCCAGATATCTTGAGGCAGATACAGGATCTGCTGCAACTAGTTCACTGTTCGACATGTGAGCCATTTTTGGTCCGTTGACCTGTCGAATGTATGTGGCTAAATCTTCCCACATCCACTCGCTTGGACTTAGAGTGAGAAACCATGTTGCTGGACCATAGTTATGAACCATACATGCCAAATCGTTTCTGGGTTTACGCCAGTATTGGTCAGTATTCCGTAATTTTGCAAAGACGGTTGTTAGGTTTCCTTCAAGTTTTTCCTCCGACATTAGTTCTAAATATCTTTCAGCATTCAATTGTTCCTTTGGATTGATTATGTTCAATTTATGAAATATACCACTTTTCAATTGACGTATGTTCGAATCATGCAGTAGAAAAAACAGATACTGTTGATTTAATCTGAAGATTGAGTGTTTGGACATCAGTCTGCATTTAATATAGTCGAACTCTCGCAGAGGAACAGCCCGGTCTTGATGTTGGCCATTTATGCCATATGGGTATAAATCTGGAAAGCACATAACATCCAAATACTTATCCCATGTACTGAGAGGTGCCTCATGAACTTTTAACATTTGATAGAGAGCTGTGGCAGTGTTGTTTTCTCTATCAGTATTAATGGGATAAATTGTATATTGCTCGTAGTAATCATCAGTGTCAATTATTTGAGTCAATATCGCTTTTTGTTTTATTGTTTCCTGCTTATTGGATTCCAATGTCATGTCTGTATATTCTTCTGAAATTGACTGTTGAGGTTCTACTTGGACTTCAACATCTTGGGTCAGTGGCTCCAATAACAATTCAGGATCTGCAGGTAATACAATCTCAGAATACAGTGGATTGTTTTGTTTTAGCCACAATAGGGTCTCATAAATTTTTTTTACATCTACTAAATTACTCCAAACAACTTTTGATTTATTTGGGATGCCCATGACTAGTACGAAAAGCTCCTGGTTGATATTGAGTGCATCAGTCGGTGAGGGTAGTTTTTTTAACGTTTCTTCCAAAGGTAATGGTAAATGAAAAGTTCTACCCTTCACTTTTTGTATTTTCAACTTGTTCGGTAAATTTTTTTTTGCCACTGTGCCCATTCTTTGGACCGTTTGAAATGCCTTTGCTCTCTGAATTAGAATTTTTTCATAATCATTCAGAGTTGACAGCATGATTGGCATGTCGTTTACAGCCAACTGATTTAGTATGCAAGTGGGTGGTAGTTCACCGTTACGAAATTTTTCCAAACAATAATGGCAAATGAAATCAGTTGGGGTGCAATCATGGTGATGGATGTATTCTTGTAACTCTGACCAATACCTTCCAGACAATGGCTTCCTGAGTTTTCTTATATCACTTACATCCCGTCGGTAACACAATTTTTCACATGACACGCACGCTAATTGTGGTGTATCCATCGAGCGTTTAGCTAGTATCTGAAATGCGAGTGGATGTTTTGCAATGAGTTCATCTTCATTTAGTAAATTTATTGTTTCAGTATGTGATTGATGTGTTGCAGCTTTCTGTGCCGTTTCAACTGATAAATTTTTCAAAGTTGTCAAATCACTCCGTGCTAGTGCATTGTCAATATGATTTATTCTTGCGACCTGTCTATTAAGCTCATATATTTGTCTCATGAAGTATCTTATCTGTGGAAAATGCGACTGTAATATTTGAAGTGGTAGAAGCTTGGATTTACAATTGACCGTATTGGTGTAACAACTCTGTGAATGCCCAAGTTTAAGTCCCAACTTATTCACACTACACACGTTGAGTTGGTTCAAATTGTTGCGAATGTTTGTTAGTTTCCACGAGCTTATGGCTTTTAACAAATGTTCCATTCTGTTGATAATATCCGAATTTGGCTCAACACACATTTCAGAGCAGATCCATGATTTGTGTACATGCGTACTTGTACTTATTGGCAAAATGTTAACAATCTTGCCGGCTGTAGTTGTAATCAATGGTTCTACCATAATATCCAATTCATTATAAGCCGTATCTGCATAGTAAGCTTCTGTTGAGCCGGTATGCTTGGATGTACCACAAATTGCTGCAATCTTTAATTCTATTTCTGTCGATTCTGCTGCTCGTGTTAAACAGATGTCGATTCTATTCTTCAAATTATTTAATGTTTTGTTCACGGTTTGGATGTGATTTTTTCTAGCCTGCACACACCACTTCACAATCTTTTCTGCTTCAATTCTAGACTGTGGTTTTGATTTGTGATTTATTTTTGAAGACAAATCTTTGATGTACCTTTCCACAGATCCTAACAACGTGATTGTATTCCGTCGTTGGCCTAGATTCCTGTATTTTTTCAAAATATAATTTTTTTTCACTAATTTTTCTTTGCGCGTGTAATAAGACTTTAGATTTGCAGATCTTTTTGCTTCGGGATGTTCAGCATACTTGACTCTTGCATATGCTTTTTTAATCTCGGGATTTACTGAATATTTCCTTCTTTCTTGAGTTTTCTTGATTTCTGGATTCACAGTATATTTTTTTCTTTCATGACTTTTTTTGACCGCTGGATTCGCAGTATATTTTTTTCTTTCATAACTTTTTTTGACCGCTGGATTCGCAGTATATTTTTTTCTTTCAAGATTTTTTTTTATCTCGGGATTCGCAGTATATTTTTTGCTTTCATGACTTTTTTTGACCGCGGGATTCGCAGTATATTTTTTTTTTTCATGATTTTTTTTGATTCTGGGATCTGCTACATATTTACATTTTTCATATTTTTTCTTTATCTCAGGATTTGCTGCGTAATTGGCTTTGTTTATATATTTTATCGCGGCTGCGTTAACTGCATAGTTTGCTCTTCTTTGTGCTCTTCTATCTGCTGTTGTGCCACTGTGTCTTTCAGCAGTTTGTCTATTTCGATTGATTGTGTCTTTGTGATTTTTCCACCATTCTTTTTTCAAATTTTTTTTTACCTCAACAGTACTGTTAATTTTCTGATCGACAGTGGTTTGGGGTATGCGTTTTTGGATACTGTTCGCTGATGGTACTTCTATAACAATCGAAGATTCATTCGGCATTGCTCGACAAACTGATGCATAAGTCCTGTTTGATTGTGCTGCTATGTTTGGTTTAATTCTCTCTTGATTCACTGCAATCGGGAATGCATTTGGTTGCTGTTGTGGGTTGCACAGCAGTGTTCTCAATTCCATTGCTGGAAATGGAATCAGCATTTCTTGATCCAGTACTTCAATTAAATGCTGTCTCATTGTAAGGGTGGACTTGAAGTGTCCATCATCGTCTATCAAGTAATGCACTGTTGTTGGGTCTTGTCCCTGCGCTAAAGTAGTTGCGAAAGCACAGGCAAATACTCCACATGATACTCCATCTGGTTGGATTTGTACTTCTTCATATACAATGGAATATTCCTGATACAGGCATTTCAATATTTGCTGTTGGAATGGTAATAATTTTCGGTGTAATGAATCGTACACATGTACTATTGATCCGTCGTAGTATATACAAGTCCAGTGCCCGATAACCCCTGTATCTCCACCATAAAGTATCTGAATATCTTTATCGGTGTTAACTCGTTTGTACCAATGTACGCCTTGGTAGAACAGTGGATCCTGTGGTTTAAACGATGTGTTCATTGCTAGAACTTTGAGGAATGCGTTGATACACTCGTCATCCAATTCTTGTTTAATGTTCAAGATACGAGCTTCGATTCTCTCTCGATTTCTACGCAATATATTCTGTACGTCGATGTGTACATCATCATCCGGAATTTCTATAATTGGCTGTGAATCTACTCCAAGGACTTTGCCAGGCTTTGAGTCCCCGCTATTATCAATTTTTACTCTTCTTGCTTCATTTCTTCGTTCCCTACGTTTTGCGTAGCTGAGTTTCTTAGTCTTCGGCATTTTTTAATTATCCTTTATGTCTGAACTATTCTGATTAATAGGCGTTTTTTGAAGCTATCTATATATATACTGTGGCGATACTGTTTGATGGGTGAGTATTTCTGTAATCGTAGGTACTTACGTTTGATGTCTTCAGCTCCGAATAACCGTTGTTATCCAACAATGTTTTTATTTAATTTTTTTTTCAACTTTCAAAATTTAATATCAATATTGAATAAATGATAAATTTTCTGATATACTATTATCACACAAGTACTGCCAGAAACCACCGAGTTGTTAATACAATAAGTTGAAGGTTATTATTAATTATCAAATGAATCAATAATTTTGATAATATAATCGATAAAATATTGAATATAACTATGTTTTTTGTCAATTCAAATTGAATTCAAATTAACAATAATTCACACTTGTTAAATAATTGCAAGTTCTATCAGTTCGATGTGTTCACTACAATATCTCCAAGTGGAATAGAATTAAATCTTTTTAAATCAGCAATGTTGCCCTTAGTTTTTCCGAACTGTGTTCCTAAACTCATGACTATTAGATTTTTCGCCACTTATTGTCATCGATAGACACTATAGATCGGGATCCTGGACCCTAATTCTAGAATCGTATCTCATCGTATCACGGCGTATGAGCCGGGTTTCCGTCCAACGCTGCTCTCTGATTGGTCCAGACAATGTATCCCGCCGGTGATACGATGAGATACGATTTTCGAATTAGAGTCCTGGTTCAGCGATTGTATACGCATAAGAATAGGGGCTTAGTTAGATTACGATTATTATTATTATTATTATTATTATTTTTTTTTCTACCGGACCGTAGTTCTACGTGTCCAGGTTGACCACACCGTAGTTTTCCGTGTCCAGGTCGACCGCACCGTAGTTTTCCGTGTCCAGGTCGACCGCGCCGTAGTTTTCGGTGACCGTCGACCTGGACACGGAAAAAAAAAAAAAAAAAAAAAAAAAAAAACAATAATAATAATAATAATAATAATAATAATAATAATAATACGCGTCGATCGTAAAGTGAAGAAGAAAGTAGCCAAATGTAAAATAAACCACGGGCCCTGCCCGCCGTTTACTATTGACCCGGCACTGGCACGGACCTAAAGCGAAGCGCTGATTGGCTACTCTTAATCTTTAATAACTTGGACACCGTTGATCGGACGAAGTTTTCGAAAAGGAAATTTCGTCTCAAAATCCAACGAGGAATTCACCTATTCCTTCCGGTCCGGGGGTCTTGGGTGACCCTGTATGTACCTCATTCACAGAGAGAATGACCGAGTACGTCCTCTCTCTCACTCCGTCTCGATCGCGAAGGCGTTGTCGCTATCGTACTCGTTGAAAATCGGTCGTTCTTCCCGTGAAGAGGATGTAATGAATAATATTTCCAAGTGAAACAATACATTGCTCTAGTATGAATTACATAGAAAAGATAGAATTAGGGAAACAGCGAAAGAGAAAGAGGAAGGAATTACATTCGGACAACTTTTTTAAATCTGGACAACTTTTGTTTTTTTTTACATTCGACTCGGCGCGTATGTGAGTGATCTATCTATCTAATCTAATCTACATGCATGTGCATATCATTGGCATCGTGCACTTACCAATTGACCGTTGGGCCAATAAGATGTGTAAGTATACTACTCATCTCAATAATCTTATATTCAAGCTTTAATTACTATGCTTATTTCAATTAATTAAATTATTCCTATTTAAGTCACCGTGTTGACAATCGTGAAAATATTTACGTTGAAATAGTAATATGGCTCCAAAATTGAAAACTCCAAAATTGAAAACTCCAAAATTAGTTGTAAATATATTGATTGTATTTAGTCATTGTATGACCGGTATGATTGAAAAATACGAGGGTTGAAAATTAAATGTAATTGTTTATGGAGTGCTTTAGTTGTTGTAATTGGCTGAATTATGTCGGATTTGTAGTTATACTGTTTTGTTATTTATGCATACTGAAATGCTTCTTGGCTTTAAGTAGTAATGATCTTTTCTACATTATTGTACTCTGTTCAATATACATGAATTAAAATGTTGGCAGACAGCACAATATATATATAAAATAATTTACATATGTTTCATTTTGGTTATAGCTGATAAGAAGGAAAATAAAAATGCAGGTGGCGGGATGGAGGACGATGTGCCTCCAGAGAGGCGTGAGGCGCCACCCGAAAATATGGTATGTATGGCATAACATATTTTATTTTTAGGAGTCTGCATGCATGATTTGGAATCATCTGTTACGGCTTTATATAGAACTTTGCGTTCATTTCATAGATAGCAATGATCCGGGAAGCCGTGCGGGAGGTCATGGCGGAGCGAGGGCGGCCCTGCCCTGAAAGAGGCCGAGGGGGCTACCGGGGCTGGAGAGACCACCAGCCCCGAGGAGACCGTGGGGCTCGAAGGGGCTGGGGAAACCACCAGCCCCGTAGGGATCGTGGTGGCCGAAGGGGCTGGTGGGGCCGCCAGTCCCAGGAAGACCGGAGGGGTCGAGGTGGCCCCGGGGGCCGTGGTGGCCAGGGTGGCCGTGGTGGCCAAGGGAGCCGTGGTGGCCGAGGGGGCCGAGGTGCCCGAAGAGGCTACCACTTTGAGGAGCGGCGAGGTGGCCACCATGGCCGTGGTGGCCAACAGGGCCAAAGGGGCCACAATGGGCGGGGCCGCCAAGGTGGCTCCGTTACCATTTATTTATAAATAAAAAAAACTTTTTATATATATTCAATTTTTTAATAAACATATTATATAGTTAAAGATACAGTGTAAAATAATTATTCAGAATTACCATTCCATTCCAATATTCCTACAAAATTGTGTACATAACGGATGTTTCTTTGCTGTATTATATATTCTGTCAGAAGTTTTCTTACTGCAGATTATATGAACTGTCAAATATATCTTTATCATCTTTTTCCAATATTCAGCACAATTTTTGATTTACTGTAATTTACTGAGATAGTATTAAACGTAGTGAGTAGACTACAGATAAGACATGATATTAATTCTCCAAATTTACAATTTATATTCAAGGATAAAAATGATGATTTCTTTGAAATTGAATGCTCAATTTCATTTCCAATTATTTTTTGTCTAAATAGTAAAATATAATCAGTAAAGCTGTATATAGGCATTCTGTGAGACTTTAGTTTAAATGTTTACTAAATTATACGATTTTTTAGTTTTAAACAAAGAGTATTGTAAAGAACTCTATAACTGAGAGATTTGTGATATTGGGCGCCATTCTTGACTGATAATTATGAATGTCGACTAGACTAATAATAACCAGTTCACCGGACAACTGTTTGTACATTGCTTTTTTAGTTGAAAACCATTCCATAGAATCTGTGTCTCCTAAGTGTATGAGTTAATTCCAATTATTTATTTGTAATTCATAGTGATAGCCGTGATAAGATTAAAATACATGTAAATATATGATTCAGAGTATTACTAAGATTTAATACAATGATGAAATTAATCAGCTGGAGAAAATTACTATTGCTAAACAAAGATTTCCATAAAAATTTGAATATGATGCCATGTGGCTGCTTTGCCATTATTTGAAACCAAATTCATTATTATTTTAACATAGTTACGAACTTTATAATTTGTTTCTTGTAATTTCCTGCTATCACGTGTTTTGTCCATAGTTGAAATTTGTGACACAGTAGAACCTCGATAAGTTAAAGTTCAAGGGAAAGGTTAAAAAATTTAAGTTATCGAGTTTTTTACTTATCAAGAGTTGAATGAAATTGGCGAGGCATTGAAGGGAAGGAAACACAAAAATTCTTTAAGTTGCAGAGGTGTGTACGCTATCAAGGTTTAACTTACCGAGGTTCCACTGTATCATTACTTATATTTTTACAGCGATATTAATATTCTCATCGAGTACAGTATGAAATAATCATCACAAAATTTATTTAGCAATTACAAGGTCTCTCTCTCAATAAGTTCAACTTCGGGGCTGTAGGGGAACATTTTTCTGAGAAATTTTAAACCCCTACTCAATGCCTGCTTGCCGCTCAAGTCAAATGATCGCGTTTCCTCTGAATAAGTTCGGTCGCGTTCCCTCTGAATAAGTTCGGTGACCAAACTAAAGTCTATATTTGATACAAGTAATGATTTATTCGATACAAATAAGCATTTATTCAATTAAAATAAAACATTATTTGTTTCAAATAAATAATACATTAGGTTCGTATTTAAATAAATCTCTTCTATGAGCGTATGAACTGGATAGATGCATGTTACCCAATACATATAATCAATCATGGAAAGTCGGGCATGATACATACATAAATGATAAATTACCATATTTTATCATAATTTGTTTTGTGTAACTGTATGAAAGAATAATCAAATAATCGTATCCACTTGAACTTATTTGGAGGTAAGTGATTAAACTTATCCGGAGGTGAAGGAATCAGATGCTTGACTGACTCTGACGCGTCGAGGTGTTGGAAGTGTGCAAAGAAAAATGAGGTGAAGTGAATTTATTCAGAGGAAACTTATTACGAGGGCGACCTGTATATTCTTGTTGTTAATATCAATAGTATTCAAGAACAATTATACATATTGGTATAGATATAGATATGTACATATTGGAACAATCTCAACCATTATTTCAACTCTAAGAAGACGAGTTTCAATCTTATTGTATATTCAAGACGCAATGTTTTCATTATCCGTATCATAAAAAATATATTGTTGTACATTCAAGTGGTTCAATAAAACACGAATTTGCCAGAATCAGTTGATTACCTGTAGTTCCAGTCATTTTACGAAGAATAACATCTTGCGGAGAATTCAGTCTATCTAAGCGATTCTAATACTATCTTGTTAACTATATAATTATTCAAAAATTCTTTGTTTTTTCGTGATTTTCAATTTTGAGAATTCACGTTTTATTATTCATTACCTGTTTATTTTATATTTAATTTAATTAATTTTTATTTTACATTACTTTATATGCTAATAACGTGTATTGAAGTTATTAAACATATTATTTAACATAATCGTTTGAATTATAGTTTTTGGAGCTCTATTTTGAATAAGTTATAATCTGAAATGTGCTAGTCTTTGCAGTGAAAACCAAAACGTGCTAGTTTTTGTGGCAAAAGCTGAAACTTGCAACTCTCCGTAACAAATCTCTACATGCTACTCTTCGTAACAAGCATTGATATATATGGTAAACATGGCTGTAAAAAAAGTTTCATCGATGAGACAATAGTAGATATCATTGCACAGATCCCTGGTTTTATTAATTTTCTTTTTTTCTAAGAAACTGACGGACCACGAAGGAGCAACATATCTTGAAATTGAATTTTTTCGACCTTCCGGACGATTGAGCTTGTTGAGACAGTATTAAAATATTATTAAATATCACTCTACAGAGACTGGCTTTCACAAGCAGATTTTGTATGTTAAGAGAAAATGATTTCCAGATCCAGATGAATAGCGCAATACAAGCTGATAAATTTTGTATTTTTAAAAATTTCAATTTCGATGAGGCAATAATTATTATTATTGTTCTATAGATTTATACTGTAGAATGAATTAGTTTCATATGGAAAGAAACAAGGAATTCGGTGAGCAGTTGAATCTTTGAAATTTAAAATTGCTGAAAATAGAAGTTTTGTTACATAATTTCATCAACCACAAGCCAGTACTAAAATTGCTCGTATAGGCTGGAGCTTCAGCAAGGATTTTTTTGTTGTTGTGAAAGAACCATGGATCAGCAACTGATTCTAGCTAATTCGTGTTTTTTTTTCGAACTTCCCTACCTTTCATTCATTTTCGTACTAGAGAAAATTTTCGGAATGTTTGTTTTGTAACAGTATAAGTGAAATAATAAATACTAGTTGACAATATTGGCATGGTCATGCTATGACTTCAATATCTAGGCTAAGATGGTAACGAATAATGAATAATTGATATAATTAATTGTATATGGAAAGGTGAATTAATAACCAGATAAAATATGATCACATTAGTACACTACGATGATACCAGTACAGGAAAACTTTCTCTGATGGGCGTGAGGTTGCAACACGAGCCAAAGGTGAGTTTTGCAATCATGCTATATAATTTAGCCTGACCGGATTATAAGTTTTTTTATGGCACAAAATGTCTCGGTTTCATCTGCATGATACTGCATAGTTTAATTTGAGATTTTGTTTCAATTACTTATTCATTTTTCGTTTCATCTCAAATCTAGTAGATTAATTATAGATGTTATATTTTGAATTGGTGCGTCAACACCAATAATCTAATATTGAATGAACAAAATGTCTTTTGGCAATATTGCTGCTTTGAAGCCATTGATGATATGCTGCTGTTTCAAAGCCAACACCAAAGTACTGCCGTCTTGAATCCAAAACCGACGTACGAATCTGAGGTGATTGTGAATCCGAGAATAAGATACTGAATTCCGAATTCAGCCCAAATGTGTATTCGTTGTAATAGTCATTGACTATAATAATAACTGATTTCCGGGGCTACTATAAACAGAAAAAGAAAGAAAAAAATGTAACGTATTGATTGTACTAATAAAAGTACCAGCAGCGATTGAACGATATAACCTTTTCTATGTCAATGTTCTTTTTCAACTGACAGAAATTTCTATAATGATAATGAAATTTATGAATTAGTATAATACCATTTATGTTTAAACAACAGATTAGATTTTTTACTATTATTTAGAATTATTCTCAACTTACCAAAGCTATTGAGTCGCCCATGTAGCTTCGTCCAACTGATGATGATCGACACTGGACGGGCTTCGGTTTGCTTTATTTGAAATCTTTGTTTCCAAGTGAGAGCATATACATATGCGTGTCATTGGTTCGTCGTTATCAACGATTCTCTCCTGCGAAATTCAAAGAAATTAGTCATCTTTTCTACCGGTAGCTGTCTTTTATTTAACGCTGTCTTGATTGATGACGACTGGTCTTATGATCGATGCAGTACAGTAGCCTCCCTCTAAGTGCATACTCGCTAAGTGCGCGCCTGGGCACCTTCCCCTTGATCGAGCATAGATAGTGTTTCCCTGCCGTGCACAGAACGCATAGCTTTATCCTTGTCGCACTTTCATCGGTCAGTGATCTGACTCCCCACTCCGTCAGTCCCAAGCTCCGCTGACGCGGCGGAGTAGTGGTAGCTCACTAAGTGCGCGTTTCCATCCCTACAGCCACATAGGCGCGCACATAGAGAGGCGCTACTGTTTCATGGACAGACTCACTGATTAAACTCACTTGCCGATGACCACTATTATCTCTTGTTTTTTATATTCATTTATGATTATGATACAACATTATTGTATTCATGAAACGCAAGTTGACGCTTTCATAATTTATGAATCACCAAATATTGTAAATATAAAATCCGAATCATTATTATTTCACGATCTGTCGACTGCACGACGAAGAGGTTAACTTAGAACCCTTTTTTTCTTCTTGTCTTGTAATTAGCGCTTTGTGTAACTTTGTGGCGTGTAACAGTGTAACGTTGTGATTCTTCTTTTCTTGAGGTTCATCCCGTCATCGGAGGTAGCCAAGATACGTTATTATTATTATTATTAGATTCTTTTCCTTCCTTGCTTAGGTAGGTATTAGGTTATAGGTTAAAAACTCCACAAATTCATATAACTCCATAAACTCCACCAAAGAATCTAGCCAACCAAGGGCACTTTATATCACATCAAAAAGTTAACCGGCATCGATGATCCATGGAGCATCGATTATATTTGATTATATTGATTTGTATAGAACGAAATTATTACGGTTAAAGCCATAGTATATAACTCTATGGTTGAGGCGAAGCGCTTTTTTCTCTGACCCGAGTACCCGCCGCGTGCGCTGCCATGCGGCCATTTAGACGTACCAACCACTTCGTTACTTTATTTATATCTAGCAACTGCGTGCGAGTTTACATTCGGCTCAAAATCAATAGGGGGCTGGGAAAAGTCGGCAGATACCTACCTTTAAAATCTCAATTATATGCGTGCGACTATTCGACAGATATCGTGGTCCTTGTCTGCGGTCGAAGAAGAAGAAGAAGAAGAAGAAGAAGATTAATTTTTTTGTAATCTTTTTCAGCTTTCAACAATTATTATTTCGAGATCCGTTCGAACGATTTGGTTAAGATTTAAACTAGAAAGTCCTTGTGGGTGAGTCTTCGAGCCCTGTAAATTTCATCTAGAATTATTATCCCCTTCCGGAGATATGATGTACTCTCACATGCAAAAACGTGGTTTCAAAGACCCCCCGGGAAAAGAATTCTTGCTAGCGCTCGCCTACTAGTAAAAAAAAAAAAAGAAAAAAAGTGGGGAGGGGTACTTGCCGGCGATTCGCTACCGCGAATCTTGATTTCCTACAAGATTATGGAAACGAAAATCCGGAAAAAAATTTGACACCCATTTATTTTAGAAATAAGAAAAACAAATTTTTACATGTACGTTTTAAATGGGAAAGGGGACCCCTCCTTGCGCCAACTGAATTTTCGAGATATCGAGCTGAAATTTTGAGGGAATTTTTTTTTCCGTGACAAAGAAACTTTTGAGATACATTTATTCCAAAAAAATTATAGAATTTTTTTTCTGACACAGTCTAATGTAGATATTTTTTAGATCAACTTGAAAAATATTATAGAATCTCATGATGGTCTGTTTCGATTGGAGATGATTATTTTACTCAAAAGTTTTACAATCGAACAATTGTAGAACATTTTCCGTATTCTATGTTCGTATGACATCTAAATATGTTGCACTGTCTAAATAGAATGGGTTCATGGGAAGCATGAGCTATGATCGGAACAAGCTATTGTATAATTCTCAAGATCAAATTTCTTGGCCGAATAAGATAGCTCTTATCTTTTACGCAAGTTCCAAAATACACTTGTTCATTGTAGCACATGCATTCCATCACGAATGATCGGAAGTTGATCTTTATATATGTGTCATATGTAGAATACATCAAAGTCAGCTTAGCGCTGACCCGTTTGCACATACAAAAAGTAATGAAATAACGGCAAAAACATTGTAAATGTAAAAAATTAAAACCGAGTTCCAAAATGGTTTCCCCAGCCAAAAACTCGAGAACATCCGTACTCTTTTTCAGCGTCAAATTACAGACATCATTTCGTTACAAAAATAGTACAAAATAATACGTGAAATCAGGCATCGAAGCCAAGCGTTCCCTTTGTTGATTTTCAGACTTCAAATTACGTTCTTCAAATGCTAATCAATGGAAATGAATGGAAAACCAATAGAATCATTGATAAAACCTGTGATAAAACAGCATATTGGCGACGGAAAATATTGCTGAAGGAAGTTAGCTCGTATGATGATACGAACTCGGCGGGCATAGATTGTTCTGAAAATTATCATATATATTTTGTAGGTTACGGCATTACCCCTAGCTGTCAACAATTTTGTATCACAAATCTTCGTTGGTTAACAGTTTACCAGCATTAAAAAGTTCGAAAGAAGCGTGGATCGAATAACTTCAAAAATACTTCGACTTAAATGAAAAAAAATATATGTACGTATGCAGCCAGCACTTTGACAACTGTTTTGTATACAGTGGCCTCTGTCAGAAGAGAAAACTCAAGCCAGGATCAATTCCTACAGTCTTCCTGAATGCGGATGGAACGGAAGTGTGAGTGTAAAATGTACATATCAATTTCTCAATCATAGATATAAAAATTAAATTCATTCTATCCAGGGAAAAACGTTGTGAAGGGCCATCGCCGATCATCCAATGTAATACAGATGCAGATTCTATGCAGCGTGACTCGGTAGTCAAACAGTAAGCATTCATGCAGAATTTTCCCATAATATTATTTATGTATCAGTCGATACCATTTCACTTAGTTTATTGTTTATAAAAAATCAACTGAATAATCCTCTGATATAAAGTGATGAAGAATTTGGTTCTGTGCGAAATTTCTGATGCACATTATTTATACTATTTTTTATGTACATTACATATTTTCAAATTAGTTATTAATTATTTGCAGAGATTCCAATGGAGCTCCATTATTAGAAAATTTAGAAGAAAATCCGCATATTCCAGTATTAAAAGAAACAATAAAAAAACAAAGAGATGAGAATATTGCTCTTCGACTGCGAAATAAGATTTTGAAGCAGAAACTATCACGGACACGCAAGAGGATAAACGATTTGACGTCTGTGTTAGGCGATGTGAAACGTAAAAAATATATTTCTAGTGCTGAAAGTGCTATCCTTGAAGTGAGTATCAAATACAGTAGAACCTCGATTATCCGAACCAATTGGGACCGGGCCTAGTTCGGATAATCGGAAATTCGGATAATCGAACAGTAAAATTAGGTGACATGATGTTGAGCGCTGCAAGCTTGAACACGTTTGACCAAACGCTTTGTTTACAACATTGTACTTGCGCGCAGTCCTTCGACGTGCATATATTTCAAAGTTTCTATGTTTCTATTCATACTATGTAATACACCACGAAAAATGCACGCACATTAAGAAGAAAAAAAAAACCAGTAAGTTTAGTTTCGGATAATGGAGGGTTCGGTCAACATAGGTTCGGATAATCTATGTTCTACTGTAGTACATTTATTTCCACATATCTTAACCCTTGTTGCTAATAGCAAGGTACATAAATTTTGTACATTTCTTTAAATATGTTAATATATATATTGTGACGTTGCATTTTGCAATCGTCACCAGGGTCGCGGATTAAGCGACGGATCGGTAAGATGGCCGGCGCCAGGGAAGTCAGCGACAAGTCACAGGTTCAATTTAGCTATATTTTAGGAATATTTATTTAATATTTTGCTTTTCTTTTTGTTATTTCGCATTGAAATCTTGTCATCACGAAACTCGGAGACCAACGCCAGGACATCGAGGGAATCCCGAGACGTCAGCAGCAGCGGTCTTCCGAGCTCATCATCTGGTATCTAGTCTGAAACGATGCAACTTCCCGTCTTACTCCTGACTGTGGATGCCGCAGGAGCGGTCGAATAAGGCTGACTCTATGAGTCATTCCTCCCGTTCCCGTCGACTTTTCAACCTGGTGTTGGACCACATCCCGTTCACAAATTCCGGACGTCTCGGTAGCGGTCGAATAGAGCCAGGTGAAAACACAAAAGTAGCCGCAAGCTTCCCGTTACCGACGACTTATCGACCAGGAGTCGAGCTGGACCAAATCATCGGCTTTCTCGCCATCATCCCGGAAAAGAAGCTGCAACCGTGTGATGCAGGTCTGTCTGTAAACCTTCCACACCACAAATGGGGAATTCTGGATGTAGATCCGGGTATTGGGACATCAGAACTTCCGCCAGATCCTCTGTTGGTCAGCTTTTCTTGTTAAAGCGCAGCCAGAGTGCACTTCATCCCCATGATGCCTGTGAGGAGTCCCGCGACGAGAGTCAGAGTCAAAAGGAAGGAGGTATCGAGTACGAGTCCCGTAGTACGCTGCTTGAATTTTCCGCCGTGACGTCACAACGAGGGCCAGCCTGGACAAATGTCCAAATCCACGGTTGACCGAACGACTTGTCCAAAACTCATGTCGTACGTCACGGAGAGCTTCGATAATTATCGAAAAGGGTGCTGACCAAGTTCGCAACACCGAGTCGAACTTCGCATCTAGGGAATCCCGCATCTATAAAATGGGCAACACCACAGGACTCGTCCTACTTCTACGCTCAGCCGTCTTACCGACCACAGCAGACTTCATAGACCATCTATTACCGCCTCTGAAAAGAGAGATATCATACCGTACCGTCCCGAGTTTCGTTAAAATCCCGATCTTGTGTGAATTATAGTTTATCTAAAACAGTTATTCAGTTCAGTTTCTTCAAATAATAAGGTAAGACCTATTTATTGTACAACCACGAGCTCGCTCACGAATCCCGTTTAGTATATTATAGTATTTTGTCTAGTGTGGCGTAGGCCACGAGTCTCTTGTGACGTAGGTCACTTTATTCTGGTTCGTTAAGTCTTTCAGACTTCGTCCCGGTATTTTGCAGTATTTTATTCTGATTAAAAACGGATTCCCGAGCCACCTCGTGATTAGCTTACCGATTGTGGGTTATATTTGGTCTTCTAGCATGTTGTAGATTCTCTTAGAGCTTTTCTATTATCTTTTCTATTTTCTCTGCTATATTATATTCTTTCTGGTATTATTCTCTTCTTTTCTGAGTGAACGACTTGTCGCATAACGATTTTCCCGGTGCTTAGCGAGCGTAGAAACAAGCATTTGTTATTTAGTCTTTAAGTTCTCTGATTGATAATTGTTTCATATATTTTTCTTACTTATTTGTATTCTGATTTTCTGTGATTATTGATTTATTGCGTTATATCGAGCCTAACTGCTGAGAAATTTCTGATATTATTCTGTTATATTTTCTTTATTGATGATATTGTGTAAATTCCCGTATTCCCGATATATCTGAGACGTAATAGTATTTTCCCGTGAAATCACGGCTTGTGTTGAATATCGTCCCGTTAAAATACGGAATATCATTTGTTAAATACCGAAATCTTGGCAAATTAAAATAAATCGATCAAATAAGTAATTATTATTCTATTATTTGATCTAGCAACCCAGCCACTCTACCATTCCACCTGATAGATTATATTCTGAGCTAACTGGTCATTTCCGCCGTCAAATTTATAGTTTTTATAGTATTTCGAGTGACGTGAAAACGTCTGGCGCCCAACTATAGTTTTTCGTATTTTTCTATTCTATTTGATTGACGCCGAAGTGCACGGCTGCCGGGTTACCCTTACCCTGAAAATTGAGTAGCCGGTCGCAATATGAATAATACACGTTTTTACAGCAAATGAAATATTGTCAATCTTTATTATAGAACTCTGTGCCCACCCATGCCCGTGAAATCCTTCAAAGAATCCTACATCGAAGACATTCCAAGACTCCCTTTCCCCGTTCATTACGAAAGTTGGCATGTACTCTCCACTTCTATTCTACAAAAGCGTATAAGTACCCGAGTCAGAATATTGAGCCTACATGAGCCTACATGAACCTACATGAGCCTACATAACGATTTTCAATTATTTTTATCGATACATAAATTAAAATAATCAATTGAGCCTACATTCCGATACTCGGTTGTTTTGAAAAATAGATAATTTAAAGCTTAATAAATCGAATACATCCAATACCTATGTATTCCCTACCTAGAAGACAGTTAAAAATAGTTATTCAGATAGAAAATATTCATACTTTAGCCAAAAAAGACTTTTATTTTGTGTTTACATATTAGCTTGTATTTCTATATTGTAATTTTGAAAGCTTTTCGACAAGCTGAAACAGAAGATGTGAAAATTTTCAAGTCGCCGTAAAGATGAATGAAATTGCTAGATTCTGGCAGAATCAACAAAAAACTGAGCTAGAAAGTCATAATAGAGTTTAAAAAGATAACTTAAGCTTAATTGTTTTATTTCAGATCATCTTACAACTTATTTTCGTTAGTCTTAAGTACCGATACACTCTCATATTGTTTATTTCCAATATATTATTTAAAGGTTTGATTGAAGTTGATTTATTGTTGATTGTGTCTATATATCACGTCGTATAATGAGTATGCGTACGAGTATGCGACGCATACTTACGCTTATTACTGCTCTTATGATTTATGCAGCTTATCAATTTTTTGGAGGTTATTTCTTCCTTCGCAATACGCTTCGCCCATTCTAAAAATTAAGTTAAAATGAATAAAAAAATTTTATTAGCATAATTGACACCTTACAACCGTTAAATATCGAAAAAGTTCGAATTTCTCCATGATACAGCAAACGAACCTGATGATAAGCATAGATAAGACCCGAATTGACACCTAAGAACTTCCAAAACTCGAAAAAATAAAAAAATTCTGTGATACAGCCAAAGTATTCGACGATACAGTATTTTAACGGTATTTTGCACATGTTTGTTTAAGAGTAGTGAACGATATGAAATATTTTTAGAGAGAACAATAAGTAAAAGATAATAATTTACGAAATAATCCTTTAAAAACTCGATGATCGATTCCCGGGCGAGAGTTTGATCCTTTTCCCTTGGCTGAATAGTTAGTTATATTTCTACCATATATTTCTTCCAATGTTTCTCCTACTAACACACGCCAATTATTTTCTGCAATTGATTCAATTCGTAGTTTCGTTACTTCATGCATGAATAAATTTGTGTTTGGAGCTACTTCAACCGAAAATTAAATTTTTTTCATATTTAACTGATATTATCGTCATAAATTTTAAGGTATTACAAAATTTTTTATTTGGAGTAAAGCTTTTTATTTACATTGTCCTCTTCTTTATTAAAGTAATAATTTGGAACCTATGTGGAGAGAGGAAGAATTAATTAATTGTTTGGCTCATTTAATTTTTTGGCATATTAATTAGAAAAGTGATAATTAACTACTCATAAAAGCTCAAAGAAGAAAAAATATTTCAAAATTGAAATTTTTAGTTGCTCAAATTTGAGCTAAATAACATTCTTTGGACCTTTGGTGAATAATAAAGAAAAAATTCTACTACAAAAAGCAAACTAAAAATATGTTAAAAGTATATGAGAATTATTTGTTTTCTTAATTGATGTAAGAAGTTTTCTTATTTTTATATGAATAAATGAAATTATCATACTGTTATTTTTCCTTGGAAGGAAGCTTTATTTTGAGTGTTCGAACGGTAATGTTCATTAGCGGTACTGCTAATCAAATTTGAAACAACCGGCTTGTCCAAAAACGAAGTTTGTGGAGGGGATTCATAGATATCTTTCTCAAAAATCTGATTGGAAGCACAAAATGATGAGCCTTGAGAGAAATTCTGAGTTTGATTGTTCGAAATAAAGATAGGCTGGACCACGGATTGATTAGGAGATTTTCCGCTTTGACTGTCATTCAAACTTGCTTTTACTCTATTGAGAAGTGGTTTTTGATTTATTATTTTAGCTTCAATTTTTTTCTTATTTGATTTTTTTATTCCATCAATTAAATTTGAATTTTCTTTCATTTCTTTTTTTTTTCTCAAAACATCAGATGTAAATATTTTCGTAGAATTATCAATTATCTCTCCATTATCGTTAACAAGAATTTTTTGTAACTCTTCTTGATCAGCTAAAAATAATTTAATCAATATTATTATAAATCTATAATGAATAATATTACAATAATTAAATTGTTATGTCTATTAATTGGGTTAGGTCCCCTGTTCAATATATAAAGATATACCTGAGGAGTATGAGGGTGAACGATAGTGATAGTAATTATAATCAAACTTAAATCTTTATTTCTAGTAGTAGAGTTATAATGGTTGGCGTTGTCTCCTGTATGGAGGTTAGTAATGGAGCGAAGCTAGAGGGAAAGGTAGACAGTGGCTATGGGAATAAGATAGAAGGATTATAGCTGACTCGCTGCATTTGGCAGTGCCGTGTGCAGCGAGTATCTTGTCGGGACGTTAGGACAGGATGCGGACGATCGGGTAACAGGTAGATAGACAGAGTAGAGATGTAGAGGAACAGGGGGCTAGAGGTAAGTGAGGGGAGAGCGTACGGGTGGTGACACCCGGACGTAACACCCCCCCCGTTAGAGGAAACATATTGATTAGGTACAAGTAATATGTTTCTATCTGACGTAGTTAGATATAGGTGTAGTTATATGGAGACACTTGTGAAGTATGAATGGATGTATGTGTATTGTGAGTGGACCAAGTAGTATGGCACTAGCCTTTATTAGGTCCGATAGTACATATAGTAGTGTAGTAGTGTAGCATAGTCGTGTGTCGAATATGGTACGATTATGTATTATTCTTAAAATTAGGATTGCGGTTCGGTAATTGGTAATATATGTAGAATTACATTTTAAAGTATTGGTAGGTATGTAGTTGAATCATTTGTAGATTTTAGCTTCTGGTTCAGTAATTTGTCAATGGGATAGCGTATTAGGTATGAGGTGTGAGGGAATTACAATATTATGTTCGAGCGTAGTGTTATGAAATAAGATGCGTATAATAGTGATAGTACCTATAGGCGTCGTGAGAGTATCGTAGATGTACGTGTATAGGGATTGTGCGATCCAAATGTTATTTAGAGTTATATTATATTATAAAGGCTTACGGCTAGGTAAGTGATGACAGTTTCGGAAAACATTGGTAATGGCATATATGGTTGTGTATGGTAGGTTTCCGTAGGTTTCGGATGTTATGGTTAACATGGTATAGGTGTGACTTAAAGTCTATCTTACACTATTTAGGTTTATATAGGTATATGTATAAGTAAATGATCTAGTGACGTCATAATATTATCGTTAAGATTAGATGAGCGTAGCGACGACTTGTAATGTATTTAATCGTAATAGTCTATTGCTTCTATCTGGTGCGAGTTCGTCGTTGTCTTGCGTAGGAGTTGGGGTTTTTGGATTTTGGTTTTATATATAGTCGGATTTGTTGTGAATAGTATTGATGTGTAACGTTTGTCTCCATCATTTCGAGTGTCGTGTCGTATCTGTGATTATTTGTCTTGTTAGTCTCGTGTGTGTGCTAATTTTAATTTGTTTAGGTGAACTATTTTTGTTTTGTTTGGCGTAATGTAAATTTCTGCGTTGATGTTGTCGATTATTTGTTTGATAACGTAGGGACCTTTGGAATGGTCGTCAAATTTGGAACGAGTTTCGTTTAGTAAGAAGACGTTTTGTCCGGCTTCGAAGGTTTGCGGATTGATTTGCCTGTCGTAATAAGTTTTTGACTTTACTTTAGCTTCTTTTAGGTTCAATGCTGCTTGTTTCCGTATGTCGTGCATGTTTGTCATTAGGTCAAGGATAAAAGTATTGTACGTGTTTGTCATTGCGTCTGTTATTCTTAGGTCCGACGGTAATCGGGCTTCTTTGCCAAATATTAGTTGGTGCGGTGTGAAGTCCGTACCCTCATGTCTCGCGGTGTTGTAGCAGAAGATCGCAAAGCGGATGTATTCGTCCCAGTCTTTACCCGCGTTTGTGTAATGTTTGATGTGTTCAGTTAGTACGAGGTGACTGCGCTCCAGCGATCCGTTCGATTGCGGGCGATAGGCAGTTGTTCGGACTTGTTTGATTTTAAAGAGTTTGCTAATTTGTTTGATTGCGGTACTCATAAAGTTCTGTCCTTGGTCCGTCAGTATTGTTCGTGGAGCTCCGTAACGCGTAATATATTCTTTGGCGAAAGCTACACCTATTGTTTGGGCAGTAGCATTGGGGAGTGGTATTGCGTCTAGGAACTTGGTTAAGTTGCACTGGATCGTTAAGAGATATTGGTTGTTGGATTTCGTGATCGGGAGTGGCCCTACAATATCGAGTGCTACTTTATCGAAAGCGTCTGCTGGTGTATCCGTGATTATCATGGGCAACTTGGTCTTGATTCTCACTAATTTTTTTCTTTGGCAACTGTCGCAGGCCCTGATAAAGTTTTCTATTTGAGTTTTCAGATTTGGCCAAATGTATTTTTCTCTTATTCGGTTGAATGTTTTTGTTACCCCTTGATGGCCGCCGATTAGCGATTCATGGTATTCTCTAATTATTTCGTCGCGTAGGGTTTCGTCGGGCGTGATAATTTCTTCGGTACAGAGTGTGATTTTAATGTTGGTGTTCGCGAAGGTGTAATAGAATAGTTTTTTGATCGTTGACCATTGAAAGCTGCCTAGCCCAACGTTGTTTTTCGCGAAGGCGAAAGAGTTTATATTTTTACGTATTAGGATGCGTTTGAGGTTGAGGAGTATGTTGTGCAGGTCTTCCAGATTGTCTTTGTCCGTATGTTTGTTTTTTATTATAAGTGTGAGAATATATTTATCTTTGGATTTTGTAACAGCTATTTCCAGTTTCCGTGGTGTTCGAATTGTAAACGTTTTTCTGTTCAGCATGTTCTTGTCTATCAGTCGTTTTGTCAATGGGTCATCTGTCGGGTGTTCTGCCGGTACGCAGTGAACGTAGTTGTCGTTTATTAGGAACATTCCGTCTTTTGATTCTTTGATGTTAGTCGCAGGTATTATGTTATCTAGATTGTTTATGAAATGATTGAAATCGTTAGGTGTGTTGTCGGTATCGTCGTTCTGAGTGTCCCTTTGTTGTGGGGTGTCAGTGGTAGGGATGGGGAAGTCGTTGCGTAGGTTTTGGGGATCTAAGGTGTCTATTGATAAGTGGGAGTCGTCACTATCAGGTGATCTCGAGTTCTCGGGCTCTGACGAATAATCTGTATCCGTCGTATGGTCAGTAGTGTTATCTATTTCTGGCGGTGGAATGGTGTTGCGTTGCGTTGTCGGGAGTGATCCGTGAGGTATTGGATTTTCGTATACGCAAATGGTGATCTTAATGTCTGTGTCTTTGAATATATGATGGATCATACGACTCACTATGTCCCAGCTAAGGTGGTCTAAGCCGCAACCTAATCTTGGTATTGATAGTGATCTCACTCCTTCTCTGATAAGCGCTACTTTGAGTTTGGCTAGTGTTTTGTACATTACTTCTTTCGTAGGTTTGTCAAAGTGGCGTTCTTTTGTTACCAAATTATAAATTATACGTCATGGGTATGTAACTGTAATAATGTCTGTTACTTTAGGGTTCATGGCTCGAAGTTGTTTGCGTTGTATCAGTCCTTGTTTCACCATCTGATCCGCGACACCCAGTGAAGCTTTACAGTCCGCTGAAATACAGTGTGCCAGGTTGTCTTTTTGTTTTAGTACGTCGGCGTGTGTCTGTGTGATGTTTTTATTGTAAGTCAAAGGCAGGAAATCTACATCTACGAGAAATTGATCGTAGGGGGGTGTGTTTTCCAGATTTTGTTCGGTAGAAGTTCCGGCTAGTCTGTCGCGTGAGACTTCTCATTTCTTTACATCTAGCCTAGTATGTGTTACTGCTGACTCCGAGTCCGTTGTTGTATTTGTGCTAGGGAGTTTTTTATAAAATCTTCTGCGTATATACGGTGCAGATCCTGGCCTATTATCTTTCGACGTTCCGGGTTGAGGATCGGGTAGTTTGCTCCGCTCCTCTTTGCTACGGTCCGTACGTATGTGCGGGACTTTTCGTTTTATATCGGGGGTCGCGTCTGTAGTTTGTTTGCGAATATTTTTGTGAGCTCTTTGGCCCGAGTTAGATGAGGTTGTAATAATGCGCTTACGACGGGTGTGTACCTGAATGTCTGAGTCATTCGTAGAGTCTGAGCTATCGTCTGCGTTCGGTTTGTGTCGCGGTGCCGGGTTACCTGAAGATTGTGTATCGCGATGTCGTTTATTCGTTTTCTTCGAGCTCAGGTAGGTCTCTGGGGAGTTTGTTTGTTTATCGTCGTTTTCTTCTAGAGGTGTCGAGTCGTGAGTGGATTCGGATAGGTGGGTTGGTTCTTTCTTTCGTGGGGCAGGGTTATTAGAGGAGTCGGTAGTCCTTAGTCTTTTAGCGGGTTTAGATTTTTGATTGATAATTTCAACGTCTGAGCTGTCCGAAAGGTCTGATGTTGCCATGGTTGGCGTTTGCTGCGCCTTAGTTCTTTCAGTTGGGGCAGGGTTGGTGGATTCGTCAGTGGTTTGTCGGGGGCGTCTCGGGAATTGATGTGCTAGTTTTTTCTTTTTGTTAGTTTCCTCTGAGGGTTCTGTATCGGTTCTAAGGCGTTTCGAATCAAGAGGTAGGATCTGGATCGGGTTAGGTGGAGGGTTTCTAGATAGCGCGTCTGCGTTTGAATTCATTTTACCTTTTTTGTAAATAACGTTGTAAGAATATTCGTCGAGTGTCAGGCGCCATCGTAGCAGTCGCGAAGTTGGGTCTTTGACATTATTTATCCAGACTAATGGTCTGTGATCCGTGACAAGTGTAAATGTGCGTCCGTAAAGGTATGGTCGAAAGTGTTTCACCGCGAAGATAATTGCTAGCAGTTCTTTGTCAATTGTCGAGTAGTTGACTTCTGCTTTTTCGAGAGATCTTGAGGCGTATGCGATGGGTCGGTCTTCGCCGATTTTGCCTTGGCTAAGAATCGCGCCTACAGCGCAGTTTGAGGCATCAGTTGTTAATACGAACGGTTTTTCAAAGTCCGGGTATTGTAAGATAGGTTCATCGCAAATGCTATCTCGTAAGGTCTCGAACGCGGCTTGGTGTTCGGACGTCCACAGGAATGGAGTGTTTTTCTTTAGTAGGTTATTTATGGGCATTGCGATTTTTGATAAGTTAGGTATGAATCTTCGGTAGTAGCCGATTAATCCTAGAAATTGTTTAATTTGTTTAGGATTTGTAGGTACGGGATAGTCTTTTACGGCTGCTATTTTGTTTGGGTCCGGTTTTACTCCGTCTTTCGTGATTACGTGGCCTAGGTATGCTACTTCTTTACGCAGGAATTCACATTTGTCGGGCTGAAGCGTTAGTCCGGCATTGGATAATCGTTCCATGAGTTTTTTGAATTTGTCCGCATGTTCTTCTAAAGACCTCGCATAGATTACAATGTCGTCCAAATAGACGAAAACTTCGTTGCCTAGGAGTCCAGAAAGTACCTGATCCATTAGGCGTTGGAAGGTCGAGGGTGCATTTTTCAGCCCAAAGGGCATTCTGTTATATTCATAATGGCCATGCGGAGTTGAAAAGGCCGTTTTTGGACTGTGGTCAGGGTGCATTGGTATCTGGTGGAAACCTGACGCCAAGTCGAATTTAGAGAAGTATTTGGCGGACCCTAATTGATCTAAGATGTCTGTTATGTTGGGGAGAGGATAGGCGTCACCGATAGTTTTTTCGTTAAGTTTGCGGAAGTCTATGACCATGCGCCATTTCTTATTGCCGGTGGCGTCTACTTTCTTGGGCACTATCCAAACCGGCGAGTTGTATGGTGAGGAAGAGTGTTTAATAATATTTTGATCGAGGAGTTTGTTGACTTGCCTATCTATCTCTTCTTTGTGAATCTGAGGATATCTGTACTGTTTTGTGTGAATTGGGATGTCATCTGTGGTTGGGATAGTGTGGCTAACTAGTTGCGTATGTTTTAAGTTGTCGCCCGGTAAAAAGAAGAGGTGGTTAAATTGTATAGCAAGATCGGTTATCGATTGTTTTTCTTCGTTATTTAGATGGTCTAGTCGGAGGTTTTCTATAAGCGTGTGGAGACGTTTTGAGTTATGGTCAGGGGAGAAGTGAAGCGTGCGGAAATTGTCATTAGTATTAGTTTCGCGAGCCTTAGTTAATAGGATTGATTGGACGTTGGCGAGTTTTGCATCGGTCAGCTGGGTTCTTGTGTCCTCGAGTTCGTCGACTTCTTCTAAGGTTACTACGGGTCTCTTTATCTCGACAGCTGACTCGCTGGAGTTAATCGCGTAAGCATATGCTAGGCCGTTTCTGTTCGTGACTAAGGCCTTGCCAAGAAAAATATTGGGACCAAGGTCTATATTATCAATGAACCCTGTTTTTAAGTTTGGGTTGGCTACTTTCATTGATATTACCGTACCGGTTCGCGGAGGAATGGATATTATGTTTTCGTCTAGTATTTTTAGTGGTTTACAGTTATCCGTTGTCACTGTACCATTTCCAAACGAAATCGTGGCATTTTCGTTGTATAAAAATTTCGTCCCCAGAATACCATCTTCCTTTATTGGGAAGGAATTATCAACTAGGTGAAAAACGTGCCAACTATTGCCGATCTGTACGTTAACGCTTCCCAGGGTTTCTACAGTACCGTCCGTTGTGCCGGTTATCTGGGTTTTATCTGTCACGGTATAGTGTACGTTCGGTTTGACTGCGTTAAGTTTCATTATGTTTATGTCGGCTCCGGTGTCGATCAAGAGTGTGCTTGTCTGTTTTTCAAGTTGGGGTGTGTGTAGGTGTATCTTGGGTGTTTGTGTTGCCGCCGTTGTGAGAATGCGAGATGTTCTCATATTATTGTTTGAGGATCTGTAGCGAAGTGGGATAATACCTGTATTTCTGGAATGGAGTTGGTCATTTTTAAAACAGATTGTCGCTTCTTCGAGTCGTAGGAAATCGGCGCTCAAAAGGCCGTCTTCTCGTATAGGGAATTCGTCGCTTATTACGTGAAATTCGTGGCAAGTTCCGGCAAATTCTAGATTAATGCTACCTAGTGTTTCCGTGTATCCCTCTGTTATTCCCGAAATGTAGCGTCTATTTCTTGGTTCGAAATGAGTGTCTGAGGTGATGGTCCGTCGTTTTATTAGGTTTAAATTTGCACCGGTGTCTACTATTAGTGTTCCGGTATAGCCGATAATTTGCGGTGATTGAATTGTAATGGTTGGTGATTCTAGGAGAATCCTTTCAACGTGTTCGGACGCTTTTTTAGAGTTCGGGGCGTTGGCGCGTCCGTGTGGTCCCGTTACTCGTTTAAATGTAGTGATTCTACTGGAAAGTTGTTAGTATTTGCGAAATTTGTATTTGTATAATTTACGCGTGCGTATCTTGGTTGTTCAAAGTTGGATCTGTTTCGGTTTTCGTCAGGTTGGTTTGGTCGTTGACCGGAGTTGTTATGTTGAGGTCTGTTTTGTATCTGAGATTGTTGGGCGTATGTTGGAGTGTTTGGTTGATGGAAGGAAGGATTTTGGGTTGTCTGTCGATTTTCATAGTTTCGCGTGCGGCACCATTGGATTGTATGCCCTTTACGTTCACAATATGTACAAGACAAATTGTCGGTACGCTCTCGTAATCTACAGTTATCTAACGAGTGCCCAACACGCTTGCAAAACCTACAGTTCAGCGACGGGTCGTGAGGCGGTGTTTGTTTTGTGTTACTACTACGGTTTTGAACCGGTTCATCGGTTTTTGAACTGTTTTGGTACCGTTTCGTATCGCTCGGTGTCTGCGATTGTAATTTTTGCCTTTCTAATACTATTCTTTCCGCGTTCACCGCCTTATCGACTGCCGCTCGCAGCGTGTTTGGCTTCTCGGTTGACACCCTTTGTTCTAGCGCGTCACATAGACCTTTTATAAAGGCGCGTAAGGCGTTATCTTCAACGTTCTTTATCAGTATAGTCGCATGTTCGGCGGTTTCTTTCGAATCTATAATGTCAATGGCCGTATCTGCAAGTTCTTCTATTCTAGTTCCGTATTCTAATGCGGTCTCATTTTTCTCTTGACGTGCACACGCTATAGCACATTGCACGTCTGATAGTTTTTGTTTCGGTTCAAACGCGCGTTTTAAATTATCTATAATTGGTTTTAGTGTCTGGAGGCTATCTCGCGGGAGTGCTCTTTCTGCATGGCCTTCGATTTTCGATCGTACAAGTACAGCAAATAGGAGTGAATCTCGCGGATCTATTAGTATTCTTGCGTTTTCAACTTTCCGAAGGAAAGATTTTACTGTAATGTTTGATCCGTCGAAAGTTGGGATCAGTGTAGCCGCCACTTTCAATGGTAGAAATTTCGTCCCTGGGTCGGACATGATTTTCGACAAGGTTTACGACTTATTTTAATGGTATACGTATATTAAGTTAGCTTACGTTCTGGAAATTATGGTAAGTACGATGAGAGTGATTATTCTTGGCATATCTCTGAAGTGGTGATCGTTGGTGGAGAGATGACGATTCTGGATCTGGTTGTCAGGCGATAGTATTGGTGATATCGGCGTCTTGAAGTCGTCACCGGGCTTCGTCGTTGGAGCGAGTTCGCTCTTTGTTGGGCGAGGTGCCTTTGAGGTTCGGTTTCGGTTGGTTCAGTTGATAGTCTTGGCAGATCTTGTGATTGCCAATTATCGCCAGGTTGATAATGGCGGTTTCGTAGCTCACACTTTTTGGGTGTATGAGTGATTGGCGTAGCACTAGTTATAACGTGCAGTATAGACGAACTCCGTTACGTTTTGTCCGTAATTTGGTTAACAGTTCACAAAACTTGTGTTACTCGTCGTTTCACTGTTTGATATCACAATTTGTTGAGTTAGCTGGTTTATATTTTTGTGGTAGTTCGTTCACTTTTGATATACCCTCAGTAACAGGGGGACCACCGCTGCCACCAGTGTTATGTCTATTAATTGGGTTAGGTCCCCTGTTCAATATATAAAGATATACCTGAGGAGTATGAGGGTGAACGATAGTGATAGTAATTATAATCAAACTTAAATCTTTATTTCTAGTAGTAGAGTTATAATGGTTGGCGTTGTCTCCTGTATGGAGGTTAGTAATGGAGCGAAGCTAGAGGGAAAGGTAGACAGTGGCTATGGGAATAAGATAGAAGGATTATAGCTGACTCGCTGCATTTGGCAGTGCCGTGTGCAGCGAGTATCTTGTCGGGACGTTAGGACAGGATGCGGACGATCGGGTAACAGGTAGATAGACAGAGTAGAGATGTAGAGGAACAGGGGGATAGAGGTAAGCGAGGGGAGAGCGTACGGGTGGTGACACCCGGACGTAACAAAATGAATATTTTATGAAAATAAATAATAAAAGAATTGTTTTTTCCACATTTCAAGAACTTAATTTTTCATCAGTTTATTAATTTCTGTAATTATATGACTTTTAAAACTCATGGTAAGGTTATATAGTTAAAATTTAACGATCACAATATTTAGAACAAAATTATATCTATATAGGGTGAGTGCACCAGTGAATGAACGCAATAAGCGCACGGTCAGTTTTAGGGAAGATTTTCTTTCTACTGGATGATTATTGCCGTACAAAACTAGTTCTATTCGAAACATTAGATCCTATATATTTGAGATAGCTCGTTAAAACGTGTCATTCGAACAGAAATCTATATAAAAAACCTATTCAAAATGAAAATATAGCCTTTTCACCAGTAATTGAACACTACTATTCGTACGACCGTACGAATGTGATAAGTAAACGTGTTAGATGAAGATACCTCGATTTTGCTACAAATAAAAAATACGGAAAGAAAAGTCTACGCTAAACCTTATTTTTCATGGAGAACGAATTTCTGTTCATTCACTGGTGACTGTTCATTCACTGGTGCACTCACCCTACTTACTGTTTATCGCCAATACTTTCATTTGTATTTTAATTTCCTTTTTAGTTTTTTCCTCTTTCCAAGTTAATTCTCCGTCTGCACCAACAAACTTATATTTTTTTGGAACTTTAAAAAGCGGCACAATATCAGTTTCTTTCGATTTCTCCCACCAGATAAGAGCAAACTTTCTTTGTCGGGGTTTGTTGCTCATCTCTTGAGTCATCACGTTTGATAAATATATATCAATTATTTCCGTGCAGATTAGGAGATAAACACAAAAAAATATTGTCATTCAATGTTATAGAAAGCAAATATTCATTTGTCATATGAATGTATACATTTATAGACCGAGAGCCAGCAAGAAAAATGACGTATGATTTGCGAAATTTTGACGCTTTTAGAGAAGTTAGCCAGTGTTATAAAAACCAGGGAAAAGCAAGTATGGCGGCCCTTCGGTGTCGACGTTGCGCTGCGCAATTTTTTGAATGTGTCAAAAAAAGCTGTGTCCTTGGAGAATGAGCGAAAATGTAATTCTTGTTTTATATCATAGATTCGATAGCCCGATTATGACGGAGTCGTATGCCATACCGATACGATGTCTCAAACTGTCCGCCATACTGAATTAAACGTGTCATTTTTTTTATGTTCTTTCGAAATACTTGCGAAAAAATGATTTTTTCATCCAGCCTTACAAAAAGATGTCTCAATCACCGATTATGACCATGCCATACCGTTTCGGTGTCTCTAAGTACACGCCATACTGATTCAAAGATGTCGAATTTTTGACCAGTCCATGTATCATAGGCGAAAGTATGGCGGTCCGTTTTTATGACCCTCGTGGTCCATTTTGAAGAATGTATGCAATGCCATACTGATAGGAGGTATATAATGGCTGCCATGATGAAAAAACTATATTTTTTTTTTAAATATTCATAAAATCATTGGTAATTGTTGGAAGATAATTCTCTAATCGTTACATTAATGAAGAAGTGATATGAAATGAATGGTTTCAAGAAAAATTAGGACTAACATCTATATATTAAAGTACAAGTCGGATGTCCGGATGTCACAAATGACGTCACAGATCGTAGATACGTGTTGTGTGTTTCTTACTGTATACTTTACTGTACTCACTGTACTGTATATAAGGGTTTCTTATTTAAATTATATACAAGAAATATTGTCTACAAGGAAATACTAGGTGCTGTGTGAATAAATCAATTCATAGCTACAATTGTATATTCATGATATTTGTTCTTAGTGTGCTATCCGTTTTCGGACTTCACACTGGATAGCCACGTACACATACACACACATCCCAAAATTTGAATAACGCAAAAACCACCAATAACCGAGCGAGCGTAGCGAGTGAGGAATAACGCAAAACCAAACGAGTGAGCGAGCGAAGCGAGCGAACGAGGACAATTAACAGCTTGTAATTTATTAAAAGAAATGAAATACATTAAATTTGGATTATATGTTTCGCATTATTCATTCTCATTAGATTAGGTGCCAGCTGCTTGGCTCCGCAGTTTCGTCCCCCTCCCTGTCGAACCCTCACCGCGCGTCCCTCTCGTCACGTCATCCCAACAATAATCCCCGCGGCCTTGTGCGCGTCAAAAATTTTACAACTTTACAGGTTTGTTCTTCGCCTTAGAGACATGGTATCGGTATGGCACATATTTATTCGTATTCCAGACATTAAATATGTCTCAAAAACATGAGTATGGCATTTTCGCCTGTTATACATGACACTTGTAAAAATTTGACAACTTTAACGGTTAATTTCTCACGTTCGAGACATCCAATCGGTATGGCACATACAGACTTGTCTTCTAGGCATTAAAATCAATGGATACTTGTCTTTTCCAGGTTTTCGCCTATGATACATGGACTGGTCAAAAATTCGACATCTTTGAATCAGTATGGCGTGTACGTAGAGACACCGAAACGGTATGGCATGATCATAATCGGTGATGAGACATCTTTTTGTAAGGCTGGATGAAAAAATCATTTTTTCGCAAGTATTTCGAAAGAACATAAAAAAAATGACACGTTTAATTCAGTATGGCGGACAGTTTGAGACACCGTATCGGTATGGCATACGACTCCGTCATAATCGGGCTATCGAATCTATGATATAAAACAAGAATTACATTTTCGCTCATTCTCCAAGGACACAGCTTTTTTTGACACATTCAAAAAATTGCGCAGCGCAACGTCGACACCGAAGGGCCGCCATACTTGCTTTTCCCTGGTTTTTATAACACTGGCTAACTTCTCTAAAAGCGTCAAAATTTCGCAAATCATACGTCATTTTTCTTGCTGGCTCTCGGTCTATTATTGTCATCTCGATTATTTGCAGAAATATTCACACTGAAGAAAATAATAATTACTGAACTGTCAGGTATTGATGAATTTATCACCGAAAATAATTAAATAATTGAGAATTTGCCTACTACGAAACTTGATATTGTGAAAAATAAGCGAGCTATACAATTTAACGTATTAACATGTAAGATTTTTATGCTTATCTTTTTAAATGCAAGTAAACTTAAAAAATTATGCGAAAGACATCACAACAGTTATTTAAATCCCGAAAATTAGTCAATATAGATTTACTCACATCTACAAGATTTATAATAATTCCAATGCACTGTTACAGGGAAATTGATCCAAATATTAATCAGAACGACGATGATAGCGATTCGAATCATGAAAATCAACGAGACAGTAGCAATGATAGTGATTCCGTTCATGAACATGAAGATAGTGACGAGGATAATGATAATGATAATTACAATCACATTAATGATGATCAACCGTTATATAATGGTGCTCCTTTGAGAGTCATTGACAGCATGCTATTGATTTTGACTCTTTTAATCAAACATCATCTCACCATGACTGCTATTGAAGATATTATCAGAGTTATCAATTCACATTGCCCACCTCAAAACTTGCAAAAGAACAGTTTGTTCAAATTCCAAAAATTCTTTTCTCTTAACAAAACTAATAATATCAAGAAATATTTCTACTGCTCTTCATGTAATCGAGAATTACTAACGGAGAATCACAGGTGTCCATCATGTCCAGGGCAAAAAACCACTTACTTTGTTATCCTTGATATTGTTAAACAACTCAGAGGAATGTTTAAAAAAATGGGATTCTTCAACTCGTTGCAGCACCGATTCCGAAGATTGGTGAATCAAAATACAATATCAGACATTTTTGATGGTTCCATTTATCAAAATTGGATCAATAATGGATTCTTACGAGATCTAAGAAATGTGTCATTCAGCTGGTATACTGACGGTATTCCTGTTTTTAAATCGTCTAAAATCAGTATGTCACCTTTCTTGTTGACAATCAATGAACTTCCTTTTAAACTTCGCAAGTTGAAAGAAAATACATTACTGTTAGGATTGTGGTTCGGAAAAAATAAACCTGATCTAAGAAATGTGTCATTCAGCTGGTATACTGACGGTATTCCTGTTTTTAAATCGTCTAAAATCAGTATGTCACCTTTCTTGTTGACAATCAATGAACTTCCTTTTAAACTTCGCAAGTTGAAAGAAAATACATTACTGTTAGGATTGTGGTTCGGAAAAAATAAACCTGATGCTAATTTATTTATGAGTAAGTTCGAATCTCAGTTATTAAAACTCGCTAATGGCATCACTGTTAATATTCCTAATGAGTATGAACCAATAAAAGTAAGAGGAATTATTATTGCTGGAACTGCTGATACTCCTGCTAAATCAGACTTTCTGAATTTTAAAAAATTTAACGGTGATTATGGTTGTATGACTTGTTGTATAAAAGGTGAAACTTTTAATACTGAAGCTGGATTTACACATGTTTATCCGTATCAACAAATAATGGACATGAGAACTTCAATAAATTGTATTGAATGGGCCAGATTAGCAACGGAAGATGATCCTATTATAGGTGTCAAAGGACCTACATTTTTATCGATCTATGTACCAGATTTCATTGGAGGATTAGCTGTAGACCGAATGCATGCGGTTGAAGGAGGAGTTATTAAGAAAATTCTAACGTTACTCTTCGATGTTCAATACCGAGAAGAGCTATACTCATTATACGACGTGATAGACACAATCAACAATAGATTAACTTCAATCAAGCCTCCAAAGTTCGTCCATCGAATGCCTCGATCTATCGCCGAACTTGTACACTGGAAAGTTTCAGAGCTAAAATTATGGGCTTATTATTATTCCATTCCAATTTTTGAAGGGATTTTACGTCCTGAATACTTTGAGAATTACAAACTCTTGATTGCTGCATGTGCAGTGCTTAGTTTTGATGAAATCACACAAGATTTGATTGATTTGGCTGAAGACTTTTTACATAAATTTGTAAAACAGTTTCAAGAACTTTATGGCCTAAGACATTGCTCAATCAACACTCATCAAATAATTCATCTGCCAGACTGTGTAAGAAGACTTGGGCCGTTATGGACGTCAAACTGTTACGAATATGAAAATATGAATGGGTTGTTTTTGAAATCGGTTAAAGGAACAAGTCATATAGATACGCAAATTGCTAATTCTCACTGCAGAAACATTATGAAATCAACTTTTATAGAAGAATTGCCAGAGGGAAGCATTCGTGAATTTTGCTTGTGTAAAAAAAAACAAGTTAAAATCAATGAAAAAATTGGTGATTATTGTCATAGTGTCGGAGCGTATAAAGACCTTAATCCTCTTCCTGATAATCTTCGACGTATTTTAAATAATATATTGGAAATAAACAATGCGAGAGTGTATCGGTACTTGAGACTAATGAAAAATGGGAAATTATTTGTAGCAGCTATGTACTCAGAGGAGTTACAAACTCAATCGAATGCAATCAGGTACTTACTGGATGAAAGATCTCACTTTAGATTGGTTACGTATTTCATAAAAATTAGAACGTGTGATTGTAATTACCTACTTTGTGCCTGTAGAGCTACTCATTATGCTGTGATTCAGGAACTAATTACAGACGATGTATATGAAGTCACAGGAGATCTTTACACATTTAACACATTACATTATTTACACAAAGGTCATTTAGAAGATTGTATCACGTTAGTTCCAGTTGAGAATATTATTGATGTTTGTGTGATAATGAATATAGATAACCAAATGATCATTGGCATACCACTCAATAAATATGAATTGGAGTAGTGACTCGAGTTTCCTTTATGGACAGAGCAAGACACATAAAACTGATGATTTTGATTATACATTAAATGCGATATTTTAATAAAATTTTTAAATAATTATAAATACTGCTATTTATTCTCATTCTATTGAATAGTGTTTTTAATCTCAATCAAACGCCCTAACTTTCTTATCTGAGATGATATATCAGCAGAGCAACTAAACAATTCTGCATGCCTTGCAGCGCAGCAAGCTCAGAAAGTTTTTATAAGTTGTAAGATAAGCTGAAATAAAACAATTAAGCTTAAGTTATCTTTTTAAACTCTATTATGACTTTCTAGCTCAGTTTTTTGTTGATTTTGCCAGAATCTAGCAATTTCATTCATCTTTACGGCGACTTGAAAATTTTTACATCTTCTGTTTCAGCTTGTCGAAAAGCTTTCAAAATTACAATATAGAAATACAAGCTAATATGTAAACACAAAATAAAAGTCTTTTTTGGCTAAAGTATGAATATTTTCTATCTGAATAACTATTTTTAACTGTCTTCTAGGTAGGGAATACATAGGTATTGGATGTATTCGATTTATTAAGCTTTAAATTATCTATTTTTCAAAACAACCGAGTATCGGAATGTAGGCTCAATTGATTATTTTAATTTATGTATCGATAAAAATAATTGAAAATCGTTATGTAGGCTCATGTAGGTTCATGTAGGCTCATGTAGGCTCAATATTCTGACTCGGGTACGTACGCAAATCTTTGATGAAATGTTTACCTCATCCCATGACAATCAGTAAATGGCACGCAAAAATACATTGCCAATCAGGTGTTAGTAAAGCATGTATTGCAGCTGTGAAATCCAAGGTCGCTGAAGCTGATAAAATCGTTTTTTGTAATTTACATTTCAAAATTTTCGATTTTGAGAACGGCTGAGTAGTGCGCTCTATTACTTGCACCTGTTACTCCCCTGGGTGCCACCTACCTGTGGAACAAGTTTGGTCCGAATCGGTGATCCACATACCTGACCGTCTCCTTGTAAAAGCTAGTCGTCGGGGACCAAAATGAAACGGTTCATGAGCACGTAATTCTAATACTAATTGCATTTGAACCTTTGGCTCACTCGGTCTTTCGGGTTGTGCATACTCTTTCACAAAAATCTCTCTCAATTGATCCTGTATCTCTGTTGATACTTCTGGATTAACAATTACCGAATCTGAAACATTATCATTATCGTTTGTCGTTTCGATATTCAAAATTTGTAAAATCGCATCATTTTCTTCCTCTTCAACAGTCTTGGAAACAATCAATTTGAAATCAAACTTTTTCAAAATATCACGACCCAAAACAACCGATCGAACCATGGTATCATTTGGTACTACTAAGAGACTCAAGTTGTCTCGCTTTATTCCAGCTATGTCGATATTAGTGTTTATCGATCCTAAAACGATCAATTTCGAATTATTAATACCGTGGTATGAACTATTCGAACTATTAAAATGCTTTACCAATTCGTCGGGCACATGAGCCACTTTTACAAAACTGATGGGACTACCAGTATCAAACATAGTATCTAAATCAATTTTATACAACCTGGTTTGATCGCTGTCGTTCAAATCTAGCTCAAAACTAACGATGCGTTCACACTGGTCTTCTAGCGTGGAATGACCTTCCAAATTGCTGATCTGCTCAGAATTCCTCGGTTTTTCTTTCTTATCTGGACATTCCTCAGCCTTGTGACCCTTTTTACCGCAAATGAAGCACGTTCCCCATTCCCTCTTCGGTTTGCTGCAATCTTTCGAAATGTGTCCTCTCCCGTTGCAGTTGAAACAGCGAAGTGCAGAACGTTGGTCCTTTCGGTCACTCTCCTCCTTGTTGTATACGGTTTTTGACGGCTTTTCCTCAATTTTCTTAGTCGTTTCTTTCTGTCGACTTTTTAATTCAGAATGATTGTACAGCGAAATTTTTTCAAAAGCCTCAAATAATGATGTCTTCTTCGTAAAACATTGCATTCGGGCTTGGTTACGTAAATAATCGTTTGGAATACCGTCGATTAAGTAGTCCACGAGTTCGTCTTCATCAACAGAAGTACGATTTGCCAAAATTATCTTCTCGTGGTAGGATTCTCCAAAACTTTCGGAATTTTTCCACTTCCGGTCTTCAAATTCTTTTCGTTAAGTCAGTTTCGACGCTCGATGATCGAACATAAGTAGAGAGGGTGCAGTATACCGTTTATGGCCTTCCCCCTTTCCCCCCCCCCCCCCCCCCGGCCCGGCGCCATTTTTTTTTTTTTTTTTTTCCTCTCTCTCTTTTCAACTTAACCTAACCTAACCTAACCTAAGCTAGCGAATTGAACCTAACCTAATCTGAACCAGCGATTTTAACCTAAGTGGAACTTATTCATTTTTACCCCGGATGAATTCTGTCGGTGTTAACTTATGTGAATCCTATTTATTCATTTTACCGTGGGTGAATTTCGTCCATTCTAGCTTATGTGATTCCTATCGAGCTCTACTCAGGCGTCGCTCCGTTTCCGACCAAGTGTGACGACGGTTCACCCGCTACTGCCGTGGTATACCTGACGGCGGAGAAGGGTGAACAAGCGTCGTTGTCAATGTTCGTGCTTCCTCCCCCGTTTTGGCAGTATACCGTTTATGGCCTTTCCGAATATATATAGATATACACTGTGTTGGCAGTATGCCGTTTATGGTCTTTCCGAGTATATATATCGATATACACTGCGTTGGCAGTATACCGTTTATGACCCTTCCGAATATATATAGATATACGCCGTGCGGATTCTCAACTACGGTAGGGGCAGGCGGTTTGGGAGTGCAGGTATACGGGACCGTAGGAAAGGACAGGGGCTGGTCAAAGACGAGCAGGCGAATATGGTTACAATGATTGTTTATTCATATTATTCAAAATTTACAGAAATTCAGATTCAAACTTATCTCTACTGATATTTATCGAAAGGTTTTCTGTATGAAAACTATGACTAGTTACAATGATATGCTGAATGCTTAAATTAGACGAGATTCGGGAAGACTCACTTCTTACGACGAACAGTCTTTCTCAGATCGTAGCATAAATACGTCTGTATTCACGTGTCGAATCTATGATTTCTTTAATTTCGGTGGCAATGACTAGATCAAACTGTGCTTTCAGATCAAGCATAACAAGCTTATACATGTCTGTCACAAAACTCGGTTTGAAGTTAAGCTTCAGCTGTTCTTGCATCTCGTCAAAATCCCTCAAGACAAGTTCTGTGAAACGTTCGATAGGGGTATCCACGAAAGCAAACGCGTTAGCCAACGTAGCGAGTTCCCTGACTATATCGTGTTTACACTGGTTTACAGCAATCGTATGGTTTGATAGACGACATAAATGTTCACTGACACATGGGGTTATAGCACTTAGACCAGTAATTGATGGTTTCTGTAGTACTATAGACGGCGAGTACAGCTTTCGTTTCTTGGGACTGGGCGAACTGTAGACGGTTGACTCATCATCAGTGGTTCGGTCCTCTTCTTTTTTCCATACTTCAGCTGGTTCTGTGAGCTTGATGGCTCTTGATCCATGGGCGAGGACGAACGAAACAGTATATCCGCTCACGTCAATGGGTGCAGGAATGGCCGGATGGGTAGAACTGTAGCTTGTACCCGTTGGTTTAGCGATGTAGTTGTTGATTTCGTTGAAGATGTTTAAAAATTTCCACCAAATGTCTGCTCTCATAGCAATAACACAGCCACCGTAACCGCTGAACTGTACAATAGGTTCGAAACGTTTTCCAACTAAAGAATACCCGACCGACACTGTTGTAGAAAATGAATTGTTTATTCCGTAAATAGTAGAAAGTAACATACGCCTTGTCGGTCTCAGAGGATCGGTTATGAAGGACCTTTCGGATGGATCAGCATTCTGTAATGCACGCACAGTTTGAGAGTTAGACATGGTTTACTTATAATTTCGTCTCTGAAGAGTAGGATTGATGCAGAGTAACCGTTGTTCACTGTTCTAAGCACGACGGATTTCTAGATACTGAGATGGCTGTGGAAAGACATCTCAATATTTCAACAAGAATCCCCACCATCGGTTCAAATACACCTATTCATCATGGGAGAGAAAAAAAAAATTTATGGTACAGAGTTTGCAGGTTATTGCTGGTTTAGGACTGAGGGTAGAAGAAAAGGTTTGCTTGGTGATAACTTGCACAGATAGGTTTGAGCAAGTACTTCGAGATGAATCACCGCATGTTGTAAAACTATGTGCACAGGCTGAAAAACCAATGCGGATACTACGGTCATTTCGCTTTTGCCACGCAGTTGTAAAATTCAAAGGTTGGAAAAACAAGCCCTTTTGTGCTGAAAGCTATTCATTTTCCTAGGTTTACAGGTCTCAGCCTGTCTAAAGGAATATCCGGTCTTGGTGTAAAGTAATAAGCGATTTCATTATCTCTTGGACAATACAATTGTATTATACGCCCTATTCAAGCTACTCAAAAGTTGAACGTGGAACAGGTATACGGTTAAACATTGAAAATTGCGTTTACCATGGTAACATGGGACAATGAAAGAAAATAGATAATGGCACGGTGCAACTGTGTTGCCGTTGGCCGTTCCGAAAAGTAATCAGTCGTTTTCTATTCTCAAGTTTACGGCCCGACCATCCTCGCGTGGGTTTGATTGCATTTTGTTTTGTTTTGTGAGCAAGGGTGTGATTAGGGATTAAAGATAATGACTATGCAGGTATAGATTTGCGGAAATAAGGGACGTCACAGGAAATACCGATTTTTGTGACCGCGTTTACGCTCCGGCTACTTGCGTCATAAAACTTACCATCGGTACGCGCGTACATTCTTTTGTCTCAAGTGCAAAGGTCCGATTGGGGATTAAAAGGTACTGTCTATGCATGTACCGACTTGCGGACGCAGGGGTGTCCACGGTAAACCGCTATATGAAGGTGGCATGGCTGTGTGGGTGTAAATGGCCAGTGGTTAGTAGGAGGCGGTAATGTCACCGATTGGCTTGTTCACAGGGCGTGGGAGTGAACAAGCTGTCAACCAAAAGATATATAGATGACCCAAAAGCGTGCAATTTTATCAGTCTGAAAAACTATTCAGTAGAGGAAACTCTGCTGATTGTGATCTTCTGATTTCGAGTGGTTTAACAATTACTCTTACGTTTGTTTTTCATTCGTGAAAGGTGTTGTTGCTAAGCGAGCGAAATTGAGCTTCGAGAAAATTTTGGACAAGTCCTTATTCATCGAGTGTTTGAATTCTTTTTAGAGAGATATTTTCACGATGATGGGTATTCATGATAAACGTACACTATCAGTCACCAAGGGATTAATCCTGATGGTGATACGGTACCTGAAACGTTCTAAACCAACCTTTCTGAATCCTCGTATTCTTGAGTGGTATCGACGGGTCAAGGAGATGTGTACGACACGGGAAGTGACTGTGGTGTTGCGGAACATCATGGGCATGCTTGATTTGTCTACAGTCATAGAAATTATGACAATGTCCAGCCTGGAGAGTAGACCTACTTGGATGACGAGAATGAGGGAAATCGTGATGGACGCCCTTTTACCGACCGATTTGAAAAATCTATGTGCCGTACTTGAACGAAGAAAGCGGTTGGCAGTAGCGGCAGCTCGCCAACGTGCCTATGCGATAGCACGGGAAGAAGCGATGGCTATAGAGGCTCTCGAGGCTTATGAGCTGGCTGCGGAAAACGTGACGATGTGTACGCAGGATCAGTCAGACGTAAGCAATCTCCGTGAAGATGGTAGCGAAGAACCGAGGAATAGCCCTGATCGCGCGGTAACGGTGGAGGAGACTGCGGAGCGGCTATCACAGGTCTCAATGATAGATGAGGAGGAGACGATCGAGACAGAGATGGCCTCTGAAACGGCGGCTGAGTTGCACCAAAATGCGACGATTGTATCCGACGATAGTACGCGGTATACAACTGCGAGTGGTGAGTAGAATTAGAGAATATGTCACGGGCACGCACTGACCAGAAATTCGTTTGGTTATATTCTTCCCCGTTCAGCTTTACTTTGTTTTTTATAATTTTTGAATACTTCTACAGATACCGGAGACATGCTAAGGGCGAAACCTGCGTCCGCACGGTTCGCGGTCAACGAGGGTGCCAGCACTTCATCGGTGATGGAAGGTGGAGCGGCACGTCGCCCAGGAAAGCGGAATGCTCCGTCAAACGATGTACTTGAGCAGGAAGATCAACCGGAGATTGACAGGCGAGTTAGTATACCGGTTCAGGCTGTAGGATCAGATTCAGAAATAGAAAGTGTAGAGGATAGGTCAAGACGATTTAGAATTACGCAGAGATTAAATAAAAGATATCCCCGTTTTGGACTGGCAGGAAATGAGGTCACGGTGAAAATCGTAATTCCGCCGGAGACGGAAAATACACTTCGTTGGTTAGAGGAAGCTTTCAGGGATCTTCATAGGTATTTCAGATCATTGTGTAGTGAGGATGATTTAATGGGTATAACGTTTGTTACGGATGGGTTCACGAAGGGTGCCGCTGGTCTAAACTTTCGACCGGCTCGCGATTTTCATTTTGAGGATCTATGGAGTCTTGTATTTAGAGTCACGCAGAGTGCGAGTGAGTTTGCGATAGATCAACCTTTCACAATAATATATTTACAGTCAATTCGCCTGTTGGGAGGGGTAAACGTCTAAGATTGGATGGGGAGGCAATATTGAGGAAGCGGTCGATCCTAACGTTAAAAAATACAGATAATTTATGTTTACCGCGGGCTTTGTTTTTAGCTGGGGTGCACGCTCGAAAGACTCATCCGGATTTCAAGAGCATTTGGAATAGGGCTAGGGATAGTGAGAAATATCAGAGGGAAAGGGCTCAGGAATTGGTTAGGAAGGCACATGTCACGGTACCTGAACAGGGATGTGGGTACGAGGAACTTCTGCAGTTTCAACAGTATTTGGCACGGGAGGACACGGTCATAATGGTTTATTTTCGAAGCACTCTTGGTAAAGGCGGGGAATGTTTTTTCAATGGTGAGGATCTTGTGCTGGGTCTAGGGCGGTCTGCAACTCTTAGACTCAACATTCTTTATGACGAACAAAACAGACCTTATAATCCAATTTTGAATATCAGTGCAGCAGCCGCCTCTAATTTCTTTTGTGAACCATGTAACGTAGGCTATTCTCGTGGTAGGGAACACAGGTGCTCTAACATATGTCCTCGTTGCTTGGCGATACCCGCTTGCGATACGCGGGCTGATAGAATGGAATGTGCCTCTTGTAGACGTGAATTTTACGGTATCGGGTGTCTTGAAAACCATAAGAAGCACGGTTCGTTTAGTGGAAAACGGTCAATCTGTAGTACCCTACGGATTTGTGAAAACTGTGACATTTACATGGATACTTCCAAGGGTAGACATATCTGTGGGGAAATATACTGCAAGACCTGTCATTCAAATCAAAAGATAGATCATAGTTGCTATATGAGACCTGTTAAACCCAACACTGGGGAGCCTGCAAACTACATATTTATTTTTTATGATTTCGAGACTCAACAGAATGACATTCTAGACGGAGACGAGACAGTGAATGTCCACGTGCCAAATCTGTGCGTGGCGCAGCGGGTCTGCACGCGGTGTATGGATAGTTCGTTTAGCGAGGGTTGTGCAGGGTGCGGTGCTCAACGAGAATTTGTTTTCAGTAGGGATCCCGTGGGAGAACTTGTAGAATTGGTAGATAGGAAAATCGATGGTTATATGAAGGTAATATGCATAGCACACAACGCGAAAGGTTTTGACGCCCAGTTTATTCTGAAGTATTTAGTAGAGAAAGGTGATGAACCACCGCGGGTGATACTCAACGGGAGTAGAATAATACTTTTGGAAACGAATAACACCCGTTTCCTAGACTCGCTGGCATACATGCCGATGGCTTTGTCAGCATTGCCGAAGGCTTTTGGTTTACCCGAGTCTACACAAAAAGGATTACTCACAAAAAACATCGGAAGATGTAAAAAAAGCCGCCAAGTACCCAAATGAAAATCACAATTGCTTGATAAGCAAAACGTTTCGCAAGTCTTTGTCGTGAAATCAAGGAAAAAGCCAAGCACCGAACGTACCCCTGCGATCTCTCAGCAAGTCTACGTCGTGAAGTCGGAGTTTCGTGTGAGGATATCGAAACATCATTCCAAGAGCTACGTACTTGGCGGGCACATTCGGTTTTCTTTTTTTTGTGCTTGTTGTTTTCGCTTTGGATTGATAGTACTTTATCGTAGTTTGCGAACCATTTAATTTCCGACTGTTTTCCTCGGCGGCTGATGGATGTCTCGGAGTAATGTCTAATTTGCAGATAACATTGATTTTATACACACTTATTTAAAATGCATCTTCCGATCTTGTGGGACGACTTTGTCGTGGCAGTCGAAAGATTAGCGCGTGCGAGTTTACGGAAGTGCTTGCGCGCGGGCGCCTGAAGGCGCCCCCGCTGCAGCAATTCCGTAAACTCGCACGCGCTAATCTTCTGGCACTAGTGTGTAGTTGCGAATGATTATGCCTCACAAGCGAATGAGCGACAAAATATATTTGCACTCAAGTGGGGCCGAACTGTTACAAGGATGGGTTTCCGGTAGTGAAATTGATCCTTCCCACTACGTGTATACGCTCGTGCACCTGCAGATTGATAAAAATTCCGTATATAGACTGATAGAATGTGCAGAAAACGCTAAAGAAACAGATGGAAATGGATGGAAACGGATACGCGAGCTACCCGATTCTATAGCATTTTCTGTGATTATATCCCTCTCTATACGAAATTTTTAGCAGGGATACGCATGCATTGTGAGCAAGATTGTATGACATTAGTATAGGTACACCAAGACGATCAGCAACTGAATTTTATATTCAACATTATATCAAACTGTCATCCTCTATGCTACTTATAGCATACACGTATATCCGTAGCTGCAAGTTTTAGGTTTTATACCGGAATAGTAAAGTAGAGTTTTCTCGATAATTCCATAGTTTTGCAAGTGAATAAGTTCAGTCCTCCATAATGAATATTATCTACTCAAGCTCTACAGTATGTCATCTATCATATGAAAGAACTTACCGTAGTACATTGCTCATTGGCTCCATAGAGAGGTACGTGATTCCAGAATTCCGAGTCCGATCTGATAATTGAATGACAGTGGAACGACCAGGATTTTTATTTATTATACAAGGTGTTTACGTCTGTAAAGTCATACACATAATTAAGTGCCCGTAGAAGCATTTTCTGATACAGTTATTGGTTGAAATAACTATTTTTTTAGTGTATTTAATTGCTGTCGCATTGAAAACTCAATTTTTGCGTAGAACGAATCTGGATTGTCCGTATAGCTCTAAGTAACCGAATGTGCCCGCCAAGTACGTAGCTCTTGGAATGATGTTTCGATATCCTCACACGAAACTCCGACTTCACGACGTAGACTTGCTGAGAGATCGCAGGGGTACGTTCGGTGCTTGGCTTTTTCCTTGATTTCACGACAAAGACTTGCGAAACGTTTTGCTTATCAAGCAATTGTGATTTTCATTTGGGTACTTGGCGGCTTTTTTTACATCTTCCGATGTTTTTTGTGAGATTTCACTACTTTTTGCAAGTACGAGAATTGAGAAGAATTGCTCATTTAATTTCAGCAGGGTTATACGGTATTAGGTATAGTGTGATCGTCACAAAAAATACATTCGGAATTCAGGCAAGGGAAGGAACATTCAGTAAAAGACAAACTGTGATGTTATTTGTTTTTTGTCTTTGTGAGAGCTGATTCTCCTTCTCTTGGGTCGATTGGATAATGAATCCCTGGGCCTATGAATAACTTCTCTATTTCAAACTTCGTTGACGAGGAGAGGAATTGCATTTGATAAAAGAATGATAACTTGATTAAAATTAATATTTATTAATAAGGAAATGGTGAATATAAATATGGAAATGATTAGTCAAGATTGGTACGTTTAAAGGTAGACTTATATTCTAATGCCGTTAAACCTAGGAATCTTCGAGGACGAACTTTACAAACTTCGCTTTGGCGAATGATCGTTTTATATTTTGAATGCGATTCTTTATCAAGAGACTCGGTAGAGTCTCGCGCCTAGTTATATAAAAAAAAAAAAATTTTTTTTCGCTCGCGCCGCGCGAGACTCGACAGAGTCTATATACCCGAACGGCAACTGAGCGACCGTTACGGCAATTTATGATCGTTAATATCTTTCGTCTCGCTATAAATACGGAATTCTAATATTTATTGTAGGATGTGGCCGAGGAGAGCTTTCATTTAAGCCCTATTGCGATCAAATCGGTGAACGTAGAGCTGAGATATGATTATTCGAAGGTTTCGATGCAAGTAATTTATACGTGTCTTCGACGAAATTTTATTTTGTTCATCGTCGTCAGACAGTGACGTCTCTCACTTGTGCCAGATTTCCCAGGTGTATAAAAATTAGTATAGAGTTGCCTTCGCTAGGCTACGTAGAGAGAAGACTCACCAAATACGGACGTAGCCAGATGGCGCTGTGGTTAGTTCTTTATTTTCACCAACTACAGTACGGTATTATCATGGACCTAAGAATTATATGGACGCAGCGTAAGCTTACTATATGGGTGCGGGGGGCTCACTGTTAGCGGTAAGGGGAATTCAGGGTCCGCGCCATTTGCAACACCTCACTCGTAGTGCTACCTGGTGAGCAAACTGTAAACTTCAAAAGAAATTCAAAGGTAGACACTTAAATGAGTATTGAGGATTTTATAATTTTAATGTAAAGTAATTGTTCAGGTGCAATCAACTATTTCTCATTAAATATAACACTCAGAACAATAATCTACTTTTCGTTTACATCAAAAACGTCAGCAATGACCACTAGGTGACACTACAAGTGAGGTGCTCAAAATGGCGCAACCAATCAGAACACACCAGTCCCCTTCCGTTTTACGGCGTTACCCCGCACAGCCAATGCTCCATCCATTTAATTCTTAGGTCCATGGGTATTATCATACTGATCATGCGGGGTATGATTTATCATGTCAATTAATTTTTGGTCGTACACGTGATAATTGGATAAATGCAAGTGTTTGATGGCAGGGTTAGAATAAATGATTCTTACAGTCTTTAGATATATTACGTAGGTATATTTCTTTATGTATTGAACAAATGCGTATGTAATCAGTTATTATATGTAATATAAATATATATAAAGTATAGGAATAATAATAATAAAAGGATAGGTATATGCTATAATGTTTATTGGGTAGAGTATTATAAATGTGTATTTAATATTAAAAGTAGTATTAGTCATGTGATGTAGATATAGGTATAGAGTATAATAATAATAATAAAAGAATAGATATGGTATGATAAAAATGAGTATAGATATAGGGTGTTTATGTTGACTCTGCACATACTTCTTCGGTGTGTAGGGGTTGCTTAGGTAAGTATTCTGAGGTAAGACATCCATGGTCGGAAACTCATTCTAACGGGTGTGGAGGGCTTTTAAGGATTTGGTACCACACGCTCGTTGATAATGTGATAAATCAGACGTAATCACTTTCGACCCAACGTTTTATTCAGCTTTTGACAACAGTACAAAGTTCTTGTGTGAAATCAAGAAAACGACAAACTGTAAGAAAAAAAAAACCGATAAATAATTAACAATAACAAAACAAATTTTTGTTATTGTAAATCACACAAGAAATTTGTACTGTTGTCGAAAGCTGAATAAATCGTTGTCGAAAATAATCACATCTGAGTAATTACATTGCGAACAAGCGCGCGGTGCCAAAGCCTTCAAAGCCCTCCACGGATGTTAGGATGAGTTTCCGACCATGGTATCTAACCACGTAATGCTTGCCGGAACAGCCCTTACACACCATAACAGTATCTGCAGAGTCAACATAAACACATTCTACGGTTATATATGAATCTTACATACGACTATACGACTATATCTATAGTCATACTAAACGAATTACGATACTAAAAGAATTATTATTATTATTATTATTATATAATGAACATAAAGTTAAATTAAGATTAAATGAAAAATACAAGCAAAGTATCCAGATGCCGGATCAGCCCTCCTGGCCTCTGCCTCTCCCTCTTCCTCCTCCTCTTCCTCTTCCTCTCCCACCGAGGTACGGATTTGCCATTTTGTAGAGGAAATTGATTAAGTTCATCTGGCTATCACGTCTTCTTCGCCGCACAGCCTGCCCCGCTCGCTCGTGACGAGGCTCTCTATGAACTAAAAAAGTAATGGTCAAAACTCAATCCTGAGTCTCAATAAAGGCAAGTGACGTGAGATTACTAGAAGTAAGACGAGGGTTGTATTCAGTCGACTACGGATCACGTTATCGAACATCAAGGCAGTGCATCGACGTATAAAGATTCTTAATATTGAAAAAGAGTGTAAATATGAAACTATATACCATCGTTAAGCGGGTTTCGGGCCCCCCCGTCCACCCTGTGTACCACGGGCAGCCCACGGTTTGGGTTTACGTTCTCTAAAACAATAAATGTGACCAGTGTTACAAACTTCAGCGTGGTCAGACATACCGTGCATGTGGTCGTCTAACAATGATAGCTGATAGCGGCAGTTGAATAGAATTTCATGATAAAAGCATGAATATCAACAGTATATTTGAGATGAAAGCACGACTATACAGATAGTTGATTCTGTCACACAGTTGAACAATTACGGGATCGGCATGTACGACAAAACTGAACAACTTATGCCGAACATTTACTAGGGATGAAGAAGTAATGACTCGGGTAAATATTTCCAAAGCTATACCGTAATTGTCAGCAGGTCGCTGGCCTCGTCCTGGCTGACGTCGCTGGCCCGGTGCTGCTTGGCCCGGTGCTGCTTGGCCCGGTGCTGCTTGGCCAGGTGCTGCTCGGCCAGGTGCTGCTCGGCCAGGTGCTGCTCGGCCAGGTGCTGCTCGGCCCGGTGCTGCTCGGCCAGGTGCTGCTCGGCCCGGTGCTGCTTGGCCAGGTGCTGCTCGGCCCGGTGCTGCCTGGCCCTGCGCTGGCTGGCGTTGTTCCCCTTGGCCTGGTGCTGGCCAGTCTGGGGCGCCTTCATTAGTCAGCTGCAGCGCTGCTCGTACAAATTCAGGCATGTGATGTAACGAAAATGTTAAACATGACAAGTTATGCAATAAGGGTGACGTCAATAAAATTCTGAAAAGTAATTGTTCTCTGTTCTTTTGGATGAATCAAGAATTTTTTAACCCTTCGAGTACATACTGGGTCGTTTTGACCCAAACAATTTTTCGTGTAAGTATAGTATTTTTCAACGTATGCCCCACTTTGAACTAATGTTCTGGCATTTCATTTTCGTTTTCATCAAAAAATAAATTTACGGCCATAAAATATGGATAATTTCTTACATAAAACGTCTACAAAAAAAAAAATGGATATTACAAATACCTTGGGTCAGATTGACCCAATATGCACTTATAGGTTGGCGGTGCAAGTGTGCACTCGAAGGGTTAAACGTACATATTTTCATGACATAAATATGTGGGAACACTGCTGAGAGGACCATACTGAATCATCCATACTAAGAATAGAAAATTTTCATGGCACAAATTTTATGTAAATCCTCCCGTAACATATTGCATTTAATAATTTAAATTTAGATTACCGGCATCGATATCTTCATCCGCATCGTTGACCACGGGCTCCTCATCCATATCCATTTCGGAATCTATTAACTAATAACGCGTATGATACTTTGAGCATACTCGATACCAAAAGATTATAGTTATACTCATTTGAAATACTTACACTGTCTGGTGTTCTACTTCGCGATGCCATTTCTTCAACGATCTCTATACAACTGATAAACAAGGTGATCTCTGGGAAGTACAAAGGAGATGAATACAATGGTTCGATTCCATTTCTAGTTAACCATAAACCATGGTAACAACACTATGGTGAAATCAACAGCGTACAACTAACTAGATAGACTAAAGCTTGCACGTGATTGGCTACATTTAGATTCCGCCGCAGTACAGTTGCTATAGTTCATGCTTGAATGAAAACGGTATCGAACCATTTCAAATCCTGAGTTCGCGCTTTGACGGACTTCCGGGTACTTCCCCTTACGTTTCCAATCAGTCACAAGATTGTTACAAGCGAACTTGCAAGTGCACGAATGGCAGCGCAAAGTAATAATACTTCGAGTCCCACACCTGACGGCGTAAGTATTTCGAACGAGCATGAGCACAGACTTGATATCAATTATGCTTAAATCATGTGGATTATTAGTTATCTGCAGTTATAAGTCTGCACAATATGTCGCTGGACGAGTGGCCCGTGGTAGATAGGGTGGCAGCGAACATGCGATCATTCCGTCTTCAACCAGATGCGGATGAAGTTATCGATGCCGGTAATCTAAATTTAAATTATTTAATGCAACATGTTACGGGAGGATTTACATAAAATTTGTGCCATTAAAATTTTCTATTCTTAGTATGGATGATTCAGTATGGTCCTCTCAGCAAAGTGTTCCCACATATTTATGTCATGAAAGTATGTACGTTTAACCCTTCGAGTGCACATTTCCACCACCAACCTCTAAGTGCATATTGGGTCAATCTGACCCAAGGTATTTTTAATATCCATTTTTTTTTTGTAGACGTTTTATGTAGGAAATTATCCATATTTTATGGCCGTAAATTTATTTTTTGACGAAAACGAAAATGAAATGCCAAAACATTAGTTCAAAGTGGGGCATACGTTGAAAAATACTATACTTACACGAAAAACTGTTTGGGTCAAAACGACCCAGTATGCACTCGAAGGGTTAAAAAATACTTGATTCATCCAAAGAACAGAGAACAATTACTTTTCAGAATTTTATTGACGTCACCCTTATTGCATAACTTGTCATGTTTAACATTTTCGTTACATCACATGCCTGAATTTGTACGAGCAGCGCTGCAGCCGACTAATGAAGGCGCCCCAGACTGGCCAGCACCAGGCCAAGGGGAACGACGCCAGCCAGCGCAGGGCCAGGCAGCACCGGGCCGAGCAGCACCTGGCCGAGCAGCACCTGGCCAAGCAGCACCGGGCCAGCGACGTCAGCCAGGACGAGGCCAGCGACCTGCTGACAATTACGGTATAGCTTTGGAAATATTTACCCGAGTCATTACTTCTTCATCCCTAGTAAATGTTCGGCATAAGTTGTTCAGTTTTGTCGTACATGCCGATCCCGTAATTGTTCAACTGTGTGACAGAATCAACTATCTGTATAGTCGTGCTTTCATCTCAAATATACTGTTGATATTCATGCTTTTATCATGAAATTCTATTCAACTGCCGCTATCAGCTATCATTGTTAGACGACCACATGCACGGTATGTCTGACCACGCTGAAGTTTGTAACACTGGTCACATTTATTGTTTTAGAGAACGTAAACCCAAACCGTGGGCTGCCCGTGGTACACAGGGTGGACGGGGGGGCCCGAAACCCGCTTAACGATGGTATATAGTTTCATATTTACACTCTTTTTCAATATTAAGAATCTTTATACGTCGATGCACTGCCTTGATGTTCGATAACGTGATCCGTAGTCGACTGAATACAACCCTCGTCTTACTTCTAGTAATCTCACGTCACTTGCCTTTATTGAGACTCAGGATTGAGTTTTGACCATTACTTTTTTAGTTCATAGAGAGCCTCGTCACGAGCGAGCGGGGCAGGCTGTGCGGCGAAGAAGACGTGATAGCCAGATGAACTTAATCAATTTCCTCTACAAAATGGCAAATCCGTACCTCGGTGGGAGAGGAAGAGGAAGAGGAGGAGGAAGAGGGAGAGGCAGAGGCCAGGAGGGCTGATCCGGCATCTGGATACTTTGCTTGTATTTTTCATTTAATCTTAATTTAACTTTATGTTCATTATATAATAATAATAATAATAATAATTCTTTTAGTATCGTAATTCGTTTAGTATGACTATAGATATAGTCGTATAGTCGTATGTAAGATTCATATATAACCGTAGAATGTGTTTATGTTGACTCTGCAGATACTGTTATGGTGTGTAAGGGCTGTTCCGGCAAGCATTACGTGGTTAGATACCATGGTCGGAAACTCATCCTAACATCCGTGGAGGGCTTTGAAGGCTTTGGCACCGCGCGCTTGTTCGCAATGTAATTACTCAGATGTGATTATTTTCGACAACGATTTATTCAGCTTTCGACAACAGTACAAATTTCTTGTGTGATTTACAATAACAAAAATTTGTTTTGTTATTGTTAATTATTTATCGGTTTTTTTTTTCTTACAGTTTGTCGTTTTCTTGATTTCACACAAGAACTTTGTACTGTTGTCAAAAGCTGAATAAAACGTTGGGTCGAAAGTGATTACGTCTGATTTATCACATTATCAACGAGCGTGTGGTACCAAATCCTTAAAAGCCCTCCACACCCGTTAGAATGAGTTTCCGACCATGGATGTCTTACCTCAGAATACTTACCTAAGCAACCCCTACACACCGAAGAAGTATGTGCAGAGTCAACATAAACACCCTATATCTATACTCATTTTTATCATACCATATCTATTCTTTTATTATTATTATTATACTCTATACCTATATCTACATCACATGACTAATACTACTTTTAATATTAAATACACATTTATAATACTCTACCCAATAAACATTATAGCATATACCTATCCTTTTATTATTATTATTCCTATACTTTATATATATTTATATTACATATAATAACTGATTAAATACGCATTTGTTCAATACATAAAAAAATACACCTACGTAATATATCTAAAGACTGTAAGAATCATTTCCTTTAACCCTGTGTCACCAAACACTTGCATTTTTCTCATAAAAAAAAAATCTTACCGTACCTCAAATGATCGTATTCTGAATTATACGCATAGTTACGACCAACAAGAAATTGACATAATAAATCATACCCTGAACTGTCTGATATGAGTTGAGCAAAGTTTAAATACATATATAGATTTGTATCTTCTTCTTCTTCTTATGTTAGCACCCTAAATAGGGAAGTACCCAGCCAAACGTTAAGTGCAATGGAGGAAAGGACTTTTGCAAATGACCAAAAGTATCCAAGTATCACGTCGCTATGGATAATCCCCTACAGAAAACTCCTGTCCTTTCGAGAAATTCTCTCCTGCTTTTTCACCATACACATTCCTCAATGTATAAATTACACCCACGATTTAGATTTCTTACTCTCCCTCTTTCACTCAATGATTGTACCTTTAAAATTTAAACTTGTAGCAGATGCAGGAACCATTTGTACCTATATCATAGATGTATATTTGTATCGTGTAGACAATAAAAATCCAAAATTGAAAGATTTTGTAGTCTCCCGTCAAGTAACCGGTTGAGGTTGATACCACTGATCTAGACAACTCCCGAAATAGGCAATTGGCGCGTTGGAATTGCCGTAGTTCAGAGCACTGACTAGCTGTTTCGGCGTTTCGCAACGAGAATACGTTTCAAATTTGACACCGATGACGTATATGCGCTCATCACGTTTTCTCAGTTTCTTCGGTGGCTGTTCAGCGGCGCTGATGTATCTTCAAAAAAACGCGAGGATGTCATCAGATATTCACTTCGTCAATACAAGTCAAGCGTGCAGGTTCGACGTGTTTTGATTTGTGAGATTAGCAGGGTTAGCGAGGTTTATTAGTTTACCGTGTTAGTGACGTTAATGAGACAAGTGTCATTGCAAGTGCACATCAAGTTTTGTTATTCAGGTTTTACCGAATTCATAAATTAGCTGGGCAACACAGTTTTCGGTCTGTCGCACTGCTGCTTTGTTGCCGTGCACTGACTTTATGTTGACATCTTGAGCTTTCATAGCGAGTTTCTGAATACGGACTTGGATTAGTTGGGTAAGGTTAGTTTAAGTTAATTTACAATAAATTAGCTTCTTGTAGCTATATCAAGGCAGCTTTGCGCCAAATACAGAACGGCAGCCTTGCGCCGCATATAAAAGGCAGCTTTGCGCCACATATAAAAGGCAGCTTTGCGCCAATAGAACTGAAGTTGAGACATAAGACGTGTACATACCATATACGAGTATACGTTTATAACTCAGTTATGCAGAACTTACATTCGAAAACTTTGGGAGATAGGTTTGTAGAGATTATTAGATCTGGCGAATGGCTGGAGGATGATCATATGGATAGATTTGGCCAACTTGTTGCGCGTTCCTCTGAATATGCACCGCAGGAAGGATGGAAAAAACATTTGCCGCATACAATCGAGCCTGTTTCACCGATGGTGAAGCATATACAAATACTCCATACTGGTAGTACCGATCTTGATATGCACTGGGTGTGTGCTTATTATGATACGAAGTCAATCTATATATACGACTCGTTGAATAAGAAAACAGTCCACAAAGACCACCAGATATATTTACAAAAACTGTTTCCCTTTTATGCATTTGATAGTAATCCCGTGCAATTCCCTACGGTTCAGCATCAGCCAAACGGGTCCGACTGTGGCGTGTTTGCAATTGCCTTTGCAAGTTCGCTCATCAACGGGCACCATCCGGACGAAGTTATTTACGACGTTCCGTTAATGCGAACATATCTTTTACAGATATTTGAGAGTAATAATATCCAAAACTTCCCATGCGTTAGGAGAATGAAGGTATCCGACCCTCAACCAAATATGGGTTATTCAAATCGAGAATCGCATTGCGACAGCATACAGAAAAGCCATTCACAACAACCCGTTTGCCAAAAAGTGACGAGTATCGCTGTGAGATCGTCTAACGATCATCGAAAGATATCAGTGATCAAAAAGAACAAAAATGTCACACCGAATTCGAAATCAAAACTTCCCAGGCCAAATACGCAATCCAAGGTGACCGAACGTTTATCTAGATCTAGAGACGCATCTGACGTTGCGCACGGAGATATAGTTGACGTGACCGCGAATACAGCAACCCCAATAACAAGTGGAAAACTACGACGGCAAAAAATGCGTAATGCTGCCCCGAGTTTAGATGACAAATCTAAACAGGAAATTACGTCCGGAGAGTGGCTGACCGACCTTCATATGAGTCGATTTGCGTACCTTTTACAAAGTTGCACAGAATATTCTCCCCGTGAAACATGGCGGATACAAATGCCTAGTACTATCACGCCGGTTTCTGCGACTGAGAAGCATATTCAAATACTGCACAGCGGTGATAATCATTGGGTATGCTGTTATTTCGATACAAAGTCGATTTTTATATATGATTCATTGAATTTAAAGAGGCTTCACAAAGATCATGAAACATACTTAAGATGTTTGTTTCCCTTTTATCAGTTTGATTGCAAGCGCATTTGGTTTCCAAAAGTTCAACAGCAACCAAACTTCTCAGATTGCGGAGTATTTGCGATCGCTTTTGCAATATCGCTTGCAAATGGTCATAGACCGGAAAACAGAATATACGACGTTCCTCGTATGCGAGCACATCTATTGACATTGTTCGAAAATAATGTAATTGATGAATTTCCTCGTGGTCGTGTAAGGCAGCACACGAGAACAACAAGAACTACTTCCCATTGTAAACGTGAACTGTTATCTACAAGCGTTCAGCATTTAAATTCGAAGCAAAATGAAAAAAAGCGTCCATGTCTCATCTCGGTTGAACAAAGAGCTGTGAGAATTAATAAGCACACATCACATGTGGAAGATCAATATGAAACTGCCGAAACAGATATAGATGTTACACGTCCGTCACAAATACGTCGGTGTAGTAAGACCACTCCGGTGGCTGTAACAACTGAATGTGATCAAGCACTTAGTCAAAAAAGACGAGTTTCGATAGTTAATTTGAGTCAAGAATCTATGGATCATATTACACCTTATGTTAATAATTGCGAACCGTTAGACGAAACCGTCGAAGTTTTGGTCACAAATGCAAAACCGGTCATAAAATCTAGTCAACTTGCAACAGGCATATCTACATTTAATATATATGACAAAAAGTCAAGTCGGTGTGATGTAGATGTGAAACAAATAACGAACCGGAATTATTACCTTTCAAATGCTGATAAGCTACGCGTTAGTAGACGCGAAATTTATGCTTTGAACGCTGCAAACCAAAGATCCGGAAGGCGCAAACATTATCATTTGAACGCTGAAAAAGTGCGTGAGAGAATGCGCAGACAGTATCGTTTGAACGTCGACAAGCGGCGAGTTTTGAGACGAATCAGATATCAGTTGAATCGTGACCGCGATCGTAGGTATAAGATATATAGTATACGCAAAATAGAAAACAAAATAGCGATACGAAAAAAAAAGACTGCCACAAAGATTCTCAAAAAGTATGAATGTATTCGCAAATCGAATACCATAGCAGTGATGCAATCGAAAGAAAAATATATAGCGCAGATTTTGCCGATGATTGAGGAGCAGACTCAAGTTCTTAGAAGAATGAAAGCCGAGTCAATTATAAAATGGTGTATACGTGATAGGGAGTTGAAAATAAACGTTATGAGGAAAAACTTAGTGAGCGTCAAGAAAAAAGTAGAGATTTGTCTAACGAAAATTGCAAGCCTTCCAAACGCGAACATAGAAGATAAAGTAAACGTACTGTGTGGTTCTTCGAAACATATTGCCTCCGCTGAATCGTACTTCGCGGAAGCTGCGTACAAGTACGTTCCAGTTTATGAATCAATTGTTTTAAATCCCAAAGGGCAAACTGTTAATATTTTACCGATACTTGAAAATAATAACAAGACTAGAAAAAGCAAACGCAAAGGTTGGTCTTGCGATCGAAGTTGTAAAATAACAGATATATCATTACTAGAGAAATACGTTGAATTTTTGAAAATAATTTCACTGTGCACGTTGAAAAATGTTCACAAATTTATAATACACTTGAAGTGTACAGTAAAGCACGTCAATGACAAACTAGGGCATTCTCAAGTTTGCTACATGGGTGACGCGTCGTGTGGATCAATTTTCTTACCCGTGCAAATTTTATCTGCACATTTCCCGTTAGTTCGGCGTATACAAAGGCTTGTATATAAATTAGCAAATTGTTATACAACAATTTCCATTATTGACAAAGCCTTAAACGACGGCGATCTCGCAAAATTACAACAAATTTCGGAAACTGCTCAGCAAAATGCTAATAATGTAGAAGATAATGTCAATAAAGATATTGATTTAAACGAAGAAGAAATCAGAAAGAAGTATGAAAGTGCATTTAATGCTCTGACGAAACGCTCGATGGATATACCCCGTTTGGTCTGTGTATCCTGCGAAAAACTGTGTTTCAAGAGAGAGATTACGAACATCGATAACTTCAGAAAACCAATCACGACAAAAATTTGGACAGAATTGATGGATCGCGTCAAATCCAAAGGCAATGATTGCGAATATGTTTGTAATTATTGTCTTCCTAAGCTTCGACAAAACACCATGCCACCTCGATGCATTCTTAACAATCTTATCACCGAGCCAGTACCAGAAATCATATCATCATTGAACGACTACGAACGCATTTTAATACAACGAGCTAAAGCATTTCAAACCGTTCAGAGAATGGGTACCGTGGCAAACAAAAATTTACCTCACAGAGATATGGTACAAAAAGTAAAGGGTAGAACGTTTCATTTGCCCCTGCCTATGGAAGAAACTTTACAGAAAATTTGCCCACCCATGGATCCGATTAATCTTGACCACGAGCTATACATATTAGTTCGCGGAATCCCAACCAAATCAAAAGTGGTATGGGAACAACTGGTGAACATACATAAAGTATGGGACGCATTGGTGTGGCTTAAGGCGAACAATCCTCACTATTCTGAAATTAAGTTGCCAGAGTTACCTGAGACCCTGTTGGCTAATATAAAAGACATCGAATTTCAAGTACAGGATGAAGAAATTGAAAATGAAAATACCGAAGATGACAAATTGAAGGAACTAGAAATTCTTCATAACGTGGAAACAGTGATGCGAAGTAAAAATAATGAGTATGTCAACTTGGAGGAATGTGAAGAAAAAGATACTATGAATGCGAATAGGCGTGCAGCGATATTGACGCAAGTTTCACAATCGGATGAAATTTACGAACAATTCACGATCCATCCGATGTATAACAAAAGACCTAATGAGACTGCGACAGATCTGTATCAAATGTTGAAGATCAACGATATACCGTTAGATAACCGTTGTAAAACTCTTGATTTACAATGCTTTCCGCATTTGTATCCGTATGGTCGGAATGGTCAGCAGGAGGATAGATCTACGCGTCTAACTCATGCCGAATTTATCAAATCGAGACTCATGTCGAAGCATTCGCAATACCGGCTAGATCAACAATACCTATTTTACCTTTTGAATGACGCTAATATTCGCCAAGTGCGTAGTGGGATATATTACAAACTAAATATCACCAATCCGAGCGAACGATTTACCGCAGCGAGTTATCTGGAAAAGCTCTCCAGAGAGGAACTGGAAGGGAATTTAAACGCAATATTTGCCAGGCTGCGTAACACAGAGCAATATTGGAGTCGGCCGAGAAATGATGTATCTTGTATGATGCATCATTACGGTCCGGCTACATGGTTTCTTACGCTAAGTCCAAGTGAATGGTTATGGTCCGACATGACGGAATACCTTCGCGAAGTGGGTAGCCCTGCTGCCGCTACGATGTCACCGAATCAATTGATTGCGGCAGATCCAGTGTCTACATCAAGATTTATTGACAATAAGTTCCATGCTATGCTAGATTTCATATGTTCTCCCGATCATCCTATCGGAGAAGTGACCCATTATTTCTGGAGACGCGAGTATCAAGGCAGGGGAATGCAGCATTTCCACCTATTAATTTGGATAAAAGATGCTCCCGTGATTGGGAAATCTTCGAACAAAGAAATAGCAAGTTTCATTACAAAGTATGTGACTTGCAAAATGCCACCGAGATACGTTTCGCCTGAGTTGTATCGTAAAGTGAATACACATCAACGGCATAAGCATAATTCCTATTGCTTGCGAAGTAAAAAGAATAAACATCATGGTTCGTCTAAAGTATGTCGATTCGGGTTTCCCCGGACCGTGACAGAAAATATTGTCATTAGAGATGTGGCTGTTTCAATCATTGGCAGGCGCAAACTCAAGTCCAGAAGTAGACTGTACGATCTACCTCGGAATAACAATGAAATTGATATAAATGATTACAACCCAGCAATTCTCAGTGCTTGGGAAGGCAATATGGATATACAGTTCATTGGCGAGATTTCAGCTATGCTCATGTGGTATGTAACCAAGTATCTGTCGAAATGTGAGAAAAGCAATACGGATAAAGACATCGCAGCAATCAATGCTACAAAATCGCTTTGCAGCCGTTTGTGGAGTTTTGCTCAACGTATGTTGAATCACAGAGAATGTGGAGCGTTAGAAGCCGCTGATACTTTAATGGGGATTTCGTTGCATGGCACAGATCCGCAAACGACAATTAAATGGATTGATGTAAATATAATTAGAAACAGAAAAGTCAAAAGTCGTAAAGAAATTGAAGCCCTCGATGCAGATTCCACTGATATTTTCTGTGATTCTGTAGTCGATACACATTATCCAGCTCGCCCACAGGAATTGGAATCAACGTGCCTGTACGACTTTATGAAATGGTACGAGGTAACTAGAGTCGAACCTAAAGCACAAGGCGTCGAATACTATAAGATTGGGAAAACTCTGTACTTGAAAAAGAGGAAACGTGGTTGCCTCATCAATCATTATAAAAATAATGTAAACAATCAGCCTGAACGATATTACTTTGCGCTGCTATTACTTTTTCAACCATGGAGAGATACAGATGAGTTGCGAAATGGGTGTGATACGTATGCGGAAGCTTTCGAATCAGTCCGACTGGAGCTCGAAGATGCGTTACAGTATCATGAACGCATAGCAGAAATACAAAAAGGCATTGAGCATATCAAAGATACAATCGAAAAACTTATGAAAGAAAAGGCTCAATCCCAACAGAGCGATACTTCGGATTCGGTACCATTAGGCTGTGGGCCAATCGAAGCAGAAGGAGCAATGAAAGAATTTCAAGCCCGTGTCGAAAAATTACCTACAGTGAACGACTCACAAATAATTAGAAGTTTGAATGTTGATCAGAAACGAGTATTCGATACAACTATGGCTGCCGTGAGTTCAAACGACAGAATTCTCCGACATTACGTCAGCGGAGAGGGTGGAACTGGTAAGAGTCATCTCATCGAAGCGCTCGTATGGTCGGTCAAGCAGTATACTGGTAAAGATACCGCCGTAACAGCGCCAACTGGAATAGCAGCATTCAATGTGAATGGTTTGACTATTCATAGACTGTTTCAATTGCCCGTTGAACATGGGGTCACTCCCAAATACAAACAACTCTCTGATGCAGCCTTAAAAGTAATTCGAGAGCAGCTTAGAAATGTTGCACTCATTATCATTGACGAGGTCTCGATGATTTCGAATGTGACGTTCATGTATATACATCTTCGATTGAGTGAAATATTCGATACCATCGACTGCGAAGATGGTTGGTTCGGTAAAAAACATATTCTACTTTTCGGCGATTTATTACAACTCCCACCTGTTCGCGAAAATCCGGCGTTCACGAGGCTGTCCAGCGAAGTTTCGAATAAACTTTTAGACTCGATGGGTAGCGTTCATCTGTGGAGCAAGTTATTCAGCTACGACGAATTGACGATTAACATGAGACAAAAAAACGATCAGTCCTATCGTGAAATACTATCAAGAATCCGCCTCGGAATTGCTACCGATTCGGACACGGCGATCTTAGAATCCCGGAAAATCTGCTTTACAAACTTTACAACTTCAACCTCCGATACGCTACGTAAACTCTGCGATTACATAAATAAATTACCGAACGATGCTGTCTGTCTACTTCCAACGATTCGGATGTGTGAAGTTCTTAATGAAGCAATGCTGGGTGGGATACAAGGCGAAGAGATAGAATTGATAGCTCATGATACAATTAACTGCCCCAACTATGTAAAAAAGAAAGTACATAAAATTTTGAATATGGCGGACGAGGATTGCTCACGAACTGCAGGCCTTGCGAAATTAATTACTGTTAAAATTGGTGCAAAAGTAATGATTAGACGAAATATCGATGTTACCTTAGGACTGGTGAATGGCACAATTGGTAAAATCACGTCAGTATCACGAGCTGTTGATACGAGTGATGTAGAAGCAGTATCAGTTGTCTTGGCGACAGGCGTCGAACATGTTATAGAGCGCGTCGACGTTAAGTTTGAGGCAATGGAAGGGGCTTATGTTATACGAAGACAGTTTCCAATTTGCCTTAGTTATGGAATTACGATACATAAAAGCCAGGGTCTTAGTTTGAAGAATGCCGTGATTGATGCAGGTAATTCTATATTTGCGAGCGGACAAGTGTACGTTGCCCTTTCACGGGTAACTTCATTAGAAGGACTCCATTTGATTAACTACGATCCGCATGCGGTATTATCGGATGAATCTGCTATCTTAGAGTACAATAGGTTGAGGAAACAATATCGACCGGACCTCATGGCGATGACTGTTCCAGGAATACGCCCACGAAAAGTACAAGATCGCAGATGGTCTGTCTCAAAAGTTGTGTCTTCATGTCAGATACCAATAATTGAAGAAAAAATATCAAGCCACGCGTGGCGAGTAAAAGGTCTTCAGAACACAGATGGTGTTTCTTGTTACGCTAACGCTGTAATACAGTGTCTATTTCATTGTACACCTATTAGAAACTGTTTCTTGAATCAACAAAATGATGACGTCATGAAAATATTAGTTGAAAATTACATCAACTTAGAATCACTGGGAAATGTTTTCCATGCCAGGAGATTGGCGGGTAAAGAGTTTACGTTAAATGTTCAGCAAGATGCGCCAGAATTTTTGAATAGTATACTTTGGAAATACGATGATTTGAAGAACGTCGTAAAACACGAGTTAACTTCTACAAGGCGTTGCAAAGATTGTGGTTTTACCAGTACAACGACGGAAGCCGGTTACATTTTGTTACTCACGTTGCCCCCACCTAGTAAAAAAAATAACAGTTTGGTAGACGTAATAAATCATAATTTTTCGCACTGGCAAACTGGCAATGAAGTATCCTGTGAAAGTTGCAAGTCAAAGAATATCTTCATGAAAACGGATGTATCATCGGCAAGCAGCTGTTTAATCGTACAGCTCAGATTGACCTCCGTACAGGATGGGCAGATTAAAAAAATAACTGATTACAATATTAAAGCAGTTCCTACGGGTAGACCATTACTTTGCGCAAAAAAATACAAGGTGATTAGCGCAATATTCCATCATGGTCCGAATATTCAAGAGGGTCATTATACTTGCATGCTACGAGATGGAACTTCTGCCTGGCAACATGTCAATGATTATGAAATTAACAAGCAAAGCTGGATTAAAAATGCAAGGAATGCATACTTATTCTTTTTGCAGCGAACCTGATGGCAAACAAAATTACGAAATTGTCATCATATAATCGAACGATCAAATTATTCTATGAGTAACAACTATATTTATTTATTTAATTATTCATTTATTTATTTACTTATTTACTTATTTATTTATTTATTTATTTATTTATTATTTATTTACTTATTTATTTATTTATTTATTTATTCATTTATTTATGTACTTATTTACTCATTTATTTATTTATTTATTTAACCCTGCGTGCAGGTAACTCCGCCATTGCCGGTCCCAAGCCCGGATGAGAAAGGAGGAGGGCTGCACGCAGGGTTAAACAGTTAAGGATGTTCCGGCGCACGGACCAAAGAGTATGGGATTCGGCGTAAAAGATCTACGGAGGGTCTTCCACCCCTTAGATTTCACACACACACATGCGAAAAACTTAGACGGTAGCTCCGGCTCCTAAAGGGTTAGGCTACCCGGCTGATGTACATACACACATGCACACACATGCAAACCACCCACAGAGCGAGGCGCGTAGCGCCGAGGGATGTTTACGGATACGAGAATGATTGTACTTACTTAATTAATCAAATTCTACAAAAAGTAGTGATATCCCCATAAAAAGCACCTTTGGTGCAAAAACCTTTCGCCTAGTTATATAAATGTGATAGTCACCCACAAAAAATATATTCTCATGCCAAGCAAACATTATACAATTATTATTTTGTACAAAAATTCCTTCCTCGTAAAAAAAAAGATTCGAAATCAGATGCTGTTGCCTAGTACCGATATCACGTTGACTTTTTTCGAATTGACAATTAGGTTTCTCATAAGACGGTACATATTGACAGTCTTCTTGAAAACAGAAAACATAAAAAAATTAAAAATTAAAAAAAAAAATTAAAAAAAATTTGGAGGTAGTGGTACTAGGCGGGCCTTTTCTAGATAAGTACAAGGAAACTGCGATTGAACCATGTCAATAATCCTAATATAGTGACACGAAATACTGGCCCGCCTAGTACCACGTACTCCAAATTTTTTTTAATTTTTTTTTTCAATTTTTAATTTTTTTATGTTTTCTGTTTTCAAGAAGACTGTCAATATGTACCGTCTTATGAGAAACCTAATTGTCAATTCGAAAAAAGTCAACGTGATATCGGTACTAGGCAACAGCATCTGATTTCGAATCTTTTTTTTTACGAGGAAGGAATTTTTGTACAAAATAATAATTGTATAATGTTTGCTTGGCATGAGAATATATTTTTTGTGGGTGACTATCACATTTATATAACTAGGCGAAAGGTTTTTGCACCAAATAATATAGTGACTCTAAATTCTTATGAACTTCGTTTAGGCGAATGACCGTTTTATATTTTAGATGCAATTCTTTATAACATAGTGACTCTAAATTCTTATAAACTTCGTTTAGGCGAATGACCGTTCTATATTTTAGCTGTGAAGCTCGGAGAGAGAGAGAGAGATATATAATTGCAACTTTATACGTGTTTAAACGACAAATAAAGAGATGAAAAATATGTAAAGTTATATATAACGAAATGAACGTAAAATTTAAAGAACCTCAGATCGGACAAGCCTGGAGGACGAAACGACCAAAGTTTGCTGCTCGTTGGTTTGAACTGAAGCTAATTGAAAGAGATCATAATTAGTAAACGCCAAAAGATTCCTTTAAATATCAGGACAGGCCGTGAGGACGAAACGGCACAGGCTAGCCTAATATAATAAGTAGTACTAACTTCTCTTTCTCTCTAATTCAAATCTAAATACTCACGGCTCCTATTGCCGTCACGCAGTTACTTCACTTGCGAGAAAGGTTTTAAGCGCTTGGGGACCCAAGGCTTGCGAGAGGGTTCCCCAAAAATACAAGAGATGGCGCGCGGGCGCTCGGCCTGTGGATTCTTGTGTTCCACTTTTTGTATTTCTATGGCAAGGTGAATAAATGAGACTATATATTGATTTAACGAGTCCTTTGAGTCACTTTTTATTTTTGAATATATGCATGAGAACTTTCTTAGGTGAACAAAGATGGTGACTGCCATGAGGTAAGTAGCGACTAGAGCATAAGGTAAGTATATACTAGACTAGAGAGTTTATGCTTAAGTCTAATATCACGGTTTCTAGTTATTTATATAGTTACTTTTCTAGTTACTTTTCTAGTTACTTATATAGTTAGTTTTATGGTTATTTATATAGTTAGTTTTATAGTTATTTATATAGTTAGTTTTATAGTTATTTATATAGTTAGTAAAGGCGTAACGGTCGTTTTACCGTTTGAGCGGCAGAGGATGGCTACAGGCCTTATGACCGCGTTAATATGAATGATTTTGGAAATGTTACAAAACACATTCATTTCAATTGTCAACTGTGACAAACATAAATGATTTATTAAATAAAACTCAATTTTGACTCATACAGTATGAAGTTGAAGTTCGTAACGTTAATGGGGCATTCCATGTAAAAGAGGATAATGACATAAATTTTTAAATTCTTTCAATTATTCCTAATTTAGTACTAACTCATAGTTAAAAGTCTATATTTCATTAATGTGTAGTAAAAAAATTTCAAACTAATGAGAACCGGACTTTTGCTTTTTTTCAAACTTTTTTTTTTAATTGTTAATATTTTTGAGAAACTAAATTATTAGTTATAGATTTTCCCAAATAAGACATCGTAATTTTCTTTTATGGTAGTAAAAACAAGCTTCTTTTATTTTTGTTATGAACAACTACAGATGTTGTTATTAATATGTTTGATCCTTCATTCGCATTGTGTTTGATTCTAGTTTCTCAATTATTTCAAATAATTTATAGTATAATTTATGAATAACAACGTTTGTTAGGTATAAAAAGCGATAAAACTGATTTATCAAACAACTATGTTCATATATTTTGTACTTGTCCTATCAGTCACAATTAAAAAAAATTATTTTTTTTATTGTTTCTACATAGGCTATCAATCTAATATTCCAAATAAGACATCGTTATTTTCTTTTATGGTAGTTTAAAAAACAAGCTTCTTATATTTTTGTTATAAGCAACTAAAGTTCATTGAGATGTTGTTATTAATATGTTTGATCCTTCATTTGCGTTGTGTTTGATTCTAGTTTCTTAATTATTTTAAATAATTTAAAGTAAAATTTATGAATAACAACGTTTGTTAGGTATAAAAAGACTGACTGACAACTGATTTATCAAAGAATTATGTTCATATATTTTGTACTTGTCCCACCAGTCACAATTAAAATTTTTTTTCAATTGTTTCTACATAGGCTATTGTAACACTCATATTTGTTTTACGTAGGAATTTAAAAGTTAAGTAAAAGAAAAATAAACATCAAAGAACAGTATAAATGTGTATATTTATTTCGTCCTTATCAAAAGACAATTAGCATTTGTTAACAAGTGATTCAGATTTGCAATAAACCAGTGATATGAACAATAGGTCATAAAAATGTAGACACAGGTCTCGAAGAGTTAAAAAAATACCACTGATTATAATAATTTATATGAGTTCGATTTACATTAGTTGGCAATAGCCTTCAAGTCTTGATTATTTAACAATATATGAGGCGTGAGGACAGCACAAGGACAGCACAGTTAAAATTATGATTAAAATATCTTGGCCAGAGCTATTATTTAAAAGTAAAAATGATACTAAAAGTTTACTCAGTCAATTTATTTGGCTTTCGCCATGTGTGTGAATATAATTATATTTTCGATGTTACTGCTTCGTCAACTTATCGTCCCATGGAGATCTTGTCAAATTATAATCGTCAAATAGATATTGAAGTAAGCATGAGATATTGGTGAAATATAGAGAATTAAAATAATAAATTACACACGTTACAAGTAAATGTAATATAATATGAGCAGAAATGTTAGACACGACTGATCAGGTCGAGCGCTCGTAGCCAAGAGAGCTATCCCTCACTTCTCTCGTCGTTTCACCTAGCTGATGCTTGGCTTGGTGACTACTTGAGTGGTAAACATAGGGCGCTTAAATTTGAATATAGGTTTCTCGTTACACTATCAATCTAATATTTGATAAAAACGGAAGCATATAGAATAGATTAAAATCAATATTAAGAAACACATCTCACTCGAAAGTAAATTGGCCCAACTGAAATTGGTCTTCAAGTACACCGTGGTCAGAGAGGGGGATTTTTTGGTGTCCCACCAGTCAGGTTTATTAAAGTTATAATTCCAAAGAACTCATAAAGTATTCGGTTATTTCTTAAAAGGGATGTTGTACATCAGTTATTTACCTATGTTTCAAGATACATTTTACAATTATATAAGTATATAATGTACAATTATATAAGTATATAATGTATACATATATATATATATATTTCACTATAGAATGCCTCTAATGCAACTGAATATTCGCCAAAAAATTCTCAAATTCAAGGCTTGAACGTTTCAAATGGATCAAGAACGGTACTTAATCTCTTAAATTGTGTGAAACATGTTTATCTCGCATATTTTGCAATCCTAATAAGATTTGAATCACGAAATATTCCATTTCTTCAACGATTATTCTGTTACGTTAATGTTACGAACTGCAATCTCATTATACAGTTTCAACTTAAATTTAGCACTTAATCAGTCATTTTTCAGCCATAGCTTGGAGGTCAGTGTTGCCTGACGCAGTAACAGGCTCATTTGTGTTCTGCAACGTTGATTGTTCGGAACTCGCACGCTTGTCTACTGCAATCCAATTTAGGTCTCTGTGAAAATCATACAAATCGATAAACGATTAATTATCTCATAGAAATGTCACAGTAATTACTAAAATATATTCCATGTTACTGTGGTGAAATTGAGCTGGGAAACATCGACTCGTATAACATACCTTCTGATATGTGATATCCAGATCGATACTTTCGTATCGTTTCGTAGCCATAGCTTGGAGGACAGTGTGGCCTGACGCAGTAACAGGCTCATTTGTGTTCTGCAACGTTGATTGTTCGGAGCTCGCACGCTTGTCTACTGCAATCCAATTCAGGTTGCTGTGAAAATCATACAAATCGATAAACGATTAATCATCTCATAGAAATGTCACAGTAATTACTAAAATATATTCCATGTTACTGTGGTGAAAGTGAGCTGGGAAACATCGATTCGTATAACATACCTTCTGATATGTGATATCCAGATTGATACTTTCGTTCGCTCTGTGGTGTGAGATTCCAAAGAATTGTGGAGATTGTACAGCCTTGAAGTAACAGTAGGCTGATGTTTGGTTTTGAAACACAGGCCATTCTGAGCTTGCGTGCGTGTCTGTCTGTGGCCATGTAATAAATTCCAGTGAATGATGATTGACTAGGTTCATGTATGGTAAGGAGCTGAATGTGCCGTCGAGTGATGTATTGTTCGGTAGAGTAATGGCGATTGTGATCTTTGCAGGCTCAACTGTAATCCTGAAATATTGGCCCTCCAACGCAGGCACGCCTGCAAATCATAAAAATACACGGAATTAATATTTTGATGCTGCAGTGGTGTTTTCCTGGGCTTTGTGTTCTATTGATCAAGGTGACTTGTGAGTACCAATTTCGTAGCATACCTTTTGATACACGATCTTCCAATGTATTCATCCTATCGTGTTGAATAGCGGCTGTGCAAGTTTGGATGATTATCACAATAGCTGTATTCCCATGCGACGTTTGGCCAGGTGGAAAATGGAGTGAGCGACCAGAAATGTTGAGTATAGATCGTGTGATTTATGGGTCTATCGAGACATTCAGGTTTTAGCGCTGTGAAGCTAATAGTCAGTCTTGAAATTGTAGCTCTTTGGAGTTTGTGTGCCTGTACCAGTTGCTTGTATCGATTCCGGTTTCTGTAACAAACAGTCGAAACATTTATTATGCAATAATTATAATTACTAATCAGTTGGTAGGAACTCATCAGTTATGGGTTTTCAATTCTATGTTTCATTAATGGAGCGCTTTATAAAGTGTCTATTTTTGTAGCATACCATCTGTTGTGCGTTAGTGAGATCCATTCTTGTAGCTGCGGTTTTATTATTAAGCGAAGAAAGTTTCCATTCAATCAACTGTGCATTGCGATCTTATAATGCATACTGTTGCTATTTTGTACCTATTCGTATGTACATACCATGGTAGATCTTGATTGGACTTAGATTAGAACTTAGCTAGCTAAGTTTTATCTGTCATGATTTTCAACGTGACTCTAATCAATTTATGTGTTGGAAGTATATCTATCCCTACTGGTATATCTAGTTTCTGATTGCCATTTACATACATAATCATCCTACGATATTGTACAAAATTCACAAAATACTGAAATTATTTGTGAACAATAAATTTTTACAATCGAATAACTCAGAGGCATATAACATAATAGTGTCAATTATATTGGCCATAGCTGTTAATTGAGTATGAATAAATTAAAAGACTAGATGATTTGATTTGTGTGTTACATGATTCATGAAGCGATAGCCGTGATAGTGATGAATAATTGTGTATATTAACAATAACAGTTGGAGTTGTATATGGACTGCAACTTATATGTGACGATAAAATTCTCATAGTGGACCTAATATTTTAGACTCTGATAGTAACAAAAGTTGCAGCATTGATAATTATATATAATAGAAACAAAAGTTGGAGTTGTATATGGACTGCAACGTATACCGCGAGTTTTTGTGGATATGCAACATGGAACAATCGAATGATCGACTTTTGTTACTTGTGTGGCCAATAGACACGTGATATTCGTAATCAGAGCAGTGTTGTATCAGTGTGTATCCAGAAGAACTCACAGTATGTGATTATTAAATTCGTATACTAAACTCATTATTCCACATGATGTCATGGTTATTGGTAATAAACCACATTGAATTGGAGTGAACACGCTAATTCCTAGTAATATACATAGACATACATCAAATGGTTAGTAGATTTCCAATCTCGATGCGCATAATTGTAATGTTGTTATCAGTGATTCAGTATTGTATTTAACGCCATTTTTATCCCATCAATTTGAATTCGAATAATTCAATATCATGCGGCACAATGTCAAACAGTTACTAGCTTGAAGAATAGAATTCAATTCGAGTCTCCAACACATCGAGATTGAAAAGCTATTATCACAATGCTCATAAAATTAAAGAAATCTGTTCATATTCTATGAACAGATACAGACATTATTGATAGTCAATCTTCCTATACAATTCCTCGTACGATTGTTCCATCCAGTGTTGGGTAGGATTTACCGAGTAATTCTTAAACACTATAATATTTTGATAATCTCTCTATAGCTATACTATGTTTGATGTGAATACACATACTTGTTGGTATACATGGATGTGGTGTGAAGTGTATATTAGTGTAGGCTTGAAGAATCGAAGTAGATGATATGGTCCATGATAATAGTTCAATCACTCTGAATAATACTGTATAATAAAAATGCATAATGATAAAATAGTTATATTTGAACCAAACAAGTTATTGCATTAGGAATGATTGAGTTTTGAAGCAACTAGAAAATAAAGTCGATTCTTCATGTTATTATTAAGATGTGTGTTTGTGTCTGGAAAGCACCAACTAATTCATTTATCTCCTGCGTGCTAGGCCTAAAACAAATTTCATTATACTATTATATTAGAATGTTACAATTGTGTTGGGAAGCGTAGACTCCGTAATATATAATATACTATGCGACGTTCCAACACTGGATGGTACTATCAAAATGGTTTTGGTTGCAGTAATCCTGTAATAAAATAAGAGATTAGTAGATTGGTAGCACTATACTCTCCTATATGCATTCAGGTTGATGTGTAAATCCGCATGACTTATATGCGCATGGCTGTGTGGACTCAAACTGAGTTACATGACGTATGGTGAAAATATCAATTTTTCCACCCATTGTCGTAGCTGCTGAATGAAATGTTTGTAGTTCTGACTGATATAACAGTAACTGTGTATTTTTCCAGCCAATACTCGATGTCAATGTTTTTTAATTCAATTAGGTTTAAAAACTATTTCACTCAACGAAATTGTGTATTACAATTTTGTCATACCTGAATGCATAAAAAGGTAGAGATATTAGTATTAGTGCATGATACACGTTATTGTGTTAATTGATTATTTTATAATCACTTTCGCCGATAATCAGCAATGAATTGTGGCAACATGTTTCTTGTTTCAGTCTATTTCATTTGTATAACCAGGTATTGTTGATTCATTGTTTAATTTACAATTCAAACTTATGCCGTATTCGACTTACTGCTCTGTGGTGCACTGAGTGTACTTTTGTCGCACTCCGATATAGGAGATAGAAGAGGATAGAAGTGCACTCAGTGCGCATTATTGCAGTAAGTCGAATTCAGCATAACTGTGAGAGATCATAGTACATCGCCGTGATGAATAGTTGAATTACAGAATAAATCTGTCATTGAAAAGGTATGTGTCATGTTCAGTCTGTTTGAACTTGTTGCCAAATCGTTTGTGCATAGGCATAGATATACGTTTGGGTATATTTCAAATTTGCTTTCGTTTTTGACCATTCTTATATTGTTTGTATGTAATTATCTTGTGAATTATTGGCAATCATTTCATGGATATGTTTTATATTTGCTTTTGCTTTTGACCATTCATATATTGTTTGTACGTAATCATCTTGTCAATTATTGGCAATAATTTTTTATTTTAATTTTCGTTTTTTTTTTACATTGGATATATTTCAGTTGCCTCCTTTTTACTATACCTTTGCCATACTATGGTCAATTGTTTATTTTTTTGACACTATTGGATATATTTTAGTTGCCTCCTTTTTGCCATAACTTTAACCATACCATGTTGAAATGTTTTTTATTAATGGTGGCATATGTATATGTATATATGTATTGTTTTGGTCAATGATTTCGTTTGGTATGATTGGCACATGACAATAATGATAATAACAGAAAGTATTACTATCATCATTCTATATAGTCTTTGGCAAAATTATATAGTTACTTTTTGTTTTGACTATAGCTTTCAAACATTGTGCCAAATGGTTGTATGTAGGTATAGGTTTTTTTAATTTTTTTTTTTTCATTCCTATCGGTATACATGGTATAACCGATATAATAGTGTTTTGGCAGTCATATGTATAATCTGTATACAGTGGTTAAATCACAGTCGTTTGTCTATTTTTATTCATATCATTTTATCATATATATATGCATCGTGCAGTGACTTTCCTAACAACGAACCAATGTCTCTCGCTATCCTGACTGATTATATGAGGCGAGCGCCTGGTAGAGTAAGAGACAGGTGGTGAAAGACTATGGTTTCCATGGATAGGAAATAGCAAGGTGTATAGACATTGTGTTTTACATGACGTACTGATATTTAGTAAAGCTTCGAATTTAATTTGAAACAATAAATTTGGCGTATTGGTTCGGAATTGTGCATGTGCATAACGAATGGTCAATTTGATTGCATAGTGAATATTGAAATAAAAAAGAGAAATCTCTTTCGATTTTTGATTTGAAACATATTTATTTCTTGTCTGCAATCAGCTCTTCTCGGCAATTCTACTAGCTGAACTTTAATTACGTCAGCAGACATATTCATGCGACTGTTGTCCTTTCACCGCACGGCTATACTGACTATAGTTGGATGCGACTCTCTTTTATTATTGTTTCATTCACTATACAATACAACGGACGACTTGTGCACAGGCATATTATAATATTATATGCTTTTATAATTGTCAGATCGCTTCAGATGAAATGTTCTACCTGTGACACAAGTCAATCCGTATGAAAATACTTGTACTGCACACAGTTATACCAATGAAACAGATGTTATACCGATTCAAATTTGTCCAGAATCTATCAAGATAACATGCATTGAGTTGTACTTCAGTGAAGTGTAAGCTATATGCATTTCATATCTTTGAAGTTAGGGATATCAATTATTGTATATGTCTCTATAAACTCATGGTACATGTTATTTGACAGTTGCCTGAGCCAAAGTCGTTATAAGTTCACAGCTGTTTCTTGGTAAAGTGTACATATTATGTGTATTCTACATTATTAGTACGACAGTTTATTCTGTAATATAACTATTCATCGAACCGATGTATTATGATCTCTCACTAACTGGTTATGCGTATATTATGATTATGTACATATTTTCTGCGTTATGCATTCCGAACCAATAATTGACTGTGATTTAATATCGACATCGAAGAAATCAGTCTGATTTCGTTCAACGATTCATAAATTTTAGTGATCTTTGATTGTCAACTCTTTGTTCACATGTATTATGAAGTACTAGCTAATTTATCGATTCCATGTCTGTGTATGTAGGCTGTGGTTATAATATTTGCAACAACCTTATGTACACTGTTTTTTCAACTGCAGAATTCATATTTCGAAGTTATTGTCCTTTTTTTCACATTTTCAGGTAGAATTATTTACAAATAATTAAAGAGAAATAGAAACGATCTCAAATATGAATGTTTGATGTTTGATATACTATACACATAGTACGACTTGTGAAAGAAATATTCTTCGTTTATTTTTTTGTTTTTTTTGTTTTTGAACGGTGAAAGGTTTGTGTTCAGTATTTACTTACTGACATACTTGTATAACTAAGTGAATAGTCATATTGAACTATAACATATAATTTATATTTGTGATTGTGGAATAGGACTGGTAATACCGTGATGGTATATATACATGGTATATATATCATCAAACACACATGTAATTGGAAAAGCGATAATAGCGATATGAATTGTAAATTTTATGGTATTGCTTCTAATACCATCATGTAAGCGTCCTTGGCTCCACGTGGCCAAATCTGTTTACGTACTTGCGTATCGTTTACACCCAGCCAATTATTTGCTTTATCTTTTAGCATTGCGGTATAGTGACCACTATCCATACTGTCACCGTGATGAAATATTGCGCTATTTACCTTGAATTTCTTATTGTCAAGGGTAATCTTCGTGGTTGGTACTGCGTTTAATTTAAAATTTGTTATTTTAGCTGCCTGTCCATCTTTATACGTAAATATCATGAACTGTACGACAATGATATGTTTTACGGAAGCAACGACAGTTTTTTGTAGTTTATCGCTTTTCTGACAATTCTCACACGTACTGTCAAGTCTTGTCCATCGTGACAAAGTATTATTTAAAAAATCTTGTAGGTTCTTGGGGCTCTCGATACCTGGTGTAAACGATACGGGTATAGCTAAAATGTAATTTGGCTGTGCGATCTGAGAGGTAAGTCCACAATTGTTACATCTGACCGTCGTGATCAACTGATGTTCGATTGCTTTTCGAGTTAAATCAGATTTCTCGCAAATAGCCGTAAGAAATTCAGCTGCGTCTTGTTGTATATTTTTTGTGAAATTGTCGCCTGCTAATTCTCGAACCGCAAAGGAATCTAATGTTGCACCACTTGTGACGTAAGAATAGGCTAAATTTTCTAATGCGTCGTTATTATTCAACTTAATCAGTTCTTGTACTATATTTGAGCAGTGGAATAAACACTGTAGAGTGGCATTTGCGTAACATGAAACACTGTCCTTATTTTCCATACCAACAATGGTGCGCAACGGATTTGGCAATGTGTTATCATCTATTTCAATTTGTATATTTTGCGTGCATGAGGGAACCTACCATACGGTGTCTTTTACCATTAATTTGGGCGCACTTGTAATATTAATTTCAGCTAAATCAGGCTTGTATTTTACTCTGAGTCGATTGTACTCGATTAGTGCAGCTTCCTGAACTTTTACTGCCTGTGGATTGAAATTTATCAAATGTAATCCGTCGAGAGATTTGACTCTTGACAATGCAACGTATGCTTGGCCAGCAGTGAAGACAGTCTGGCCTATGTCTATAACTATGCTGTTCAAAGTCAAGCCCTGGCTTTTATGTATTGTCATTCCGTAACTAAGGGACAGGGGAAATTGATTTCTGAATATAAAGGCCCCATTCATTATTTCGAATTTTGCGGATACCCTTTCGATGGTATACTCTATCCCCGACGCTAGGGCAATCTTTAATGATTGTACCTCACGTGTGTCGATATCTCGAGTCACGGAAATCACATGACCTATGGTACCGTTTATAATACCTGTAGATACGTCGATGTTTCGTCTAATCATGATCTTTGCTCCAATTTTGACCGTTATAGTTTTCGCAAGTCCAGCCGTGCGAGTGCTGTCTTCGTGTTCCCGATTCAAGAGTTTTGTTATTTTTTTTTTCAAATACGGTATGCAATCAATGCTGTCTTTGGCATTGAGTTCAATTTCCTCTCCTGGAATTTTGGTTAACATGGCTGTGTTCAAAATGTCACATTGGTACCGAGTTGGAAAAAGACAGACTGTATCTAGTGATAATTGGTTGATATAATTGCATAATTCGTCGAGTCTGGCTCCGACCGATGTACCGGTAAGGTTCACTTTCCTAGAATCTAAAATCTGTTGATCGGTAGAGGTCAAAATTCCAAATCTAACCCGAGTCAATATTTCTTGATAAGTTGTATCAGTCTGTTGGCGTACATTTGTCAACAGCTCGTCGTACGAGAATAGATTGGTCCATAGATTGACTGCACCTACTGAGCCAATATATTTCTGTATTTTGTCTTTCGATAGGTCCAGGTACGCTGAATCTGCATTTACTGGTGGGAGTTGTAGTAAATCACCCATGAGCAGAATATGTTTTCTACCGAACCAGCCATCATTAGTATTTTTTGTATCAAATATTTCAGTCAATCTTAAGTGAATATACATTAACGTGACGTTTGATATCATTGAAACTTCATCTATAATGAACAATAATACATCTTTTAATTCGCTTCGCAAGATTTTCAATACTTCGTCGGATAATTCTTTGTATTTCGGCGTACCGCCGTGCTCAACTGGTAGCTGGAACAGTCTGTGCACTGTCAGACCGTCGACGTTAAAAGCCGCCAAACCTGTTGGTGCCGTGACAGCAGTCGTTGCACCGAGCATTTGTTTTGTCCAGCACCTAATAGTTTTTATAAGAAAACTCTTGCCCGTACCACCAGCTCCACTTACAAACATTCGTAATGGTTCACTACGTGCCGAGATTAAAGAGGTCTTGACAGTATCAAATATTATTTTCTGTTCGTCATTGAGTTGTGATATCATATCAACTACGTCAAGGTCTTTCAGTTGCCCTTCCGCGTTATTCAAGTCCTGCATAGCCAAGTTGGCCTCGACTGGTTGATAATGTAATGGATTATCTCTGTTGTCATTTGAATCTTGGCTCAGATTGCTCATCATATTCGTAAGATCACCCAGCTTTTGTTCGATCAATTCTTTCACCTGATCGAAACCTTTTTGAATATCGGACAATGGCTCGTGGTAACTCATTAATTCTAATAGGTCTGCCTTGCTTTTCTCGAATGCCTCGGCGTATGAATTACAGTTATTTTTCAAGTCATCAGTATCACGCCACGGTTTGAAAAGTAGTAATAACGCGTGGAAGTACTTTTCAGGCTCTACATTTGGATTATATTTGTAGTGATTTATCAAATAACCGCGCTGTCTTTTTTTCAAATACAAACCACTGCCTAAATCGTATATCTCCGCATTACTATTTTTTGGTATTATTTTAGTTATTTCGTACCATTTGGCATAGTCGTACAAATGTACCGACTCCAATTCCTCTGGTCTAGTCGGGTAGTAATCGTCAATGAGGGACGGATAAAAAATATCTGTCGAATCCGGAAATAGTTTTTCTACAGTTTTGTACGGCTTAACTCTTTTATTTCTAAGCTGATTCACGTCTAACCATTTAATGGTTGTGTCAGGATCAGTTCCGTACAACGGAATACCTAACAGTGTATCGGCAGCTTCCAGAGCCCCGCATTCTCTGTTATTCAAACTGCGCATTGCCACACTCCACAGCCGGCTGCTCAACGACTTGGTGGAATTGATATCATGAAACATATCGGCTGTGTGACTGGTTTCAGGTTTAGTACTATACTTAGTACAATACCAGTTGAGTATTGTCGATTTTTCGCCTATAAACTGTAAGTCCATGTTTCCTTCCCATGCACTAAGGACAACCGGATTATAGTCATTTATGAAGGCTTCCTTTTCATTTCGCGGTAAGTCGACGAGTCTGCTTTTTGATTTTAGCTGTTTTCTACCCGCAATGGATATGGCTACATCTTTTATTACCAGCGTGTCTGTAATTGGCCTGGGAAATCCGAATCTGCATACTTTCGTAAATCCTTTTTTAGTTTTCTTATTTCGCATGCAATAATCGTTATGTTTGTGTCTCTGATGTGTGTCTACTCGACGATACAACGTTGGTGATATATGTTTATTGGGCAGTCGGCAAGTAATATGCTTGGAAATGAAGTTGGCAACATCTTCTGTAGATGACTCTCCGATCGTGGGAGCATTCTTAATCCAGACCAACAAATGGAAATGCTGTGTTCCTCTGCCTTGGTATTCTCGTCTCCAAAAATAATGGCTGACTTCTCCAATTGGATTGTCATTGGAACTTATGAATTTCAGCATCGCCCGAAATTTGTTGTCTAGATATCTCGAGGCTGAAACTAGATCCCTCGCTACTAGTTCACTTGTAGACATACCAACCATTTTTGGTCCGTTAACGTTTCTAATATATTCAGCTAAATCGTCCCACATCCACTCGCTGGGACTCAGCGTTAGAAACCACGTTGCCGGACCATAATTTTGTACCATGCATCCCAACTCATTTCTCGGTTTGCGCCAATATTGGTCTGTATTTCGTAATCTTGCGAAAATAGTAGTCAGATTTCCTTCAAGCTGTTCTTTTGACATTAACTCCAAATACTGACCGGCATTCATTTTTTCCTTTGGATTAATTACATTTAATTTGTGGAATATACCACCCTTTAACTGTCTCATGTTCGAGTCGTGCAACAGGTAGAACAAATACTGTTGATTCAACCTGAAGACGGAAGAAGTGGACATAAGCCTGCATTTTATATAGTCAAATTCTCGCAGAGGGATTGCGCGGTCTTGATGCTGGCCGTTGTTACCATAAGGGTATAAATCTGGGAAGCACATGACATCTAGATATTTATCCCATTGACTTAAGGGTGCTTCTTCTACCTTGAGCATTTGATATAGAGCCGTTGCATTCTTATTCTCTCTATCGGCACTGATCGGATAGATGGTATACTGCTCGTAGTAATCTCCGCTATCCATTATTTGTGTTAATATCGCTCGACGCTTAGTACTCGTTTCGTCATTACACTCCATAACCGTATGTGCATGTTCTTCCATCCCGGGCTCTTCTGTCTCTACCCGAATTTCCACATTTTGCGCAAGTGAATCTAACAACGAGTCTGGCTCAGCGGGTAATTCAATCTCAGCATAGAACGGGTTATTTTCTCTGAGCCAAACGAGTGTTTCGTAAATTTTTTTCACATCCACCAAACTACTCCACACAACTTTTGACTTATTTGGTAGTCCATAGACCATCACGAATAGTTCTTGATTCAGATTCAGTGCGTCAGTCGGTGCAGGTAATTTTTTTAGTGTTTCCTCTAATGGTAACGGTAAATGGAACGTTCGACCCTTCACTTTCTGTACTCGCGACTTATTTGGAAGATTTTTTTTTCCTACTGTACCCATTCTTAGTACCGTCTGAAAAGCTTTTGCTCTTTGTATGAGGATTTTTTCATAATCGTTAAGAGTGATGAGGACAGGTGGCACGTCGCCTATAGCTAGCTGATTCAATAAACACGTTGGTGGCATTTCATTATTACGGAACTTTTCTAAACAGTATTTACAGATATAATCAGACGCATTCTTAGACGCATCGATGTGAGTTTTCATCTGTGACCAACAGTGCCCTGTGATTGGTTTTCTGAGTTTTTTTATATCTCGTGTGTCTCTACGGTAACAAAGTTTTTCGCACGATATGCAAGCTAATTGTGGTGTATCCATTGACTGTTCGACTAGCTCATGAAACGCATGCCTATATTTGTTCGCAATTTCATCTTCGTTCAAATTTATTACTTCAGAACACAGTTGATACACACAAGCTTTCTTGGCCGTATTGCTGGAGAGTTCTCGCAAAAGAAGTAGATCTCCTCGTACTAAGGCATTGTCTATACAATTAATTTTCTCCACTAGGCTCATGAGTTTGTAAATGTGTCTCGTGAAATATCGAATCTGTGGGAAGTGGGGATGCAATAATTGAAGCGGTAAGAATTTCGCATTGCAACTCACAGGATTGGTGTAACAAGTTTGTGCGTGACCTAATTTGTTGTGTGACGTATTGACACTACATTGGTTCCAATGTTTCAATGTATTACGAATATTTGTTATTTTCCATGAGCGTATAGCCTGAAATACAAATTCTAGTCTATTAATAGTGTGTGAATTTGGCTTAACACACAGTTCTGAGCAAGCCCATGATTTTCGCACATGTGTGCTTGCTGTTACCGGTAAAACATTAGCTATCTTTCCTGTTGATGTAGTGATAAGTGGGTCTACTACAATGCGAAGTTCATCATAAGCTGTATCGGTATAATAAGGGTCGGATGAGCCTGTATGTTTTGATTGGCCGCAAAAGGCTGCAATTTTCGTTTCTAGATCATACGATTCTGCCGCTCGTACCGAACAGACCTCGATCTTATTCTTCAGATTATTCAGCGTACGTCTCACGCTTACTACGATACGTTTTCTCGCTTGAATGCACCATTTTATAATTCTTTCTGCCTCAATTCGTTTCTGTGGCTTTGACTTACAATTTATTTCTGCGGATAAGATGGTGATATATTTTTCTACCGATCCTAACAATGTTATCATACTGCTCCGCTTATGTAAATGCTTATATTTTTTCAAAATATTTTTAGTTCTAATGAATTTTTGCTGTCCTTTTAGTTCTTTACGAGCGCGTCTGATTTTGTCGAGTATTGCTTTATTTATGTCCTGATTAATAGAATACTTCTTTTGTTCATATTTTCTTTTCATTTGCGAATTAAGAGCATATTTATTCAATTCGTGCGTTTTTTTGGTTTCGGGGTGTGCAGAATATTCAATTCTTTTTTTCGTGGATTTCACCTCAGGATTGGTTGCATATCTTTTTCTTTGATGTGCACTTTTGATTTCTGGATTGGCAGCATATTGTTCTCTTCGACGAGTATGCTGTAGTTCACAAGTCGCAGCAGTTGTTTTGCTCTTGTGTAATGTTTTTGGTTCTGGATTTTCAGAATATTTAGCTCTTTTTTGCAATTTTATGGCGTTTGCATTGGCAACATAATTTGCTCGTTTTACAGGCTGTTTCATTCCAGATGTAGCACTCTGGATTATATTTTGTTGTGGTTTTTCACCGTTGCAATTTGCCTTGCATTCTTCGTCTCTTTTGGTTTGCTGTATGAACGAACGAGTAGCTTGTCCAACCAAGTTCGTGCTATGACTACTGCGTGTCTGTCGAACTGAATAGTCTTCGCGCCTTTTCTTGTTTATTTGGTTTTTGTGTGTGGTCCACCATTTTTTTTGCCGTTTTGTCCGTATTGGGAGCGTTGTGTTTGTTTTATCGTTATTGTACTGTCGTTTCGTTTTTTTGCTCTTATCGTCTGTCGTACTTTGCGAAGCAAGTGAAATCATATGCTGTGGTACTGTTTGACAGACTGATACATACGTTTTAGCGGGCGATTCTTGGATTTTTAACCGGTCTGTATTTTGGTCTTGTACGAAGGTAGCGATGTTCAACTGTGCTGTTGTGGTAATTCCCATTGTAGGAAATGCACTTATTGTCTCTTCGTTGAGTATGCGAAGTAAATGCTGTCTCATCGTCCGTGTCGTTTTTCTATGCCCATCCTCATCTATGTAATAGCGCTCGGCCACAGGATCCTTGCCCAGTGCAAGCGATGTTGCGATTGCACATGCAAACACTCCGCACGATTTTGAATCCGGTTGAATTTGTACTTTTTCGTACACGATCAAATATTTCTCATACAGACGATTCAATATTTCATGTTGGCGCGGTGATAACCGATGTTTCAATGTATCGTATACGTGTACTACTGACCCATCGTAGTATATGCAGGTCCAGTGACCGATTTCGTCTTGACCAAAATTTCCGCTGTAGAGGATCTGGATATCCCGATCGCTGGTAACACGTTGATAACAATCTAATCTTTGATAGAATATTGGATCTTGTGGTTTGAAAGTGGCGTCAGTTAAAACCTTCAGAAATGCGTTTATACATATGTCATGTAGCTCCTTCTCAACGTTCATGATGCAGTCTACGATCCGTGCTTTATTTGAACGTACTATTTCGTTAACGTCTATTTGTTCGTTAGTGTCATCTGTAATTTCTATTATAGGTGGCACATTTATGTCAGCTGTCTCATTAGGTTTCGGAGTATCAGTTCTACCTATTCTTGCGGACCGCTTCGCCTCTCTTTGTTGTTGCAGGATCTTGCTATAGCTAAGTTTCTTATTCTTCGGCATTGTTATTTTAATCGGACTATTTGTATTCAATATACTTAACCTATACTTAGGATTTGTCTATTTATTGTTATATATTCTGATTTCCTTGTATTTATGAATCATCAATTGTTATTGAGTGTACTTACATATAGATTTTTTCGGATCTTTGGATTCAACTGCTGCGTGAATTCTATTTTATACACAATAGGAAAATCAAATTTTTCATGCACGAATTTGAAAAATCCAAGAAATTCACTATATTTATTTTCGTAATTGAACGTCGGTTTTTCTATTTTTAATACCGTTTGATAAACGAGGTGTGAAAATCGATTTTTGCCGGCACTGCAGTACGCTGACACGAACAATCTCAAACTTGTGGATTAAAAACAATATATTGCATACTGACAATAAGATAGAACTATTGATATTATTGTCACAGTAAAGAAAATGAATAAATTCGCGTGCTGTGTGAATTTGAACGATGTTCAAATGCACCGAAATAACACTCACTTGTCGAATAATTGCAAGATTTATCTTTCGATACGAGCTTTGCAATACCTCCAAGTGGAATGGAAGTTCTACTTTCTATTCGCTGATTTTTTGAAATGACGTTCCTAAAGTCATCTACTTGAGTTGATCTCATCTCTATTGGGTTTGTTATTTCGTAAATTTATCGATAAAGTGCAGTCTTACGCACATGTATTTTATGTGGACAATTTATTCATCACATGGTTCAATTTGATCTAATTATTCGTTCGATTTTTCCGGAGGTTGCTTCTTAATTAATTTATTTAGTCTTCTCCTCAATATAATTCTGTTGCGATAATAACTGCAACATGTAAATAGATGGATAATTTTGTTTGAATAAACTAAACTTGCCCAGTCAGTGCTGAAAGGACATCGCCATCTAGGTAAATTTTTATTAAGTTGGCAATTTGTTTAAAATTGTTTAGTTTTATGTGTGAGTATGTGATCTTGTCAATTTATATGCTACTAGATCAACGGTTTCAACCCTTCATTCTGAATTCGAATTTTGAAGACGCAAGATGTGTAAGTATATAATATTCACGTTTTCATACATTGTGTTACGGTCTGTTTTGTTGTAATTGTATATTCGATAATATTTTTCAAAAAATGAAGTATTCTGATTCAGCTATTATTCGAGTATTGTATACACATACGAACAATGTGTCGCGTAACAGAAAGATGCGGGTTCTAACTTTTTACGCCCAGTTACTCCGTTTCGTATTATCATGTGTGTGGTTGATTGTTTGAAGCTGACATGGTCTAATTTTGTCAATTGTTTTGATTGGGTGGCAATACTTATACGTTATCTTTATATTTCATTTATTTTGAAGAAATTGTAGGATCTAAAGTAGGGCTGTGTTATAAGCTAACTGCTAAGAGCCCACTCATTGACACCATTTTGTATTACTATTTTATTGAACTTTAATCAAATCCAGAATTGGGTATTTGAGCTGATTCAATTTCGAAATTTTATTTTTTTAATTAGCTTGATTCTCTGCGTAGCCAATAATTTTGTTTGATTTTGTTGTTCTGGAGTTTTGGAGCAAGCCTTAAATGTTTGTAATGCGTTCATAATTATTCAATTGAATAATTATCCTATTAAATTGTTCTGTCTTGAATATTAATGGTGGGTATAATATGGTGCATTCACTAAAAATGCGTTTTATTTGGTTTATAGCAGATCCAGATATTACGATGGAGGGTGGCGGGGGTGGCGGTGAGGGGCCACCAACATTAGATGGGCCTCAAACCGAGGCAATGGTATGTATAGTATTAAAATACATTTGTTCTAAGAGGACCATTTAAATAATATGTCTGTTTTCTTGGGTCGTGACAAAATAGTTCTCAGATTAGACAAGAATTTACGCATGAAGATTTTATTTTCAATTCTTCTAATTAAGCTTACAATCAATTGTGTGCAATATTTTTTTTTAATTTTTGTTCCTTGATAAATTAACATTTTATAAACAACTTGTTGAAGTTGGTTGAAGTATTTATCCAACCATAAAAATTTTGTCGTATACGATACAATAGCTGATGTTGTAATTTACAGATCAGAGAATTGTATACAATTTTAGGGCGGTACATGGGGCAACAGTCCCATGTACCAGCCCCGGATGCCCAGGGAAGAGGGAGAGAGAGAGAAAGAGGAAGAGGAAGAGGAAGCGGTAGAGGAAGAGGAAGCGACGAAGGAGGAGGAGAAGAGGATAGGGAGGAAGTTAAATATGAAGATGGAGATGAAAAGAGAAGAGGAAGAGTAGGAAGTAGAGGTGCACAAGGTGGAGGAGTAAGAGGAGGAGGAGTGAGAGGAAACGGAGAAGGAAGCCGAGGTAGACAAGGGAGAGGTCGTGGAGGTGGACAAGGACGAGGAGCAGGTGGAAGAGGGGGATGGGAATGGAGTGTGGGACAAGGAAGAGGGGGAAGAGGGGGCTGGAACTGGCGGGGACGAGGGACAGGGGGATGGAATTGGCGAGGGAGATGGGGACGAGGGAGAGGGGGACAAGGGAGAGGTGGGCGAGGGGGACAAGGGAGAGGAGGCAGAGGACGCGAGGGCTCCGTCCAAGTTTATTTTTAATTGATAATTTTTTTTAAATAAAAGTATTTTTTCGTAGTCTGATGTGTACGATTCATTCTCACCTTCTCTGTTATTAACTGGGTCCTGGTGTATTGCACAATAATTTCAATACTTTCTCATTTGGATACCTTTTTTACTCTTGTTTATTCCCGTTTCTTTGTGATTGCGATTACGTATGTGTACTGGAGTCTTGCCCTCAATTGACTTGCATGGAATACGACTATGGTAATGAACTAGTTTGGTACTCGAGTTGAGTTATCTATATCGTAACGTTTATTTTGTAGCTTATTCTACAGTTTAATTCTTAATTTTTTTCCATTACCAATGGTTTTCGTTTTTTATGGATCATGACCTGGTGAATAACTCTGATCTATATGTTATTGTATATCCATAGTTGGATGCAGGTGATTACCATGCATATCTCACGTCATTCTACGAGGCCAAGATTGTAATATCTTCTTTTTATCAAATTCTCCTTCTGTTATTTTACAATTTTCATCGCCAGATATTTATTATATGATTGAATTGGAACTCAGTTTATGATGTGACATAATCATTTATTACATTGAAATTTAAATTGAATTTCATCATATTTACTTTGATTCTGAATTGGTGATCCAGTTACTCTAAAATCTGCATTTTATTGTCCAGGGCTTGTGTGTAGATCACTGGTAGGTATATATTTATTATATCTAAAATACGATATCTAATATGGTCTATATGTGCTACCGGTGAATATTTAGTTTGTTATTAACTATTAATTTTAATGAATCCATTGTTTTGTGGAACAGTTTTTCTATTCAATCTTAGAATTTTCTAACATCGTTATTTTCGCCCTCTGCGTGTTTATCATTTGTTACCTTGAATAGCTGTTACAAAATTCACGAACAGGATTGAATTAACAAGGGATTTAAATACAGCTCTGCTTGCGAATGTATGCACAAATAGAATAGTTTATTCATAATTAATAATTCATCATACACGTAATGTATAGTTTTGTGATATATTCGATGTTGCATTAAAAGCGTTAGTATCAGCATCAACAGGTTGACTTAAATTATCACAGTTAGTTATATTAACATATTACACCAACAAGGAATGACATGTAGTATCGAATAGGTAGATTAAGTCAGTAGTTGGATTCACAGCAGAGGTTGTTTCATACAGATACAGGCCAGTGTGTACGGTTTGAAGCGAGTGATCAAGTACTTATTAATTTATAGTGTATATATGAGCTTGAAATATCTCATAAGTGCCTAGATGGTTAGAAATAGTACAGTTAATTTCCCGGAAATTTAAAAAAGGTGCTCCATAATTTCAAATGATTTCAGAGGATTCATGTTATTTCACTAATAATCTAATCGATAGCATATTTCAAGGTATCCACTGATTTAACTAGATTTCTAAAGCTATTAAATGTTGCAACTTATTTCATTGACCATGCCATAGTGTGGGTAAAATCCACGTTTCTACTCCTCATAAAGTAACATTTTGTACAATACCTGACGGAAAAGCTTTTTCTGATGTGTGATTGTACACTCGCCTTTGACTCATGTAGCTAATTCACACTTGTCAGGAAAAGTTTCAACGCTCTCGTATCGTACTGTACTATTTTCAACTCATTGTACGAAACTCGGTTTCTCATGCCTGTTGGTAGTGTGCAAAGTGCCAGATATACACACTTCCATATGTAAAAATAATTTAGTTCTCTTCGTTTGAAAATAATAATCTCTAAAATATTTTTCTTCTATTCATCTTTTCCAATTTAGTGTCAAGTTGTGTTGACACATACGAATTTACGGACTGAATAATCGCGTTACCAGTATTTCAAATTAATTACATGTTATTCATGAATGATAAAATTTATGTGACGATTAATATAAAATAATTGTATCAAAATCGAATAAGCTTTGCTTTTCTGATATAACTTGTATATCTGGAACTTGCATTTCCATCGATACACTACAAAAAGGGATATATAGAAGTCTAAATCTAAACCACGAGTGTTTTTTGGCTCCGATGTTTTCATTTCTTTACTTTCGAAGACTAATAAAATTTTATGCTTTTGAAAATCATTTTTGAGAGTATCTTATTTTAATCTCCCAGCGAGAGCTTTGCCGGCTACACCCTTACCAGGGGCTCCGCCCCTGGACCCTACCTCTTGCACTTAAATTGCAATTTATGTACTATACTTTCTTATTTTCTTGTGTTCTTCCCAGGTCAAGGATTTCTCACAGTGAGTTTAAAATAATAGTATACGACACGTGTACGTGCATACTTGTATTGGTACTGTACTATTATAATACTTCTGATGATCAGCAATTTCAAATATATTAGTCAGTTTGGTAATCAGTCTGCATTGCTGATGTATACGTAGGTGAAGTTAATAGTTTGTAGGCTGGAAGGAGTTGGTTCACTTGAAGAAGTTACGTAGAGTGTTGTAACTTTGGAGCAACTGTGGGGGGGGCTACCTCTGTTTTGGGACATCGTCTTGCTGAATTGTTATTTTGGTCTGGTCCAATGGATTATTAATAGGATAGGAATGGTCCAAGTGACTGTAAAAGATATAAAATAACAAAGAATTGAAGAAAAGATTTCTGAATATAACTACTAATTGTCCTAGCATTCTTATAATCTTGGAACTATGGGCGTTGGACTACCTTTAACTTGGGATGCTGTTTCATCGAAGTGTTATGTTCGTCTATTTCAACGGAGTGACAATCGGAACCTTGGTTTCGGAACATCGTTTAGTCAAAGTGTTATCTTTGTTTGCTCCGATAGATTAATAAGAGGATAGGAATGGTCCAGGTGACTGAAAAATACAAAATAACGTAGAATTAAATGAGAGGTTTCAGTATATTACTACTCATTTCCCTAGCATTGTTATTACTTAGGAGTTATGGGCTGTGAGCTATCTTTGTCTTGGGACACTGTGTTGCTGAAGTGTTATGTTGGTCTATCTCAACGGATTGATAATTGGAACCTTTGTTTCGGTATGTAGTTTCGTCAGAGTGTTATGTTTGTCTATTTGAATAGATTGATAAGACGATCGGAATGGTCTAGGTGACTATGAAAGATATAAAATAACAAAGAATTGAAGAAAAGATTTCAGAATATTAGTATTAATTGTCCCAGCATTGTTATCATTTTGGAGCTTTGAGCTTTGGGCTACCTTTAACTTGGGATGCTGTTGTGCCGAAGTGGTTCCTTCTGTTTCAACGGAGTAATAAACCGAACCTTGGTTTTGGGACGTCGTTTTGTCAAAGTATTATCTTCGTCTATGCCAAGGGATTGATTGTAAGATAGGCAAGGTCCAGGTGACTGTGAAAGATATAAAATAATATAAAATTACAGGAGAGGTTTCAGTATATTACTACTAATTTTCCTAGCATTGTTATCACCTTCGAACTATGGGCTTTGGGCTACCTTTGTCTTGGGACGCTGTATTATTGAAGGGTTATATCCGTCTATCTCAACGGATTATGAATCAGAATCTTCGATTTGGCACGTCGTTTAGTCAAAGTGTTCTGTTCGTCTACTCCAATAGATTGATAAGAGAATAGAAATGGACCAGGTGACTGTAATAGATATTCAAAATAACAAAGAATTAAAGGAAAGATCTCAGAATATTATTACTAATTGTCCTAGCATTGTTATCATTTTGGATCTATGAGTTTTGCGCTACCTTCAACTTGGGATTTTGTTTTGCCGAAGTGGTTCGTTCATTTCAACGGAGTGATAATCGGAACCTTGGTTTTAGAACGTCGTTTAGTTGAAGTTCTATCTTCGTCTATTCCAATGGATTGATTATAGGATAGGAATGGTCCAGGTGACTGTGAAAGATATAAAATAACATAGAATTAAATGAGAGGCTTCAGTATATTACTGCTAATTTTCCTAGCATTGTTATCATCTTGGATCTATGGGCTTTGAGCTACCTTTAACTTGGGACGCTGTATCATCGAAGTGTCATATTTGTCTATTTCAACGGAGTGATAATCGGAACCTTGGTATTGGACCATCGTTTCGTCAAAGTATTGTTTTCGTCTATTCCAATGGATTGATTATAGGAGAGGAATGGACTACATGACTGTAAACGATATAAAATAACAGAATTAAATGAGAAATTTCAGAATATTACTACTAATTGTCCCAGCATTGTTATTATTTTGGAGCTATGAGCTTTGTGCTACCTTTAACTTAGGATTCTGTTTTGCCGAAGTGGTTCGTTCATTTCAACCGAGTGATAATCGGAACCTTGGTTTTGGAACGTCGTTTAGTCAAAGTGTTATCTTCGTATATTCCAATGGATTGATTATAGGAGAGGAATGGCCCAGGTGACTGTGAAAGATACAAAATAACATAGAATTAAATGAGAGGTTTCAGTATATTACTACTAATTTTCCTAGCATTGTTATCATCTTGGAACTATGGGCTTTGAGCTACCTTTAACTTGGGACGCTGTATTATCGAAGTGTCATATTTGTCTATTTCAACGGAGTGATAATCGGAACCTTGGTATTGGGCCATCGTTTCGTCAAAGTATTATTTTCGTCTATTCCAATGGATTGATTATAGGATGAGAATGGACTAGATGACTAAAAGATATAAAATAACAGAATTAAATGAGAGGTTTCAGTATATATTACTACTCATTTTTCTAGCATTGTTATTACTTTGGAGCTATGGGCTGTGGGCTACCTTTGTCTTGGGACGCTGTTTCGCCAAAGTGTTATGTTCGTCTATCTCAACGGATTGATAATCGGAATCTTCGTTTCGGTATCTAGTTTCGTCAAAGTGTTATCTTCGCTTATTCCAATGGATCGATAATAGGATAGGAATGGTCCAGGTAACTGTAAAAGATATAAAATAACGAGGAATTGAAGGAAAGAGCTCTTAATATTACTATTAGTTTTTTTAGCATGTGTCATCATAAGGGATTATTCTGGATCTTGAACGTTAACATAGCGCCTAACGTTAATTTTCAGCGCTTGTGTTATCGTTGTCCGTCCCCATGAGTCCTCTGTCATCTTCGCTACCGCCTACATGCTTTGTTTCGGGTGGAAAATACAAGGTTGTTAAGCAACTGGAACGTTTATCATCGACAATCAACCATCGAACTCAGGCAAAACCTGACGCTGTTACGACGCTAACTAGCAAACGAAATCATGGCCTCGGCTTGAAACGAGTGGCTGGCGTTACCGCGCGTGCTAATGACTCTCGGCAGTAGTGCCTGATCCGTAGGTAGCGATATCATGGAGTCAGGATTTCCTCGCTTCCAATTGTTGATTGCCCAAACATATAGAGGTCTGCGGAGATGAACGGGTATAGCAGGGAAGCGCAGGCGCTCAAAGTTAACGTCGGTGGTATGATAACGCCAAGAGATCCAGAATCGCACCTCAAGTGATGGTAGGAAACATACGAATCAATAGATAAGTAACGAGTCATGCATTTAGTGAAATTAAAGAGGCCGAGGCTGTTTTATACATCCATTATTGTGTGAACAAATGTATCAATCTAGTGAAAATCAATGTGCGTACATACCGTTTGATGTAAGTCATCCTAACCTCTTTTTCACTTGTTCCCGTTAGTAGTAGAATAACACATATCCTGTACATATATTTGAACCCAGCTCAGAGGATCCGTTCCGTGCAATTACAATCACAAGAGGCCATCATGCAGATGTCAATAATTATTCTTAATAACAGTCATCGGCATAAAACCTTGTCGTCGCACTATTTCACTCATAACCATAATTATGCACTGATTCACTGATATAAAACCACTACCACGACCGATAACACATTATATAAAATTATATAAGCTATGTGCCCTCTAATAGCCCTATATAATATGATTATATGTAAAATTATTAATATTTTAATTGTCGATAGCCCCGCCTCACAGCCATGCGACGGCCATTTTGATTTCGTCGACCTGTAGCTCACTTCATAACTATATTATTACCTATCGATCGAGTGCGGATTCAGATTCAGGCCAAAATCAATAGGAGGCGAGAATTCGATGGCTTGTAACAACGTTTAAAAGTTCAAGTCGATCTGTGTCCTCGTTCGTTCGGAAATGTGCGGACAGTCTGCGAAAAAATTTTCGGGGGAAGAAAAAAAAGGTGTTTTTTCATCAACTTTAGTGACTAATAAGTCGAAAACCAGTCGACCTATTTCGACCAAATTTATACAGCAAAGTCGTGTGGTGGGGGAATATCTATTCTGAAAATTTGATCGAAAAATATTTACGCGTTCTGAAGTTATGACCTCGTGCTTACAGGTATAAAGAGTTCCCCCCAGTAAACATATTCCGGCTAGCGCTCGCCTGCCTAGGGGTACTTGGCGGCGATTCGCTGCCGCGAATCTTGATTCCCGCATTTGTTCAATACTCCGGCTAATTTGGGGTATGTGGGTCCGTTACCCGCGGCTGAGTTTTATTCACCTGATAGTATGACGAATGAGGCTAGGGAAAACTTTTTCAAGTGGTACGATAGGTTAGTGAGGGAAAATTATATTTTTAATTTTGATGTAGAGTTGTTGAAGTACTGCCAGTCAGATGTTGCAATTTTGGTTCTCGCCTGCCTAGCCTTTCGGAAGATCTTCCTGAGTACAGGTAATGTTTGTCCATTCACCGAGAGTACAACCATAGCATCAGCTTGCTCGATGGTTTTTCGAAAAAACTTTCTACGCGATAACGAGATTGGAATTATCCCTCCTGCTGGATACAGACTGGGGGATAAGCAATCGCGTAGAGCCGTCGAGTGGTTGGTGTGGAGGGAGCATGAGCTTGGGATCGAGATCGACCACGCTGGTAGAGGAAGAGAGAAGCGGATCCAGGGACGCAGGGTAGACGGCTACTACACGGGGCCCGATGGCAGCGAGCATGTACTGGAGTTCCATGGCTGCTACTGGCACGGGTGTCCGCGGTGTTTCCGTATTAATCGGGATAAGCAGCCAGCGGTTGGAGAGAGTATGGACCGACGACTCGAGCAGACCTTGGCCAAGACGAGACGACTGCGGCGTTTTGGGATCATCGTCGAAGAAATGTGGGAGTGCGAATTCACCCGAATGGTAGAAACAGATGCGGCTTTGCGGGCGTGTATCGAAGGTAATGGACTTGTTCCAGGGTTGGGTATAGCTAAATTGAATCCCCGTGAAGCCTTTTTCGGCGGTCGGACAGGGAATGCTTCGAGGCTTTACGAAGTGGACGGCGGGGGTAGTGAGCAAATACAGTACGTTGACGTTTGCTCGTTGTACCCGTACGTCAACGCGACAGGTAAATACCCGCGTGGTCACCCAAAGGTATATGTAGGGCAAGAATGTGAGTCGTTAATAGGAATGCAGGGCGTAGATCTTACCAGGGTCGAGGGACTAGTTCAATGTGTCGTGCTGCCACCGCGAAATCTCTATCACCCTGTACTGCCTTTCCGGATGCATAATAAGCTGATGTTCCCGCTTTGTTACACCTGTTGTCGCGAATTGATACAATCACCGTGTCCACATAATGACGAGGGCGAACGATATCTATCCGGCACATGGGTTTCAGACGAACTGAAAGAAGCTGTAGCAAACGGGTATAAAGTGATATCTGTATCGGAAATCTGGCAGTACGAGGTCACTCAATACAATCCAGAGACAGGCGAGGGTGGGCACTTTGCGGGCTATATTCGTACTTTTCTTAAACTCAAACAGGAGGCTAGCGGTTGGCCAGCTGGCTGTAACACCGACGACGAACGGACAGACTATATTCGACAGTATCAGTTAGTAGAGGGTGTAGAGCTAGATCAGCAGAAAATTGAAAAAAATCCAGGTCTTCGCTCTGTGGCGAAGTTGTGTTTAAACTCATTCTGGGGTAAGTTTGGCCAGAGGGACAACATGTCAAAGACGACGGTCATCAATACACGGGAGGCCCTGCTATCTCTGCTGACAAACCCAGCGATTTCACCAGAGGATCTAGTGCCCGTCAACGATGATGTGTTGTACGCCCGATGGTCCTACGTAGACCAAAGTATAGAACCATCTACCCTCGCGAATGTAGTCATAGCAGCGTATACGACGGCACAGGCAAGACTGGTATTATATTCTTATTTAAAAAAACTTGATAGGCGCGTGTTATATTACGATACAGATTCCGTTATTTATGTTCGTTCAGGTAGGGCCGGCGAGTACGAACCGCCGGTAGGTAATTTTTTAGGTAATATGACGGATGAGTTAGAACAGTATGGTAGGGGCAGCTATATACGGGCATTTGTATCCGGCGGTGCAAAGTTTTATGCATTCATAGTAGTGTGTCCGGACGGAAGGGAAGTAGAAGTCTGCAAAGTCAAAGGCATTAGTTTAAACTATTCAACGCGGTTAAAAATAAATTTCAATTCTGTTAGGGAAATGGTAGTGGAGGATGCAGCACCGATTAGAGTAGAATTTCGGGGTATTGGACGCACTGTAACGCATGACGTAGTGACTAGGGACCAGACAAAGACGTGTCGACCTGTTTTTGTCAAGAGACGATGCTGTAGAGATAGTTGGGATACCCTTCCTTACGGTCACACTGATGAATAGTCGGAGCAGATAGTTCCTACAACTCTCCGAGCGTGCAGTCAGAAATAGCTGAGGGGAATCCTTCTTGGAGAAAAAATGGATACCCGTTGGAAGCACCCCTTTTCAGCAATAATTACCGGACCGTCCGGTTGCGGTAAATCAATTTTTGTTAAGACCTTTCTGCGTCACATTGACAAACTGTGTGATATACGGTTTTCCCGTGTCATGTGGTACTATGCAGAGCAGAATTCGCTCAATGCTTCTACCAATAGAGACGGTACAACACATACCGGAATTGAGTATCGGGAGGGACTTCCTCAGGAATCCGATTATGATTCGGATGGTACACCCAAGCTAATTGTGATAGACGATCTAATGCGGGAGGCTTCCAATAATGTAATCATTGATCTGTTTACCAAGGGTTGTCACCATAAGAATTTAAGTGTGTTTTTCATCACACAGAACCTGTTCCATCAAGGCCGTGGACAGAGAGATATTTCACTCAATACGAATTATATCGTCTTTTTCAAGAACCCGCGAGATCGTGCACAGATACAACATTTAGCGCGTCAGATTTATCCCGAAGACCATCGTTTTTTACAAGAGGCTTATCATGATGCTACTGCGCAGCCGCACGGTTATCTATTGCTCGACTTGAAACAGTCTACCCCTGAGAACTGCCGCTATCGAACCAACATATTTCCGTCTGACAATTACCAACACGTCTATGTTCCGCGAAAAGATATAAAGGCGCGTTCTATTTCCAATTTACCAGTTGTTCGGTTGTAATGCCACGCGCACGGCAGTCTCGTGGTACCTCGGATAGTACCCTGAACAGTTCAACAGTTGCTGCAGCACGTAGACGATTCGGAAACGGAAATACAGCAACTTTGCAGGCACTGTGCAAGTTGACCCCCAAGCAACGTCTGGCTCTGCTACGTACGGCCAATAATTCTCTTGTGAAAAGTATATGCGAGTGTGCCTTGAACACCGTGCATGGTAACGTCGTATTGACGCAGAAAGAAAAAGCTAGACTTGCTAAACATAAACAGCTTCTTCGGAAGCTGGCTAGTAGCAGAGGAAGTTTGAAGAGTAAAAAGCAGATACTGGTGCAACGTGGTAGTGGTTTTCTTCCTATGTTAATCGCGCCCGTTCTGGGGACTCTATTTTCACATCTATTCGGTGGACAGTAACGAGAAAAACAATGGAACATGGCAAAGAAAATGGTTTTAATACCTTCGGAGAGTGTAGAACGTTTTCAACGCAATATCACGTCTTCCGGGGTGTCTTCCAATGGTGGTTACGAGAATATGGAACAAACCACGAGAAATCCGATCTCTAGACTCGATAGTGAAATGCGAGCTATTCTGGATTCACCTACCGGCGATGACGCCGCGAAATGGAAATTATATCAGCAACTACTTCAGCGTTTTTTATACTTCGCCGAGGATTCACGAAAGCCTTTAAGTCTTGAACTACTCACTCAGTCTGGAAACGATAAGTCTACAGATATCGCACGGGGAACAGAGGAAGATTCTTCATCCGACAAGCAACGGCTGGTGTCACGAATTGTTTCTACCGTACCAAAGAAATACCGTTCAAAGGCAGAACTTCTACTTAATCACTTGACTAATGTTCCGAAACGCTTTTCTTGGGATGACAAGGGGGTGGTGACCATAGACAACAAGGTCATACCTGGCACAAATATCGTGGATTTGGTGAACGATTCCATGCGATCTAGGAAAGACTTTCACCCCGACGGCAGAGATGTGTACGCACGTTTTCTTCAAAGCATCAATGTTCCGCGAGAATATGTGGGAAACCAAAATGTTTGGAAGAATGCACAGGTGTCATCGCCACCGTCTGTTGAAAGGGTCATGATACGGGATAGTGGCAAGAGGCGTAGAGGAGATCACCGTTACACAGACACAGACGCCAGCAGTGGTGAACATTCGTCCAAGGAAGACGGTGGTACTGACGGAGCAGAGGACAACCCCTTTTCACCATCATTGAAATCGCGACGCGACAGGAAAATAGCTCGTTCTTCACCAGCTACGTCGTCAAAACAAGGCTGGTTATCGTTTGGAATACGAAAATGAGACAACTAGATAACCTGTATTATGATCCTTCACAACCAGCTGGATACGCAGGAGCAAGAAGATTGAAAAGGGCTGCTCGAGCGGTGAACTCTGCTGCAATCGAGAAATGGCTGAGTGCACAGGATGCGTACACGTTGCACAAGCCTATACGCCGTAAATTCCAGCGACTATGGTACAACGTTTCAAATATTGATGATCTCTGGGAAGCCGATTTAGTCGAGCTCTGCTCTATAAAGGATCATAATGACGGATACCGCTACTTGTTAGTAGTCATCGATGTCTTGAGTAAATTTGTATGGGTAATTCCACTCTATAGCAAATCGACTGGTGACGTGGCCGACGGCTTCAGGAAAATCTTGTCCTCTACCGAACGACGTCCTGTCATCTTGCAGAGCGACAAGGGTAAAGAGTTCGTGGGCAGTGTATTTCAAAAACTACTTGCTGAAAACGACATACGTTTTCGGGTGACACGTAACCCTGATATAAAAGCAGCTGTTGTTGAGCGTTTTAATCGTACTCTAAAAGATCGCATGTGGAGATATTTTACGCATAAAAATACGCATCGATACATCGATGTACTGCAAAATTTCGTTAAATCGTATAATAATACCGTCCACTCGAGTATCAAAATGGCCCCATCAGCTGTGAATCTCTACAACGCAGCTGAGGCGCGTGCGAACATTCAGCGTATGCGTCCTTTATACAAGGCACGCAAGTTGAAGTTCAATAAGGATGATCTTGTACGTATAAGCAAGACAAAAGGCACCTTCGCTAAAGGATACGAGGCTAACTGGAGTGAAGAGCTGTTCAAGATTCGACGTGTTTTACCGGGTGTACCGAACGTATACGAATTAGAAGATCTTTCGGGAGAGGAGATTGACGGCTATTTCTATGAAGCTGAGTTGCAACGCGTGGCCAAAGACATGGAAAGTGCCGTGTTTCAAATTGATAAAATCATACGTAGCAAGGGCCGGGGTCCCAGTAAGAAGGTTCTTGTCAGTTGGAAAGGTTACCCTGAAAAGTTTAACAGTTGGATTGCCGCAACCAGCGTTCAGAATCTCACTTCATAATGAAATCACAGTTCTACATCACCCTACCGAGTAATAGCTCGATGCAGTATTTTCCTGAAAACAAGACCTGCTGTTATATTACCCAACTACCGCGTACGATTGATCTCCATGGAGAGTGGGAGGTTGCTATTGTCGAGATACAATACCCTTTAACATACCTGCCGGACAAGAAGACGCGACCGACTCGTCAGATAACCGAAGACGGATATAATGTAAACACTGCCGGCAGTGGGCTTTCGAATAATATAGATAGAGGTGTAAACGCTGCCATGAATAGGCTTGCGAATGGGGGTGGCATTTTTGAATCCGATGATACATCGATGATATTCTTACCTGAAAAGGCCGTTAAAGAGGTACAAAGGGTACCGTCACTTATGTTCGTCTACTGCGATATCATCGAACCACGCATCGTGGGAGACGTCTATGCACCGCTTCTGCGTATACTACAGGCTAGACGAAGCTCCGATAACGAGGGTACAGAAGTAAAAACGTTTTCACCGCCACACTATCTGCCTTTACTGCTATCGAGTTTTCGGACGATCGAAATATCTATAAGAGATCACCAGGGTAAATCTATACCATTTGATGACGGGACCTTGACGGTTACACTTCACTTCAAGAAAGTATACTAGTTTAGCACATGAGGTGGAGAATAACGGGAAGAACGAATTAACATCATGGCTCACTACATAGAGCATTACGAGTCACAAGTAGGCGGAGGAATTGATCGTGTTTTCGTCGGAGCACCCAACCAACGGGGACATGGTATCGGTAGTTTTCTTGGTGGCCTATTCCGAAGAGCTATTCCCCTGATAAAAAGAGGAGCACGTGCACTCGGTAAAGAGGTTTTGCGCAGTGGTATGAATTTCATGTCAGACCTAGACAGCAATGTACCGTGGAAACAGGCTTTTAAAACACGAGCCGCTGAGACACGGGAGAATTTGAAGCGGAAGGCCCAGGAAGGAATTGAAAAGGTCATGAAAGGAGAGGGCTATAAACGCAGGTACGGAGGGACGCTGGGCCAGTCTGGACTTGTCCGTGCACCGCGACTATCGACACCAGTTACATCATCTAAGTCTCTCAAAACCCGTAAGGCCGCTAAGAATATAAAGAAAAAGAAGACGGCTAAGTCCACTTCCAAGAAAAAGTCAACGGGTATTAATAAAAAATCATCTGGTAAGGGGAGAAAGAAAAAGTGTTGCAAGAAAAGGGCCATTACGGATATTTTCGGGCCTCTGTAAAGAAAAAATCTAAAGTGAATAGTCTTATCCGCGTTAACTACGAAGATGGCCTACCTACATGCTCATTCCTGCGAATGCATGAAATCTGAACTGGATCTCTTCACTCTGCCGCCTACACAGACTTCTATCGAGGGCGGGCAATGGGTACAGTACAAACCCGTGTCTGCACTAACTGATGACTCACCGATTGAATTTGTCGTACCGGGTCAGGGCGACGAGTACCTGGATCTCTCACACACGATGCTTAGGGTGTGCGCACGTGTACTTAATGCCGGAAAAGAAACAACAGCAGCAATAGTAGCCCCGGTTAACAATTTCTTGCATACTCTCTTCAATCAGACGGATGTATACTTCAATCAAAAACTGGTCTCTCCTAGTAACAATTCGTATGCATACAAAGCTTACATCGAAACCTTGTTAAACTATGGTGATGCAGCTAAAAAGTCACATCTCACATCGGGATTATGGTATGCCGACACTCCCGGACATTTTGAGGAGACCACGGGCACTAACAATACGGGATTCGCAACCAGATGTAAATATACCTCTGGGGCCGCTCCCGTGGATATGATTGGTCGACTGCATTGCGATGTCTTCAATCAAGAAAAATTCCTGTTAAACGGCGTGGAGCTCAGATTGAGACTCGTCAGATCCCGGGACGCGTTTTGCTTGATAGAGTCTAAAGATGATCATAAAGTGGATATTATGGACGTGACCTTATTCGTACGACGTGTAAAAATCAGTCCTGGTATTCTGTTAGCACATGCGAGAACCCTAGCCAAGACAACTGCGAAATACCCTATGACACGCGTGGAGATCAAAACAATGACAATACATAGCGGAGTGCAGGCTGAGACCCTCGATAATGTTTTCCTTGGTCAGTTGCCAAAGCGGTTAATCATCGGGTTTGTCGATAACAAAGCCTATAACGGTGATAAAAAACTCAACCCGTTTAACTTCTCATCATTTGGACTTAACCACTTATCCTTGTATGTCGAGGGTAGTCAGATTCCCTCGAAGCCGTTACAGCCCAATTTCAAAAATAAATTATTTGTGGATTCCTACAACACCCTGTTCACGGGGACCGGTATACACTTCCTCAACGAGGGAAACTCGATTTCTCGTCAGGACTATGCAAATGGATACTGCCTCACCGCGTTCGATCTCACCCCTGACCTCTCAGCCAGTGATAACGGACACTGGAATCTCGTCAAGCACGGCAGTGTTCGGATCGAGACACGTTTCGAGGAACCCCTGACCATAACCATCAACTGTATTGTGTATGCCGAATTCTCTAACGTAATAGAAATCGATTCGATGCGCCAAGTCATTACAGATTTTGGTAATTAGTTGTGAAATCCAGCTATGTGACGTCGTGGAATCCTGTCGAAACCTGTCGAAACCTGTATATAATAATCTGCAATTGAGTCTTCCCTCTAGTCGAACGACCTGTGATGCCTATAAAACTTGCTAGAACGTGTTCATCCCTTCCACTTCGCTGAAAGCGGAGGGGTAGAATTGTAACCATAAAACACTAGAGCTTAAATACTTCGGCCTGTCCAGCCTCCGGCACAGTCTACTGGTAGCGGCCCAAACGTTTCAAAGTGATACTTAGTTGCTTTTTCAAGTTACCATGAATTACATCATCGACATACAAGGGTTTAGTGGTGAAAATGGCGAATTCGTACCGAAAGAAGTTGCAGTTGTTGGCTACGAGCGTAAGACCATAGCTCACTGGATCATTGCTCCGCCATACTCCATCTCCGAACTCTGTTCAAACGCGCGCTCACAAAACAATTGGCTGACGGCCAACCATCTCGGGATAGAATGGTTCGAGGGTGATGCGACACTTCAACAGCTACATGCGAATTTACGCAGGATCACACTCACGGCAAAAAATATCTTCTGTCGCGGAATACAAAAAGTTAAATTTCTTCAAGAAGTGATGTCGCGTGAAATCGTAAACCTAGAATGTGGTGAATACGAATGTCCAGCGTTCAAAAACATGTCATCGGACGCGTCATGCTTCCTACACGTCGGTAATACAACCCACAGTTGTGCATTACGTAATGCTATGAAATTGAAAAAGTGGCTACAGTCACAGGGGTTTTCCGAAAAGGAGCTGGCTTCAATGCCTTTCCGTGCTAGGATGCTGTACACGAATCGTCAATCAGATGGCATCGAGACTCGTAGCCAGAAGGATACCACCACCGTCAAGGATAGTCACTACTGGCAGGAACAGGAGAATAAAAGACTACGGGCAAGGACATTCCCATACTGCGACGAAGTAGATACCAGTTCACTATCGTCCGTCTGTATCCTATAGTCTCCCTTAATACAGAATGAACAGTCTTCAAATCTACAAAACTCTGGAGATGTTTCCTAGTCGCTCCAAGGGGGTGTTTGCAGCCGATCAGATACCCCTGCTATGGTCGTACCCGGCAACCATCGTAGCGAACACCGATGAGCATACCAAACCAGGATCCCACTGGGTCGCTTTTTTTGTGTCAGACTCTGGTAATGGAGTATACTTCGATAGCATGGGTCTACCACCACTTATACCACATTATCTACGGGCCCTACGACGGAACTGTACGACTTACCGCTGGAATGACAAACAACTTCAGAGTATTTCATCCCGTGTATGCGGACAATTCTGCATTATGTTTCTGCACTATATGTGTCAAGGTTTCACACTTCAACAGTTTACAAGTATCTTCAGTGAAAACCTAGAGTCAAATGATAGACTGGCCGAGTCTTTCTACAAACGGATAACCTGCGAGTATAAAGGAATATGTGCTGGAGATAACGGCTGTGTACTCGGGTGTATTCAACACTGCTTACCTTGTAAACACTAGAATTTAAGCATTCAGCATATCATTGTAACTAGTCATAGTTTTCATACAGAATACCTTTCGATAAATATCAGTAGAGATAAGTTTGAATCTGAATTTCTGTAAATTTTGAATAATATGAATAAACATTCATTGTAACCGTATTCGCCTGCTCGTCTTTGACCAGCCCCTGTCCTTTCCTACGGTCCCGTATACCTGCACTCCCAAACCGCCTGCCCCTACCGTAGTTGAGAATCCGCACGGCGTATATCTATATATATTCGGAAGGGTCATAAACGGTATACTGCCAACGCAGTGTATATCGATATATATACTCGGAAAGACCATAAACGGCATACTGCCAACACAGTGTATATCTATATATATTCGGAAAGGCCATAAACGGTATACTGCCAAAACGGGGGAGAAAGCACGAACATTGACAACGACGCTTGTTCACCCTTCTCCGCCGTCAGGTATACCACGGCAGTAGCGGGTGAACCGTCGTCACACTTGGTCGGAAACGGAGCGACGCCTGAGTAGAGCTCGATAGGAATCACATAAGCTAGAATGGACGAAATTCACCCACGGTAAAATGAATAAATAGGATTCACATAAGTTAACACCGACAGAATTCATCCGGGGTAAAAATGAATAAGTTCCACTTAGGTTAAAATCGCTGGTTCAGATTAGGTTAGGTTCAATTCGCTAGCTTAGGTTAGGTTAGGTTAGGTTAAGTTGAAAAGAGAGAGAGGAAAAAAAAAAAAAAAAAAAAATGGCGCCGGGCCGGGGGGGGGGGGGGGGCAGGGGGAAAAAGGGGGAAGGCCATAAACGGTATACTGCACCCTCTCTACTAACATAGATTTTATTTCAACCATCAATTCTTCAAAATTCAATTCGAGATGCTCTGGGCGTGAATGAAACCAGGCTAAAACCTTGCCTTTAAGCTTCGAACCAAGCAAAATTTTCGTTGCGTTGTCATCTAAGTTATACGTAGACCGTATAAGACGTAATTGTTTTTCCCAATTTCTAAATGAGTTTCCTTCTCCTTTAAAATCACTCACCAATTCACCCACAGCTCGTAGATTAAAACTCGGTCGTTAATTGTTTTGTTCCATCTGTACAACCGGAACAGCTGTTTCCGCTCGCACTCGCGAAAACTGTGCAGCGAGCCAATCATTCTCTCCTTGAACTAATGACAGTTCTCTTCTTCGCAAATCCAATTCACGTCGTAGAAGATCAAGCTCGCTTTGAACGTTATTGACACCGTTGTTTACTCCGTTGTTAATGACTGATGATCCATTATTTTGTAAAATCGGCGATCGATCACTTCCATTTTCCCAAGGTTCACTTTCGTTCGCTCCAAACACAAGCCATTCTTTTTCTGGATCAGCTTCCAACCATCGACGAATGAGATCCGATTTGGCACCATTCGTCGGCAAATTATGATTTGTCAAAATGTTTTTCAGGGTTTTCACCGTCAAATTATTCGGATCACTCATTTTTCACGTCTCGTAATTCAAAATGACACTGTCAATTCTCCGTAAATTCTCGTTGGTAGAGAATACACAATATTTCCTAAATTAACCCGGAATCGCGATTTCATGTATAAATTCGGACACGAATGCACACAGCTCGGGCTAATACACAAAATCAATTTTCATAATCGAAAAGTAAATGCAAAACGAGCCAATGCATGACGTGTATCCAAAAAAAATTAACGATCATTTCTGGCAAGACGCTAACGATAAAGAAATTTTTTCCGCGAAATTTCACTATTCACTCGCGAATCCCACTTCTGAAATTGTAGGATGGTCGGGATTTCATATTAAATGGTGAATTTATGTGAATTAACAAACGTTTATTATCCAAAAGGGTACATATTACACGTCTGTGCTATATTAACGTTAAACAACAACTGATTCAAAAGACTATATCATAACAAAACATACGCTAATGAACAACTGAATGTATGGTTGCATCTGTCTGCATGGACTACTTGACCTTACAATAGAATGGGTTCGCTTCAACGACCACCACCATTTTCGAACTGTAAACTGTCTATTTTCATGAAAATTTCCAAACTGTGAACTTTCTACTTTTGTGAAATTTTATAATCTGACTAATTATGCTTAGGTTGACACATAAAATTGTCACACCCCGAGGGTGTTTTTCACATTGCAAATTTCCAATTTCGCCATGGTAAAAGTACATAATTACGCTTAGGTAGAAGCACCGTTTCAGATTATACCGCATACGGGAGGTAGGATATATATATAGGGAAAAAGCGTGCAATTTCGGGAAACTCAGTCAGTGTGTGATCTGCTGTTATTCGAACTGTGTATAGAAATAAAACTTTTACCATGGAGTTGATTGTTGACGTGCAAGGATTCGGCACATTCGAGGATAAATTTGTGGCGAAAGAACTGGCTGCTCTGAGCATTCGTACATCGGAGGAATATCAGCTGGGTCTGACTCGGATTCTTTTCAAACCACCGTACTCGCAAATGATTCTGCCGAAGGCGGTTAGAAATCAAAATGCCTGGCTGACACGACATTATCATGGAATGCCATGGAATGTGGGGGAAACACCGTACAAGGATATGGAGATGGTTGTGAAAGGAATTGTGGCCGATGCATGTCGAATCTATGTGAACGGGTTGGGGAAGAAGCGGTGGCTTGAGGGAATTGTCAAGGACAACTCAAAACTTGTGATTGATCTAGCAGAGTTGAGCTGTCCAAACTTTCGAATGTTGCGACATGAGTCGAAAGTAGTCCGCTGGTATGGGGATTGTCATGGGGATGTGCCGGGGTGCCGTTGTGCTTTCGAAAATGTGCAACGGTTAACTAGCTGGTATTTGGAAAGTGTGGCGCCTGATGTATATAAACCCCAGAGCTTCCTCGAACTTTACACACGTCTTGACCGCACGCCAAGTCCTTAACATCAGCAATACTACCACCAATAGCAAGCCGATTCATCAAAGTTCTTGAGAGTTGGAAGGCATCGATTGAAAACCAGAAAAGGTAAGAATAATAATATTTTGATTATGTGCACTAAAAGCAAATTAGTATCGGCATTGAAGCGTTGATTTAATAAAATGATTTTCTCCATCTCTTTCTCTTGCTCTTATACAGAAAGAAGAAACAGAGAAAAAAACAATGGACTTTACACGACTGAATAACACCGCCCGTATGGAGGACCTTCAGCAGGTGAAAAAGATGTCAGAACTTGAAGTTGGAAAGAAGTACGATATTACGGGGCTCAAGATGGTTCAGACAAAATTTGGTGCGGGAACCGTGACGACAATTGCCGACGAATTTGCTATATTTCTGCCCGGGCGAATTGTCAAATTTCTGGAGGAGAATCCAGAACAGTTGGCTCAAATGGTTGATGCGGCGCTGGAGAGGCGTCTTCAAATCCTCTACCAAGGTGGACGATACAACAAATGTGAATTTAGCTTTAAAACGTGATGGTGGAGAAGGGTGGTGAACAAGAAATAAAAATATATACATATCGCAATTGCACAGGTATCAATTTCCCCATGACTTTGCATGATGTGGAGAAATTTGAAAAATTAAATAATTTAAGAATTAATGTATATGGGATCGAATCTCAAACTTTCTCCAATCATGCAAAGTCTGAGAAGAGTGTATCGTTCCGCTATATCTGAGCAAAAATGTTGCAAATTTAGCTGCTTCCACAATTCATTTGCTGATGGTTGAGACCCATAGCGATATGAATTATGACGAGGACGACTTGGTCAGTTTCAAGCCGAGATTTCACTTTACTTGGATCAAGAATCTTTGGCGTTTAGTTGGGGGGGCAGGTGTCCAAGCATAACGGTGTGCGATTCTTATGCGATAGATGCCTGTGTCACTTTCAAATCCAACAAGCCTACGAAAATCATAAGCATGATTGCATGAACTTCAATAATATTCGAATGCGGCTCCCTGAACAAAACAAAAACTTGACATTTACAAATTTTCACAACAAGGGCATCGTGCCGTTTGTTGTATACGCGGATTTAGAGTGTATATTGAAGCCAACGATAAATGAATCTCAAGAGCACAGCGCAGCCTTCTATGTGCATTGCGCATACGACGATAAATTATCCGAATATCAAGCTCACCGCGGGCCTGATTGCATTAAATGGTTCAACGAGCATATGTGTGAATTATCATTGAAAGTAGAGTCACGAATTAAAAATATCATCCCGATGGAAAATTTGAATCAAACACAACGCGATCGAGATATGCGCGCGAAAAATTGCCATATCTGCGAGGAACCATTTTCTGCAAATGAGAAAAAATGTCACGATCACTGTCATTTTACGGGTGAATATCGTGGGGTTGTGCATAATCGGTGCAACATCAATTTTCGCGAAAAACATATTATTCCGGTAGTGTTTCATAACTTGTCGGGGTATGATTCGCACTTTATTATAAAGTCTTTAGCCACAACTTTTCCGGGTGAGATCTCTCTGTTGCCTATCAATAAAGAGAAATACATATCGTTCACTAAGAGGGTGGCCAACACCAATATGCATTTGAGGTTCATAGACTCGTTCCGCTTCATGGCAAGTGGGCTGGAAAAATTGGCCTCATACATTGATAATAACGATAAAAAGATAACAGCTAAATTCTATACTAATCCTGAAAAGTTTGATTTAATGACCCGCAAAGGTGTTTTCCCATATGAATACATTGATTCTTGGGAAAAACTTGACGTGACAAAATTACCAGACAAGACAGATTTTCATTCAAAGCTGAGCGATTCGGATATTAGTGATGTTGATTATAATCATGCGAAAACTGTTTGGAGCAAATTCAACTTACACACCTTGGGGGAGTATTCAGATTTATATTTGAAAACGGATGTGCTTCTCCTGGCCGATATATTTCAGAATTTCCGCGATAGCTGCTTTAGAACATATAATTTGGATCCGCTTCACTATTATACCGCGTCAGGGCTTGCTTTTGATGCGACGCTAAAGCATACAAAAGTGAGCCTGCAGCTTCTGGACGACGCTGAAATGATATTGTTTGTGGAGAAAAGTATTCGAGGTGGTGTTGCACAGTGCTCCAATCGGTATGCGAAAGCAAATAATCGATTTATGGGCAATGATTTTGATCCAAGTCAAGCGGAATCTTATCTGATGTATTTTGATGTGAATAATCTTTATGGTGCAGCCATGAGCGAGCATCTGCCGAGTGGATCATTTGAGTGGGAACACACCAATGTTGATGTATTGTCCACGCGAGATGATTCACCAATTGGTTATATTCTCGAGGTTGATTTGGATTATCCGGCAGAGCTTCATGAGCACCATAAAGATCTACCGCTCTGTCCCGAACATTTTATACCGCCCGGGGGTAAAATCGCGAAGCTTACAACGACGCTTTTGGTAAAAGAAAAGTATGTCATTCATTACAGAAATTTAAAACAATGTTTGAATTTGGGCATGCGACTCATCAAAATACACAGAGTCTTAAAGTTCGCACAATCTCCGTGGCTAAAATCATATATAGACTTGAACACCGACATGCGGGGGCAGTCCAAGAATGAATTTGAGAAAAATTTTTATAAACTAATGAATAATGCGGTATTCGGCAAAACCATGGAGAATGTGCGAAAACATAAAGATGTGAAACTGATTACCAAGTGGTGTGGTAGGGGTGGCGCGAGAGCTCTGATCGCGCGACCGAATTTCCATAGTTGCAACGTTTTTGCTGACGATATGGTGATCATTGAATTGAATCGCGTTGAAGTCTACTTCAATAAGCCAATATACATCGGTGCTGCAATTCTTGATCTATCCAAAATCTTTCTATACAAATTCCATTATGACTACATTAAGACTAGATTTACAAACAACCAGGCTAAGCTATTGTATACAGACACCGATAGTCTAATTTATCAGTTTAATGTGCCTGTTACGGGCAACCGAGCTGAAGGCTTCGGGTGTCGTATTCTTATATAATTAGAGAAAGAGAATGATCTCCGAGCGGCTGAAGATCGCTCTCTTGGGCTTGCTTGAATAAAGTCTTAAGGACACCTGCGCAATTTGTGAATGGTCTAGGAGGAACCACTGTCGTGTTACTTTAAATATACGTTTATTCAAAGGAATAGTTGCGAGAATGCGGTAGTTACGAGACTAATTCCTTATAACGTTAAATCATGTGCTAGATAGCTAGTACTACACTCAGTGTTATTTGATAGTATACAATGCGAAATATGGAAGGTACAGAAGGAATGAGCCTACCGAATTAACCTCTGAGCGTCACCCGAGCCAACTCCAAGAGCCCACCGTTGAGCGACTTCCTTCACGATGATGCTGGTGCAGCTTATGCCGAGCAGTCAGATCCGAGTCAGCTGTCTGTTTGATGGACCTTCTTCGAATCTGCTCTCTGGTCTGCTTCACACTCAGCCCTTGCCAGGAGTCCTCGAAGACGGTTAGGCGTGGTTCAGGGTGCGCGTTAGAGGGGTGAGCACTTTGCTCAACTTTCGGTATTAATTCGACTGACGAGTAATCACCTCGGTTTCGATAAAGAAACCTCGGATTGATCCATGGTGGGGTTTATTGCAAATCGCTGAATCGATGGTTTCGGGTGTCATTTCCTGCTCTGCCTTCCGGCGAGCGCGCGCGTGTAGGAATGCGCTGACTGCACTACTTGCAGTAGAATAAATTTGGGAAAAATGCGATATCGGGGCCGTTCGTAACACCCTCCCCCAAGACGCTGGCTCTGTCACCGGGGTCAAGCGTCTGAAAATTAGAATGGACCAAAAATGTCGCGCATTCCTTCCACGCGATCGCTTTGCTGATTCTCTATAGCTAAATTATTTCTAAACTACTTCTATGTTACATACTAGGCTTAAGATTAGGTTTACAATCTTCTTAGGGTCCGGTCCGGTTTTAGATTCGTTTGGCAGGATGGCATCGGTCGCTGGGTAGCCCACGGATGGAGGTGAATATAGCTCGTCATTAGCTATCCCCTGTGGGCCCAGAGTCCTTCAATTTGAGTTTGTCCAGGTGTTTCAGCTTCCTTTTCCCGCTGCGATCCGAGATAATCGCGGTGTTCAGGCCGAGCAGCTCCACGATCTCGTATGGGCCTTCGTAGTCAGGGTCTAGTTTCCCTCTGGTCTCATGTTTTGCGTAGACTAGATCGCCCACCTGGAATTTGACGGGATTAACCTTTGCGTCATACCTGCGTTTCGAAGCTCGTTTCGCATCATTTAGGTTATTTCCCCCAGCTTCGGCTAGGTCGTTGAGCCGAGTTACTAGATTTTCCATGTACTTGGTTGTGGTCGGTACATGCTTGGCCATCGGTAGCGATTCCGGCGTCCTTTTCGGTTTGCCGAAAGCCATTTCGTGGGGTGTGAATTTCGTCCCCTCGTGAATGACTGAGTTGTAGCACCGCATGGCGTCAGGCAGCAACGTATCCCATTCTTGTTGGTCATGGGCATAGTGACGCAAATAGTCTACCAGACCCGTGTGACTCCGTTCTAGCGATCCATTTGTCTGGGGGTGATATCCCGAGGTCATCACGTGGTTGACTTTGTTGATCTTTAAGAACTCTTTCATGTTTCCGTTGGTAAAGCTTCTTCCGCGATCGCTCAGCAAAATCAGCGGAATGCTGTAGGGTTTGAAGTAACCGTTGTCGAGGGCTCTGATGATCGAGACTGAGGTCTGGTCCGGTAGAGCAAATGCATGGCCCAGTTTCGTGAGTAGGTCCAGAACGGTGAGTATGTATTTATTCCCGCTTCTGGTGGTCGGGAGTGGTCCGACGATATCCACGGCTATTTTCTCCCACGCTTCCACAGGGGTATCTGTAATGATCATTGGTTCTCGGGTTTTAATTCGAGTTACCTTTTGCTTTTGACAACTGGTGCAGCATCGAATGACATCCTGCACCTCGTTTCTCATCCCAGGCCAGTAGTATCTCTGTCGTAGCCGTTGATAGGTCTTGGTTACGCCCTTGTGTCCTCCCGTGGTCCCTTCATGCCATCTTCTCACGATCCCAAGCCTTTCCTCGGGTGCGGGAGTTTCAATCTCCCCCGTACAGAGATATATTTGGCACGGGTAGTCTCGGAAGGTGGTTTCCACGAGAGATTTCACGATCGCGGGCTGCCAAGTCTCTAAGGCGTCTCCTCGTGTGGGGATTCGAACTTCGGTGACTCTTTCAGCCCTCATGGCGGCTTTCAGTAGTTCTAATCCGTCTACAAGGTCTTCAGGAGTCATCCGGTGATAATATTGGTCCATACAAGCGACCGAGAATATTATCCCCCTTTTCCTTCTTGTGATAGCCACCGCGCCCATCTCCGATATGGTTTCCAAGAGATCGTCAGGGTGAATGTACTGCATCTCGCGTAGTTGTTTGCCTACTGGAGTCGTAAGTATGCAATCAGCTGATATGAAGTGTGCATAATTACCCCTCCGCATCGTCAGCGTGTCTGTGATTACGTCCACCTTGAGCGTACGGTCGTCCTCGCTTCTATCTTGGCCGGGTCTCGAGTTACACGTCGTACGTCGGCCTGCTTCCTTGTCTCTAGTGTCATCGGCCTCGCTGACGTCGTCGGCACATGGTACTCTGAAGGTTGTTGTTGCTTCTTTTGGCTGTTCTGGTTTCTCTGCAGGCGTCTCGGCGTCCGAGGTAGTTGTTGAGGAGGTCGGCGAGCCGTACGGGGTCGATCTTCCCGCGGGTAGCAATGACTTGCGTGGAGTAGGTAGGAATGAGACTCGGTTTTTACTGACCTGCCTCATGGGTTGTGAGCTAGTGGGAGTCTGTTGATGCTTGCTGGCCGTTGTGCCTCGGTTATCGATGACTGCATGAGGGATTTCAAGAGTTCCAGAAGTTGTTCCCTAGCACCCTCTATGGTGAGTGGATGGGCCTCGTTCCATAGGTTATTGGCCTCTTGGTTCAGGCGTTGTTGCGTAGTTTCTTTTGGTCGTAAGTCTGAGCGGTTTAGGGCAGTTACCCTTTTACATCCGTCCGGGTCATCTTCGCAGCTGCTGTCTCCTGAATCCATCTCTCTGGGTTCGTAACTACTCCTCGGAGTCCATGGCCCGGGGTATTCCCTCTGTAACAGATCTTGGATTACCTGGCTAGTAGTTGGGTCCCTCTCCTGGAGCATCTCTTGGAATTCCACCCGGTCAGTCGTCAACTCGCATGGTTCGGTTGTTACATCGTGGCTAGGACCTGGCCCATAGCTCGCTTGAACGGTAGTATCCAGGGAAGTGTCGTCGCTTTCCTCGTCTTCCGTGTCGTCATTCCGTTCCTCAGGAATCGCAGGGTTGTTTGATCGTTTTGCGTAGATGATAACTGGTCCTGTATACTGGTTCCCAGGCCCACGGATGTATTGCTGCTTTCGTCTATATTCACGTAAGTGATGGGGGCAACCGTGGGGTTGCTGCGTGTCTGACTGGTTCCTGCTGGGCTTAAGTTCGAGTAGGTGATTGGGCCTACTCTCGGGTTGTTACGTAACCGGCTGGCTACCGAGCTGGTGTTCGCGTCCTGTTTCCGTACAGGTGGTGGTTTGTAGTCCGGATCTCCGCCTTTCTTCAGCTTCAAGGGTAGGCACGTCACGACAGGGTTACGTGAAAGGGCGTCAGCATTGGCATTGGCTGTCCCCTTCTTGTAGACGATCTCAAAGTCGTATTCGGCCAACCGCAATCTCCAGCGGGTCAACCTCGAGCTCGGATCTCGATGGTTGTGAAGCCAAACGAGAGCCTGATGATCCGTGTAGAGGGTGAACTCTCTGCCGTACAGATAAGGCCTGAAATAATTGATGGCGAATATTACAGCCAGGCATTCCTTTTCGGAGGTAGAGTAGTTGATTTCTGCCTTGTTCAGGAGGCGAGAGGCGTAGTTCACGGGTCATTCTTCCCTCTTGGCACCCTGGCTGAGCACTGCACCCAGTGCATAGTCGGAAGCATCGGTCGTCAGCACAAATTTTTCGTTAAAGTCCGGGTATCTAAGCACAGGTTCCTCACGGAGAGAGTTTATGAGGTCCTCGAAGCTCTGCTGCTGCGCCTCCCCCCATGTGAAAGCTGCGCTCTTTTTTAGTAAGCTGGTCATTGGTCTAGCGCGATCTGCAAAATTGGGTATGAATCGCCTATAGTAGCCGGCTAGGCCGAGAAATTGTTTAATGTTCTTTTTATCAGTCGGGGCCGGGAAGCTTTTGACGGCTTCCAGTTTCTTCGGGTTAGGTTTAACCCCGGATTCACCGAGGATGTGGCCTAGGTACGTCACCTCCGTGCGAAGAAATTCGCACTTATCCGTTTTCAGCTTGAGTCCGTGTTCTCTCAACCGTTGCAGTAGTCGCCTGACCTTGTACCCGTGTTGTTGCAGGTTTGAGGAGTATACCACGATGTCATCCAGGTACACGAATAATTCTGTTCCTTGTAGGCCACTCAAGACCAGGTCCATCAGTCGCTGGAACGTGGCAGGAGCGTTCTTCAGGCCGAATGGCATACGTGTATATTCGTAATGCCCGTTAGCCGTAGAGAATGCCGTCTTCTGTTGATCGTGCGGATCCATGCCGATCTGGTGAAAGCCGCTGGCGAGGTCGAATACGGAGAAGTACTTCGCACCACCTACTCTGTCCAATATATCAGTTATATTAGGGAGTGAATAGCTATCTCCTACTGTTTTTTCGTTGAGTGCTCGATAGTCAGCCACCATTCTCTATCGTTTGTTCCCTTGAGAATCCGGTTTCTTGGGGACGATCCACAGGCGGGAATTGTATGGCGAAGATGATGGCTGTACAATCCCATCCCTGAGTAGTCCGGCTACCTGTCTCTGGATCTCTTGCTGGTGGACCGGAGGAAAGCGGTACTGCCTGGTGTGGATAGGCACATCATCAGTAGTGATAATCTTGTGTGTCAGCGTACCTGTTTTTGCCAACTTGTCTCCGGTCAGATGAAAGCGGTCCGGGAATTCTTCAATGATCTCGATCATATGCTTCCTTTCTTCTGCGTTGAGATGTTCGATACGGAGGCCCCCGATGATCCGGTTGACGCGATCTTCGCCCAACTTTTCCTCAGGCTCCTCGTCGGATTCGGTTTCTTCTATAGTCAGATCGTATGGCTCTAATTGCTGCGGGGCGACGGTGATTTCCACATCCTTGTCGTTGGCGTTAGTGGCCATCGAGTAGCACTTTCCATCGTGATTTCTCACTGCTACTTCGCCGATGTAAACCTGGGGCGGTGTGGCGATACGAGGCAGGTATCCTTCCCGTATGCCATTGTTCTCGACTGGGATCGAGACCTGAGTTCTACTGCGGGCAGCTAGTCGCAGAGTTGTTTGGCGGAACTCTTTTTCCACGACATCTATCTCCCGCCTATTACAGAAGGGGATTGGTTTAATAGGTGCCTCACAAGAGACAATAGTTTTGTGGTGGAAAGAAATTTCTGCCTGATGCTCCAAGCAGAACGGTGATCCGAGAAGTCCATCTCCGTCGATGCTGAGGTTATCGTGAACGTAAAACAGACTAGTCTTACCCAAGGTAGTGAGGGTCGTGGTTCCGAGGGTGTACAGTGGTTCCTGTGATACCCCCATGACTGCTGCCACAAACTTCTCGATGACCGGGGCAGCTTCCCCGAGTGCATCAATGTGCACAAGGTTCACTCCGGCTCCAGTGTCTACGGTGAATTGTCCCTCACCCTTCTCCAGTTCTGGCGCTCTGATCCGGATTCTCGGGGCGGGGGCCTGCGCAATATGGCACTGGGTTTGAGTTCCGCCTGGGCTTCTCTCCTCCCTACGTCCTCGAATCGTACGTTCTTCGTGTCTTTCGCTGGGTCCGCGTCGTGTCGCCCGCCCTCGTAGTTTAAAGAACCCGTGGAGGAAGCGGACGAGTCACGGCGAACAGGTTCTCGTGAGAAAGGTCGGTAAGATGGATCCTGTACTTCTCGTTGTTTGCGCATCAAAGTTCGACAGAACTCAATCGCGTGGCCACTGCGTTTGCAATAAAGGCAGGGCGCACTCCTGTCTCCGGAAGGTGATCGTTCCCTGGAAGGAGAGCGTGAGGAATTATTGCTAAGTATCTTCATTCCTGCACTAAAGACTCTTGCTAGTGCGGTTGGACTGAAATCGTAGCATCTGAAACGTCTCCGATGATCCGCGCCTGATGAAGTAGTACTATCTTCCGTGGTGGTCATCACAATGTTGTCTCGCCGTCCTCGGTCGTGGGTTCGAGGGTGCGAGCGCCCTGGCGAGTCTGATCTATCGTAGTCTCGGTAACCTCCCATGGCCTGACGTCTGTTGCTGTTTTTTCCATCTGTACAATGTTTTCGTCGCTGTTCCTGTAGGTGCTCCGGATCACTGCCCGTGCTTTGTTCACTATGCTAGAGGTTCGGCCGATGTAATTCGCCAAGCTTTCTCTGTCTTGAATCTGGAGTCGTCCCAACTCAGCTAGGTACGAAGCAGGATCTCGTCCCGGGGCGTATCTCTTCTTCAGGTGGTCGACCAACTGTACAATCGTCTCGAAGGTTTTGCCCTCGACACTGGTTCGAGCTGCGCCTACCAGTCTGGTGATCACCAGTCTTACGTATTCAGTTTCCTCTTCCTCGTCGATGAGCGTGAACCCGTCTCTGATCTTACGGATGACCTCGTTAAGCGGTGGATGTTCGCCATCGAATTCGGGAATTCTGTCCACAGTTTTGAAGAGCGTATCCCGGTTCCTGGTTGATCGGGTATACTCGATAAGTGTCGTAAGGAGGTCATTCGTATCACCCATGGTTCGTTGGCTTTTACGACGAGCTCTGTTTGAAGTCCCTGGCGTCGTCTCAGCTCCGGTATCTGGCGGAAGGTCGTCACCCGACACTCTTTCGGCTGCTGCGTCAGCTTCCCGTGCCGCTGCGGCCAAGCTCAAATGCAGGCTATGCTTTTGGCTGGGTGAAAGTATACCGATTAATGGAGATCTTCGACCAAATGTTATTTCGCCTTCTAGGGTTGGCGGGGTCGGCGAGTCCAGGGATGTCGACCTGGTATGTCCACCCGGCATCAGCTTGGGTGAGTCTTGCTCTTCACCACCTTAGCCCGGTGATAGGTCTCAAGGCAGTTGGCTCGAGTGAAGCGGAGAGTTAACTGGGTTGGGGGGAATACGGAAAGGTTGTGGCGAATATCGCGAATGAAGGATCACGGACAAGGATTACACTATTAACAATTAAACAATCCCGAACAATTAATTAAAAGTAAATGAATTCGATTCTACGTTATACTACACTAGCCGCGTATCGCGTGATTGAAATGTACCGCGTCAGCAAATTCGTTACTTCGCGACGTTTTCTAAGGCCGTTGACATACAGCGGCTCGGGTTCTCACTAGGTCAAGTCACAAAATGCACAGTTTAAGCGTACCCCACACTTAGTACCATTTTGTTACGGGAAACCGAGCTGAAGGCTTCGGGTGTCGTATTCTTATATAAATTAGGAGAGAGTAATCTCCGAGCGGCTGAAGATCAATCTCTTGGGCTTGTTTGAATAAAGTCCTAAGGACACCTGTGCTATTTGTGAATGGTCTAGGAGGAGACTAATTCCCTATAACGTTAAATCATGTGCTAGATAGCCAATACTAAACTAAGTGTTATTTGATAGTATACAATGCGAAATATCGAAGGTAGAGAAGGAATGAGCCTACCGAATTAACCTCTGAGCGTCACCCGAGCCAACTCCAAGAGCCCACCGTTGAGCGACTTCCTTCACGATGATGCTGGTGCAGCTTATGCCGAGCAGTCAGATCCGAGTCAGCTGTCTGTTTGATGGACCTTCTTCGAATCTGCTCTCTGGTCTGCTTCACACTCAGCCCTTGTCAGGAGTCCTCGAAGACGGTTAGGCGTGGTTCAGGGTGCGCGTTAGAGGGGTGAGCACTTTGCTCAACTTTCGGTATTAATTCGACTGACGAGCAATCACCTCGGTTTCGATAAAGAAACCTCGGGTTGATCGATGGTGGGGTTTATTGCAAATCGCTGAATCGATGGTTTCGGTTGTCATTTCCTGCTCTGCCTTCCGGCGAGCGCGCGCGTGTAGGAATGCGCTGACTGCACTACTCGCAGTAGAATAAATTTGGAAAAAATGCGATATCGGGGCCGTTCGTAACAGATTCATACGTAGATTTCTGACGCCACTATTTTTTTCAGTTAACACATATGACAAACTGTAGTTTACAATTATGAAAATGTGAAACCAAGAAACATTTTTTACGTGCCGTTGTAAAAACTGAATTTTATACACAGTTTACGTTTCTGATGATCATTTTCGAATTGTTACTGCATGAAAACCATTGATGGCACAGTTATGCGACACCTCGCAAAAGATGCCTCTTTCAATGAAAGATGTGTCAGCATTGCTCATTTATCGATACATCAGAGGGCGTACGTGTAAAATAATTAACTTTGCAGAAAAAATAAATAAAAATTAATTCATCCTCGCATTTTTGTAGTTAAATAATTTTTTTTGTGAGAGGAGCACATCTAAGGAAAAGCGGGTGATGTTTCAGTGTATGAAGGAGAAACTGAAACACATTCAATTAAAATGAAAACTGGAAGGGCGCTCGTAGAATATCATTAAAAGTTCAACAAATTTCGCTTGCCTCGCATGCGATTTCGACATTTTCTGATCTTTCAAAGCTTGTTGCAACTTTACTATATATATTTCAGTAGATTTAAATATGCAAATACGTGTCTAATACTATGTAGAATTAGCATAAAAACCTATACGTGCATAGCAATGTTATCCTAACAAATATTCTTAATTTTATCGCGCCTCGCTGGGGGTTAAAAGTTCTGTGGATTTGCCCATATAGTTTCCGAGATATCGGCCAAAAACGTTTGTTCAAAATGGCACCTGAAGCTCCACCGAAATCTATCAGCATTTTGCGATTTGATATTCAGTAAGTGATCCTACACGTTATTAAGAAAAAAAAAATTGGATCGGTGGTTTAGTGAGAAGTTGACCAAAAAAAGTCTATTTTTACTGTCCTATCCGAAATTCCTGGTAACCCGAGATATGACAATACCGCCCGCTTGACATGTTATTCTGATTCATAATATCATCTTAGCTTACCATACGGTCCCCATATTTTGTAACAAGGACTGCGAGTCCAAGTTTGCTCGTCTGGTGGGGAACATTTCGCGATGGCTTTTGTTATTGCTACAGCTCTTGGAGGCCACCAACAAAACATTTGCTCTCTGTTTACCCATTGGGTAGGAACAGCGCAACAGGAATTTTCAGAGAAAAGTACGTTATACATCTAAAACAAAAATTATTCATCGATCAGTGAAAAATGGTCAGAAAATTATAGTGTAATAGCTTAAAACGCAATTTAAATTATTTTCCAGATATAGAGAACAATTAACCTTCTCTATGGATGGCTCCCGAATGGGTGGAAAAAAATCTTCTGCAGTAGGTCTAGCGAAGTACATGGGCTTAAGCACTTCCATTCAAAGAAACTCAAAATGGATAAATTTATTTTGTATTTATATAATTGTATCTGAACTTCGCAGTTAGTAATGATGTTGATTTGGTTGATTGAATGCGAGGAATGGATTTACCACACGCTGGCATTGAGTGTGTGAGCAATGCAGAAGTGGTATAACAGTGAAAGTATCATCAAACGGCATTCGGAATGCTTTGTCTCTAATAAGTCGAATCGGCCATACTTGTGTATCAGTTAATTCTTCAACGCTATAAATATTCAAAATCCCAGAGTTGCAGGGATAGCCGTCGATTGATATCGGATCCAAATAACTTTTTCCTAAAATAACAGCTTCTTCATTTTTGTAACCGAAGTGGTCGATTACAACAATACGTCCATCATTTAAGTAGCAAGAATTATCACTATCACAGGTGCTGAGAGTGAAGTTTTTAAAATGTAGAGTAGCGTGTGGCCTATTGCATCCAAAAGGAAGTACTATTTGAATCGGTTTCTCCATGTACGGAAAAATACGGTCGTTACATTCTTGTGGTAAAATAGTCTCAGTTTGTTCATGGATCCTTCTGTGTATTTGCGCTAATGGGGCTTCAGATTTACGTAGTAATTTTTTTAGTTTCTGCATAAAATTCTCAAATGGAAACGCGCTAAAAGAATCAAGCGGACCAGACGTCTTAACGCATTCATTCAGATGAATCAGATTATGCACATTGTAAACCAAATTTTCTTGACCGTAGAGCCTTTTCATTTCACATACAAAATAGAGAAGCAAGTCTTTAGCGTATTGATTATTTTTCAAACAGTCTGAAGGATGACATAGAATTCTCATAGCACAATTGAAAGAATTGAAATGTTTATAATACTGTGCCGGCAAATTTTTTTTCCAAGCGATTGGACCCAGATAAAGCATAAACAGTCGAAATTCGGTGGCCTTCCAACGGTCGAATTCATGCAACGATCTACATTTTCTCTGAAACTCCATTGGCACCCATTTCGACAGTAACACCAACACATCTGACAACTGTTGTATTTGAGCCCCGGTCAATCTTGCGGCGTGGTGTCCACGTAACAGAAGACCTATGAGTTTTTTCATCACACCCAAACAACACAGGTGCATATATTCTAACGGGAACTGTGTTATCATCTTCAGCAGCAACATCTCAAACGGAGAGTTTCCGGTATGATGTTCGTCAAAAACCCTTTATCCAAAATTTTCATCAGTCCGGAGACAGGCATTCTCGTTCAGAAAAGGAACTCTGTGATGTATGTAATCACCTTCTTCAATGCACTGACCACAGCCAAAATATGCATTATGGGCTTTTATACATTTCACAAATGTTCTTGCTGGCGTATTACATATTATAGCATTTATTTAAACTCTCAAATTTTTGTTACGAAACAGAAACCCCTCATTCATCAGTACTCTGCACTCCGCAATTAAATCTTGTAAAAATTCTGTCACCGAATATGGTTTTTTATTCCCATGATAGACGCCAATTATGAATGGATTCCAACTACGAATTTTGTGTTCAATTCTACCGAGTATCAGCCACAATTGACTCCCTGAGCTTTTTGCTAACGGCAAACCGTCGATACCGATATCGACAGAAATAACATCCTCGATTTCAGAATGATCCCGATTTCTTGTAAGTTCGTCTGTAATGCCTCTTTTCAAACCGTAATGGAAATAATTACCGGGCACTACCGGTCGAATTATAGTCTTACGAGGGGTTCTCAGTAAAGTGCGCGCATCACGCGGTAGGCGTTCCACGGGAAGAATAATTCTCAATATCAAAAGCAACGCAGTGAGAGCACTATGATTGATTCCAAATGATAATGCCCAAACACAAAGCTTTGCGGCCAAAGTCTGCTCATCGGGAACAAAGTTTTGAGCATTATCATGGTCCGGCATTTCATTTTCACTTTCTGAATTTTCAGAACTATCATGATCAGATGAAGATCTGTCAATATGATCGATTCGACCACCATCGATAATGATTGAATTGTTTGCATCAGGACTACGGTGACCTGACGAATATCGTTCAACATTATCAATTTCGTCATCAATAAGGATTGAATTAATTGTGACAGTGCAGCTATTATTATGGCTATTTGCTGTATCCATGTCATTTTCTTGCACTTCATTTTCAGACTTCCACATCGCTTCAAGGCGTCGGTTTTTTTGCCTTTTTGTAAGTTTCGTAAATGGTTTACGTTTTTCCATCATACACCTAAGGAGGTACTCATTTTTATGCATGCAAATACCGAAATGCTACCCCGCAAAACACTCTTTCCGAAGAACTAACCTGCAACACGTGCGGACCATGCCTATGATAAAAGCAAATAGCACCTACCTTTTATTTTTGATACTGCTCGTGGTTCTCGGTCTTGTCTTGTGATCACTGGGAAATACTGGAATGACGTATTCCGAAATATTGCACTTCGACAATTATCTGTTAATATATCCCGCACAAGCTGATGCAAAGAATGCGAATAATACTTATGTAATAGGCCTACACAAACATAACAGATGCTACTGCGTTTCCAGGCAAAATTGTACAAAACAGTACGAAACATTTGAATCACCGCTGTTTCAATATGGCGTTTGCGCTTGCGCTTGTCGCATGATGATTTTTCAAATTAATTTTATACGTGGCGGGTCTTAGAATGTTGTCTTTTACACGATGAAACCATTCCCTACCATCTAAGAATTACTCGGACTTTATCATTGGGCCATTTCCCCGTTGCCTGGCCTAATGGCGGCAGCCGCCGACACGAGTAATTTCACGCGCGCCGTCTGTCGAAATTTTTAACAATACATTTTGACCTTCTTGGGACGTTCATAAGACGTCTGATTTAGTTCGGCAAATGAGTGCTTCCCAAGACGTCACCTTACTCAAGTCTCGAAAAGCTCGGCAAAGGGACATTTGAGCGACGTCTGAGGTGACTATGTGCTGTGTGGGAAGTTTATCGTCATTTGGTGATACAGAAACCTCCAACAGTGGTAAGTATGTTTTGTGATAAATGCTATACGTAAACGATAATGCTCTATATTATCAAAAGAATATACGTGTTACCAAATTTCAAGCACAATACAATCAAATTAATTAATAATATGTTATAATGCAATAATTGATCATATTCCGTACTCGACAATTTTTCCTATCTTGTTAAACTGAAACTATGAAAATATTATTGGTTGTATGGAGAAGTTGTAAAACATTTTAAAGGTTCATAAACTCTTTCCAATTTCGTATTGTATTTGACGTAATAAGTTTTATGAAACCTTTTTTCGCAAACTTTTTTCTGTGAACATGCTTCCGTGTTAAATTATAAAATTTCATCCCACGTTCGAGACTCATACGCATCTTGTTCAGCAAGACTATGAAACGGCGTTTAGAAAACCACTTGAACAACAAGATAGGTATTTTCCATCCCATTTGCTGCAAGATAATTTCAACATTGATAGTCTTGCTGTAAACGGGCCAGATAATGAAAACGAAAATTCAGGTATAATAATAAATTACGCTATAACCAAACCAAAAATTTTGTTGGAGCACTCTCTGACATATTTGAATAAATTATGTTATTATCGAAAAATATACTTGGATTACAAATATAAGGAATCAATAAAAACATCCGTTATTTAGAATACTCTGATGACAATGATAATGATGTTACGAGCAACGATGAAATTCATTCGGAAATGGAAGAGATACCCACGACTGAACAGAACGCTGTTGAGGATTCTTCAAATTCTGAATCTCGATCAAGAACGACATCAAGAAAGCGCAGACGTAAGCCTGATTTGTGGAAGGCAACGAGTGCCAAACGAGCACGAAATCTTGGTGTTAGTGGAATTTTAGAAAAAGGCATCCCGTTTTCTGGAAAAGTAATGAAGAGAGGTTGCACCATAGATTGTCGATTCCAATGTCAAACAAAGATAAATGTTGAAGATCGTAAGGATATTTTTGACAAGTTTTGGAAAATAGGAGATCACACACGTCAGTGGGACTACATCGCAAGGTGTATGAATAGTAGGATGGCTGCAAACACAGCAGTATTCGGTAGAGACGAAGATGAACAATCTCGCAGGAAGAAGACCCGCACATTTTATTTGGCAACTCCAACAAATTGTGGAATTAAAGTTTGTCGCACTATGTTTCTTGATACACTAGGTATGTATGGGCAATTCCACCGATTATCAAAAATTCGATTCCGCTGAATTTTTTACCTCTTATAGTGTGGGTTAGGATTGAAAAGTCCACCGAGATTCAGCCCTTTGCGATTCACCGTTCACTAGACCGTTCGCGAGAAATGCGACGTCCAATTTTCTTACTTCGACCTGAACAATAAAATTGAATCCTAATTTTTATCATACCTTTATCATTGAATTTTTGTCAAAAAAATAGGTTTCTTTTATTAAAAATTCTTATCTTTTGGAGTAGGTTTTTTATTTTAAACTGCTGTTCAAAATCGATCTGAAACTGTTTTTTTTTTCCCCCGCTTCAATACTTCATCAGGTTTTTGAGTTTTTCATCTGAAAGCTAGGATTTTCTCAGTCAGAAACTCAAATTTGCAGAGTGGAACGGTCTTGGGAACGCGCGTGAACTACGTTCAATTCGTTAATTTTGGGGGCAAAAAATATATTTTCGATATGGGATACTTTCCGAACGGAGTTTAAGATTCGATGATTTTGTAACGTATTTTGAGAAAAGATAGTTTTCATCCACAAGTGCGATAATATTTCATTCAGGCATCGAATTGAACGTAGCTTACGTACGATCCCAAGGCCGTCCCACTCGGAAAACTTGGGTTCCTTACTGAAGAAATCTCGGTTTATAAATGAAGAGTTCATAAACCGATAAGCTATTAGGGCGCGTCAAGATGTTGTTATAATCATTTTACATACATGATTTAGAATTATTTTCAAATTTTCAAATCTTAATACTGCAACGTGAAAATGGATATCTTTACCATAATTTTTTAAGGCATTACCAGTCAGTGGATAAAGACAGTAGATAAAAGAAGAGACAATAATACTAACGATGAACAGTTCATACAACCTGACAAACGGGGACGTCACAATAATAGACCACACAGAGTAGCACCCGCAGTCGCTGAAAGTGTGCACAAGCACATACGATCATTCCCAACATTGGAATCGCATTATTGCAGATCTAATACTACGATGCAATATTTAGATGAAACTTTAAATCTTACTAAAATGCATAGATTATATAAAGAGTGGATGGCTGAAAATAACGAAGGAAATGTTGCATCGCTCAGTTATTACCGTGATATATTCAACTTTGAATATAAACTTGGTTTTTACAGACGGAAAAAAGATAATTGTGATGAATGTTCAGCTTATAACATGGCCGACGAAAATAGGAAAAGAGAGCTGAAGTCATCATTTGATGAACATCAAAAAAATAAGAGAATGGCTCGAGATTTCATGCAACAAGATAAGAAGACTGCTCAGAACGATAAAACTATATGTGTAGCCAATTTTGATTTCCAAAAAGTGTTAGGCTTACCTAAAGCTGATGTATCTTGTTTTTACTATAAGAGAAAACTATCAGTTTACAATCTAACGATTTCTGATATGGCTACTTGTGAAGGCATTTGCCACGTTTGGAACGAAACCGTTGCAAAGAGAGGATCCACAGAAATTAGTAGCTGTCTTTGGTTATTCCTCAGAGAAAAATCCCAAACCGGCACTAATGACTTCTGATTTTACAGCGATAATTGTGGAGGCCAAAATCGGAATCAATATATCTTCTGCATGTGGGTAGTTCCAAGATATTGCGTCCCAACTCCTAACATTCATGGCAAAGCAAAAAAACTAATATTACGTTCAATTTCATATGTACTGGAATATTGACAGTCTCCTTATGATGCCTACGAAAGGGCTAGTCACTTTAATTATCTTTAATAACTTTTAAAAGTGCCAGGGGAGAGATTTGGTGTGCAGGGTAGAGATTTACTGACAAAGGAGAGACTATTTCTCATGAATTGAATAAAATAAAAGACTCCGAAATAAATAATTAAGAGATAGAGATAAATATAGATAATAAAAAAAATAGATGATAAAAAAATAGATAATTAAGGGTACAGATTTACAGACAGGGGAGAGACTATTCCTCATGAAATGAACAAAATGAAAGACTCCAAAATAATAATTTAGCTATTATCTACTTTTTTAACATTCCCAAGTTGATTGGAGAACAAAATTTTTTTTGATACGCCCTTTTGGTTCTGCAGAGTCAAAAGGGCGTATCTCTTGAGATACGCCCTTTTGGCTTTAGTGACGCGATATCTCCCCTTGTCATTCTGTATCTCATTGTCATGCCAGGGAAGAAATTCCAGGGGAGAGATGCCAGGGGAGAGATGTTTTTGCAGAAAATCCTCAATAGTATAGAGACAAATTATGATTTCAATTTTAAACTTGAACAGGGAGACTATTGCACATATTATAATAGATTTGGCCTAAAACTAAAACAAATAGATAACTAATTGCGACATACAACCTACCAGGGTAGATACGAGGATCACTTTACTCCGACCCGAACACTACAGTTTTTCCACGTTAACTGAACAACGGAGGAATATTAGGCATTCACTCGCCACGTTTTGCCTACTTTGTGCCGAACTCTTAACACACTGATCGAGTATGAATGACCAAGCTCATCGTATTAGTTAGAAATTCTCGCCATAAAAATGCCAGGGGAGGAGACGTTAAAGGTGTGGGACAAAATGGAATACAAAATATTTTGAAAAATAATAATACGGAATCTATTTCATTACTGAAATATCATTATACGTTTATACAGCTATAAGAAAGTCCATTTTTTCTCTCAATTTATTGGAAAAGTTACCAAATATTGCTACCGGAATCAACAAATTTGTTGAAGGGACGTGCCAGGGTAGAGACAATTTTGATGTTTGAATTCAATTTTCTCGAATTCTGAAAATATTTTACATTCAAAATTCAGTGCGCCGTATAAAACACAGTTACCGTTACAACTATGGTCATTCTAAAATTTATTATTCTGCAATCTTCACTATTTTTTTTTAAAAAGACACCAATAGACGCAGTATCTTAGAACTACCCATGTATTCAAAAGCTACTGTGGAACTGAAAGTTACGATAACTCAGAGGTTATACATGAACAAGATTACCGTTCACAAAAATCAAATTTTTTCCAATTATTTATTTTTCGTGAATTTATGTGTGAAGTTCAAATGATCAGTCGAAGGCGCACAGTCGCACAGTGGTCCCAAACCCCGAAAAGCTGGCCAAAAGTCGGAAAATTTTTTTTTTTTTCTAAGGACTTTCAATGGTTGGAATAGTTGTAGTGGTACCCCTAGTATGTATTACGACCCTTAAGAAAGGGGGAGCGTCCCTACCTGGCTTGGGAATGCATTCCGTTCGTGAGCGTGCGAGCAGCTGCATCTTTTACTCGTCGCGCGTCGAAAATAAGACAAAGTTGAAACACGTGTAGAATCGCGAAAAGTGAACGGATTTTGATTCTCCAAAATGGATTCTTCTCCGGAAAGTAAGTACAATTTGAATGTGTTGCTCAAAATTATTGTTAACCATGTATGAAATAGTAAGTCATTATTAAAAGTAGTAGTATTTTTCTTGGTTATGTTCTGAAAAGTTGTCTTAGAAAAAGCAATAAGTCAAAACTCTCATCGAATCCTGCCCGGAAACTAAATGGAGACTGTTGCTTAGACATTTCTTCAAAACATATCCAAAAATTGGCTGCATCTGGCTGCGACTTCGGTTTTGGGGATAATTTTTATGCGATGATGTGTGCACTAGGGTGGTCCTTGTTCAGGATATGTTCTTGTTTCCTTTGAAAATGGTGCTTAATCGATTTCAAATAAATAAGTAAAAATTCATGCCAAATTTTAGTTCGATATTTTAATTGTATCCTCCCCCCCCCCCCCCCGCAGTAAAAGTTTTAAATTGGAAATACGTGTAATGGAAAATGCCGCTTGGAAAATTTGTAGAAAATTTTTATTTTTACTTATTTATTTGAAATCGATTAAGCACCATTTTTAAAAGAAAAAACAACATACCCTCAATAAGGACCACCCTAGTGTGCACTATCTGCAGTTTTTCATAATTCTCGCATCTGTAATATTGTTTATAGGAAATTCGTAAAGATAATTCTTCTATTAATGTTATGTTTCCATTTTCTACAGAAAATGATTTCAGACTACGTCTTGTTCAGGTTGAGATCCTCGGGATAAATATAGATGATAGATTTTCAGAGGGTGAGGGCGACATGGTCTAATGTCGAGAGTACAATTATGAGCCTGAGGAAGTGTGAATGATTACACGAAACGTCGCGAGTAATACAAATCTTGACTTAATGATTATTGATCCTACACCCTCTGAAAATCTATCATCTATGATTTCAGATTTTAAGTTTTTTTTTTTTTTTCAGTTTTTCAGATTTTTTAACATAACACAAGCGATACATCGGACGATGATCACAGTTCGCAGGACAGCGATTAATTGTAAGAAGTGCTCAAATTATATCGATTAAAAATAAAATAATGAAAGAAATATATTATAAACATTCATTATCATTGTAATAATGATTAATTACTGTATTCCAATCCTATTTTTCCCAAATCTTCAAATGTCAACTGACCTTACGTTTTCTATTTCATTTATTCACAATCGTAATTTCTAAAACCTCCGGGTCCAGAAATTCATCCGAATTGAGTACGTTTTTGAAGAAATTTTTCGCCATATTGGATCCGTCATTGTGTTTTTTCAAATTTCGACTTCGAATTCGTAATCAGCGAGCCCGAAAACCCCCGAGTCCAGAATTTCATCCGGATTGAGTACGTTTTTGAATAAATTTTTCGCCAGATTGGATCCGCCATTATGTTTTTTTTAAATTTTGATGTTGAATTCGTAATCAGCGACCCCGAAAACCCCCGAGTCCAGAAATTCATCCGGATTAAATGCATTTTTGACTTTTGGCCAGCTTTTTGGGATTTGGGACCACTGTGCGTCACAGTAGATGTAGTCGAACACATGTTATTACAAATTGAATACATCCAGGAGACGTCTTCGAGAAATCCTGTATAAAATTCCGGCAGCGCGCCAAGCACAGGCGTCCGCTGGCAGAGCACGTGAGTGAACAGATCTAACCTTACCCGACGCCGGACGCCCGCCGAAAGCACGGCTCTCTCTCCGAGTATTACCACGTGACACCACGAATCGCGATGCGGGCCGCGCGGGACGATCTATCGGTGTGCTGAAGAGACCAGCGAATACGAATATATTCTACAACGGAGATGAAAAAAAATCAAAAATAAAATTAAGAAAAAAATCATCATCTTTCTCTTCTGTTTTAAAAATTATTCTCTTTCTTTTGATCACTCTTCATCGTTGGCGAACTGAGAGTCGCTGCACCCATACTGTCGCTGTAACCTACGCGCGCGACAGGCAGGCGGTGGTGAATGAGAATGTTCACAATTTTTCAACCATTCATCCGATCGAAGTCAAACTTTCCAGAAAACTTATTTGTACCTCGATGAACAACTTTCTCACTGGAAGTTTTCAGTCGCTCGAAATTCGTTCGACTTCCGAAGCGTTCGAAGATATCGATAAATGATTTTTCTAATGTCTCGGAAACAAATTTATGACTCTCTTGGTAAAACCAATATTACCCTTTTTCTTCGTTAATCAATCATGAAACTCCGTCTTTGCCGTGAATGGCGTTTTTTTTACACACCACAGACGACGTATTTTCAAAACACCACGATTAATAGTTTTTTCCCTGTGATGATTTTTTTTTATTGTTCTGATAGTTTTTTTCCCTGCTACGAGTTTTTTCCATGGTTTATTTCCCAGGACTGAACACAGCACCTTTTGTCCCGCTTTACATGCAAAACCCGCAGTTTTCATGCATGTGTTGTAGAAATTAATTTTTCAAAGGTGTTTTGGCCGATGGAAGAAAAATTATAAAAAAAATAAGTAAAAAACCAATGTATTCTGCATTTCAAATTTCAATTGCTCGGTGTCACGCGTTGATATCATCCAAGACCGCCCAATCATTTTATTGATGTTTTTGTTGAAATATATTTTGATTCTGTTTTTGAGGTGAGATTAAAAAAATCAAAACAAGACCGAAATAACGGCCACGCTGTGCCACCTATATATGCTGTTCGTGAATGAAATATCATAATTTATAAACAGTGTATCTCGGGCAAGCGGGAGCTTCTCGCCCTGGTGCGCTCTGGCTACAAATCGTTCAGCCGCGCACATATTGTAGGTAGCGCGCGTTACTGCAGTGTTTGTTTTCTGCGACTGATATTAGTGTGGAACTAATAAGAAGCAACACTGTGTCGTCAAAACAAAGTTTTGCTAGCACTCAACAAGTATCCACGAAGAAAATTCTTATATTTGCACTCTGTGTTAGAACTGGATTTCTAGATTATAGAAATTTGCACTGCAACGAACTTAGTAGATCGTTTGTTGTTTTGTTTACACGTGCATATAATCGAGTGCTATTGTGATTGTGTCTTTCTGCTGCAAAAATGGGAAGAAAGTTGTTGCGAGTAAAACAACCTCGTCTGTTCGTAAGACGGAAGTCATCCAATAAATTGGCACAACGATTGTAAGTACATATTTGGGATTTTCGTATTAATTTTTCACGATGCATCACGATGTATCATAATTCTCCAGCTATATAGCTTTCTCATTGAGTCGAATGCTTTACATATTTTGAAAGATAGCTAGAGCAGATCCATGAAAAGTTCGATAAATAGTTCTTCTGAGCAATACTCTTCTCTATACACAGCGATTGTGGACGAAGTTATTTTCCGTACAGGCCAGCCCGTTTTTTTCTGAAACTAGCAATACGTTTGGACGATCGCATATCTGCCGACGATGTAGCGGTAGCGCCGGTAGCTGCCATGTCGTTAGGTTATGAATAAACAAGACGGAAAAGACAGTGTTTTCCGCAGTACTTTTCATCACCTTGGATAAAATCCAACGTATAATTACTCGGAATACTATCAAGTAAATACAATCAACATTTTTTTATTTGCATTGCTTTATAAAACGGTCTCTCATTTTTCATGACACTTGTTCTTTCAATAGCAAGAAACGTTCGAGGCAAACGAAGTGTGTCAATTACAGCAGTCAACGAAAAAAAAAAAAAATTGTGTCTAGACTTACTTTATGATTTTTATACTTATCGTGCATCAAATCAACAAAAAAATGTTCACACCCCTGTCAAATTTAGCTTTTAAATTCTAGGGAGAAATAACAACGAAGAGGAAAAGGCATCATCTATAAACTTTTTGTTGTTTCATTAACTAATTTAATGATTCAAGTTAATTGTCAGAATTTACAAAAAGATTTGTTTAATTTTCTTATTAGCTGAAAAACTAAATCATGAATTTTCTTGAAACTAATAGGATTTAAAAGCTGGCTGCAAAAGTAAACTTTATCTATGAAAACCATTTTGTCTTTCATTAATTACGTGGAAGAAATCAAAATTTGACATCTAGAACTTAGACTCGAAATTCGTTTTGACCGGTGTTATTTATGCCCATTGTCTTCGAAAATCCTGTACATTGCAGATTTTTCGAGCTCGCTGTTTTCTAGATCATACGGCGAATTCAGAATTGTAGTCTGAACATCAATAGAAAATATTCTTCAACACAGAAACGTACTGAACACAGGAAATAAAAACATTATCTTTAATTTTGAAATATCAAAAAACAAACATTTATGTACCTTATAGCGTGGCCCAAAGAAAAAGAATATTTTTTTTTCTAATCCCTTACGAAAATATGTTAGTTCATCATGTTTTAGGAGCCTCCTCCAAAGCGCAGCTCACAAAAAAAATATTAAAGGTCGCTCAAGATCTTCAAAAATTTCAAAAAACGTCGAAAGTCGACTTTTTTTTAAATTTGTTTTTTCTCGTTATTTCACTATTGTCCACTATAAAAATGATCAGGATCCTGAAATTTTGAAGTCGATATTTTGATATTCAAAGGTTGCTCAAGATTTTTTTAAGTTTCCAAGCAGAGTACCTTAGACCTTTACGAGCGACTTCTGAACATGAATATTAATGACCTACTTTTTTTCGGGAAGTTTACATACTAAAGAATAGAAATAAGGCTAGAGAGATGCAAAACAAAAAAAATTTCGAGACGGTTTTCACTATTAAAAAAAAAGTTATAAATTTCCGTCAATTACATTTTAATAGCGAAAATCGTCTCGAAATTTTCTTTTTTGCATCTCTTTAGCCTTATTTCTATTCTTTAGTATGTCAACTTCAAGAAAAGAAAATAAAAAAGTCTTTAATATTTATGTTCAGAAGTCGCTCGAAAAGGTCTAAGGTACTCTATTTGGAAACTTGAAAAAATATTGAGCGACCTTTAAATATCAAAATATCGACTTGAAAATTTCAGGATCCTGATCATTTTTATAGTAGAAAATAGTGAAATAGTGAGAACAAATTTTTTTGGAAAAAAAAGGCGATTTTTTTTTCTTTGGAAATTTAAAAAAATCTTGAGCGACCCCAAGATTTTTTTTTTGAGCTGCGCTTTGGAGGGGGCTCTGAAAACATGATGAACTAACATATTTTCGTAAGGGATTCGAAAAAAAAAAAAATCTCTTCTTTTGGGCCACCCTAATGTGCCTACATAAAATTGAAGTCAATTTTTTGCGACAGAAAAGAACGTATAAATTGGAATATGGCGATTTTCCATTCCCATCATTCGAATGTAAAGTTCTCTAAATTTCTTATTTTTTCATCGAGCTGTTTCCGAAACCATCACGCGAGTTTGACGGACTAACCGACAGATCGACGGACCAACGGACCAACGGACCGACAGACAGACGGACATGTTTTTAAAAAAACTTTTCTTCGGACTCTACAGGGCCGAAAATGTAGAGATTCGGTGAAATTAGCAAAAGTCATTCTTTGGCCGATACCAATAGTTTTCTTGTATCACCATGGGTGATGAAAAGTGAAAAATAAAAATAATAAAAAAAAAACTTGCCAGTTTCTGAAAGAAACCGAATCGCCTGCATTGCCTGCCTCTCAGGAAAGCAACTTTGTCCAGGATCGAGCGTACATGCACAAATTTATCTGAAAATTCACTTGTTTTCAAATTCGTTTCTTTGCGCGTACATTCAGGCTTTTGCGAGGTGGAAATAACTCTAACCTAAATTGACAAATCAATTTTTCAGTTTGAATCAATTCGCATCAATATTTTCAATCCAACTTAATCCTTGCAATTCGAATTTATTCATCATAATTCAAATTGATTCACTACAATCTATATATTAAAGTACAAGTCGGATGTGCGGAAGTCACAAATGACGTCACAGATCGTAGATACGTGTTCTGTGTTTCTTACTGTACTACTATACTGTACTCACTGTACTGTATACATAGGTAAGGGTTTCTTATTTCGCCTGCATATCTATCTGATACGATATCGGGAAATTACGTCCCCGGACCATCTATATATTAAAGTACAGTTCGGATGTCCGGATGTCACAAATGACGTCACAGACCGTAGATACGTGTTGTGTGTTTCTTACTGTACTACTATACTGTACTCACTGTACTGTATACATAGGTGAGGGTTTCTTATTTCGCCTGCATATCTATCTGATACGATATCGGGAAATGACGTCCCCGGACCATCTATATATTAAAGTACAGTTCGGATGTCCGGATGTCACAAATGACGTCACAGATCGTAGATACGTGTTCTGTGTTTCTTACTGTACTACTATACTGTACTCACTGTACTGTACTCACTGTACTGTATACATAGGTAAGGGTTTCTTATTTCGCCTGTATATCTATCTGATATAATATCGGGAAATGACGTCCCCGGACCATCTATATATTAAAGTACAAGTCGGATGTGCGGAAGTCACAAATGACGTCACAGATCGTAGATACGTGTTCTGTGTTTCTTACTGTACTACTATACTGTACTCACTGTACTGTATACATAGGTAAGGGTTTCTTATTTCGCCTGTATATCTATCTGATATGATATCGGGAAATGACGTCCCCGGACCATCTATATATTAAAGTACAGTTCGGATGTGCGGAAGTCACAAATGACGTCACAGATCGTAGATACGTGTTCTGTGTTTCTTACTGTACTACTATACTGTACTCACTGTACTGTATACATAGGTAAGGGTTTCTTATGTCATCTATATATTAAAGTACAAGTCGGATGTGCGGAAGTCACAAATGACGTCACAGATCGTAGATACGTGTTCTGTGTTTCTTACTGTACTACTATACTGTACTCACTGTACTGTATACATAGGTAAGGGTTTCTTATGTCATCTATATATTAAAGTACAAGTCGGATGTGCGGAAGTCACAAATGACGTCACAGATCGTAGATACGTGTTCTGTGTTTTTTACTGTACTACTATACTGTACTCACTGTACTGTATACATAGGTAAGGGTTTCTTATTTCGCCTGTGTATCTATCTGATATGATATCGGGAAATGACGTCCCCGGACCATCTATATATTAAAGTACAGTTCGGATGTGCGGAAGTCACAAATGACGTCACAGATCGTAGATACGTGTTCTGTGTTTCTTACTGTACTACTATACTGTACTCACTGTACTGTATACATAGGTAAGGGTTTCTTATGTCACTGAATTGACGTCCCCGGACCATCTATATATTAAAGTACAGTTCGGATGTGCGGAAGTCACAAATGACGTCACAGATCGTAGATACGTGTTCTGTGTTTCTTACTGTACTACTATACTGTACTCACTGTACTGTATACATAGGTAAGAGTTTCTTATTTCGCCTGTATATCTATCTATATATTAAAGTACAAGTCGGATGTGCGGAAGTCACAAATGACGTCACAGATCGTAGATACGTGTTCTGTGTTTCTTACTGTACTACTATACTGTACTCACTGTACTGTATACATAGGTAAGGGTTTCTTATTTCGCCTGTATATCTATCTGATATGATATCGGGAAATGACGTCCCCGGACCATCTATATATTAAAGTACAGTTCGGATGTGCGGAAGTCACAAATGACGTCACAGACCGTAGACACGTGTTCTGTGTTTCTTACTGTACTACTATACTGTACTTACTGTACTGTATACATAGGTAAGGGTTTCTTATTTCGCCTGTATATCTATCTGATATAATATCGGGAAATGACGTCCCCGGACCATCTATATATTAAAGTACAGTTCGGATGTCCGGATGTCACAAATGACGTCACAGATCGTAGATACGTGTTCTATGTTTCTTACTGTACTACTATACTGTACTCACTGTACTGTATACATAGGTAAGGGTTTCTTATGTCATATATATATTAAAGTACAAGTCGGATGTGCGGAAGTCACAAATGACGTCACAGATCGTAGATACGTGTTCTGTGTTTCTTACTGTACTACTATACTGTACTCACTGTACTGTATACATTGGTAAGGGTTTCTCATTCCGCCTGTATATCGATTTGATATGATATCGGGAAGTAACGTGTTTGCCTAGCAGATGGCCCCGGACCAATCTGATATGATATTGAATAACGCAAAAACCACCAATAACCGAGCGAGCGTAGCGAGTGAGGAATGACGCGAAAACCACCAATAACCGAGCGAGCGCAGCGAGTGAGGAATAACGCAAAAGCAAACGAGTGAGCGAGCGAAGCGAGCGAACGAGGACAATTAACAGCTTGTCTATATATTAAAGTACAGTTCGGATGTGCGGAAGTCACAAATGACGTCACAGATCGTAGATACGTGTTCTGTGTTTCTTACTGTACTACTATACTGTACTCACTGTACTGTATACATAGGTAAGGGTTTCTTATGTCACTGAAATAACGTCCCCGGACCATCTATATATTAAAGTACAGTTCGGATGTGCGGAAGTCACAAATGACGTCACAGATCGTAGATACGCGTTCTGTGTTTCTTACTGTACTACTATACTGTACTCACTGTACTGTATACATAGGTAAGGGTTTCTTATTTCGCCTGTATATCTATCTGATACGATATCGGGAAATGACGTCCCCGGACCATCTATATATTAAAGTACAGTTCGGATGTGCGGAAGTCACAAATGACGTCACAGATCGTAGATACGTGTTCTGTGTTTCTTACTGTACTACTATACTGTACTCACTGTACTGTATACATAGGTAAGGGTTTCTTATTTCGCCTGTATATCTATCTGATACGATATCGGGAAATGACGTCCCCGGACCATCTATATATTAAAGTACAGTTCGGATGTCCGGATGTCACAAATGACGTCACAGACCGTAGATACGTGTTGTGTGTTTCTTACTGTACTACTATACTGTACTCACTGTGCTGTATACATAGGTAAGGGTTTCTTATGTCACTGAAATGACGTCCCCGGACCATCTATATATTAAAGTACAGTTCGGATGTGCGGAAGTCACAAATGACGTCACAGATCGTAGATACGTGTTCTGTGTTTCTTACTGTACTACTATACTCTACTCACTGTACTGTATACATAGGTAAGGGTTTCTTATTTCGCCTGTATATCTATCTGATACGATATCGGGAAATGACGTCCCCGGACCATCTATATATTAAAGTACAGTTCGGATGTCCGGATGTCACAAATGACGTCACAGACCGTAGATACGTGTTGTGTGTTTCTTACTGTACTACTATACTGTACTCACTGTACTGTATACATAGGTAAGGGTTTCTTATTTCGCCTGTATATCTATCTGATATGATATCGGGAAATGACGTCCCCGGACCATCTATATATTAAAGTACAGTTCGGATGTGCGGAAGTCACAAATGACGTCACAGATCGTAGATACGTGTTCTGTGTTTCTTACTGTACTACTATACTGTACTCACTGTACTGTATACATAGGTAAGGGTTTCTTATGTCATCTATATATTAAAGTACAAGTCGGATGTGCGGAAGTCACAAATGACGTCACAGATCGTAGATACGTGTTCTGTGTTTCTTACTGTACTACTATACTGTACTCACTGTACTATATACATAGGTAAGGGTTTCTTATGTCATCTATATATTAAAGTACAAGTCGGATGTGCGGAAGTCACAAATGACGTCACAGATCGTAGATACGTGTTCTGTGTTTCTTACTGTACTACTATACTGTACTCACTGTACTGTATACATAGGTAAGGGTTTCTTATTTCGCCTGTATATCTATCTGATATGATATCGGGAAATGACGTCCCCGGACCATCTATATATTAAAGTACAGTTCGGATGTGCGGAAGTCACAAATGACGTCACAGACCGTAGACACGTGTTCTGTGTTTCTTACTGTACTACTATACTGTACTTACTGTACTGTATACATAGGTAAGGGTTTCTTATTTCGCCTGTATATCTATCTGATATAATATCGGGAAATGACGTCCCCGGACCATCTATATATTAAAGTACAGTTCGGATGTCCGGATGTCACAAATGACGTCACAGATCGTAGATACGTGTTCTATGTTTCTTACTGTACTACTATACTGTACTCACTGTACTGTATACATAGGTAAGGGTTTCTTATGTCATATATATATTCAAGTACAAGTCGGATGTGCGGAAGTCACAAATGACGTCACAGATCGTAGATACGTGTTCTGTGTTTCTTACTGTACTACTATACTGTACTTACTGTACTGTATACATAGGTAAGGGTTTCTCATTTCGCCTGTATCTATCTGATATGATATCGGGAAGTGACGTCCCCGGACCATCTATATATTAAAGTACAAGTCGGATGTGCGGAAGTCACAAATGACGTCACAGATCGTAGATACGTGTTCTGTGTTTCTTACTGTACTACTATACTGTACTCACTGTACTGTATACATTGGTAAGGGTTTCTCATTCCGCCTGTATATCGATTTGATATGATATCGGGAAGTAACGTGTTTGCCTAGCAGATGGCCCCGGACCAATCTGATATGATATTGAATAACGCAAAAACCACCAATAACCGAGCGAGCGTAGCGAGTGAGGAATGACGCGAAAACCACCAATAACCGAGCGAGCGCAGCGAGTGAGGAATAACGCAAAAGCAAACGAGTGAGCGAGCGAAGCGAGCGAACGAGGACAATTAACAGCTTGTTCGAATTGATTCATGTCAATTCAAAATAATTGATTTCATTCGCATTAATTTAGACTGATTTGTATTGATGCACGGACCATTGCATTAGCACGTCAATACGAGTTTTTTCACCCTCGAGCGCCTCTTATCCTCATTCTGTAATTCGTCGAAATGTAGTCCTAGTGTAATAACATTTGTAAGCAAAATTCTGCTGATATACATACAGTAGGACCCCGATTATCTGAACCACGATCGCTCCGAACCCTTTATCATCCGAACTTGCTGTTTTTTTTTTTGTTTTTTTTATGCACCTGTTTTTCGTCTTTTATTAAATGCACATTTAGACATTTGACACCTGAACAAAATTTTAAACTACATGTTAAATGTTTATAAATGTTAATAAGTGATACATCAATATTATTCAATTAATATTATACCATATATGAAGGATTCTTCGTCAAGTGGGCCACCTACGTCTTTCGATGTCTCCGAAAATTCGAAAATAATTTGAGTATAGCACCTAACGTAATAAAAAAAATTCTGAATTACTTCAGCTGTTTTGGTTGCGTAGATTCGAAGATGAGAGAATCCGTGTGCACCTACCTTGATAAATTGAGATTTGTCAAAGAAACATTCCATACGAAAGTTTCTTGGTTTTTCTTCGGCTTTTCATCAAAATTATTTTATATTTTTTTTTCGCCAGATTCGAATGCATTTAATCTAAAAAACACGGAAATGTGTGTTTTCATCATTTCACACAATTTTTTTTTGACTGAAAAAATATAACAATAATCCACATAAGAAATGGTGTTTGAAAAACAAAAAAAAATTGACACTTCAGATGTCGACGAGAGGAAAAAAACCAACTGGATTCGTCACAGAATTTAATTCATATTTCTCATAGCCACGGTCTATACATCTCAAGTCTGCACTCAAATTTTTTTCAATCGGAACACCATTTTACATGTGGATAATTTTTTGGGTTTTTTTTGCGAATTAATGTGTTTAAACGCGTTTATATGTGGCGAGAACAAATCGAAAATAATTTTAACGAAAAGCCGAAGAAAAACCAAGAAACTTTTGTATGGAATGTTTCTTTTACAAATCTCAATTTATCAAGAGTAGGTGAACATGACGGATTCTGTCATCTTCGAATCTACGCAACCAAAACATCTGAAATAATTCACAAAAAATTTTCTCACGTCAGGTAATATACTCAAATTATTTTGGAATTTCTGGAGACATCGACAAACGTAGGTGGCCCACTTGACGAAGAATCCTTCACAAATGAGTCACAATTTTTTGAATATTTCCCAGCGCCGAACATCGTGTCTCCTAACATTACTGTTAGGTTATCCGAATTTTCGAATATTTGAACTAGCCTCGATCTCAATTGGTTCGGATAATCGAGGTTCTACTGTAATTTTGTAACAAAATTTTTTATTGCCTAACTACACTAGCTTTGGCAGACTGATAAGGATATGTATGTTATTGATGTAACCAGTGGTCGGAAAAGACAAGCGGCATTTGTCGCGCAGCAGAAGCAAACGGCGGAGGAAATTTTACAGGTCTAATCAAACCCTCCGTTTGGTGAAGAGCTCCAAGATGAGTTGAATTCAGATCGATCTGAAAACAGATCTACTACCGGTTGCATGCTCGGAGAAGAGGAAGCATTGAAAGGTCGTCACATTGTTGACGTGGCTTACATGCTAGAGCAGATCCATGAAAAGTTCGATAATCATGATCCGCTGTCAATTTGCACGTTTCGAGACCTGAAAGAAACTAAGTCGCGCCGCCATGGGTTGCAAACGCAAATCTTCTTCCAGTGCCAGGTGTGCAATTATGAGGACAGTATTTGGACCGATCGCAAGGACGGAGCGACGCTGGATATTAATCGGAGTGCTGTCGCAGGGACTATCGCCACGGGAATAGGATTCGCACAGATGGAACAACTCTTCGCCTCCATGAATATTCCCTGCATGTCTCACGAGACATATAGGAAATACGACCGGGAGATGACTGCGGCATTTGAGAAGGCGGCTATGACTGAAATGCTGCAGGCCGGCGAAATCGCTAAGAAACTGGCACTTGCAAGAGGGGATTTTATCATACACGACGGCATGAAAATTCCGTTCATCACGGTTGTAGCGGATTGTGGTTGGATGAAACGGTCATACAAAACAGGAAAGTACGATTCCCTGTCTGGTGTTGGTGCGATCGTCGATCATCATACCCAAAAAGTAATCTTTATTGGCGTCCGCAATAAATTTTGCTGCATTTGTGAACGGGCTGCACGACAAGACGTTGCACCCAAAGATCACGTCTGTTTCAAAAATTGGGGCCGTGATCAAGCATCTACAGGGATGGAGAGCGACGCACTGTTGGAAGGTTTCAAAACGAGCATTGAAACCCACGGACTGATTTACAAAACTTTGATAGCAGACGGTGATAGTAATGTTTACAAATCAATTGTAGACAACGACCCGTATTCAAAGTATGGCATACGCGTTGAAAAAAAAGAATGCGTCAATCACTTGCTGCGCAACTTGGCACGAAAAATCAGAGACGTAGCCAAGACAAAAGGGCGCAACATTACCAAGCCGAGAAAATTAGTAAACGGCAGCGTACTAAAATTCAGGAATGCAATTGAAGCGGCAATATTGCATCGCCAGGCGCATGGACAAGATGATCCCGCAGGTTTGACCAGAGTTGAGCTCCTGAAAAACGACGTCCTAATCTCACCGTACCACGTTTTCGGTGACCATAGAAAATGTCAAGAGCTGAACAGTTTTTGTCATGAAGAGACTACTGAAGAAGGAATGAGCGTCGTAAGGGATCTGAAAAACGCAGGACTTCTTCAGCAGCTGGACGAAGCAGTGACATATTTGAGCTTACACGCCGATAGCTTGTTGTATCACGCGACTAATAATGTTGCAGAATCGTTCAATGCGATAGTGTGCAAATTGATTGCCGGAAAAAGAATCAACTTCGGCCAGAGGGGATCTTTCCAAGCAAGATGTGCTGGCGCTGTTCTGCAGCACAATACCCAAAACATCCTGTCGAAGCTACACGCAAGCGAGGAGAAACAGCCACCAAGCAGTATATCTGCTTTAGAAGCTCGGCGCCAGCGTAAGGTACGCTACAACGCGCAAGTGAAGAAATCGCAAAAAGAATCTAGGGACCGTTTTTGCGATAAAAACAACGTACACAGAGGACAAGATAAAAACTATGGCGCAAATGCAGCGAAGCCTGATTTGCCCGATTACGTGTACGACGATCTCGCTGATCTACATCAGAGCCGGCTGCTGGACTATCAAACGGATCGTGCCGAAATTGAAGTCAAAACGAGAGGGCAAGCCGACAATGCACTGTGGCAAACCGTGCGAAGAAAGCTATTGACTGCTTCAAACTTCGGTAGAGTCTGTCGAATGAAGGACACTACATCCTGTTCTGCTACAGTGCAGTCCATACTGTACCCATCTGTCAAGAGTACACCAGCTATGGTATGGGGTCGGTCGAACGAAGCCAAAGCCATCGTAGAACTACAGAATAAATTAGCAGAAGAAGGAAATCCTGTGACTGTCAAGTCATGTGGATTGTTCATTGATCCAAATCTCGAATTTTTGGGAGCAAGTCCGGATGGTATTATCGACAATATCACCATCGTCGAAGTGAAATGCCCTAGATCCTCACAAGACTACCACCCAGAAGATGCGATTCAGCAACGCGTCACAGAAATACCCAAATACTTCGACAAGAGTGATCCATCGAGGATGAACACGTCTCATCATTATTATTACCAGGTACAGGGACAATTGCACGTAACGGGCTCCGATACATGCTACTTCGTAGTATGGTCACCATTGGGCCTGAAGTACGTCAAAGTATCACAAGATGATGAATTCTGGAGTGCTCGAATGGAACCCTATCTAACTAGATTTTACAAAGAGTGCTTGCTGCCTGAAATAATAGACAGCCGTTACGTTCGTAAAATGCCTATTCGAGAGCCAAAATATGTCTTCGAGGCAAGACAATCGAAGAGCCAGACTGTCGAAACATCCAGAACTGGGAGACTCGTACAGCGCAAAAGAGCGATGGCCACACCTGATTCCGATGTAACACCAGCAGAAGAGGGCGACGAGAGTTCACTTTCGCAAGCGCAAACTGTAAACAGCGGAAGCGAATCGGAAATCACTGACATTCGCCAGTCAGCGAAAATCGCACCTTTGAAGCTGACTAGAAAAAATCCGAACGATCCAGATTCTTGGAGCCTAACATCGGATGAGGAACAGGCACGTGTTTCAGAAAAGGAATCGAAAGTACCTCCTCTGAAACTAGTGAAACGTACTAACGAACATGGAGCGTCTTGGGTTGTATCATCTTCGGATGAACAAGACGATTCATGCAAAAATAAGCCACGAATTCCACCGCTGAAGTTACTGAAACGCAGTTCTGTGCACCGAAGTTATTGGATCACATCGTCTTCAGACGAGCAAAAGTCTACACATCGGAACCAAGGAGAGTGTAGCACCGTATCCGTCGCGTCGATAGCGCGACCGCCGACACCAATTAAAGCGGTAAATGAACGGAGCATTGGAATTCCATGGGTAACTGTATCAGACGATCGTGTAACAAGCCCGACTCAAACAGAAATTGACATTCTAGAATCGGTGAATAAGAATGTGAACACCAACGATGTTGAAAAAGACGTATCAACACAAAATTCTTTGCTAAATGATACGTCTATCGATCAATTTCTATCAGTTGTCAAGGAGACATCTCAAATTGACACAACAACTTCGCTATGGTTAGCACATCCACGGTTCATCAAGCCTTCGCGGACGTCGCAAGATATCCACATTATCGGTGGCAATGCATTCAGGCATTGGCGATGTTTGCATTTTGATGGAACCCAGCTGTTTGTATACGACAGCCTAGGATGTGAAGGCTATCAATCATTGGAAGCAGAAGTAAAGAGATTTATTTCTTTACGCTACCCAAATTTGAAGCGTGAACATGTTGTTTTTCCAGCAGTGCAGAGACAGCCCGACAATTTCAGCTGTGGAGTATTCGCAGCAGCTTTTGCGACCACGGTAGCTTTAGGAGGAAACCCATCAAATGCTGCATACTCCACGGATGTGATGAAATTGCGAAATCATCTGATAAAAATTATACGGAGCAAAAAATTATCTGCCTTTCCGAACGCCTAGTTCACAAGGCATCGATGTAGTTTACGAACTAGAAAGATTTCCAATAATTGTGTCAATAATTTTCTCGTATACAATATTTGGTTTATTACTCGGATTAACGATTGAAACAGTTCGCAGCTCTTCGTAGCGGTTCGAACAAGTGACGGTTCGCAGCTCTTCGGAGCGGATCGAACAACAAGTCACAGTTCGCAGCTCTTCGGAGCGGATCGAACAACAAGTCACAGTTCGCAGCTCTTCGGAGCGGATCGAACGAGTGACGGTTCGCAGCTCTTCGGAGCGGATCGAACAACAAGTCACAGTTCGCAGCTCTTCGGAGCGGATCGAACAACAAGTCACAGTTCGCAGCTCTTCGGAGCGGATCGAACGAGTGACGGTTCGCAGCTCTTCGGAGCGGATCGAACAACAAGTCACAGTTCGCAGCTCTTCGGAGCGGATCGAACAACAAGTCACAGTTCGCAGCTCTTCGGAACGGATCGAACGAGTGACGGTTCGCAGCTCTTCGGAGCGGATCGAACAACAAGTCACAGTTCGCAGCTCTTCGGAGCGGATCGAACAAGTGACGGTTCGCAGCTCTTCGGAGCGGATCGAACAAGTGACGGTTCGCAGCTCTTCGGAGCGGATCGAACAACAAGTCACAGTTCGCAGCTCTTCGGAGCGGATCGAACGAGTGACGGTTCGCAGCTCTTCGGAGCGGATCGAACAACAAGTCACAGTTCGCAGCTCTTCGGAACGGATCGAACGAGTGACGGTTCGCAGCTCTTCGGAGCGGATCGAACAACAAGTCACAGTTCGCAGCTCTTCGGAGCGGATCGAACAACAAGTCACAGTTCGCAGCTCTTCGGAACGGATCGAACGAGTGACGGTTCGCAGCTCTTCGGAGCGGATCGAACAACAAGTCACAGTTCGCAGCTCTTCGGAGCGGATCGAACAAGTGACGGTTCGCAGCTCTTCGGAGCGGATCGAACAAGTGACGGTTCGCAGCTCTTCGGAGCGGATCGAACAACAAGTCACAGTTCGCAGCTCTTCGGAGCGGATCGAACGAGTGACGGTTCGCAGCTCTTCGGAGCGGATCGAACAACAAGTCACAGTTCGCAGCTCTTCGGAGCGGATCGAACGCGTGACGGTTCGCAGCTCTTCGGAGCGGATCGAACAACAAGTCACAGTTCGCAGCTCTTCGGAGCGGATCGAACAAGTGACGGTTCGCAGCTCTTCGGAGCGGATCGAACAACAAGTCACAGTTCGCAGCTCTTCGGAGCGGATCGAACGAGTGACGGTTCGCAGCTCTTCAGAGCGGATCGAACAACAAGTCACAGTTCGCAGCTCTTCGGAGCGGATCGAACGAGTGACGGTTCGCAGCTCTTCGGAGCGGATCGAACAAGTGACGGTTCGCAGCTCTTCGGAGCGGATCGAACGAGTGACGGTTCGCAGCTCTTCGGAGCGGATCGAACGAGTGACGGTTCGCAGCTCTTCGGAGCGGATCGAACGAGTGACGGTTCGCAGCTCTTCGGAGCGGATCGAACAACAAGTCACAGTTCGCAGCTCTTCGGAGCGGATCGAACAACAAGTCACAGTTCGCAGCTCTTCGGAGCGGATCGAACAAGTCACAGTTCGCAGCTCTTCGGAGCGGATCGAACGAGTGACGGTTCGCAGCTCTTCAGAGCGGATCGAACAACAAGTCACAGTTCGCAGCTCTTCGGAGCGGATCGAACGAGTGACGGTTCGCAGCTCTTCGGAGCGGATCGAACAACAAGTCACAGTTCGCAGCTCTTCGGAGCGGATCGAACAACAAGTCACAGTTCGCAGCTCTTCGGAGCGGATCGAACGAGTGACGGTTCGCAGCTCTTCGGAGCGGATCGAACGAGTGACGGTTCGCAGCTCTTCGGAGCGGATCGAACAACAAGTCACAGTTTGCAGCTCTTCGGAGCGGATCGAACAAGTGACGGTTCGCAGCTCTTCGGAGCGGATCGAACAAGTGACGGTTCGCAGCTCTTCGGAGCGGATCGAACAACAAGTCACAGTTCGCAGCTCTTCGGAACGGATCGAACGAGTGACGGTTCGCAGCTCTTCGGAGCGGATCGAACAACAAGTCACAGTTCGCAGCTCTTCGGAGCGGATCGAACGCGTGACGGTTCGCAGCTCTTCGGAGCGGATCGAACAACAAGTCACAGTTCGCAGCTCTTCGGAGCGGATCGAACAAGTGACGGTTCGCAGCTCTTCGGAGCGGATCGAACAAGTGACGGTTCGCAGCTCTTCGGAGCGGATCGAACAACAAGTCACAGTTCGCAGCTCTTTGGAGCGGATCGAACGAGTGACGGTTCGCAGCTCTTCAGAGCGGATCGAACAACAAGTCACAGTTCGCAGCTCTTCGGAGCGGATCGAACGAGTGACGGTTCGCATCTCCTCGCCGAGATGACGGAGATGACCGAAATGTTCGACATGAAGGAAATCTTATGGGAGACAGTGTCAATTAGCCTCCTCGCGGCGTTTCCTGGAAATACTCGTGATTACACGAGTAGCTAATAATTGACGTATATCAATTGTGATAACACATGTTCTTTTTTTATCAACAACATTAATGCCCGGTTTCATAAACGCTGGGATCCCAGCGATCACTGGGAAAATTTATCCCATAGGTTTTCTGTCAAATGTTTCATAGCAATTGTATCCGCTCTATGGCAGCAGAACTGCGCCTATCTTCAATTGTACACGCGTCTGACAATAAATTGATATACATTGATTATATAAATTGATTATTAGCTGGTTTAACGGTTATATAGGTTTATATAAGGATTTATAGGTTTATATATAGGTTTTCCAGGATTTTATTTCCAACCATTTTTTTAACGAATTGGAAGGAAAGTGTGGATATATTATGTTAATCCGCGCGGCAATTATCAGACGCGTGTACAATTGAAGATAGGCGCAGTTCTGCTGCCATAGAGCGGATACAATTGCTATGAAACATTTGACAGAAAACCCATGGGATAAATTTTCCCAGTGATCGCTAGGATCCCAGCGTTTATGAAATCGGGCATAAAAGCATAAAAATTCTAAATAAAAACATTTCTCTAGTTTCTCATTCGGTCACGCATACCCTTTCAGTTGTTCCTCTGAAGTCTAAGAAGTCTAAATTCTTTTTTTGCTAATTTTTACAAACAATTTTTCATTTCATATTACATCATCCATTAATACAAGTGATTTAACGTTGTAACGAAGAATTAATAATACACTGCTGGCAATATAGTTCTGCATCTTCATTGCATGGATCAAAGATTGATATGTCTATGAACTTGGCTCCGCCATTTTTAAAATGTTTAAAAAAGATGATTGTGCTGAGTTGTGCTCGACTTGTGCTGCGTTGTGCTGCAAAGCGAAATCGGATTGGACGAAAAATGGCGGAGAAATCGCCAAAAAACGTTTTTTTGGGTAGCTCCGCCATATTGGATTTGTTTAAAATAAATGGTTGTGCTGGACGGGGAAAAGTGATCCAAATGATGTGCCGTTAATGTAAAGGCCACAACTGCAACGGTTTTTGCTAAAATCGTGTTTTTCAAAAAAATAGCAGCTCCGCCATTTTCGAAAATTGAATTTTTCCAAGCACCATTTTCAAGTATTCACTTTGTGCTCGCTTGTGCCGCTCTCGAAAAACTCCTGCAACTCGTTGTTCATTCACAAAAAGGCTTTGAAATCTAGCGCACGACAGATATACGGAACCGCAAACGCATAGCCGAACTGAAGAATGTCGACATTTGTCGGGCTGGATGTTGGAATTTTATCCATGTACTAGGTTGTGCTGCTCGAGAAGATCAATTTTGCTCCGAAAAATTTTATTCTGACGCTTCTGGTTTTCGAGATAGCGCCGAGTCAAAAACTCTGAAAAATCTGAAAACTCTGAAAATTCTGGAATGCTTAAATTTTATTCTTGTGCCAGATTGTGCTACTCGAGAGGATCAATTTTGCTCTTAGACATTTTATTCTCACGCTTGTGGTTCTCGAGATAGCGCCGAGTCAAAAACTCTGAAAAATCTGAAAACTCTAAAAATTCTGGAATGTTTAAATTTTATTCTTGTGCCAGATTGTGCTCCTCGAGAGGATCAATTTTGCTCTTAGACATTTTATTCTCACGCTTGTGGTTCTCGAGATAGCGCCGAGTCAAAAACTCTGAAAAATCTGAAAACTCTAAAAATTCTGAAATGTTTAAATTTTATTCTTGTGCCAGGTTGTGCTCCTCGAGAGGATCAATTTTGCTCTTAGACATTTTATTCTCACGCTTGTGGTTCTCGAGATAGCGCCGAGTCAAAAACTCTGAAAAATCTGAAAACTCTAAAAATTCTGAAATGTTTAAATTTTATTCTTGTGCCAGGTTGTGCTCCTCGAGAGGATCAATTTTGCTCCTAGACATTTTATTCTCACGCTTGTGGTGCTCGAGATAGCGCCGAGTCAAAAACTCTGAAAAATCTGAAAACTCTAAAAATTCTGAAATGTTTAAATTTTATTCTTGTGCCAGATTGTGCTACTCGAGAGGATCAATTTTGCTCTGAGACATTTTATTCTCACGCTTGTGGTTCTCGAGATAGCGCCGAGTCAAAAACTCTGAAAAATCTGAAAACTCTAAAAATTCTGAAATGTTTAAATTTTATTCTTGTGCCAGGTTGTGCTACTGGAGAGGATCAATTTTGCTCGGTGATACATTATTCTGGGGCTTATAGTTTCCGAAATAGGGTTGAGTTAAGAACTTGAAAATCTGAGAAATTATAGGAACGGTTAAATTTGTTGTTTTAAATGTTTAAATTTTATTCGTGTGCTAGGTTGTGCTACTCAAGAGGATCAATTTTGAATCATTCTTATTTTGTCATTTTTCATTATAATCTTTTTATTGATTTTATTAATATTCTTTAAATTTTTATATACCAATATGGAAACGGGAGTAGTTTTGTTCAGGTCATCTCCCTCGCGTGACCAAAACGGCAAGATCCACATATAAACGGATTCATTTTTATTTATTTATTTATTCATTCATTTTTATTTTTTTTAATTCATTTTATTCATATTATTTCAATTTTCATGTTCAGAAACGGGAGTAGTTTTGTTCAGGTCATCTCCCTCGCGTGACCATCATGGCAAGATCTACCCGTCAAGAACCGTCCCATGACCTACGTTATGACATACACACAAATATGCGCTTCCACCTGCACGTCAGAATTCATTGGCTGTGATTTTCTGGTTTTGGCTGTGTCGTTATACATTAACCATTGATTGTCCGATTTCACGTACGCAATGTAGTGTCCAATGGATTTAATTTTTCTGGTACCTTCGTATCCAATGACGCCAGCTAAGCGATAATTTCGTGCGTGAGCTGGCGTAATTTGAGCAGGGAAATCACTCAGCGCTATTTTCTCAGCCTTTCCGGTGTCTACCTCACACACTAAGTGTGGTCCATAAATTACCTCAACAGTGGGCATTTTTCCACAGCATAAATTGGGAGCACTTCGACTTTCATCGATAGCCTGCGACAAGTGACGAATCCCCATGTTACATAAAATATTGTAATTGGTGGTTTGCACCGGATATTTGCGTGAGTTTTGTTTTCCGCAGGTTGAACATTCCGTACGTTCCATACAACTTGGATCATTTTCGAGTAAATAAGTAGCCAGGTTGTAAAGAGTAGAGTTGGCATTGACTTTTATTACACCGTTCCGTCCCGATTCCGGCTTCAGCTGAGATAAGTTTTTCAGTATATTTGCACGTTGACGGTACAGCTTAGCACATACTCCATCGGTTATTAAAGTGTTCACGCACGAAAATATTTCCGATTGCGCCTTCATAATGGTTTCACGATAGATGTCACTGATCGATGCTGCCATGCCAAAGATCTGACACAAAGAATCATAACCGCAGGTGTTTGCTAAAATAATTGTGTTTGATCCGTCTCGTATGTACGGACAAAGGTGACCATTCACCATAAGTGGCAACCTCGTGGACTTCGCGTGGGACGATACGAAGTCAGGACACCGTTCGGTGTATCGAAAAAATTTGCTGGGCTTTTTCTTTTTGTTCAAATTGGAAGCTTTCTTCAATTTTGACACAGTCTTCTGTTTTACAGCGTGATTTTTTTCGGCGACATCGTTACATATTCGGTCTGTCACAGTTTGCTCAGCAAGATCTCGAGAATCTTCAAAGTTTCCAGAACTGCTCTCGGTGTATTTAAATCGTTTATTCGGTCTGTCGTTTTTGTTTCGCCAATTCTGTTCCTCTGTCAATTCAGCAATTGCTTAACTTTGAGAATTGACAGTACTTTTTTGAAGGACTATTTCTTGCTCACAATCAGCAGCACCAAGAACTTCAGGAACTTTGTCGCAATAAGAGTTGGTGCATTCTGATTTTTCCATCGGTCCTTCGTTTTCGTCGTACGTTAGGTCCATCAGAGTTGGCTTGTTATACGGCAGAGAATCAGAGCTAGGCAATAATCTATCGGTTTGCACACTGTCTGTTCGAACGGTAAGATCACTCAAATTAATCTGCTGATATTGACCTGCCATTGCCAATTTCAATTTCCCCGGGAAAGATGAAATATGTCTAGCGATGAATTTGTCAATGCGCATTGGTAGCCCAATATTCTTAAATACGCGATTCTTTAGATCGTTGAATTCTGATTCAACGGCTGCGGATGTAGCATTGACCGATCCATAATCGTACATAGCACGCATTACTTCACTGAATAATGGAAAGTATGGCATTAGAGTTTTAAGTTTCTTGGCAAATTCGGGACAGTAGAAACCATTCACGTCATCAGTATCTGTTTCATTATGAATTGACGAAAGGCAGTCGTTATATAGTTCGTCAGCCCATTTCCAAATATTCGTTGCCGACAAGTAAGTGTCATCAATAGGTGCTTCGTCTGGGAGACCTTCCTCGGGTTCATCGGTTTCTGGTGATTCGACGGAGCATTTACCTTCATTCGCCCTGATGCATTCTGTCAACGTGGACCTCGCCCTATCTGCCAAACTGCCATAGCCTTTATTGTTACTAAGCGCAAGTATAAATATTGATTTCGCAACATTCTCTAAGTCTGACAAATTTTCCTGTCTTCGCAATACACCTATAGATCGCAAGTACATTTGCCTAACTCTGGCAGGTTTACCGGCGAAGCACTTCCACCTGGCTACCAAATTCATTAAATGACAAATGTCTAGTCGCAAGAGGCAAGGAGGTATAGCTTCTGTTTTTCCAGTCAGCAGATCGTAACTACAAGACAAGTACATCTTCAAACTGGGTTTCTGGGCAAATACTCTGCTCACAGCGCCTAAAAGAGCCTTATCGAAATCAGTTACTACTTCTTTGGGGGTAGAAAAAGAGGCTTTTTGGCTCACACCGATACGCAAAAACTCATTCAACCAATTACTAATGGCATTAGTATTTTGTACTGAAGAAACCATTTGAAAAATCGGAACTGTTTTATTTCCGACTTGCCCAACGGCTTGGTACAAGTATATGTGGGAACAAAGTTCTCCGTTCGGCAACACAACCTTTTTAATTACCGACCCTGTGGCATCAATGTATAAAGTGAAAGGGTGTTGTTCGAAAACTGCAAGTTGATCCTTTGTCCAGTAATGGACATAAATAGGATCCAACCCGATGCCATGGATAGCTCCTTCGAATTTCGAGTCGTACTTCATCGCTTGCAGGTTTGTGTATAGATCTTTCGTAGGAAGACCGAGGATTTTGTCGTTGTGTTGCTGCTTTGCCTTTCGTAACACATCGCCACTGTATAAAAGTGGAGGTTCGTCATCCCCAACTTTCATCAGCTCGTTGGCCTTGTTTCGTCGCCATATGCATGGAAGCATATTCTTATCAACCAACTCTTTCGCTACAGTTTCTCTTAACGGACCTTTTAATTGGCGCTTCTTAACGTGTTGTACGTCAGAGTCAAAATCGGTAATGTTGCATATCATTATTATCTTCGCACCTTCTTTCGGGGCGTGAACAATTTTTCCGATGAATGAACAACCGCATTCCGAACAATGGGCAAGTACTGTGGCGAAAAATCCACTTTCGGACATTTTGACAGACTTGAACGCTAAGGGACACGGAAGCCTGGTTTTCTGAAAGATCGCTTCATATAAGACATGAGTCCAAGCTTGTCGCTTCAACTTGTACTCGCAACGTTGCCTTCGGCCTTTTAATCGATAGTGCACTTCTTCAGGAAGCATTTTATCCCACACATCGGTAATATCGATACTAAATTCAACGACTTTTTCGTTATTGACTGAGTTGATGCTACTGTTTGCGACAGAAGTATTTAATCCGATTTCGATATGTTGGTTCTGTAAAAGTTCCTCGTGAACACTGTAGCGATTCATTTTTATAATCGTATAAATATATTTCGGATTAAGCCGATGCTCTGGATTCATAGCTTGTGATAATTTCACGAATATCTCGGAGCTTGGTGGAACGACATGTCCGTCATGTCGTATCACACCATGAAACTCCGGTGATTGTAAAAGGCGTTTGAGATTAGAAATGCTCGGTTTGTCAGCCATAATTATAATGAAAAACCCTCTTCAAATAAACTATTTGCGATCTTATTTTTGAATAAAAATTCAGAAGTGATATGAGTATAGTGCCAAGTGGCACGAGCACGAATAATTTTATCTCGTGTCGCTCTGTGAGTTCATACGGCGCAAAGCAGCCCTTAGACAAAGGCGCGAAGCAGCCTGTATGATGGCGCAAAGCAGCCTATATGATGGCGCAAAGCAGCCTTTATGATAGCGCAAAGCAGCCTTTTTGTGCTATAAAAAGTAGAATTACTATGAAAAAAATAAAAAATAATGGTTTATTGAATCGTATGGTAAATAAAAAAAATAATAATAAGTGAACAAAACACTTATATAACTAGAACCTATAGTCCTCGCTATCCAACTATTAATTACTTATTTCTCCAGTCACGATACGCCTAGCACTATATGAACGCTGATGATTGAAGTGACTGAGAACGTCTACGCGAAATAAAAATTCCTAATTAGCAAAACAGTGAAGTTTCGGCACGAGTGAGCAAGATTGCACGTGTGCTTGTAAGCGTCGCCATATGGCTCTGTGCTGCTCGCGAGCGCCACCCGCGAGAGGTAGCGTATACAACCCATGTGCCGCATTCGATTTGAATTTTCAAACGGATTTCTACTGAAATTCAAGTGATTTTCTTCACATCTAGTGAAATTCCCCAGAACTGTAGTGAAATTCCCCAGAATTCTAGTGAAATTCCCCGGAATTCTAGTAAGATTCACTACATTTCTGGGGAAATTCTGTTCCACCTTTCCGGATTCGGAAACATGGGAGGCAGCATTGGGGAATCCCCAGATCGTAGAGATTCACTCCCCATCATTACCAAGATGTCTACATCATCGATATCGTCGACATCGTCGGTCTCTTCTGAAAGCGTGAGTATTTCTGATTAATACCACCTATTGATAAATAATGATTGTGCGGTAATTCTTGACTTTTTCTAATTGCGATTCACAAAACACTTTTTTTTCTCTAAATTTATAATACCCTAAAAAGTTCAAAATCACTTCGAGAAAGCAAAGCCAGCCATGCGGTCCCTCACGAAATTCACAAATTGAAAGTTTTCAACTTAATTTCAACTCTCATGAGTTTAATGAAAACTACGAAAGTGAAATTACTCCCGACTATACTAGGCGAGGGGCAGCTTTTCACTCAGAAAACCATTTGATCATCTTTTATAGAACCAAGAATAGAATCAATGAAATCGATCGGAATTAATTGTTTTCCGTAGTCTGAAACTACCTTCCGAAATGACAGAAAATCATTCGATGTGAATCCACTAAAAATCAATTTCAATTGAAATCATTTGTTTACTAGAGTGGGAGTGCATAGCCCCTCGACACTAGGTCTGCATATCTTGATGCTAGATATAATTGTTCCACGCAGTTCTTATCAGGAAGAATCGGCATTGAAATTTCAGGAAAAACCAGTGTTTATGTTTTTAATTGCTGAAAAAGGTCTTCACAAATTGCTTGTCGCAGCTTCTAGATTATGGTAATATGTGTATCGAAAATGCTTTCAATTCTCTGTGGTAAAAGTGTATGCGCATACACTTTCATTACAGATATCGACAATTTTTTTCAATACATACCTAAATATCACAGTCTGGAAATTGTAAGAAGCGTTTTGTGACAGCCTTTTCAGTCATTTAAAATATAAAAACTATTTTTTTTTGTAAAAGTTTGGGTATCTATTGCGACCGGCTACTCAGTTAAGGGCAAGGGTAACCCGGCAGCCGTGCACTTCGGCGTCAACTACAGAAATTAAAGAATATAACAAACTAGATTTTTGGGCGCCAGACGTTATTACGTCACTTGAAAGACTAGAAAAATAATATACCTTTGACGGCGGAAATTGCCAGCTAGCTTAGAATATAATCAATCATGAATAATGGTAGAGTGGGTGGGTTGCCAGATCAAATAATAGAATATTAATTACTTATTTGATTGATTTATTTTAATTTGCCAAGATTTCGGTATTTAATAAATGATATTCCGTATTATACGGTACGATATTTAACAAAATCCGTGTTTTCACGGGAAGAATTTATAACATGTCTCAGAACAATCGGTAATACGGGAATTTACACAATATCATGCTCAAGAAAATATAACAGAATAATATCAGAAACTTCGCAGCAGTTAGGCTCGATATAATATAATATAACCAATCAAAGAGAAAAATCAGAATACAAATAAGCAAAGAAAATATATGAAAACAATAATCGATCAAGAAACTTACAGACTAAATAACAAATGCTGGCTTCTACGCTCGCTATAAGCACCAGGAAATCGCACGCGACAAGTCGTTCACTCAATAGGAAAATAATATCATGCCAGAAAGAAAATAATATGATACAGAAAATAGAAAAGAGAATACAAAGCAGAAATAAGCTATGAGAGAATCTACAACATGCTAGAAGACCAAATATAACCCACAATAAGCGACTAATCACGAGTTTACTCGGGAATCCGTTTTTAATCACAATAAAATATACTACAAAATACCAAATATAATCGGGACGAAGTCTGCAAGACTTAACGAACCGTATACGTGACCTACGTCACAAATGCCTCGTGGCCTACGCCACACAATATAATATAAAATATAACTAAACGGGATTCGTGAGCTAACTCGTGGTTGTACAAGAAAATAGGTCTTACCTTTTAGATGAAAATAAACTGTGCGTAGCACTTAACAAACTGAAACTATTTAACAGACTATGTCACAACTATCGGGATTGGCTAAGCGAAACTCGGTAAATCGGTATTTGATGTTCTGCTGATGTAGTCGGGAAGACGGCGAGACGTAGAAGTAGGCTGAGTCCTGCGGTGTTACCCAATTTATAGGCGAGGGGTTCCCGCGCTGCGACGTTCGTCGTTAGACTTTGGCGATCGCAAAGTAGTCGAATTTTACGTCTACCTTTACCGACCGAAATGAGTTTGAGGACGTGTTGTCCAGTCCACCCTGGTTTGAATATTTGTCCAGGCTCATTATGGCGGCGTGGCGGGAGTTCAAATGCGGTATACCGGGACTCGTACTCGATAACTCCTCTCTGTCGACTTTGGCTCTCGTCTCGGGACTCCTCGCATGCATCATCGGGATGAAATGCACTCTGGTTGCGCTTTAACAGAAAAAACTGACCAACAGAGGATCTGGCGGAAATTCTGATGCCCCTAATACCCGGATCTGCATCCAGACTTCCCCATGGACGGTGTGGAAGGCTTACAGGCAGGCCTGCATCACACGTTTGCAGTTCGTGTCCGGGATGATGGCGAGAAAGCCGATGATCTGGTCCAGCGTGATGAGTCTTCGACAACGGGAAGCATACGGCTACTTTGGGGTGTTCGCCTGGCTTTATTCGACCGCTGTCGAGACGTCTGGAATTAGTAGACGGGATGTGGTCCAGCACCAGGCTGAAAAGTCGGCGGGAACGGGAGGAAAACTCATAGAGTCAGCCTTATTCGACCGCTCCTGCGGCATCCACAGCCTAGAGTACGACGGAAGTAAGGTGACTCAGACTAGTAACAGCTGATAATCCGTGGAGATCGCCGCTTCGGACATCTCAGGATTCCCTCGACGTCCTTGCGTTGACCTCCGAGTTTCGCCGATGACAGAATATAATAAAAGAATGGAAGAAAAGCAAAATATTAAATAAATATCCCTAAAATATAACTAAATTGAAAACCTGGTACTTGTCGCTGACTTCCCTGGCGCCGTCCGTCTTCCCGATCCGTAGCTTAATTCGCGTCCTTCGTGACGTTTGCAAAATGCAACGTCACACTATTCTTCGAATGAGTAAAAAAGGTCGAATTACAAAATGCAGTCATCTGCTATGTAAGTGTAGACGCAAGGAACTTTTCACAGCGCTGCACAGGAAAGGTTTTATGTGAGGTTTTCTGCATCTACACTTTCATCGCAGACAATTGAAATTTTGTTTGAATACATAATTTACCATGATTTGCGAACATGAAAATATATCTTCTGATTCGATTCTTTTTACTTATTTCAAAAATAGAAAACTAAATTTTTTTGAGAATTTCAGTAAGGTCGAGAAGGTAAAAAATATGTCACTTTTCTACCATTGTTACTATTCTCGAATTTTATGTTAGTGCTATTTAGAATATAAACACATCTCACCTTGGGACTGAAAGTTGAATCAGAAATATAGGAATCATGCAGACTTAATGTGACATGATTGAGCTATACTCATTCCTACTTCTTTTTCTAAGTGAATCGCAATGGCTTTAATTTCAATAAATGTTTGTTTCTCTATATTATATCAATCCTGTTATTTATTCCCTAGCTATTAAATCTTGCCAGTATGGAACTGGAAGAGGATGATCAGGACCTGGAGCTGGCCTATCAACCTATTGAACGTGAGTATTCAGAGGTCCCACAGCCTAAGGTGCAACAAATTGAAAGAATATTATCAGTCGCATCCTCATCCCACATGTATGAATCCATTCCATTTATCAAAATATCCACAGTATTTTAATAGGATTGTATATTTGCATTTCCAGCAGGTCAGCTGCCGCTGGATCAAGCTCAGCCGCAGCCGCAGCCGCAGCCGCAGCCTCACCGAGCTCCACCGCAGCCACACCCAGCTCAGCCGCAGCCGCAGCCTCACCGAGCTCCACTGCAGCCACACCCAGCTCAGCCGCAGCCGCAGCCTCACCGAGCTCAGCCGCAGCCTCACCCAGCTCAGCCGCAGCCTCACCCAGCTCAGCCGCAGCCTCACCCAGCTCAGCCGCAGCCTCACCCAGCTCAGCCGCAGCCGCAGCCGCAGCTGCAGCCACACCGAGCTCCGCCGCAGCTACACCATGGCCAGCCACAGCCAGCACATGGTATGAGTGATAACTCTTTTTCACTTAAATACTCTACCCTGCTGAGTGTATTAAGGGGTTATACTTAGTTGTGAGCCCAAAAAAACGCGTTTTTTTTATGAATTTTTTCCGAAGAGACTATCTTATTCAACAAATATACAAAAAACATGTTCATGTAGTGAATTTCTTATATTTTAAAACCCTGTTGTCCGTTTTTTAGAATATCATGTTGTGTTGCTCCTGTAGACGATCTCCTGGAGGTCCTCCATAAAAATAGGTGTCCGGCGGTGAGCAAGATATCTCTGGTTTGAATTATCTGAAATGAAAAATTCCAAAAAATTTATTGAGCGGATAGATGAATGCAGGTATTAATCGAAGGAATAAGATTTCTGACAATTTTTCGATTTTTTGGACCACTTGAACAGTTGGAAATTTTTTCGAAAAACGCAACTTTTTTTTTGGAAAGCCGCCATTTTGTCAAAAATCAAAATTTTAACTATTCCTGCGATTAATACATGCATTCATCTATCCACTGAATAAATTTTTTGGAATTTTTCATTTCAGATAATCAGGGCTGGGTAGTATTTGAAATGGTTCCATTTGAAAGAGGTATTTGAAAAGTAAAATGGCATTTAGCATTTTGTATTTTAAACAGAATCGTCACAAGCATTTTCATTTTATATTTCAAATACATTTTAAAAACCATTTTTCATTTTCCATTTCAAATGGACTAGAGATACCATTTTACCCAGCCCTGTAGATAATTCAAACCAGAGATATCTTGCTCACCGCCGGATACCTTTTTGTGGAGGACCTCCAAGAGATCGTCTACAGGAGCAATACAACACAATATTCTAAAATACGGACAACAGGGTTTTAAAATATAAGAAATTCGCTACATGTACATTTTTTTAAATATATTTGTTAAATAAGATAGTCTCTTCAGAAAAAATTCATAAAAAACGCGATTTTTTGGGCTCGCAACTAGGTATAACCCCTTAACTGACTTCAGTTGCATATATGTATACTTCTCAGAAACTCCACATCACGACACCACTCTTTTTACCTTTTCAGGGCAGCGTAGACATCACAGAGCTGGGCAAGCGGTGCGGCACCGACACCGCAACGACCGGCAAATGAATTTGATTTCATTTTTATACAAAATGTCAAACCCTAACCGGGGTCGCGGAAGGGGCCGCGGAAGGGGCCGCGGAAGGGGCCAATAAATAAAAAAAACATAGTTTAACCATCCAGCTCTGTTTTGCATATTTATTGAATGACTTGACCTTTCCTACCCTTACAGAGACCAGTTATACCTAATCATTTTAAAGAACCTCATCAAAAAACAGCAGTCTTTTCCTAGAGAGTTGGTATAGTTCTCGACTAAATACATTATTCAACCTGATGACTTGAAGATGCCGAAATACCGGTTCAAAGTGGTGACAGAGGTTACTTTCATCTTCTCATACTAATGAAGACATTAATACAATCAGACTTGTTGAATGAGTCCATTGTTTCTTGTAGTTGACTTCATATCATCAAAAAACTTTACATTTTCATTTTGTTAACGGTCTCTACCCAGGTGAAAAAATAGTACATCATGTAACTAGGGAATGATCTCCCTTATTCCTCTGTTGCATACGATGTTTTATTTTCAACTCATTAAGGGAGGACCCTACTGAAATCTTGGAAAAAAGCAGTTTTTTATTTTTCAATTGGCCGAAAAAAGTTCAATCTGAAAAGTGATACGACCAATTGTAGATTATGGTAGAATATGTTCAAAAAAAATTCAGTCTTCTGCAATAAAAGTGAATGCGCAGGGAACCTTTCGCAGAATCCTTCCTGCGCTGCGCTGGATAGATTCTGTGAAAGGTTCCCTGCGCATTCACTTTTATTGCAGAAGACTGAATTTTTTTTTTTTAAACATATTCTACCATAATCTACAATTGGTCGTATTACTTTTCAGATTGAACTTTTTTCGGCCAGTTGTAAAATAAAAAACTGCTTTTTTCCAAGATTTCAGTAGGGTCCTCCCTTAAGGGAAGACCCTACAGAAATTGAGAACTTGCACATTTTTTTTATATTTGAAATTATTGATAGGTCTTGTGAAACTATGCTCTAAAACTAAGACATTCTCACCTTGAGCTTCTAGATTACTTGAGTAATATAGAAGTTACGCAATGTTTAAGGGCAAAAAGATACTGAACTCAAAATGCTCCCTGCGTCATAATCTTATTTGGACCATACCAATATTTGACTGGGGCTTTCGGTACACTTAGGCAAAGAAAAGTATGTAACGGATTTGAGATTGAATCACTGGTTTTTTTTTACTAGAATTTTAAACTTGTATTTTTCAATTATTCACATTTTTCATGTTATATGGAATTTGAGAACTGTTTCTTTTACAGTAGAAAAAATTCCCTGCATACTTTTGTGTGAGGTATGCATGAATCTACACTGCGAAGAAGGAGTTGGTCGGAGCAAAACTATGATGCGAGGAATATTTAGCGTCGCTGAAAATGTAGTTTTGAGTAAATCACCTTTTAATGAGAAATGGTACAAATTAAATAAATTTCCAAACCATATGGTCTAAGATAATTCGAAACGTCATGTTATCAATTTTTCTCATTGAAGCATCTCAGATTTTCTGTTTCTTCTGCTGCAGCATCTTGGACCGCGGATCTTCTTCGCCCTGCATTTCCAGATTCAACATCATATAAAAGAAAATTGCATAAGTTGATCGTTGGATTTGTAGTCCAGTCCTTCTTTATGAGACCTGTGGACGCGATCATACAGAATATGTTGAGTTTGAACAGAGTGGATTTAAAGGGCTTAAATAGACAAATTTAACCGTTCCTATAATTTCTCAGATTTTCAAGTTCTTAACTCAACCCTATTTCGGAAACTATAAGCCCCAGAATAATGTATCACCGAGCAAAATTGATCCTCTCCAGTAGCACAACCTGGCACAAGAATAAAATTTAAACATTTCAGAATTTTCAGAGTTTTCAGATTTGTCAGAGTTTTTGACTCGGAGCTATCTCGAGAACCACAAGCGTGAGAATAAAATGTCTCAGAGCAAAATTGATCCTCTCGAGTAGCAAAATCTGGCACAAGAATGAAATTTAAACATTCCAGAATTTTTAGAGTTTTCAGATTTTTCAGAGTTTTTGACTCGGCGCTATCTCGAGAACCACAAGCGTGAGAATAAAATGTCTAAGAGCAAAATTGATCCTCTCGAGGAGCACAACCTGGCACAAGAATAAAATTTAAACATTTCAGAATTTTTAGAGTTTTCAGATTTTTCAGAGTTTTTGACTCGGCGCTATCTCGAGAACCACAAGCGTGAGAATAAAATGTCTAAGAGCAAAATTGATCCTCTCGAGGAGCACAACCTGGCACAAGAATAAAATTTAAACATTTCAGAATTTTTAGAGTTTTCAGATTTTTCAGAGTTTTTGACTCGGCGCTATCTCGAGCACCACAAGCGTGAGAATAAAATGTCTGAGAGCAAAATTGATCCTCTCGAGGAGCACAACCTGGCACAAGAATAAAATTTAAACATTTCAGAATTTTTAGAGTTTTCAGATTTTTCAGAGTTTTTGACTCGGCGCTATCTCGAGCACCACAAGCGTGAGAATAAAATGTCTAAGAGCAAAATTGATCCTCTCGAGGAGCACAACCTGGCACAAGAATAAAATTTAAACATTTCAGAATTTTTAGAGTTTTCAGATTTTTCAGAGTTTTTGACTCGGCGCTATCTCGAGAACCACAAGCGTGAGAATAAAATGTCTCAGAGCAAAATTGATCCTCTCGAGTAGCACAATCTGGCACAAGAATAAAATTTAAACATTTCAGAATTTTTAGAGTTTTCAGATTTTTCAGAGTTTTTGACTCGGCGCTATCTCGAGCACCACAAGCGTGAGAATAAAATGTCTAAGAGCAAAATTGATCCTCTCGAGGAGCACAACCTGGCACAAGAATAAAATTTAAACATTTCAGAATTTTTAGAGTTTTCAGATTTTTCAGAGTTTTTGACTCGGCGCTATCTCGAGAACCACAAGCGTGAGAATAAAATGTCTAAGAGCAAAATTGATCCTTTCGAGTAGCACAATCTGGCACAAGAATAAAATTTAAACATACCAGAATTTTCAGAGTTTTCAGATTTTTCAGAGTTTTTGACTCGGCGCTATCTCGAAAACCAGAAGCGTCAGAATAAAATTTTTCGGAGCAAAATTGATCTTCTCGAGCAGCACAACCTAGTACATGGATAAAATTCCAACATCCAGCCCGACAAATGTCGACATTCTTCAGTTCGGCTATGCGTTTGCGGTTCCGTATATCTGTCGTGCGCTAGATTTCAAAGCCTTTTTGTGAATGAACAACGAGTTGCAGGAGTTTTTCGAGAGCGGCACAAGCGAGCACAAAGTGAATACTTGAAAATGGTGCTTGGAAAAATTCAATTTTCGAAAATGGCGGAGCTGCTATTTTTTTGAAAAACACGATTTTAGCAAAAACCGTTGCAGTTGTGGCCTTTACATTAACGGCACATCATTTGTATCACTTTTCCCCGTCCAGCACAACCATTTATTTTAAACAAATCCAATATGGCGGAGCTACCCAAAAAAACGTTTTTTGGCGATTTCTCCGCCATTTTTCGTCCAATCCGATTTCGCTTTGCAGCACAACGCAGCACAAGTCGAGCACAACTCAGCACAATCATCTTTTTTAAACATTTTAAAAATGGCGGAGCCAAGTTCATAGACATAAGATTGATTCAGTTTTCACGTGGAGGAGTATGTATAACCAAATTGAATAAAATAAGACCAAAAGCCGTCGGAATTAGCATTACCAATCACGGGGTTCATAATCGTTCCCCTGTTGCCCTTGAGCATTACTTTTCACAACTATTTTACTTCATTTCAATATGTTAATATGTGAAGCTTACCTTCATGGACCCCTTCATATTACAATTATTATATTTTCCATATAATAAAGTGTGACTTCATCCAATGATTGTTCGTAATAATAGTGATGCCGGAATAATTACATACATATCTTAACTCATACATGAAGGATTCTTTGTTAACCCGGCCACCTTTTTTTTCATGGTCTAAAATTTAATTGATTTTTATTCTGGTGAGTAACCTATTTTTGAGGACCTTCTGTGATTTTTTTTCAAATTTTCAGCACTGCTGGTAGCCTAAATGTGAGAGACGTGTGGAATTTTTCATTTTCTATATCTATCTATTTGGCATGAGGAAGAAAAATGATTACAAATACATAAAAAAACGTGTTTTTTCCTCAGCTCTTCGATGAAAATATTTTCGAATTTTTTTAATTGAGAAAGAGCTCAAAAACCCCAAAAAAACGCAAAAAAAAAAATTAATAAAATGGTGTTTTGAGATCTTCGGGCCGTTTCAATTTTTCTGAAAAAGTTCACAAATCATCCATCCAATTTCCCAACTTTTCTGTGGAATTCCCGTCATGGGCCGACCATTTGTTCCTAACAAAATGAATTAAAAAAGCACTATACAGTCGTTTTTTCTTCACATAATAGATTTCGAAGACAATCTTTTCCGATCATCTTTCTTTCTTTTCGTATGTTGATTGCTTCAGGGGCGTTGACTAAAAATAGCTGAAATCGTAAAATTAAGATCCATATTGCAATCGGTATAAAATATACATCAATGAATCAATCAGAGCACATTGCCTTATGCGCTTGTTGCGTGTTCGATTAGGTGAAATGAATAAAAGAGATATAAAACGTGTATTTTATAAGGGCGTTGACTAGGTAAAAAACGCGGGCTGCTCCGTTTCCCGCGTAAACTGCGAGGAGCGAGACAGCAGACGAACAACAATGACAGAGCATCGTAGCGGCCACTGGGGTGTGAGGAGAATGAGAACGCTGAGCTCCCTACTCCTCAGTAGCCACAGATTTGGTTTAGGTTTAAAATACATTCGAGCGAGTCTGAGAGACGTTTTTTCATCTTACCCGTATTACACCAGACAACCCGAATTTTATAATTGAAAAACACGAATTAAATCGAAGAACTACAGCTCACACGTGCGCGTGAAGAGTTCCGAATTCGCGAAAGGAGAAGAGTAGTGGGAGGTTTGTACTTATCCCTAACAACGCATGTTATTTGTGTCGCGACCGCCCAACGCGGCAGAGCCCGAAATCGCATAATTTTTCCGCCAAATATCGGCAGTTCAATGCTTCAGGATGGTCGTGATTCTTCCTAAGCCATTGATCCGATTGTAAAGATCTTGATCTTGATTCAAAGATAAAGGATATAGCTATGAAATGTCTTTCGCCAAATATTTAAAAAAAAATCACTTCTCGTTGTAACTCATCGCAAAGATGGCCTATTTTTAAGATTTGTTTTCGCAAAGCTGAAAGTGAAATCGCGAATTCGGCCAAATAGGTGACCCAGATACATCTTTCATCTATAAGAATCTTCATTAAAAACTCCATTATCTAGAAAAATGAGGAAATGAGAAGAAACGTCCTGAGAGTCTATAAGCGCGCGCTCGGCGAGGCCTAGTCAACGGCCTTATAAGCGATTTATTTTAAATTGAAAACGTATTTCGTTCCCCCCGCGCCCGCGCCTCCTCCGCCCCTGCCACCCTTCCCGCCTCTGCCCTTCCCGCCGCCACTCTTGCCACCTCCTTTTCCACCGTCCTTCTTCGCGCCTTTCTTCTTCGCTCCTTCCTTCTCCGTTCCTTCCTTTTTTGCTCCTTCCTTCTTCTCACCACTTTCTACTCCCTTTTCGTTCCGGCTACTGCTGGGCGAGGCGGACCAATGCCGCCGGTTCGACCACCTATACCTATAATAGATATTAGTAGTTTTTAACAATAGTTCAGCAATTTTTCAACACACAAACGAACAAACAACGAAATACATCTCGAAAAACCCATTTTTTCAACGAGAAATTTACTTTTGGCAATAAAGCGTGATTATTTATGAATATTTTGGAATGATCATGTGTAAGTTGATGATTTTACAATAAGAAAATGAAATCTCCACATTGACAGTGATGTCAAGCAAACACTACGTCTATTATGAAGGTTTGGAAATGATACTCTACTTTTGCGAACATTGTTATCGTTAAAAATAATGATTCTTTAGAATGTTGAAGTCAACATCTAGACGCGTAGGTCCGGTATGAGGCGAGTCGAGCGAGGGGTACCCGATAAGGCAAAACATAAACACCGAGAGTCGAAGTCGCAGGGGCGAGGGAAGGCAAGTGGATCATTAGCTCAGCGACAGCTCGAGGAGACGGTTTTGTTAGATAGAGTGGCCCGAGGATTCTCGGAGTTTGCTCCTGAATATCATAACGCAAGCTGGCATTCATATATTGATGTGTATAGCTGTTCATTCTTACGATTAAATAAAATCCTATCTTACTACATATCAGAAGTGGGATTACCGAGCGCACGTGTCAGCTAGTGCGAAGGTGAAGTGTATGGCCAGATATTGCGATTCTTACGAGTGACAGTGTGCACAAAACGAACGAGAAGAATGGGTAAACGTGGTTCACCTGACCGGTCGCGACGTCGTAAACGTTCGCGTGGACAACGTAGGGATCAAGGTCGAAAGAGGGAAGATAGGCACGCCGAAAGATCACGAACCAGGAGCCGATCACCGCGAAGACGGAGTCTGAGCCCTGAACGATCGAGTGCAAGGAGCAGGGACTCGGACATAGTACGCCTCACTGATGTCCTGAAAGAAATCGTCAATACTGGTCCCAGACGACTAAATCACGGTCATTACTTGAATGAGAAGTTCCTACCAGAGTTCGATCCAGTCACGAAAATCATATCGGCTTCGGAATGGATCGACAAGATCAACGACTGCGGTCTGGTGTACGAATGGGATGATAAGGTAAAACTGTATTTATCCGGGTGCAGACTGAGGGGTAATGCGAAATTGTGGTACGATGGGCTTACGCATACGTTCTTGAATTGGGAGGTATTTTCTCAAGAGTTGATTAAACAATTCCCGGGCGAGGAAAGTTTCGGTCGATTATTTCACGAAGTAACCGAATACCGGAGTAAACCGGGTCAGGACTTGCAACAGTATTGTTTCAACAAACTGCAGAAAATAAATAAGCTGAAGTTGACTATAGCTGAAGATCAGATAGTGGACCTTATTGCTCACGGTATTCACGACGAGAGCATTCGGACGGCCATGTTAACGGCTAGGTTGAGTACGATTGCAGATCTTAACCAGAGACTCAGTATTTTCCCGATAAATACTAAGCCTTTGGAGACTCACAGTAGTATAAAGAACCAAAATGGGCCCAAATACTCAAGGCAGTCAAATTTTAAGAGACCGGGAGATCGCGATTTTAGCAGCAAAAGGGAGAAGTTATGTCACGGCTGCAAAAAGCCAGGGCATTTTAAACGCGATTGCCCAGAGAGAGCAGACGGGAATAATGTTTCCGATACAAGAATTGATAACAAACCCGTGATGAAATGTACCTATTGTAAAGCCACGGGCCATTCGGAGGCAACATGTTATAAGAAGCGAGCTGCCGAAGCATCGAGAAAAAAACAATGACTAGAGGGGAGTACGTCCGAGGTGCTTGAGGTTGGTCGGGTTGACGAAGCAGCAAACGGGAGACCGGTAAAAAAATGTCTTATTAACGGCCAAGAAGCAGACTGTATGATTGATCTAGGGAGCGATTGCTCGTTGATACGGGAAAGCGTTGCTCGTTTGATGCGACTTCAACCCGAAAAGACTGATAGCGCCATAGTTGCGTTCAATAATACAGTGGGTATGCCAATCGCCCAAGCACGAATAAAAGTCGAAGTAGATCGCATTGAATATGACACGTTTATTTACATATTGCCGGATAGTCAACTCAGCAAAGCGATTTTACTCGGACGTGAGATTTTAGGTGTGCCGAGTGTCGCGGCATTGTCTGATGCATCGGGAGTTAAATTCTTTAAGAAAGGGGGGCAAAAGACAGACCTCCACGAGGTAAACTTGGTCACACAAGGAAGAAGGCCTATCCGGGAGGACGACATAGCGTGCGAGGGACTTGCATCGGAAGACGTAACTCGTTTGGTGAAGATATTGAACATATATCGCGGAAGCATATCGCTCAGTATGGAGGAATTAGGTTGCGCAGACGTACCAGGAATGAAAATTGAGCTTCTTGATCACGAACCCGTTGTTCGTCGACCATATCGGTTATCAATAGCTGAGCGCGAGAAAGTTAAACAAATAGTATCCGAGTTGGAAGCTAGCGGCATCATTAAGGAGAGTTGGTCGCCATACGCGAGCCCCATACTACTCGTGAAAAAAAAAACAGGAGATGAAAGAATGTGCGTGGACTACAGGGCCCTAAACAAAGTTACGAAACGCATGAAGTACCCGTTACCAATAATTGATGAACAAATCGACCGTTTAGGCGGAAAAAAGTATTACGTATCCCTTGATTTGAAGTCTGGGTTTTATCAGATCCCCTTACACGCTGATGCTATTGAGAAAACAGCCTTCGTGACGCCAGACGGGCACTACGAGTTTTTACGCGTAGCGTTCGGGTTGGTTAATGCGCCAGAATATTTTCAAAGAACCATGATGACAATCTTCAGGGGAACCGATTGCAACGTGTACATCGACGATATACTTCTCGCGTGCGATAGCATAGATGAAGGATTTGACTTACTAACCAGAGTATTAGAGATACTGCAGGGGAAGAAATTTTCAATAAACATTCGTAAGTGCCGATTTTTCCAAGAGAAAATAGACTATTTAGGGCGAGAGATATCACAATCGGGAGTGCGACCGGGGTTGCAGAAGGTCGATGCGTTGATGAAAACTACGTCTCCGAAGGACGTGAAGCAAGTCCGTCAGTTTCTCGGCCTTGCTGGTTATTTTCGAAAATTTATCAAGGACTTCGCAAAAAGGGTCGCTCCTTTGACACGATTATTACGTAAGGACTGCGCATGGGAATGGGGTTTAGAGCAGGAAGGCGCAGTGCAGGACATAAAGGGAGCTTTATCATCGCGACCGATTTTAGCCATTTTTGACCCGGCGTTAGAAACAGAAGTGCACACAGATGCAAGCGCGGTAGGGCTCGGAGCTATTTTGATTCAAAAGGACGACGGGAAGACTCACGTAATCGCCTACCACAGTCGAAAGACAACGTCAACGGAACAAAAATACCACTCGTACGATCTGGAAACGTTAGCGGTGGTCGACGCGCTAACGAAATTTAGAGTTTATTTAATAGGCATCAAGTTTACAGTGGTGACTGACTGTAGTGCCATCCGCGCTACAGCGACTAAAAAGGATCTCAACCCAAGAGTGGGTCGGTGGTGGGTTTACTTACAAGACTTCGATTTTGACGTGGTCTACCGACCGGGTACCCAGTTGGCGCACGTCGATTATTTGAGTCGAAATCCTATGCGGTGCTTGGCGGTTGACATCACTTCATCCGAATGGATAAAGGTTGCTCAGCTGCAAGATGACGAGATTAGGATTATTCAGGAGATACTCGCCTCTGGCGATATCCAACCTGACGTAAAGGAATACTTCGAGAAATACGATTTGAAGAGAGGGGTAGTTTTTCGTAAGACCGCAACGGGAAACAAATGGCTTGTTCCACGAGCGGCACGGTGGAATGTAGTGAAAATGTGCCATGACGATTCAGGACATTATGCGGTAGATAAGACCTTAGAGAAAATCAGGGAGCATTATTACTTCAAAGGTATGCGTAGATTCGTCACCAAGTATGTGAAAGCCTGTCTCAGCTGCCTATATTATAAGACACCCACGGGGAAGAAACCGGGATTTTTGCATCCGATAGAAAAAGTCGCTATCCCATTCCATACGTTGCACCTAGATCACGTGGGGCCGTTCAAACGCAGTACGCATAAAAACACGCAAATCTTAACCATTGTTGACGCTTTTACGAAGTTTTGCATACTGGAGGCGGTGCGAAGCGTCAAGACCAAGTACGTTATAAAGGCTTTGCTGACAGTCTTCGCGATGTTTGGTGTTCCTACTCGAATGATTACCGATCGGGGATCCGCATTCACGTCGCACTCCTTCGCAGCTTTTTGTAAGGAGTATGGCGTTAAGCATGTGCTAAATGCGGTGGCTACGCCCAGAGCCAACGGACAGTGCGAAAGGGTCAACCGCACTGTGTTGGACGCATTGGCTGCGACTAGCGCCGGGGAACCCGAGGACACGTGGGACGAGTCCGTAAAGAAGGTCCAAAGTGCCATAAACAGTACCACAAATCGAAGTACGCGAAGTACCCCGTCAAAACTACTGTATGGGTTCAAACCTCGCAGTATGGCCGATGCGGTGCTGGTATCCGCAATTCAGGACACCTTGGATCAGGTGGATCTGGAAGAGATACGAAAGGTGGCGAAGGACAACATTGATGTGGAGCAGGGGAGGCAGAAAAGAGCGTTTGACGCGAAAAGGTTCAAGCCTCCCCGGTACGCGATCGGCGACGTTGTCATGTGGAAGTCCAGCGCAGCGCCTGCCACGGGGGAGAGCCGGAAGCTGAATGCCAAGGCTAAGGGACCATTCAAGGTCAGGGCGGTCTTACCGAATGATCGGTACGAGGTCGAAGACCTCAGGGACATGAAGAAGACGCCAGGACAACGAACGGTAGTGGCAGTGGATCAGCTGAGTCCGTGGGTCATTTTTGACGCCACAGCATAGTACTGGTAAGACCATGTTTTAAAATTTAGGTGAATGATAGTAACCTGATGAGGCGAATGATAGTAACCTCTTGCGGTGAATGATAGTAGCCAGGTAGGTGAAAGATAGTAACCTGATGAGGCGAATGATAGTAACCTCTTGCGGTGAATGATAGTAGCCAGGTAGGTAAAAGATAGTAACCTGATGAGGCGAATGATAGTAACCTCTTGCGGTGAATGATAGTAACCTGGTGAGGGGAAAGATAGTAACCTCGTGGGGCGAATGCCAGTAGCCCGAATGTATTTAGACGACTTCTCTCCGATTTCGGAGCGAATACCGTATCGTGTATATCGTCTTCCCGCATGCCGAAACTTGAATAGTTAGTGACGGACGTTTATTTTCAGCTTGACGAATGAACAAGACTACGACGAGGACGTCGTAACATCTAGGAGGGCCGAATGAAGTCAACATCTAGACGCGTAGGTCCGGTATGAGGCGAGTCGAGCGAGGGGTACCCGATAAGGCAAAACATAAACACCGAGAGTCGAAGTCGCAGGGGCGAGGGAAGGCAAGTGGATCATTAGCTCAGCGACAGCTCGAGGAGACGGTTTTGTTAGATAGAGTGGCCCGAGGATTCTCGGAGTTTGCTCCTGAATATCATAACGCAAGCTGGCATTCATATATTGATGTGTATAGCTGTTCATTCTTACGATTAAATAAAATCCTATCTTACTACAATGTAGAGTACTATAGTGGAACTTATCTTTCTCCGAGAACAAAAAATTTGCTGAAATTTATGCGGTGAATCCAACAGTTTTAGCAGGGCTTGTTTGATAGTCAAAATACGAGAAGGATCGAATTATTGTTCTTGCGCAGTTTCATATCGTGTAAGGAGAATCCGATCGGACTCTGATTGTAGCCGTAAAAATATGCCCTTTCAAAATCCTGTCGAATTTATTCACTGCCGTGTATGTGATGATAAATTTGGTTGTAATATCATTTTATACTCACTTCTCATTGTGAGAGTGCCGTTCCCGCGACACGGTCCGCCCCTCTCGCCTGCTTCTCTTTGGTGAATTCTAGTGAATAAAATGTAGAGATGAAATCTTGAAAATTGTAAAATTTTGTAAACATCTGCGATATCAATGTACTACTAAAATCATGACAAAGGAAAACTTTATTCGTAACACAAATATATCACTTGTAATTGACTAAATTGGAATAACAAACACGGAAGAAGTCAGCATCGACAAAAAACCAGTATTTACAACTACTCCAATGATATACCTATCGAAGTGATGTAGTTGAATCGAATCGACAATGGCTCAGAATATTAGCATCAAGATCGTAGAATATTTTATAAAAAGAAACCGCACGCGGAAAAAATATGCAATAATGCAATTTTTCAAATAAGTAATAATTTTTTTTTCTGTTGCGTAATATTCTTGAGAATCTATGTTGTTTTATTATTCAATAACATGTATGCGTTGACAATAAGACAAGTTTTCAAACCATTGATAAAAAGTAAGAACGTTTATAGGGATGATCATTTTTTCGCATACTAGAGATTGATAAATTCGGTACAATATATTATGTAATTACCTGACTACTTCCCCCGTCATGTTTTCCCCTCTCTCGCCTGTGCTCCACCCGCTTGTCCGTCTCCTGCTGTTCCTTCTTCCGCTTCGCTTCCTCCAGCTTCTCAATCGCTTTCCCCCATCTCTCTCGCTTCTCTTCTTCCGATTCGTTCCTATCCTGCTTCTCCTTCTCACTTTCTTCCGCCTCCTTCTCTCCTTGCAACTTCTCCATCCCATGTCTCGCTTTTTCCAACTCCTTCTTCTCTTTCGCCACCCCTTCTCTCTCCTTCTCGAGCTCCATGCGAAGGAGCTGGATCGCCGCGAGCTCTTGCTCGGCCTGCTGCCGGGCCTTCCTCAGCGCGGCCATCTCCACCTCGATTTCGGACATTTTCTAATTCAGACGCAAATAATACAGCGAATAATTATGTTATCGACTAGTACATAGATAAATGGATAAATTGGACAGATTTTGGATAGATCGTTTATTAACATGCTTATAGCAATGTGAGGCATCAGCGTATAAACAATCAAATTAACATTACAGATGATATAAAGTATAGAAAGGAACAGACGTAATAGATGCACGATCGTATACAGAATAGGAGGAAAGGTGGATTGAGAAAGTATAAGTCGAGCGAGTCTGAGTCCAGAAATTAGCTACTTACCGCAACGGAGGTTTCAGGACGAATGTAAGGCAGCAACAGAAGAAACTGATGTATAATCGCAACAAACTGTTGTCACGCCGCGCCGCCGAGTAGTCCAGTCGGTTGGGAAATAAAAGCCAGTTTGTTTACGACTTACACAGAAAATGGGCCGAATTGAAATTTTTTTTCTTTAAATACTCAGAAAAATATATCGATCATTTTTACAAAGAAAAAAAAATTCGCGGAAATTCAATTGTTTAAAAACTAGCCATTTTGCAAGTAGCTTTGGATTGAAATATCTCGTAAACTATTGAAAAATAGTCGAGACATGCTGCGTATGAAATTTAGAGGAAAGAATAACGAACAAAATAAAAAAAAAAAACATGTCTCTACGACCAATAGTTTACGATGTATGAATTTTATAACAAAAAATTTCGGAGTCGCGCGCGCGCACGGACAAACAAATAGCTCTAACTTCGAGAAAAGTTAATCGATTTTGGATTTTTTTTTTCTAATTGTAGCTTTCATCAAGTATTATTTGCTGAATTTTTCCGAAATGATACTTGATGAAAGCTACAATTAAAAAAAAAAAATTCAAAATCGATTAACTTTTCTCGAAGTTAGAGCTATTTGTTTGTCCGCGCGCGCGCGCAACTACGAAATTTTTTGTTATAAAATTCATATATCGTAAACTATTGGTCGTAGAGACATGTTTTTTTTTTTATTTTGTTCGTTATTCTTTCCTCTAAATTTCATACGCAGCATGTCTCGACTATTTTTCAATAGTTTACGAGATATTTGATTCCAAAGCTACTTGCAAAATGGCTAGTTTTTAAACAATTGAATTTCCGCGAATTTTTTTTGTAAAAATGATCTATATATTTTTCTGAGTATTTAGAAAAAAAATTTCAATTCGGCCCATTTTCTTTGGAAGTCGTAAACAAACGCGCTTTTATTTCCCAGCCGACTGGACGAAAGGGCGTGAACGAGCAGAACGAACTTGGCCGGCGATTTGTTGCCTGGGACTCTCGGAAACGCACGAGGAATATGGAAGTTTACATCCAAGCAAAATGCATGAACAAATGCATGTTCTGTCGATATAATAATCAGACGGAATAATGACGGACAACGAAGATTGTCGGCTCGTATAAAATAATTTTTTGATGTCGTCTGTGGTGTGTAAAAAAAACGCCATTCACGGCAAAGACGGAGTTTCATGATTGATTAACGAAGAAAAAGGGTAATATTGGTTTTACCAAGAGAGTCATAAATTTGTTTCCGAGACATTAGAAAAATCATTTATCGATATCTTCGAACGCTTCGGAAGTCGAACGAATTTCGAGCGACTGAAAACTTCCAGTGAGAAAGTTGTTCATCGAGGTACAAATAAGTTTTCTGGAAAGTTTGACTTCGATCGGATGAATGGTTGAAAAATTGTGAACATTCTCATTCACCACCGCCTGCCTGTCGCGCGCGTAGGTTACAGCGACAGTATGGGTGCAGCGACTCTCAGTTCGCCAACGATGAAGAGTGATCAAAAGAAAGAGAATAATTTTTAAAACAGAAGAGAAAGATGATGATTTTTTTCTTAATTTTATTTTTGATTTTTTTTCATCTCCGTTGTAGAATATATTCGTATTCGCTGGTCTCTTCAGCACACCGATAGATCGTCCCGCGCGGCCCGCATCGCGATTCGTGGTGTCACGTGGTAATACTCGGAGAGAGAGCCGTGCTTTCGGCGGGCGTCCGGCGTCGGGTAAGGTTAGATCTGTTCACTCACGTGCTCTGCCAGCGGACGCCTGTGCTTGGCGCGCTGCCGGAATTTTATACAGGATTCAGTGTTCCCAACCTAGCCTGATCGAATCATCGCACCAGGGCCGTAAAATTATAGTGCACCCACAAAAATTATAGCGTCCTACGTTTTGCAGTTTTAAAGGGTAAAAAGATCATATTAACAGCTCATGTTCATACTAGTTCATAGTTGAAATCCAAGTTTGTTCCATTTATGAACACTACAAATTTCCGAAGGTTTAATAAAATATAACGCAGTAATAAAATTTGTAATAGAGTAAGAGCGCTCAAGTCGCAAAGTGACAGGGGACGGACGTGCAGCGTGCGTTTTGCGCTGTTTTTCAAATTTCAAATTTTTTCCAAGCGCATAACGGTTCTTGAGGAAATTATAGTAGATTCGCATTACATAGTACGAGCACTATGTTACATAGTACGCATGATCAAATTATGTGATATCTACTATCATTATGTTACGGTCGGGAACACTGACAGGATTTCTCGAAGACGTCTCCTGGATGTATTCAATTTGTAATAACATGTGTTCGACTACATCTACTGTGACGGCAGCAAACCCTATTGCTTGGTACAACATACGGCTGCGGGAGTCGAGGTCGTACTGTTGTGCATTCACACAAGGATTGAAAGGTAAATGTTCATAAACATTCAGGTGAGGTAATGTTTTGTCGTTATGTTTTCAAACAAAGCTGTGAGAGAAATTTCAAAATGCAAAATCACTATCCAGAGGCGTTGCTTGCTACACGTGTCTCATGTATTGAATCACGAGGTTCGGTTAGGTCAGAAGAGGATAGAGCATGAACATACGCAGTACGAGAGGCCTTTTGTTGGATTTTGTCGTGGAACATTCATGTCGCTGATCACATTTTTCGGTATTGAAAATGAACGTTTGTCCCATTTGTTCAAAGAACCGAATCAAACTCCTAGATAATTTCATGTGCCGAGTTCGATTTAACTTCATCTGTTTATTTGGAATCTGTAAATCTACTCATTTGACAGATAACAGAGAAGGTGTCGGGGAAGAATGCAGTCGCAACGACAGGGAAAGATCAGACGTCACGTAACAGCTGTAACGCCGAGAGAGTCTCGTCGAATAATTACAGTGACCATGCTTGCAGAACGCAGATGAGTGTATATTTCAGTATGTACTGTACCCGCAGTGTATAAACTATAAAGTAAATCTCATTTTTATCCTGTACAGATGATGATCCTGAGCCTCGACGGAGGGCCTTCGGAGATCCCAAGAGATTTATGAAAATCATTTGTGAAGACAGCGACAATGAATTTACCAGAGAAGAATAGAAACGTCAGGGCGATGGCAAAGAGACAGACGATAGTCCTCGATTGTACATCATCACCACTGGATCAAGAGACAGCATCTCCTGTAAAGCATCTGCCGTAACCAATCGCTGAGAGACGTCGACGACTAGCTTCGATAAATTCTGAGTCAACATGATGTTCACAGGATCTGAAAATCCTGGCAAACATGGAATTGGCCTTGATTTTTTTTTTTACAGCCTTGAAACTCCTGAAATATTCTGAAATTTCATTCAAAGTCTCCAAGTATTGTCAAAGTACTCAAAAAATCTTTAGTCCTGCGAAATTCCAAGTTTTTTTTTTCAACAAGCCTAGCAAAAATGTTTTTCATCTCACCTATGCATCGAATTCAGAAAAAAAGGCAACTTGTTGGTCTTTCAACGTTATATCAAAATACATACGTGCTTCAGCTTAGTTGATTTATTCAAAGGATTTTAGATAGCATTGATGATATGAATGTTAGTCTGGAACTTATGACAAATGCCTGGTATCTATAAATGGAAATTTCTCGTACACCCTGAATGATTATGCTGTACTTGCGATTTTTCAAGTGTTGAGCCAACTTGCAAACCAATAACAAGTATTTATTTAAAAAAAAAGAACAATGTTACTGGCGAATCGGGCATGGGTAATTCATAGTTGAGTACAGTCTTGTGAAAATTGTGATAATTACCCATTACTTTCACGATGTGTAATTCAATTTTCCTTTATCAATCACATTTGTAATGCGTAATTCAATTGGGTATGGTATATTACCAGAGTAATGGGTAATTAAATAAATATATACCGAAATAATCATATACAGAGAAGAATCATTGTCTGAATATCATTAGTTCTTCTATATATTTGATTATTTTGGTAACGTATAATTAAATGTTCATTTGATTACCGATTACTTTGGTAATGTGTAATTGAGAAGAAGAGCTGACATTTGTGAAATATTTTTTTTTCAATTCTCTGGAACGAATCTATAGATACGAATATTCTACTAACCATCGTCATATTGTGTATATAGAGCATATATTTTATGTATTTTTAATATTATTTTATGTAATGGATAATACGACTGATGAAATGAAATTATATTATAATTATTCAGTAAAACTGTTCACGTGTTATTTCATATAATTGTATTGAGAACCCATGGAATAATTGTAGAATAATGGAAATAAATGAACAAAATGCTCAATTATGAATCCAATAAATATTTTTACTTACCAAGCCAATACTGAAATTATTGAAAAGTATCATATCGCGAATATACATTTTATTAGTCTTCAAATCATCTCTGACTGCAGATCGAGTCACGTGGTACCAACCAGGTGTACCAACGTAACAGCGGTGGGAGAAGAAGAAGCAGAAAACTCGCGCGTGGCGATATCTTGCGGCCGTTATGGGGACTGATACATATAATAAATACTAATGGCCGTTCCCAGCCGTTTTACAATCGCTAATTACCACAAATTCGTAGAATACAACTGTGGCCTACACCGTTGTTGGAAACAAAGATGTTTTGGGATGCCCGTGTTCGGAATTTCTCACAGAATCGGGCTCTGGAGGCCGATTTTGCATTTTCGATGCATAGGCTTTGATATAAGTCGAAATAAGTGACACGGCCACACTTTGCGACAGGAAAAAAAAAAAAAACAACAACAATTTTATTTCATTTTATATTCGCTCGATCTCATTCCTCCTCAAACATCGGCTGCCAAAAGGACAATCCGATTAATACCCTCGTGTCGGAGATATTTGAGTAATTAGATGGATCGGTCAAAATCGACTGGACCCCCCCCTTAAGACTCTTTGTATTTTGATGAGTCGCATGCCCAAATTCAAACATTGTTTTAAATTTCTATAATGAATGACATACTTTTCTTTTGCCAAAAGCGTCGTTACAAGCTTCGCGATTTTACCCCCGGGCGGTATAAAATGTTCAGGACAGAGCGGTAGATCTTTATGGTGCTCATGAAGCTCTGCCGGATAATCCAAATCAACCTCGAGAATATAACCAATTGGTGAATCATCTCGCGTGGACAATACATCAACATTGGTGTGTTTCCACTCGAATGATCCACTCGGCAGATGCTCGCTCATGGCTGCACCATAAAGATTATTCACATCAAAATACATCAGATAAGATTCCGCTTGACTTGGATCAAAATCATTGCCCATAAATCGATTATTTGCTTTCGCATACCGATTGGAGCACTGTGCAACACCACCTCGAATGCTTTTCTCCACAAACAATATCATTTCAGCGTCGTCCAAAAGCTGCAGGCTCACTTTTGTATGCTTTAGCATCGCATCAAAAGCAAGCCCTGGCGCGGTATAATAGTGAAGCGGATCCAAATTATATGTTCTAAAGCAGCTATCACGAAAATTCTGAAATATATCGGCCAGGAGAAGCACATCCGTTTTCAAATATAAATCTGAATACTCCCCTAAGGTGTGTAAGTTGAATTTGCTCCAAACAGTTTTCGCATGATTGTAATCAGCATCACTAATATGCGAATCGCTCAGCTTTGAATAAAAATCTGTCTTGTCTGGTAATTTTGTCACGTCAAGTTTTTCCCAAGAATCAATGTATTCATATGGGAAAACACCTTTGCGGGTCATTAAATCAAACTTTTCAGGATTAGTATAGAATTTAGCTGTTATCTTTTTATCGTTGTTATCAATATATGAGGCCAATTTTTCCAGCCCACTTGCCATGAAGCGGAACGAGTCTATGAACTTCAAGTGCATATTGGTGTTGGAAACCCTCTTAGTGAACGATATGTATTTCTCTTTATTGATAGGCAACAGAGAGATCTCACCCGGAAAAGTTGTGGCTCAAGACTTTATAATAAAGTGCGAATCATACCCCGACAAGTTATGAAACACTACCGGAATAATATGTTTTTCGCGAAAATTGATGTTGCACCGATTATGCGCAGCCCCACGATATTCACCCGTAAAATGACAGTGATCGTGACATTTTTTCTCAGTTGCAGCAAATGGTTCCTCGCAGATATGGCAATTTTTCGCGCGCATATGTCGATCGCGTTGTGTTTGATTCAAATTTTCCATCGGGATGATATTTTTAATTCGTGACTCTACTTTCAATGATAATTCACACATATGTTCGTTGCACCATTTAATGCAATCAGGCCCGCGATGAGCTTGATATTCGGATAATTTATCGTCGTATGCGCAATGCACATAGAAGGCTGCGCTGTGCGGAATATGCTCTTGAGATTCATTTATCGTTGGCTTCAATATACACTCTAAATCCGCGTATACAACGAACGGCACGGTGCCCTTGTTGTGATAATTTGTAAATGTCAAGTTTTTGTTTGGTTCAGGGAGCCGCATTCGAATATCATTGAAGTTCATGCAATCTTGCTTATGATTTTCGTAGGCTTGTCGCATTTGAAAGTGACACAGGCATCGATCGCATAAGAATTGCATACCGTTGTGCTTTGACACCTGTTCCCCTACTAAACGCCAAAGATTCTTGATCCAAGTAAAATGAAATCTTGGCTTGAAACTGACCAAGTCGTCGTCATCGCCATGATTCATGTCACTATGGGTCTCAACCATCAGCAAATGAATTGTGGAAGCTGCTAAATTTGCAACATTTTTGCTCAGATATAGCGGAACAATGACACTTTTCTCAGACTTTGCATGATTGGAGAAAGTTTGAGATTCAATCCCGTATACATTAATTCTTAAATTATTTAATTTTTCAAATTTCTCCACATCATGCAAAGTCATGGGAAAATTGATACCTGCGCAATTGAGCTCTGAGATATACGGCTCATAGTTTGTCTTCATGTTCGGGTGGTTGTTGTTGGCTGGGTGAAGAGCAGCTGTGACTGACCACAAAAAACAGCGATCGTCGTTGTTCCGCACGTTGACCACTGCATGCTTCCGCTGAATATCTTCAGGCAGCTTAATGAACGTGGAGAGCCCTCCGCTGAGGGGCACGTAGTGGTTGATGTTGACCACGGCATTGATGATTTCAATCAAACTCCATCCAGAATCTCGTTGCTCAAAATCTTTTACCTTCACCAGCAGAATATTGGCTATATTGTTCTCAAACCAACTATTAAGATCCGTTGATGGAAGAATTGGTGTATTGCATGTGTTGAAATATTTGATTTCCGTGCAAACGATGTCGTCCTTGCTGTTCTCAAACTTGCATGATAATACCACATTTGCCTTGATATTACCCTCGGTACGTAGTACATTTCTCAGACGTTCCACTAGCACGACCCCAACATCCCGCAAAAATCCGCCCAAATCTGAATGTTTGAGATTCGTGACAACACCAGTGCGGATTCGACCATCGAATACACTATTCACGTCACTCCATCGAACGCGATCGGTTATATTGTTCTCCGCGATATTGCCTGCACCAACAACCTCGCGTATTTGATGTTGTTGGAACTTGGCACACCATGATTGTATTTGCGAAATCGTATTTTGAATGCTTTGCTTATCGCTCACACGTGTGTTGGAATGTAACAAAATATTATTTAAAGATTCTACGTTCTTCAGCCCAAGATCTATCCAACGTGTGATAATATTTTTGCGTGTTTGCTCGTCGGTCTCGGTATGTAGCAAATTGTAAGCAGATTCCATCAACTTGAGAAGATCGGTGTATATTTTTATATCCATGATTACTGCTATCGCTCGTCAGAGTTATACTTTTCACGTTGAAACTTGTGCGTGAATGATTGCATTCCCCGTTTTGCATTCGCCTTATATATGCACATGTCCATTGAAATAAATAGAAAGGGTGGAGTCAAACCCCCATATAATAATAGCTGCACATGGGTATTTGTGCTACTTATTTGAAAGATAAAATCATAATTCGATTGCCCCAACTGGACTCTAACTGAAAATTAGGAACTTTCGCAAACACGAAAATAGAAAATGTACGGTTTACAAAATTTCACGAAATTAGAAAGTTTACAGTTTGAACAGATATGGACATTTGCGTTAATCATCGGAAAGATGAAATCATAATTCCACAGCTTAATTGCACTCCAACTATTCCAAATGATGCACTTTCGCAATCACGAAAATAGAAAATGTACAGTTCGAGAAATTTCACGAAATTAGAAAGTTTACAGTTTGAACTGATATGAACACATGCGTTAATTATCAGAAAGACAAAATCATCATTCCACCGCTTAATTGCATTCCAACTACAGTCATACCTCCGAATAGGGCCGCTCGAAGGCGGTTAGGGGAGTATGATTCTTGGAAATGCCTTTCCCCCACCAATAGCTTGCGAGCACGACTCGGCTCGACTGCCGGCTCAACCTCTGAATAGGGCCACTTTCCAGTCGCGTCATTTGCACTTTATTTTAGAGGTGACGCTGTTTCTTTCTCACTTGATTTTTGGTAAGTATAAAATATAAACTTGTCTCAAGTGCAACAAGTTGACTCGATATTTTTTATTTTGAGTGTTTTGTGTTTCTTACATCGAACAAAACCTCAAAAGGACAAATGAAATAATTTGAGTTATTCAATGTGATTCCGAATAAATGTATGAGTCTAAGAATATTTTGCAGAATGAAATATTACATGTTGGATTATAATTAAGTGATTCGAAGAGTTTTATCATAGCGGCCCTATAGAGAGGTAATTGTCCAAACACTCGTCAACAGTAATGTAGTGGGGGAAGCGCTCGAGCAAGGATGAGGAGAAGCGGCCCTATTCAGAGGGGCCCTATTCAGAGGTATGACTGTATTTCAAATTATGTACTTTCGCAAACACGAAAATAGAAAATTTACAGTTCGAAAATTTTCATGAAAAATAGAAAGCTTACAGTTCGAAAATTTAACTAACATAGTAACAGTGCATGGATATTTGCGCCTATTATTGGAAAGATGAAGTCATGATTCGATGGCTTAATAATGCCCCTTGCTATTTCAACTTATGCACATTCTCAATCGCGAAAATAGAAAATTTACAGTTTGGAAATTTTCACCGGTATAGTAGCGGTGCATGAATGGCCATTAGCGCTAATTATCCCCTAGTGCTATAAAAAGACCTACGCCGACATGGTGGAATATTAGAAACTACAGTGACAGCTGCCCATCAATTTGACAAGTACGAATAAGTGAAAGAAAAGCTAAAAATGACAAGTGGATTCTATTGCCGACTTGGTGGATTATCGGTGCATGAAGTGGGTAAGTCTGATTGATGAATATTAATATTTTTCCAAAATTGCGATGTATGTCCCAACCGGCACTTCGTTGAATTGTGGCTTGTGATATATTAAATTATTTTACCCCGTGTAAGCCCACATCATCAATATTGCAGAAATGACCGAATGGGAAAATGAGGTTCAGGCGATTGTGAGATGCATTGCCAACTTTTTTGATCTTGACGATGACATGAGGAGCTTCAGCGATCTAGAATTTACCACGGAGGTGATTGGATGGTGGTTATGGCGACGAACCCATTCCATGGGGGAACCACTGTACGGACTACCTACTGATCCCATTTCGGTCCCGGGAGCGTGTGTCACATGTTATAACATGTTGGTGGAGGCTGCTAGGCGAGCCATCATTATTCGCAGAAGATGTCCACCAACACCGCCACCCTTTTGAATAATTGAAAGCGTCTGCTCACTCTCGATTTCGCCAATTAAAATAAATAAATATACTACATGTCAATGGCATACTTGATTATTCACCCTCACCACCCCCACCTCCACACCTCTCGCTATCTCTCTCTCTCTCTCCCTACCCGGACGGACACGCTTTATGTCCCCCCCGCCCGGACAGTCACTTTCCAGAGGTCTTTTCTGGTAACTGGTATTCAGTTCTGGAATTCCCTGCCGACAGTAATCACTTCTGCCCCTACGCTCACGGTTTTTCGACGCCTTGTGTTTAGATTTCTGCTGTCCGAGGAGGGGCGTGAGGGTGGGATGTCCGGGTAGCTCACTCTATCGCCTCTAGCACCTATCTCCTACCGCCTATCTGTTCTCTTACTTCTACTTTTACTTTTACTTTTACTTTTACTTTTACTTTTATCTATAGTTCTATTTTTGTTTTTAACCTTGATTAATTATCGTCTTTTTGAGGCTAATTTTATTTAATCTTAATTTAAATTTTACTCTTGCTTTATTTTAATTCCTGACTAGTGGCGGTTATCCTTCCCCTTACCGTAAATTGCATATTTTACTTTACTTTATTCTTACGATCATACCGTCATTTATTATTTTCATTTTCATCTTTTTTTCATTTATTTTTATCTTATTTTCACACGCCTCATCTTATACCTATGTACCTTAACTTGTATCAGCTCTTCTTTTCGTATGCACTTATACTTGTAATTCCTCCGCCTCTGTATTTTGTCTGTGGCCCTTAGGGAGTATTGCTCCAGGGTCAAATAAATTTTCTTTCTTTCTTTTCTTTCTCTCTCTCTAATATCGAGTTAGCTGCCATAATTTCCAAACAGATTAAAGCTAACAATGCCATTGCTATTAGATTAAATAGTCTGCCTGAATTACTTGAGAGGTTAGACAAGCAGGATGGCCTTATTGCCAACCTTGAGGCTAGTATTGCTCGTCTTGAGGCAAGCAATGCTCTTTTTACGCGTGAACTTGAGCGTTTTAGGACCTCCTCTTCTTCTGGGACCTCGCCTGTCACCACTGAGGTCATTCTGGCGGGCATTCCGGCTGCCATCGATGAGGCGCCCAGATCCATCGTCCAGAAGATCTTTTCTGCTCTTGGAACCCCTGATTCTTTGGGTGATGTCTCCAACATTCGTCTGTTGAATAAAAGACAGCGTGATGGGTCGGCTACCAGTCCAGGATCGTCGTCGTCGAATACATCGGGTACCAAGTCGCTTATTGTCACGCTTAAATCGGCTCTGGCGCGTGATCATATTATTTCTTTGAAGAGAGCTAAGAGAGATTTACCTATTCGTGAGGTCTTTCATGTATCTCGTCCCGGCGTGATCTTTGTCAACGAGTTTGTTCCCGCGGACGTCTACAGTCTTCTTCGCCGGACTAAAGCTAAAGCCTCTGAATTGGGCTTCAAGTATGTGTGGATTAAAGCTGGTGTTATTCGAGTACGTAAGGCTGATGGGACTCCGGTCGTTACCATTACTTCGGATGTGGATATTCGCAAGCTCATCTGACATCCGCGCTCTCCTACCCCGGCTCCAGTGCTCTCTCTTTCTTCGATTTCTGTAGCTCAGTTCAATGCCAACTCGTTACTTGGTCATTTCGATTTTGTCAAGGCTCATCTAGCCTCCAGCTTTTATCATATTATTTCTATTTCTAAAACCTGGTTGCATTCATACATTTCTGATGATCTGGTGTGCCTTGACGACTACTACCTTATTCGTAATGATAGAGAGGGTAAGCAGGGTGGGGGTGTGGCTTGCTACGTCCATGTGTCTCTTAAGGCCAAAACCTTGGCATCGTCACCTGGTCCATTTTCCAATGCTCTTGAATTCATTATTTTAGATATTCGCGGTCCGGCCAGTCAACCGCTCCTTTTTGCTAGTCTGTATAGACGACCGAAAGGTCTTCTCTTTGACGATTTTATCGGGTCATTTACTTCTCTAGTAACTAAGTATTCTAACATTATTATCTGTGGTGACCTCAACTGTAACCTGCTCAGCGGTAACGTAGAGGCCACGTTCCTTCGTGAGTTTGTTTTATCCCAATCTCTGCATATTGTCGAGTCTGACGCCACATATCATACCTCCAGGTCCGACTCATGGCTTGATGTTTTTATTATTGACAATCACGATAAAATCCTATCTTTTACTAAATCTGACTCCCCTTTCATTGCGGGCCATGATTTAATTGAGCTTTCTTATAAGTTTGATACTGCTCGTTCACAGCGGCGTACAATAGTGTGTCGTGATTTTAGAAATCTCGACCCAGTGGCGTTTGAGGCGACGTTTAGTAACGAGCTTTCTGCTAACTGTAGTGAGTTGCCTTCCTTCAACTCATCATGCTCCGATGTTGATCGCTACTCCAATGCTCTCAATGATCCTCAAATGTCCATGCGCCGATTCGCTCTTTCTCCGTCTGCAAGCCCCGCGCCCCTTGGCTTACGGATCAGCTAAGATCTCGCATTAAGTTTCGTGGCATGTTATACAAGCAGGCCAAGCGCTCAGGTTGTGACCTGGCCTTCACTAGGTATAGGCAGTTTCGTGACCAGCTAAAGGTTGAATTGAGGCGTGCTGCTGACGACTTTAATTGGCGTTCTCTCTCTGGTATCACTGATTGTGCTAAGTTGTGGCGTGAGCTTGCGAACCTTGGCTTAGTCAAACCCCGCGTTATCTCTCCGCTTACTTTTTTCTCTGCCGATGAGCTTAATTCGTCGTTTGTAGCTATTGCGAACTCTGCTTCTGATCTTAATGCTTTGCCTTTTAATCTGTACGACTCTGACTCTTTTAATAATTTTATTGACTCAACTTGCCAGGGTCTGTCTTTAGCCAGGGCGACCTTTGTGTTCTCGCCTATCACGCCTGAAAAAGTCTTTTCGATTACTAGATCGTCAACTTCTCCATCGAGGGGAGCGGGCCCGGACGGTATCTCGCTTTACGTAATTCACCAGTTACTCCCTAGCTTGGCCATCGCTCTGGCGCCGCTTTTTAATCACTCTCTTAGACTGGGCTTTTTCCCTCCGTGCTGGAAGCGTGCGTTTATACGTCCTCTACTAAAGTGTAACCCGCCGCGTTCTACGTCAGACACTAGGCCTATCGCGAATCTATGCGAAATCTCTAAAATCTTTGAGCGTCTAGTTCACTCTCAGATTCTCGAATATGTGAATGGTCATCATCTCTTTGACCCTTACCAGTCTGGGTACAGAGTCGGTCTTAGTACTCAGACTGCGCTGCTTAAGTTGTCTCATGATATCAGGCGTGCAGTGGACGATAGACGTATCACGTTGTTGGTCCTTTTTGATTTTAGTAAGGCGTTTGACACAGTTAACCATCTTCTTCTTCTTAGTAAACTTAGGAGGGTGGGTTTCTCTCACGATGCTCTCCGGTGGGTCTACTCCTATCTCTCGGGGAGGTCACAGGCGGTGGTTAATGATAACGGTGACTGCTCGTCGTGGGCGCACACGTACTCGGGGGTACCCCAGGGTTCGGTGTTGGGTCCTTTACTATTTTCCCTATTCATAAACGATATTGGTACCAACCTTCTTTATACGCAGCATCTTATCTTTGCCGACGATACACAGATTTACCTCTCCTGCCCTCCCTCTGAGTTGGCGGACGCAATTAATAAACTTACTCATGATGTTGGGATTATTGCTAATTTTGCGGTTACCAACGGTCTTAAGCTCAACCTTGGCAAGTCCAAGGTCCTCATCTCGGGCAGTGGAACCTTTATTAATCGTCTTGATCTTGACAGCCTTCCCCCCACAGTTGTGGATAGTACAGTACTCCCCTATGTGAATGAGGTGCGGAATCTGGGGGTGGTCATGCGTTCGAATCTTTCCCGGCGTGGTCATATCCTTGCTGTCTCTAACAAGGTGAATTTTTCATTATACAAATTGAAGTACCACCGTAACGCCCTGTCGCGCGAACTTAGGGCTAAACTCATTGTTACGCTGATCTTTCCTTTATTAGACTACTGCTGTCTCGTCTACAACGATCTCACTAAGGAACTTAACTGCGTACTGCAACGCTTGCAAAACGCTTCTATCAGATTCGTTTTCGGCCACCTCCGGCGAGATGAGCATGTCACGCCGTACCGTCGTCAACTGGGCTGGTTTTCCGTTCGATCAAGACGTTTATATTTTCTGGGTATCACCGTATTTAACTTCTTTCGCGGTTCCCTACCGCCTTATTTGGCCGATTTGTTTGTGCGGCATGTGCCGTCTCTTAATCGGCCTACGCGTCGGGGGAGCTCCGTGGCGTTCGTCGTTCCGTCTCACCGTACTGTGACGTTTCGCAACTCGTTCTGCCTTGCAGCCGTGTATTTCTGGCACTCTCTTCCAGAGGACGTCATCAGTATTCATTCGCCGCGTCTGTTCAAGTCTGCACTTTTCGACTACCTTTTTGGGAGGGACACTGATTCTTTTTAGCACTACTTTAGGTTTTTTATTTTGAATTAGTCTTAGTTATGTTACTATTCTTATATTGTATTGTATTTGTTTATGCGGCTACTTTCTATCTTCTAGCCCTTGCTCGGGCACTCTTATTTTTACTGTTAGTTTACCTCTTTCGCTTGTGCCTGTACTCTGTCATTCTTTCTTATATTTGCTTTATTTACTTATTACTGTACTGTACTTTTATTTACTTTACTTTTACTTTCCTTTACTTTATTATTTTTCTTTTCTTTATCTCATTTCTCTTTTTACTTTTCTTTTTCGCATTTATCTATTTCTCTATTGTATGTTCTGACTTTACTCTTTTTTCTCATCTGTATGTCTATTTTCTACTTTACTTTACTTTATTTTATTGTACTTTTGTTGATGTATTTTGGCCTGTGCCTCCTTTGCCCCAAGGTTCCTCCAGGGCATAATAATAAACTCACTCACTCACTCTCTCTCTCTCTTCTAACAAAGCTCAAAAGGTTGAATTTTTCTCCTCTCGCCCTCAAATTTCTCCATTCATATCTCACTGAACGCAAGCAGGCTGTCAGAGGAGCCAACGGAGAACTCTCTGAATGGATCAACACGACGCTGGACGTACCGCAGGGATCTGTCCTGGGGCCTCTTCTCTTTATTACCTATGTTTCAGAGCTTTGCAATGTTTTACACAAGTGCAGCTACAATTTCTACGCGGATGACCTGCAACTCATGATCGAATGTGAATCTTCCAACATCCTTGATGGCATCGCACAGGTCAACAGGGACGTCGAGGCGGTCTGTGACTGGGCGACCGAAAACGGGCTACAATTAAACAGTGGTAAGACCAGGGTGATATTGGTTGGGTCCACCAGGTACATAAACTCTTTTGATTTTAACACTCTGCCGCGAATTCAAGTTAGGGGGACTGGAATTGCTTACTCGGCTGAACTTTGCATTCTCGGGGTCACTCTAACGAATGACCTCTCATGGAGAAGACATATTAATAACGTCACCAAAAGAATATACAGCACTGCCTGCCAACTTCGTCACTGCCGCAAACTTTTGCCTTTACAGATACGCATACAGCTAGTATCAACTTTGGTTTTTCCACTGATCGACTACTGCTGCATCATCCACCTTGACTCGACTGACGAACTCACCTTACTACAACAAAGAGCCCTTAATTCGTGCGTTAGATTCATCTACAACATCCGTAGGGACGAACATATCACCCCCTACTTCACTATGCTAGGTTGGCTAAAAATTGATGCCAGAAAGAAATGTACACTGGGGTGTATGATGTATAACGTCCTTAAATCTTGCGTACCAGTATACCTGAAGGATAAGTTTAAAAGCAAAGATCAGGCAGGAATCAGAGGCACGAGAGTTTCATCAGAAAATCTTGTCATTAAACCATGCAGGACTCAGTATTTCAAAAAATCATTTACGTACGGAGGTGCAGATCTATGGAATTGCTTACCCCTAGACATTAGAAATTGTAAGTCTCTAGTCACGTTCAAGTTTAAACTATTCAACTATTTATTCATCATGAAGCTAACACTCGTACTTGATAATCATGAGAGAAGGAACTCAAACAATCCAGTCGAGTCAAGTATTCCAAACGTTGCCTGACGTTTCGGCAGTTATGTTCTGCCCTCATCAGAGGCTAATTTTATTAAAATAAAAAATACAAAATACATAAGATACAAAACTTAACGAAAAAACAAACAAAAGTCAATAGTAAAGAACGAAGTGAGTCAAGAAAACACAAAACAATGGCACCAATTACAGAAAAAACTATTCAACAAACTATTCAAAAAACATGGTCAAAAATTAAGGTAAAAAACAACAAGTAGAGTCAGAAAATTAAAAAATTAAAAAAAAAAATTAAAAAATAATGATAGACGAAATGACAGTCTCACTAAGAAAAGCAATTAAAATTACCTTACTGAAACGGTGTTCGGTGAAAAAAAGCCCAGTGGCATTGAACCACACATGGTCACTCTAATAGGCTAAACTGAGTGTCAACCTGAGCTGGGCAAACGTAAACTAAAGACAAGCGTGGAAACACTCATTATATAAGGACTCAGCTGAGACCTATCCCAAGAGTTAACGTACTTTACAAGTGTCAAAGTAAACAGTAAAAACCGATGACGTCGATGGATGACGTCAATGGATGACGTCAATAGATGTTATGATACTGCCTAAGCTTTTTTCACCCAAAACAACCCCACTAGGTATACATAACAATAAAAATTAAAAATAAAAACACAATGCCTAAGAACAACTTTTTGATCTAATCCTATGTAGCATGTTAGAATACGGTTGATATAATCTTTTTGTGTCCTCTTTCTTATTGAGACTGTTCTGTTGCAAATTAATATGCAGCATCTCAGAGGTGATTCGTTTAGACCAAACAGATTCCCTATCTAGAATTAGCACATCATTCCAATCAAATGTGTGGTTATGTTCAATCTGGTGTAGAGACACGACCGAGTGTGCTTCAGGGTTTTTCTTAAGATTATCTCTATGTTCTTTTAGTCTAGTCTTAAGCTCACGTTTGGTCTCACCGACATACGATGCAGCGCAATCATTACAATTAATCTTATAAACTATATTACATTTGTCAAGTTTATCTACACGGTCCTTACCCTTAGTGATAACAGAGCTTAAACTTCTGTCATCACGGTAGTGAATGGTCCAGTCCGGCCTAAAAAACGAATGGTACCGATACCGTATATTAGTGGTTTTTCTGAGAGATTAGGGAGCTCTCTTAAGAAGTTTGACTTGACACCTGTCTTCTGTGTGAATAGTAATTTAAGCTCTGTTATCACTAAGGGTAAGGACCGTGTAGATAAACTTGACAAATGTAATATAGTTTATAAGATTAATTGTAATGATTGCGCTGCATCGTATGTCGGTGAGACCAAACGTGAGCTTAAGACTAGACTAAAAGAACATAGAGATAATCTTAAGAAAAACCCTGAAGCACACTCGGTCGTGTCTCTACACCAGATTGAACATAACCACACATTTGATTGGAATGATGTGCTAATTCTAGATAGGGAATCTGTTTGGTCTAAACGAATCACCTCTGAGATGCTGCATATTAATTTGCAACAGAACAGTCTCAATAAGAAAGAGGACACAAAAAGATTATATCAACCGTATTCTAACATGCTACATAGGATTAGATCAAAAAGTTGTTCTTAGGCATTGTGTTTTTATTTTTAATTTTTATTGTTATGTATACCTAGTGGGGTTGTTTTGGGTGAAAAAAGCTTAGGCAGTATCATAACATCTATTGACGTCATCCATTGACGTCATCCATCGACGTCATCGGTTTTTACTGTTTACTTTGACACTTGTAAAGTACGTTAACTCTTGGGATAGGTCTCAGCTGAGTCCTTATATAATGAGTGTTTCCACGCTTGTCTTTAGTTTACGTTTGCCCAGCTCAGGTTGACACTCAGTTTAGCCTATTAGAGTGACCATGTGTGGTTCAATGCCACTGGGCTTTTTTTCACCGAACACCGTTTCAGTAAGGTAATTTTAATTGCTTTTCTTAGTGAGACTGTCATTTCGTCTATCATTATTTTTTAATTTTTTTTTTAATTTTTTAATTTTCTGACTCTACTTGTTGTTTTTTACCTTAATTTTTGACCATGTTTTTTGAATAGTTTGTTGAATAGTTTTTTCTGTAATTGGTGCCATTGTTTTGTGTTTTCTTGACTCACTTCGTTCTTTACTATTGACTTTTGTTTGTTTTTTCGTTAAGTTTTGTATCTTATGTATTTTGTATTTTTTATTTTAATAAAATTAGCCTCTGATGAGGGCAGAACATAACTGCCGAAACGTCAGGCAACGTTTGGAATACTTGACTCGACTGGATTGTTTGAGTTCCTTCTCTCATGATTATTCAACTATTTATTAGCTAGTCAGGGACACGGAAATATTGTACTTTAATCTAGTCATCTAGGAGGAGTCCTTCCGAGGGTCTTTGGGCCATGGTTTTTCCTGCGGATGTAGAGCAAATGCCAGGACTCGCCGAGGAGGCCTCCATGGCAAGCCAAATCCACCTCACTCGGCATTACTTAAAAACTGTGATAGGATACTCTGGTCTTCCACTAGTCTTAGATTTATTAGTTCTTTTTATTTTTGATTATTCATATCTCTATTTTTTTTTTATGTTGTTATTTTTATACTTTGTAACGTGGCAAACGTTCTGACCTCCTCCTCCCCAGCCTTACGGACGTACTTAGTCCCGAACCCGTCTAAGTATCGGTCCTCGCGATTTAAATTCCTCGCGCCGTCGTCCAGCGGAGCCATTTTGGTTGCGAGTCGCCACTTGCCGGTGACCGGCAACAGTCAGCGCCCGCAGGACGACTGGCCAAATTCCGTACTAAACGGAAGAGGAAGAATCGCCACTTCTTGTTGAACCGCGGACGCGACAACCAGTACCTTTTGGCGAATTGCGATTTTTCTTTGTGAGTGAGAGTGAGAGTGAGAGAGAGTGGATTCCGATTTATTATAACGACCCGGCTTTGCCCTACTTTGATTCGTGCGATTTGGATTTCGGAATACTGGACTACTGCTTTGGATAAATACGACGATTTGGCGATACCCCGGACACGAGCTGACTCCCGGACTACCACCGACGCCGGTTCTACGCCCTACAAGACCTTCCCAAAGGTAGGATCCTTCCGTTTTACCCCCTTTTGCCATTCCCCGTCGTGTTTTGCTCATTTCAGGATCCTACGAGTCTCGTGATACCCCAGAGCCCTCGCCAGTACCCACGTGCCGTTTTCCCCGCGAGTCGTTAGAGTTCAAATTGTCTAGTTCCCTTTTAGTTCGCCTAGTTCCGTCCCCCAGCGCCACCGTCGCGACTCTTTTGACGTCACGCGTCACAGCGCCACGCTGTTGCGAGTTAGAGAGTCCGAGGTACCCCAGTTTCGCTTCCCCCACCCCTCCCGCGCGCAAGCCGAGCGATCGCCCAGCGCAGTCAACTTTCAGAGACCAAGCTGAACACTTGGTCTTGTCGAGTTGACAGCTGGTCGCGAGGCGTCTAGTCGGAGTGACTGGAGGAGTGCCTAGAGCCACCTCGTCACTCCAGTAGAGTCATTTTACTTGTTATTTAATTGTTAGATTTTTGATAATTGTTTAATTTTAGAGTTTAATTGAGAATTGTTATTTAATATTTAGAGTAGAGTGTAGAGTTAGAGTCACTATTTTTTGTACAAGATTTTTTATAACAGACGCCAGGTAGCGGGCGGTAATTCGCGACCTTTTTCTTTTTTTTTTCTTTTTTGAATAAATATTTCTAGTCAAATTAATATAATCGGTGTCTTTATTCCTCGCCCCCACGGAATCCCTCTACCTAGGCTTAAGCTAGCTGTAAGCGAGAGAGTGAGAGGACTCCGCGCCCGGAGTCTGGCGCCCAACTATCTATCCGAGGAGGCCAGGTTTGTATTCGGCTTACCCCTAGGCGAACCCGAGTCTAGGACGAGTCACCGGTTACAACTTATTTTTTAACTTTTACACTAGCACGACTATTATACCAAAAAATTGTATCGTAAGCCTCAACAATTTCTTGCTATACTGTAAATATGAAAGCCAGCGCTTGAGGGGACACGTCCCAGAGCGCTTAATAAATGAATCTATCTATCTATCTATCTCAAAAAAAAAAAAAAAAAATTACAAAAAACTTATAAAAAACTCATAAAAAAAAGGGTGTTTTTTATGTTTTTTATGGCGCAGAACTCTCTTATCCCCTCTACTCTCCGTTGAAATAGACGAACATAACACTTCGATAATACAGCGTCCCTAGTTGAAGGTAGCTCAAAGCCCATAGTTCCAAGATGATAACAATGCTAGAAAAATTAGTAGTAATATATCAAAACCTCTCATATAATTCTATGTTATTTTATATCTTTCACAGTCACCTGGGCCATTCCTCTCGTATAATCAATCCATTGGAATAGACGAAGATAACACTTTGACTAAACGACGTTCCAAACCCAAGGTTCCGATTATCACTCCGTTGAAATAGACGAACATAACACTTCGATAAAACAGCGTCTCAAGTTAAGGGGACCAGTATAGCTTGAATTTTTGAAAAATTCGGTTTTTCGTTTTTTGCAGTTTATGTCACCTAAAGGTCTCCTCCACCTGTAAAAAAATTGTCTTCGACGAAATGGTCATGGTTACCAAGTTACCGGCAATAGTTTCTCATTTGGCTGTCGCGATCTGGCTCGAATGGCGCTGACGCTTGATTTCGATATTGATCACATGGTTTGTGATCTCTATTACTTTTCCAATACTTTTCGAAGTTGCGTGAGCGTTTCCGTGATTTTCTGTTGGTTGGAATTGAAAATATAAATAAAAACAGTACTTTTCAGTACTAAATAATCTTTCATTTATTTCTCCCGATAACTAGCGTGTTATTGTTATACGAGTGTTGTGCTCCGAAGTGTAATATAACCTAAAAGTAAGTATTCTATAAGAATAGTAATATCTACACTAAGCTTCTGCCGACGTGTGTGTGCGGCCGAAGTTTTTTTGCTTTCTGTTCACAGATTTTTTCGAGTTTCTTAGTAACGTCAAAAGAAAATATATATAAAATTCATTCAATATGAAAAAAAGAGAGAGGAGTTCGGGTCTCGGCAGAAAAAGAACCATTGGCCGGCCAAAAAAGAGGCCAAAATTATTTCCGAGCAACAAAACTACGCCTGATGAACAAAGTGAGAAAGTTTCAACAGCTTCTAATAGAAAAATCAGTGGGGAGTACGAGACTAGCAATTCTGCTGGCTATAGGCTGTTCCACGTTGAAACGCTATTTGGTGCTCTGCGGGAGCATTTATCTTGCAAGATATGTGGTGGGTCAATAGTTATGACCGAAGTTAGCTTGAGAGGACTGGGAGGAAAATATGGTATCGCTTGTGAGAATTGTGTTCAGCTAAGAACCTTTGACAGTAGCCCTATTATTGACGATACACGTAGCGCATATGAAATCAATAGGCGATCGGTACTTGCGATGCGTTGTATTGGGCAAGGCTTGGAAAGTTTAGCGACATTTTGTGGAGCGATGGACCTACCACCACCTGTAAAAAGGCCAACATACAATGCAATTGTAAAACGTCTAGTGGAAGCCACATCACAAGTTGCCGAAACAGTCTTCCATCAAGCTGTCGAAGAAGAAGTCGAGGCTTCATCGACACCTGAAGCTCGAGCCATCACTGTACAGTGTGATGGAACATGGCAGAAGCGAGGCTACAAATCACTCAACGGTGTTTGTACTGTCATTGGCAGCGAAACAGGTAAAGTGGTCGACGTTGAGATTCTGTCATCCCACTGCAACGCTTGCATCCGATGGAAAGGGAAGCAGACTGGCGAAGAATGGCAGACTTGGTACGAGCAGCATAAGCCACACTGTCAAGCTAATCACACTGGCTCTGCCGGGGCAATGGAAGTAAACGGCATGGTTAGGATATTCCAGCGCTCCGAAGAAAAACATAATGTGAAGTACGTCAGCTACATTGGGGATGGAGATACTAAGAGTTACGCTGCCGTAGCAAAAGCAGAGCCTTATGGACCGGAGGTCAAGATCAACAAAGTTGAATGCTGTGGACACGTCCAAAAGAGATTTGGAACTCAAATGCGCAAGCTGAAAGTGAATCTGCGGGGGCAAAAACTTTCTGACGGCAGACTCTTGGCCGGAAAGGGTAGGTTGACCGATGTGATCATAGATCAAATGCAGTCATATTATGGCAATGCTATCCGTAATAATTCAGGCTCCGTTGAAGATATGCGCAAGGCGATATGGGCAATCTGGCACCATAAGTGCTCCACAGATGACAAGCCTCAGCATCATTTGTGCCCAAGTGGGGAAGATTCTTGGTGCCAATATAATAAGGCGGTCGCAAGAGGAACAGTGGCAGAATACAAACATAAAAGTTCGCTACCAGACGCTGTAATGGAGACAATCAGGCCTGTTTTCGAAAACTTGACATCTCCAGAACTACTTACTCGCTGCATCGGAGGTAAAACTCAAAATGCAAATGAATCGGTCAACAATGTCATCTGGAAATTCTGCCCAAAGAGAACTTACACTGGTGGTGGTGCGCATAGCAGCTAATATGGGAGCTGTAACTTTTTCTGAAGGCGCTGCAGGAATTCTGAAGATCATGACTGCGCTCAAAGTCACTCCAGGAAGCAACGCAAAGGCTCACTCAATTCAAGCTGATGAAACACGCCTCGAGCAAGCTGAACAACAAGCAGCCAGAAGTTCTCGTGAGACACGGATCGCTATGAGGAGGCTGCGGCTTGCTGACAATGAGTCTGCGGAGGATGCAGCAGGGCCTTCATATGCTGCTGGAGCTTTTTAAAAAAAGTGAGTAAGAAAATTAAGCATGTATGGGACTGAAAATATGAAGAAAAAAAAGTTGTTGAAAAATAATTTGTGAAAAAAAAAAAAAATTTCAATTTTGAAAAAAAAAAAAAAAAAAATTTGAAAAAGAAAAACATTTCACTTCACTTTTATATAACAAGGTTTTTGATGTATAAGCCCCTAGAGGAGTAAATACCAATTTTTCTGTGAAAACTTCAAACGCGTTTTTCTCAGAACTATATTTTTGGCGACGTGTCGTAAGGTTTAAGGAGCACCGTTGGTCCGATTGGAATGGTTGACGGCTCATTTTGTTCAGAAAACAAATCCTCATCGTATGAATGAAGGAATTTTTGAATCTTTTTGTTTTGGCCACGTTATTTGCAAATTAGTGGTTGAAATTTTGGAAATTTTGGATAAATGACTGTAACTTTTCATTTGATTTTTGTTTTCAGATCCCTACATTCAAACGATGTAGGATTGCTGCCTGAAGAAGATGACACGTCAAAATCTTGAATTGGATCACCGCTGCTCAAAAAACCTTACGACACATGATTTTGAAAAAAAGTTTTTTTTGATGTGAAATATACTTTGGTCATGAAATAAATCAATTCTGGAGTACTCATGATTTCTCAAACCAAGGTGTACTGGTCCCCTTAAAGGTAGTCCAACGCCCATAGTTCCAAGATTCTAAGAATGCTAGGACAATTCGTAGTTATATTCAGAAATCTTTTCTTCAATTCTTTGTTATTTCATATCTTTTACAGTTACTTGGACCATTCCTATGCCATTATTAATCCATTGAAATAAGCGAAGATAACACTTTGACAAAACTACATCCCGAAACGAAGGTTCCGATTATCAATCCTTTGAGATAGACAAACATAACACGTCGTCAATACAGCATCCCAAGACAGAGGTAGCCCACAGCCCATAGCTCCGAAGTAATAACAACGCTAGGAAAATGAGTAGTAATATACTGAAACCTCTCATTTAATTCTACGTTATTTTGTATTTTTCAGTCACCTGGACCATTCCTATCCTATTATCAATCAATTGGAGTAGACATGAGGCTGAAACTAGCGGCCAGAGTTGGCGGCCAAGTGAAGCGCGTGAGTGAGAACCGCTGCGCGCCGTACGGCTGAGCGCGGAAGACTGGCGGCCGATCGCTCGGCGACTAAATATTAGAAAAGAAATTGTTGCAGGCTGATTTTGAGTTGAAAATTTGAAAGATGAACTCATCAATGATATCCGAAACTGAAAATAATTAAAAATCCCCAGGGACGGCCTTTGTAAAATTGTTAAAAATGAATAACTAATCGGAGACGCGCGGAGGTACGAACTACTCGGAGAAGTTGTTGCAAGCGAATTTAGAGTTGAGATTTAGCGAACGTACTCAGCAATGATACCCGAACTTGAATATATACGACAATCCCAGGGGATGGCCTTCGTACAAGTGTAAAAAAATGTTAATAACCAATCAGAGACGCGCTGAGGTACGAAGACTAGTCGGAAAAGTTGTTGCAAGCGAATTTCGAGTTGAGATTCACCAAACGTACTCAGCAATGACACCCGGACTTGAATATATACGATAATCCCAGTCTTCGTACCCCCACGCGTCTCTGATTGGTTCTTAACCATTTTTAACACTTCTACGAAGGCCATACCCTGGGATTGTCGTATATATTCAAGTTCGGGTATCATTGCTGAGGACGTTCGCTAAATCTCAGCTCTAAATTCGCTTGTAACAACTTCTCTGAGCAGTCCGTACCTCCGCGCGTCTCCGATTAGTTATTCATTTTAACAATTTTACAAAGGCGCTAACACCGCTCTGGCTCGGCAAGGCTTTCTCGCCGAGTGTATGGCCGAAATGGGGGTTTATCATTCAGCCAGTCTATTCAGAATGGGAATATGTAATCGACTAAATATGATTCAAGATTTTCATCATGTCCATTTCTTATAATACGATGATTAGATGAGTAGAGATAGTTTATTTATTTATTCATTATTTTTTATAGTGTAATGTAACAAGATATACCTACCGGATAATCGACTGACAGGTAAGTTTGGAATATATCTGCAACTTCCAGCACCTGATTAAAAATTTGAAAATTTACAGGGGTCTTCTTCGATGATGAAAGATCCCAAATATAATCAATTTTATCTGGGGCTGAGCCTTTGAGTATTTTTTTTTTAAATCGCGAGCGTCTTTTCGTATACTGCATACCCAGCGGCTGGGACACATGCGGGACACCCGCGCAAATTTGGAATATTAGTGACGTTGATTACTGTAAGTTCACTATTGCGAACCAAAAACTGATTGCGGAATCAAAAAGTGTATGTTCTCATTAAAATTTTGAGCTGGTTCAAGTTCGCCCGTACCAATCCGTTACCCAAATCACACCATTGGACCTTTTTGCGTCTGGCGTACAGGCTCGTGAATATTTTGGAAATTTTCAAGTGCTATCATGTTAGTTGGTGTTCATGGAATATTCCTGAATCATCCAATATTTTTTACACTCATTTTAGACATACAGTGACGAGTTGAAGTTGACGTACGGGAATGGACTCGGAAAAACTACGTTTTTTAACTTTTAGTAGATCATAACGCGCTTCATAATTTTTACACAGAAATTTGCGAATAACCATCAGACGCAGAAAACTTGGCGCTTTACGATCATTCTAAGCTCGATGATCTATCAATTTTTCTGTAGAAGTGATGACCACTCAAACAGAGGGCTCACGAGGGGAACACATGAAGTGTAACCCTCCGATTTTTCTGTAACTTCACAGGGTGTAAGAGGGATCAAAATAAGCGGACACGTATTTCGGCTTATCCGTAGACACTCGACCGTTTTCGAGAAAATGGCGATTGCAGTTTTCGACACGCTTCAATAGCCGGTGAACGCGGCAACTGTTCAAGCGAGGCGGTAGCGCAGAGGACAACGGCGCGGCTTGGAGATTTTGCACCCCGGGTTCGAGTCCCGTAATTTTTTTTAATCTTTTTTCTGACTTTCATCGAAGTGGAAAAGCAATATCGTTGACATTGTTAAAGACTTCGCGGTCTGTCGATAATTTTGAAGCAAACCGCGCATACCGAATCATGTTTCCAAACGATGGTGCTTGCAATTGATTATGGATCAAGGCGTGTATTTTAATTTCCAGACAACGTTCACACTGAGACGTTCACGTTCAAATGTGACTGTGGAAAAATGGCTTTTGCGCGATGCTCGTGGTGTTACGAATTTTTCTGTTTCGAATGTTTGTATGATAGGTACCACCCCGGGGAATGCACCGTATCCCCTTAAACTGTAAAATATGTACTTGTATGTAATAATAAACAATTGAAATACCTGAAAAATCCAGTACGTCTTTAATTATAATTTTTGTCAAATCTAATTCCTGATTTCAACGAATACTGTTTTTACACAAATATAACGTCATTGCATTTATCAACAGATGACAAAAACATGCATGTAATAAACTTCGATGAAAGTCAGAAAAAAGAAAAAAAAAAAAATTACGGGACTCGAACCCGGGGTGCAAAATCTCCAAGCCGCGCCGTTGTCCGCTGCGCTACCGCCTCGCTTGAACAGTTGCCGCGTTCACCGGCTATTGAAGCGCGTCGAAAACTTCAATCGCCATTTTCTCGAAAACGGTCGAGTGTCTACGGATAAGCCGAAATACGTGTCCGCTTATTTTGATCCCGCTTTCACCCTGTGAAGTTACAGAAAAATCGGAGGGTTACACTTCATGTGTTCCCCTCGTCAGCAATGATACCCGGACTTGAATATATGCGACAATCCCAGGGGATGGCCTTCATAATATCGTTGAAAATTGTTTATACCTAATCGGGGACGCGCGGAGGTACGTAGACTCCTCGGAAAAATTGTTGCAAGCAAATTTCGAGTTGAGATTCACCAAACGTACTCAGCAATGACACCCGGACTTGAATATATACGACGATCCCAGTCTTCGTACCCCCACGCGTCTCTGATTGGTTCTTAACCATTTTTAACACTTCTACGAAGGCCATCCCCTGGGATTGTCGTATATATTCAAGTTCGGGTATCATTGCTGAGTACGTTCGCTAAATCTCAACTCTAAATTCGCTTGCAACAACTTCTCCGAGCAGTCCGTACCTCCGCGCGTCTCCGATTAGTTATTCATTTTAAGAATTTTACAAAGGCGCTAACACCGCTCTGGCTCGGCAAGGCTTTCTCGCCGAGTGTATGGCCGAAATGGGGGTTTATCATTCAGCCAGTCTATGCAGAATGGGAATATGTAATCGACTAAATATGATTCAAGATTTTCATCATGTCCATTTCTTATAATACGATGATTAGATGAGTAGAGATAGTTTATTTATTTATTCATTATTTTTTATAGTGTAATGTAACAAGATATACCTACCGGATAATCGACTGACAGGTAAGTTCGAAATATATCTGCAACTTCCAGCACCTGATTAAAAATTTGAAAATTTACAGGGGTCTTCTTCGATGATGAAAGATCCCAAATATAATCGATTTTATCTGGGGCTGAGCCTTTGAGTATTTATTTTTAAATCGCGAGCGTCTTTTCGTATACTGCATAGCCAGCGGCCCGCGCTGCTACAGGCTATGTACCGGAGCTACAATTTCCGGCACCTGATTAAGAATTTGAAAATTTACAGGTCAATTCTTCGATGATGAAAGATCCCAAATATAATCGATTTTATCCGGGGTTGAGTCTTCGAGTATTTTTTTTTTAAATCGATAGCATTTAGAAAGAACAGAGCTATTCGAGGGATGACACGCATGCGCGAGCTTATTGATTTTCGTTGAGTACAGATCTAGCGACAGTAGAGTGGGGATAGGAACAGATCCTCAGTCAATTGTCGAACAGGAAGAACACTTCGGTCAAAGACTTCGTCCGAATTAGTGAATCAAGTGTGAAATAAACATTGTGAATTGTCAAAGAATTACAAGGGATTATATATCAGAGTATAGTCATCTAGAGGCGACCGTTACGTCTAATATACCTTTGTCAACAAACGTAAGTATTGAATAAATTTATATATTGTGACGTGGACTCTTTATATCCCTCGGAATATACCGGATCGATATTCCAAGAGATAGTCCAGCCGACAATTAACAACCCCGAGAGAAAAATAATAAAGAAGAAAAATAATTTTAAGTTGGGCGCCAGGCGACTACTTCGCCACGAGACTCGACAGTTGATAGCAGGAAAAACAAAAAGCCTAGATTACTACGGAAAATGCGGCGGCTAGCTGCAGTACCGCGGAGAGGGGTCAGGATTGAATTGAGGGATCAGCGAATGAAGTAATTACTCAAGTAATTAGATGATAATAGACAAAAACGTGCGTTTATTAAAAAAAAAATAGAATATGAAAAATGTGAAAAATATAACAAAATAAGAGGTACCCGGGGGCACTTCCCCTCGGGTATAAATCGGTTATAGGCCGTGTATAGGCGACCTGGCTGCTTTCGGCGAGCCTTACAAAATAAAAGAATCAACTAAACGCTCCCACGTAGGGTGGCAATAACAGAAAAAAAAAGGAAATTAATAAATGACTCGCCAAATACAGTCCGCAAAACAAATAGGAATAAATTAATTCTAAATCATGCAATAGTAGATAACCTCGGTTATAAAATTGTGCGATAAATCCGCTACTGTGACTAATAAGAAATCGAAGAGGCCTGCGGCCCAGGATTATTCCTAATTCACAAGATAATTAATCCCGCGGCGTAGAATTTATTTATTTATTTGCCGACGGCACAAACTTAACGAATTGACTAAATCCCTTAAATCTAACTTAACCTAACTCTGCGCAATAAACAACAAAACAATTTACAAATTCGGCAAACGTCAATCTATTATCTAGACTCGAAATCTCTGAACAATACACGAGGCTCGGCCTCGGTACGAAGTCTACCCGTAGGAGGAAGAGAGCGCGACAGTGACCGACTGTCTCACTCGCCCTCGTGGGCGAATAATACGAAATTTCTTACTTCAATGATTACTCAATAATTAACTATTTTATCGCGAGACTCAAGCTCAAAATACTGGCATGGGACACTGGTGACGGCTTTCACTCGGAATCCGGCTTAATTTGATCCCAAAATCAGTAAAATAGCCTCGAAGCTGAGAACAAGCACGTGGCAGGAGGCCGTTGCCGGGTTCAAATTATCCAACAGGTACAATTGCTTAGCGCTTACCGTTCTCCAGCCACCTAAGGAAGAGAGCTTCCTCGCGTCCAAAATCCATCAGGATTTTTCAAAATCGCCTCGTCCCTCGGGGAAATCTCACTCACCCACAAAAATTCTCAACAGAAAAATTAACTCGAACGCAAACAAAGAAATAGCTAATATCAGGGCACACGAGTGCTGCTGTCGCTAGCCTAACGCAGAGTGAGTCCACCGGCGTCGTGCCGATGCGCAAGGACCCCGTTAGTCCCGCAATTATCGATTATGGTATCGACCACGCTGTGACGTCATGGGGTAGCGCTCGATCCTTGGCGCGAATTATTTAAATGGCCACCACGGTGATTTTAGCTCTTCTAGGCCGAGGAATGCGGGTTGTAGATTCTTTTCGGTGGCGGGAATCTCATCCACCACCTTCATCCCTCGTTGTAGAGTGTCGTGGACACGCTCCCGCATCCTCGGCTGGCTGGTGAGTTAGCAGGGCCCTTGCTAATCTCACGAGCCTCGGTGGCGCCTTGTTGAAGATTCACGCCCTCAGTGCATCGAGTCGCAGACATTCGTCGGGGTATGTCGGGGTCGTTAGGCCATCTCCAATAAATAATGCCTCGGTGCCCACATGCCAGAGAAAAGTGTAAAAAAAAACAAAAGAATAAATAATCGATTTCATTATCTAAGTCGGTCACGGTCGCCTCTCGGGAGTATTTCGGACCTCGGGGTCATCTTACACATTCACACGTCATTCATTCTAGCGATCCCCCGTCTTGAATAAGGTCTCGTTTAGGGGTGAGGAGCAGTTTGTAGCTAGCCAAACTGACCCATGGACCGAACTCCGAGTGGCGGCCGCACACCGCGTCTTAAAATTACATATTTTTATTAGCCTGCTGGCTGAATCTAAATCAATCAGTCTTAATTAATCAGTCTAAATATCTCAGTCTAAACTTTCCCCCGGGGAGGAATAAAACAAATTATCTTTAAGAAAGCCCCCGATTTATTTTAAGTCGTCACCCGCTACTTTCCTCCTGCAGAAGGCAGATAGACAAAAAAACTAGGGGAGGGTTCGACTCCCCGCAAAATTTAACAAAACTCGAAAATCTCTAAATTTTGACAACAAAAAAAATATATCACAACAAAAAGAAAAAAACAAACTAAACCAACCAACCAACCAAACTAAAGGAACGGAAAAGGCAAAACAAAAGGTTATTAATATCACAAAAAAAAATAAACAAAATAGACTACGAACCAACAAAACAAAACAAACTAAAAACAGAGCTTCAATACTCAAATGGCCCTCGGGCTACTCGGGGGCGCCAATCCGGCTTTCCCCTCGGTCTCTCACACAGAAAACAAAAACCACAAACTGAAGAAAAAAAAAGGAAACTAACTAAACACAGGGCTTCTATTCCCTAAGGATCACCCTCGGGCGAGTTGGGGGGGGGGGGGGGGGGGGGGGGTCCAATCCGGGCCTCTCCCTGATAGCGAACGGTACTCAACACAAGGAAAATAAATCTTACCAAATAAAATAACCAACAACCAGGACAACGGTCGGGGTATTGTCAAAAACAAAAAAGGAAACTCAAAACAACGCGTCCATGTGTAATGGGGGATTCGCGAAGCGAACGGGGTGTCCCATCTGGGCCTCCGGGTTCACGTCGCCCCCGACTCGTTAACCTAAACTACCTATTGCAACCAAACGAATCAAATAGTAATAATGAGGGACCCCGGACTGCACGTCTAGGCTACTGGGGCCTTCGGTTTGCGTCACCCTCGGGGGTTTTCCTGCTCTTGTCCTTCTCGCGTTGTTCGTCGAGGGCGTGGTGCCATTTTTGATCCCTCCAGGGGCATGTCTCGGCGGTAGGACCGGGCATTGAACATAAATTGCAAAAAGGGCGTTTCGGTTCCCGGCAATATCTGGATTTGTGCCCGGGTTGGCCACAATTCCAACAATTGGATTGAGCTCTATGATACGCTTCTCTGGCTGCCGCCCTGTCTTCTTGTGCCCTTCTTTCCCGTTGGATTTCCTCCTGGACTCTTTGGGCCCGCAGTGTCGCCTCATATAAGTGCCTCGCTTGATGGGCAGCGAGCTCGGCTTCCCGGGCTCTTTGGGTCGCTTCTTTGGCTTCTAGCTGGGCCCGTTGCGCGTGATCGGCCGCTTCGTTGGCTTCCCGGGCAGCGACTTCGGCGTCAATTGTGGCTTCGTCGACGGTAGGCCCACGGGGTGACTCGGTGCGGCGAACGACTGGCATATAACGCGCGTCGCGCGGCACTGGCGCGGGCGGATTGGCGATGGTCGACGCGGTTACCGGAGTCGTCGCGGGGGCTCGCGAACTGGGGCCTGGGTCTGGCGATAGGTTATAGATGGCCCCCGGTACCGGGTGCAGTCCAAACAGCTCTCGCATCTCGGCACTCAACATTGGTCTTCGGCCAGGTATCTCCCACGGGGGAATGCGATTCATCCTCGCTTCTGCGGCCTCGGCCTGTTGCATTCCCATTAGATCTCGACAGGCGGCTTGAATGTCCCGGTCGTGGACGGCGCTTTCGTGGACTGTGTAAAACAGTGAGCATTAAAGGGCGACCCTTCGCAGACCCTGCCTCCTCTACGGTTTAGGCGGTGCAGCAGACTCAAAATAAAACAGCAAAAAAAAAACAAATTCGTCTAACTGACCCGAAATAACTAACTAACATCCTAAAATCCTAACATCCCTAACATCTCATAATACGCAATATCAAAAAAAAATAAACCCAAAAAAAAACAAACCATCTTCAAACATCCAAACTCCAAATTCAAAATCAAACGGCAAGAATTAATATGAAACGTACGCGAACAATATTGCCTCAGGCTTCGTCTGAGGACGAGTGTTCCTCCTCGGATGCACTCAGGTCGACGTCGGCCTCGGGGGCAATATACGGCTTAAAATCTTTAATATGGTGTCGACCGAGAGTCCTACCTGTCTCATCTTCGAGTTCATACACGACCGGTGATATGACTTGCGTCACGGTGTATGGTCCCTCGAATTTCGGGGCTAATTTTGCTGCGATAAAATTAGCTGCAGAGGATAGAACTCGCTTTCTTTTCCATACTCGATCACCTACTTTATAATGACCGTCCCGATGACGTCGATTATAATAGTGCGCTTGCCGGGTGCGTGCAGTCTGTAAATGCCTCGTGGCTAAGTCTCGCAACTCTTGTAGTCGTGTCATTCGTTCTGCCCATTTTTCTGGACACGGTACGGGAATATTCGCAGGACCTTCTTCCGCTCGTCGGAGTTTTACTCGCGGACGTGGTTCGCGACCGAAGTTTAGGAATGCAGGGCTCACTTTTAGCGAGCTATGCACTGCGGAATTATACGCGAATCTAAACTCGTGTAGGTAAATGTCCCAATTTCGATGGTCGTTCCCGATATACGCCGTGATCATAGTTTTGAGGACTCGATTTACCCTCTCTACAGGGTTCGCCTGCGCATGATACGGGGGTACGTGGGCGTGTACTATGTTGTACTCGGCGCACATGTCATCTATCGCTTTGTTCGCGAACTCGGTTCCATTATCGGTGAGAAATACCTCGGGGGTACCCCACCTTGATAAGATTAGATCCTCGAACGCGGCGATAATATTTTTCCCGTTTGACTTACGCATCGGCGCACATTCCACCCACTTGGTGAAAAGGTCCTCAAAAACTAACAGATATTCGAAGCCTGAACGACTACGCGGAAACGGACCTATTACATCTGCCGCGACTACGGTCCATGGCTGATTAACGACCCGATCTCCTAACAAGCCCGCGGGCGGTGCTTGCTCGACTTTGCACTGTTGGCATTGTTGGCACCTACGCACAGCTACGACGATATCTCGAAACATGCCAGGCCAGTAATATTCTTCTCGTACCCTCGCGTAGGTCTTTTCGACCCCGAGATGACCTGCCTGTGGGTCTTCGTGTGACTCGGTAAACGCTCGAGTACGATGCTCGGCCGGCAACACTAATTTCCAGGGGTTGAGTTCGTCAACCACCGGATCTGTCTGGGGATTCGATCTAAAATAATATAAACGGCCCTCAAATACGGACCAACCGCGATATTTCTTTGGCGCTTCCGTGACCTCGCGTATTCTTCGGGAATACCACGGATCTTGCACCTCATTGGTCGCGGCCAGGTGCTCAGCTGCGAGGTCTGCGGCCTCGTCTTCGTACATCCGCGATAACGCATCAGGTACGTGGTGCATCGCTCCTTTCCTATGCACGACTTCGAAGTCATACTCTAAGAGCTCTAATGCCCATCTCGCTAAGCGACCCGTCGGATTATGTAAATTGTGTAACCATCGAAGGCTACTGTGGTCCGTTATTACCGTAAAATGATACCCCTCGAGGTAAGCGCGAAATTTCTTTATGGCCCAAATAACCGCGAGGCACTCCTTTTCTGTGACTGAATATTTTCTTTCAGTCTCGGACAAGGTTCTACTCGCGTAGGCAATGACTCTTTCTACGTCATCGACAGTCTGGGTCAGCACAGTGCCAATTCCAAAATCGCTGGCATCCGTCTGGACCACGAATGGTACTCTAAAATCAGGGCACGATAATACCGGGGCGGTTGTCAACGCGGATTTTAATTCTTCAAAAGCCTGCTGTTGGGCTTCCTCCCATTCCCACCGTTTATCTTTACGTAAAAGCCGCGTTAATGGCTCCGAGGAGCTCGCGAACGCTGGGATAAACCGGCGGTACCACGAGGCCATCCCTAAAAATCGTCGCAATTGTTTCAAGTTCCGGGGTGCCGGATAACTAACAATTGGTTCGATCTTATCGGGGTCTATCTGCAATCCCTCGTTGTTGACTCTGAACCCCAAATATCGGACCTCGTCTCTACAAAATTCGCATTTCTCAGGATTCAAAGTTAGACCGGCTTTGGCAATTTCATTAAAGACACGTTTTAGCCAGTCTATATGCTTCACAAAATTGTCTGTCACTACGATAATGTCATCTAAATACGCGAAGACATGCGGTTCCATATCCGGCGTAATTAATTTGTCGATTAGGCGCTGAAATGTGGCTGGGGCTCCGGTGAGTCCATACGGCATTCTCGTAAACTGAAACAACCCTCGTCCCGGTGCAGTGAACGCAGTAACTTCGCGACTACCTGAGTGTAGGGGGATCTGATGATATGCCTGGCTCAGATCAATCGTCGAAATATACCTCGCGGCACGTAACTTATCTAATATCCCGTTGATATAAGGGATCGGGTACGCATCCTTTTTGGTGACGCTGTTCACTTTACGAAAATCTAAACAAAAACGATAAGAGCCATTCGGTTTCTTGACCATTACAATAGGACTTGACCACGCGCTCTGTGAAGGCTCGATTACGCCCTCGGCTAACATACGATCGACTTCGGCATGGATCGCGGCTTGCACCACTGGAGATACTAAATACTAACGTTGTTTAATCGGGGCATGCCCTTGCGTGTCTAAAGTGTGCTTGGCTAGGTTAGTAAGTCCTAGCGGCCCGGTAACCGCAGGCAATTCCCGCTCCAAAAATTCTTCCATCGCCGTTTTCTCTGCCGACGTTAGCTCTGCTATTCCGTAGCACGCGTTAATTGACCCCGTGGTCACCGCATTTGACTCAAAAAATGAACTCGTAATGTCCGGCCCGTCTTTTAATCGCCACGCGTCATTCGCGCCATACATTTCCAACCCAAATACTCTGATAAAATCCATTCCGAGGATGCATTCCCCCGCTAAGGACGGCAGGATTCTAATCGCGAGCTCGTGTGTTACCCCTAGTAGTTCTATCGGTAGGATAAATTCTTCTAAAACTGCTTCGGTGTCGCCATTCGCTAATATGACTCGTTCAAAGGCCGGTTGGCCTAGTGAACGACCATTTTCTTCGGCGATTTTCCTACCCGAAGCCCCCAGGAAACTTCTGGAAGACCCGGTGTCTACTAAGGCTCGCATGGTTGATTCCCCGATTTTTAGGTTTAAAAACCAACGTGGTTGCAACTCGAATGTTTGCAATGGGAAACACCTTGCCTCTCGCTCGGATGGATTACTTGGGCCCGGATCTATTATTGTGGGTGGCTCGATGACCCTGCTCGAGGCTCCCCTGGTCCGTTTCCTGCATTACAACGCGAACATGTGCTCGAAATTTCTCCTTTTCTCCCACAGTGATAACAGAACCGAGTCCTGGGTGCCGGGCACTCCCTCCAAAGATGCCCTCTACGTTCGCAGTTAAAACACACGACCGTTGGTCCACCATCCATGGGTGGCGTAGTGTTTGGGGCTGCTGGCGCTCTTGAGTGAGCCTCCGCTGAGGCTACTCTCGCCTGTGTAGGGCGTCCCGGGACGTTCATTATTGCCTGTCGAGGCTGTTTTGACTCGGTCACTGTTTCTATTTTCTTTTCTAAATTTTGTATCGCCGCTAATTGTTCTTTAATGGCCTTTTCCAGGGCCATCCTCCCCCCCCCCCCCCCCCCCCCCTTGACCCGAGCTACTCTTCTGACGCGGTTTCGGAGTAGGCGCGGCTTTCACGGGTTCCTTAGGTGCTTCCTGCACTTCGACTGCTGCTAGTGCGGAAGTCTTTCGCGTATGTCTCTTATCAGCTCTGTACGCGAGCTCTGCCATAAACGAATCTTCGGGAGGTGGGGGTGGTCGGTACGCACGCGACAAAGCTAAATTCTTCTCCCTCGTGGAGGCCACCCGAGCTAACTCCTTGAAATCTTTAATTCGATCGCGATCGAGTGTCTCGCGTATGTTCGGCCGTAAGTTTTCGAAGACTAGGTCTAGCTGTTCTTCTTGCGTGTAGGGGCGTGACATCCGGTGCAATAGCCCTCGGATGCAGGTCATATATTCCCTAACCGACTCGTGTTCGCCCTGTGTACGCCTCGTTGCCTGTTGTCTAAACCGTTTGTCGACTGTCTCGTCGCCATACCAGCTTCGAAACGCCTGCTGGAAGTCCTCGTAGCTGGACCAGCTATCTCGCTCGATGCGTAGCCACTCGAATGCGATACCCGTAAATATCAACGGTAGTGACCTTACTACTTCTGCACCGGATAACGGGGTGAATCTTTTACATTCATCCAACCGGCTCAAAAAGTCCTCGGCACTTTGCTCGCCTCCGCCACTGAACTTGAGATTCCATCTACGCAAGGCTTCGATTATCTCTTTCGGTCGGTCTCTACAGGTTAAGCGGGCGCGAATCGGCGACTCGTCTCGCATCGGCGGCGGTTCTATCCACGACTTTGTCTTTGCCACTTCACGCTGGGAGGGTGGGTGGGCCTCTACTGGGTACTCAATTGCCGCTACTGGGTACTCAATTGCTCTTGTTTCGCGAGAGTTTTTCTCTCCCGGGTGTCTATTTCGACGAGTACTCGGGCACAGATCCGTGGAATTATCGGGGGAGACACTTCGGTGCTCCGTGCTTACGTGCTCTGGTCTCGGCACTGGATCCACCGGGTGTCTGTTACAGTGGTTACTGGGGTGATCCGCCGCGACCTTCCCGGGTGCTTCGACTACTCTCGTAGCGTCGCGACATCTACTACATGTTTGGGGGTATACCCACTCTGTCGCATTGTACGTTCGACTCGGGATCGGATCTACGCGTCTTGTATCCGTCACGGCCGTCGCTTCCTCATTTTCCCGCGGTTCTCTTGCCCTAGCTCGCCCTGCGCTTTCCTCCAGAGGACATTGCCGATATTCCCGGCCGAACTCTTCCAACTCGCGGGGGTTCGCCGTGGATCTGCGTGGCATTCGCCCGGGTGTTTCCTCGCGGAGACTGTCTCGTAGAGCCTCGTACGCTCTATCGAACGCGGACGTTTCGGGTAGTCTACGGGGTTCATTCGGAACCTGGCTTACCGTGGGTCGTGGCGCGTATGCTGTAGGCCTCGTGCCGTACATGGTCGACGTCGTGGTCGTACTGGTCGATTGCGCGATGCTTGTAGTAGTCGTCGTAACCGGACGCGATTCCGAACTAGTTGCGAACGCGACGTGTAGGGATGTGCTTGGCGGACGACTCGGACTCGGACTACGTCTGGTCGCGTCCCCTTGCCCGAAGATATTTTAATCTTCGGGTTCCCACGGAATCCGCTCGTCGCCTTCTAGACGACGCCAACACCGTTGGTACCGGTCCCGTAATACCACTAGCGAGCCCTCTGGATTGGCATTTAGCGTGTTCAAGAGTTCCGCTAGCTCGTCTTTCGTTAATTCCCACAGGAGGTTACCGTAGGGGGTATCTGCGGCCGCCATGTTTCGATCTAATGTACCGGACTCAGTCGACACCGCAAAAGTTTTCTTCAGATATGAACGCGAAAATAGGTTTGCCGAACAAAACCGAAAAACCGAAAACTACCGTGATAAGATGCACTTGACACCTGTCGGGTATACCAGTCACGCGTTTGCTCTAAAACAGAAGCCTCGAAACGCGAAAATCGACTAAACAGTCCTGCAAAGTGCAAACACCCAATCTTCTGGACGCCCCAGAAATTTTAATTTCCCAAACGGAACTCAACAAATCTCTCAACGCGAGAAAAAAAAAAAAAAAAAAATTTTGTTTCCAAAACTGAACTCATAGTCCAGTCAAATTGGACCAATTTTCGACAAATAGAAACATTAATCGGTAAAAATCTGAATTTTGGTATACACGTTTATTGGGGCTTTCCATTGAACATACAAAAAGTCCCCGTCAAAACCTGTTGCGTTCGAGCCGCCATCTTGAAAAAAGGGTACACTTTTTCAGTTTTTTGCCTATATCTCAGCAACTATAACTGATACGAAAAAATAATTCAGATAAAAAATATAGTTTATCAAATTGCCTATAAAAAAGCTTATCAACATTTTTTATGTATCTCTAATACTTTAGCTGTAATCTGACGTTGAATAGAGAAGAAAGTCTCCTGAGCTCCTGAAGCTGTTGTACAAATAGTTTTATGCAGCTTCAAGACCTGTAAAGATTATGAATAAATGACAAATAATTAAATTTGTTGAAAATTGTGCTAGTATTTCTTATACAGTGAGGTTCACTGGAAACTGGATGAGCCTGACGTTAGGCAATTCGTGTAAACACGTAAATGGCAACGCTGTCGAACGCATAGAGTGGTGAAACGACATATCCACAAAGACGGACAATTTCAGATTGCAGCTTTCACGTCGTTGGGTCAGAATTAACTGACAGAGTGACATATTCGAGGTTAATCGCGATATAACTAATAAGACAACGGGAATGGATATTTATTCGTAAGAAATTAGTGGTAATGAATTAGTAAATTGATTGCAGATGCCTATGTCGGTTTATTTGCAACATTATTTGGTTATAACTATCGGGGTGAAATCTACGAATCTAATCGAAATAAAGGTACATAACCAACCAATTTGGAACAATATTAAGGGGATATCCAAGTTTAAAACAGAATAATATGTATACTGTCTTCAAAATACAATAACTTTGGGACTAATGGAGGAAAATCAAATCAGCCGACAGGGTTTGAAAGTATTTAACTTTAGCTTTATTTGAAAAAAAAAAAATTTCATTTATCTTGAAGACTGTGCTCTCCGTAGGCCGCTCAAGTAAAGGCTGTGCAGAGCGCCGGAAAAAACGGTGACCTCGATTGCAGCCAAACGCAGTGTCTGAAACACAAATACTAAAATGCATTTTATTTGTAATTGAACCCTCTAGGCTCTCACAGAACCGATTTTTGATAAATTGTACTTTGGTCAAAATATCGATTTTTACAATGAGAAAAAACTATTTCATGATTTTAATCTATGTTTTCGCTTGTTTTCTGAAAAACGGAGAGTCGAATGAAAAATCGGTTCTGTGAGAGCTTAAAGGGTTCAATTACAAATAAAATGCATTTTAGTATTTATGTTTCAGACACTGCGTTTGGCTGCAATCGTGGTCACCGTTTTTTCCGGCGCTCTGCACAGCCTTTACTTGAGCGGCCTACGGAGAGCACAGTCTTCAAGATAAATGAAATTTTTTTTTTTCAAATAAAGCTAAAGTTAAATACTTTCAAACCCTGTCGGCCGATTTCATTTTCCTCCATTAGTCCCAAAGTTATTGTTTTTGAAGACAGTATACATATTATTCTGTTTTAAACTTGCATATCCCCTTAATTCGTTATTAAGTCTTAAAGAAGTTATGAATTGATTGCTGATGTCAATTTATGTTCATTTACGACATTATTTACAAGCTAGGAGTTCCGCGATGACTGACTGACTCGTGGCATCACTTCGACAACTACGGCCAGGAACACAGTGGCGTAGATTTGATCCAACGAGCAATCTACGAGCAATGTTTGACGTAGCAGACAGTACTCCGAATTTCTTCAGCGTCACCGCCTAAGAAGTCTGAAAGCACAGCCTTGTGGATACCTTACAGCTAACGCTGTAAACCTTACTTGGAAACAGTCCTGCAGAGATTTTCAGTTTGACTATTAATTCGGGTATACCTTTCAGCGAGTAATGAATTAATGAAAAGTATTGCTTATGGTGTAAATTAATGTAATTGTGGTAGGATGATGGACTGTTTGGTGAAAAATATCCTGCGGATATCTTCATCTTCCCTAAGTCAGTTCCGCAACGTCTCAGAGAAGATTTGTCGACTGCCACTATCTGGTGACTCAAGCTTCTGTGCCGTATCGTACTTGGAGGGTATAACATGTGCGACCTTGACGATCCGTTGTACCGACAATTCCAAAATCCCAATCTCTCGCGCAACTCTTGAGGCTGGTTTGGATTTCTTCGCTAATTAACCTCCCCCCGTATTGCACACCGTACTTGTTTCAACAAGTCCATGTATAGGCCCTTTTTTCGCATGTAGAACGGAAATTTCAGAAGATTTCATCCTTCATAGAGTTCCCTCTCTTTGGGAGGAAATCGACTTATTACCTAGAGAGGTAATAAAGACAATGCTAGTCATGAGGAATCTTCCATCCACTCTACATGCGCGAAAAAGGGCCTCTACACGTATATGTTGGCAAAAATAATCTTGTATTTTTATTATACATTCGTTTCTTGATCCCCTTCGGGGTTAAAATCTTCCTCATCATAATTCTCGACATTTTCTTACCCTATGCCAATATTGTATTTAAAGACAAAATAAATCATTTTAAATTTATACGAATATTGCGAATGAGCTTATCTTCAGAAACAGGTACCGCTTTATTCTACTCCTCACATGCCACAATTACATTGATTTACACCATAAGCAATACTTTTCATTAATTCATTACTCGCAGAAAGGTATACCCGAACTGATAGTCAAACTGAAAATCTCTGCAGGACTGTTTCCAAGTAAGGTTTACAGCGTTAGCTGTAAGGTATCCACAAGGCTGTGCTTTCAGACTTCTTAGGCGGTGACGCTGAAGAAATTCGGAGTACTGTCTGCTACGTCAAACATTGCTCGTAGATTGCTCGTTGGATCAAATCTACGCCACTGTGTTCCTGACCGTAGTTGTCGAAGTGATGCCACGAGTCAGTCAGTCATCGCGGAACTCCTAGCTTGTAAATAATGTCGTAAATGAACATAAATTGACATCAGCAATCAATTCATAACTTCTTTAAGACTTAATAACGAATTAATATCGTTCCAAATTGGTTGGTTATGTACCTTTATTTCGATTAGATTCGTAGATTTCACCCCGATAGTTATAACCAAATAATGTTGCAAATAAACCGACATAGGCATCTGCAATCAATTTACTAATTCATTACCACTAATTTCTTACGAATAAATATCCATTCCCGTTGTCTTATTAGTTATATCGCGATTAACCTCGAATATGTCACTCTGTCAGTTAATTCTGACCCAACGACGTGAAAGCTGCAATCTGAAATTGTCCGTCTTTGTGGATATGTCGTTTCGCCACTCTATGCGTTCGACAGCGTTGCCATTTACGTGTTTACACGAATTGCCTAACGTCAGGCTCATCCAGTTTCCAGTGAACCTCACTGTATAAGAAATACTAGCACAATTTTCAACAAATTTAATTATTTGTCATTTATTCATAATCTTTACAGGTCTTGAAGCTGCAAAAAACTATTTGTACAACAGCTTCAGGAGCTCAGGAGACTTTCTTCTCTATTCAACGTCAGATTACAGCTAAAGTATTAGAGATACATAAAAAATGTTGATAAGCTTTTTTATAGGCAATTTGATAAACTATATTTTTTATCTGAATTATTTTTTCGTATCAGTTATAGTTGCCGAGATATAGGCAAAAAACTGAAAAAGTGTACCCTTTTTTCAAGATGGCGGCTCGAGCGCAACAGGTTTTGACGCGGACTTTTTGTATGTTCAATGGAAAGTCCCAATAAACGTGTATACCAAAATTCAGATTTTTACCGATTAATGTTTCTATTTTTCCTAATTTGACTGGACTAATTTGACTCTATGGATATGATCGAAGAACTGATGATCTTCTGTTTCACGCCGTGCTGTTTATATAGTCCCGGTGCACTAAGCCTTGGCTAATCCGGAGTTAATCCGTAATGTTCTATATTCTTCGATTGTGTCTAAAAATGCAATTATCAATTTGACATAATCTTGACTCTATACTTTTCTATCAGGTTTTTTATCCTCTATAAAATCGTCCAACTTGCGTCCAAATCGGAGGATTTTCAGGTATCTAAGCGATTTTCTATGACATTCTATGGTGTCTATTTTTTATACGAATTGATAATTTTCTGTGATTCCTATATTACTTTATCGTGGGGGAATTGTACTATACAATGACAGTTGTTTTAATGATATTCGACAAATGATCTCGTTATAATAGCAATTTTTGTCTTATTCTCCTATCCTGCTGGGATATGTATGGAATAAATTATTAAATATATTGCCTATTGTATTGGAGGGCCTTTTGGACGTCGTAAACCGCATGTGAAAGAAAAAGAAATTCCATTCACAAGACCAATTGTTGATTCAAAAGTAAGTCTAAATTGATATGGGCATCACGATCACAGGTCGTGTGAACTTCTCGGCAAAGAAGCGATTCACCAACGATCTGGAGCTAAGAAACTAATTCAGACATAACGCATGGGTGCCTTTTTCATAAATATTTTCTTCGGGCAAAACAAAATTTTATGATTAGTTATAGTCCATACTCACCATTCAATTGTTCCATTAATGGCAAGTACGCTTTTGAACCTTACGCCGGTTTTACTCATTACTGATAAACATTCAAAGAAATTCTTGCACTTGATCGCATGATTTACTTGCACGTATGATATGCGTATATTACTTGTCGTCCGTTATTCAAATCATTTTATAGTTAACCAGTCAATATTAAAGGCGCACGCGATTTGGAAATAGTCATTTTATATGTATAATAAAGAGGAATTCATGTCATGTTTGAAACGTCATGAAGATAAACTCGATGTTCTTGTTACCTTCTCTGGTTGATAAGGGAATTAACGGGTGAAATTTTTCTGACGGTGAATAACAGGTGGCGTTTGATTGAAATGAAGACAAGAGCCCATATAAATATCTGCAGTTAAATTTTTATTCATGATACATAGGCATAACAGGTATGATTAATGTTTTATTCATTTGTAACTCATTATATTAGGGTACAGAGCGTATGTAATGTGCGATCCTTTTTCTCAGGCATCTGGAAAGACAGAACTCTCGTGCATCCTAAAGTACGATACTATTCGTTAATCGGCAGCAGCACAAAATTATTTTTGCACCGCTTCTTCACGCTTTACTAATAAATAGATTACGCTTTTTGTTCTAAGTTATCTAGTAATAATGTAGAAATTATTCTATATTTTAAACCTTGTACCGGAACATTATGTTTATAACACCGAAACAGTTGGCCGAAATATTGGCCGACCTTTTCCCGCACCTAAACATTGACGATTTTCGGGAAACTAAGTCTATTTCATCATATAGATATGTCGATAGCCCATGGCAGCAAATTTGCTCGAAATTTTTGGCAACGCGACGTGAACGCACGATTCAAAAATACTCACGAAATGTCTATGATACCTTTCGTAGGCATTTCGATGAGGTAAAAACATGTTTTTTGAACATAACTGCGACCCGACAAATCTCGAGTTGTTCACCCATGACGGTATCTGAATGCACCAGCACCCCAGATGTCGTCCCCAAGTCGGAAGATAATACACAAGATTGGGTGAATGACGATTTTTCGGGAACTGATATGGATCCCCGATTCGATTTTCAGCACGTGGTTTCAGTGAATGAAAATTATTTCGCGGAGTTACCCGTCAAAGAGGAAATGAGCCGCGGCTCGAGAGATAGTGCGCATGACAATTCGCGTGAATTTCAAATAAAGGACGGGGAAATGTTGATCCCTCGCGAATTTTGGAAAAAAAATTTCAGGGCAGACGTAACCCGACTCAAAAAAGGTTGGTGTGACGCTTTTAATAAAATTTTCAAACTTAATTACCCCCATTGTGTCATCGCGTTTGAATATCATAAGTTTCGTACGAAAGAATCACCGTACTTTCACGCAATTGCTCATTGCAAGAATACATCTTGTACCGGATTCAAATTTGAAGCCACTACACCCGTTCTCCATCCATTGTTTAATGACATACAGGTCCACATATTTCGGAACAAAGCAATTGTATTTCGCGCCCCTTCCTCGAGATCAACTGGTAGTGCCCCTACTCCATACCGATGTCGCCACATATTTCAGAGTTATACTGTTCAATCTGAAAAAGTCGGCCCCACGCCCTTGCTTCCTGCCTCTAGTCATTCTTCTTCTTTGTGCCGACAAGCCACAACCAAATAAAAATTAAGTGCACAAAAAACATAAAAAATGGACCGGAACAGAAGCAGGAATACAGACTCGGAAAAAGAAAACGACGAAGAACAACTGGAGAAGCGAATACGACGATTGGAGCGAAAATTGACGAAGAAAAAGACGAAAAAGAAACGGCGCCGTAGACACGCCTCGTGGTCGTCCGACTCGTGCTTCTCGCGCTCGACACCAGACCATAACCTCAAACACAGACACAAGAGAAGACGGGGATACAAGTCTCCTACGCGAAACTCGGAAGCCGAAAGTCTTGCATCAGAAAATAATACAGAAAATGGTAAGTTTATGCACCCACTGTCCCCGTATTCTCCAGGAGAGGGGAAGGGGGATATTTTACAGGTTAAATCATCTCACCCATCAAACGTGATCTGTTCGCTGTAGCGAATTTGGCACTCTACACGGGCTGTTGCCCACTGCCAAAAAACGAGGACCTCTCGCTTAAAGATTTGGCCATGAAGCTGATCACCCTGTTAGCATTGATTACGGGACACAGAATGCAAACATATTCAAAAATAATTATAGAGAACATTCAAAAATTGGAAAACACATTCGAGATTAGAATCCCAGATCGCATAAAAACTACTGGCCCTAGTCGGAAGCAACCGATACTAGTCATACCCTTCTACCCAGAAGATAAAAAACTTTGTACGGCATCAACCTTACAAAACTACTTAGATAGAACGAAAATCTCAAGAGGCTCCACAAAACATCTCTTCCTATCGTTCAAAAAACCATTTAAAGCAGTCTCATCGCAAACTCTGAGTCGATGGGTCAAGTTAACGTTAAAAAACAGCGGCGTAAATACAGAAAAATTCACAGCACACAGCACACGCCACGCCTCAACGTCTGCAGCCAAAAGGGACAATATTGACATTGAAACAATAAGAAAGACTGCGGGCTGGACAGCGGGCTCCGATACGTTTGCAAAATTCTATCACTTAAACATCTGTAAAGATAAAGATTCTTACGCGAGAGCAATCTTAAACTCGCAGTAGCAATACTAGAATTAAAACACAATGTGTAACACCAAGCTTAATAAATAATATTGGTTGCCGTTATTAGCTTTAAACATCTACCAGTTGATCTCGAGGAAGGGGCGCGAAATACAATTAAATGATTAAACGAACTTACCAAGTGAAGTTTGATCATAATTGTATGTAGCGCCCCTTCCGAGATGATCAACACCCACCCAAAAACACCCTTCTAATAATCAATTAGATATCCCTTAATACAACGGCAACGCTTTCAAAGAATGACTAGAGGCAGGAAGCAAGGGCGTGGGGCCGACTTTTTCAGATTGAACAGTATAACTCTGAAATATGTGGCGACATCGGTATGGAGTAGGGGCACTACCAGTTGATCATCTCGGAAGGGGCGCTACATACAATTATGATCGAACTTCACTTGGTTAGTTCGTTTAATCATTTAAATTGTCACGATAGCGGGGAGATTCATCGTAGATTTATTAGCGGTGACAAAAGAAAATTACTTTGCAAAGAATTAGAAGGAAACGCGCCGAGCGCGTTGAAATTGAAAATGCTCGGAAATGTTTCAGAAGACATTTTAGTCTCCGGAAACCGCAACGATGCTCCAAGCTTAATGTTACTCCAAAAACTGTCTAGCGAGAATAATACCAATGATTATTTAGATAAGGACATCGCCATCTTTTGAACCAAATTGAAAGAACAATTTAAGGAGTCGTGGCCGGGAAAATTTTGCAATGGATACATACAGGCAAGCTGTTCGGATCCGTTTTGGGTTATTCTGTACACAGACAAACAAATTCAATACCTGCTATCTTTACCAAAGCCTGTTTTCTGTAACTTAAATGCGACAGGTTCAATTATTGCACGTCCGCCTGGCGTATCTAAGCCAGTTTACTATTATGCCCTGATTGTGCCTGGCAACGATGAATGTGCACTGTTACCGATCGCAGAGTTTATTTCAAGTGTGCATACCATTCCGTGGATTACAATGTTCTTGACTGTTTTCAATTACACAATAAACAGATGACTAACCGCTGTGTAGTTGTAGACAAAATCGAGACAGACTTTAGTATTACGCTTATTCAATCGATTCTCAAATCATTTAACGACATGTCTTTGAAAGAATATTTAAAAACCATGAATAACGTTATTAATGATGAATCGATCGGCACGCCGGATTTGATTCAGGTGCATGTTTGTTCGACACATATATTGCGTACAGTTATGAGAAAGGTAAAGAATCTGTTTCGTGATCAACAGCAGCGAAGTATGTGTGCTGCGTTAATAACACAGCTCATTCATTGTCAAAATATGCTCACCGCAAAAGAAATGTTCCGTAAAGCAGTATGTATATTTGGGTCCAAGGAAAAGTGCCATAATTTTCACACCATCCTAAAAGAGATTCAAAATACTGAATACGTCAGCGATAATGATTTGGGTTCAGATCAATCGCCAGAAATAGAACCAGTCATAGAGGCTACGATCGATGAATTGAAGACAACGCACACATTACGTCTTGGTTCGCCATTTTATACCTTTTTTATAACTGTATACAACAGTGAGAAAAAACAATTCAATGACACGGTTGGTGTGACAGACGAGTATTATTCTACCGAATTTTTTATCTACTTGCTGGAGCATCTTCTACCTTTTTTCCCATTATGGTCTGCCGTTCTGCTGTGCCGATTCAATTTATCACGGGACAGTAATGCCAGTGTCGAAAATTGGTTTAAAATTGTAAAAAAAGATATTTTTGACAGAAATTTAGGCATGTCGGCACCAAGATTTATACAAAAAATGGAATCATATCTCTCGCCACGAATTCGCGAAAGAAAATTTTCATTGAAAACTGAAAGGCAGCGTCGTAATAATAAAAACAACTTAGACCTCCAAGAAGAATTCTGGCTAAAAAAGGGAAAATCTTCAACGTACTTCAAATTTTCGAAGGTTATTCGTAACTTTGATCATGCCCAGGTCGATTCAAATAGCTTCTATAATAAAGTAAAAAATGTAAAAGATGTACCAGAAGATTTGGAAAATGACGAAACGGTGGATTCTAACGTTGCGCAAATATCAGACCCTGTTTATAGTACTTTTGGTGTCGACAATTGCGTATCAATCATTTCTACCCCTCCAGATGATATAACACGTGATTTGGTTACTTCGAAAGACGAACCAGTGGCTGACGATAAAATTATCTGTGGCGAGCCTTTTGTAGACGATGACGAAGCTGGTGAAACTTTGTTTTCGCCTTCGTCGTATCCGGTCAGTTTCCCCGAAAATCCTGAAAATATAAGCGTTGCTGGTATTATTTTCAACGAAGATACTTTAAGAACTTTGTTACCTCGTCAATGGCTAGATGATAATATTGTCAACGGATTCTGTGTACTGGCACAAGATATTGCGAATAGCAATGGCATGAAAGTACTAGCATTCGAGTCATTTTTCACACAAAAGCTACTCGAAGGGTCTATAAGCATAGGGTATCAAAATTGGGCGCAAATGATAGACATATGGTCGTACGATGTTTGGATTTTACCAGTTCATCTAGTTAACCATTGGACACTTCTTGTCGTTGTATTTCCGCACAACAAATTTATATACTTTGATTTTCTGCACGGAATGGTACCTTCTCACCTCATTGATGGGATTTGTAATTTTATAGCGTCCTATCGCACTGCTCGCTCGAAAAAAATCACACGTTAGCAAAACTGGACTGTATCAATTCCATCCGATATTCCCTCGCAGTTGTCAACCAATCGCGATTCTGCTGGAAATTGCGGCGTTCATGTATGCTCGTGAGTGTTCACGTTATGTACAGGGTCATTCTATCCCTTCTCGGAAGCAGACATGAACACGGCAAGAAAAGGCATAGCGCATTGGCTGTTAAAACGACGGGAACATAAAAAACGGTCCGATCGATATAAGCTTCGGGAAATTATGTTTGAAGCCCCGATCCATCCAGTCAAAGTACTGAGTCACAGAAAAATCGATTTTTCTTATAATCCACCGATGGGATTCCAAACCACCTCGGAGTACTGCGCGACATTGAAAGTACTTCTTCAAGATGAAAATTGAGCAAAACATAAAACAGAGATGTCATTCTAGTGAACATTTTGTTAAAAGGGTGAATTAAGATAGTTAATATATGGCTAGTTCTTATTGTGAAGGAATAAAATGGATCGCTTTTAGCTTCACACTGTTATTTTAGATTTAGTTTGCAAAGTGGCCAGAGCTCATCATTTTGACTTAAATGAGCTAAAATTTTGTGGGTCAAACACAATATTGGTAAATATTCAAATTATGGCAGTTTTAAAATTTAAGTGGATAAATTGCGATTTTTTTTAAATTTAAATGTCCAGACAAGTGATACACAGGAAAGTGATAATTTGGAGGTTATTCATTAACAACACAAAAACACTGTATTTAAATGCAATGTTGATGCTTTATATTATATTTACACTGGGTATATTAATCAAAACAATTAAAAATCTTTAAGAAACCCAAATATTGTTCATGTAAACACATGCCAGACAAGTGAGAACTTGTCTGGCCCGAGCGCGTTTGCGGTCGACGAGATCTTCGTCACGACTGTCTCATTGGCTGATTGGTAGCAGTTCAAGCGGCAATGAGCTAACTTAACTACGTGCTTTGTATCGGAAGTGTGACAACAGTACTCATTATATAATTTGGGGGTGTTTTTAACATATTTTTAGCTGCTAGGAATGTGATACACAATTCGTGTCCCCTCTATTCTATGATGGAAATTCGAATAAAAATAGGGAGATTCATAATTTCTTTTTAGATTTTAGCAAAGTTGTATTGATTGTTACTGTGCTTAGATACAATCTCTTTGATTTCTGTACTTAGTTTACGTAATATTTAGGTAGAAGACTTGTGTTTTGTAAAATCCCCTCCCAGGAAAGTGACAATTTTGCTCATGTTTAGGCATTTTTCTCGAAAAAGATATTTTCTGACCTCGCTGAATTTCAGTGCCCAAATAAAAGCCAATTAGTTTCTTATTCCAGATTTTAAATTAATCAAAAATATTAAAAAACAAAGGAGCTATTAGTTGAGCGCATCAAAATACCTTCACTGTAAGAACTAGCCATATCCTATAGTGTATAGTATTATTTAGTATTGTAACTTTAGGAGCTACCTTTTAATTGAGCTATGAGTCCCTGAGCGAAATAAACAGACTTGGAGACACAAATTAATGGTCAAAGCAGATTAGGTTATATTCAGCAAGATACAAGTGTCTCGGTTAATGTCTGAGACTAGACTGTTGACAAATTGGCTATCGCTAGATACATCGTTTAGTTGTTTTATCAGGAGATGTTTGGTAATTATTACTGTGATGTTTAATACATGCGAGTTCGGGTGGCTATGAAATGAATCGATATAAAGCAATACAAAGGGTGGACGCACCCTTTGTAACACTGCCCCTCCCTGAAGGGAAGAGGCGACCCGACTCTTAAGTAAGTTAATAGCGAGTGTGTGTTCTGCTAAGGGAAGAGAGGGCTGAGAGCTGTGGTTCAGACTTTAAAATCTTTAAAGTGTTTGAAATCTTCCCTAAACTACCTGTAATTCCACCTAAGCCTCGAGGGAAACCACAGAAAACCTGAGAAGGTAGTTTCGGTTACAAATTCACAACAATATTTGGTATAAAAGGTCTTCGCCTAGTCAGGCTGAAGTGTAGAGTTGAAGTGAAGTCCGCCCTCAAAGTGAAAGAAATCATCTGCAAAACTGGAAACCGTCTGGGGATGAAGTCAGCTTGTGATCCGTCAGGAGAGTCAGGGAAATCATGTGGGTCGGGAAATCAGGAGAGGCGGCGGCAGGAAAACAGGAATCAGGGATCACGAACTGCTCCCAGGCGGGTCCAAAAGGCGGGAAAACTGCACACCCTAGATTGGAGGACAGACGTGAGTACGAATGGAAGGAAAGATGGAACGTACTGATCCTCTATTCGTCTGATCACTTCCAGCTTATGATAATCCATCGAAAAATGAATAATAAGAAATAACTTATGAATTAAATTAGTGGTTAAAATGGAACGATCTTATCTTTTTTCTTGAGTGAGTTAAAGGAGATTTCCGGGGAATCAAAGTCACTTCTTGTTCCGTCTTGCGGGTTCCGCGTCGTTTCTTTAGGAATAGATGGGAAAGCACCTAAGACTCTCAAGGGAAAAAGGTTATAATCCTGACCCTAAATGATAATTGAGAGCAATCCGCTCGGGTTTCAGTATGAATTTTGGGCCAACGCTGGAGAGACAACGCTCCAAGGGAGGAGGAACAAATAAGAAGCGCGAGAATTCCGAGAGACTATCTACTATGTTCAGCGGTTGCAAAAACAACTTGAAAACTAAAGAATTTCCTAACCTATCGAGATTATAATGACAAGCTGAAATTGAAAGATTATTAGACGACGTTAAGGGGACCAGTACAGCTTGATTTAAAAAATTCTACATACTCCAAAAATCATTTATATCTTAACCAAAGTTCATAATACATCAAGAAAATCACTTGTCTGAAAATCACTTGTCGTAAGGTTTCAGGCACACGGTTGATCCGATTATGTCTTTTGACGTCTCATTTTCTTCGGAGAGCAATTCTTCATCGCATGAACGTAGGAAACTGAAAAAAAAAATTCCTGTAATAAGTTAAGGTCAGTTATCGAAATTTAGCAAAAATCTGGTCACTCTTTTGCTGATAACTTTGTCTGGAAATTTTTTGATTAAATTTCCCTCGTTCATGCGATGAGGATTTGTTTTCTGAAAAAAATGAGCCCTAAATGAGTCAAATCGGAGCAACGGTGCTCCTAAAACCTTACGACACGTCGCCAAAAATATAGTTCTGAGATAAACGGTTTTGAAGTTTTTACTCAAAAAACAAAATTTACTACTAGAAAAGTTTGAAATATCGAAAAATGTTTCAAATAAAAGTTGTTGGTTACAAAATTTCTGACGAAATTCAATTTTTTATTTACAAAAAACAAAATTTCTTTGTTCATCTTTCAAACTGATATTTTCATCGTACCATCTTTAAGGGAGGACCCTACTGAAATCTTGGAAAAAAGCAGTTTCTTATTTTCCAATTTGCCAAAAAAAGTTCAATCTAAAAAGTACTACTACCAATTGGAGATTATGGTAGAATATGTTTTTAAAACAAATTCAGTCTTATGCAATAAAAGTGTATGCGCAGGAAACCTTTCGCAGAATCTATCCTGCGCAGCGCTGGGAAAGGTTTCCTGCGCATACATTTTCATCGCAGAAGACTGAAACTTTATTTTAAAACATATTCTACCATGATCTAGAATTGGTAGTATTACGTTTTAATTTGAACCTTTTTTGGCGAATTGGAAAATAAAAAACTGCTTTTTGTCAAAATTGCAGTAGGGTCTTCCCTTAAAAGGCTCCTGCAGCATATGACGGTCCTTCTCTAACCGCTGTAGTCTCATTTTGGCCCAGTCGTAGTCTTTGGATAGCAATTCGGGCTTCTCGAGTACTATCAGCTGCCTGTCGTTGAGCCTGTTCTAGCCGTGTCTGGTCGGTCCGAATCATGTGAGCCTTCGCGTTGGATCCTGGGGTCACTCCAAGTGCAGTCATGACTTCCAGAATCCCGGTGGCTCCTCCGGAGAAAGTTATCGCTCTGAAGTACTTGGGACTTTGTTGTTGGTCGTTGCAGGGCCATGGAAGATCTTTGCTCTTTTTTTTGGCCGACCATACGCTCCTTTGCAGCCTTCGCCGGGAACGCGCTCTCTCCGTTCCATATTTTCGAAAATTGTAACGATTTTTTTCTTCTGGGTCTAAATTATGAGATCTGTGAACAAAAAGCAAAAAAACTTCGACCGCAAACACAAGTATGCTATACTTACTTTGAGGTTAGTTGGTGAGAACCCACAAATAACCTCACACACACTGTCACTCGATGTTTATACACGAAAATGACAAAGCTAGATATTTAGCACGATGGAATCGCGGATTTTTTAGTACTGAAAATGACTGTTTTTATTTTTATTGTATTCGAAACAAGTAAATAAGAATGTTTGACAAGCAATCGCCGGTCACGAAACATGTGAGCGATATGAAAACAAAGCGACAGCGCTGCTTGCGCCAGGTCGCTGAAACTCAATGCCAATTCTCGATCATTTTTACGAATTCGTCGATGGCGACTTTTTTAGAGATAGATATGACGCTGAGACAGCGAAATCTACAAAAAACGAAAAAACGATTTTTGTGAAATTTCAAGCTGTACGATTTTCGGTCTGTAAACCAGTTATTTTTACGAATTCGTCGATGACGATTTTTTTAGAGATAGATATGACCCTGAGACAGCAGATTCCGCAAAAAACGAAAAAATGATTTTTTCAAAATTTCAAGCTGTACTGGTCCCCTTAAAAGAAAACTCTACGCCTCCTGGGGCTTATCTCGATCCCGAGTGTCGTTGTCTCTCCGATTTTGCCGGGAGTTTGTACGAGAGCTTTCGGCAGGGGGCATCCTCTCTCCCTGGGAAGGATTGCTGTTCCGGTTTGCATTAGAATTGGAGTTGTTATCATTATTTCTCCAAGAGATTTGATTAGAGGGCGTGTAATTATTTTGGAAACGATTTCTTTTTTGTAAGGTGAGGCAATACTTAACCGTGTGACCGCGTCTTTTGCAATATCTACATTCCGTTTCAAGGTTATAATTCCGTTCCTGCCCTGAGAAAGAGGATCTCCTCCTGCGATCTTTGGATTCTTCGGGGGAGGGACTCACCGCCTCTACCCGTCGAACGCGGCCGGATCCTAAATATTGCTTATTCAGAGCTTCTAGTTCTAACGCCTTAATTATGGCTTGACGAAGGGTGGAAGGTCCCGCCACGCTCAGGGCGTGTTTCAGTTCGGCATCGGTTATGGCGTTTATAAATCGGTCGGTCGCTAAAGTTTCGCGAGTCGTCTCGTCACTTGAGGGTAAAGCTATTCGCGACAAACTTTCTATGTCATGTCCGAGGGTGGCTAGATCCTCGTCCCTCCGTTGTCGTCTTGTATTAAATTGTGTGAGGAAGAGTTTAGTCAGGTGCTCGTTCCCGTACCTGAGTCTCAAGGCAGAGCTAATCTTTTCAAAATCGTAGATTTCCGTCGAGGTCAGGGTAGAAAGGACGCTAGCCGCGGAGCCTTTTAGGCAATTTACTAAGTTACCGGCTTTCGTGACTGAATCCCAATAGGGACCGTGCATAAACTGTAGAGGCAGCACTGTTGCTGCCGCCACCGCACTCTTGTGTCAAGTGGCCGTACCTTTGTGATGCATCATATGCAATACGTATATGGAAGTTATTGAAAAATGAAAAAAATAATAACATTTGGATTTATTCCCATTGTGAATGATTTCATTCGTGGCCAGAATGAAACAAAAGGCCAAAAATTGTTCAGGTCCGGACACGTTCGAAACGTTGTGGAAATCGAGGATTCAAATCTACCAAACACGATAACTTGCACGGTTGTAGCGCAAACCAAAGTTTCAAATGTTTATACAGTGAAACTAACGGTATGTATTCAACAATCATGTTTATAAATCTATGATAAAAATAATGGTTAATTTTATAAAAATAATTTTCCAGCTTGTTGACGCTCTTGAGCAGCCAAGAGTGCTGCTTGCTGCTCGGCCTGGGCGGCCAGTTGGGCTGCTTGCTGGGCAGCTTGCTGAGCAGCCTGCTGCTGCAAGAGCTGGACCAGGGCGGTAATGGGGTTGGCCTCCTGTTCTTCCGCCCATGGTACTTCGTTGGAGTGTGCAGCAATGGTAGCAGGGGAGCCTTGGCGGCGGGTGTTTCGTCGATTGCTCATAACGAGCAGATTTGTTCCTCAGGGAGGTAGGATTCTTTTACAGAATAAGGCAACGGAAGCTTATAGCTTATGAATACAAGCAATCGGCAAAAACCAAAAGAAATGCACCAGACAAATCAGCTTATCGGACTCAGAAACGATCTCACACTCCTGACACCAAATGTAACTTTAGGAGTTACCTTTTAATTGAGCTATGAGTCCCTGAGCGAAATAAACAGACTTGGAGACACAAATTAATGGTCAAAGCAGATTAGGTTATATTCAGCAAGATACAAGTGTCTCGGTTAATGTCTGAGACTAGACTGTTGACAAATTGGCTATCGCTAGATACATCGTTTAGTTGTTTTATCAGGAGATGTTTGGTAATTATTACTGTGATGTTTAATACATGCGAGTTCGGGTGGCTATGAAATGAATCGATATAAAGCAATACAAAGGGTGGACGCACCCTTTGTAACAGTATTATTTAGTATTATAGTATGTAGTATCTCTATATCATAGGTTTTGTATCCTAGGTATACAGATACTATATACCTATCGATTGAATAACATGGCCGTTGGTTGTATTGAAAGTATTAATACGGTTTCGGAATAAGCATGAGTAGTTAATAATATAATATAATATGAATAAGCATGTGTGTAGACAATTCCTTTTTGTTGTTGTATGAAATGTTTATTTATTAATACGGTTTCGGAATAAGCATGAGTAGTTATGTGTGTAGACAATTCCTTTTGTTGTTGTATGAAATGTTTATCAAAAGCTATAGCAATATATTTTATCGATGGCAATATAACGTTACTGTGATAAATATGACTAATAATGTTGTGATTTCGGCTTTACTAAAATAATAATCAAATATATTACTACAGTCGAGTCGCGTTATGAACCCGGGTACAGGGGTGTAGGGGAATATAATTCTAGGAATGCGTATACTCCCACTCTTCCTCCACCGGCGACGGTCGTCGGTTGAACTTCTTCTACTTTTTACGTGTGTGAGTGTATACATGATTCTTTTCACCCCATGGTGGGGGAAGGCCTTCCAGGAAATCTAAGTGGCCGGGTTCATAGCGAGCGGGCTCATAACGCGACTCGACTGTATGTGAATGTAGGGTACATGTATGAACTGAGATATTTAAACAACTTGAGATGGAATTACAGTAAAAGCTCTTTATTCGCGGGGTATATGTTCCGTAAATATGCCGCGAATACAGAAATCGTGAATTTAGAATGGTAATTTACATGGGATTATAGGGGATACGTTCCTAGGTGACAAAATAAAAAACAAATATATAAAAAAATGAATTTAATTGAAGTTTTTGACCATATTGTTTAATTATTATCTTCAGGCTTAGGCAATGGTTTAAAGAATTTTCTAATTGCTTCTTGCTTGGCAGTTTTCAAAAGCTCATTCAATTCAGACTGATATTCAGCAGTGCAGCAAAAATACACTTTATGCATTGAGTAATAAGGTTGATTACATTCTGTTTGTTCACATTCTCAAAAATGCCGACCGCGGCGAAGGTGGCTTGTGTCAAAGGCGGAACCAATACAGCGGCGATATCATTTAACAACATACTTTATAGGCATAGTTGTAATAAGGTCTATTTTACTTTTTTATTAGTCCATTTGACGACGCGTTTACAAAGGATACCTATTCGGTTTGATACCTACAGATTGGAATCCTTTTTATCAATGTGTATTGTGACGTGTACTGCCGACGGTGGGGGTACTTCCGCGACGTACCACGCCAGCAAATACGAGACGATCCGCTGTGGGATGGCTAGGGGTTGAATTTAATTTAGAAAAACGAAACTACCATAATTTAGAAAATATTAAATTCACGACACGCTAAAGTGTTGGACGCCAGGTACCTAATGGTACCGCGATAACTAGATGACAAAAACAAAAAGACAAAAGGAAATGAAATGAATAATATAAGTTGACTATAACCAAAACCGAAAACAATTAAAAATGAAACTATCTCACGAAAACACACAAGTTCCGCGACAGCTCAGGGTGAGGGGAACATGGGGGCGAAATAATTAGGGCGAAGCGAGTAATTTATGGTTTATGGAATTTCGACAAAGAAACCAATATATATTCTCAAAATCAAACAATATGGTATTTCCCGTTCAATATAGGGAAATATCGTTACGGACAAATCAATACGAACAAATAATCAATTACGAGGTAATAATCCAATAAATAATACTTGACATTAAATTAAAAGTCGGTAGGCAGAAGGCCTTAACCGAGAAATATACTACAATGGAAACAGCTGATAGACTAGCAGGTATGTAGGTCACAAAAGAAACAGTAGGTCATAGGGTAATATAGAACAGATAACCCAAATAGAACAACACAATTATCTTAGGATAAGGTAGGAAAGAATGACGTGGTAACACAGTATGACTTCAGGTCGATAACGTCGGGGAATGCGGAAGGATCCGGAATCAATAATTACGGGACTCTGAAAAGTTAATGAGGGCTAGATCGATAACGTAGGACTTTCTAAAGAAAGTGCAAAGCGTGGAAGACGCAAACAACCGACTCGATCCGAATTCACCCGAATATTCCCGAATATTTGAAGAAGAAACACAACATACAACTATGTAATACTAAATAGTTAAACAAATGGCGAATTATAAAGGTTTTATAAAATAATAAATATATTAGGGGAAAATAAACCAGCTCAAGTTTCCTACTAATTTAAGGGAATTTATCTAGGAAGATCCCTAGGATCAGACTCCTAGGATCTATGATAATTAAGGGAAAATTTAATTAATTTTGAGGGGATCGATTCTTCTAGAAATTATGGCGGAATTGAGAACACGGAAAGCGTGGCTTCGTTTTTCGATTGAACCGGAAGAAAAATTATTAGGGAAAGACTATGAGATTTTTATCTTGAAATCAACGTTTACAAATCAAATGGATGGGAATTGAATTAGTTTGTGGTCTCTCGGGGATTATTTAGACCGATAAATCAAATAAATCAGGGACGAAAAACAAAAAGGGAAAAAGGACGCTATCGATAAAATAATTATTTTCGAAGCTGATATTCGCGAAAAATCGATTCACTCATCAAGATAATATCAGTAGGGGACACAATATCAATAATACTAAACAATTAACCCGATACAACCAAGCTAAACCACGAAAATCCCAATAATATGTTAATGGCGTCACCCTCGTTGAGGCCTGACCCAACTACGTAATCACACAATGCAACAAGAAATCGATCAAATCAATCAATAAACGGGCGAAAGCCTACCTTTTAGTAGTACTCAGGTATAAACACCACACAAACAGAGTCTAGGGTTTGACAATTTAGGGTGTTATCGGGATCTAATCTCTTCAAATCTTAAATAAATCAATTAAAATAATCACAAGCCAACAAAAAAAGATGCTCTTAACGCAACGCTATCCAAGCAAGAAGTGGCGGGCTTGCGCCCGTCGTTAAGGGAATCAACAAGAGGGGTGGGGTTTTCGCGAAGACATCATTATTGGTCCATTTTGAATGACGCTGTGGGTGTTCTTCGCGCGGCCTGGCAGGGCCCGTTGGTTCTCAGAGCTTTCGCGAGGATGACGTAAGGTGGCGGGCTGACGATTTCGATATCCTGGAAGGCAGAATTTCTGCATGTAACCGGTGGACGAGGCCGGGGCGTGACGTAGGAGAGGAGGGCGACAGGGGAGACAGTTTTGCAGCGCTCTTCCAGGCATATCTCGGGATACGACGTTCTCTGCATCCTCGCTACTGACTCTGAGACTTCCAGGTTACCTGCCAGAAGTGTTTTCTAGGAGGCATGATCTCCCTCGGCGGTAGAGTCAAGACGATATTACATAAGAGACATAGGAACGGGATAGGAATTAATATACAGGGTTATGGGGTTACAATTGGGACCTTGGGAACTTGAGCTGCGGGACTTCTTGCCTCGATACGGTACAAATTTTTAACGCGAGGTCGCTTGCGCCGGGAGAAGAGACGATGGTCAATTACGGGGCAAAATGCCACGTTACAGTATGTACCGATGTACTGATCAGATCAAGGAATAAATAAATCTTTAGCCGCGAATATAGGAATTGGGTCGCATTTTTTTAAATCCGCGGATAGTAAAAACGCGAATGAAGGAAGCGCGAATAAGGAGCTTTGACTGTATTTTCCTCACCTAGCGCGGTCGTGGTCCTAGCGACCGCTAGGGCTCTAGCAATATTTTAATCGGTTTAATTAATATGTTGGGCGCCAGCTAGTCCGGTAGACTAACAAATTATTTTTATATTTTACTTAATTTAGAGAATTAACTCAGGGTAAGTACAGTTGGTGGACCAGCTGATTATTTGCGAAGCTGATAGATCATGCATAGAGAAAACAAGATAGATAATAGCTCAAGATAAAGATATCGATACCCACGTTCTAATTTGTCGTAACCCACATTTGTAAAATTGTTCAGGAAACGATAAAAACGTCTTACTTGCGCAAATAAAAAAAAATTCTTTTTTTTTTCTTACGCTTATAAAAATGCATGAATAATAATGATTGGAGCAAAAAAAAAATTATTTCAATAAATTTTATAATTATTATGTGGGTTACGACATATTGATCTCTTACTGTCATGTGGGATACGACATATTGTCATTAGGATTTGGGGTATCACAAAAAGGAGGAAAAGTTGAAATAATGTATTTTAGAATAGAGAATAATTTTATTGTTTTATAATTGAACATTTTTTCAACACACAGTTTAGTATAATATTTTTATATCTTCATTGAGTATTATAAAACCCACAAATGATTATGATATATTTATAGATACAGAATATCTCATTAGTTTCATATTTTCATAGGCTTTGTTTTGAGTTATTTTTTCTTTTGTATTATTTTTAACATTGCTTTAAACTTTTTTTTTATTATTTTGAGTACTGGTAACTTTTTTTTTTTTTAACTTCAGGTACATTCTCTTGCTTAGATTCCAGATTTCTTGTCCTCTTCATTCTTTCACCATCACAAGTTTTCTTATAATTAAGAGGATTATCTTCAAGTTTTTTCAGTCTGCTACTAGTACGTAGTATTTTACTTTTCACTTCAGGATTACCTTGACTAGCTTTCCGTTTCTTCTCAACCTTTTTAGTCAACTCAACAATATTTTCATTCACGACTTTTGGAACTTTCGTTGACGGAGATTGGTCGGTAGTAGAATCAGCATCACCATTATATTTTATATTATCATAGAAGCAGTGTGTATCTCTTGGCAATACTTTTTTTAATGCCTGCAGTTGTTGCCATTTACTTTTATTTATTTTTAATCTTTCAACAAACAGAGGTTTTAGCGGGTACTCTAGATTTAATTGTGTTTGTTTTTCAGGTAAATTTTCATACTCATCAGTATAACGAACTTTGTACATAATTTTTCCATCTGGTGAATATTTTAAGCATCGAATATCGAATACTTTTGCTTTACCCGGTCGAATAGAAGTGAGTCTCATTATCTGACGATCGTCATAATTGATGAAATAATTGTGATCGAGATATTCGACGTCCAATGGTTTCGGATTCCGTCGTGCATCTTTCACAATCTGAATGTAATCTGTGGGCATAAAAATATCTCTTCCCTTCAATCGTCTTTCAATTAAGCTGTGAGTGGAGTCACACTCCATTCGTGTGTGACCTTTTTCAAGGTATTTTTGCTCAATTGTGATGTTGAATTGAGATGACAAGCGAGATAATGCATTGGACAAAATGCTGTTTCGATTTTGATATCCACAACCATCATAAAATAATACCACTAGCTTTCGGGCAACATTCAACAATTTTTCGAGGTGTTTGATGATGATTGTAGTGAACACTGATGAGCGTAGATCGGCTTCAGTTTCATTCCACAAATAATTTGTGCTTTCGTGAGTTGCGGTATTGTAAATTGTGAAATTATGCACTTGCAGTCTACTTTTGTAGTATATAGCACTTGCTTGTAACACGGGGCATAGTTTCACTGCTTGAACGTCCATGGTAAAACAGTAAATATTATTCTCTTCAGCAGTTTTTTTATCACCTTGCTTTTCTTCTTGCGCTGAATTTTTTGTGGCAATGTGATTGTTATACAGATCTTGATCAACTTGGCCCATTTTATACGAATAACAAACGTCACATTGATCCTTGCGTGGCTTAAATAGTGCCAAATTCTGCTCTTGGAATATTTCCGTAAACACAGTCATTGAAAGTGGAGATTGTTTGCCATCATCTGAACATCGCTCTTTGTATAAAGAATGAACCTCGGATTTTGACTTAAAATCATGTTGCAGATATAATTTTCCACTTTTTCGTCGGCAATAGTGACTTTCCATTTTCGGAAGATCGTTGAAAAATTTTTGTACGTACTCTTTTTGGCTATTTTTGCGTTGAGAAAATTGTGACGTTTTTTTTCTTGCACTGCGTTGATGATTTCTTGATTCTATACTTTCAAGTAATCCAAATTTTTTTCCTTTATTCATCCAGTGCTGAACCATTTTTTCTTTGAGTCCTAATGTGTTAAGAAATGTCTTCTTGCATACTTGGTATCGTCCAGTTGGTACTTTTAAAAAATATTGAAACGTGCCCTGTCTCCTGCTCGTAGAATCCGTATATGCTCTTGTTTTCTCATTATACGAAGCCATGCTGATGATATAAAGTCTTTTTTGTCCCCACTCCATTTCCCAAAATTGAGAAAAAATATTCTTTCGATCTTCTTCAACTAAAGTGTCACAAAATCGATTATTAACTGTCTTACAAAAATTTTACCCGCACGCTGGTCCGAATTTTCTTTCTTTTCTCGGTTTATCGTGCTCAACTTGTCCATCTTCATTTCGCGAATACCCGACATACTCTTTCCCCAGCATTCTGTTCCTTTGAACCATATTTTTTTCACACGAACGTTTAGAAATCAACACATTTTCTTGTACAGCACTTGACGAATTATTTCTATCAGTCTCATGTTCTTCATTATCCATTGAATCGATAACAGCTTTCGAATTATCAATGCTCTTGAAGACTTGCGCAATATTTTCATTCTTATCCCACTCAGTAGCGGTATCACAATCACTAAAGCTTGGTACTATTATGACAATTGGTTCAGGATCTTCATGATTCTCGAAGACTTGCGCAATATTTTCATTCCTGTCCCAATCAGTAGCGGTATCACAATCACTAAAGCTTGGTACTATTATGACAATTAGTTCAGCATCTCCATGATTCTCATCTTGCTCTTGTTCGATAAAACGTAAAATTTCACCTCGAATTTCACCCACATCGTTACTCTCAAAATTATCACAAGTATTCTCTGTTACCTCTTCTAATTTATTACTATCTAAAGTAGTTCGTCTTAAAAAGATCTGTAATAAAAAAAATTATTTGTTCTTGTCAATATAACCTTTGAAATTATTTTTATATTTCTAATAAAATACAGGTATTTTTTAGCAAGTATATAATAATTAAATATATGTACAAGCAAAGTAAAAATATTTTTAAAAAATTATTTGTAATTACCTTCTTGCTCATTTTATCAGGTACTTCCTTAAAATTAATTCAAAACTAATCACAGTAATCATATAACTGTCACATCTGTAACGTTCGGGCTAGACCGGGTGGAGAGTGGGGCTAGGAACCCGGTGTAACCGCAAACGGGTCTGGGGGTATCGTCCCCCTCCGCCGGATGCTTGGGTTCCACCGGTGGGTGGAGTCGTGTGAAATAAATGCACTAAATACTGTGGGTTTAAATGATAACAAAATATATATTTATTTATTGAAAGAAAATAAACTCTTCTAGGCCGGGCTACGGCTTTGGTACGGAGGGTACTGGATCCAAACTGGAAACAAAGTAAAGTAACGGAATATATATAACACAAGTAATTACCGATATCTTACAGCTAGTTTTAAACTAATTTATCTTAAGTGTATCAAAGTCTTGTATAGATATAGGTATGAATACCGGGATACATATATCTATACGAGTTCTACTGGAAAGAATCGTAACTACCGGACAGGCGTTTCTGGAGAGTGGAGAACTCCTACGGTTTGCTAGACCAACTCCCCGTGGAAGACGGTGGGAGTTGGGTTGCGGATAATGCTATCCGCGGCTACGTGGTGAATCTAGACCTACCAAGCACAAAAGGGTTGCTTGGCAGGGTTTACGGCTATTGCTGTCCGTTAGTTAGACATTAAAGAAGACCGAGAATCTAAAAAGTGATTCGCTTCGGCTTCTGAGGCCGGTTAAGAAAGTAAAGATATATGCTAGGTCCTAAACTATTGAACGGTTGATTCTAAGTTAAACGGCGTGAATTTACGGAATCATATGCGACCTAGTGCGGTACGGGATTGAGCATAGGTGAAGCCTAATACTCGGAAACGCGAACGCGCCTAGCGGTCCGGGGTCTTGTCCCGCGGTCCGTACGTCTTTGCAGACGGAGAACTGCTCGGTTGTTAGCTGAGCGAGATTTGCCTGAGCCTGGTCAAGCGCGTGCTTATATCTGTAGCTAGGATCGCCTTATCGGCGAGAGAGCGGTCACGTGGTTTTGTTCGTGATAGCCGCCCAGCGGCTGGACTGGTGACTTGTGTAGTTCTATCCTAGGTCGAGGGCGCTAGCGGTGACTCGTACGGTGCTGCGATTAATTGTAGCGAGGCGATACTGATCTATTATTTCTCAATATGGCCGATATGTCAAACTAGTATTGAGACGTGATAGTGGAGTGTATCGTGTCGTTACACATCACTGGCGTTCACTTAACCTATGGATGTGGGTTACGACATATTAGAATAGATGAAAATCAGCGTGTGGGATACGACATATTAGAATATTTATTTAAAAATAGTAAATGAACAATTCGACCGCTCAGACTTTGACATAAGCTGCAAAACATTATTATCATTCAATTTTTCAAAAAAAGTCAATTTCTGAAATCTTGTGGGTTACGACGTATTAGAACGTGGGTATCGATATACCGTTTCTGTCGGACGGCCTGCCTATCTAATACAGATTCGCGGCTGTTTTCCGCGGAATTACGGGACACACTCGACATATACTTCGTTTCTGTCGGACGGTCTGCTTATCTAGTACAGATTCGCGGCCGTTTTCCGCGGAACTACGAAACACTTGACATACTATCGTGTCTGTCGGTCAGTTTGTCTCACTATTGAAGTGTAGCGACTGTTTCCCGCGGAGTTACGATATACACATACACCCAAAAACCGAAAAGTGACGCCCAATCTGTGCAGTCCCACAGGTGCACTCACTAGCACAGATAAACGGGACGTCACATTTGGCACCCAACGTAGGGCCCGAAAAGGCTTCAAAAAAAAAAAAAAAAACCTCAAATCCCGAAGCTGAAAGGCCCGAAAAAAAATATACGAGAAAGGCATGACGGCAAAATTTCTCAAGGAGTCAGCAAACAGGGTCATCGCCCATCAAACGCGTGAAGATAGAGAACCAGAACAAATAAATAATATTACAATCGATCGAATAGAAGCACTTGAGGCAGAAAATGCACAGCTAAAAGATCTTGTTGCACGAATGAAGACAGCATACAACGAATCAATTATCGCCATAAGGGAGGAATTCGAAGAAGTAAACGAGGCTATAAGGGTCGTGAATGAGAGAATCAACGAATTGAAACTCCGGGCCGTCTAAAAAAAAAAAAAAAAAAAAAAGAAAAAAAAAGAAGAGGCAAACTCGCGTGGAAGATACAAAAAGAAGATAAAAGAAGAAGATACAAGATGCCGCCAAAAAAAGCTCGCGGAAGAGCAGGCTCAAACTCATCCAAGTCAGACAAGGAAGAAAGACTGGACGAAGTATTAAGAATCGTCAAGATGACCATGGAGGAAATATTAGCAGTAGAATTGCAACAATCACCTAATATTCTCAACGAAGACGACAATAGTTACGTTTCTCTCGCAGGAAAGAAGTTACGATGGGAAAGCGAGATGACGGAATGCATCTCAACGCTCGCCCAGGTCACGTGGCGATTGGACGAAGGAATAAAAGAGCAGGAGAAAAAAATAAATCAGGCCACTCAGATCTGTGAAGAAAAATTTTTGCAGACAATGCAAGACAACATCACGGAACTCCTACAGGACTTTGCGAAGAGAGAGGAGAAAAAACGAGAGGCAAGAGATAAGAAGACGCGGGAAGAAATAAGAGAATTGAAAAGCTACATTCCAGTCGTGACGAATAATTGCACGGAAAATGTGGAAAGAATCAAAGACATCGAGGGAAAAATCAAAAGCATCGATGAAGACGTCAACCACGACGGTGCCGGTTTACTACAGGTACAACGACAAATAGCCAAGGAAATTGTACCAACGCTAGAGAGATGCACGAGAGGCTTGAAGACCGTGGAAGACCAGGTTGAACAGGCAAGAGGGGAATTGCGAAGAACATCGCGAGCAAGGTCCGCAACACCCGGAATGCTGAACACAACGCTGGGTACTCAGAACCGATCGAAGTTCAAACCGCCAACTTTTAGAGGCGAGTCGAGAGATAAGCCGATGAAATTTATGAATTGCGACAATACATCGATGTTACTAATCCCGAATTGAGGGAAATGATCTACATTATACCACAAGCAATGGAAGGACCAGCCAAGGACTGGTGGTACCTCACCGAGAACGGAATCGTGGACTCAAACGATTTCGAGGAAAAATTTAAAGAAAGATTTTGGAACACGACGATCCAGGATTCACTACGACGAAAAATTGAGTTCGGGACATACGACATAAATGGAAAAATGTCTCGAGTAGAATACGCTACAAATATATTTGGAATTGCGAAGGACCTAGGTAGCAATTATTCCAAGGCAGAAATAATTAGAAAAATATCAACTCATTTTGAACGTGAAACCAGATTCGCGATACGAGGTCGAAACTTCAAGAGCAGGAACGAGCTATTTGAATTACTCGAAGATTTCGATAGCGAGGCATCTTCGAGACGAGGACAAAAGCAGACAACCCCAAACGATCGAAGAACATTTGGAAATACGAACGAGCGAGAGTCGGCGAATTCGACCCAGAAGAATAACAATGATTGGAGAAATACCACAAGCACGAGGGAAATCCAAAATGTAGCCCAAGAAAAACGAGACAGACAGCCGGAAAGAACGATAAACTGGAGACGGACACCGACTCAACCTACTACAGAACCACAACGATGGAGACGAGAGGTCCAGAGAGAGAGGAACAACGCGCATGTAAACACGGTCGAATTGGACAATTCCGAGGAGAATGTGGAGACGCAAATACTAGAGGAGTCGGGAAACGAATAGCGGTTGTATCTGAAAACCCGGACAATAAGATGCACGAAGAAGAAGATGCAACCGCGAAACAAAACACCCGGGAAGTAAACGTCAACACGATATTCGGCGACCCCCGCGAAGACCTTCTGACCGACGACATCCAGGACGAAGCGAGAGCAAAAGGATGTAAATGCCCTGAAGTAAAGATAAAAATTGAAGGCATGGAGACCGATGCTCTTATCGACACCGGAAGCGAGATTACATGTGTGTCCAGCGAATTCTACGAGGCAAACAAGAGCAGATTCCAAGGATGCCCAACCTTACCTATCTCAGGAAAGGTAATAAAGGGAGCGACTGGGGATAAGTCTGCACGCCTCAAAATCCAGGTGCAAATGAAGACACCCATTGGGAGCGTGACCAAGGACGTAATATACCTAGTTATCCCCAAGCTGGTAAAAGACTGCATATTGGGTTACGATACACACCGAATGTTTAAAATACTTATAGACACTGACGATGAAGCAATCATATTAAAAGGACCAAATTTCCGTATACCATATCAAGCACTGCACATGGAAAACGCAAGATGCGACAACCATACAATGCGGATACAGGAAGACGACGGCGAGATGGAGGAAAAGGGCCGACCGGAAGACTTGAACCATAACGAGACGTACGAGATTACCTTGGCCGAGATCGAAGAAAAAATCAGCGCATGTTCTGAGTTGAACGATACCCAAAAGGAGGAACTGAAAGACCTCATATGCACGTACAAAAGGGCTTTTGACAAGAGACCTGGTTTGTTAACCATGTACGAATATAGATTGCGTTTAAAGGATGATGAACCAATTATCACGAAACCCTATCCAATACCTATAAAGTACCGGGAGAAGGTAGCCGAGGAGATCGAGAAGATGATGGAACACGGAATCATCCGAAGATCGACAAGCCCATATGTAAACCCGATCGTGACCGTGGCTAAAAAGGACGGGTCGATACGCCTATGCCTCGACGCAAGAAAGCTAAACGAGTAGCTCATTATTGACCACGAATCACCACAAGGAATCGAGGAGATATTCCAGAAATGCCACTCGGTGGGAACTATGACGAGCCTAGACCTAACGAGTAGTTTTTGGCAAATCCCCCTAACGGAAGACAGCAGAAAACACACGGCTTTTCGCGTGAAGGGCACATGTTACGAATTCAATGTGACCCCCTTCGGTCTTAAGACAAGCAGTGCAGCCTTAATAAGGGGACTCAGCACGGTACTCCACGGATTAACCGAGTACGTTATCAATTTTGTCGACGATTTATTAGTCATATCAAAAACATTCGAGGAGCACTTGGTACATCTGGAGAATCTCTTAAAGAGGTTTATCGAAAATAACATGACACTGAGTTTCAAGAAATCAAAATTCGCAAGGACAGAAGCAGAGTTCTTGGGACATACCTTATCAACCAATGGCCTCAAACCACAACCGGACAAGATAGAGACTATAAAGAAATACGCAAGATCAAAAAACACAAAACAGCTTAAAGGATTCCTCGGTTTCGTAAGCTTCTACTCGAAGTTCGCGAGAAACTATGCCGACGAGATTACACCTCTTCTAAGTCTGTTGAAAAAAGGAGCGAAGTATAAATGGAATGAAGAACACGAGATAGCGTTCGAAAAAGTAAAGAACTTATTCGTGGAGACGACTATACTCGCCCATCCAGACCCGGCAAGGCCATACATTCTAACAACCGATGCAAGCGATGTAGCGATCGGTGCAGTATTATCACAAAGCAACAACGAAGGAGAAGAAGAAGTGGTTACGTTTGTTAGCCGGACACTCAAGGGAGCGGAGATTGGATATTTCACCACGGAGAAGGAGTTATTAGTAGTCATATGGGCTTTGGAAAAGCTAAAAACTTACTTAAGGGGAGCAAAAATCTGCATCAGAACAGACCACCAAGCATTAACGTTTATAAGGACGAGTCGATTTACGAACGCACGTCTGAAACGGTGGATACTAGCGATGCAAGATTACGATATCGACGTGGAATATATTGCAGGGCCAAAAAACATAGTAGCCGATATTTTGAGCCGATGCGATCACCGTAACACAGGGCAAGGACCAACGAAAGAAGAGGATATACAAATTGCCACAATCCTCGCATGCAAGCCGAGTACGGAATTAATACGCAAACTGAAAAATATCAAGGAGTTACAACGCGAAGACGACGATTTAAAAAAAATCATAAAAACCCTCGAAAGCAGCCAGCCCACGAAGGCATCAGAGAAGTTCGCCGTACAAGAAGGCGTGCTATTAAAAGTTGACCTGGGCAAGAACAAAAGAATAATTTTAACCAAAGCAGTAGCGGAGCAACTCACAAGAGAATCACACGAAATATACGGACACGTAGGTGCTAGGAAAATCTACAGAATGATGCTGGAAGAATTTTACATGAAGGGATTAAAGCACAACGTGAACAGATGGATATCGACGTGCGACACGTGCCAGCGAAACAAACACACGACACAAGCATGTCAAGCTCAGATGCAAAACATCGTGCCAGAAAGGCCAGGAGAACTATTATCTATTGATTTCTATGGACCATTACCAACATCAAGAGGAGGAACTAAGCACATCCTAGTGACGATAGACGCTTTCAGCAAATTTGTAGTATTATACTCAATAAAACGAGCAACCACCGACACCGTAATTCGGAAGATATTTGCACATTATGTCATACACTACGGAAGACCAAGAAGGATCCAATGCGACCACAGGACGCAATTTACCTCACCCAAGTGGGCAGAAAAACTAAAAACTGAAGGCATCGAGTTGGTATTTTCGTCAATTAGACACCCTCAGGGAAATATCGTCGAGCGGGTGAACCGGGAGCTTGGACGGTTTTTTAGGACGTTCGTAGAAGAAAAGCATAGCGGATGGGCGTCATACGTGACGATAATACAAAATTGTCTAAACGAGACACACCACGAAACCACGGAAATGACACCGCTCGAATTGCATCTAAACACGAGACCGAACCGAATCTGGGAGAAATGGCTACCCACCGAAACCGGAACGGAACCTGTCCCCTATGAAAAAAGGATATATCTGGCGTATGAACGCATAAAAAGAAAGGGCGAAAATCGCGCACGAAAATTCAACAAAGGAAAGACGAACGAGGAGTTCAAAGAGATGGAAGAGGTGCTGATAAAGGCCAATAACGTATCCGATATGGGAGACCAAAAAATCGCGAAATTCTTCGCAGTGTACGAAGGGCCATATTGTATCAGCCACAAAGTAGGTAAAGCAACCTATTTACTCATAGATCCACGGACGCAAAAGGAACGAGGGAAGTTTCATGCTTGTCACATCAAAAGATATCGTCGTGTACAAGCGACAGCTGAGCAAGATATGTAAACAAGGTAGATGGACTATATGTCGATACATCTATACGAAATGTGGATTACTGGAAGAAACGGATTAACGATTGAAACCTGCACTGTGGCAAGAAGAATAACGAAGGATTAGCGGGCTAACGCCTATATAAGGACGGAGTACGCGAAGAAGACAGTATTCGGAGTACGAAGGATAAGGTAAACGCGCAAAAATGGAAAAGACGTCAACGGCTACGCAAAGTGAGAAATTCGGACACTGCAATACAGCAGTACAGGCCACGGAAACCTGGCAAGAGTGCAGTTTCGAAAAATTAGACCTCCGTGTAGAACGCATACTAAATCCGAACAAAAAATGGAATGGAATAGGAGGCCAGTACGCACATGGGACGGGATGTGGAACTAGACATGGCTGGAACCAGATTCGAAAATTCACGCAGTATCGTGAGTACGACCTGACGGACAGGCGATTAAAAAGAATCACTCCATCAAGCAAGCCAAAGAGAGATGGTACGACCGACGAGGTTGCAACGAACGAGGAGGAGACCGACGTCACGGTACTCCTTAAAGAGACCATGACGCCTCCACCGGAAGAGAAATATGTACCAACACCGATATCCACAGGACGAACGCCAACCTATGAGCCGACAAGATTAGGGAAAAGGAGAGGCAGGGAAATGCCGCGGATAACCAAAGTGGCTAAAGTGTCCATACCACTTGAACGGATCTATCCACCGATCAAGAGAATGGAACTCGCCAAACGATCCCTCGAGGTAATCGAGAGGGAGATAAACGACATTGATATCGAACTACATGTGAATAAAGAGGCAGTATCGGAGTTAAAATCAAGCATGGAAAACACGGACTCACAGATCAACGAAATACAAGCGGCACTACCCGATTTCGAGTGGGAATCGGGTGAAATTCTGACACTCACGGACGAAACCATAAAATCATGGATGCCGTTTGGCTGTTAAAAAGGAAAAAAAAAAAAACGAAAAGGAATGACAAGGGACCTTGGTTGAACGTAAGATATCTATTTATAGGAAGCTATCGTAATTATTAGAAATTACTCAAACTTCCTAGAGGGGGCAATACGACGTCCAAAAGGCCCTCCAATACAATAGGCAATATATTTATCAATTTATTCCATACATATCCCAGCAGGATAGGAGGATAAGACAAAAATTGCTATTATAACGAGATCATTTGTCGAATATCATTAAAACAATTGTCATTGTAAAGTACAATTCCCCCACGATAAAGTAATATAGGAATCACAGAAAATTATCAATTCGTATAAAAAATAGACACCATAGAATGTCATAGAAAATCGCTTAGATACCTGAAAATCCTCCGATTTGGACACAAGTTGGACGATTTTATAGAGGATAAAAAACCTGATAGAAAAGTATAGAGTCAAAATTATGTCAAATTGATAATTGCATTTTTAGACACAATCGAAGAATATAGAACATTACGGATTAACTCCGGATTAGCCAAGGCTTAGCGCACCGGGACTATATAAACAGCACGGCGTGAAGCAGAAAATCATCAGTTCTTCGATCATATCCATAGAGTCAAATATAGAATATTAAAATTTAAAAGTCCATCAAGAATATATTGTATGGCAATTTACTTATTTCATTAATTGTAGAAAATAAACGTATATGCATTGTGACGTGAACCCTTTATATCCCTCGGAACAGACCGGATCACTATTCCGAAAGACAGTCCAGTCGACAATGAACAACCCCGAGGGTTAAATAAATAATAATTTTATAAGAAAAATAATGATGTTGTAAGTTGGGCGCCAGGCGACTACTTCGCCACGAAACAAAAAGGTCGAAAATAAAAAAAAGACAACTACAAATAAGCGGCGGCTAGCTGCAGTACCGCGGAGAGGGGTCAGGATTAAGAATGAGGGATTAGCAAGGCGTCTAATAATGACTCGAATACTCAAATTGTAGAAAAGAAAATATAACAAAAATTTATTCAATAAAAATAAATAATCTGGCAAATCGGGGCTTCCACGTAGGAGAGCAATAACAACAAAAATAGCAAATAATAGATTACCAACCAAAATGTAAGGCCTCGCGGCACACTAAACTACGTTACAAAATAAATTTAACTACTCTTAGGAGCTACGCGGTGGTGGTAGCGAAAGAAAAAAATAATAATAGCAGAAAATAACAATAATCAAATAAAATAATAATAATTGACGAGGAACGAGCAAAATTCGGTTGTTGCTAGGCAACCACCGAGCCTACGGGAGGCTAGGCCTCGACGTTACCGACCACCTTTTCTTATTACCAATTTTCTTAACAAATAACTTATCCTAACTCTGCCCTCGTAGGCAAAACAAATTCAAAACAAAAATACCAAATTAATAAACCCACGTTGGGTGCTAATTTATTACGTAGATCTCCTCACAGGAGGAAGAGAGAGCGACAGTGACTGACTCAGGCTATCTCATTTGCACTCGTGTGCCGAAACTAAAAACGCGAACTCAAATAACGTTTCTCAAAACTTAACAAACGCGAAACTAGACTCGAAATTCTCTATTATTTACGGGAACCAAGTGACGGCCTACCGACTCGGAGGTCGTCTTTATTCGAATCCCAAAATTACGAAAAAGCCTCGTGGCTGCTAATGGCAATATGGCAGACGGCCGTTTGCCGGATTCAAATCAGAAGACGGGTAAAATTTGCCAGAGCTTACCGTCTTCCAGCCACCGAACCAAAAATGCAGTCCCTCGCCAGGAAGTCCTCTACGACACAGCCACACAGAGACTCGAAAAAGTATACTGCCCTCGAAGGCCAAAGACAAAATACAATAATGAGCGCGAGCACTAACGCTCGACGCTCTACCTGCGAGGCAGGCCTACGGCAGAGTGTCGCTCTATCGCTAGGTGACGATCGTTACCATCCTCGTTAGGCGATCGATTATTGATTTGTGTATCGACCGCGGTGACGTCATGGAATGGCCCTCGATCCTTGGCGCGAATAATTTGACTTGCCACCACGGTGATTTTAGCTCTTCTAGGCCGAGGACTGCGGGTTGTAGATTCTTTTCGGTGGCGGGAATCTCATCCACCACCTTAGTCCCCCGTTGCAGAGTGTCGTAGACACTCTCCCGCATCCTCGGCTGGTTGGTGAGTTCGCAGGGCCCTTGCTAATCTCACGAGCTTCGGTGGCGACTTGTCAAAAATTCACGCCCTCGGTGCATCGAGCCGTGGACGTTCGTCGGTGTATGTCGTGGTTGTTAGGTCATCTCCAGTATCCTGAATAGTCTGTAGTCGGTGCGTACTCGTTGCACTCCCACATAATAGAGAAAATGTAAAAAAAAACAAAAGAATAAGAACTAAATTCGATAGTTTTAGGTCGGTCACGGTCGCCTCTCGGAGATTTTATAGCCTCGGGGCTATCCTAATGCACGCATCCTTCCTCATACATTCTTTGCCCTACGTAATTATGGCCGTCTAAGGGTTCGGGAGTCGCTTGTAACACGCGTTGCAAAATGCAATGTTACAACTCCCCCCCCCTTAGACGGACCACTGGGGCGGAAGCACTAGCGAACTTGACCCATGGACCGAACTCCGAGTGGCGGCCGCGCACCGCGTGACTTACGTCTACAGACCTCGATCAGTCTGATTACTTCAACGTAATAACAAAAACAAAAAAAAACACAAAAAATAGTCAAAACCAAAAAAAACAGTCTCAGTTTCCTACGAGGAAATCTTAAAATCTTTTTAGAAAATCCTCGTTTCTTTTACTGTCATCACTCGCTACTCTCCTTCTGTCTAAGGTAGAAAAGTAACACAAAAAAAAGGACTTCGTAGGAGGATTCCACTCCTCGAAACGCGACAAATGAAACTACAAAAAAAGAAATATCGCGAACTAACCCCGACAAACAAAAAAAATTATCACAGAATTGTAGGCTCAGGTTAGCGCGGATTTATTAATTCAAAAGATGTTGGTTGATCGTCACCCCGCTCCTACTGTCTATCCTTACGATAACACCGCGTTGATGGTTCCGAAGAACCCGCGAACGCCGGGATAAACCAGCAGTGCCACGAGGCCATCTCGACAAATCGTCGCGATTGTTTACAGCTCCGGGGTGCCGGATACTAACAATCGGTTCAATCTTGTCGAGGTCGATCGGCAATCCGTCTTCCATAACCCTCAACCCGAATATTCTACTTCCCTTCTACCGAATTTACATCGCGAAATTTGGGCCCTCGAGGCTACTAGGTAGTAGAGTTAGCAGCAGGGCTAACTCCTCCTGTCTCAAGGCCCACGGGGTCACCATGACTTCAAGTGTACTTTTCGGAACCCGGTTAATGCCACCAGTATTACTAAAACACGAACGCGCGCAGTAAAATTCTACTAATTGTAGATTACAACTCGACACGCTAAAAGTCACACGATCGCTTGCAAAAACTTGAAAGCCGGATTCGAACTCAATACGGGCGCAATCTATTTCCCAACACGAAATTTTATCGGTCGCCCTCAATTGAACGCTCAGACGTGTTGCAGGCGTGTTCCTGAGATAAACGCAACACACGAGACTCGACACGTTAAAGCTCAAAACGCGAAAGCTCGAAACTCAAAAACGAAGAACAGACTCGAACGGAATCTCGAACTCGTTAATTGCAAATCAAATTCACAAACTCAGATTTGCCCTTGATCGGGGGCTCAAACTCACAATTTTCAAATCACTCTGACCAGTGCACGCGAACTCGAACTCGAAAGCTTGACTTTTTGAAAGTCACGCACTGGCTCGCAAAACGTACTCTAAACGCGAAACTCAACACTCCAAAATTTTCCGTAGACTCAAAGATGCCTACGAAAAACTGCATGAACTCGAATTCACCTCGACACACGAAGTAAACTCGAACGCGAAAGTTCCAAAATCAAAAATTTTCCGCGAACTCGAAAGTGCACGCGAAAAACTCAATAACTCGAATTCACCTCAACACGTGAGGTAAACCCGAACTCGAACGCCAAAACTCAAAACTCGAAAATTACTCCCGAAAATTCGAGAGTGTACCCGGCAAATCAGGTAAACTCGAATGTGACCCGAACGCGAAAATTCAAAACTCGAACCCGAACGCGAAAGTCGACTAAACAGTCTTGAGAATTACCAAAACAAAATTCTCTGAACGCGAAAGCCAAGTTTAATTTCCAAAACTGAACTCCACAAAAGTTTTGAATTTGCACCCGGAAGTGCACGCAAACCAAAATGCAGTGAATCAGTCACTCGAGTGCAACACTGCAGTTGACTTGATACTCAAAATTCTAACCCGAACTCGAAACTTAACTCGACCCCGAACCCGAACGCGAAATACCAAAAAGATTCTACTCAGAACATATCAGCTGTTTGGTAATCTGCCGGCTCGACGAGCTCTCTCGCCGAGGTCGCCGCAGGTTGACAACCACTGTTCTGGTCTCTAACGTGCGGTACTCAGAACCCACACCTGAGCACCACTGCCAAACCGAAATTCAAAACTCCGAAGGAATCACCACGAACTACCGCCGAGTCAATTTTCGGTGACGACGTGTAAATATTCCCCTCTGCGCGGGGTGTACTAAAAGTCCGCCGACCCGGACTATGTTTCCCTCCGTTAGGCTATCAGATCGCGAAAACAAAATTATACACCGGCCTACGTGGTCGGTAATAATTAAATTTCCAAGCCCTTTCCCCTAATCAGGAGAATGCTGCTCAAAAATTACTACAAAATCACAAATCGCAGCAAACAAAAATAATCGGTATTCCTCCGTGGAAGAGGCTCTGCGGGAGCTAATATTTCCCCGCAGTCTTCGAACGAGGATCTGCACTAAAGAACTCGCTGAAAAGTCGCTTCAGCAACAAAAAAAAACAAAGACTCAAACCCGAAATTGTAAACGTAACGGATACCAAACTCAAATTTTAAACGCAATCTATATTGCCGCACGGCTTCAAAACAAAGTATACTCGAGTATACGCGACGCTAATCCCTCTCCGGTTAATAGAGAAAAACAAACAACCGACTCAACTCCTCTTAGCAACAGTGAAACCGTTACTAAGAACTAAACGAATAATCTCAAAAATGTTAATTTATTTTCTCTCAGCAGGCCCCACGTTGGGCGCCAATTTGTGACGTGAACCCTTTATATCCCTCGGAACAGACCGGATCACTATTCCGAAAGACAGTCCAGTCGACAATGAACAACCCCGAGGGTTAAATAAATAATAATTTTATAAGAAAAATAATGATGTTGTAAGTTGGGCGCCAGGCGACTACTTCGCCACGAAACAAAAAGGTCGAAAATAAAAAAAAGACAACTACAAATAAGCGGCGGCTAGCTGCAGTACCGCGGAGAGGGGTCAGGATTAAGAATGAGGGATTAGCAAGGCGTCTAATAATGACTCGAATACTCAAATTGTAGAAAAGAAAATATAACAAAAATTTATTCAATAAAAATAAATAATCTGGCAAATCGGGGCTTCCACGTAGGAGAGCAATAACAACAAAAATAGCAAATAATAGATTACCAACCAAAATGTAAGGCCTCGCGGCACACTAAACTACGTTACAAAATAAATTTAACTACTCTTAGGAGCTACGCGGTGGTGGTAGCGAAAGAAAAAAATAATAATAGCAGAAAATAACAATAATCAAATAAAATAATAATAATTGACGAGGAACGAGCAAAATTCGGTTGTTGCTAGGCAACCACCGAGCCTACGGGAGGCTAGGCCTCGACGTTACCGACCACCTTTTCTTATTACCAATTTTCTTAACAAATAACTTATCCTAACTCTGCCCTCGTAGGCAAAACAAATTCAAAACAAAAATACCAAATTAATAAACCCACGTTGGGTGCTAATTTATTACGTAGATCTCCTCACAGGAGGAAGAGAGAGCGACAGTGACTGACTCAGGCTATCTCATTTGCACTCGTGTGCCGAAACTAAAAACGCGAACTCAAATAACGTTTCTCAAAACTTAACAAACGCGAAACTAGACTCGAAATTCTCTATTATTTACGGGAACCAAGTGACGGCCTACCGACTCGGAGGTCGTCTTTATTCGAATCCCAAAATTACGAAAAAGCCTCGTGGCTGCTAATGGCAATATGGCAGACGGCCGTTTGCCGGATTCAAATCAGAAGACGGGTAAAATTTGCCAGAGCTTACCGTCTTCCAGCCACCGAACCAAAAATGCAGTCCCTCGCCAGGAAGTCCTCTACGACACAGCCACACAGAGACTCGAAAAAGTATACTGCCCTCGAAGGCCAAAGACAAAATACAATAATGAGCGCGAGCACTAACGCTCGACGCTCTACCTGCGAGGCAGGCCTACGGCAGAGTGTCGCTCTATCGCTAGGTGACGATCGTTACCATCCTCGTTAGGCGATCGATTATTGATTTGTGTATCGACCGCGGTGACGTCATGGAATGGCCCTCGATCCTTGGCGCGAATAATTTGACTTGCCACCACGGTGATTTTAGCTCTTCTAGGCCGAGGACTGCGGGTTGTAGATTCTTTTCGGTGGCGGGAATCTCATCCACCACCTTAGTCCCCCGTTGCAGAGTGTCGTAGACACTCTCCCGCATCCTCGGCTGGTTGGTGAGTTCGCAGGGCCCTTGCTAATCTCACGAGCTTCGGTGGCGACTTGTCAAAAATTCACGCCCTCGGTGCATCGAGCCGTGGACGTTCGTCGGTGTATGTCGTGGTTGTTAGGTCATCTCCAGTATCCTGAATAGTCTGTAGTCGGTGCGTACTCGTTGCACTCCCACATAATAGAGAAAATGTAAAAAAAAACAAAAGAATAAGAACTAAATTCGATAGTTTTAGGTCGGTCACGGTCGCCTCTCGGAGATTTTATAGCCTCGGGGCTATCCTAATGCACGCATCCTTCCTCATACATTCTTTGCCCTACGTAATTATGGCCGTCTAAGGGTTCGGGAGTCGCTTGTAACACGCGTTGCAAAATGCAATGTTACAACTCCCCCCCCCTTAGACGGACCACTGGGGCGGAAGCACTAGCGAACTTGACCCATGGACCGAACTCCGAGTGGCGGCCGCGCACCGCGTGACTTACGTCTACAGACCTCGATCAGTCTGATTACTTCAACGTAATAACAAAAACAAAAAAAAACACAAAAAATAGTCAAAACCAAAAAAAACAGTCTCAGTTTCCTACGAGGAAATCTTAAAATCTTTTTAGAAAATCCTCGTTTCTTTTACTGTCATCACTCGCTACTCTCCTTCTGTCTAAGGTAGAAAAGTAACACAAAAAAAAGGACTTCGTAGGAGGATTCCACTCCTCGAAACGCGACAAATGAAACTACAAAAAAAGAAATATCGCGAACTAACCCCGACAAACAAAAAAAATTATCACAGAATTGTAGGCTCAGGTTAGCGCGGATTTATTAATTCAAAAGATGTTGGTTGATCGTCACCCCGCTCCTACTGTCTATCCTTACGATAACACCGCGTTGATGGTTCCGAAGAACCCGCGAACGCCGGGATAAACCAGCAGTGCCACGAGGCCATCTCGACAAATCGTCGCGATTGTTTACAGCTCCGGGGTGCCGGATACTAACAATCGGTTCAATCTTGTCGAGGTCGATCGGCAATCCGTCTTCCATAACCCTCAACCCGAATATTCTACTTCCCTTCTACCGAATTTACATCGCGAAATTTGGGCCCTCGAGGCTACTAGGTAGTAGAGTTAGCAGCAGGGCTAACTCCTCCTGTCTCAAGGCCCACGGGGTCACCATGACTTCAAGTGTACTTTTCGGAACCCGGTTAATGCCACCAGTATTACTAAAACACGAACGCGCGCAGTAAAATTCTACTAATTGTAGATTACAACTCGACACGCTAAAAGTCACACGATCGCTTGCAAAAACTTGAAAGCCGGATTCGAACTCAATACGGGCGCAATCTATTTCCCAACACGAAATTTTATCGGTCGCCCTCAATTGAACGCTCAGACGTGTTGCAGGCGTGTTCCTGAGATAAACGCAACACACGAGACTCGACACGTTAAAGCTCAAAACGCGAAAGCTCGAAACTCAAAAACGAAGAACAGACTCGAACGGAATCTCGAACTCGTTAATTGCAAATCAAATTCACAAACTCAGATTTGCCCTTGATCGGGGGCTCAAACTCACAATTTTCAAATCACTCTGACCAGTGCACGCGAACTCGAACTCGAAAGCTTGACTTTTTGAAAGTCACGCACTGGCTCGCAAAACGTACTCTAAACGCGAAACTCAACACTCCAAAATTTTCCGTAGACTCAAAGATGCCTACGAAAAACTGCATGAACTCGAATTCACCTCGACACACGAAGTAAACTCGAACGCGAAAGTTCCAAAATCAAAAATTTTCCGCGAACTCGAAAGTGCACGCGAAAAACTCAATAACTCGAATTCACCTCAACACGTGAGGTAAACCCGAACTCGAACGCCAAAACTCAAAACTCGAAAATTACTCCCGAAAATTCGAGAGTGTACCCGGCAAATCAGGTAAACTCGAATGTGACCCGAACGCGAAAATTCAAAACTCGAACCCGAACGCGAAAGTCGACTAAACAGTCTTGAGAATTACCAAAACAAAATTCTCTGAACGCGAAAGCCAAGTTTAATTTCCAAAACTGAACTCCACAAAAGTTTTGAATTTGCACCCGGAAGTGCACGCAAACCAAAATGCAGTGAATCAGTCACTCGAGTGCAACACTGCAGTTGACTTGATACTCAAAATTCTAACCCGAACTCGAAACTTAACTCGACCCCGAACCCGAACGCGAAATACCAAAAAGATTCTACTCAGAACATATCAGCTGTTTGGTAATCTGCCGGCTCGACGAGCTCTCTCGCCGAGGTCGCCGCAGGTTGACAACCACTGTTCTGGTCTCTAACGTGCGGTACTCAGAACCCACACCTGAGCACCACTGCCAAACCGAAATTCAAAACTCCGAAGGAATCACCACGAACTACCGCCGAGTCAATTTTCGGTGACGACGTGTAAATATTCCCCTCTGCGCGGGGTGTACTAAAAGTCCGCCGACCCGGACTATGTTTCCCTCCGTTAGGCTATCAGATCGCGAAAACAAAATTATACACCGGCCTACGTGGTCGGTAATAATTAAATTTCCAAGCCCTTTCCCCTAATCAGGAGAATGCTGCTCAAAAATTACTACAAAATCACAAATCGCAGCAAACAAAAATAATCGGTATTCCTCCGTGGAAGAGGCTCTGCGGGAGCTAATATTTCCCCGCAGTCTTCGAACGAGGATCTGCACTAAAGAACTCGCTGAAAAGTCGCTTCAGCAACAAAAAAAAACAAAGACTCAAACCCGAAATTGTAAACGTAACGGATACCAAACTCAAATTTTAAACGCAATCTATATTGCCGCACGGCTTCAAAACAAAGTATACTCGAGTATACGCGACGCTAATCCCTCTCCGGTTAATAGAGAAAAACAAACAACCGACTCAACTCCTCTTAGCAACAGTGAAACCGTTACTAAGAACTAAACGAATAATCTCAAAAATGTTAATTTATTTTCTCTCAGCAGGCCCCACGTTGGGCGCCAATTTGTGACGTGAACCCTTTATATCCCTCGGAACAGACCGGATCACTATTCCGAAAGACAGTCCAGTCGACAATGAACAACCCCGAGGGTTAAATAAATAATAATTTTATAAGAAAAATAATGATGTTGTAAGTTGGGCGCCAGGCGACTACTTCGCCACGAAACAAAAAGGTCGAAAATAAAAAAAAGACAACTACAAATAAGCGGCGGCTAGCTGCAGTACCGCGGAGAGGGGTCAGGATTAAGAATGAGGGATTAGCAAGGCGTCTAATAATGACTCGAATACTCAAATTGTAGAAAAGAAAATATAACAAAAATTTATTCAATAAAAATAAATAATCTGGCAAATCGGGGCTTCCACGTAGGAGAGCAATAACAACAAAAATAGCAAATAATAGATTACCAACCAAAATGTAAGGCCTCGCGGCACACTAAACTACGTTACAAAATAAATTTAACTACTCTTAGGAGCTACGCGGTGGTGGTAGCGAAAGAAAAAAATAATAATAGCAGAAAATAACAATAATCAAATAAAATAATAATAATTGACGAGGAACGAGCAAAATTCGGTTGTTGCTAGGCAACCACCGAGCCTACGGGAGGCTAGGCCTCGACGTTACCGACCACCTTTTCTTATTACCAATTTTCTTAACAAATAACTTATCCTAACTCTGCCCTCGTAGGCAAAACAAATTCAAAACAAAAATACCAAATTAATAAACCCACGTTGGGTGCTAATTTATTACGTAGATCTCCTCACAGGAGGAAGAGAGAGCGACAGTGACTGACTCAGGCTATCTCATTTGCACTCGTGTGCCGAAACTAAAAACGCGAACTCAAATAACGTTTCTCAAAACTTAACAAACGCGAAACTAGACTCGAAATTCTCTATTATTTACGGGAACCAAGTGACGGCCTACCGACTCGGAGGTCGTCTTTATTCGAATCCCAAAATTACGAAAAAGCCTCGTGGCTGCTAATGGCAATATGGCAGACGGCCGTTTGCCGGATTCAAATCAGAAGACGGGTAAAATTTGCCAGAGCTTACCGTCTTCCAGCCACCGAACCAAAAATGCAGTCCCTCGCCAGGAAGTCCTCTACGACACAGCCACACAGAGACTCGAAAAAGTATACTGCCCTCGAAGGCCAAAGACAAAATACAATAATGAGCGCGAGCACTAACGCTCGACGCTCTACCTGCGAGGCAGGCCTACGGCAGAGTGTCGCTCTATCGCTAGGTGACGATCGTTACCATCCTCGTTAGGCGATCGATTATTGATTTGTGTATCGACCGCGGTGACGTCATGGAATGGCCCTCGATCCTTGGCGCGAATAATTTGACTTGCCACCACGGTGATTTTAGCTCTTCTAGGCCGAGGACTGCGGGTTGTAGATTCTTTTCGGTGGCGGGAATCTCATCCACCACCTTAGTCCCCCGTTGCAGAGTGTCGTAGACACTCTCCCGCATCCTCGGCTGGTTGGTGAGTTCGCAGGGCCCTTGCTAATCTCACGAGCTTCGGTGGCGACTTGTCAAAAATTCACGCCCTCGGTGCATCGAGCCGTGGACGTTCGTCGGTGTATGTCGTGGTTGTTAGGTCATCTCCAGTATCCTGAATAGTCTGTAGTCGGTGCGTACTCGTTGCACTCCCACATAATAGAGAAAATGTAAAAAAAAACAAAAGAATAAGAACTAAATTCGATAGTTTTAGGTCGGTCACGGTCGCCTCTCGGAGATTTTATAGCCTCGGGGCTATCCTAATGCACGCATCCTTCCTCATACATTCTTTGCCCTACGTAATTATGGCCGTCTAAGGGTTCGGGAGTCGCTTGTAACACGCGTTGCAAAATGCAATGTTACAACTCCCCCCCCCTTAGACGGACCACTGGGGCGGAAGCACTAGCGAACTTGACCCATGGACCGAACTCCGAGTGGCGGCCGCGCACCGCGTGACTTACGTCTACAGACCTCGATCAGTCTGATTACTTCAACGTAATAACAAAAACAAAAAAAAACACAAAAAATAGTCAAAACCAAAAAAAACAGTCTCAGTTTCCTACGAGGAAATCTTAAAATCTTTTTAGAAAATCCTCGTTTCTTTTACTGTCATCACTCGCTACTCTCCTTCTGTCTAAGGTAGAAAAGTAACACAAAAAAAAGGACTTCGTAGGAGGATTCCACTCCTCGAAACGCGACAAATGAAACTACAAAAAAAGAAATATCGCGAACTAACCCCGACAAACAAAAAAAATTATCACAGAATTGTAGGCTCAGGTTAGCGCGGATTTATTAATTCAAAAGATGTTGGTTGATCGTCACCCCGCTCCTACTGTCTATCCTTACGATAACACCGCGTTGATGGTTCCGAAGAACCCGCGAACGCCGGGATAAACCAGCAGTGCCACGAGGCCATCTCGACAAATCGTCGCGATTGTTTACAGCTCCGGGGTGCCGGATACTAACAATCGGTTCAATCTTGTCGAGGTCGATCGGCAATCCGTCTTCCATAACCCTCAACCCGAATATTCTACTTCCCTTCTACCGAATTTACATCGCGAAATTTGGGCCCTCGAGGCTACTAGGTAGTAGAGTTAGCAGCAGGGCTAACTCCTCCTGTCTCAAGGCCCACGGGGTCACCATGACTTCAAGTGTACTTTTCGGAACCCGGTTAATGCCACCAGTATTACTAAAACACGAACGCGCGCAGTAAAATTCTACTAATTGTAGATTACAACTCGACACGCTAAAAGTCACACGATCGCTTGCAAAAACTTGAAAGCCGGATTCGAACTCAATACGGGCGCAATCTATTTCCCAACACGAAATTTTATCGGTCGCCCTCAATTGAACGCTCAGACGTGTTGCAGGCGTGTTCCTGAGATAAACGCAACACACGAGACTCGACACGTTAAAGCTCAAAACGCGAAAGCTCGAAACTCAAAAACGAAGAACAGACTCGAACGGAATCTCGAACTCGTTAATTGCAAATCAAATTCACAAACTCAGATTTGCCCTTGATCGGGGGCTCAAACTCACAATTTTCAAATCACTCTGACCAGTGCACGCGAACTCGAACTCGAAAGCTTGACTTTTTGAAAGTCACGCACTGGCTCGCAAAACGTACTCTAAACGCGAAACTCAACACTCCAAAATTTTCCGTAGACTCAAAGATGCCTACGAAAAACTGCATGAACTCGAATTCACCTCGACACACGAAGTAAACTCGAACGCGAAAGTTCCAAAATCAAAAATTTTCCGCGAACTCGAAAGTGCACGCGAAAAACTCAATAACTCGAATTCACCTCAACACGTGAGGTAAACCCGAACTCGAACGCCAAAACTCAAAACTCGAAAATTACTCCCGAAAATTCGAGAGTGTACCCGGCAAATCAGGTAAACTCGAATGTGACCCGAACGCGAAAATTCAAAACTCGAACCCGAACGCGAAAGTCGACTAAACAGTCTTGAGAATTACCAAAACAAAATTCTCTGAACGCGAAAGCCAAGTTTAATTTCCAAAACTGAACTCCACAAAAGTTTTGAATTTGCACCCGGAAGTGCACGCAAACCAAAATGCAGTGAATCAGTCACTCGAGTGCAACACTGCAGTTGACTTGATACTCAAAATTCTAACCCGAACTCGAAACTTAACTCGACCCCGAACCCGAACGCGAAATACCAAAAAGATTCTACTCAGAACATATCAGCTGTTTGGTAATCTGCCGGCTCGACGAGCTCTCTCGCCGAGGTCGCCGCAGGTTGACAACCACTGTTCTGGTCTCTAACGTGCGGTACTCAGAACCCACACCTGAGCACCACTGCCAAACCGAAATTCAAAACTCCGAAGGAATCACCACGAACTACCGCCGAGTCAATTTTCGGTGACGACGTGTAAATATTCCCCTCTGCGCGGGGTGTACTAAAAGTCCGCCGACCCGGACTATGTTTCCCTCCGTTAGGCTATCAGATCGCGAAAACAAAATTATACACCGGCCTACGTGGTCGGTAATAATTAAATTTCCAAGCCCTTTCCCCTAATCAGGAGAATGCTGCTCAAAAATTACTACAAAATCACAAATCGCAGCAAACAAAAATAATCGGTATTCCTCCGTGGAAGAGGCTCTGCGGGAGCTAATATTTCCCCGCAGTCTTCGAACGAGGATCTGCACTAAAGAACTCGCTGAAAAGTCGCTTCAGCAACAAAAAAAAACAAAGACTCAAACCCGAAATTGTAAACGTAACGGATACCAAACTCAAATTTTAAACGCAATCTATATTGCCGCACGGCTTCAAAACAAAGTATACTCGAGTATACGCGACGCTAATCCCTCTCCGGTTAATAGAGAAAAACAAACAACCGACTCAACTCCTCTTAGCAACAGTGAAACCGTTACTAAGAACTAAACGAATAATCTCAAAAATGTTAATTTATTTTCTCTCAGCAGGCCCCACGTTGGGCGCCAATTTGTGACGTGAACCCTTTATATCCCTCGGAACAGACCGGATCACTATTCCGAAAGACAGTCCAGTCGACAATGAACAACCCCGAGGGTTAAATAAATAATAATTTTATAAGAAAAATAATGATGTTGTAAGTTGGGCGCCAGGCGACTACTTCGCCACGAAACAAAAAGGTCGAAAATAAAAAAAAGACAACTACAAATAAGCGGCGGCTAGCTGCAGTACCGCGGAGAGGGGTCAGGATTAAGAATGAGGGATTAGCAAGGCGTCTAATAATGACTCGAATACTCAAATTGTAGAAAAGAAAATATAACAAAAATTTATTCAATAAAAATAAATAATCTGGCAAATCGGGGCTTCCACGTAGGAGAGCAATAACAACAAAAATAGCAAATAATAGATTACCAACCAAAATGTAAGGCCTCGCGGCACACTAAACTACGTTACAAAATAAATTTAACTACTCTTAGGAGCTACGCGGTGGTGGTAGCGAAAGAAAAAAATAATAATAGCAGAAAATAACAATAATCAAATAAAATAATAATAATTGACGAGGAACGAGCAAAATTCGGTTGTTGCTAGGCAACCACCGAGCCTACGGGAGGCTAGGCCTCGACGTTACCGACCACCTTTTCTTATTACCAATTTTCTTAACAAATAACTTATCCTAACTCTGCCCTCGTAGGCAAAACAAATTCAAAACAAAAATACCAAATTAATAAACCCACGTTGGGTGCTAATTTATTACGTAGATCTCCTCACAGGAGGAAGAGAGAGCGACAGTGACTGACTCAGGCTATCTCATTTGCACTCGTGTGCCGAAACTAAAAACGCGAACTCAAATAACGTTTCTCAAAACTTAACAAACGCGAAACTAGACTCGAAATTCTCTATTATTTACGGGAACCAAGTGACGGCCTACCGACTCGGAGGTCGTCTTTATTCGAATCCCAAAATTACGAAAAAGCCTCGTGGCTGCTAATGGCAATATGGCAGACGGCCGTTTGCCGGATTCAAATCAGAAGACGGGTAAAATTTGCCAGAGCTTACCGTCTTCCAGCCACCGAACCAAAAATGCAGTCCCTCGCCAGGAAGTCCTCTACGACACAGCCACACAGAGACTCGAAAAAGTATACTGCCCTCGAAGGCCAAAGACAAAATACAATAATGAGCGCGAGCACTAACGCTCGACGCTCTACCTGCGAGGCAGGCCTACGGCAGAGTGTCGCTCTATCGCTAGGTGACGATCGTTACCATCCTCGTTAGGCGATCGATTATTGATTTGTGTATCGACCGCGGTGACGTCATGGAATGGCCCTCGATCCTTGGCGCGAATAATTTGACTTGCCACCACGGTGATTTTAGCTCTTCTAGGCCGAGGACTGCGGGTTGTAGATTCTTTTCGGTGGCGGGAATCTCATCCACCACCTTAGTCCCCCGTTGCAGAGTGTCGTAGACACTCTCCCGCATCCTCGGCTGGTTGGTGAGTTCGCAGGGCCCTTGCTAATCTCACGAGCTTCGGTGGCGACTTGTCAAAAATTCACGCCCTCGGTGCATCGAGCCGTGGACGTTCGTCGGTGTATGTCGTGGTTGTTAGGTCATCTCCAGTATCCTGAATAGTCTGTAGTCGGTGCGTACTCGTTGCACTCCCACATAATAGAGAAAATGTAAAAAAAAACAAAAGAATAAGAACTAAATTCGATAGTTTTAGGTCGGTCACGGTCGCCTCTCGGAGATTTTATAGCCTCGGGGCTATCCTAATGCACGCATCCTTCCTCATACATTCTTTGCCCTACGTAATTATGGCCGTCTAAGGGTTCGGGAGTCGCTTGTAACACGCGTTGCAAAATGCAATGTTACAGCATATATTGTAATCTCATCACCAATTTAATTTTTCAGTACAACATCTATTAACATACATTTACATCGGTTCTGTCGGACAGTTTGCTTATCTAATACAGATTCGCGGCTGTTTTCCGCTGAATTACGAAAAACACATACACTTACATCGTTTCTGTCGGACGGTTTGCGTATCTAATACAGATTCGCGGCTGTTTTCCGCGGAATTACGATCCATACTTGACACGCATACATCGTTTCTGTCGGACGGTTTGCCTATCTAATACAGATTCGCGACTGTTTTCCGCGGAATTACGAACCACACTTGACACATATACCGTTTCTGTCGGACGGCCTGCCTATCTAATACAGATTCGCGGCTGTTTTCCGCGGAATTACGGGACACACTCGACATATACTTCGTTTCTGTCGGACGGTCTGCTTATCTAGTACAGATTCGCGGCAGTTTTTCGCGGAACTACGAAACACTTGACATACTATCGTGTCTGTCGGGCAGTTTGTCCCACTATTGAAGTGTAGCGACTGTTTCCCGCCGAGTTACGATATACACATACACCCAAAAACCGAAAAGTGACGCCCAATCTGTGCAGTCCCACAGGTGCACTCACTAGCACAGATAAACGGGACGTTACAGGTTAATGTAGAGTGCTAAAAATAATTAGGTCGTATTTTTTTTTATTCGTTAAAAATCATAATTACGAAAGTTACACGTAATTGAATATTCCAGTTTTCGTAATATACAGGGACTTTCTGTGGTGGCGGCACAGCTAGTTCCATCAAACACACGCACGCTTCGTCCGTGTGCCAGGGATACCAACCGAAAAAAAGAATGATGCAGCTTGAACAGAGCAAAAAGTATAGCAACCATAAGCGTGAAGTCTTCGGTTGTCACATGGACGAAGCGAGCTTGTGTGTAGTGGCGGTGGCTAATGGAACTAACTGTGCCGCCACCACAGAAAGTCCCTGTATAGATATATCTTAAAATGGGTGACGTCACAATGTTAAAATTTTCAATCCGTTGTATCAACTTTAATATTTGTTCGATTGAAAAATGAAAAAATATGACATAATTATTTTTTTATAAACTATTCAAATATATAAAAAAAAAAACCATTCAAATGCCTTATTGCATGTCTTGCCCCGGAAAAAAAAAATCACCGAACATCCATACAACGGAATTTAGTAGAATTATCATAAACACACAGTTCTATCAACTACATATATATGAAGCTATTCCAAGCGATCTAGAGATAAAGAGTTGAGTATATAAACTAAACCGACCTATCTAAATTCTCGAATATCTCCTAAACGGGGGTATCAATCGGATTGTCCTTTCTGCAGCCGATGTTTGAGGAGTAATGAGATCGAGTTTTCTTGTCAAATGCCTGAAATCTTTATTATTTTTTCTTTATGCGTCGAAAAATGCGGGTGGGTGACTTATTTCGACTAGCATCAGTGCCCACGCATCATTTACGCGGACAAAAGTATGTAACAGCAAGTCTATACGGTATGACGAGCACACTCATTACAAAACATCTTCATTCCATGTAGTAATAAAGTGGAAAAGTGCAAATCAGATTTCGTTGTAATTAGCGATTAAAAATTGTTGGGCAGCTATGGTGAATGGTTGGGTTGTCATGGCAATCCTTAGTTTCCGAGGTGTAACAATGCAGTCCACCGTCTGCAGTACCGACGCAACGACTCTCGCGTTGTCCACGCTTTTTCGGGCATCTCGGAAACCAAGGATTGCCATGACAACCCAACCATTTACCATGGCTGCTCAACAGTTGTTAATCGATAATTACAACGAAATCTGATTTGCACTTTTCCAATTTATTACTGCATGGAACGAAGATGTTTTGTAATGGGTGTGCTCGTCATACCGTATAGACTTGCTGTTACATACTTTTGTCCGCGTCAATGATGCGTGGGCACTGATGCTAGTCGAAATAAGTCACCCGCCCGCCCTCAAACATCAGCTGCCGAAAGGACAATCCGATTGATACCCCCGTTTCGGAGATATTCGATAATTTAGATAGGTCGTTAAAAATCGACTGGTCCCTCCCCTTAACGAATGAGTTGTTATACATACCTTTTATGAAAGTATCCCTGTGATTTTTCGCGGTTTTTTGTTGGAGATCCGCCTTTTTGAGATGTTCACGCGTGTGAGATTCGTGACTAAATGAGCTTGGAAAATCACATGACCGAAGTAGAGCCAACGATAAAAAAAACATTCGGCGGCATATTAACATTTAAAGCGCTGAAGAACACTTCGCAATAAAAGGACGCGCCTACTGCAGTCAGTGCAAAAAGGTCTGACGAGGGGAACACATGAAGTGTAACCCTCCGATTTTTCTGTAACTTCACAGGGTGAAAGAGGGATCAAAATAAGCGGACACGTATTTCGGCTTATCCGTAGACACTCGACCGTTTTCGAGAAAATGGCGATTGAAGTTTTCGACGCGCTTCAATAGCCGGTGAACGCGGCAACTGTTCAAGCGAGGCGGTAGCGCAGCGGACAACGGCGCGGCTTGGAGATTTTGCACCCCGGGTTCGAGTCCCGTAATTTTTTTTTTTTTCTTTTTTCTGACTTTCATCGAAGTTTATTACATGCATGTTTTTGTCATCTGTTGATAAATGCAATGACGTTATATTTGTGTAAAAACAGTATTCGTTGAAATCAGGAATTAGATTTGACAAAAATTATAATTAAAGACGTACTGGATTTTTCAGGTATTTCAATTGTTTATTATTACATACAAGTACATATTTTACAGTTTAAGGGGATACGGTGCATTCCCCGGGGTGGTACCTATCATACAAACATTCGAAACAGAAAAATTCGTAACACCACGAGCATCGCGCAAAAGCCATTTTTCCACAGTCACATTTGAACGTGAACGTCTCAGTGTGAACGTTGTCTGGAAATTAAAATACACGCCTTGATCCATAATCAATTGCAAGCACCATCGTTTGGAAACATGATTCGGTATGCGCGGTTTGCTTCAAAATTATCGACAGACCGCGAAGTCTTTAACAATGTCAACGATATTGCTTTTCCAGACAACGTTCACACCGAGAAATGTGACTGTGGAAAAATGGCCTTTGCGCGATGCTCGTGGTGTTACGAATTTCTCTGTTTCGAATGTTTGTATGATAGGTACCACCCCGGGGAATGCACCGTATCCCCTTGAACTGTAAAATATGTACTTGTATATAATAATAAACAATTGAAATACCTGAAAAATCCAGTACGTCTTTAATTATAATTTTTGTCAAATCTAATTCCTGATTTTAACAAATACTGTTTTTACACAAATATACGCCTCTTGGATAACATACATGCGTGTTATTAGTGTGTGTGAAACCCGTGTACATATACGCCTATCAGCGCTGCCTTGCGGAGTTTTGTGGCGATACTGGGTCGTTTTTTCCATGCATATACACGCCACACAATCTCATTTAACTAAGCATGTATATGTATCCAAGAGGCCTATAACGTCATTGTATTTATCAACAGATGACAAAAACAGGCATGTAATAAACTTCGATGAAAGTCAGAAAAAAGATTAAAAAAAAAAAATTACGGGACTCGAACCCGGGGTGCAAAATCTCCAAGCCGCGCCGTTGTCCGCTGCGCTACCGCCTCGCTTGAACAGTTGCCGCGTTCACCGGCTATTGAAGCGCGTCGAAAACTTCAATCGCCATTTTCTCGAAAACGGTCGAGTGTCTACGAATAAGCCGAAATACGTGTCCGCTTATTTTGATCCCTCTTACACCCTGTGAAGTTACAGAAAAATCGGAGGGTTACACTTCATGTGTTCCCCTCGATAGATTCATGAGAGCCATGCGAAGGAGCCTAAACAACTCCCAAGTCAAAAACAGCCAGCAGTGCATCGATATAGGAGAAAGGAATAATGTAGAGCAAGATAGCTACGATATCATGTCGCAGCCACTAGCACAGCGATTCAGTGAATGTGCAACCCAGGTAGATTTTTACGAAGATGAACCAACATCAACCTACGTAAATCTGTTTTCTGCATTACGCATAAATGGTGAAATTTGTGAAGCTACAACCCAGGCAAATATTGTATTTGAAAAACCAAAAAAAAAAATTATAACCAACAAGAGTACGGCTGAAATAGGATGTGGACCTTCCATAGAATATGCGGACAAACAAGTTGGGCCAAATCCTTTGGATGTTGACGACGATTCATTGCTGGCGAATAAACAGGGATTCCACGGTTATTCGTCGATAAAAAACGAACAAGATTTGATTGATCTTGCGGGAGTGTCGTTCAGTCGCTTTCAGTTGTTGATGAAAGTAGCTGAAAAGTGTTATATGGGATCAACGTCGAAAGCTGATTTGCTTCTCATTTTCTTAATAAAAATGAAAATGGGATTAACTTATTCAAGCATTGGTGTTTTATTCGGTATTCATCGAACAACTGTATCGCGAATTTTTCACACCTATTTAATGTACCTCGCTCATTCTTGTGGATCTTTAATTCAATGGCCTTCAAAATTCGTTATTGAACAAACAATGCCTGATTGTTTTAAAAGTGCATATCCAAATTGTCGTGCAATAATAGATTGCACTGAATTTAAAGTAGAAGAGCCCCCGGAAGTCGCACAGCGTGTTTTTTTTTATTCAAATTATAAGCATGCTTACACTATCAAAGTTCTCGTTGCGTGCTCTCCTGGCGGGGAAATAATTTTTGTCTCTAAGTGCTTCGGTGGCCGTACAACTGACGCTCAGATTACGAATCAAAGTGGTTTTTTGAATTTGGTTGAGCATGGAGACATGATAATGGCAGATAAAGACTTCCCGGAGATAAAATCTACTCTCGATACATCAGGGAAAAAAGTCGTTGTAGTTATGCCACCGTTTCTGAGAAATGGTACTTTCACAGCTGATGAAGTTCATGAAACACAAAAAATCGCTAGCCTTCGGATACACATAGAGAGGATAATGCAAAGGATCAAAACTTTCAGAATAACTGCTAAATTACCAGTGTCTGAATTTAAACATGTAGATAATATAATATTTATGGCGTGTGTTTTAGCAAACTTACAACCACCAATCATAAAAAATTCGAATTCCAGTTCTAGTTCTTGACTTATTGTAAATATTATTGGAAAAATTATACTTGTATGTACTGGAATGTAAACATCATTGTATTTGTAAACAGCTCAATTTTAATAAACATATTTCATATAATCTCTTTTCTTTATGTAATTTATAAAAACAATGAACACGATATTTCTTATTTCTGCAACGATTAAATCATTGAACATCACATGCGCTTTATGTTTATATATTTAGGTTCATTGCATCCGCCTAAATGAAAATTCTTTAATTCTTTAATATCACAGGGAACTTCGGTCTACATTTTTAAATTCGTTGCATTCACTTAAAGTTAAATATTTTAATACTGTAACTTCGCAGGTTCTTTGGTTTACTTCTTCGGATTTGTTGAGTTTTCTTTGTTTTCATTGCACAAAGCTAGCAAGTATTTTTCAAAATAAAAAGATTCTAAACGCGGAATCAAAGTTGAAAGAAACTCACGGTCAATCTGGACCTCGACAACATATGATCCATGTGAAGACCATACAAACAAATCGCACATTTCTAATCCTGTTGTGTACATTTGTACTTGACACTGAGTATAATAGCAATGTTTTTTTTTTTTAATTTGACCAACATATCAGAAACTTCAATATAACTGACGTTGAATTTTCGAGCTATGGAGTCCCATATCGGTTTAAAACGGCATGATATTGGGCATTTTATTTCGAGAAGTTTGGTTACTTGGCAATCGCTTACAACAACACCATCAACCGAAACTCCTAACCAAGGTTGCAATGGTGAAATAAATAGCCCAATTTGCCAAACGTGAACATCTCGTTCCAATTTGTAAGATTCACGAGCTTTTTGTTCATTCTGTAACCCATAATTGATGCTTTCTGTATTAACAGTTTGTGGATTTAGAAACTGTTTTATCAAGGATTCAGCTGTGATACGAGTCATCGTTTTTATTTTGTGTGCTTTTGCACTTGCCGTAATCCTAGTACGTCTTGCCTCGAACCACTCGGAACTTTGGCTCTGTTGCATGGTTTGCAAACATAATTTTAAAATATCATTATCGACAATGTGTATGAAGTCACGGTAATACTGTTCTACGTTTGGAGCCAACATGATTTCTTTTCTACCACTCATGGCGCAACGATTGGCAGCGTTCAATAAATGAATAATGCATTCTTTTGTGCATTGAAGCACTATTTCTTCACGTTCACAGAGACATGCATTCATCACAACAAGGCACACGCGTTCTTCTTCTGAAATATTTTCCAGCTGGATCCTTTTTTTTACAGGGCTTTCAATGTCGGTGAAGTCTTCGATCTTGAAAGCAAATAGGGGTGGGACTCTTTTTAATGTTTTCTGGGGGAAGAGCTCGTTGACAGTTGTTCCTTTAGAGTATTTTTCTTTCACGAAATGACTAATGGACGGGAAACCCCATTCTTGCTGAACGCTTGTTTTAGAAACGCTCCTGTCGTTGTTGATACGATGTATCAAGGCAGCAATATGTTTGCACTCACCAGTCTCTTTTGCTATGCAAGTACATTCTGCATGTACTACATCTCTTTCGGCATTGATCTAAACGAACGAAATTATTTATTTATAATATGAAAATAATAAATAGTTATTACTTTAATATCATTATACGATAAAAAAAAGAAGCTGTCAAGCATGTATTTACCTCTAATACAACTTTATAAGGTGTATCTGTCACAGATGTTTGCCGGATACATTTCGCTGTAATTCTGTTATTGCAGCTGATATCAACATATTTCTCAATATGTTTTATATGGCAAAATGCCAATTTTTCACCCTTTTTAAGCACCCCCTCGGTAAAGTTAATGGACTGTTTAATTTGTTCAAAGCCAGTGCGCAAAATTATAGCCGGCATTGCTGTGGACTGTGTTCTGAAGGTTATATTGTGCTGTCATTGTGGGAAATTGAGTTTTTGTTTCTTCATTTACTTCGAATTTAGAAGTAAAAAAATCCACATAGATAATTTTTACGTACCTTTCAAAATATTATATTGATTTACTATAAATACGACACCATAAAAGAATATCAATTTTTTTTACTCTTTACTACATATAATTCTAGGCAATTCTAGGACACAATTTCTTACACTTTTGCTCGCGAGCGGCACTAGTAGAACATCTGCACATAGCCTATTTCGCGGTTAGAACAGTGACTCATCCAGAGCTGACATTTTCAGAGGAGGTCACGTTCCAGCAACGAAGCGAGGATGACGCGATGCTAGTCGAGGCAGTCGAAACGATCGAGCGGTCAGCGACAGCCTCAGTGATAGAAAAGCCTGAGATACAGGCCAATCCAGAGTTACACACCGGCGGTACTCAGGATAAAACCATCGAGAGGCCGGAGCTGATTAGTGAGACGGTCGAGCGTCTATCTCAGGTGTCGATACTTGAAGTAGAAGAACCTTCCTCACCAGAGTCGGTGAAAAGCGTGGAGCGCACGACAAGCCGTCAACCGAGGCTTCGAGATGGTGAGGCCAGCTATCCCGCATTAGAGGATGATGTATGCATCATATTTAGTTCCGGAGAATGTAAGTAGATTACTTCGTAATCACGTATAACGATGTTATTATCCGGTTGTTATTCGTGGGGAAAGTTTATAAACGTTTCTTAATACCTTATTTTTTCAATTCTTATCGTAATAGCTGAGGAAGAAGAAGACCCCAACGCCTTCAGTCAGGTGGAGTGTAAGTACTCCTCGTAATTTACTGTAATAAGACTATACACCAGTAGTCTTTTCTGTTCTAGTCCAAGAAACCTCTCGTATTCTCTTTTTTACAATTTCCTCTTCTCAAATAGCGGATGCTATTGACATCTCTGCTGAGGAGATTCATGATTCTATAGTTGCTAACCTCGGTACAGATGATTTTCGGGAAAATCTTCCTTCGGATTTCGATTCGATGGAAACATTAATAATACCATCCCCTTATGACGAACTTCCAGATGGGTTCCGCGCAGCCTCCGAGGAGGAGTAATTTTTATTGTACGCTTCCTTACTTTAGAGTATAGAATTAAGTACTATATATCGAACCGATGGAGAAAAAATAAATAAAACATTGACTTTATTTAATCTTCGCAGCTAGTCAACCAGCCGTGAGGGTTCGCTCACAAAGATGGCTATTTGGGACGAACGAGGGAGCCAGCACTTCGAAGGTGCAGAGTAGCCAGTGGGGTGGTGGTAAACGTCAGTCAGCGGCTGAGCTTCCTGCTGCTAGACTATCGGAGGATGACGACGACGACGTGCCTGAAAATGTACTCGCGGAGCAGCCAGAGGTGGGTGAAAACGCGAATGCGAGACGTTTTCATATAACTAGGCGAATAAATAGACGCTTTGAACGTTTCGGGTTAGGCGGTAGTCAGATTACCGTAAGAATTGCCACTCCGCCTGAATCAGCAAATCCACTCACTTGGTTAGAAGAGGCTTTCCGCGAGCTGTACAGATACTTCATCTCGCTTTGCTCTCCGAACGATATTATGGGTATTAGCTTCACGACAGAGGGGTTTACAAGGGGGTCCGTGGGGTTAAGTTTTCGACCGGCTCGCGATTTTCGCTTTGAGGATTTATGGGGTCTTGTGTTCCGGGTAACACAGAGCGCGAGTGAATTTTCAACTGATCAACCGTTCACGGTAAATATAGTGACTATAGCTGTACCCACAGGCCGGGGAAGACGCGTGGCTCTGAACGGCGAACAACTAGTCGGTAAACGTTCGATTCTCACCATAACAAATGGAGATAATCTATGTCTACCGAGGGCATTGTTCGCCGCCGCGGTGCATGCGAGAAGAGGTTCTGTACGGGATGGACCGTTACAGGCTGAGTGGAATAGGGCTAGGGCATCCGAAAAAAGGCATCAGGGCGAGAAGGCTCGTCAGCTGACGCTGGAGGCAGGGGTTATTATACCTGAGGAGGGCTGCGGTATCGAGGAAGTTGCGCAGTTTCAGCAATATTTGGCACAGGAGGGTTTCGCGATTTTAGTTTATGACAGTGAGACAATAGGGAAGGGGGGTCGACCGCTTTACAATGGCGAGGATATAGTACTGGGTATGGGTAATCGTGACATTGTACACAGACTAAATATTCTTTATTATCCGCGACTTGGACATTACGACGTCATCCTAAATATGCGGGGTGCTGCTGCCGCTGATTTTTTTTTGTCAACCCTGTAATGTGGCCTACTCGCACGGTAACGAGCACAGATGCTCAAATAAATGTAATCGTTGTCTGTCGACTCCTGCATGTAATAAGATGGTCGAAAAAGTCGGGTGTGAACTCTGTCTGCGCGATTTTTACGGTGTAGAGTGTTATAGACGGCACACCCTACAGGGATCGTTTAGAGGCAAGCGTTCGGTCTGTGGTACTCTGCGGATATGCGGAACCTGCGATATCTTTACGGATACCTCAAAGGGAAAGCATATCTGCGGGAGAGCATACTGCAGGACCTGTCGATCGATTCAGGAGATTATTCATCGCTGTTACATGCGACCTGTGAAGCGGAACACCGGCGAGCAGCCAAATTATATCTTTATTTTTTACGATTTCGAGACAAGAGAGGACGAGACTGTGGACGGTGACGAGACGGTTAATATTCACGTGCCAAATTTGTGTGTTGCGCAACGAACTTGTACGCGTTGTATAGGGGCGAGTATTCTCGAGCCGTGCGGCGGCTGCGGCGAGCAACGGGAATTTGTATTTAGGGAGGCCCCGGTCCGTAGTCTAGTAGAATTGGCTGATAATCGAATCGAGGGTTATAAGAAGACGATATGTATTGCGCATAACGCGAAAGGTTTCGACGCCCAATTTATTCTTCGCTACCTGGTAGAGAGAGGTGGAGAGGCCCCGCAGGTAATACTGAACGGCAGTGAAATAGTTCTTCTGGAGACGGGCAATGTCCGTTTTCTAGATTCGCTAGCCTACATGCCGATGGCCTTATCCGCATTACCTAAGGCCTTCGGATTACCTGAGGCCACTCAGAAGGGTCTATTTCCGCATCTCTTTAATACCGCGGCTAACCAGGGGTATGTGGGCGAGCTACCTGCGTCTGAGTTTTATTCACCGGACACCATGTCTGCCGAAGCACGGGATCGTTTCTTTGTATGGTACGAAGCGGCAGTACGAGAGGGCTATGTTTTTGATTTTGCCAGGGAAATCGTAGAGTACTGTCGCTCGGACGTTACCATCTTGTACCATCAGGTTACCATCAGGTATGGCTCCACCCCGCAAGTGTGCGGCCTGTAATAAGTCTGTGGTCCTGGACGTTGTTCTTTGCTCTGGCTGCAAAATTTTCCTGCATCCGGGTTGTGTGAAGAAGAAGACGCTTCCTGATGGCGTGCCTGGCTGTTGTCGTGGGTCGCAGTATCTCTATGTTCCTCAGGGCTGTCCCTTGCCCTGTTTCATTCCTTCTCCCCCTGTTCCTCATTCTACGTCTCCGGCTTTGTTGCGACCTACTGCTTCCCCGCCTGGACCCTCTGCCTCTTCTTCTGTTTCTCTTTCTGTCTCTCCTCCTCCTATGACTTCTGCCGCTCCACGTCCTTCCACGGCCGCTTCTTCCGCTACGCTTGATGACATCCTTGCTGCGATGAACTCTCGCTTTTCTGAGCTGTCGGCCCAGCTGAGCTGCCTTCCTACCATGCAAGTCCAGATTGAGTCTAACTCTACCCGTGTTGCCTTGCTTGAGCAGCAAAACCTCACGCTGCGCGCTGATCTGACTGCACTTCGGCAGGAAGTTTCTCAGGTGCTGGCTCAACCTCGGTCTGCTGACGTCGTGATTCCTGAGGCTGAAATTATTATCTCTGGCGTCCCGTGTCCTGAGAAGGACACCACCGCTACTGCTAGAATGGTCGCTGCTGCCTTGGGGTTGGAACTGGCGGATACTGACATCATCTCGTCTCGGTTCCTTACCTCCCGTTTTCGTGCTCCTGACACTAGCCGGCCGCTTCCTATAATCGTGAGGTTGCGTAATCGTGACCTGTCGGCGAAACTCGTTGCTGCTAGAAAGGAACTGGGTAGTCTGCGTACCACTGATCTCTCTTCCCCGCCGGTCGGCCCTATGCTCTCTATTTCGGTCAATGAGGCGCTCCCTGCGGAGATCTATCAACTCCTTCAGGCTGCCAGAACTGCGGTCAAGAACAAGAAGCTGAAGTATGCCTGGCATCGAGATGGGGCTGTCTTTGTCCGGGTGGAGGATGGTGCTCAGGCCATCAGGATTTCCTCTCCGGATGATATCTCCGCGCTCGTGTCTGCCTGACTTGCTGCTGACCCGCCGTCGCCCCCGCGGCCTTTATCTGCAGGGTCTTCTCGTCGGTGTCCTCGCCGTTTGCGGCTCTGTCACCTCAATGCCAACTCACTCCGGGGGCATATGGACCTGATGCGTTTTCACTTCTCTGATCTTTCTTATCATTTAATCGCAGTCTCTGAGACCTGGCTTACTCCGCAAGTCCCGGATTCCCTCGTCGCTCTTCCCGGGTATACGCTTTTCCGTAATGACCGCGTTGGCAGAATGGGAGGTGGTGTAGCTCTCTATGTTCACTCGTCTCTCCGGGGTAGGGTCTTGGCCGCTTCGCCGGCGCAATATGCCTGCCAGCCCGAGTATTTGCTGGCTGAAATTAAGTCGGTGCCTTCTTTCTTCCTTCTCGTCGCTGTTGTGTACCGTCCACCGAAGGCTGGAAACCTCGCCAGTTTCGAGAATGACTACGACCAGCTGGTCTTCGGCTACGACCTTGCTGTCACTCTTGGGGACTTCAACGCCAATCAGCTTTGTAGCTCCTATGATGCTACTCATGTGAGGGATTTTTGTTCCTCGCGCTCTATTTATATGGTCCCCTATGCCCCTACTTATCACGCGCATTCCTCTGATACTCTCCTTGATCTGTGCCTCCTCAGTGACGCGGCTGCTCTCCACTCCTTCGGCCAGTCCTCTGCGCCCTTCATTGCAGGCCACGATCTCATCTCGGTTGAAGTCAACCGGCCCGCCGCACCTTGTTTCTCCAAGGCCTTCTCTGCGCGTTCCTATCGTAGTTTTAGCCCAGAGCTCTATCAACTTGATCTCTCCGCCTGTGACTGGTCCGCCTTTCTGGCTCCTTCTAGTGTGGATGAGCAGCTCTGCTTGCTCCAGGATAACTTGTTGCGAGCCCTTGACAACCATGCGCCGTACCACCTGTGTCAGCCCACTTCCAAGACTTTGCAGTGGATCACCCCTGAGCTGAGGAGTCTTGAGCGCAACCGTAACGCGCTTTATAGGGCCTATAAGCGCACGCGATCGGAAGTCTCCCTTCTGCGCTACCGTGAGGCTCGGGATCTCTTTCACCGCCGTATCACTGATGCTCGTTCTGACTTCTACGCCCGGCGCCTCTCTCTCATCGACCAACCTCGTGCGCTCTGGAAGGAACTCAGGGGCATTGGTCTTGCTCCTGATCGGTCCTCGGGATGTGTGGACTTTCCTGCCGAGGATTTGAACCGTCACTTCGCCTCGATCTCGCAGCGGCCCTCTTCCGCCTCTGAGGTGGATGACTTCTTCGCCTCCCTGCCTGCACCGTGCTATTCCGACACCTTGTTTTACTTCCGGGACATCTCTCCGAAGGCCCTTTCTTCTGCTCTGAGCCATTTCAGTTCTCAGTCGCGGGGGATCGATGACCTGTCCCTTCGCAATGTGAAGGAGGCGCTGCCGGTAATCTTTCCTCACCTGCTGGCCTTGATGAACAACTCGCTGTGCTCTGCTGTCTTTCCGGCACTGTGGAAGAAAGCTAGGGTGATCCCGCTGCCTAAGGTGAAGTCGCCGACGTCTCTCCAGCAGGTCCGGCCTATCGCCAACCTTTGCCTGCTGTCCAAGGTTCTTGAGCGGGTTGTTCTTTCTCAGCTCTCGGATTATCTTGAGGAGCATAATCTCCTGGACCCCAGACAGTCGGGTTTTCGCCGTGGGTACAGCACGCAGACCGCGCTCCTTAGGCTCACCGAGGACGGCCGCCGGGGTATTGACGACCGTAAGCTTACCATCTTGGTCCTCTTCGACTTCTCGAAGGCCTTCGACACCATCTCTCATGCTGTTCTCCTTCGTAAGCTACTCAGTCTCGGTATCTCCCAGCACGTCCTGAAATGGATTGCCTCCTACCTGGTGGGCAGGACTCAAGCGGTGGTTGGATCTGGCGGCCGGCTCTCTTCCTGGACTTCCCTGGACCTTGGTGTTCCTCAGGGCTCTGTTCTAGGTCCGCTGCTCTTCACTCTCTTCGTCAACGATATCGCGCAGGTCCTCTGTCACTCTAAACATCTGGTGTATGCCGACGACCTTCAGATATACACCCACTGTACGCTGGATGAGCTTCCTGATGCTGTTGCCCGATTGAACGTGGATGTCGAGGCAATTCGGCAATGGTCTCTGCGCTCCGGTCTCCGTTTGAACACCGGAAAAACTCAAGCAATGGTTCTTGGCAGTGCGGCCTATATCTGCAAGCTTGCGCCCGGAGGCGTCTCGCCGATCGTTTTAGATGGTGTTCCCATCCCGTACTCTGATTCGGTTAGGGATCTCGGTGTCGTGATTGACAGCAAACTCGCCTGGACTGCGCAGGTCGCTGCTGTTTCTGTCCGTGTGCACGCGACTCTTCGTCAGCTCTCCGCTGCTCGGCGGTTTCTCTCTCGTTCTCTCCGTGAGCACTTGGTGACGGCCCTCATTTTTCCGTTGTTCGATTATTGTTGTGTTGTCTACAGTGATTTATCCGTGGTGTTGAATACCAAACTCCAGCGCCTTTTGAACTGCTGTGTCCGCTTCGTCTGTGGTGTCCGCCGGGATGAGCACATTACCCCCTATCGAACAGGCCTCGGCTGGCTCTTATCTTCTGATCGGAGGACATACTTTCTTCTCTCGCTCCTCTTCCTGGTCACTCGCTCTGGTCGGCCCTCTTACCTCGGTGAGCTTTTCACCCCGCGCGATTTGTCGGCCGCTTGTTCTTCGAGGCTTCCTCGTAGCGATTTCTGTCTCCCGCACTTTCGTACTGAGGCATATAGGAGGTCCTTTGCGATTGCGGGGGTGTATCTGTGGGACTCACTTCCGTCCGAGCTGCGCGGCGCGCGTAACCTCCCCTCGTTCAAGCGCGATCTTTTTGCCTATCTCTTAGCGCGTGAGTCGGCGCTGCTCTGATTTTCGTCCTCGGTTTTCTCTCCACTTTCTCTAGCCGTTAGTCTGTGTTTCTGTCAACTGTTGTCCACTCGCTTTACTTCATCTTTTATGTTTTTGTCAATTGTTGTCCTCTCGCTTTACTCTATCTTTTTCTTACTTTAGCTGTTAGCGTCAAATTTTGTTTGTTTACTATTTTTCATTCTCTATTTTATTTACTTTTCTTATTTTACTCTATTTTCCTTTCTCTTATTTTATCTTACCTTTTTCTTTTTTGTTTACCTGTTTTCTTTCTTTGTATTTTATTCTCACAATCTACTGTATCTCTACCTTGCTCCTTGTCCAATATTGTCATGGACAAATAAAGTCTATCTATCTATCTATCTATCTTACGCCTCGCGTGCATAGCATTCCGAGAGATATTTCAGCGAACCGGCGATGTTTGTCCCTTCACGGAGAGCACGACGATAGCTTCGGCATGTTCTATGGTGTTCCGAAAAATTTTCCTTCGCGATAATAGTATCGGTATTATTCCACCTGCCAGTTACAGACTAGCCGATAAACAATCCAGCAAGGCTATTCAGTGGTTGGTATGGAGGGAGCGCGAGCTAGGTCGCGAGATTCTGCACGGAGGTAGGACTCGGGAGCAGCGGGTGCTGGGTCGACGGGTGGATGGCTATTACGTAGCGGGGGACGGCACCCGTCACGTTCTCGAATTTCACGGGTGCTATTGGCATGGCTGTCCCCGGTGTTTTCGAGTAAATAGGGACAAGCTAAGCGTAGGCGGCGAAAGTATGGATAGACGACTCGAGGAGACTCATGCTAAAACGCGACGCATGCGGGCGCATGGCTTCATCGTAGAGGAAATGTGGGAGTGCGAATTTTCTCGGTTCTTGGATGCAAGGGGTGAGGTGCGGGCATACCTCGAGCATAACGGATTTCTACCGAGTGCGGAGAATGCTAAGCTGGATCCGCGTGAGGCATTCTACGGTGGGCGGACGGGTAATACATCGAGATACCGCGAAGTGGACGCCCGACTCGGTGAGGAAATCCGTTATGTGGATGTTTGTTCGTTATACCCCTGCATCTGTAAAACCGGCAAATTCCCAAAGGGGCACCCCATCGTCTACGTAGGTGAGGATTGTAAAAGACTGACCGGGGCCAACGGTATAGATTTAGCTAGAGTCGAGGGACTAATTAAATGTAAAGTACTTGCGCCCAGGAATCTCTACCATCCAGTACTACCCCTTCGTATGCACGGCAAGCTCATGTTCCCTTTGTGTAGCTCGTGCTGCAGAGATATGGAACAGGGGCCGTGTCCGCATATGCACGAGCATGATCGGTACCTAAGCGGAACATGGGTCTCTGACGAGGTGAAGAAGGCCGTCGCGAAGGGGTATAGGATAGTGTCGGTATCGGAGATCTGGCAGTATGAGATCACGGCGTTTGATCCCTCTACCCGGGAGGGTGGTCACTTTGCCCAGTATATCGACACTTTCTTAAAAATAAAACAAGAGGCGAGTGGCTGGCCCGCAGGCTGCGTGAATGAAGAGTCTCGGTCTCGATATCTCGAAGAGTACGCCCGGGTGGAGGGAATCATTTTAGATAAGGCAAAAATAGAAAAGAATCCAGGGCTGCGTTCTGTGTCGAAGTTATGCCTCAATTCGTTCTGGGGTAAGTTTGGCCAGCGAGACAATCTCTCAAAAACGAGCGTAGTTAAGACCAGAGAGGAACTACTGAGTCTGGTGACAAGTCCGGCAATCGTGCTGGAGGACCTAGTACCGGTAAACGATGATGTAGTATACGCTCGCTGGTCATACAAAGATGAAAGTGTAGAAGCTTCGAGTCTTGCGAACGTAGTTATAGCCGCTTATACCACGGCACAGGCGCGGCTCAAATTATATGGTTATCTAGAGAAGCTGGATCGTAGGGTGTTATATTATGATACCGACTCAGTCATTTACGTACGGTCAAACGTACCCGGAGAGTACGAACCGCCTGTAGGCAGTTTTTTAGGCGACCTGACAGATGAGCTCGAGCAATACGGCGAGGGTAGCTACATCAGGGCTTTTGTTTCCGGCGGGGCAAAGTTTTATGCGTTTATCGTAGTATGCCCAGGCGGGCAAGAGATAGAGGTCTGCGAGGTGAAGGGAATTACCCTCAATTACACGACGCGTAAAAAGATAAATTTCAGTGCAGTACGCGAAATGGTGGTTGAGGAGGGGGAGAGTATTAAATTAAAGTCTCGTGCGATCCGACGAACCGCAATGCATGATGTGGTGACTCGCGATCAGACGAAAACATGCCGGCCAGTTTTTGTTAAGAGACGATGTTGCAGGAACAGCTATAATACTCTCCCCTACGGGCATACAGACGAGTAGCAGATTCGCCCCTGAGACGTATTCGAGACCCGAGCCGTGTAAATATGACACACTACGACCAGTTCCGAGTTAAGTTAGTTTTTATTGTATTTTAGCTGTACACTGTTTGTAAACTAGTATATAACGTAGTCTTTAAACTGTTTCTCTTATAAGTTGCATGTTATACTAGGCCTAGGATGATATAATCAGCAGGACATAGCACTGCCTAACTGTTTACCAAAATAAGACTAATACTATTAAGATTAGGAAAATACCTGTACCTTTCAAAATCGGTTAAGCTAGTTTAGTTGTAAAAAATATAAATATAAATATATGTATAGCACTTGTTGTGTGACACTCCTGACTCTCAAAATCCTATACTATGAGAGTGGCATTCATGTTAATTATGGAATTCGTAATAAAAGAATTTACGAAGTATTTCCCATCATCGTTAATTCGCCGACCTTTCATTTACCTAGCCCCTACTGGCGAAATCCCAAGGTTGAATAAAGCTATGAATGAAAACAAATATTATTTCTTGTACAGTTGTACACCTTTATTACCCCTCTCCTAAAAATATATCCCTGCTAGACTGTAAGAAATGATTCCCGAAGGCTGAATAGAGTTGAAGGTATAGCTTCAGAATCTTGGAAATATCTCTGACTTTAAATAGTTGTAACGCCGTTAAATTCTTGCTTGTAGCTGGAAGCTCAATCATAGTGGTCTAAGCGACCAAAGTTCGACTCTCGACAAGCGGCTATCTTTTTCATGCTTCTTTCATATACGCTAAATATCGGCTGGTTCAGGCGTATAGGGCATACTAGCAGTTCACACGCTATTTATCAGCTGTTTACCGCCGGCTTGCTGAGCCTATCAACGCGTCTGGTATTAGCTGGAAGAGGGCGCGCACCGCGTCGACGGGACCCCCCACCGCGGGGATAAAAAATACCATTTGGGATGTAGTAGCTTTTTCATCCTGATCTCAGCATAGTTGTCGAGTAGCTCGCGTTGAAAGGTCGAAAACTTTGCATTCTATTCATTTCGGGAAATGGATACCCGCTGGAGTCACCCGTTTTCCGCTATAATAGCCGGGCCCTCTGGTTGCGGAAAATCAGTTTTTGTGAAAAATTTCCTTCGACATATTGAGAATATGTGTGACACTCGCTTCAGTCGTACAATATGGTATTACGCAGAGCAACAATCACTCCACGGCATTAAAAAAGGAGACTCCGCACCACTTAGTGACATCGAGTATCGAGAAGGCCTACCCCAAAAATCTGATTATGACTCAAACACGCTACCCAAGTTGCTTATAATAGATGATCTTATGCGAGAAGCGTCCAATAATATAATCGTTGATCTTTTCATCAAAGGCTGTCATCATAAGAATTTGAGTGTATTTTTCATCACGGAGAACTTGTTTCATCAGGGTCGCGGACAGCGTGATATTTCTCTTAACGCGAATTACAATATATTCTTCAAGAATCCACGAGATCGCGCCCAGGTACAACATTTAGCTCGTCAGGTATATCCTGAGGATCCGCGTTTTGTTCAGGAGGCTTACCACGATGCGACAGCTCGTCCCCACGGTTATCTCTTACTTGATCTGAAACAAAGTACCCCCGAAAACTGTCGCTATCGTAGTAATATATTTCCCGGGGACAACCACCAGTTTGTATACATCCCAAGAAAGGATATAAAGTCACGCGCTCAGCAGGGTCTACCAGTCATTCGTTTGTAATGCCACGCGCCGGCCAAATTGACGCTAAGACGGACTCCGTCCAAAGTAGGGCTGGTTCCAGACGGAGTGCCGAGGCTCGTAGACGATTCGGAAGCTCCAACACTGAGACGCTGAAGGCATTGTGCGCAATAGAAAAATGGCTAGGTACCCAGGACACCTATACTAGGGTGGTCCAAATTTTTTTCGAAATTCTGGGTTTAGGCTCAAATGATAGTTTTCGATGAGTTAAGACTCCACCTAAATAATTAGCTCAATCGATCAAGTTTTAGAGGTCGCGGAAGGCCGTTTTATTTTCACATTTGAATAACACAGGGAAATCGTCACTTTTTACTCAATATGAGGTTTTGCGAAAACTTGGGGGAATTCGGAGTCGCTTATATCACTTTCTTGTAGTCACTAGATTACTTGAGAATGTAACGCATGTCTAATCCCAACCAAAAATATTTTAGTGAGAATTTCAAGTACTTCTTGTTGAGTCAAAATCTGCAAAAAATCACCGATTTTTTCACTAAAATCACGGATTCATCACTTTCTTATAGTCAGTAGATAGATAGATAGATAAGTAATCTATTGACTACAAGAAAGTGATGAATCCGTGATTTTAGTGAAAAAATCGGTGATTATTTGCAGATTTTGACTCAACAAGAAGTACTTGAAATTCTCACTAAAATATTTTTGGTTGAGATTAGACATGCGTTACATTCTCAAGTAATCTAACGACTACAAGAAAGTGATATAAGCGACTCCGAATTCCCCCAAGTTTTCGCGAAACCTCATATTGAGTAAATAGTGACGATTTCTCTGTGTTATTCAAATGTAAAAATAAAACGGCCTTCCGCGACCTCTAAAACTTGATCGATTGAGCTAATTATTTAGGTGGAGTCTTAACTCATCGAAAACTATCATTTGAGCCTAAACCCAGAATTTCGAAAACAATTTGGACCACCCTAACCTATACCTTACATAAACCGGTACGTCGGAAATTTCCAAGGTTGCGGTACAATGTGTCCAATATAGACCATCTTTGGGAAGCAGATTTGGTTGAACTTGGATCTATAATGGAACATAATGATGGCATCCGTTACTTGCTGGTAGTCATCGATGTCCTGAGCAAATTTGTATGGGTGGTTCCGTTGCATCGTAAAGCCACCGGAGACGTAGCTGCTGGTTTTAAACAGATATTATCGATCACGGATCGCCGTCCCGAGACTGTACAAAGCGACAAGGGTAAAGAGTTCGTGGGCGGGGCGTTTCAAAAACTACTAGTTGAAAATGATATACGTTTTCGCGTGGTGCGTAACCCCGACATAAAAGCAGCCGTAGTTGAACGATTTAATCGTACGTTGAAGGAGCGTATGTGGAGATACTTTACGCATAAAAATACCCACCGCTACATCGATGTTTTAGAAAAACTCATCAGCTCGTATAATAACACCGTACACTCGAGCATCAAAATGGCACCTTCCGAGGTAACACTCTATAACGCGGCAGAGGCACGAGCGAATATTCAACGTAGTCAACCGTTACACAGAACCAGAAAACCAAAATACAAGACAGGAGATCTTGTGCGTATAAGTAAGACAAAAGGTACCTTCGCTAAAGGGTACGAGGCTAACTGGAGCGAGGAGCTGTTCAAGATTCGGCGGGTTGTAACAGGTTCACCGGTAGTATACGAGATAGAGGACCTTTCGGGAGAGGAGATCGACGGCTATTTCTACGAACCCGAACTACAGCGCGTGAGCAAGCATCTCGAAAGTACTACGTTTCAAATTGATAAAATCATACGCAGCAAGGGACGTGGTCCTAGTAAGAAGCTTCTTGTCAGCTGGAAAGGTTATCCCGACAAGTTCAACAGTTGGATTTCCGCAGCTAGTCTCCAGGAACTCACTCCATGATGAGGTCTCAGTTCTACATAACCCTACCGAGTAATAGCTCGATGCAAATTTATCCGGATAACAAGACCTGCTGCTATATTACTCAACTACCACGCACGATCGAACTTCATGGCGAATGGGAGGTTGCTATTGTCGAAATACAATACCCTTTAACATACCTGCCGGGCAAGAAGGAGAGACCGACCCGTCAGGTAGCCGAAGACGGGCATAGTGTAAACACTGCCGGCAGTGGGCTTTCGAATCATATTGGGAATTCAGCCGGGGGCGTGGCTTCTTCTAGCGGCAGAAGCAGTTACTACTCTAAGACGCATTTTTAAATCAGCTGTGGTGTTTCTATATGGAAGCGTGTATTCACATGTCATTAAAATCGAATTTTTAATGAAAATTTAATAAATAATGAAAATTTCAATTCAAGAAATTTGTGAGTTTGCAATTACGCAGCCCAGTCATAAAAATTTTATTGGTGCCGAAGATATACTTGATGCGGGACATCTAATTAAATGTGGTCTACAGGAATCAGATACTAGTTGTGATAACGAGTATAAAATAATTGCATTCTGTCTACAAACTTCTCATTTAAAAGATACACCGCATGAAATTGTGGGTGCGATATCACAAGATGGAAAAATAATGGGAATGTCATGTTCGTGTAAGGCTGGTCTAAGTGAAAACTGCAAGCTACACTTCTCTACTGCAACAGGTTAGGTTTTTGCTTATAAATAAATCTATCAGGCATTGAGAAATTTTATTTTATGAAATCACTCTATTGCTAATATTATATTTCAATGTTTTTAGGAATGCTGTTGAAAAACTGCAGCCTATCACCTGCACTGACAAAAAATGCACTTGGAGTGCCCCTCAAAAGGCTGCGCTTGAAAAATATGAACCTAAACCATTCAGAGACCATAACTGTTTTAAATTAAAGATACAGAAAAATTTGGAGGCCCCAGGTAAAAAACATGAAAAGAAAAATGGTGAACCGAAGGTGTGTATTGAACCAATAAAGCTGACTGAAGAAGAAAATGACGAGCTGTTAAACATTATGCTAGAAAATTTGCACTGCAGTGCATTGAAGGAACACATGTAACGAAAGATATATATAACTAAATGACTTATATTTTTTTGCTTCTTTTTTTTGTAGCATTACTCGTTTCTATGTCATACAATTATCAACTTTTGACATTTCATAACTATTTATTATTTTTATTTAATTTAGAGCTGGAAGACACGTCGTTCTTGAGACAGCTAGTAATAATTCTACGTGTGATCTATCTAAAGTCGAAGCTATCTTCAACAATCAACTTTCCTCTAATTTTTTAAGTGAGCTAGAGCAAGTTAAAGTAAAACCTATCAAAGAATGCTGCCAAAAAATAGTATCTGGGTTGAATGGAAATGTTGTTGACATCTGTGTCAAAACAATGGAGTTTCATTCAACTTGGCTGGAAGAAAGACAGTTTCGAATAACTGGTAGTGATTCCTACCAATTATTTACCTATCGCAAAAATAAAAAACCTGATTGGTGTGTTACGTCCCAACTCCACCTACTCCCAATGATCACCCGATTCCACCTTCTCCCAATGATCATCCGACCCGCTATTTCCTTTCTGCTAATCTCCAGTTACTTCCTTTCCGCTAGACCTGTACTCATCACTTTCCGTATTCCTGGTGATTCTTCAAACTCGTGCGAGCTGCACACGGCACCACGATTTGCAAGACAACCAAAATCCCCTCCTTATTCCGAGCTTACCTTATTCCAGTCCTACACTTCTCAATCACTTCAAAAACCGACTTTAAACTCTTCACCCTAGTTCTCTCAACCAACCAATCTTCATTATATATATATATATATCAACCGAACTTCGACAATAAACATAATCATAGTGAAGACTAACACGGATTCATTTCACCACTTGAACCTTACCCTTAGTTGCGTGCCAACGCATAAAACAGGACAGAACCCTTAAATTGATAGTGTACGACGTTACAGGTGTCAAAAATCAAAAAAATATTTTTATCCACATTCTGTAAATAATGCTTACACCCAACATGGTTTCAAAAATGAGCCTTTAGCTAGAAATCTGTATGATGAATCAGAACCTGCTATTACAGTAGTTGAATGTGGTCTTGTTGTCTCTGAAAAAAACCCATGGTTAGCATATTCACCAGACGGTGTAGTTTTTGATAAAAATAATAATCTGATAAAATTGATTGAGATAAAATGTCCTTATGAGGGTAAAAGACAAGGATTACAAGAAGTATTGCAGTTATTGAAATGGTTAGTCGTTGAAAATGGAAGTTGGACCTTAAAAAAAAGACACTCCTACTACGCCCAAGTTCAAATAGGCATGGCTGTTTTAAACATACCAGTCACCGATTTCATTATTTATACACCGTTTGATAACAAATTAGCTATATTAACTGTTAATTTTGATGAATTGTATGCAAAGGAATTGCTGTATTCTTTGAACGGAATTTACTTTAATAAAATGATTCATTACATCTGCTCAGCTCAAACTTCAAATGATCCTGCAATGATAAATCAACAACTTTAAGTTTCAACAATTGTAATTGACAATATTTATGGCTTAGAAAATTTAAAGTACTTCTTTATCATCCAAAAATATTTCTTTATTAATCTTTTTAATAACTTAAACTATATGTGAAACAACTATAACATTCTTAGTTATATATAAATTAATTATGTAACTTATTACTGTAGTTATAAAAGTACAACTATAATTACTATGCTTAATACTGTATTTTAAAAATGTGTGTATTTTGAAAATTCACAGATTATAATTAATGTTTTTTGGTGATTACAAAAATATTGATACTTATTTGAAAATATTATAAATAAACGTTTATTGATAAAGTTTAATTAGCTATCAATTTTTTCAAACCAAAAAAAATAATAAATCCATTTTTTCAGCTATAAAATTTATTTTTTTTCAAAATCGGCGCACTCAAATTTACCACACCACAAATAATCGTGAAAATTTCTTCAACTCTACTCATAAGACATACAGGCATAGTTGTGCCTAAAACATCAAAAGCTTTTAAGCGTTGATTGCTTCTTTCTATGTGTACACGAGCTTTCGCAACATATCGATTCATATTTGCTTCAGATTTAGAAAATTGCTGTTTGTCTCTGAGAAAAAAAGGTGTACAAAGCGTGACGTCATGTTTTCTGCAGAATTCATGCATAGTAAATCCTTTATCTGCTAGTACGATGTCTTTTTTATCCATCATAGTAATAATATTGCTTTGTTCAAATATAACATTATCTGACACACGTCCACCATAAGGAAGACTTACGAAAGAAATGAGCCCTGCTGGTGTTACACCAGTCATAAATTTTATTGTATATGTAGATTTATAGTAAGAGTAGGCTTGTAGTTGACAGCACAGTTTGGAAGGTTTCTGGATCTTAATTTCAGTGCAATCAACAACCACTCGAACTTGTTCAAAATCTTTGAAGCACAAAGGAATGTTTTTTAAAATATTTTCTTTGTTAGGCCACCGAATACTGGGTTTCAAAACAACATATAAAATGTCGATCATTTTCCAAATCAATTCTTTGCAACCTTGGTTGGATACTTCAAAGAAAATTGCTAGGGTTGCATAGGACATGTTCTGCTTCAACTTCATAAAGGTCATTATGATTAACTCTCGTAAATCAAATTTAATGCACGCGATTGTGATACGACGCATTGATTGTGCTCTGATGATTAACTTCTCGATAGTGAATAAAATTTCAAAACTGGATAATCCAGTTAATGTACTAAGCTGTTTATCAGTTTTTATTTTATTTGATAATTTGGGAGTCAGATAATCACTTTCAACTTGAATCGCAACATCACAATGTTTAATAGGCAAACTATTTTCGGGTCTTGTCACGTTATCAACAGATGCCTGATCTTCACTACACGGATCTAGATTACACGGATTGTCTTCTGTCTGGCCATCTTGAGTAGGTATGAAAATAACTGCAAATGTATCAGTGATAACAGATGATTTTTTTTAAAATGATCTTTGACGTTGTCTTTCGTTTCTGCTTTCAATTTGACTCACATTTGGTTGATCAAATGATGTTAATGATGTTTGAGGAAGGTTGCATGACGGAACGCTTATTTTTTTCAAATGAGAACGAAGTGGATGGGCACTGGCTGCAATGAAAAATAAAATTTATTGTTTATTGTTTTTTATTTTTTCTGACAAATATTACACTACCAAATATTTTATTTCATATTGATGATAAATATATAATTATAAAATAAAATTCTATAGGTCGTTACTTACATGTTGGTATAAAGTCATTTTTGGTGAAATGTAATGAACACACTTTTTTTGACTGTGTAACTCGATTTCCAATTTTCAATGCTTTTATCCAAGCTAATCGACGGTCAATTACTTCCTCTTCACCAAATTTATTTTTTATCACTACAAAACTAGAATTCGCCGGAGGAAAAGTATAAAATCGAACTGTATTGTTCTTACTAGACCTGCTCTTACACCCATACACGCAGCAGAAAGTTTTATTTTTATTTTCTCGCGGAGGAAACTCCATGATTGAAAATTTTTGATCAAGTCTTGAAATTGATGCTATTTTTAAATAATAACTAAGCTTATAGATAATAATTAATCACTTAATATTCCAAAAAAGAACTGCAACACTTTTGAACTACAGCTCTGACATATTATTTGATATCAGCTGTTTATACTCGACCTGCATAGAGTAGTTCATATTTGGTCCGTCAGGTAGCGTATCTAAGTGGATGATTTCCCAATAGATAGAGGTGTAAACGCCGTCATGAACAGCCTTGCGAATGGGGGTGGAATTTTCGAATCCGATGATACAACGATGATATTCATACCTGAGAAGGTCGTTAAAGAGGTACAAAAGATACCGTCGCTTATGTTCGTCTACTGTGACATCATCGAACCACGCATCGTGGGAGACGTCTATGCACCCCTTCTGCGTATACTACAGGCTAGACAAAGCTCCGATAACGCGGGTACAGAGGTAAAAACGTTTTCACCGCCACACTATCTGCCTTTACTGCTATCGAGTTTTCGGACGATCGAAATATCTATAAGAGATGACCAGGGTAAGCCTATTCCATTTGATCACGGGACGTTGACGGTCACACTACACTTCAAGAAGATTCTCTAGATCACTGCATACACGTGGCGAAAATGTCGCACTACATTGAGCATTACGAGTCACAAATAGGCGGCGGAATCGATCGCGTTTTTGTCGGAGCAGCCAACCAACGGGGCCACGGTATCGGCAGTTTCCTGGGAGGGTTATTTCGGCGGGCTATTCCCATGTTGAAACGGGGCGCACGTGCGGTTGGTAGAGAGGTTTCACGCAGCGGTATGAATTTCGTCTCTGACCTGGATAACGATGTACCGTGGAAACAGGCATTTAAAGCACGAGCCGCCGAGACAGGTCAGAACCTGAAGCGGAAGGCCCAGGAAGGACTTGAAAAGGTTATGAGAGGTGAGGGTTATAAACTCAAGTATGGGCGAGCCTATGACCAGTCTAGTCTTGTTCGTGCACCGCGCCTCTCCATAGCAAGTGCTTCGTCTAGATCTACTAAAACTCGTAAGACTGTCAAGAAAACTCAGAGAAGAAAAAAAAAGCCTGCCAAGACTCACTCGAAGAAGAAGAAGACAAAAAGTACTAGAAAGACACTCGCCAAAAGTAAAAAGAAAAAGTGCTGCAAGGAAAGAGCTGTTTCGGATATTTTCGGACCCTTGTAAAAAATATACTCCTGCTAACCATATCCGCTGAAATGGCCTACCTACATGCTCATTCCTGCGAATGCTTGAAATCCGAACTAGACCTCTTTACTCTGCCGCCTACTCAGACTTCTATCGAGGGTGGTCAATGGGTACAGTACAAACCCGTCTCCGCACTAGCTGATGACGCACCGATTGAATTCGTCGTACCGGGTCAGGGCGACGAGTACATTGATCTCTCACACACGATGCTCAAGGTATGTGCTCGTGTAATTAATGTCGGGGAAGAAACAACAGCAGCAATAGTGACCCCGGCGAACAATTTCCTGCATACCCTCTTCAATCAGACCGATGTCTACTTCAATCAAAAATTGGTCTCCCCGAGTAACAATGCATACGCGTACAGAGCTTACATCGAAACCTTGTTAAACTATGGTGATGCAGCTAAAAAATCGCATCTCACATCCGGATTATGGTATTCCGACACTCCCGGATATTTTGAGGAGACTACCGGCACTAACAATACGGGTTTCGCAAGCAGATGTAAATATTTCTCTGGAGCGACACCCGTGGATATGCTTGGACGTCTTCACTGCGATGTCTTCAATCAGGACAAATTTCTATTAAACGGCGTAGAGCTCAGATTGAGACTCGTCAGATCCCGGGACGCCTTTTGCTTAATAGAGTCTAAAAACGATCATAAAGTGGACATTATGGACGTGACCTTATTCGTACGACGTGTAAAAAACAGTCCAGGTATTCTACTGGCGCATGCAAGAACCCTAGCCAAGACAACTGCAAAATACTGTAAGGGATTGCTTACGAAGTATGGTGTAGGACGTTAAATAAGGGTTTGAGAGAGATGTGATGAACGGTTTAACTTATTTATTCTATGTTCTTAAAACTAGTACAGGTGTGATCGTGTACGGGTGTGTGGGTGTATGTGGGGTTAATGAATTCGCGATTATCGTGAGAATGGTTATTGAAAATGGGTATGGATAAAAGTGCACCGACCTTTTTTGAAGTCTTTCGGCTGTTGCAAAAGTTACGTTCGGTTTCTTCACTAGATCACCAACGAGTGCCGATCGACGCTAATTGTCGATCGGTCTCGGGTGTTTTCGGCTAATTTCGACTTCCCCCGTGTGGCTTGGGGAGATTTGTGACTTGTCATGTCACAATACCCTATGACGCGAGTGGAGGTCAAGACAATGACAATACATAGCGGCGTGCAGGCTTAAACCCTTGATAATGTTTTCCTTGGTCAAATACCGAAGCGGATAATCATCGGATTTGTCGATAACAAAGCCTATAACGGAGATAAAAAACTCAATCCGTTCAACTTCTCGGCGTTCGGGCTCAACCATCTATCCTTGTATGTTGAGGGTACCCAGATTCCATCCAAGCCTTTACAACCCGATTTCTCGAGTAAATTATTTGTGGATTCCTACAACACCCTGTTCACGGGTACCGGTATACACTTCCTCAACGAGGGAAACTCAAGTGCGCGTCAGGACTATGCAAACGGATACTGCCTCACGGCGTTCGATCTCACTCCCGACCTATCAGCAAGCGATAACGGCCACTGGAATCTCGTCAAGCACGGCAGTGTTCGGATCGAGACACGCTTCGAGACGGCCCTGACCACGACCATAAATTGTATTGTGTATGCAGAATTCTCCAACGTAATCGAAATCGATTCGATGCGTCAAGTTATTACGGATTTTGGTAACTAGCTGCGAAGTACAGCTAGTCGAAGTACGGGATACCTGTCGGGACCTGCACGTCATAATCCTGCACTTGGGTCAACCCCTCTTAGTAAGCCGTCGGACCCTGTCATAAAACTTGCTGGGACCTGTTCATCCCTTCTTTCATGCTAAATGTGAAGAGGGGATGTTGTAGCTGCAGGACAGGATGGTCTAAATACTTCGCTCAGTCTCGTCCTCACCTCAGTTCACCGACAGTGCTCCGTACCCTCAGAAGTAAAACTCACTCAGTTCTTCAAGTTACCATGAAGTATATCATCGATATACAAGGCTTCTGCGGGGAGAGTGGTAACTTCATGCCAAAAGAAGTTGCCGTTGTCGCCTACGGGTCAGAGGCTATAGCCCACTGGCTTATCGCACCACCGTTCTCCATCTCTGAGCTCTCTTCATCAAAACGAACGCAGAACAACTGGCTGACAAGTAACCACCACGGGATAGAATGGTTCGAGGGCGAAGTCTCGCATAAACAACTACATGCGAATCTACGTGCGATCACGCTCACGGCAAAGAACATCTTCTGTCGCGGTGTGCAAAAGGCCAAATTTCTTCAAGAAGTGATGTCACGTGAAATCGTCAACCCGGAACGTGGTGAGTGCGAGTGCCCGGCGTTCAAGGACATGTCATCGGATAAATCCTGCCTCCTCCACATTGGTGAACGAAAGAATTTCAACTGCGCATTGCGTAATGCTATGAAATTGAAGAATTGGCTACAGTCTCGTGGGCGATCCGAAAAGGTGTTGTCCGCGATTCCGTTTCGTACTATGCAGTTAAACTCACTCGAGCAGCCCGAGAGTAACGAGGGTGGAAATAATCCTCTCGAGCGGGGTGAGGATGAGCGTGGCCCCGGACCCATGGGAATAGAGGAGATGACAACACGCATGAGGACTGCCTGCCGAAGTGCATGACTAACAATCTCGCAACTGTTTGAGCGTATCTCTCAGTGACTTCACAACCGGCGAAGAGGATGGATAGTTTCCAAATACTCGATGCCTTAGAGCTGGTACCTGCTCGGACCAAGGGCGTTTTCCCAGCTGATCAGATACCTCTGCGATGGTCGTACCCTACCGCTATCGTGGCCAATACAGATATCCATACGCAACCCGGAACACACTGGGTAGCTTTCCACGTCACAGCATCCGGAGAAGGCGTCTATTTCGACAGTTTTGGACTGCCTCCTGTCATACCGCATCACATCCGCGCTCTACGCCGGAACTGCATAGCCTATCGTTGGAATGTAAAACAGCTGCAAAGCTCCTCTTCACTGGTATGTGGACAGTTCTGCATCATGTTCCTATATTATATGACGCATGGCTTCACTTTGAAACAGTTTACAAGTATTTTCACTATGAATTTAGAGGAGAACGATAAGCTAGTCAGCTCATTTTACAGACGTTTAACACAGAATAAGTTAAAACGTAGAATACGTGATAGTATCGGTACCGTAAGCTGTATTCAGTGCTGTTGTCGTAAAAGATAACCTAATTGTTTGAAATATAAGTAATTCTTTTTTTTTCTATAACCATTAGAAATAAGTAAATTCTGTTCTTCCGTAATAATATTATTTCATGTTATACGAAACTGAACTAGTAATAACACTTCTTATACTTAATTTTAAATCTGTAGTGTACGAGTATTAATTTAGCTAAATGAATAAACACGAGCTCAAACCATAATCAATTGTACTCCTTTCGCGACCCTTGACCAATCTTCCCCGCCTATATTCATAATTCCCCTAGCGAAGGATCCTAGGTTAACTATATCTATATATATTGGGACCCATACTGCAGAAGCGACGGAACCAAGGGTAGGTATATCTATATACCGTGAGTATTCGTGTATGCGGGTCGGTTGGATCCGCCCGATCCAGAATTTGGCGTTTCGGCACTGCCTTTCCGCCGTTTTTTGTTCACGCTGGCTGCCTTCTGCTTTGACAGGTAGGCAAAGCGCGCGGAGTACGATTTTATGGTTAGATTGCGGTTAGGATTTTCAGTATGAAAAAATTGTTCCGATAATCTGTCCATTATTATTCGACGAATAAATAATACTTTTAAAACGATTCAATGCAATTCAGAAGAATTTGTTTTTATTTGTTCATCAGTTATCAGTTACAATGATTAATAATAATTTCCATCGAAATGTAATAGTAATAAAATTATCGTTTGTTCGTCAAAAATCTTGAAAGTTGTTTTCATTTGTGGCTAAATACATTAATTTGCAACCTGAATGTAATTCACTCTCTGTTAATTTAGTGACTGTAATATAAAATTGTCTTTATTGCCTGGTACAATTTATCCTTCTCTACACTCTTTTACAGGATTCGCTAATAAATATTCTCGTGACTCAGCTACTTCAGTTTCTTCTGAATTGCATTGAATCGTTTTAAAAGTATTATTTATTCGTCGAATAATAATGGACAGATTATCGGAACAATTTTTTCATACTGAAAATCCTAACCGCAATCTAACCATAAAATCGTACTCCGCGCGCTTTGCCTACCTGTCAAAGCAGAAGGCAGCCGGCGTGAACAAAAAACGGTGGAAGGCAGTGCCGAAACGCCAAATTCTGGATCGGGCGGATCCAACCGACCCGCATACACGAATACTCACGGTATATATACTTCCCATACTTCGGGACCCATACTGCAGAAGCGACGGAACCAAGGGTATGTATATCTATATACATCGGGACCCATCCTGCCGAAGCGACGGAACCAAAGGACAGGTATATGTATATATATTTCGGACCCATACTGCCGAAGCGTCGGAGTCATGGTCAGGTATATCTATATATATTTCGGACCCATACTGCAGAAGCCTCGGAGCCATGGCCAGGTATATCTATATATATATTTCGGACCCATACTGCCGAAGCCTCGGAGCCTTGGCCAGGTATATCTATATATATATTTCGGACCCATACTGCAGAAGCGGCGGAAACCACTTAGGTTAGAATGAACGATATTCACTTAGGTTAGGTTAGGTTAGGTTGGGTTGGGTTGGGTTGGGTTAGGTTAGGTTAGGTGCTAAAAATGGCGGCCTTCCCCCCCCAGCGGGGGGCCGTTTTATGGGGGGTCATAAATCCGGAGCCATACTGCACCCTATCTACTAACCATATATATTTTTTGTCTTGAGTGATTGTACTGAGGTTTTTTCCCCAACAGATACTGCTGAATGATCTTGCAGAAGGGTTGCGCTGCCTTGAAAAAGATTTTCTGTCGAAGGCTTGTGCTGCGTGAAAAGAAGCTCGTCGATATCAAGTAAGTGAAATATTATCAAATTAATCGTTTGATCGATTCAATTATGAAATCTCCTCTAAATCTCTGAACCGAAGAACCTCCGAACACAGGCCCTGTTTTATTATTACTTCTTTTTTAAATCAAATTCTTACACTAACTTTTATAAATAGAACAGTTTCAAAAAAATATTTTGAAACTTTTATTTTTTACTCTTGTTACGTCCGGGTGTCACCACCCGTACGCTCTCCCCTCACTTACCTCTATCCCCCTGTTCCTCTACATCTCTACTCTGTCTATCTACCTGTTACCCGATCGTCCGCATCCTGTCCTAACGTCCCTACAAGATACTCGCTGCACACGGCACTGCCAAATGCAGCGAGTCAGCTATAATCCTTCTATCTTATTCCCATAGCCACTGTCTACCTTTCCCTCTAACTTCACTCCATTACTAACCTCCATACAGGAGACAACGCCAACCATTATAACTCTACTACTAGAAATAAAGATTTAAGTTTGATTATAATTACTATCACTATCGTTCACCCTCATACTCCTCAGGTATATCTTTATATATTGAACAGGGGTCCTAACCCAATTAATAGACATAACACTCTGATCCAGCTTTTTTTTACCTTGCAGTTTGTTAAAACATCTCAGAAAACTTCTCAATCTCATTATCCACGACGTATCCCTCTACCTTTGAACGTAAATAGTTCAACTCTTTCGATTTTTTTTTTTTTAATATTAATGTTACTTTCTCTAAAATGCCGAAGTGTATTAAGAGCGTACAGAAGCGTAAAAGGAATCAATTGATCCGCGAGGAAATCTTACGGCACAGTACAATCGATAATCGTCCTGCTAATCTAATCGATAATAACCTACTTAACGATCAACCATCGACTTCTCCTGCTTTCGATACTCCTACAGCTGAAAGCATTGCTACTATTCGCGCTGACGATGTAAGTGAGAAACCCTCGGAGCTCATAACTGAACCTTGTAAGTAGATGTAATGTGGGGGTTCTGGATCATACTTCCTTACCGGCCGATCTGTGAGGGTAGGTTACCGGTCGTGTGGGGTAAGTTACCGACAGTCGGATGGTAACGATTGTCGATCTTTGTTACCGACAATCTGATGGTTGTGATTGGCCGTCGTGCGATGGCGCCACTACCGATTCGCTGCCGATCTTTGGTTACCGATAGTCCGATGGTAACGATTCGGATGCATGAATTACCGATCTCCTGTTTGCTGACAATCGGATGGCTGCAATTTTCCGTCGTGCGATCGCGCCACTACCGATGCGCCTTCTGGGTGATGGTAACGATTACCGATCTTTTTTTCTGCATACCGACCGGTAAGGATTACCGATCTCCTGTTTGCTGACAATCGGATGGCTGCAATTTTCCGTCGTGCGATGGCGCCACTACCGATTCGCTTTCTGGATCATGGCAACGATTGTCGATCTTTTTTTTTTTCACCCTTACCGACAATCCATCCAAGATGGTCGCTCCGAAATATTCGAATTCTCAACTTATACACGAATTATACTAGCTGAAATGCTTGAACAGTGACAAGGTGTTATATTATGCAAGCAATGAAGCGAATCATCTGATTATATGCACATGTTTTTATTAGAAATTTCACACGTCTAACCTATTCTAGAGTAATAATTTTCTTAAAATTAACTTAAACTATGTACATATATAACCTATTCTAAGCCTTAAACTAACTAAAACTATGTACATATGTATATATATATATATATATATATAGATATATACTAGCTATAACTTATTCTAAATCTTTAAACTATGTACATATATCCTTTTTCTCTTCCCCCAGCTCCACCCCCTCCCCCTCCCCCTCCTCCTCCTCCTCCTTCTCCTCATTCACCTGTTCCTCCTCCTCCGTCTTCTTCTCTTGCTCATTATCAGCCTCCTTCCCCCAATCCTCCTCCTCGTCCTCCTCCACCAACTCCGGCTCCTCCTCTCGTGGTCTCAACTGTATCCACATCGGGGAGCCATCGTCATAAAAAAATTTCACCCAGCGAACCTCATCCGAACTCTCATAGCCGTCATCGTCCCCATCGTCATCCCAACCCTGCCAGTTGTCGGCGTCTATTATTTCATGATCCATGTCTGTAATATGGAATATCAATTACAAACTATACCAATCATGTAGACTATGATATCAAAGAACAACGATACTTACTTCTTGTCCCTCAAATTGGTGGTTCAGCCTTGTTTTTCAATATTTCTTCCTCTTGTCTGGCTGCGGATTGTGTAAAACTCAAAGCAAACTCGCACTTTTATACCCAACTAGAAACCCGAAATACGCCCCCAATATTGGTGGGGTTGGTCAATGGCAAACTCTGACAATATTTTTTTCGTATGGAGGTGTCAAAGATGCCAACCCTCCCGGGTGCAAAACCCTTGACCAATGGTTGGAAACGTTTGAATTTCCATGGTATTTGAACGGTGGAGGGGTGGGAGTGCGTGCATATAGAAAACCCCCAACCCTATGGTGGGTGTGAGCAATCGTACGGTGTCAGTTTGACGGTGAAATTCTACGAAGAAAAAATGGACAACGCTATGTACATGAATCTCGTTGAGATGATGGAAGATGCATACAAGTTACTGTGTACACTACCACCAGAACAGGCGAATGAAAATATTTTTATTCACTGGCGTGACATTGCACTAGAAAATATCAAATTCTTGAACAATATTTTGACGCAATCTCAACTGTGTGTGAGTGAAAAACAACGATTACAACATATAATTTCACTCCTTCAATCGTTGGTGGTGAAATTTGAACGACACCGTGCGACTATTGTTGGGGGTAATATTGGCGATGATATTCATAACCGTGTTCGATGGGATGACATGGAGAGCGCCTTCAAGTGTCGCATACGCACCGGAACCGTGACAAATCTTCAACATAAAGATTTGGCGAGATTTTTGACTGACGCTGGGGTGGTAACGATGGAACGTTTGAAAAATGTGCTGCGCGAAGAAGGAAGTATCAAGGTGAATGTGGGTGTTTCGTGTAAATTTGAAAACGTAAAAAGCGATGAGATCAGTCTGGAAGTAAAGAACTTCAACACACGCAACGCTACGATTCTTCCGTCGACGGATCTGAAAACTTGGTTCACTGATAATGTAACGAATCCTCTGCTAACCATGGTGGAGGATTTCGAACAACGAGATTCTGGTTGGAGTATGATTGAGATCATAAATGCTGTGATCTGCATCAACCGATACGAGCCTTTTCGTGGTGGACTCTCGACATTCACACAGCTACCTGAGGATATTCAACGAAAGAAAGCGGTGGTCAACGTGCAGAACGACGATGATCGATGTTTGCTGTGGTCCGTTGTCGCAGCTCTCCACCCCATAGACGTCAACGCAACCAGAACACACAGCTATCAACGGTACATATCGGAGCTAGATTGTACAGGTATCAAATTTCCCGCCACCCTGCATAGTGTAGAAAAATTAGAGAAGTTGAACAATTTGAGCATTAACGTATATGGAATCGAATCGGAAACTTTTCAAAGCGACAAAAAGTTGAATAATAGTATAATTACCCCGCTATATTTAAGTAAAAATGTAACAGATAAGAAGACAATCCACCTGCTTATGGTTGAAAGTGGGTGCGAACTAGATGATAACGATTTAGATAATTTCAAGCCACGATTTCACTTCACTTGGATCAAGAATCTTTCACGTTTGGTTAGCATGCAATTGTCGAATCATAAATGTGCACAATTTTTGTGTGATAGATGCTTGTGTCACTTTAGCGTACGGAATGCCTATGAAAATCATAGACATGATTGCATGCGGTTAAATAAAGTGCGAATGGAATTCCCCAAGGAGAACACGTTGGGATTTTCCAATTTTAAAAATCAAGGCACTGTGCCGTTTGTCGTGTATGCCGATCTTGAATGCATGATGAAACCTGGGGTAAAAGAATCTCAAAAGCATATTCCGCATAGTGCGGCGTATTATACACATTGCGTGTACGATGATGCATTATCGGAATACAAGAGCCACCGCGGATCTGATTGCATTAAATGGTTCATCGAGGAGCTCCGTGAATTATCCGTAAAAGTAGAGTCTCGTATAAAAAATGTAATTCCAATGGAAGCGTTGAATCAGATGCAACGCGATCGTCACATGCGCGCAAAAAATTGCTACATCTGTGAGAAGCCATTTTCACCGGAGGAGAAGAAATGTCGCGATCACTGTCATTTCACGGGTAAATATCGCGGGGCTGCACACAATCGATGCAATCTGAATTTTCAAGAGTCGCACACGATTCCGGTGGTTTTTCACAATTTATCGGGCTACGATTCGCACTTTATCATAAAATCTCTGGCTACAACTTTTCCCGGTCACATTTCGTTGCTACCCATCAATAAGGAAAAATACATACCATTCACAAAAAAGGTCGATGGTACTCTGATTAGTTTGAGATTCATAGATTCACTCCGATTCATGGCTAGCAGTATAGAGAAATTAGCATCGTACGTCGACGATGCTGATAAGAAAATAACACGGAAATTTTACAGCGATCAGGATGAATTCAGTTTGATGATTCGTAAAGGTGTCTTTCCGTACGAGTATATTGATTCTTGGGAAAAACTCGACGAAACGAAATTACCTGATAAAAAAGATTTCTATTCGAAACTCAGTGCCGCAGGTATTACCGATGCTGATTATGAACATGCAAAAGATGTTTGGATCAAGTTCAATTTGAAAACGTTGGGCGAGTATTCCGATTTGTATCTGAAAACCGATGTGCTTTTATTGGCCGATATATTTCAAAATTTCCGTGATAGCTGCTTCAAAACGTATAACTTGGATCCTTTGCATTATTACACCGCACCGGGGCTTGCTTTCGATGCTATGTTAAAGCAGACCAAAATTAATCTTCAACTTCTAGACGATCCGGAAATGATATTATTCATTGAGAAAAGTATAAGGGGTGGTGTGGCACAGTGCTCGAATCGCTATGCTAGAGCAAACAATAGATTTATGGGTGAAGATTTTGATTCAAGCAAAGCAGAATCGTATCTGATGTATTTCGATGTAAACAATCTTTATGGTGCAGCTATGAGTGAGCATTTGCCGAGTGGGTCGTTCGAGTGGGAAAATGATACCATTGATGTAATGACTCATCCGGACGATGCATCAATCGGTTATATTCTAGAGGTAGATTTACATTATCCCGTAGAGCTTCATAAACATCATGCGGACTTACCCCTCTGTCCTGAGCATTTCATACCGCCAGACGGTAAAATTAGAAAACTTGCGACAACACTACTACCCAAGGAAAAATATGTTCTGCACTATCGTAATTTAAAACAATGCATTAAATTTGGTTTGAAGCTGGTGAAAGTGCATCGGATTCTAAGGTTCGCACAATCACCATGGTTAAAATCATATATCGATCTCAATACAAATATGCGGAAGCAATCGAAAAATGAGTTTGAGAAAAATTTCTACAAGCTTATGAATAACGCTGTATTTGGCAAGACCATGGAGAATGTGCGTAACCATAAGACCGTAAAACTAGTCACAGAATGGGAGGGGAGGGGTGGTGCGCGTGCTCTCATTGCGAAACCTACATTTCATAGCTGCACCATATTTGATGAAGATATGGTGATTATTGAGCTAAATCGCACCAAGGTATATTTTAATAAACCCATATACATCGGTGCAGCGATTCTAGATCTTTCGAAAATATTTCTATACAACTTCCACTATGATTATGTAAAAAATAATTTTTCAAGTAGTGAAGCAAAATTAATGTATACCGATACCGATAGTCTCATATATCAATTTACAGTACCGAATATCTACGAAATTATCAGACGTGATGTTGTGGCAATGTTCGATACATCAGACTACCCGCCTGATAATGCCTACGGTATCCCCTTGTTGAATAAAAAACGTCTTGGTTTAATGAAGAATGAAAATAATGGGAAAATCATGACTGAATTTATCGGACTGCGGGCGAAACTCTACACATTCAGAACTCGCGGCGATTCTGATAAGAAACGGGCAAAGGGTGTGAAAGGTTCCACATTAAAATCCATCACGTTTGATGATTACAAACGATGTCTCTTTGGTAATCAAAATTTAGTTGAGAAACAGTGTATGATAAAAAGTAATCGCCATACAGTTAGCACTATTGTACAGAATAAGTTAGCTCTAAGCTGGTGTGATGATAAACGAAAATTGATACCCGGTAAAACCGATACTTTACCCTGGGGATATCAAGATTCTGCAAACTAGTAAATTTCTTACATTTTCCCACATTTTCTCAGATTTTCTCAGATTTTCTCAGATTTTCTCAGATTTTCTCAGATTTTCTCACATTTTCTGAAATAAAATAAAATAATTTCCCATTGACTTTACATGTAAATGTGAGAAAATGTGAGAAAATGTGAGAAAATGTGAGAAAATGTGAGAAAATGTGAGAAAATGTGAGAAAATGTGAGAAAGTGTGAGAAAGTGTGCGTATATGTGTGTGAAAACCCTTTTTCCTTGATGATCATGTAAATTAGCATTAAGATTGAGGGGAGTGAAGAAACAAATGTAAATATGTTGATAATAATAAATTTATTCATAAAAATTATATTACATATCCGATTTATTTATCCAACTATTATGCGAACTATCAAATCCCAACCATTTTACATAGAGTTGATCACCACGCCTCCTCAAGACTCTTTCTACAAGATAGCCATCGGGATATTGTACCCTGCTGAGCTCCTCCTCATAAAAACCGCCTTCGATGGGTTGATTCAGGTAGTCGGTGAGCTTGTAAGTTGGAGGGTTGGTATTTTTCACCTCGTTAACTGTGAATATTTCTGTTGTCCAATTCGGTGTATAACCCTTTTCGAACACATTTTTATATTTGCTAACTCGAACTTTATCGCCAACTTTGAATTTTCGCTTGCGTTTGCTTCTTTTGATCTGTCTCGGCTTGTACACGCTGCGATATATTTGTTTTTCATTGGTTGTAGTTACAGCTTTCGGTTTCATTCTAATCGTACGATGTTTGGTGTTATTATACGATGCGATTAAATCTGGTAGAATGCTAAGCCACTTATGAGAACCTTGAAGTGTGAATTGTTTCCACATTTTATTTTTCAGTGTACGATTGAAGCGTTCGCATATCGATGCTTTCAAGTTGCTAAATGTCGAGTACATGTTGATCCCATGATGTTTCATAAGAGTTTTAAATTCTTTGTTATAAAATTCCTTGCCTTGATCAACGTGTAGATGCTTCGGTACACGACCCAGAGTTAGCACAGATTCCATCGCAGCTGTTACGTCTTTAGCATTTTTACTCCTGATCGGTACGGCCCACGCAAATTTTGAAAATATATCGATCACCGTGAGCAAAAATTTCGAGCTTTTGTTGACGGATGAGTATGCGGACATATCGACAAGATCAGCTTGCCAGGTCTCATCCAAACCACGTATATCGACATAACGTCGCTGATAATTACGTCGAGCAGATCTATGGAGTTCGCTCGCTATTGCCCTCTGCATGCTGCTGCTTACTATTCGAATATTTGAGGTTTGATGTACACACGATTCGTTTTTACCTCGTCAACCCTTGATCAGCGTACACCAATCTCGTGTCGCTGAAAGTTTTTTTCCAATGAATCTACCGTGCTTCTCAATTGAGCAATATCAACCGAAATGCGTGTTATAAGTTCGCGAATTTGTCTATCATTATGATCGATTTTGACGTTGATGGGATTAATTACATTTATGAAAACACTATGGAGCTCATCGAGCCTCTCCTGTAAACATCTATTGAGAACATTCAGAGAAACAGCATCGTTTGGTTCCTGTGGATCAGCGACATTACATAACCGCTTGCCGTCCAGATCGTATTGCTTATCTACGGTCAATTTGAATAAACGCAAAAACATTGTAAATGTAAAAAATTAAAACCGAGTTCCAAAATGGTTTCCCCAGCCAAAAACTCGAGAACATCCATACTCTTTTTCAGCGTCAGATTACAAACATCATTTCCTTACAAAAATAGTACAAAATAATACGTGAAATCAGGCATCGAAGCCGAGCGTTCCCTTTGTTAATTTTCTTCAAATGCTAATCAATGGAAATGAATTGAAAACCAAAAGAATCATTGATAAAACCTGTGATAAAACAGCATATTGGCGACGGAAAATATTGCTGAAGGAAGTTAGCTCGTATGATGATACGAACTCGGCGGGCATAGATTGTTCTGAAAATTATCAATTGCTGAAGTGTGAGGTAAGATCAGCAATTAGTGCGTCTTTCAATGCAGAATATGTGTACTTATACTGTAAGTCGAATAGAAAGAGAGACGTCGCAAGAGCATCACCGAAGTGTACCGATAATGGGTACATCCAGTATAAGTATGTTTCGTTTTATGGATGTGACATGTTTGTAGCATGGCGTTATAACTTTAGTCGAAAATCGGTAAACGATAGATGCAGAATGAAATTGAACTCTTCTTCAAAACTTGCATTCGAATTTAAATTACTGAAATCACCGTGCCTGGACCATTAGTTCTTGTTATGAACACACTATAGGTATTTTTTTAACTTCAATTTTCAACGGATTACTCATTCCTTTCATTCATTTGTTTCAACACAACCTCTTGCGAAAACCACGAAGCACTAGTGCGTGGAAAATGTTTTCTGATTTTTAAATTTGAAGAAAAAAAGGATAGTATGTAGGGCACGGGCACTGAAAAGGACTTTATGAGGAATGTGAAAGTGTCACACGATTCGAAGACGAGGTCTTTCCGCGCCCTTGTCATATAAACCACTATTATATCGCAGTTTCAGTCTACAATAATAAATATATTATCAACGCCAAGAATATCCTAACAGTATTTGATCATGCTCCCGACAATTTTGTGGGTGTGATCGTTACACATTGACTGGAAGAAATAATTTAAAAAAAAGGGTGCAATTGATAATTTTCAGAACAATCTATGCCCGCCGAGTTCGTATCATCATACGAGCTAACTTCCTTCAGCAATATTTTCCGTCGCCAATATGCTGTTTTATCACAGGTTTTATCAATGATTCTTTTGGTTTTCAATTCATTTCCATTGATTAGCATTTGAAGAAAATTAACAAAGGGAACGCTCGGCTTCGATGCCTGATTTCACGTATTATTTTGTACTATTTTTGTAAGGAAATGATGTTTGTAATCTGACGCTGAAAAAGAGTATGGATGTTCTCGAGTTTTTGGCTGGGGAAACCATTTTGGAACTCGGTTTTAATTTTTTACATTTACAATGTTTTTGCGTTTATTTCATTACTTTTTGTATGTGCAAACGGGTCAGCGCTAAGCTGACTCTAATGTATTCTACATATTACACATGTATAAAGATCAACTTCCGATCATTCGTGATGGAATGCATGTGCTACAATGAACAAGTGTATTTTGGAACTTGCGCAAAAGATACGAGCTATTTTATTGTGCCAAGAAATTTCATCTTGAGAATTATACAATAGCTTGTTCCGATCATAGTTCATGCTTCCCATGATCCCATTTTATTTAGACAAAGCAACATATTTAGATGTCGTACGAACATAGAATACGGAAAATGTTCTACAGTTGTTCGATTGTGAAACTCTTAAGTAAAATAGCCATGTCCAATCGAAACAGACCATCATGAGATTCTATAATATTTTTCAAGTTGATCTAAAAAATATCTACATCAGACTGTTTCAGAAAAAAAATTCTATAATTTTTTTTGGAATAAATGTATCTCAAAAGTTTCTTTGTCACGAAAAAAAAAATTCCCTTCAAATTTCAGCTCGATATCTCGAAAATTCAGTTAGCGCAACGAGGGGTCCCCTATCCCATTTAAAACGTACATGTAAAAATTTGTTTTTCTTATTTCTAAAATAAATGGGTGTAAAATTTTTTTTCCGGATTTTCGTTTCCATAATCTTGTAGAAAATTTATTTCTCTACAAAATTGGTTCTTCAATTATATGGAGAAAAAAAAATTTTTCACGATAAATTTATCATATAAAATTATATCAAATTATACGTAATTATATATGATTATATAGAAAAAAAATTTGCCGAATAAATGTTATTATATCTCAGAAACTACGCAGCAGATTTTGTCGAAATTTCACAAACAAGATCAAGTGGGCAGAGTCTTACGCCCCTATAAATTTTATGAAAAAAGTACGGAGCGGTGGACGTAGACACCGAAAACTACGGAGCGAAGGACCTGGATACCGGAAACTACGGAGCGAAGGACCTGGATACTGAAAACTACTGAGCGAAGGACCTGGATACCGAAAACTACGGAGCGAAGGACCTGGATACCGAAAACTACGGAGCGAAGGACCTGGATACTGAAAACTACGGAGCGAAGGACCTGGATACCGAAAACTACGGAGCGAAGGACCTGGACACCGAAAACTACGGAGCGAAGGACCTGGACACCGAAAACTACGGAGCGAAGGACCTGGATACCGAAAACTACGGAGCGAAGGACCTGGATACCGACAACTACGGAGCGAAGGACCTGGGGACCGAAAACTACGGAGCGAAGGACCTGGATACCGGAAACTACGGAGCGAAGGACCTGGATACTGAAAACTACTGAGCGAAGGACCTGGATACCGAAAACTACGGAGCGAAGGACCTGGATACCGGAAATTACGGAGTGAAGGACCTGGATACCGAAAACTACGGAGCGAAGGACCTGGACACCGAAAACTGCGGTGCGGACACATTACTGAGTACAAATTTTTTTGGGGAGCACGAGTAGACGTGACGCATCAATAATAATGACAATAATGATAACAATGATAAATCAAATATGATTATAAATAATACTATATAATAATATAATAATATTATATCTTTTATAATCATACTGGCACGCGGCCGCGATTTGCTGCTGCGCATGCGCATTTTGTAAATCAGGCATCGATCAATAATTCTGCGCATGCGCATTTTGTAAAATAATTAATATTATTAATAACTCAGTTATGCGTGGTCAATTATTGCTTAAAAACAATAGGGGGCGAGATTTCGGTGATGAGAACACTCCTTCCAAATGGCAAGTTCATAAGTGCAACGGTTCGACAGATATCGTGGTCTCAAGAAGAACGGTCTGCAACGAAGAAGAAGGAGAAGAAGGAGAAGAAGAAGAAGAAGATTGTGTTTTTCGATCAACTTCGACGGTCAATATCTCCGGAACCACGCGGTAGATTTTGTCGAAATTTCGCGAGCAAGGTCAAATGGCGAGGGCCTTGGGCCCATATAAATTTTATTAGGAAATAATCAGCGGTTCAAAAGATATGACAGATTTTTTACAAGAACAAGAGCTGGCTCGGGTAAATGTTTCGTGGCTGGCGCGCCGAGTTTTCACTGTCGGAGGGGGGGGGGAACTCGGCGATTCGCTGCCGCGAATCTTGATCCAACACCCGGAAGGCTACGGATAATACTTTTTCCGCAGCCGTTGCTCGCTAGCTGTCGTCCGAATATGTCTATGCTCATTGTTCGACGATCTATAACCGACTGATCAACTTGTGATTAATCTCATGCTAATAAATGATCCCCGCCTCACGCAGCTCCTCAATAATAGAAGATATTTCATTGGTATGGCTGGTATTACCGGCTGTTTGAGATGCCATGAGTAACCGAAGACGATCAACGAGCTCATTAGGATCATTCCAATAAACATAATCCATACTTTGTCCCCGTGAAATTTTATGGGTGGGTAATAAACCCTTCCCGGATCTTTGTCCAGATGTTTTCGTCGACAGATCAATGTACGGGCCAATATATTCTCTATACTTTGAACTTTTTTCTCTATCATAATGAGGACTATTGTCGGCTTTGTAATATCTTCGATGCGCATTCGTTCTTTTCACGATTCTGATATAATTCAATTTATCGCTTTTATTCACGATCGTAGGATCGGGCAACTTTTTGAATAACAATTCGAGCAATCCCGGTGTGTTCTCATAGCTCTTATTGCCTACATATATCCGATCATCGTCAAATACGATATCCGAATCACCGATCTTCATTCCACCAACCAATTTTCGAACACCATATTTCGTGTCCAAGTTCTTGGATTGTTTGGTTGAGGTAAACATGCTTAAATAGCGTGCCGCCTTAACCTGTTTTTTCGGTATTGGCGAGCTTGTAGAGGCAGCTGCAAACGCATCATCCTGGTTGTTATCATCATCATCATCATCATCATCATGGACATCATCCGCATCATTTATAGCAGCGACAGCTGTAGCATTATCGCCAATAGCGATTTTAGCTGCCAAGCTCGCATCAAGGGCGCTCTTATATGCATCATTATCATCATCATCAACATCATCATCTTCTTTAGCATCAATGTTTTCATAGTCTTCTGTTTTTGCAAAATCTTCTGTTTTCTCCGTCTTAATCGAACCCGGCTCCGTTTTAACTTCTCGCTTCATTAGTAGTCGCTGCTGCTGTTTCGATGAATCTACCAACTTATGCAGCGGTGTAACCAGAGGTTGGAAGATTTCATTAATGGCCTGCTCACTGGTGTCTTTCCCCATTTTGATCATTTTGTGCTTACGTCGAATGACATCGCTAGCCCTCGCTATTTCTCGCAACACATCGTTTTGCTTACGTATCTTGGAGCTCTCCATACTGCTGCTATTAGTTTGATCGATGCGTTGTGACTGTATGCGATTTATTAAAGGATCAGGCTTATAAAGCAGTCAAAGCCTCTCCTATATCGTCCAGTGTTAATCTCGCTATCTTTGTCGATGGTTACAAAACTATATCTATCATCATTCCAACACGCCAGGCATAAATCTTTAAATTGCTGATAGGTCATATCGGTGTTTACATGATCAGCGTAGATATGCTTCAAATTCATTTCATCTTGACGGAAAAGAACCAATAAGTTCGCATTATCGCGCACCAAATGTTTCGGAATTCTAGCGTACGTTTGACAAAGATAAAAACTATCGACATCTCTGTGCCGCCCCATGCAGAAATATGCTCTAATATTATCCTGCTTCTCACAGGCCACGTCATCGAAAATCATAATCGAGTTGGGATGTGCATCTTTTGGCTCTACAACCTCCTTGTGCTCATCAAACGGAAAATAACCCAGCCCCTCCACCGGTTCCAACAACTTCCTCAAAAACTCATACTTTGGCTGATTGAGGGATTTTGAGTAGACGTACACATTCTCAAACCGTAGACCATTAGCATGAGTCAATAGTGTGAGAAGGGCATTAGTTTTGCCGCAATTAGAAGGCCCGCAAAAGACAGCCCTCACACTGTTTGGTAGTAGGGCCCCGTGTCGTTTCCCCGTCTTCTTTTTTTGCTCAACCAATTTGTCGAAATTGGCAATGGGTAGTTTAATCGTTTGATCTTGAAATTTCATGATGCTTGGTAAACGTCGCAATGTGAACTAATATATTTACGTATAAAATATGCGCTTTTATAGAATTTGTGTTAGTTCATGGTGAACCATGGTTGGACACACACGCAGACAAAGGAGCGGTTGTGGATTAGTAAATAAAATCATCAACAATCTCCCCGTCGAATTACATGTTCCTGGCTATCAGTACTGCGGGCCTGGTACAAAATTGGCGAAGAGGTTGGCTCGTGGTGATCAGGGTGTCAATGCTTTAGACGCTGCATGCAAGCAGCACGATATTGCATACTCCAAGAATCGCGATAATCTTGCGGAGCGCCATAAGGCCGATAAAGCGCTTGCCGAGAGGGCTTGGGATCGGGTTTTGGCTAAAGACGCAAGTGTAGCTGAAAAAGCTGTCGCCTGGGCGGTCACCAACACCATGAAAGCAAAATCTAAACTAGGTATGGGTATGAGGGGGAGTAAGACGCAAACATCGTTGAAGAACAAGAAAAGGACACTCAAAGCTATTATACAAGCGGCGAAGAAATCCATGAAACCGGGTCCCAGAGCTATTGAGTCAGCGTTGGCGGGTGCCCGTTCGGCCGCATCTAAAGGGAAAGTGCACGTGCCTCGTATTCTACCAGTTCCCAAGAAAATCGGCGGTTTATTACCGTTCCTTATACCAATTTTTGCGGGCCTTAGTGCCACAGGTGCTTTAGCTGGTGGTGCGGCAGGTATAGCAAAGGCCGTCAATGAGGCTAAGGCGAACAAGCAGCAATTGCAAGAATTCAAGCGACACAACGCGACAATGGAGGCGATTGCTTTGGGAAAGGGATTATACTTAAAACCGTACAAGAAGGGTATGGGATTGTATTTGAAACCAGCAAAAAACTAATAAAGCTACCACACCGAGCCCTCACTGATGCCGATTTGCTCAAGTATGCCAGAGCTATGAAAATTCCACATTTTCGAGGTGTTTTTATGCGAAATGATTTACCTAGTTCAGGACCAAGAAAGCGTGAATCAGCCATCATAAATCTTGATGATAAAAACGGTCCGGGGACGCATTGGGTTGCATACACGAAAAACGTTAACGATGCGGTCTATTTCGATAGTTTCGGCGATTTACAACCGCCTAGAGATCTTATGAAATATCTCGGTGTAGGTAGTGTAAAATATAATCATAAGAGATATCAAGAATATAACACAATAATTTGTGGACACTTGTGTCTCAAGTTTCTCAGCGGACAGCTATAAAGCGCATGTGTAACGCCAATGCGATATTAGTCATGGCTGATTCGTTCACGTTGACACTCTCCGGAGAATCATCGGTATTAAGGACTCAATATTTTCCCCCTATCGAGTTATCACCAACAAAGACGTATGTTCTCGGACTCATAGAGCTCTTGACATTCAACGCAATCCCCAATATAGATGAGGGGTTTAATAAGTTTTATATACAACCAGACACGATAATTACAATACCCACTGGGAGCTATGAAATTGAAGATATCTCGAATTATTTGAAGAGGGCACTAGCTAAGGATATAAATCTTAGTCTAAAAGCTAATAACAATGAGCTGCTCAGTGAAATTAGATGTAATCAACTGATAGACTTTCGACCAAAAGATTCCATCGGTCGATTGCTCGGTTTCACCCCCAATGTTCTTCAAGGTGGTATTACCCACAAATCCAAGTTACCCGTTCGCATTCTCAAAGTAAACGCCTTGCGCGTCGAGTGTAATATTACTACAGGTGCGTTTATAAACGAGCATCGGGCACATACGATTCATCAATTTTTTCCAACCGTACCACCCGGATATAAGATCGTGGAAGTACCGACAAATGTCATTTACCATCCAATCACCGTACGGACAATACGCGATATACAATTAAGAATAGTCGATCAAGACGGGAAATTGATCAATTTTCGTGGTGAAACTGTGACCATACGGTTACATGTGAAATCTTTGAGATAATAATATGGGTATTGTGTTTGAGAGGACAAGAAAATCTGGTAGTAGTTATAAAAGACCAATGACATGTCCAAGCATCATCAGTCATCGAGCAGCTCCGATTCAAGTGACACATCAGAACGCTCAGTTTCTCCAGAGTCTAGGATTCCGACTTCGATTTGGTGGAGGTGGAAAATAAGAATTCGTTGCCATATCTGCATATTCCCATCACGAAAATGATAAAAATCCAAACACCTGTGACTCTTGATGAGTCGATTGCCCACTATGAAATATATGCACATCAACCATATGCGGCGTCTACCTTCAAAAATAACGATGAGATCCGCATAGCTGTGCAGAATCAAGACGCGTGTGTATTACCCAGCAAAAGCTCACTCCACATCTACGGTCGACTCACGAAATCGGATGGCACCGCTGTTAGCGCGAGCACGGAATTGGTCAATATGGCAGTGTGTCACATGTTTGGCGAGATGCGTTACGAGTTGAATGGTCACGAGATTGATCAGAATAAGAATGTTGGCATCACGAGGACAAAATAACAACCCCGGGACAAAAATATCTCCTGGAGAACACAGGTTGGCTGACGGATAATAATAAACTAACCAACGCCGATGGATACTTTGATATTGTTTTACCACTGAATTTTTTACTCGGGTTTGCCGAGGATTATAATCGAATCATCGTTAATGCGAAGCATGAGTTGATTTTGACACGATCGAACAATGATTTAAATGCCATATGTCAAACCACCGTGGAGGGAATCAAAATTTCGATCGAAAGAATTGAGTGGTTATTACCGTACATCAGACTGTCGGATCCTGCAAAGATCAAGATGCTTAGCTATATCGCCAAAGATCCGGCTATATCTCTGAGTTTTCGCTCGTGGGAAATGTACGAGTACCCGATGCTGCCTGCAACAACGAGACACGTGTGGGTTGTCAAGACATCGACACAGCTAGAGAAGCCAAGACACGTCGTACTGGGATTCCAAACCGCACGACGAAACGATCCGAAGAAAGATGCCAGCCAATTCGATCATTGCATGATCAGAGATGTGAAACTGTTCCTAAACTCACAGTGCTACCCCTATGGAAATTTGAATCTTGATATTCCTCACAATCAATACGCTATTCTCTACAATATGTATACTAACTTCCAAATTTCATACTACGATAAAGAATCTGAGCCTTTTTTATCAAAGAGTGATTTTTTGGAGAGAGCTCCACTCATAACTATAGACTGCTCTAAGCAAAATGAATCGTTAAAGAGTGGACCGGTTGATATTCGTTTGGAATTCGAAACTAGTGTTGCATTTCCAGCAGGTACTTCAGCTTACTGTATGATTATACATGATCGCATTGTTGAATACAATCCCATCAGCGGCACCGTCAAAAAATTGGCCACATTTTAAGAATTTTGCGCGCTTGAGAACTATAGATTAAGCTTATTCTAAAGGATCAATAAATAGATAAATGTAATTGTAATTTCATTGTTATTTATTCACCCTAACCCATTCCCATTACATTTATATATATATATATTGTGACGTGAACCCTTTATATCCCTCGGAATATACCGGATCGCTATTCCGAGAGATAGTCCAGTCGACAATGAACAACCCCGAGAGTTAAATAAATAATAATTGTATAAGAAAAATAATAATAAGTTTTTAGTTGGGCGCCAGGCGACTACTTCGCCACGAAACAAGAAGATCGAAATAAATAACCAAAAGACAACTACGAATAAGCGGCGGCTAGCGTCAGTACCGCGGAGAGGGGTCGGGATTGAATTGAGGGATTAGCAAATAAAGTAGTTACTCGAGTAATTAAATTATAATAGACGAAACGTGCGTTTATTCAAAAAAAATAGAATATGAAAAATCAAAAAAAGAGATAACAAAATATGATGTACCCGGGGATACTTCCCCTCGGGTATAAATTGATTACAGGTCGTGTAGAGGCGACCTGGCCACGTTTGACGAGCCTTACAAAGAAAAAGAACTAAAGACACGCTCCCACGTAGGGTGGCAATAACAGAACGAAAAGCAAATTAATAAATGACTCGTCAAATAAAGTTCACAAACCAATAATAAATTAATTCTAAATCATGCCACAATAGATAACATCGGTTATAACAGGGTGCGATAAATTCGCTACTATTACTACTAATAAATCAAAGAGGCCTGCGGCCCAGAATTATTCCTAATTCGCTAGATAATTAATCCCGCGGCGTAGAATTTATTTGATTTATTTGCCGACGGCACAGACTCAACAAATTGACTAAATCACTTAAATCTAACTTAACCTAACTCTGCGCAATAAACGACAAAATTATTTACAGATTTACCTAACGTCGATCTATAATCTAGACTCGAACTCTCTAAACCATACACGAGGCTCGGCCTCGGTACAAAGTCTACCTCGCAGGAGGAAGAGAGCGCGACAGTGACCGGCTTTCTTACTTGCCCTCGTGGGCGAATAGTACAAAAATTTCTTACTTCAATAATTATTCAATAATTAATAATCTGGACGCGAAACTCGAACTCTAAATTCTGGCATGGGACACTGGTGACGGCTTTCACTCGGAATCCGGCTTAATTTGATCCCAAATAAACAAAATAGCCTCGTGGCTGAGAACGAGCACGCGGCAGAAGGCCGTTGCCGGATTCAAATTATCCAACGGGTAAGATTGCTTAGTGCTTACCGTTCTCCAGCCACCTGCGGAATAAAATCTCCTCCCGTCCAAAATCCATCGGGATACCTAGGGGTCGTCCCTCGGGGAAAATCTCACACTCACACAGGCTCTCAAAAAAAAAAAACCACAAATTAGCTCAAGCGTAAAAGAAACCCTAGCTCGAATCGCAACAAAGATTTTTCTCAGTACGCAAGGGAGAACAATATCACACACGTGATCGGGGCGCTAGCCTAACGCAGAGTGAGACCACCGGCGTCGTGCGGATGCGCAAGGACCTCGTTAGTCCCTCAATTATCGATTATCGCATCGACCACGCCGTGACGTCATGGGGTAGCGCTCGATCCTTGGCGCGAATTATTCAAATGGCCACCACGGTGATTCTAGCCCTTCTAGGTCGAGGAATGCGGGTCGTAGATTCTTCTCGGTGGCGGGAATCTCATCCACCACCTTCGTCCCTCGTTGTAGAGTGTCGTGGACACTCTCCCGCATCCTCGACTGGTTGGGGGGAGTTAGCAGTGCACTTGCTAATCTCCCGAGCTTCAGTGGCGCCTTGGTAGAAATTCGCCCTCGGTGCATCGAGTCGCAGACGTTCGTCGGGGTGCCTGTCGGGGTCGTTAGGCCATCTCCAATAAATAATGCCTCGGTGCCCACATGCCAGAGAAAAGTGTAAAAAAAAACAAAAGAATAAATAATCGGTTTCATTATCTAAGTCGGTCACGGTCGCCTCTCGGGAGTATTTCGGACCTCGGGGTCATCTCATTCATTCATACTTCATTCATACCAGCGATCCCCCGTCTTAAATAAGGTCTCGTTTAGGGGCGAGGAGCAGTTTGTAACATGCAATGTTACAATATATATCTATCTATACATGTGTGTGTGTGTGTGTGTGTGTGTGTGTGTGCGTGTGTGTGTGTGTGTTTAAATTTTTCCACAGAATTCAAATTTATTGTATGGTCCTCCAAGATAAAGTATCTGCAGACGTTTCTGATCCGCTTCGTTGTTCAACTGATCCAGCTGGGTAGGGTCATTCTCCAGAGCCTTTCCGACTCTCGCGGGCAAGAACACTATGTATTCGTCAGCAATCGTGGCGATGATTCTGCAGCCAAATTTCGTTCTCACAAGCCGTAGTTTGGTGATGTCGTACTTTTGCCCAATCTCCAGCTCCGACATCTTTTTCATCTCTACATCATTGTCCATACGGCTGGTGTTGTTCAGGCTGCTGAAGTCCATCTGCACAAAATAAATAATTCCAAATCAATTTTTATATTTCAATTGAATATAATTATCGTGTAGTAGGATTCTTACCTTGCTCGAAGGAGTTTGCGGGTTCGAATATACGAGGAAGATGTGTTAATGGCGAGAAGTCAAGATGTACGAATGCAGCTCCGTGTGGGCTCTTGGCTTTTAAACCATCATCCCCCGCCCTCGAGACATATGGAGAGGGTTTTCTATGGCCCTCCTCCAAATACCAGTTTTTCAAGCGTTGAACGTTTTCGAAGGCACAATGGTAGCCTCCAGATACATCGCCATGACAGTCTCCAAGCCATTGAAATACACGCGATTCCAATCGTAGTATTCGAAGATTCGGACACCCTAGCTCGTCCAAATCAATCACAGGTTTCGAGTCGTCATTGAGGATTTCTTCAATCCAACGTTTCTTCTCAAATCCCTTCACGTAAATGCAGCTCGCATCTTGTACAACTTTCCTCACAGTTTTCGCTACATCTCTATACGGCGTTTCTCCCGCAGTCCAGGGTATTCCATGATGACGCCATGTTAGCCACGAATTGAGATTTTTATACTCTCGTGAGAGAGTCACCCAGGAGTATGGTGCTTTGAAGAGGATGCGTGTGATACCCTGCTGATATTCCTCATGCGCACGAATGCTTATTGCAGCCAGCTCTTTTATTACAAATTTATCATTAAATCGCCCAAAACCTTGTAGATCCAATATTAGCTCCATATTAATAGCTATGTGTGCGGTCTCAAGCATAGTTGGAAATAGACTGAGCTGATAATTTATTGCGTGGGATCGGTATGCACGCAGGTGTGCAGATGGAGCCGTATGAAAAAAAGAAAAGAAAAAAAAAAAAAAAAAAAAAATGCAGACAAATTTGGGTGTTCTCGAGAATATTTGTGTTTACAAACTTTTAGCGTTTTCGAACTGGGAAGGGCATGAAAAACTTCTGAATATCTATTGTTCGATCCTTTGAGACCTATCGATTTTATGAGCCGAGGTGGGATCTTTTGACTATTGTAATCTTTGTGTTAGCAAAACTCTAGCATTTTCGAGTAGCGAAAGGATGTGAAAAAAAACTTCTGAATGACATTTATTGCTCAATTCTTCCAGACTGACCGATTTTTTTTTTTTGAGTCAAAGGTTGGTTCTTTTGATTATTTCAATCTTTGTGTGTTAGCAAAACTCTACCATTTTCGAGAGGCGAAAGGATGCGAAAAAAAACTTCTGAATGATATTTATTGCTCAATTCTTTGAGACTGACCTATTTTATGAGTCGAGGTTGGTTCTTTTGATTATTGCAATCTTTGTGTTTGCAAAACTCTACCATTTTCGAGAGGCTAAAAGATGTGAAAAACTTCCGAATGATATTTATTGCCGGATTCGTTAAGACCCACCTATTTTTATGGATTGAGGTGTGGTCTTTATGAGCTGTTCTCCGGTTGGTGAGGTTTGATTTTTTATTCTGAGGTGGAGGGGTGGTATGCAACCGATAGGATGCACCCCAACCCTACCAAATTTGTTTGAGTAGAAGAAGCCAATTTTCAGTTTGAAAAGATCATCGAATAGTGACAGTTGTGAGAATCGAAGGAAAAGTCTGAAGAAGAAGAAGAATAAGGAGAAACATAAGAAGAATAAACGCGTAAAAAAAGAAAGGTATGTTGTTAGAATTGGATACTCGAATTTCAACAAATTCTAAACGTAAGAATGTGTGATTAATCCAGATGAATCCGACTAATGCAAGAGTTACCCGGCGGGCGGTTCAGCTGCAGCGGAGGGTCGAGTTGAGGGCGCGATTCCTCCGAAACGCTCAGGCGGTGTTGCACATTTTGCGGAGCAACCATGTGAATGCGAGTCTCGTGGACGAAACAGCGAACATCTACTTTGAGATGCTTGAGAACATCACCAGGCAGTATCAAGTCATTGATAATTGGGCGATGCATACCGCCACCGTCGATGCATCAGATGTTCAGTGCACGGACATCACATCTTCCGTGCAGGATGATGCAGGAGATTCAGATGCGGAGACGGTGCGCATAAATAGAGCAGCATCACCTGATTCGGTCTCATCGGAGGATTCTCGATCGAGTCCGAGCTCGCCATCATCATCAAGATCGGCATCTCCCGACATACCGCCGCCGCAGCCAAGGGTGATCCCGCTCGAGCGGCAGCATATTCATGCATATGATCTGAGAGTCATTCCACTAGAACAGCGGTATATCCATGAATATGACTCGGAGTGACACGGATGCATTGTTCGGTAAGTTAATATTATTTTCATTACATATCGTTCAGCTATATAACAATACCTGTATGTTTCAGATACGCGTGAACCATCTTGTGAATATAGTTTAAGTTAAATAGAGCAATAGAGCAAATAATTAGATAGAGTCAGTTTTCAGATTTAGAATAAGTTATAGCTAGTATATATCTATATATATATATATATATATAGATATACATATGTACATAGTTTTAGTTAGTTTAAGGCTTAGAATAGGATATATATGTACATAGTTTAAGTTAATTTTAAGAAAATTATTACTCTAGAATAGGTTAGACGTGTGAAATTTCTAATAAAAACATGTGCATATAATCAGATGATTCGCTTCATTGCTTGCATAATATAACACCTTGTCACTGTTCAAGCATTTCAGCTAGTATAATTCGTGTATAAGTTGAGAATTCGAATATTTCGGAGCGACCATCTTGGATGGATTGTCGGTAAGGGTGAAAAAAAAAAAAAGATCGACAATCGTTGCCATGATCCAGAAAGCGAATCGGTAGTGGCGCCATCGCACGACGGAAAATTGCAGCCATCCGATTGTCAGCAAACAGGAGATCGGTAATCCTTACCGGTCGGTATGCAGAAAAAAAGATCGGTAATCGTTACCATCACCCAGAAGGCGAATCGGTAGTGGCGCCATCGCACGACGGAAAATTGCAGCCATCCGATTGTCAGCAAACAGGAGATCGGTAATTCATGCATCCGAATCGTTACCATCGGACTATCGGTAACCAAAGATCGGCAGCGAATCGGTAGTGGCGCCATCGCACGACGGCAAATCACAACCATCAGATTGTCGGTAACAAAGATCGACAATCGTTACCATCCGACTGTCGGTAACTTACCCCACACGACCGGTAACCTACCCTCACAGATCGGCCGGTAAGGAAGTATGATCCAGAACCCCCACATTACATCTACTCTTGTAGTCTCACGCAAATCGAATTTCACGAAAGTTTGCCCGATGATTCCTCTTCTAACGAGATTTTAATAGAATCTGAAGATGAAATTGGTGCTCTCAATGCGAGCTTAGCCGATGCGAGCTCAGCCGATGATTCACGCTCGTGGACTGTTCAAAACGACGTTTCACATAGACTTGTTAACTCTCTATTAAAAATTCTCCGTAAGCATGGTAGTACTGATTTACCGGCAGATATTCGTACTCTTCTCAAAACACCTCGAACTCCGTCGTACACGATTGTCTCGATAAACGGTGGCGAGTACGTGCATTTTGGATTGAAGGACGGACTAATACGGACAATTCGAAAATATTTTGATGATATTCCGCATTCCATCGAAATAAACATTAATTGTGACGGTTTGCCATTGTTTAAAAGTTCTGGAGGGCAGTTTTGGCCAATTTTGGTATCTCTTGCTGCGGACTTTTATTCCGAGCCTTTTGCAGTTGGAATACATTATGGTAATAAGAAACCGGATGATGCGAACCTTTTTCTAAATCAATTCATCACTGAACTGGTTGAACTTCTCAACGATGGTCTTGACATTGAAGGTCACACGTGTCGTATAAATATTAACGCCATTGTCTGCGATGCACCGGCACGGGCTTTTGTCACTTATACTAAAGGTCACAACGGGTACTTTGGTTGTCCAAAATGTACTCAAGAAGGTGATGTCGTGTGCAGACGAACTACATTTCCAGAAATAGATTCCCCTCTAAGAACCGATGATTCCTTTCGACACCAATTACAGCCCGAACATCATCGCGGTGTCTCAGATTTATTATGATTGAATATTGGTTTGGTATCCCACGTGGCATTGGATTATATGCATCTTGTATGTTTGGGGATCGTAAAGCGACTTCTGCGATTTTGGGTCAATGGCCTGAGAAATATTCGATTGTCAAAACAACAGCTGTCTGCAGCATCACTACTCCTACTCTCGATGAAATCTAGTATATCCAAAGAATTCGCAAGGAAACCGAGGAAGTTGGAAGATATCGATCGCTGGAAGGCTACCGAGTTACGGCAATTTCTTCTCTATACCGGTCCTGTGGTTTTGGAATCAGTTTTGCCAGTACATTTGTACAGCCATTTTCTTGCATTAAGCATAGCGATTCGAATTTTATCCGATCCTAAAGTATGTCTCGTGATGAATGATTACGCTAAATCTTTGTTGCGCTGGTTTGTTTCGCATTATGGAGAATTGTACGGCCCCGAATATATTTCGTACAATGTCCATAATCTCGTACACCTCGCCGATGAGGTCAGACGGTTGGGCTGCCTGGATCGCTTCAGTGCCTTTCAATTTGAAAACTATTTGCAAGCTCTAAAGAAGAAGGTAAAACATTCTAAAAAACCGCTGCACCAAATTGTCAATCGAATCACGGAACGAAATTCAATTCCCGTTCAAACACTTCGCCGTAAACAATATCCAGTAATACACCAATGGAGGGCCACACAAAAAATCGCATTTCTCGAGTTTAACGGATTTTCAATTTCGACCAGATATCCCGATAATGTTTGTCTTTTGATTGACAATTCGATCGTTGTTGTGCACAATATTTTCAAAGTAATGAGTGTTTTGTACATAACAGGGAACAAGTATAGCAATGCGAGATCCATGTTCACAGTTCCGTGCGATTCTAAGAAATTCGATATATCTCTTATAAGTAAAGAATGCACTTCTGACCGGGTAACGTTAAAAGCCTCAGAAATAGCGAGAAAGTGCTTGATATTTCCGTATCCAAAGAAAATTACCTCTAGGGTAGTAATTCCTCTGCTGCAATACAGTTATTAACGAGTAAAATCCGGCTTTTCGAATATTCCGTTCACTCTATTTTACATTTACTCCATCCTTCTCGCTCATTTTACATTTACTCCATCCTGCTCGCTCACTTTACATTTACTCCATCCTTCTCGCTCATTTTACATTTACTCCATCCTGCTCGCTCACTTTACATTTACTCCATCCTTCTCGCTCATTTTACATTTACTCCATCCTTCTCGCTCATTTTACATCCTTTCCTAACTAATTGAAGCTTGCTGCCAACCTATCCGACGACAACGTATATGACGGCAGCCGATATAGCATATCTTGTCGTAAAATTCGACGATGAAACCGTTTCGGAAGTACCTTCTAATTGGATTAAAACAACTGATGACAAAACTTCGTGTTGGTGGCCAATACATTCGAAAAAGATTGGTTCGCTGATCACAAAGCGGGCTGAGCCAGATGAATCGACGTGGGAATTGCTACAAGTTAACATCGAAAAACGGTTTCGTGAGTATTTATACTATATGAAATAAAATTTCTTTCTTTATTTTTTTAACTCTCAACCTTTTTCAGAAACTGTAGAAAAGGCTCGGAAGGCTGCGTATGACGAGCATTATAAAACAACGGATGACGAGGATCTCGGAAAAGGACGCAGACAGCCGATAAAACGAGTAGTGAGCTCCTCTGATGACGAGGATGAAAATTACAGGCAATCAACTCCATCGCGAATTCGGCCATCACATAAGAGTAAGTACCATGCCTCTTTTATTGTTTTAATATAAGAAAAGGCTTTAGCAAAATAATAAAATCGAGCGTCTCTTTTTTTCTGTTTTTGTAACCTTTTTTATCGTTCATTAAAATGTGTACGTAGAATTTTTGATGCTTACTAGATTTAGCTAACTATGGCGCTGAAGTTTCAACAAATTATAAGCATACTTTTTTATGTGACAGCTTTGTAAATCAAAGACGATTGAGAATACAATTTTCATTTGCAGCACGAGGCATATTATCTGATCTGCCAGTGGCCCCAAACGATGCAGTTACATCAGTATCAACGAACTCAAGAACGAACACAGGAACTGCGTCTTTAAAATCGCTCAAAGATATCGATTTCACAGATATCGATAACGCGAGTAATGAGCCTCAATCGAAGTCGAAGGTTCCCGAGCAATTATCTTTGAAGGCGAAAAATCTTCCAAAACCGGTCAACGAGGGTTCCAACAGTGTGTATTCACAGAATCGTACTTTGGAAGGTAGACCATTAATATAGACAAATAAACGAATAAAAATAAATTGACGAAATAAATGAACAAATAACCGATAAATTTCGTCCATCTCGTACATCAAGACTCGAATATAAAAAAAAAGAACAAGGACCAAGATGAGGCTCTCAGTGCAAGCAATCTCAGTCTCAATAACAAGCACTGTCTAATCTGTGGCTTGGCCCAAACACCATAATAAACAATATCGGGTTAAACATTTTTCTCGAGCCGTGCATCATCCTTTAAGCTGCTTCAGAAAGCATTTTCAATTATTTGTATTGGCTCGTCTCACTCTCCCCCATATACTGTAGCGGCTTATATTATAGCAGTAGCACCGAATTTTATATCTCTTTTTGTTCTGGCCTTTTACGCCCATTTCGCGTAACCATGAAAATTGATGAGAATTTATTATCTCGACACAACGAGAGCTATTTTCATGCTTCCCTGCTGACGCGCCTATCCTTATGCCTCGGTTTAATCATACCATCCGACACATCGCGACGCACAATTTATCAGTTATTCAATGTCGATCAGACGTAACCCTTTTTTCATTATACATTTTGTCTACTGCTCTAATACAGATAATCAGAGAGTAATTATTCGGATGATCGCGTCAATGGAAATCCACATACGAGAAATTCTACGCAAACTCGATCGTGGAAACCAACCAAAAGCCTCAGGAGACACGAATCTCATTAAATCGGAACTACCATTAAAATCAATCGTGGAGATTGAAAACTTCGAGCGAGGACTCAGCGAGAAACCAGAAATGGCAAAGCAATTCGTACGTTTACTCTTACAATATCTTGACCGGGATAATAGATTTATGCAGAAGATTTTTATATAATTTAATTTATATTGTAGGATACGTTTGTACGAAAAATCGGCGGTCGTTCAGCACGTGAGGACATCCAAAGAATTTGCCGTCAAGTTTTCACAAATGCGTGCGCGCATTTGTGTTCGTGGAAAGGACGAAAACAAAACTTCCGTATTGAAGAACTTCGTCTCATTAAAGCTATTAAAGGTGAGTGATTATTAGATAGATAACTCGCTTTATAATATATAGATATTTTCTGACCATATATGTCAATCAAATTCTGACTCAGAATTTGATTTTTATCGACATGAAAACGTTCATTTTTATATACATTTTTCGTTCATGCATTTTAATGTTATACATTTTTTTATTTGCAGACGCTGTTATGGAGGGACATCCGACAACGAAAGAAATCGAGTTAGAAGAAACCGTCGCCGAATGGTTTCGGTTTGCAAAACAGCGGGGAACCCGAGAAGCTGAGCACCAAAAAAAAAAAACAAGAGAAAAATAATTGAAAACGACGAGAGCAAGTTACACAGTCGTACTTTCAAAAATTATCGTTTCAAAATTTGAAGTTTATCGTTAGCGATGATCTAGTCCTAAAATAACTCCGAAAACGATTTAGAGTAGTTTTGTTTTCGTGAACTCGAGTTGATATTAAGACAGAAGGTATTTTTTTCGTTCGTTTTTTTTGGTTCTAAAGTTTGTAACGTGGTGGATTTTACGTCCACCACTGACCTACGTCTTTCCCTCCCGATAGGAACGACCTAGGTGTTCTCTATGTTCTAGTGCTGTCCCTAACTTTTTCCCAAGGCAAGCCATTCCTCGTAGTGTTACCGTTGTCTGCTCTAAGTCCTTGTCAGCAGGTGAATTCGACGCGGGACGACGAGGGACGACGAGGGACACCGAGGGACGAGCAGCAACGGGGAGGGTCGTCTGCCAACCTCGTTGAAAGTACCTGTACCTTGGCATCTACTCAGCTTCGCCAGCCAGCCGACCAGGAGAGAGGGCTGCACCTCCCAGCCTTAGCTCTGCCATACGTCATCTCGCCACGCTCATGAGAATACCTCTCTGGTCGGCCGAAAATCGCCCACGTGACGTCACTGCGCCAAGGTATGGCGAAATCGGCGAGCGCGGCGGAAATACCTCCCCGCAACGAGGGCGACACCGGCTGATAACGGCTATCACCCGGAAATCGCCATCTTTTGGATCTTGTCTTGACAGCTAACCGTTGTTTTTACCGCTCCGTGCTTTTTGCCTGCTTTTCTTTAATAGTACCGCTATCTTTTCTTTGCGTCTCTGCACTATTATCTTTATTATTTGAGTTTCTGCATTTGGTTTGCTTTCTTTTCTTTAGTTGGCCTCGATTGGCGTTTAGTTTAATCTTTAGTTAAGGGTTCTTAGTTAAGTTTCTAGCGCGTAAGGTGTGTGAGAGTGAGTGTAGGTGTGAATCAGCTGCCGTTCCGTGCCGTCTCGTCCCGTGCCGTGCCGAGAGGATCAGCTGCTGCTTGAGAGCAAGGTAGGCTTCTGTGTAAGATCTAGATCACCCGCTCTGCGTTCATCTCGTCGCTATTTATTCTCTCTGTGATTCTGCGTTAGTTTAATACACTAAGTGACGCCGGGTTATCTGGGTCTGACTATTTGGTAGTTTTATAATTTGATTGTGAATAGCTTTGGGTAAATTGCCACCACCTCCTTGCTTCCTTGCCTTGGGAACAACGTACTGTCACCTAAGACACATCGTCTCCGGGTGCCGGTCGTTGCGTGTGTGTGTGTGTGCGTACGAGTGGTTTGAGCGACTGTCCTCGGCGACGTGCTGCCTGGTAGTGTGGCCGCGTCAACCGAGCCTGCGAGGTGTGTGCGTGCTCCCACTCCCTGCCGTCTCGTGCCGTACGCTAAGCCAGCCTGCTGGCCTAGCCGCCTAGCTGAGCTGTACTACCCGGCTCGCTAACATTGTTTTCAGATCTTGCCGTGCCGCGTATCACCCGGCCTACACACGTTGGTCGTACTCGATCGCTCTACCGATCCTGAGTTCGATCCCGCCAGGTGACGATACTTTTTTTTGTTTTGATTTACGAGTGTGTGGACTCTGTTGGACTACCGATATTGTTACTTTTTAGTTACCTTTGTTATTTTATATTTTTCTGCCGTATCGAACTTTATTTTCTTTATTTTTGTAACTTGCCGATACGCCGTAGAATATAGCCAAGGTACGTCAACTTGCTACATTGGAGTGTGTCAATTCTTTCGCCCCCACGTTCCCCTCTCCGCCGAACTAGCCGGTCATCTGCGTTCCGTATTGCCGTGCCGTCTCGTATTAATTTATCTGGCACCTTTGTGTGCCTGGCGCCCAACCTACCGTCTCTGTGAGTCGTTTCGTTCGCGGAGATAAAACTAAGGCTCGTGTGGGTGTTCTTTGTACGGGATTTATTTAACTACTGTTTTCCCCCGGTAGGAAAATTGCTCGTTACAAGTTTTGTTTTTACAAACTCTGGTTGATTTAAGATTTATTTTTATAAACTCGGGTCGATGTTAAAGACAGAAAAAAGATTTTCCGTTCGTTTCTTTTGTTGTAAAGTTATTTTTTTATAAACTCGGGTTAATGTTAAAGACAGAAGGAAGATGAGTCCTAGAGAATTTCTAGAGAATTGAGAGTAGCTCTGAAACCCATCTAATATACCGTTGCCGATTAGACGAAACGGCTTCCTATGATTCTCCAAGAGTTTTTACAAAGGTGAATGCATATTACTTATATAAAATTTATTTTTTCGTTCTAAAGTTTTCTTTTCGTAAACTCGGGTTGATGTTAAAGATAGAAGGCATTTTTTTCGTTCGTTTTTTTTTTTTCGTTTTAAAGTTTTGTTTTTATAAACTTTGGTTGATCTCAAAGACAGAAGAAAAAGTTGAGTCCTGTAGAATTAAGAGTAGATCCGAAACCGTTGCCGTATACCGTTGCCGATTAGACAAAACGGCTTCCTGTGATTTTCTAAAGAGTTATAAAGATAAATGGTATTACTTATGTATATTAGGGTGTGCCAAAAAATGACGATATTTTTTTTTTTCGCTCTCACCCGAAAATATCAGAGGATATGCCCAAACAAACATTCTGTCCAAAGGACAGCTCAAAATTTCAATTTTGAAAGGTCCTCCACGGAACTTCAAGTTTTGCGATTTAAATAACACGGGAACCAGGGTTTTTAACATTATTTTGTCCTGCAAAGTATGAAGAAATTTTTTTCTGATAAAATGAATGAATGGATCATATTCAGCACTAAATTCTGGACAAAAAAGCTTATGGAGCCAAATTTCCATCGTCGATATTGAAGTTTCTACAGATCTTTAAAACTGAAAATTTTTTAATTTCACGTTTTTTTGCATTTTCCAACTAAACTATTGCAGATAGAATAACAAGTTGAAGAGCAATTTTGCAGTTTGTCTAACGGCTGACACAAAAGTCTTATACGAATTTTTCGTATCATTACAAACAACGATGTTACAGGCTCACTAAGTACCAATTTCATGAATTTTTGATCAATTGTTCAATTGATGAGAGCAAAAATTTTTGATCAATTTTTCAATTGATGAGAGCAAAAATTTTTGATCAATTTTTCAATTGATAAGAGCGAAAATTCATAAAAATGGTACTTTGTGAGCCTGTAACATCGTTGTTTGTAATGATACGAAAAATTCGCATAAGACTTTTGTGTCAGCCGTTAGACAAACTACAAAATTGCTCTTCAACTTGTTATTCTATCTGCAATAGTTTAGTTGGAAAATGCAAAAAAACGTGAAATTAAAAAATTTTCAGTTTTAACCCTACAACTCATGACTTTATTTTTCTACCTTCAAACGCATGACTGGGGTCCGAATGAACCCCATGTTTTTCTTGATCATAAAACCAGTCCTATGCTGTTAAACAGGTTTTCTCGAGGGGTAAATCACCTGACAAAAATACGTACACCACATCTCCTTCTCCTCAAAACCTCCCACATTTCCTCACATCTCCCAACATTCTCGCACATCTCCCCACATCTCCCCACATCTCCCCACATCTCCCCACATCTCCCCACATCTCCTCACATCTCCCGACATCTCCCGACATTTTCTCTGTTTTTCTACCATCTCATCACATATTTCTAATTTCTAGACATTTCAAATATTTAAAGTAATATACTATTGTCTATTATATACACACATAGAGTTAGAACAATTTTCACTAATAACATACGTTTTTTAATGAATAAGCCCAGGAGAATGAAAAAACTCTCGCATATAAAGTTAGCGACAATATGAAACATACGTATAAGTGACTTTATTGTGGTTATTATACAGTATATACAGTATACCTACATAAAATATTAAACCGAAAGTTCAATTATTTGCTTCCCTTTGATAGCTAACAAAAATGGGTAAGAACATATACCCATACATACATACATACATTTACATATACATGTGCATTAGTACATTCGGTACGAAACAAAAATATTAAAAGCGAGAACAAAGTTAGAAACTATATGACCGTCAACGTTAACAAAAATTAAAATGATTATTTTTCCGACCCAAATATCGACCAATAGAATTGCACCATTCGACGTCACGTGGTACAACCTACATGGTATTATACTGATAATTTTTTGAAAATTTTCTCTGGTAGTTGCTATATATAAAAAACAAAACATGATCCAGTCAAATTAACCACACGTCAAACTGACAGGTTGAATTCAATTGTGAAAATTGGAGATTTTGCATGAAAATGAGTCGATTTGGAGTTTGTTAACTGTACATTTCGTCTCATGGTGCAATTCCACCGGCCGACACTTGGGACGGAAAAATAATCAAACGAATACCACACGAGCTTCAAAATTATCTGGCATTTCCCTCAAGGTTCCCTGCAAACAAATAAAATCGTCAAGCCTTTCAGGAAAAATCACTCGCGCTTCGCGCTCGTGATTTTTTAACCTGAAAAACTTGACTCCTTCATTTGTTTGCAACGAACCTATCGGGAAATACCCGATAACCCCTAAGCTCTTGTGGTATTATAAGTGAATATTGTTCTTTGTCTTTCTATCTTCAAGCATGACTTCTTCTGACTTTATCTTTCTTACTTACGCATCCCTCCTGTTACGTTTCATTTCTTTGTAATGTTGAATTATCCTAGATCTCTGTATACGGGATATTGTCATTGGTAAACTGCCAATCATATTTATGGGCCCGAAAAAAATAAAACAATCTTCAACTGTCTGGACATCGTCTGGTTTAGGCCATTGAAATTGGCTGAAAGATTCACGTAAAAATTTGATTTTATATAATCTCGAATTCTTGTCGTTCGATCGCTCACGTAATTCTTCAATTACACGCCCAATATACCATCCATCGTCATAGAACACCGCATAATAATTTTCTACGGCAATGGAAATAGCAGTTGGTATATCCTTGGATGTATTGGTATTTTGTCGAGAATTACTCACAATATTGGGATTCCCGCGAACTCTTATTAGTCGATCAGCACTTAATTTGCTGGATTGTTCATTGAAAAGCCAACACAGTGAAGATTTTCGGATCGTTTTGATATCATTATTGACTTTTATTTTGAGAAAAGGACGTTCCGATTTATGTTTGTTACCTAGGTCAGGCATATTCAAAAATTCGCCATACGTATCACCCAACTCGATAATATCGGCAATATCTGAGGGGGGATCACTGTTGATTCCCTCAGCATCCGAATCTAGCAGATCATTCAGTCGATCCTCCATCGCGATATCAGTTTCATTGCTATTATTATGAATATGGAGATCGACTTCGTTTCCATCGTCCAATGTGTCATATTTGTCAATATGAGTATTAAAAATTTTCACTTCTTGCCACGATTCCTCATTAGAAGGCCTAATGTTAAGATGTTCGCAGTCTTTTTTGGCATCGCGTAATGCATTCATAATGCATTTTTCGATTTCCTGATCGGTCATAAAATTGAAATCAACTTCTGTTTCAAAGTTATTTTTACCCATTTTCGCATTTTTTGCTTCCCTAGGAAAAATGATCTTGTCCGACAGATCAGATATGACGTTATTTATGTGTTGAATTTTATCAAGTCTTTTAAGAATATCTTGTACGCTGAAATTTACAACCGTGGAGTAAGTGGATGTTAAGGATCGAGTTGCCCGAAAAATTTGTTCGCAAGGCTGAGAACTGAAAAGCCATGGTGTGAACATACACTCTTTTGAAAGATGGGAACTATCTCTGTACTGTCGAACTAGCTTTATAATGGCATGAGCGCTCAATTCAAAACATAAATAACAATTAAGGCTAACGAAGTTTTTAACTACAGAAAGATTCTCAGTTTCATGTAACCAGGCGCGCCAAATCCGCAGGAAGAATACACTATACCACATATTATAAATACGCGTATACGGTGTCTCGTTTTTGTTTAGGTAGGCTTGCAATATGAATCGTGTTAATTTTAAAAATGCAATCGTTCCGTCAGGATGATTAATGACATCTCTTAAAGCTTTTTCAACTAAGGACGACGTGATTTTCTCTGCGGCTCTAAAATTCATTTTGTCATCCGGTTTAAGGTCAGATGCAGTTAGGAGGTGTTTATCTTTAGAAGATTTATCAATTAAATCCTTCAAGTGAGTCGCGTCTGCTTTATAGTCTCCTAATTGCAAATCTATCGACTCATTCAAGAGCCTCGTTCTCATTTTTGTGCCGACGTGTACCGCGTCTTGAACGCATATGTCACCGTCATCTAAATCCATCTGAAACCACTTCCATTCTTGGTTTTCGTTCGGGCACTGAAATTTAGAAAAATTTCGCATCGTTTTCATTAGTCGCGTGTCGCCATCAGAAGAAAAACCTAAAATCTGTATGCCAAAATGTTCAGCCTCTTTTTTCATCGTGATCCACCTGTGGGCGACATCTTGATGTGAAAAACGGTTATCTGTTCCAAATACATTCACGCAAAACGAGGGACTTTTATCGATCGGGGATTGTGCCATTACGACGTATGCGTATCTAGCCCGTTCACTTTCACGAAAATATTTCTGAATATTCTGAACAGAATCGGCGGGGAAATTATCAGGTTTTGGCAAACCGTCATTATTCAATGGACTTACAAAACCGACAATCGAATCAGTTTGGGCACAGTATTGTATGCGACCGGTGATACCGGTGGCATCTTCACTAATCCATACGACTTTGGGTAGGTTTCGCTTCATCAAGAAATCATTTAACTCGACAAATCTTAAAGATCCTTCTCTGATAGAATTTGAATTATTGATCTGTCTCTGTATCGTACTTAAGGACGGAATTACCTTTTGCAAATTTGCATGTAGTGTTTCGTAAATTAATTTCCCGCCGATTATATCGACGCCTCTTACGAAGAGTGACACGTTTGAAATGTCTTACGAAAACTGACACATTTCGACTAACCACGAAAACAGCCTCATTTCAGAAGTTCGGACGAAAACTGTCGCGTTTGGATTTTCACCACGAAAACAAGCACATCTCAATTCTCTCGCCGAAAACTGATTCGTTAAAATATTCGCCACGAAAAAAAGCATGTTTCAGCGAAACTAATTTTTCAGGCGGAAGATAATTTATTTATTACAGGCATACTTCGTTACTGGACTAGTTATGGTTTCAACCAAAATATAAAAGTGACGATGATAAGAATATACATTCATTTTTGTATATTCATTCATTTAAATACATTCATTTTTTAACACTGATAACTATAAAAAATTTCATAATATTTTAAGACTGCGTGAAGAAGAATGATATGAAGATATAATATCAGCTAATGTCAGTCAGTGTAATGATACAGTAATGACATGTGTTCCGCATATGTATCAGTTTTTAATATTATTCTGTACCAATGATTTTTTTTCGTGGTGAAAAACGATTTGTGACCTTTTTCGCGGTGAAAAACTTCAAGTGACTTTCTTCGCCGAATAAAAGCGATTTGTTACCTTTTTCGCGGTGAAAATTCAATTATGTCTTTTTTCGTCAGAAAAAATTTCAATGTGTCAGTTTTCGTAAGACATTTCAAACGTGGCTGTCTTCGTAAGAGGCGTCGATATATAAGTTGTAACATTGCATGTTACAAACCGCTCCTCGCCCCTAAACGAGACCTTAGTTAAGACGGGGGATCGCTAGTGTGAATGACGTGTAAATGAATGAGATGACCCCGAGGTCCGAAATACTCCCGAGAGGCGACCGTGACCGACTTAGATAACGAAACCGATCATTTATTCTTTTGTTTTTTTTTACACTTTTCTCTGGCATGTGGGCACCGAGGCATTATTTATTGGAGATGGCCTAACGACCCCGACAGGACCCCGACGAACGTCTGCGACTCGATGCACCGAGGGCGAATTTCTACCAAGGCGCCACCGAAGCTCGGGAGATTAGCAAGTGCACTGCTAACTCCCCCAACCAGTCGAGGATGCGGGGGAGTGTCCCCGACACTCTACAACGAGGGATGAAGGTGGTGGATGGGATTCCCGCCACCGAAACGAATCTACAACCCGCATTCCTCGGCTTAGAAGAGCTAGAATCACCGTGGTGACCATTTAAATAATTCGCGCCAAGGATCGAGCGCCACCCCATGACGTCACAGCGTGGTCGATACCAAAATCGATAATTGCGGGACTAACGAGGTCCTTGCGCATCCGTACGACGCCGGTGGTCTCACTCTGCGTTAGGCTAGCATTAGCAACACCCGTGTATCGCAGCGTTCTAGATTTTCTTTTTGCCTTTGGTTGAGTGTCGTTGTTGAGTTTGAGCCCGTTTTGACCCGTTGGGTCACGATATCAGTTATCTTCTGTCTGGAAAGTGGCGTGGGAGAAAGAGCATCCCCGAGGATATTTTAGTGGACGACGATCCCGATGGATTTCGCCAGGGAGAGTCTTTTGTTTCTGAGGTGGCTGGAGAACGGTAAGCGTTAAGCAATCTTACCCGTTGGATGATTTGAATCCGGCAACGGCCTTCTGCCGCGTGCTTGTTCACAGCCACGAGGCTACGTTATTAATTTGGGATCAAATTAAGCCGGATTCCGAGGGAAAGCCGTCACCAGTGTCCCATGCCATAATTTAGAGTTCGAGTTTCGCGCCCAGTTTATTAATTATTGAATAATTATTGAAGTAAGAAATTTTTGTACTATTCGCCCACGAGGGCAAGTAAGAAAGCCGGTCACTGTCGCGCTCTCTTCCTCCTGCGAGTAGACTTTGTACCGAGGCCGAGCCTCGTGTATGGTTTAGAGATTTCTAGTCTAGATTATAGATCGACGTTAGTTAAATCTGTAAATAATTTTGTCGTTTATTGCGCAGAGTTAGGTTAAGTTAGATTTAAGTGATTTAGTCAATTTGTTGAGTTTGTGCCGTCGGCAAATAAATCAAATAAATTCTACGCCGCGGGATTAATTATCTAGCGAATTAGGAATAATTCTGGGCCGCAGGCCTCTTTGATTTATTAGTAGTAATAGTAGCGAATTTATCGCACCCTGTTATAACCGATGTTATCTATTGTTGCATGATTTAGAATTAATTTATTATTGGTTTGTGAACTTTATTTGACGAGTCATTTATTAATTTGCTTTTCGTTCTGTTATTGCCACCCTACGTGGGAGCGTGTCTTTAGTTCTTTTTCTTTGTAAGGCTCGTCAAACGTGGCCAGGTCGCCTCTACACGACCTGTAATCAATTTATACCCGAGGGGAAGTATCCCCGAGTACATCATATTTTGTTATCTCTTTTTTTGATTTTTCATATTCTATTTTTTTTGAATAAACGCACGTTTCGTCTATTATAATTTAATTACTCGAGTAACTACTTTATTTGCTAATCCCTCAATTCAATCCCGACCCCTCTCCGCGGTACTGACGCTAGCCGCCGCTTATTCGTAGTTGTCTTTTGGTTATTTATTTCGATCTTCTTGTTTCGTGGCGAAGTAGTCGCCTGGCGCCCAACTAAAAACTTATTATTATTTTTCTTATACAATTATTATTTATTTAACTCTCGGGGTTGTTCATTGTCGACTGGACTATCTCTCGGAATAGCGATCCGGTATATTCCGAGGGATATAAAGGGTTCACGTCACAAAATGGCGCCCAACGTGGGGCCTTCTAAGAAAAATTAACTTAACATTTTTGAATAATATTCTTTTGTCGCTTAGTAACGGCTTCACTGTTGCTAAGCAGAGAGGAGTCAGTCGTTTATTTTTCTTTATCTACCGGAGAGGGACTAGCGTTGTGTATACTCGAGTATGCTTTGTTTTGAAGCCGTGCGGCAATAAAATCTGCGTTTGAATTTTCAGTCGGTTATTCGTGGCTATTGTTGAGTTGCTAAAGCGAGTTTTTCGCGAATTGTTTATTTTTCTTTCAGAGCCTTTGCCGCGAAAGAATATTGATAATTTTTTTTTTGCGTTGCGATTTTTGGTTGTTGAAATATTTTTTTTTTCTGCGTTCTCCCGATTAGGGGAGGGAAATTTGATTCCCGTGTGCAATAGCACGCATATAATTGCCCTGGGACACTGGTCACGACCACCTTAACTAGTGTTAAGTGCCGTTGGCAATAATAACTTGTATGCTCGCTTTTTGAATTTTTTTTTTGCCTTGATTTTTTTTTTGGAATTGTTTTTTTTCTGAACTGTTTTTTTTGAATTGTTTTTTTTGTGTGTTTTTTTTGCTGGTTATTTTTTTTGTATCTCCTGTGCATGCTTGGTGGTGGATAGCGAACTCTAGGTGATATTAGCGTGGTACCCGCTGTAAGTAAAAATACTGGGTATAAGCGGCATCCCACCCGAGGATCACCGGGGGATAAATTGTTAAATAATAAACAGCAGAGAGTTAGCTAGCTAGCTATAATAGTGTCTCAAATTCAAAATCAAACGGCAACCGCGGCGTATATTTGAATTCGTGTAATTTCTTTCTCTAAGCGACGGAGAAGCATAGTCCAGAGCCAACGGACTTGTAGGTACCCCGCGCAGAGGGGAATGTTTACACTTCGGCGACGAGAATCGACTTCGCTGTAGTCAGTAATAATTTTGTTCGAGTTTTGAGTTTTGAATTTCGCGATTCGGCAGTGGTGCTCAGGCGTGGGTTCTGAGTACCGCACTTAGAGAACAGAGCAGTGGTTATCAACCTGCGGCGACTTCGACGAGTCAGGTCGTCGACCCGGCAGATTACCGAACAGCTGACATGTTCTAAGTAGAATCTTTTGAGTTTAGCGTTCGCGTTCGAGTTCGAGTTCGAGTAAAAATTTTTTTTTCTTGCATTTGAGCTTCGAGTGTGTGTTACCTGCAGTGTTGCACTCGAGTGACTTATTCAGTCTTTTTGGTTTGAGTGCACTTCTGGGTGCGAGTAAAATTTTTTTTTATTCAGCTTGGAAAAATTTTTTTTGGACTTTCGCGTTTAGAGGATTGTTGAGTTCAGTTGAAAAAAAAAAAATAATAATTTTTGTTCGCGTTTAGAGACTTGTCGAGTTCCGTTTGCGAAATGAAAATTGTTCTTTCGCGTTGAGCGGATCTGGCTTTGGGTAATTTTCAGGACTGTTGAGTCAATTTTCGCGTATCGAGGTTTCGGTTTTAGAACAAACGCGTGACTGGTATACCCGACGGGTGTCAAGTGCATCTTATCGCGGTAATTTCGTTTTTTTTCGTTTTCTTCGGCAAACCTATTTTCGCGTTCGTACTCGAAGAAAACTTTTGTGGTGTCGACTGAGTCCGGTACATTAGATCGAAACATGGCGGCCGCAGATACCCCCTACGGTAACCTCCTGTGGGAATTAACGAAAGACGAGCTAGCGGAACTCTTGAACACGCTAAATGCCAATCCAGAGGGCTCGCTGGTGGTATTACGGGACCGGTACCAACGGTGTTGGCGTCGTCTAGAAGGCGACGAGCGGATTCCGTGGGAACCCGAAGATGAGAACATCTTCGGGCAAGGGGACGCGACTAGACGTAGCCCTAGTCCGAGTCGTCCCCCGAGCACATCCCTACACGTCGCGTTTGCAACAAGTTCAGAATCGCGTCCGGTTACGACAACGACGACAAGCATCGCGCAATCGACTAGTACGACCACGACGTCGACCATGTACGGCACGAGGCCTACAGCATACGCACCACGACCCACGGCAAGCCAGGTTCCGAATGAACCCCGTAGACTGCCCGAAACGTCCGCGTTCGATAGAGCGTACGAGGCTCTACGAGACAGTCTCCGCGAGGAAACCCCCGGGCGAATGCCACGCAGATCCACGGCGAACCCCCGCGAGTTGGAAGAGTTCGGCCGGGAATATCGGCAAAGTCCTCCGGAGGAAAGCGCAGGGCGAGGTAGGGCAACAGAATCGCGGGAAAATGAGGAAGCGACGGCCGTGACAGATACAAGACGCGGAGATCCGATCCCGAGTCGAACGCACAATGCGACAGAGTGGGTATACCCCCAAACATGTAGTAGATGTCGCGAGGCTACGAGAATAGTCGAAGCACCCGGGAAAGCCGCGGCGGATCACCCCAGTAACCACGGTAACAGACACCCGGTGGACCCAGTGCCGAGAACAGAGCACGGAAGCACGGAGCACCGAAGTGCCTTCCCCGATAATTCCACAGATCTGTGCCCGAGTACTCGTCGAAATAGACACCCGGGAGAGGAAAACTCTCGCGAAACAAGAGCAATCGAGTACCCAGTAGCGGCAATTGAGTACCCAGTAGAGGCCCACCCACCCTCCCAGCGTGAAGTCGCAAAAACAAAGTCGTGGATAGAACCGCCGCCGATGCGAGACGAGTCTCCGGTTCGCGCGCGCTCAACCTGTAGAGACCGACCAAAAGAGATAATCGAAGCGTTGCGTAGATGGAATCTCAAGTTCAGTGGCGGAGGCGAGCAAAGTGCCGAGGACTTTTTGAGCCGGTTAGATGAATGTAAAAGATTCACCCCGTTATCCGGAGCGGAAGTAGTAAGGTCACTGCCGATGATATTTACGGGTATCGCGTCCGAGTGGCTACGCATCGAGCGAGATAGCTGGTCCAGCTACGAGGACTTCCAGCAGGCGTTTCGAAGCTGGTATGGCGACGAGACAGTCGACAAACGGTTTAGACAACAGGCGACGAGACGTACACAGGGCGAACACGAGTCGGTTAGGGAATACATGACCTGCATCCGAGGGCTATTGCACCGGATGTCACGCCCCTACACGCAAGAAGAACAGCTAGACCTAGTCTTCGAAAATTTGCGACCGAATATACGCGAGACACTTGATCGCGATCGAATTAAAGATTTCAAGGAGTTAGCTCGGGTGGCCTCCACGAGGGAGAAGAATTTAGCTTTGTCGCGTGCGTACCGACCACCCCCACCTCCCGAAGATTCGTTTATGGCAGAGCTCGCGTACAGAGCTGATAAGCGACATACGCGAAAGACTTCCGCACTAGCAGCAGTCGAAGTGCAGGAAGCACCTAAGGAACCCGCGAAAGCCGCGCCTACTCCGAAGCCGCGTCAGAAGAGTAGCTCAGGTCAAGGGGGGGGGAGGATGGCCTTGGAAAAGGCCATTAAAGAACAATTAGCGGCAATACAAAATTTAGAAAAGAAAATTGAGACAGTCACCGAGTCAAAACAGCCTCGACAGGCTATATTAAACGTCCCGGGACGCCCTACGCAGGCGAGAGTAGCCTCAGCGGAGGCTCACTCAAGAGCGCCAGCAGCTCCAAACACTACGCCACCTATGGATGGTGGACCGACGGTCATGTGTTTTAACTGCGAGCGTAGAGGGCATCTTTGGAGGGAGTGCCCGGCACCGAGGACTCGGTTTTGTTATTATTGTGGAAAAAAAGGAGAGATTTCGACCACATGTTCGCGTTGTAATGCGGGAAACGGACCAGGGCAGCCTCGAGCAGGGTCATCGAGCCACCCACAACAATAGATCCGGGCCCAAGTAATCCATCCGAGCAACATGCAATGTGTTTCCCCTTACAAACCCTAGAGTTGCAACCACGTTGGTTTTTAAACGTAAAAATCGGGGAATCAACCGTGCGAGCCTTAGTAGACACCGGGTCTTCCAGAAGTTTTCTAGGGGCTTCGGGTAGGAAAATCGCCGAAGAAAATGGTCGTTCGCTAGGTCAACCGGCCTTTGAACGAGTCATATTAGCGAACGGCGACACCGAAGCAGTTTTAGGAGAATTTATCCTACCTATAGAAGTACTGGGGGTAACACACGAGCTCGCGATCCGAATTCTTCCGTCTCTAGCAGGGGAATGCATCCTCGGAATGGATTTTATTAGAGTATTTGGGTTGGAAATGTATGGCGCGAATGATTCGTGGCGATTAACAGAGGGGCCAGAACTTACGAGTTCATTTTTGGAGCCAAATTCGGTGACCACGGGGTCAATTAACGCGTGCTACGGAATAGCAGAGCTAACGTCGGCGGAGAAAACGGCGATGGAAGAATTTTTAGAGCGGGAATTGCCTGCGGTTACAGGGCCGCTAGGACTTACTAACCTAGCCGAGCATACTTTAGATACGCAAGGGCATTCCCCGATTAAACAACGTTACTATTTAGTATCTCCAGTAGTGCAAGCCGCGATCCATGCCGAAGTCGATCGTATGTTAGCCGAGGGCGTAATCGAGCCTTCCCAAAGCGCGTGGTCGAGTCCTATTGTGATGGTCAAGAAACCGAATGGCTCGTATCGTTTTTGTTTAGATTTCCGTAAAGTGAACAGCGTCACTAAAAAGGATGCGTACCCGATCCCTTATATCAACGGGATATTAGATAAGTTGCGTGCCGCGAGGTATATTTCGACGATTGATCTGAGCCAGGCATATCATCAGATCCCCCTACACTCAGGTAGTCGCGAAGTTACTGCGTTCACTGCACCGGGACGAGGGTTGTTTCAGTTTACGAGAATGCCGTATGGACTCACCGGAGCCCCCGCTACATTTCAGCGCCTAATAGACAAATTAATTACACCGGATATGGAACCGCATGTCTTCGCGTATTTAGATGACATTATAGTAGTTACAGACAATTTTGTGAAACATATAGACTGGTTGAAACGGGTGTTTGATGAAATCGCGAAAGCCGGTTTAACGTTGAACCCCGATAAATGTGAATTTTGTAGAGACGAGGTCCGATATTTGGGGTTTAGAGTCAACAACGAGGGATTACAGATAGACCCCGATAAGATCGAACCAATTGTTAGTTATCCGGCACCCCGGAACTTGAAACAATTGCGACGGTTTTTAGGGATGGCCTCGTGGTACCGCCGGTTTATCCCAGCGTTCGCGAGCTCCTCGGAGCCATTAACGCGGCTATTACGTAAAGATAAACGGTGGGAATGGGAGGAAGCCCAACAGCAGGCTTTTGAAGAATTAAAATCCGCGTTGACAACAGCCCCGGTATTATCGTGTCCTGATTTTAGAGTACCTTTCGTGGTCCAGACGGATGCCAGCGATTTCGGAATCGGCACCGTGCTGACCCAGACTGTCGATGACGTAGAAAGAGTCATTGCCTACGCGAGCAGAACCTTATCCGAGGCCGAGAGAAAATATTCGGTCACAGAAAAAGAGTGCCTCGCGGTTATTTGGGCAATAAAGAAATTTCGCGCTTACCTTGAGGGGTATCATTTTACGGTAATAACGGACCACAGTAGCCTACGATGGTTACACAATTTACATAATCCGACGGGTCGCTTAGCGAGATGGGCATTAGAGCTCTTAGAGTATGACTTCGAAGTCGTGCATAGGAAAGGAGCGATGCACCACGTACCTGATGCGTTATCGCGGATGTACGAAGACGAGGCCGCAGACCTCGCAGCCGAGCACCTAGCCGCGATTAATGAGGTGCAAGATCCGTGGTATTCCCGAAGAATACGCGAGGTCACGGAAGCGCCAAAGAAATATCGAGGTTGGTCCGTATTTGAGGGCCGTTTATACTATTTTAGACCGAATCCCCAGACAGACCCGGTGGTTGACGAGCTCAACCCCTGGAAATTAGTGTTGCCGGCCGAGCATCGTACTCGAGCGTTTACCGAGTCACACGAGGACCCGCAAGCAGGTCATCTCGGAGTCGAAAAGACTTACGCGAGAGTGCGAGAAGAGTATTACTGGCCTGGCATGTTTAGAGATATTGTCGTAGCGGTGCGTAGGTGCCAACAATGCCAACAGTGTAAAGTCGAGCAAGCACCGCCCGCGGGCTTGTTAGGAGATCGTGTCGTTAATCAGCCATGGACAGTAGTCGCGGCAGATGTAATGGGTCCGTTTCCACGTAGCCGTGCAGGCTTTGAATACCTGTTAGTTTTCGAGGACCTTTTCACCAAGTGGGTTGAATGCGCGCCGATGCGCAAATCAAACGGGAAAAATATCATCGCTGCGTTCGAAGACCTAATTTTGTCAAGGTGGGGTACCCCCGAGGTATTTCTCACCGATAATGGAACCGAGTTCGCGAACAAAGCGATAGATGACATGTGCGCCGAGTACAACATAGTACACGCCCACGTACCCCCGTATCACGCGCAGGCGAACCCTGTAGAGAGGGTAAATCGAGTCCTTAAAACGATGATCACGGCGTACATCGGGAATGACCATAGAAATTGGGACATCCACCTGCACGAGTTCAGGTTCGCGTATAATTCCGCCGTGCATAGCTCGCTAAAAGTGAGCCCGGCATTTCTGAACCTCGGTCGCGAACCACGGCCGCGAGTGCAACTCCGACGAGCGGAAGAAGGTCCTGCGAAGATTCCCGTGCCATGTCCAGAAAAATGGGCAGAACGAATGACGCGACTACAAGAATTGCGAGACTTAGCCACGAGGCATTTACAGACTGCACGCACCCGGCAAGCGCACTATTATAATCGACGTCATAGAGACGGTCATTATAAAGTAGGGGATCGAGTATGGAAAAGAAAGCGAGTTCTATCATCGGCGGCTAATTTTATAGCAGCGAAATTAGCTCCGAAATTCGAGGGACCGTACACCGTGACTCAAGTCATATCGCCGGTCGTGTACGAACTCGAAGACGAGACAGGTAGAACTCTCGGTCGACACCATATTAAAGATTTTAAGCCGTATATTGCCCCCGAGGCCGACGTCGATCTGAGTGCACCCGAGGAGGAACACTCGTCCTCAGACGAAGCCTGAGGCAAGATTATTCGCGTGCGTTTCGGAAAATTTTTGTCGTTTGATTTTGATTTTGAGTTTGGCGATTCTATGATCGTTTTCTTTATATTTTTTTTTTGCTTTTGCTATGGCGTTTCATGGTATGATAGGGATGTTAGGATTTTAGGGTTTAGTTTAGCTATTTCGGGTCAGTTGGACGAAGTTGTTTTTTTTTGCTATTTTATTTTGAGTCTGCTGCACCGACGATTTCGTAGAGAAATATTGGTTGGCAAAGAGCCGCGGAATAACCCGTTACGCTCCCCACAGTCCACGAGGGCGCAGTACACGACCCCGCGATCCGAGCAGCATGTCGCGATTTGGTGGCGCTACAAGCAATGGAGGCCCGACCTGCGATTCCCGAACACATCCCCCCGTGGGAGATCCCGGGAAGACTACCGATGCTGAGTCCCGAGATGAGGGAGGCGTTCGGCCTACATCCGGTACCAGGTGCGATCTATCGCCTCTCGGCACCCCCGGGTGCGCGTCAGCTCGGATCCAACGCTTCGCTGACCACGCGGCCGGTCGTCGCCCAGGTAGAGCCGGTACCCAGAGACCCTCGCTACGTTCCGGTAGCCCCCCGGGGGCCAATACCCAACCCCGGCGGCAACACCGAAAACTTGGAGCAAGTCGCGCGAGACGCTTGTCAACGAGCCGAGGAAGCTAAGCGTGTCGCCCGAGAAGCACAGAGGCACGCCGACGAGGCCCTGCGACAGGCTTGGCTCAGCCGACAGGCTCAGGAGGCTGAAGACCGAGCCAGACGTATTCGGGAGGAAATCCGACAAGAGCGTCGGGACCAGGAAGAACGAGCGGCGGCCAGACTCGCTTACCATAGGGCCCAGAGCAACTGCTGGAACTGCGGCCAACCCGGGCACAAGTCCCGATACTGCGACCAGCCCAAACGGCCATTCTGTAACTTGTGCTCGATGCCCGGGCCAACCGCAGAAACGTGCCCTTGCCGAGATCAGCCGTGGCACATCGAGCTAGCGGAGCGCCGGGAGAAGGATCGAGCTAGGGACGCCTCGACACGAGACTCAGGCCGTAGGCCCTCCTAAAGTAGTTTAAGCACCCGGGTGCTCGTTTTTGGGGTCAGTTGTTTCTTTTCAGCGGTAGACCGAGTACCTGACCAAAGATAGAGTCGTCATAGTACCGATAAGTTGTAGTTTAGTTGCTCAAGTTTTTTTTGTTGTTGTTTTTTTTTTGGTTTGTTAGGAAGCGTCCGGATCGGACTTTCTTACCCACCACTGTGGCAAGGCCACAAGCACTGACGCTTTTGTGTAGTTTTTGATTAGTGACAACACGTTTGAGGTTTTTCACGCTTTCTTTCTCTTAGTCGTTTTTTTTATTTTGCTTTGCGTTAGGAATGATAAGTGTTCCGTTATCACGAGTAGGTTCGGATTGAACCCTCTAGTTAGAGCCCCGAGGGCTAGGGATTTGGGACTAGAAGCCCTATGTTTAGTTAAGTATTCTTTTCTCTTTGCTGTTTTTTTTTTGTGCTCTGGAGATATCGAGGGGAAAGCCGGATTGGCACCCCCAAGTAGCCCGGTGGGCACACCATTTGAGTATTGAAGCTCTGTTTTTAGTTTGTTTTGTTTGGTTGGTTCGTAGTCTATTTTGTGTATTTTTTTTTGTGATATTAATACCCTTTTGTTTTGCCTTTTCAGTTCCTTTAGTTTGGTTGGTTGGTTGGTTTAGTTTGTTTTTTTTTCTTTTTGTTGTGAGATATTTTTTTTTTGATTGTCAAAATTTAGAGATTTACGAGTTCTGTTTGATTTTGCGGGGAGTCGAACCCTCTCCTAGTTTTTTTTGTCTTTCTGCCTTCTGCAGGAGGAAAGTAGCGGGTGACGACTTAAAATAAATCGGGGGCTTTCGTAAAGATACTTTGTTATTCCTCCCCGGGGGAAAGTTTAGACTGAGATATTTAGACTGAGTAATTAAGACTGATTGATTTAGGTTCAGCCAGCAGGCTAATAAAAATATGTAATTTTAAGACGCGGTGTGCGGCCGCCACTCGGAGTTCGGTCCATGGGTCAGTTTGGCTAGCGCTTCCGCCCCAGTGGTCCGTCTAAGGGGGGGGGAGTTGTAACATTGCATGTTACAAACCGCTCCTCGCCCCTAAACGAGACCTTAGTTAAGACGGGGGATCGCTAGTGTGAATGACGTGTAAATGAATGAGATGACCCCGAGGTCCGAAATACTCCCGAGAGGCGACCGTGACCGACTTAGATAACGAAACCGATCATTTATTCTTTTGTTTTTTTTTACACTTTTCTCTGGCATGTGGGCACCGAGGCATTATTTATTGGAGATGGCCTAACGACCCCGACAGGACCCCGACGAACGTCTGCGACTCGATGCACCGAGGGCGAATTTCTACCAAGGCGCCACCGAAGCTCGGGAGATTAGCAAGTGCACTGCTAACTCCCCCAACCAGTCGAGGATGCGGGGGAGTGTCCCCGACACTCTACAACGAGGGATGAAGGTGGTGGATGGGATTCCCGCCACCGAAACGAATCTACAACCCGCATTCCTCGGCTTAGAAGAGCTAGAATCACCGTGGTGACCATTTAAATAATTCGCGCCAAGGATCGAGCGCCACCCCATGACGTCACAGCGTGGTCGATACCAAAATCGATAATTGCGGGACTAACGAGGTCCTTGCGCATCCGTACGACGCCGGTGGTCTCACTCTGCGTTAGGCTAGCATTAGCAACACCCGTGTATCGCAGCGTTCTAGATTTTCTTTTTGCCTTTGGTTGAGTGTCGTTGTTGAGTTTGAGCCCGTTTTGACCCGTTGGGTCACGATATCAGTTATCTTCTGTCTGGAAAGTGGCGTGGGAGAAAGAGCATCCCCGAGGATATTTTAGTGGACGACGATCCCGATGGATTTCGCCAGGGAGAGTCTTTTGTTTCTGAGGTGGCTGGAGAACGGTAAGCGTTAAGCAATCTTACCCGTTGGATGATTTGAATCCGGCAACGGCCTTCTGCCGCGTGCTTGTTCACAGCCACGAGGCTACGTTATTAATTTGGGATCAAATTAAGCCGGATTCCGAGGGAAAGCCGTCACCAGTGTCCCATGCCATAATTTAGAGTTCGAGTTTCGCGCCCAGTTTATTAATTATTGAATAATTATTGAAGTAAGAAATTTTTGTACTATTCGCCCACGAGGGCAAGTAAGAAAGCCGGTCACTGTCGCGCTCTCTTCCTCCTGCGAGTAGACTTTGTACCGAGGCCGAGCCTCGTGTATGGTTTAGAGATTTCTAGTCTAGATTATAGATCGACGTTAGTTAAATCTGTAAATAATTTTGTCGTTTATTGCGCAGAGTTAGGTTAAGTTAGATTTAAGTGATTTAGTCAATTTGTTGAGTTTGTGCCGTCGGCAAATAAATCAAATAAATTCTACGCCGCGGGATTAATTATCTAGCGAATTAGGAATAATTCTGGGCCGCAGGCCTCTTTGATTTATTAGTAGTAATAGTAGCGAATTTATCGCACCCTGTTATAACCGATGTTATCTATTGTTGCATGATTTAGAATTAATTTATTATTGGTTTGTGAACTTTATTTGACGAGTCATTTATTAATTTGCTTTTCGTTCTGTTATTGCCACCCTACGTGGGAGCGTGTCTTTAGTTCTTTTTCTTTGTAAGGCTCGTCAAACGTGGCCAGGTCGCCTCTACACGACCTGTAATCAATTTATACCCGAGGGGAAGTATCCCCGAGTACATCATATTTTGTTATCTCTTTTTTTGATTTTTCATATTCTATTTTTTTTGAATAAACGCACGTTTCGTCTATTATAATTTAATTACTCGAGTAACTACTTTATTTGCTAATCCCTCAATTCAATCCCGACCCCTCTCCGCGGTACTGACGCTAGCCGCCGCTTATTCGTAGTTGTCTTTTGGTTATTTATTTCGATCTTCTTGTTTCGTGGCGAAGTAGTCGCCTGGCGCCCAACTAAAAACTTATTATTATTTTTCTTATACAATTATTATTTATTTAACTCTCGGGGTTGTTCATTGTCGACTGGACTATCTCTCGGAATAGCGATCCGGTATATTCCGAGGGATATAAAGGGTTCACGTCACAAAGTATACGCAGAATTGTATTAGATCAGGCTCGAAATTATTGTTTTTAATTTTATTCTCATTTAATGCTGCAGATTTGGCGAATAACGTCAACAGAGACTGAATTTTTTCATTCGCAGTACGTGAGCTATCAGAATTTTTGGTTTCTGGTAACATTACCGGTAGTTCTTCCAACAATCGATTTTTAAGTTCTTTATTTTCTTGAATCAATTTTGAAATTTGAGTGACTTGCACCAAATAATTAGATATCAACGGTTGATTTTCTAATTGTTTTTCGCGTTTCCTAATCTCTCTTAGTCGCCTTGAATATTTTTCTTGCTTCCATTTTGACTGAGAAGAATCTTTGCCGGTAATATTTTCCGCTAAATGATCCGAGGATGTTTCGCAATTGGCAGGGCAAATAGTTTCTAAACTAACATTTACCCTGCCCTCAGGAAAATCCGGATCGTCCGAGGGATTGTCGATTTCGGGAGATGGCTCGCTCACTTCACATATCGTAGTTCGAGACCTTTTAGCAGGCGCAATTTCTTTTTCCTCGTTAGTCGAACTTTTTCTTATTACAGTAATTTTAACAAGTGAAGGTGGGCATGAATTATCGCTTGTTGAGGACAGTGGATCATCGGGTAGAACTAGTGGAAGTGAAGTGTGGGATTGCAAAGACGTGGACGCCATGTAGTTATAGATTGTGTTGACCGATGCAGCCGAGGTTTTGGCTGATCTTGGGTTGTTTTTTGACCTGTTCTTTTCTTCTGTGTCCTTATCTTTTCCGTGCTTAAGAAAATGTTGCTTAAAGTTTCCTATAAGCCATCACGTACCCGTGTTAGTACCTTTTCGGTATTTTTGTACCTCGAAAGAAAAGATAATAAGTCGGGGTGTTGATTTTATATTCGGTTCATTAAAGTTTATAATCGTTAATTACGAATAAAATTAATGTGAAATAGGCCAGTAAAAATAAAAGTTAACTTTGCACTAAATTACAGCTCTTATTTTATTTCTTTATAAGGTTTAGTATCACTTACTGAGTCTAAAATCACGAAATGCTGAAAGATTACGGTGGAGCTTCAGGCGCCATCTTGAAAAAACGTTTTTGGCCGATATCTCGGAAACTACGCACTATAGGGCAAAAATCATGAGGGCCATTATTGTAGAGAATAAAATTTCGCAGCTTTTGTTCCCGATGCACTTTTTTGTAAAACTTACCGTTTACGATTTATGGCTCATATAATGAACAGCGAGGGTATAGTATAACGGTAAAGATTGAAGGAATCAATTTGAAATAATATCCCTAATGTTAATATACTCAACAATCAGAAATGTATCTCCTTGCCTGAAATGGGAACGATTTTTTTTTTTCTTAAACCTTATTATATTTCATACAATTAAAAAATATTTAGTACTTCGGAGTGCCCCTGGATTAACAAGTAGTTATTAATTATGAAAAAGTAATTATTGAAATGAAAGAATAGGAAACGGGAATATTTGTTAAAAAAAATTTTTTAATTTATTTTCAGAAAAAACGTGCCGCAAGAGAAAATTCAAAATTTTATAAGATTTTCGAACGTTTTGAAGGCGGCGAAAATTCGATCATATCCGAAGTACTGAATATTTTTTAATTGTATGAAATATAATAAAGTTTAAGAAAAAAAAAATTGTTCCCATTTCAGGTAAAGAGATACATTTCTCATTGTTACGTATATCAACATTAGGGATATTATTTCAAATTATGTAATTTCTTGAATCTTCACTATTATCCTATACCTATAAACATACTCGTCATTTTCGACGTTGGACCCAGTAGTCCAATCGAGTCTACATTAAACTCCTATAGCTCGAGAAGTATGAACATTAGAAAAAAAAGTTTCAAATAAAAGTTGTGGGAAATTAACTGATCTTCAAAAATGGATAGAAGCATTTCATTGATTAATACAATATTAGAAGAGTTATCGGCCGAAATAGAAAGACCTGTTCATTAAATGAGCCATAAATCGTAAACGGTGAGTTTTACAAAACAGTTCATGGGAAACAAGAGATGCAAAATTTTATTCTCTACAATAATAGTCGTTATAATTTTTGTGCTAAAGTGCATGGTTTCCGGGATATCGGCCAAAAACGGTTTTTCAAGATGGCGCCTGAAGCTCCACCGGAATCTTTCAGCATTTTGTGATTTCATACTCAGTAAGTGATACTAAACCTTATAAAAAAAAGAACTGTAATTTAGTGCAAATTTGACCAAAATAAACGTCTATTTTTTACTGGCCTAAGTACAATGTATTCGATTTTAATCCAGTGACAAATGAAATCGATGTTTTATGAAATTACAGTGTACAATTTCCAACAAAATCTGAAATAAATACACGGGATAAAATGAAGAAATATTTTTCTCACGACTTATTCATATTGAAATTGAAAGAATAAAAAGAAAGTATGAGGCTCGTTATAAAATATTTTACTTTCAATTTCATGGTCACGAAAACAGAATTTATATCAATCGAAAACTATATTTTTCATAGAAGGAGTGAATTCAATTTTTACCTTCAATTTTATGTCGCACAATGGACAGGTGATATTACAATAAACATTGCAATCTTCATCTATCCGGCAATTGTAGTTGATCTCGTCAATTTTTGAGAGGACAACTAACTGCTTATTTTCGTCCAGAAAAGGGATACATTCTTCAATGTTTTTTTTAACTAACTTACTTAAAATACGCCTTTCATTGTCCAAGTTTTCGAGAGCCATTTCAGGGGTAACATTTTTCGCCGAATCGCTCATTTTTGTATGACTAGTTTTTGAACTCGGTTTTAATTTGAGTTTGCTTAATTTTTGCCGGTTTTTCACGTGTTCCTGTATCTGCCACAAAAGTTTTTTCTCCCCACCAAAAAATAAGAAATTTTTTGAATTATTCTTGAATATACCGAGGTAATCCGATATTTCTTCTATCGGCAAAACAAGTTGCAGTTCATTTCTGGTAAATCGTTCCATTTCTGATACATCAGCCTCGGAGATATTTTGTAGAGACAAATTATTAGCGAAGCCGTGTAGCGTTAGTTGTTTTTTAATATGCAATGGAATTACTACGTCTAATTCGCTCTCGATTGTTTGGAAAAAGTCGTCCACAGTTGTTGCCATTTTATTCGACGGTTTATTAATCAATCTTAAATAATATTTACTTCTATTAATAAGAAAAAGGGTCGAAGCGTAAACAATACGTGCGCGCACATGGACAGCCACTTAATTAACTCGTCTCAACGCGGTGTGTTCACCACCAAGTCTTCTACATCATTTCAACAATTCTCGAATACTTCCGATATCTTCCGACATCTCCCACATCTCCCCGACATCTCACCCACACCACCCTTACATCTCCTCTATATCTCCCACATCTCCCTCACATCTCCGGACATCTCCTGACATCTCCTCACATCTCCTCACATCTCCTCACATCTCCTCACATCTCCTCACATCTCCTCACATCTCCTCACATCTCCCAGACATTTCTTGTTCCATGTACACCAAATCTCCCCGGTGATTTACCCCTCGGGTTTTCTTATACATGGTTTTCTTCGTTTTTTCATGAGAAAGAAAATGGTGTACGAGGAATTCGATTTTATTCACATGTAATGAATGAAAAACCCATTCAAAGACTGAAAACCGGAAAAAATCAGCAAAAAGGTAATGGTAATGGTAGTTCGCGTGGGGTGCGTTTGGTCCCAGTCATGAGTTGTAGGGTTAAAGATCTGTAGAAACTTCAATATCGACGATGGAAATTTGGCTCCAAAAGCTTTTTTGTCCAGAATTTAGTGCTGAATATGATCCATTCATTCATTTTATCAGAAAAAAATTTCTTCATACTTTGCAGGACAAAATAATGTTAAAAACCCTGGTTCCTGTGTTATTTAAATGGCAAAACTTCAAGTTCCGTGGAGGACCTTTCAAAATTGAAATTTTGAGCTGTCCTTTGGACAGAATGTTTGTTTGGGCATATCCTCTGATATTTTCGGGTGAGAGCGAAAAAAAAAAACAAAAATCGTCATTTTTTGGCACACCCTAATGTATATGTATGTATATCTTTTTTTTTTTCGTTCTCCAGTTTTATTTTTGTAAACCCGGGTTGAGGTTAAAGGCAGAGGGTATTTTTTTCGTTCTAAAGTTTTGTTTTTGTAAACTCGGGTTGATGTCGAAGACAGAAGGGAGTTGAGTCCTACCACGTTGAACGTAATGTATGCGTATGTCATATCACTTTAGCTCTGTTTCTAGATTAAACAGTTGATACATATGTTTTATATTTTTCGTTTCATTTTTAGTATTTAGTTCATTAGTATGATTTGTGCGATTTATCGTATATGGTATCTAGTCGATCGGCAAAGTAAACTATGTATTGTTTATCAGTATTAAAAAAATAAAGAACTTTACTTTTCCATATTATGTATATTGTGTTGACTATTAATCATTTTAATCCATTAATAGACTCAAACATACTAAATAATGTAACAAAATGTTTACATAAGTTGTTATCTAACCATTCATTTATGGCACTTTTTTTATCGTAAAACGTTTTCATTCACAGCTATCAAAAAATACTTCCAATTAAAGTTGTAGACAATATTTTTCTCTAAAAAACTAAAAAAAAAATCGAAAATCCGACCAATGGGAGCCGAGATATCGAGGATTACCTGTTTTTCAAGATGGCGGCCGATGCACAAGGAAATTTTGTTGGATTCTGGTGTTTTTAGGCATCTCAGATGACCCTCTACTTGTCCTAAAAAATTTGGCAAGTCAATCCGTTTTGCCATTTCCAAGTTCTATTTGACTGGCCTAATATTACAGTTACATTACACGATGAACCAGCAACGTAACTAAAATATAACGGTTACATAAGCTGGTACATAGCCAGTAATACTTACGAATAGGAAATAGCATCTTACAAGTAAGTTGCACGTAATATTCGAGTAATATAACTTGTTACTTTCGGTAACGTTACCGTTATATTGCCGTTACTTAGCAGTTGCATTGTACGACAAACAAGTAATATAACAGAAATATAACGGGTACATAAAATATTACATAACGTGCAATACTCATGAGTGGGAAATTGCAAGTAACATATAGGTTACGTGTACTATCAGTTCAACATAACTCGTTATTTTCGGTTACGTTGCCGTTACATTGCTGGTACTGAACTGTGTTTACTGGGAAATCTCTAGTGAACTATTTGAATGTGTTTTAAAACTACTAGATGCCAAACTTTTCTGACCGTCTTCGAGTAAATTTGAAATTGATGTTTGACACAGTGGCTTTATTGGAGATGTTGCAGTACTGATGCTATCAGTTTTAATTGGTGAGCAGGATTTATCAACTCCGATTGATAAAATTTTACATTGAACTGACACACTACGATACTTAGGACGACTATTCACTTGTACAGCAACAGTACGACTGTTAATATCAGTTTGTGTTTCAACACTGATTTTTTGGACGGATGTTACATTTAAAGGAGCAGAATCGATTTCAATATGTTCAACAGTGTTACCTGATGCGGCATCAATGTTTAATTCTTGAGGATTACCAATTTCAATATTGCCTGACGATTCACTTAAAATTTCTTTAATAATTTGTTGTCTCCGTCTTTTTTCTGCAGCTGGTCTAAGAATTGCAGTCCCTTGTCGTTTACGATTAAGTTGACATTCAAACTTGTGTGGTACCACATCAATTTTAATCTTTGCTTTACCTCCCATTGTTGTGTAATAAATATAATTTTCCATATCATCTTTCAACTAATGGAATTTTTATTTTTATTTTCACATGCGGTTAACGTAGAGTGAGAAAAAATAATTAGGTCGTATTTTTTTTTTATTCGTCAAAAATTATAATTATGAAAGTTATAGGTAATTGAATATTCCAGTTTTCGTAATATATAGATTAGGGTGGCCCAAAAAAAACAATATTTTTTTTTCGAATGACCTACGAAAATATGTTAGTTTATCATGTTTTAAGAGCCCTCTCCAAAGCGCAGCTCAAAAAAAAAATCTTAAGAGGTAGCTCAAGATTTTTAAAAATTTCCAAAAACGTCGAAAATCGACTTTTTTTTTTTTTTAATTTTTTTTTTCTCCTTATTTCACTATTTTCTACTATAAAAATGATCAGGACCCTGAAATTTTCAAGTTGATATTTTGATATTTAAAGGTCGCCCAAGATTTTTTTCAGTTTCCGAATAGAGTACCTTAGACCTTTTCGAGCGACTTCTGAACATGAATATTAATGACCTACTTTTTTTCGGGAAGTTGACATACTAAAAAATAGAAATAAGGCTAGAGAGATGCAAAAAAAAAAAATTTCGAGACGGTTTTCACTATTAAAAAAAAGCTATAAATTTCCGTCAATTACATTTTAATAGTGAAAATCGTCTCGAAGTTTTCTTTTTTGCATCTCTCCAGCCTTATTTCTATTCTTTAGTATGTCAATTTCAAGAAATAAAAAAAAAAGGTCATTGATGTTCATGCTCAGAAGTCGCTCGAAAAGGTCTAAGGTACTCTACTTGGAAACTGAAAAAAATCTTGAGCGACCTTTAAATATCAAAATATCAACTTGAAAATTTCAGGATCCTGATCATTTTCATAGTAGAAAATAGTGATATAAGGAGAAAAAAAAGATACAAAAAAAAAAGTCGATTTTCGACGTTTTTGGAAATTTTTAAAAATCTTGAGCGACCTCTTAAGATTTTTTTTTGAGCTGCGCTTTGGAGGGGGCTCTTAAAACATGATAAACTAACATATTTTCGTAGGTAATTCGAAAAAAAAAAATATTGTTTTTTTTGGGCCACCCTAATATAGATATATCTTAACATGGGTGACATCACAATGTTAAAGTTTTCAAACCGTTGTATCAACTTCAATATTTGTTCGATTGAAAAATGAAAAAATATGACCTAACTATTTTTTTCTGAACTACTCAAAAATAGAAAAAAAAATCCATTCAAATACCCAACTATAAAAAAAACATGAATCATAATAATTATTTAAATGTTATTATAATAACAGAAGAAACACCATACCATTTACTTTACAAGTTTTAATCTAAGTTTAATACATAACCTAAAATTATAAGATTATAAAAATATCAAATTGAATCCCAATTATTAGATTAAGATATATGAATTTATTATTTAAACACATTAAATTATTAATAGAAAATTTAATGTTGAAATTTTAAAGATTATGATTTGGAGGCCAGTTAAAAAAACTTATTGACTGAACTCTACTTATTTGATTTGTACACTCACATAAATAATAATTAATAACAATATTATTATAAAATACTTACATCAAAATGATCTTCACAACAAAAAAAATTCGATTTTGTTTTGGGATTATCTCGGTGCACTGCTTGAAACCATTTCTTTCGACGTTTTTCATCAAGAGGAACATTTAAAAACATTTTGTCGGGAGTTGTTTTTGTAGTATTTGTACATAATGGTACAAAACAAGAGCGATAACTTCTGAGATTCGACATTTTCAATATATTTTTGGGTATTTAACAATGACAACAACGACAACAGAATTAAATTGATCAAAAGGCAAAACACTGTATTAACACTGTTATTATCTCTGCATACTGCGATGAGTGAAAACTAACATTATGACGTCACGCGCGCTCGGGTTTGTTCGGGAGCTGTCGGCGGGTCTTCGGTACTCGATTCAAAAATTTATTTTTATTTTGATATAACTTTTTAATTATTGCGAAAAAAAAAAAATTGTTTTGTTATAAAACTTATATATGATCTTTCCATTTTTCACAAAAAAAAAAATTCAAAAACCCAATTGTGATGTCATTGCGAAATTTATTAATATCCGATGGCTTATGTAATGGAACCCGGTTAGATGTGAAAGAACTTCACTCTCGAATTTTGATTGGTGAACTTCTAACGGGAGAGCGGAAAGCGCAAATAGTGGAAATACCGCCAATCAAATTAGATACGCGAGGAGACACAGATATGCCGTTTATCCTTCACAGGTGACAGTTTCCAGTCCGCTTGGCATTCGCAATGACCATCAATAAATCACAAGGACAGAGTGTTGACTACGTGGGACTATACATTGACAGACTAATCTTGGGACACAGCCAACTCTACGTTGCATTATCACGTTGCAGGGCGAAGAAAGGTATAAAAATTCAATTGACAAAAAATGCAAATGCAATGAACAACATCGTATACAAGCCATTTTTGAATTGTAGGTCCAAATTTTAGTTATCATGTAAGAAAACTTAATTTTTATCAATATGTATAGGGAAATAAATTCAATAGTTCAAATTCATTTACAAAATTGATGTCAAGATATACTCTACATTTAATTAAACCATTGTAAATTGTAACAAATAAAAATTGTTAAAAATAAAAATTTGTTAATATAAACTCTGAAACGTGCATCAAATTTAGTAAGAAATAAAACAAATATATACGTATGTGCAACTATTATAGTGAGAGTAATATAATCACATTATATTTGCACACAGTTTGCGTTTTCATTAGAAATCAGGCAAACCGTAAGGAAATGTGGAACAACAAATGATTAAATATTGAATTTAATGTCAGTAGAAAAACCAACTCATAGACGATAAGTAATAATGACTTGTTACGAGAGAAAAGATAAATAAATAATAATAAAAAAGAAATGCCAATAAAAAAGGACGATAATACCACCAACTGTGAACGGTTATCACCTGGGGCATACAAAATAGCAAATTGGTGTGCTGATTGTAACAACGAAAGTCATAAATAATTACATGACCGTTGAAATGAAACACCACGGCTAAGAAGTAGCAAAAAATAATATGTGAGTGCTGCCCAGATCGGTGATATTTTGTTTTATCACAAAATAGAAAAATGTCAATCCCAGTAAGTAATTTGAAATGTAAATTAATAAATAGCAAATTAAAAGCAGTAATTAAAATTAATCACTATTTTCGAAACAGGATAGCAATCAGACAGAAGAGTGGAGGGTGGAGATTCCCGGTAAAGCATATTCGAATAATATTGTTACAAAGGGTGCGTCCACCCCTTGTATTAGCTTTATATTCCTTTAAATTCATTGCCACCCGAACTCCCATGTACAAAAACATCCCAATAATAATTATCAAGTATCTTTTGACAAAACAACTAAATGATGTTACTATGAAACGTTTTGTTTTATAACAAGTCTTGTTCTAGACATAAAAGCGAACACACGCATTTTCCAATAAATCCATTTTACCCCCCTTAAATATATTTCGTCTTCGACTTGAACTTAATTCCTTTAACTCAGAATCCACGCGCTCATACGCTCAAGCCCTCAAGTCTTCCAAGTCTTTAAAGCATTAGCCCTCAAAGCTAATTTCGTTACACTGGTGTCAGAATCGGAATGTCTGAGTTAAGGGATTAATACCACAAGTCGTTTATTTGCAAGCTTTGAGAATTCACACAAAGATTGGAAAATGCATCGTAACACTCGTAGCACCACCCATCCTTCACCCACTAATCCTTCGGACCAATCAGCTGAATCCCAGCTACCCCCATCCAATCCTTCTCCTTTAGATCCGATGGCCCAAATGGAATCGGTACTACGGATGGTGATGCAGGCCCAACAACAGCAGACAGAACAGCACTTGCAAGCTCAACGCGAGGACAGAGAGGCTCTTCTCCAAGCCCAACAACGCCAATCCGAGACCCTCCTGTCCACGGTCCTCGCCGCACAACGGGAACAATCCACCACCCTGCAGTTATCCTTCCAACAGAGCCTCGAAACCCTGGTTTCCAAAATCGCGGAAACAAGGCCTTCTCCTATCCCGACTCCCCGCAGACTATCCCTGGTTAGAGACCAGCTAGAACAGGCCCCTGGTAACGATCAAAGGTCTGTAAACCTTCCTGGGGGAAGAACTCCCCCTATTTCGACTAGACCTAGGTCGAACGATGCGGTCGCAACAGCTCCGATCGTTCGATCTGTAGAGAGAAACGACTGCCTCGAACTAACGAGGCAGGACGTTACGACACAGCAAGGTCTAGGACGGATGTGTGGCGACCAACCTTCGAGACATGAAAATCCGAGCTCGCCACACCTCCAGGGTAATAACGTAGTTAGCAACCTACCAATTGATAGCGAAATCCAGGATAGTTTATTAGAGGAAATAAAAAACCTTAGATCCGAACTGTCAATTCGCGCCGGGAGTGGTCGCGAAAACGAAGAAAGCAATTTGACAACGGACTCCCATCGAGAACTAGAGCAATTTAGAGTCCTTCCTTCCCCTCCTAATAAACCAAACAATAACCTTAAAGTGCCAACTTATGATGGATCAACTCCTTGGGCAGAATATGAATGCCAGTTCAAACTTTGCGCCGAATTGAACGATTGGGGTCCGTTCGCCAAGGCCTCTAACCTCGTTTTGAGTTTGAGAGGATCGGCTCTTTCGGTACTAACTACTCTTTCGGACAGAGAACTAAAAAGCTACGACAAACTGACAGATCCCTGAAACTACGATACGGAAACGAACATTTAAAAACGCTTCACCTGACCCAACTACGAACTCGTAAACAACAGAGAGAAGAGAGTCTTGTCACTCTGGGTCATGAAATTGAGCGTATGACCAGGTTAGCTTTACCCACATGCGACGACGAGACTAGGGATCAGATCGGTCGCGCTCACTTTATTGACGCAATTTATAATACAGAGCTAAAACAGGCCTTGAGTTTGGCAGGACCCTCCTCTCTCCGACAGGCCATAATAAGAGCCTTAGAGATAGAAGCGACTAACAAACTATTTTCGGGCGCAAGTCGCGTTAGACAAGTCCCCTCCACGATTCCTTCTCCCTCTGACAGCCACGACAAAACCACTCCCAGGCAGCCCCGGGAACGAAAAGAATTTAAACCACGCCGCTCCTCTGGACCATCAAAGTTTTGTCGCTATTGTAGAAAGGATAATCATAATATCGAAGAGTGTTTCGCCCTGAAAAGGAAAAATAACCCGAGATTTGATAACTCTCGGGATAATCTCAATAACCATAATAACTCAAACCGTCGAGACTTTGCTCAGGAAAGGAGTTCCTCAAACTCTAATCCTAATTCGTGGAGGAACAAAGATTCCCCGTCTTGCTCTCAACCTTCTAATCAAAAAAACTAAGCTTCGATGATTCAGTGGGGCTAAAATCATCAAAAGATCATCATATTAGTGGCCCTAGCTCAAGTAATTCTAATCTAAACCGTTATTTATTAAGAGGACTCCGTCAAACCGGACTATATACCTGGGGCACAGTGAACGGTGTTAATTGTCTCTGGGTTGTAGATACCGGGGCGGAAGTTACAGTAGTTCGCTCGGATCTTTTAGATTCCGTAGTGGATGATTCCAATTTAAATACTTTACGTACGGCTACAGGAGAGAGTACTCCGATTTTAGGACGAAAGTCTGTTCAAGTAAGCGTAGCCGGAATTATAACTTCACCTCACGAAGTTTTTATAGCCGACATCGAGGATGACGGTATTCTCGGGTTAGATTTCCTCTCTAAACACGAATGTGTTATTTCCACGGCCACTAATTCTTTAACATCTGGTCATCACCAGATTTCTCTTTTGACAACTAGACGCAATTCTCCACTGATTTTGAACTCATTACCAATTCGTGAGATTACTACTTCAACTAACAAAGAGTCCCCCAGCCTATTCCAGGATTTATCAGATCGTTCGTCATTAAACCTTAGGGACAGTCATCTAGGCGAATTTTCTTCATTAATGTCGGAATTCGGAGATTCTTTTGCAAAAGACGGTGACGCTCTTGGTCGCTGCAATTTGGTCAGGCATAGAATCGACACAGGGGATAACTTTCCTATTAAACAGGCTGCTCGCAAACTACCAATAAACGGACGAGAAGAAGTCGCCAGGCTAGTAGAAGACATGTTGAAGAGCCATGTCATCGAACCCTCTTCCAGCCCTTGGGCTTCTCCAATCGTCCTGGTCAACAAGAAAGACGGCAAAAAGCGCTTCTGTATAGATTACAGAAAGTTGAATGACTTGACCAAAAAAGACTCCTACCCTTTATCAAAGATTGAAGAAACTCTAGACCTCATATCTGGTGCCCGTTGGTTCAGCACGATAGATCTACAGAGTGGATATCGGCAGATCGAGATGGATCCCGAAGATAAGGAGAAGACTGCCTTCGTTACAGGGTTAGGAGGACTTTGGCAATTTAAGGTCATGCCGTTCGGGTTGACTAACGCCCCAGCTACATTTGAAAGAGCCATGGAAACCACGCTCCGAGGACTGACCGGAAAGATTTGCCTAGTCCACTTAGACGACATTATCGTCTTTGGAAAGACTTTCCAAGAAGAGGTGAAAAATCTTCGTCAGGTATTCCTTCGCCTACAACAAGCTGGCCTCCAAATGAGCCCAAAGAAGTGTCATCTTTTTCAAAAGGAAGTAAACTTCTTTGGACACGTCGTTTCAGCAGCAGGAGTCAAGACAGACCCTGCAAAAATAGAAAAGGTTACAAACTGGCCTCGACCCATTAATAAAGAACAGGTTCAAAGTTTTATAGGCCTCTGTACATACTACAGAAGATTCGTCCCAGGATTCGGTACAGTCGCCAGACCCTTACATCACCTTACAGGAATCAAGACCAATTTCGAATGGACTTCAGGTTGTGAAGAAGCCTTCGTTAGATTAAAATCCTCCTTAACTTCGTCGCCTATCTTATCCCGTCGCGGATCTTCCATTTGTTCTAGACACTGACGCTTCGCTTACAGGTATAGGTGGAGTTTTATCCCAAGTTCAAGAGGACGAGAGCGCGTAATTAGTTATTTTAGTAGGGTTCTGAGTAAAACCGAAAGGAACTATTGCGTGACTCGTAGGGAACTCCTTGCCGTAGTAAAGACTATTTCTCACTTTCACCATTATTTATACGGAAGGAAGTTTTTGGTCCGTACGGATCACGCTTCCTTGAGGTGGCTACTCTCTTTCAAGTCTCCAGAAGGTCAAGTAGCTAGGTGGATAGAGGTTTTAGGTTAGTACGATTTCGATATTCAGCACCGTGCAGGACTTCTCCACGGAAACGCTGACGCTCTTTCAAGAAGACCTTGTGACGAGTCAAGCAATGTACACGCCTAGAAAAACAAAGAGTTCCTTCAGTGAAAATCCGCCAAATCTCCTTGGGAGCAGACAGAGGCGACTGGAAAAGATCTCAGCAGGAAGACCAGAATTTAAAGATCTATTGGGCTCAATGGGATTCAATACAACTCCAGGAAGGAATATTATACCGGACGTGGGAATCTCCAAACGCTAAAGAAATCAAATGGCAAATATTAGTACCCGAAGAGAAGATCGTAGACGTCCTTCGAGAACATCACAATTCACCATCAGGAGGACACTTCGCTTCAAACAAAACTCTCAATCGTATTAGGGAACGATCTTTCTTCTCCGATTTCTTTGCCTTCGATCTTTCATCAATCTTTTGTTCTTTCTCGAAAATATTTCGATTAATTCCAATCAAGATTCGCGGCAGCGAATCGCCGCCAAGTACCCCTAGGCAGGCGAGCGCTAGCCGGAATATGTTTACTGGGGGGAACTCTTTATACCTGTAAGCACGAGGTCATAACTTCAGAACGCGTAAATATTTTTCGATCAAATTTTCAGAATAGATATTCCCCCACCACACGACTTTGCTGTATAAATTTGGTCGAAATAGGTCGACTGGTTTTCGACTTATTAGTCACTAAAGTTGATGAAAAAACACCTTTTTTTTCTTCCCCCGAAAATTTTTTCGCAGACTGTCCGCACATTTCCAAACGAACGAGGACACAGATCGACTTGAACTTTTAAACGTTGTTACAAGCCATCGAATTCTCGCCTCCTATTGATTTTGGCCTGAATCTGAATCCGCACTCGATCGATAGGTAATAATATAGTTATGAAGTGAGCTACAGGTCGACGAAATCAAAATGGCCGTCGCATGGCTGTGAGGCGGGGCTATCGACAATTAAAATATTAATAATTTTACATATAATCATATTATATAGGGCTATTAGAGGGCACATAGCTTATATAATTTTATATAATGTGTTATCGGTCGTGGTAGTGGTTTTATATCAGTGAATCAGTGCATAATTATGGTTATGAGTGAAATAGTGCGACGACAAGGTTTTATGCCGATGACTGTTATTAAGAATAATTATTGACATCTGCATGATGGCCTCTTGTGATTGTAATTGCACGGAACGGATCCTCTGAGCTGGGTTCAAATATATGTACAGGATATGTGTTATTCTACTACTAACGGGAACAAGTGAAAAAGAGGTTAGGATGACTTACATCAAACGGTATGTACGCACATTGATTTTCACTAGATTGATACATTTGTTCACACAATAATGGATGTATAAAACAGCCTCGGCCTCTTTAATTTCACTAAATGCATGACTCGTTACTTATCTATTGATTCGTATGTTTCCTACCATCACTTGAGGTGCGATTCTGGATCTCTTGGCGTTATCATACCACCGACGTTAACTTTGAGCGCCTGCGCTTCCCTGCTATACCCGTTCATCTCCGCAGACCTCTATATGTTTGGGCAATCAACAATTGGAAGCGAGGAAATCCTGACTCCATGATATCGCTACCTACGGATCAGGCACTACTGCCGAGAGTCATTAGCACGCGCGGTAACGCCAGCCACTCGTTTCAAGCCGAGGCCATGATTTCGTTTGCTAGTTAGCGTCGTAACAGCGTCAGGTTTTGCCTGAGTTCGATGGTTGATTGTCGATGATAAACGTTCCAGTTGCTTAACAACCTTGTATTTTCCACCCGAAACAAAGCATGTAGGCGGTAGCGAAGATGACAGAGGACTCATGGGGACGGACAACGATAACACAAGCGCTGAAAATTAACGTTAGGCGCTATGTTAACGTTCAAGATCCAGAATAATCCCTTATGATGACACATGCTAGAAAAATGAGTAGTAATATTTTGAGGTCTTTCCTTCAATTCCTTGTTATTCTATATCTTTTACAGTTACCTGGACCATTCCTATCCTATTATCAATCCATTGGAATAAGCGAAGATAACACTTTGACCAAACGACATCACGAAACAAAGGTTCCGATTATCAATCCGTTGAGACAGACGAAAATGACACTTCGGCAATACAGCGTCCCAAGACAAAGGTAGCCCACAGCCCATAGCTACTTAGTAATAACAATGCTAGGAAAATGAGTAGTAATATACAGGGCGACCCAGAACTCGCGCACCACCCAGCACAGGCAGATTCCTTGTCGAATTCTAAGACGAAGACCGTTTGCGAAAAATTCCGGAGACCAACGGTGTCTGAGTTATCGAATATCTTAGTTAGCCATTCAGAGAGCCCAACACTGGCCGAGATAGTGCCGACTCAAAAGTACAATTGGGGCGCGCCGTCGCTTGTCTGATAATTTAACTGCAAACTTTTCTTTCTATTGTTACGTAACGGATAACGGATGGACTTTGTCACTTTGACACTTCCACTTTTCAGTTTTTGACAGCCAGGTCGTCTGCCCCATAGTTTTTCGTCGTCCACGTCGACCACGAGATAATTCTCGCGATCCGGGTCATTAGCGCCATAGTTTTTTACCATCTAGGTCCACCGCTCCATAGTTTCAGTGGCCCAGGTCATTCGTTTCATAGTTTCAGCTGTCCAGGTTATCACATCTTCGATAACCGATCGTTAGTCAAATAATGCGAGAGTCACGTCTGAGAATGTTTCAGCGCAAAATAAGATGATCAAAAGGTTCGACTAGTTGAATTGAAGTATTATAAAAACGTTATTTCTTTCATTCACTAGTAGCTAATAGCTAGATAAATCTCGGAAAACATGTGTACGTTGACTGGATGGCCAAGGACGGCCTGGCTGCCGGAAAATATGGGAGCGGTTGACGTAAACGTCCGAAAACTATGTAGAGAACGACCTGTACCGCTGAAACTATGGAGCGGTTGAAGTAAACGGCCAACAACTATGGTGCGAATGACCTGGACAGCTAAAACTATGAAGCGAATGACCTGGACCGCTGAAACTATGGAGCGGTGGACCTAGACGGTAAAAAACTATGGCGCTAATGACTCGGATCGCGAGAATTATCTCGTGGTCGACGTGGACGACGAAAAACTATGGGGCAGACGACCTGGCTGTCAAAAACTGAAAAGTGGAAGTGTCAAAGTGACAAAGTCCACCCGTTATCCGTTACGTAACAATAGAAAGAAAAGTTTGCAGTTAAATTATCAGACAAGCGACGGCGCGCCCCAATTGTACTTTTGAGCCGGCACTATCTCGGCCAGTGTTGGGCTCTGTGGATGGGTAACTAAGATATTCGATAACTCGGACACCGTTGGTCTCCGGAATTTTTCGCAAACGGTCTTCGTCTTAGAATTCGACAAGGAATCTGCCTGTGCGGGGTGGTGCGCGAGTTCTGGGTCGCCCTGTATACTGAAACCTCTCATTTAATTCTATGTTATTTTATATCTTTTACAGCCCCCTGGACCATTCCTATCCTATAATCAATCCATTGGAATACACGTCGATAACACTTTGACTAAACTATATCCCATGACGAAGGTTCCAATTATCAATCCTTTGAGACAGACTAATATAACACTTCGGCAATACAGTATCCCAGGACAAAGGTATCCCTCAGCTCATAGCTCCAAAATGATAACAATGCTAGGACAATTAGTAATAATATTCTGAGATCTTTTCTTTAATTCTTTGTTGTTTTGAATATCTTTTACAGTCACTTGGACCATTCCTATGCCATTATCAATCCATTGGAATAAGCGAAGATAACACTTTGACAAAACTACATCCCGAAACGAAGGTTCCGATTATCAATCCGTTGAGATAGACAAACATAACACTTCGTCAATACAGCATCCCAAGACAGAGGTAGCCCACAGCCCACAGCCCATAGCTCCGAAGTAATAACAACGCTAGGAAAATGAGTAGTAATATACTGAAACCTCTCATTTAATTCTATGTTATTTTATATCTTTCACAGTCACCTGGACCATTCCTATCCTATTATCAATCTATTGGAGTAGATAAAGATAACACTTTGACTAAACTACATCCCATGACGAAGGTTCCAATTATCAATCCTTTGAGACAGACGAATATAACACCTCGGCAATACAGCATCCCAAGGCGAAGGTAGCCCACAGCTCATAGCTCCAAAATGATAAGAATGCTAGGACAATTGGTAGTAATATTCTGAAATCTTTTTTTCAATTCTTTATTATTTTATATCTTTCGCAGTCACATAGACCATTCCTATCGTCTTATCAATCCATTGAAATAGACAAAGATAACACTTTGACCAAACGACATTCCATAACGAAGGTTCCAATTATCAATCTTTCGAGATAGACAATCATAACACTTCGATAAAACAGCATCCCAAGGTACAGGTAGCCCAAAGTCCGTAGCTCCAAGATTATAACGATGCTAGGAAAATGAGTAGTAATATACTGAAACCTCTGTTTCAATTCTATGTTATTTTATATCTTTTACAGTCGCCTGGACCATTCCTATCCTATCAATAATCCACTGGACCAGACGAAAATAACATTAATGCAAGACGATGTCCCTAAACAGAGGTAGCCCACAGCTGCTCCAAAGTTACAACACTCTACGTATCTTCTTCAAATGAGCCAACTTCTACCAGCCTACAAACCATTAACTTCACCTACGTATACATCAGCAACGCAGACTGATTACCAAATAGATTGATATGTTTGAAATTGCTGATCATCAAAAGTATTTTAACAGTACAGTACCCATGCAAGTATGCACACGCATATCGTATACTATTCTTTCAAACTCAGTGTGCGAAATCCTTGACCAGTGAAGAACTCTAGAAAATAGGGAAATATAGTATAAAAATTGCAATTTAAGTGCGAGAGGCAGGATGTGGACAAGGTCCAGGGGCTCTGCCCCCGCAGAGGATTAAAAACAAAATTTTCAAAGACATAAAATTTTATTAGTCTCCAAAACTAAAGAAATGAGAAAATCACAGACACAAAAACACTCGTGTTTTAGATTAAGACTTGTATATATCCCTTTGCGTAGTGTATCGATGGAAATGCAAATTCGAGATATACAAGTTATATCAGAAAACCAAGGCTCCTTTGATTTTGATACAATCATTTTATATTAATTGTCATCTAAATTTCACTATTTATAAATAACATGTAATCACTTTGAGATATTGGTAACGCGATTATTCAGTCAATAAATTTTTACGTGTCCAAATTGTGAAAAATAGAAGAAAATATTCTAAAAATTATTATTTCACAACGAAAAGAACTTAATTATTTTTACATATGGACGTGTGTGAATCGGGCACTTCGCACACTACCAACAGGTATAAGAGACCGAGTTTCGCACAATGAGTTGAAAATAGTACAGTACGATACAAGAGCGATGAAACTTTTTCTGACCAGTGCGAGTTAGCAACACGAACCGAAGGCAAGTGTACAATCACACAAAATCAGAAAAAGCTCTTTACTTTGCGTGGTCTATGAAATGAGTTGGAACATTTAATATCTTTAGAAATCTAGTTAAATCGTTTGATACCTTGAAATATGTTATCGATTAGATTATTAGTGAAATGATATGAATTCTTCAAAATAGTTTGAAATTATGCAGCATCTTTCGAATTTCCGGGAAATTAACTGTAATGTTTCTAACCATCTAGGCACTTGTCAGATATTGCAAGCTCATATATGGGCATATGTCAGAAACCTTTAACTTTTCCAATAAAAAAATCTAAATCTAAATTGTGTTGCACACATGCGTAATTTTTTGTATGACATGCCAGAACCTATAAAAAGGTCATATATATCGATGTCTTAGAGCATATAGACATGGAGGAAGCAAGAGATACCCCGGAGCACAAGTGAGAAACGGGCATGAGACAGACTGAGGCACAGTACATGCCTTCTTTGTCTCACAGGCTCTGATTGGCCCTCACCATGACAAATGGCCGAGCACTCACGTTCGTAGCATAGCAACTGGACAACTGGTGCCTAGGCCCTGTTTGTTTTCATCTGCTCCTTATGCAGCGCTATTTTCCTTTTAATAAATATATTTGAACTTTTTATGTCGATTACTTTTCATTTCAACAATTTCATACATTTAGAGTGCATCTAGTACACATGTATATTCGAACTATGGAAAAAACAATATAATGTTCAGGGCACACATTTACGATAGGTACGCTACTGCCATAGAAGGAGAGGGCATGTACAGTAGGGTGATCCAAAAAAACTAACCTATCGAATCTATGGTCTTAAAAGGACCTATTTAGTGAGAAAATAATTCCCTCAATAGGAAAAATTTTTATTTAAATTTTTAGAGGTGTCGGTAGCCGTTTGAAATTTCCCATTTAAATAACACGTAAAAAAATTCTTTTTCATTAAAAATGCTGTAACTATTGAACCGTTTGAGATAAAAAATATTTCCAGGCATATTCTTGTAGGGAATTAAATTCTCTAAAAAATGACCCCCAAATTAATTGTCTAGACTCAAAAATTCATATACTTATGGGCTATGAATTGTGCAATAAAAAATAAATAAGTGGATTAAAAGTCTCTTCTCTTTGACAAATCTAGTTTTTAATCAACATTTTCTACACATTTTATTTCATTTCAGTGTGTTTTTTTCATTTAGCATGAATATTTCCAATTATAAAGCCCTAAATAGGCAGGCTATTTCTACTTTTGTTTTACTTTCGTAGCCCATAAGTATATGAATTTTTGAGTCTAGACAATTAATTTGGGAGTCATTTTTTAGAGAATTTAATGCCCTACAAGAATATGCCTGGAAATATTTTTTATCTCAAACGGTTCAATAGTTACAGCATTTTTAATGAAAAAGAATTTTTTTACGTGTTATTTAAGGGGACCAGTACAGCTTGAAATTTTGAAAAAATCATTTTTTCGTTTTTTGCGGAATCTGCTGTCTCAGGGTTATATCTATCTCTAAAAAAATCGTCATTGACGAATTCGTAAAAATAACTGGTTTACAGACCGAAAATCGTACAGCTTGAAATTTCACAAAAATGGTTTTTTCGTTTTTTGTAAATTTCGCTGTCTCAGGGTCATATCTATCTCTAAAAAAGTCGCCATCGACGAATTCGTAAAAATGATCGAGAATTGGCATTGAGTTTCGGCGACCTGGCGCAAGCAGCGCTGTCGCTTTGTTTTCATATCGCTCACATGTTTCGTGACCGGTGATTGCTTGTCGAACATTCTTAGAGATCGTGTAACGTTCCCGCTCTTTACTTGTTTCGAATACAATAACAACAAAAACAGACCTTTGCAGTACTAAAAAATCCGCGATTCCATCGTGATAAATATCTAGCTTTGTCATTTTCGTGTATAAACATCGAGTGACAGTGTGTGTGAGGTTATTTGTGGGTTCTCACCAACTAACCTCAAAGTAAGTATAGCATGCTTGTGTTTGCGGTCGAAGTTTTTTGCTTTTTGTTCACAGATCTCGTAATTTACACCCAGAAGAAATAAATCGTTACAATTTTCGAAAATATGAGCCAAAAAAAAGAGCAAAGATCTTCCATGGCCCTGCAACGACCAACAACAAAGCCCCAAGTACTTCGGAGCGATAACTTTCTCCGAAGGAGCCACCGGGATTCTGGTAGTCATGACTGCACCTGGAGTGACCCCAGGATCCAACGCGAAGGCTCACATGATCCGGACCGACCAGACACGGCTAGAACAGGCTCAACGACAGGCAGATGATAGTACTCGAGAAGCCCAAATTGCTATCCGAAGACTACGACTAGGCTAAAATGAGACTACAGCGGCTAGAGAAGGACCGTCATATGCCGCAGGAGCCTTTTAAGGGAAGACCCTACTGCAAACTTGACAAAAAGCAGTTTTTTATTTTCCAATAGGCCAAAAAAGGTTCAAATCAAAACGTAATACTACCAATTCTAGATTATGGTAGAATATGTTTTAAAATAAAATTTTAGTCTTCTGCGATAAAAGTGTATGCGCAGGAAACCTTTCCCAGCGCTGCGCAAGATAGATTCTGCGTAAGGTTCCCTGCGCATACACTTTTATTGCAGAAGACTGAATTTTTTTTAAAACATATTCTACCATAATCTCCAATTGGTAGTATTACTTTTTAGATTGAACTTTTTTTGGCCAATCGAAAAATAAAAAACTGCTTTTTTTCCAAGATTTCAGTAGGGACCTCCCTTAAAGATGGTACGATGAAAATATTAGTTTGAAAGTTGAACAAAGAAATCTTGTTTCTTGTAAATAAAAAATTGAATTTTGTCAGAAATTTTGTAACCAACAACTTTTATTTGAAACATTTTTCGATATTTCAAACTTTTCTAGTAGTAAAATTTGTTTTTTTAGTAAAAACTTCAAACCCGTTTTTCTCAGAACTATATTTTTGGCAACGTGTCGTAAGGTTTTGGGAGCACCGTTGCTCCGATTTGACTCATTTAGGGCTCATTTTTTTCAGAAAACAAATCCTCATCGCATGAACGAGGGAAATTTAAACAAAAAATTTCCAGACAAAGTTATCAGCAAAAGAGTGACCAGATTTTTGCTAAATTTCGATAACTGACCATAACTTATCACAGGATTTTTTTAAATCAATTCCCTACGTTCATGCGATGAAGAATTGCTCTCCGAAGAAAATGAGACGTCAAAAGACATAATCGGATCAACCGTGTGCCTGAAACCTTACGACAAGTGATTTTCAGACAAGTGATTTTCTTGATGTATTATGAACTTTGGTTAAGATATAAATGATTTTTGGAGTATGTAGAATTTTTTGAATCAAGCTGTACTGGTCCCCTTAAATGGGAAATTTCAAACGGCTACCGACACCTCTAAAAATTTAAATAAAAATTTTTCCTATTGAGGGGATTTTTTTCTCACTAAATAGATCCTTTTAAGACCATAGATTCGATAGGTTAGTTTTTTTGGATCACCCTAATGTACAGTAATGTTCATTAATGGGTGCCCAGTGGCTTACTTTTTTTTCTGGGAACGAGTCTCCTTTCTGGTATTTTTTATGTGCCTATGGCCGGCGAAGCAGTCGACAGGAGAGCTTGGGAAACCACGACGAAGCCTCCCGCCGCTGTCATTCCGCATTCGCATAACCTCTTAGTTCGCGAGAGCACAAATAATTTTAATAATTAATTGAAATTGAATTAATTTTTCCCTCATAATGTTCCGCATTCAAGACTCGATGGATGTGAAATATTTTATATAGTTTAGCATATTACGGAGAGCCTAATGCCCGGAGCTTTTCCTAACCAATAAATATAATGCCGGGAACAAGAAGCTGCGTCCCAAGCTTGAAGTCTGGTTTGAGAATGAGAATCCACCCCCTGTATCGATTATCAAAATCTGCGTCTCAAGCTTAAAGTCTGGTTTGAGAATGAGAATCTAACCCTTGTATCGATTATCAAAATTCTATTTATTGGTTAGGAAAAACTCCGGGCATTAGGCTCTCCGTAATGTGCTAAACTATATAAAATATTTCACATCCATCGAGTCTTCAATACGGAACAATATGCGGGAAAAATTAATTTAATTTAAATTAATTATTAAAATTATTTGTGCTCTCGCGAACTTAGAGGTTATGCGTTGTGACGTTGCATTTTGCAACCGTCACAGTAACACCCCAAACGGGCAACGACGTGAAGACAGACAGCTCCAGGAAGTATGCCGAAACCAGGTCGTAGTTTATTTAATTATATTTAGCTCTTTCTTATCATTATTATTACCGTCTTTCTGATTATTTCTCCAATATTTTCAAATTCTTCGGAATTCTGGCTTATTGTTAATATTATTTTCCCGCAACCTGTCTCATTCTCGTGTGAACATTTTTTATGTAAAATACGGAACTCGGAAGGGCTACGCCAGGACGTCGTGGGATGACCATCGACGCCGAAACGAAGCTCTTCCCGAGCAACAACGACGACTCTCTCGTTTGACTTCTGGCCGTGGATGCCGCAGGAGCGGTTGAACAAGGATGACTCTAAGAGTCGCTCTCCCGTTTCCCGACGACTATCCCGCCTGGCGCTGGACCACCATCGTCAACGACTTCCAGAAGTCTCGGCAACGGTTGAATAAAGCAAGGTGAAAACACCAAAGTAGCCGCACGCTTCCCGTTGCCGAGGGCTTATCGACCTGGACTACACCATCGACTATCTTGCGAGTCCCGAGGAAGAAGATGCAACCACGTGATGCAGACCTGGCTGTAAGTCTTCCACGTCATCAATGGGGAAGTCTGGATGCAGATCCGGGCATTGGGGCATCGACTTCCGCCAGCTCCTCTGACTGGTCTGTTCTTCTCGTTAGAACGCAGTCAGGGTGCACTTCTTCCCGAGAACATCGCCAAGGAGTCCCGAGACGAACGTCAGAATCAGCGGAGAGACGATACCGTCAGAGTCCCGTTACGTCACGATCCCGTTACCGATCGAAGCTGGACAAATTCGCCAAGTGGACTGGACAACGCGTCCACAAACTCATTCCAGCCGGTAAAGGCAAATCTAAGATTTGGCGCCTTTATCCCGATGACGTAGTTTCGTTGTAAAACCGAAATCGTAACACCATGAGGGGATCCCGACTCTATAAAATAGGCTGTAACGCCGGACTCGGCCTACTTCTTCGCTCGTCTGTCTTCACGTCGACACCGAACAACAGTGTACCGTATTCCCGAGTTCCCGAGTTCCCGTTGCTAATTAGAGTCATTTTTGCTATTTAGAATCACTTGCATAATTTAGAGTCATTTTCAGTAGAGTCAGTTTATCGTTTATTACTAAATTATATCGTTCTGCGAACGAGAGTATCGTCTGTAAGCAGGGCCGGATTTAACGTGTAAGGGGCCTGGGGCTACACACATTTTTCGGGGCCCTGCATAGGAATTTCATTCAGTAATCCGTTTTAAAAAAGCCTTCAAATTGTTTTTTCTAATGCAAGTGGCACTTTTGGGGGCCCCTGAGCATGCGGGGCCCGGGGCTATAGCCCCTGTAGCCCCCCCCTAAATCCAGGCCTGTCTGTAAGGTAAGACCTCTTTTGTAGGCACGAGGTAACTCCCGAATCCCGTCTAGTTTATATTTTATTGTATTATTGTGTGGCGCAGGCCACGAGCCTTGGGCTCGTAAGTCTTTGTGACTTCGTCCCGATCAATTTATAGTATTTTTAGTAGTTAAAAACGGATTTCACGAGTTACCCGTGCGAGTAATTATTTGTGGGTTTTCTTTCCTGGCTTAAAGCACGTTGTAGATTTTCTTCTAGTTGCTTTTCTATTTCTATTTCTATTTTCTGATTATATTTTCTGGTAATATTTTCTGGTAATATTAAACCTAAAAAGGTAGCGATCGACCTGTAACCGGCAATTTTCTGGAGAAAGAGCGTAGAAGATAGCATTTGTTAGATTTGTTATTTAGTCTATAAGTTTTCTTAGTGTAAGGCCTTGAATAATTTGCCTGCCTATATTATATCGTATTTTCCCGTATATTTTCTTTGATTGTATTTTCTATGACATTTCTTATGAATATTTTCTGATTGAAGCTGTATTAATTCCCGTTATATCTGAGACACATTTAAAATGATTTGATATTGTTAGTTTATTAATTCCCGTAAAATACGGTGTACCGTTCAATAGTTCCCGAATTAATTCCCGTAAAAGTACGGTGTATCGTGGGACGCTGTCATTTACCCGAAACGTCATTTACCCGAATCGCCAAATACCCGAATCGCCAAATACCCGAACTACCAAATGCCCGAATCGCCAAATACCCGAATCGTCAACTACCCGAATCGCCAAATACCCGAATCGCCATTTACCCGAATCGCCATTTACCCGAATGCGACAAGGCTGGTTTCCAAGAGGGGGTATCCGAGCGACCGCGACAGTTATTTGAATTATTACAAATAAATATAAGTTCTGTTCCTCGATGGCATATGCATATTGTGTATTTGTGGATATAACTATTGTTGTACGCCGGAATACATTTCTCTTCGATTTACCATAACAAGATTGAGATTCTTTAATATTATGGAATAGAATACGACAACTCAATAATCAGAATATAGTTATTAATTATGAAATTAACACTCAGACTTGGTAATATAATTTCAGAAAGAACTCAATCAATACCGTCGAGTCTATTTTAACACGCTCAATCAGAGGCTAATTTATTTAAATAAAACAAGAACAAAGAAAATACAATCGAGTCAGTGGTCTGACGTACATACATAGGTATACAAACGATTATGAGGTCTTATCCGAATAGAGGTTATCAACACTCCGAATACAAAAGATCTATCGGAGATGAATCTATCTTAAAATTAAGGTTGTAATCGGTTTTTTGACTCATCTCCGTAGCCACGGGACTGACAAAAATTTTGTAGGGAATATTTTTATAGCTTATATAATTATCTATGACTTTTATTCATAACTTACTCGCCTGCGATCGATAATAAGAAAGTGAGGAGCAGAAAAAGATTAATAAGTGGATGAATTAATTTTGTTTCGAGTTTGTAGTATTTTATTTCATTGTGATATTATTATGCGTAGAGATATTCTTGACCGTGAGGATGTAGAAGGGAAGGACGAAATCTCGGGTGTAGACGGTCAGATGAGAATAAAATCTTTTATTATAATGACGTTTCGGTCGAAGCATGGTCGACCATCGGCATACTCTGTGAAGTCACAGCAATAATTGTAAAATATGCCTAACCAAAAACATATGAAAACCTAAGTATATACGTACTATTAAAAAATGCAATAAAAATTTGTAGATTACTGGGTTTGTAGGAGAAAATGATGAAATAGCAATTATACATGAGAATGGACGTAGGATATTATTATGTTTTAAATAATTATCTTTTGTTTTAGCCAGCATAATATGAACATTTAACTCTTTTCCACACCACCGTCGAGGTAAAGTTAAAGGCGCGTTTTTTTTTTTGTGGTATCCCCTATAGGCCTAATCCACGAGTATTCTTTACGAAACTACTCAATTCTCCTTCGTTTTGAAGGGCCGGATCGCAGGTCATTTCCGGTAGGAACGTCTTCATCGATGAAACTCACAGGTAACTGGTCAGCTCTCCATTGTAACGATTCGCTGCGGAAATTTTTCAACATTTACAGATTGCAGCAGCAAACGTATTTTTATAGTAATCACGTATTCCATTCTAGGGCTCGCTGTACCCATACAGCACACTATAGATACTCATTATAAATATTGTTTCTCAATGTGGCGTGAATAATTACAAGACATGAGATCTATATCTTGTGTACAAGATCGTTAAGAAGCCTTTCCGACAATGTTCTTCACAAATTCGGTAAACACCAATGAAAATATTCACAAAAATCTCCACACTACTAAAAGTAATCACCAAATATTTAGTCAATACTCCGGAATCGTGGACATATGATCGTTTTTAAACCATTCGTCATGAATATCTATCATTCTATCCGGTGAATTATAAATCTTTGAAACATATTTCACGAATGAGATGAATATAGAGCGCTGTGTGGGTAGCGTACACTAGAATTTATAATATAGGATCTCTGGCTCGTAACATATTCTTACCGGTTGACCATCGATTCTTTCCCAGGAATCCTCGTTCGATGCTTCAAAAAGCTGCATTTAATTGGCTGCGGTGGTCAAATTCAGGATGCGCCTGCTGTACTGTGGATTGTATCGGCCGCAAAGGCCGCCTGTGACTGTGTACTCGAACGGCCGCAAAGGCCGCGAGTGATACGTATTCGATCGGCCGCAAAGGCCGCGAATAATCACTTGCGATGTCTTCCACTGGTTAGACAGGCATCTCAGGAACTCTCCTACATTTTTGTCATCTGAAAACATTTTTCAATTAATGTCAGAATTAACTGATTCGCAATTGCGTTATAGTAATGCACTGTAGTGTTCAAATATAGTATTGTTCAGAATACAAGTCGCAGGATTTTTTTTATCAGATACCAGATATGAGTCGACTTTCATGACAAAATTTCTATCGCAACGGTATATTCATTTATAAATTTATAAATTTCATTTTTTCACTACATTCATTAGGTACTTAGACCTAGACTGAAATATTTTGCATAGAAAATCATATTTGATTCGCATAGGAATTGATTTTCTAGATACATTTATCAATGAGACTCAGGTAAATTCAAAAGTGTAAAAAACCATCGACTTATATTCGGAACAATACATGTTCCTACAGTAGTGTCTGGATTGGGAAAGAAAGGAATCGAGAATATAGACCGTTTTGTCCCAAGCCGGAATGTATAGGTATACCTGCGCAGGTGATGATCGCTTAGAGTTCGGTGTTTTTTGTTCTCTCTTTTATCCTCAGAGATATCATCGTAGAGGCTCGGTAGAAACGAATCGTCGCTTCGGTCAAGAATTTTCTTGGTTCTTCGACACTTCGGCAATGTGGATCCCCATCATTGTCGGGAAAGCTGTTCAAGCTTGTGGCATGTTCGCTCTTCGGAAGTCAGTTGCCGGCAGGTTACAGTATGGGCATCTGACTTGCCCGAACAGAGGGTTGTCTCCATCTTGGTAGTCCCGCGCTGTGCGAAGGATGTTGTTTGCACACATGCTGCACAGAACCAGATGGAAGCAGGGCAAACTCAAGCAGGTACTCGGCGATTCCTGGCATACGCAGCACACCGCGTGGTAACCATTGATGGCATCGGGAGGCAAATCTGCGCGTTGAACGCCACGCGGGATAGGAATAGGACCGGGTTCGTTATCTAGGATACAATGGAAGAGAGGTTAGTTGAAGGGATTTTCGATGCTGTAATTTAAAAGCTCGGACATGTATACGAGAAACATATACCTTCCTCGTCATCTGAAATGACTATTCTTTCTGCTTCTAGGGCAGGTTCGTCTGAAAGCATACATTATGACTGTAATTGATCGCACGTGATCTCTGATGCCCATTCGTCACACTAGCGTGGGCAATTTTTGACTATCATTGACAAAATTTCAACTTCTTTCGATTACGTACCCTGTTCGATCACATTGACCCTGAAGTCCACGTCCGCGTCGTCCAGGTCAGGTACATCTGAAAGTATACATTAGGATTAATTGCCAATATTGGTTGTTACAGATCATCGGAAAAGCAGTATTCGTTGCGAATGGCTGCGAACGATAGTTGCGAACGAGAGTGTCTGTAAGTTTCGATGAATGCCGATAACAATCTTTGTGAATGATCATGTTATATTGTTAATAATAATAATAATGGTTATTTTACCAGGTACAACAGGTGCATCGTCAGCAATCACAGCTTCGATCTGCATAGGGATCTCAGCCACAGCTTCGATCAGCTCCGGATCTTCCAGATCGTCGGCGACTCTGCCTGCGTGCCCCAGATTATTGACGAGGTTGTTAACGAAATTTGACGCCTGTTCGACAAATTCGGCGGTCGTTATCCTGCCGTCCGTTAACTTCTCCCACGCAGTCAGAATGTGTCGGTTGTTCAGAACGTAGGCCATCTTCGGTGTCCGTGTGACACGTCTTCCTTGCTGCAGTGACAGTAAGTCACCGTGAGCCGCAGATTGGACGCCGATCAGTTTTCCTAATCAAAACGAATGATGTATGTATTAACTACCGTATATAATTGAAAATAGATTAGATATTTATAGTTTAGAGAAAAATAATTAGGTCATATTATTTCATTTTTCAATCGAACAAATATTAAAGTTGATACAACGGATTGAAAACTTTAACATTGTGACGTCACCCATGTTAAGATATATCTCTATATTACGAAAACTGGAATATTCAAATACCTATAACTTTCGTAATTATGATTTTTAACGAATAAAAAAAAAATACGACCTAATTATTTTTTCGCACTCTACATTAACCGCATGTGAAAAAAAAAATTCCATTCAAATACCCAATTCGTTTCATGGATAGGTACAAGCACTTACGAGTGAAGTCCCAGATATTCGGGTGCGGCGCAATCTTGTTCAGCAGCACCTTGTGGTAGGACTCGACGCAGTTGTTCGTGCGACGTAACAGCCCGAAGACCGAGAATAGCGGAGGCGTCACTCGTTGCAACCATTGGCGGTCGTAATAGGCGAAAAAGTCCTCCATGGCGAGTCTGACGCCAGCAGAAGCGGTATTCACTACCATTCGGAATGCTTCCGCTATGCGGTCTGCTGGAAGGAGGGCTAAAGCCATCACTTTCTTGACGACTTTTTTAGCCTCTTCGTTCTCTACGATGTATACAGCCAGTCCCAGACTCCTGGCCTTCCTGTACACAGCCTAAACGAAAACGGAACAGTAATAATTGCTTTATAACTTCCAGGATTCGTCTGCGTAGAGTATTCTAGACAAAGGTAGCGCGCTAAATAGCACAAGATGTATGTACGAAGTAATAATCTAAAAGAAGTCCTCGAACCTGACAATGGTGAAAGAAACACCCGTGTGGCACAGCCTCAGCGTAAACTCCGTTCAGCGAAGCTTGCAGAGCTTTTTCAAAGTCCGTCATGAATGATGTTGGGGCCAAGTCAGGGGCCAACACCGTTCGAAGATGAGTCAGCACAGAGTCGTATGCCGACTGACTTTTGCGTCCCATCAGTGCCCACGCGAAAGGCAATGTCTGCAGAGAATGAGAGAAAGATAAAATTATTAATAATTCAGGTTGACAATTTAACAATGTACGAAAGACCATACACAGGGATGGGCTACAGGATAGAAAAAGCTGAGCTGGTCAAATATTTTTGAACAACCAAAATGCCAAAATGTCCAAAAACGTGAAATAATACATAGTTTCATCTTCAAAGCTTGTAACTGAAATTAAACCTTAGCGCGCCGATATCTAAACATTACTCAAATTGTTGTTGTTTTTTTTTTTTTAATATTTTCAATACAATTTTTACTGTTTATTGTTGATTGTTAATACAACGTTTCTCATTCCAACGTGTTTCTGTCATCTTTTATTATTGATTCCCAATTCTGCTTCAAGTTCTGTCAATTTTTTATTTCATCGTTTTACTATTCTTATACGTTTAATTTATCAAAATTTATGTCAAGTGTGCTTTACTATACTTACATGGTCGTACTTGGTGGCCATGAGGGTCAGCAGCTGATAGGCTCCGTCGATCGCAGGCACAACCTTGAACGTCGCATCAACAAATATCTCCGTACAATCAGATATTTGGCGTATGAAATTGACGTCTCCAAATACGACGGACACCGAGAGGTCTGTCGCGTTGACGGTAGCGCATTGCACCCTGCCTTGATTATACCTCAAGAGCGCATGCCACTGGGGGTCGACGAGAATCTCGCCATACTCCGTCAGGGTGCGGGGAATCGGTGGCTGGATAGTTTTTCTCCAGCGACGCATCGACGACTCCACGCTTGGGTAAGTCACTATGACCGCAGCCTCGGGATGCCTGTAATTTTTAATTTCGCATTATTGAAGACAAACAAGTGCAAAGCTGTCAGTTTTGTCTTTCCAACACAATCTCATTTTTATTCTGTCGGCACTCCGTGGTAAGAATACTAACGACGAAGAATTAGTTAAATAAAGTGTTGAAAATTAAAAAAATGATAATCCACAAACACTTGCAACTGGTGTATATATATATATATAAGTACTCACAGCACACGCAGCTCGTCGTAGATCTCCTTCTGGCTGTCGAAGCGTACCATACAAGCGTGCTTCAGCTCATTTTTGAAGATGGGGACCATTTCCGCGTCGTCTTCAGGCGCGTGCTCGTGTTCCACCGTCAGGTGAAAGACGTCTTCTACGACTTTGCCACGACCCTTGCAGTGGCGCAGACGTGTCTCCTTGCATTTTAGGTAGCTGAAAAAAAAATTTAATGTTCAAATAAGCTGTTTTGAATTGTTTAATTTGACTTCGAATTGATTTCAATCGATCCGAGCAGAGACCCAGCATTGATAAATTGCGTAATCTATTCTCATTTTATGTAATAACTGTACACTCAAGGCTGAATATTAAATCTGAATGATAAATTAATTATGAAATCTGTATTTTCAAAAAATCATCCAAACGCAGCTAAATGAAGCAACGCAGAGTGCTTCAATCATCTTGCGAATTAATCCCAAAAGTTAACCTTTATTCAAATTTGAATAATTCTGAATTATCGAATGCTCCGGAACGGAGGGCAAGTGTATCGTGCTTCGCGCCTCCCAATTCAAAAACAAATAATATTTCTTCCATTTACCAAATAATATTCCCATTTACTGCATTTATGTGCATTAATTTGGTTCGGCTTGTCTGTTAGATTCACATGGTTTGTAACAAGTAGGTCAGCAGAGCGGTCGAGGCGGTTAAAGTTTTGACTCAAACAGACGGTAGTGGGGATGACCGTGCATCCAATCACGTGTCGATAAACGCGATCCAATAGGAAACAAGAAAATCGAAATTGAACCGTGCGCGCGCTTGGCAGCCGAAGAGCACCGCGAAAAAGTTATACCCTTTGTTATTTTCTATGCGATAAAGCCATAAAAAGGATATAACAGCAGAATCCGCGCGGTTATCCAGACACCGGTTACCCCGCGGTTATCCACACTCATATTCTATAGCCTTATATAGTCGATGAAAAGTTATTTTCAGCCAAAGTAATATCATGCAATACATTGTATACATTGTATCGTTATAATCATACAATGTGCGTAGCTTTTATCAATACGTATCTTTGCTCTCGCACATATTCAAATATCCATGTATCGATGAAACTCTGATTCTGTGTTAAATATTATATTATTACATGACATTATTATATTATTATATTCCATATAATGATATGGAAGGGAGACGAAGAAAAAAATAAAATGAGGGACCGTTATGTTTTTCTTGCGGACCTCGCCGTAATCCGAAGATATTAATATTTACAACAAACAGATATTCGATCAAATTCAGATATTCGAGTTTCAAAACGGACAACTTTTGTAGAAAATTCATAGTTTTCTATCAATCGCACGTGGTCTATAATGCATGCATTTTACACACACAGGCTACTGTACTTACGTCGCGGTGTCTGTCCTCTTATCGATAACGTACACGTATCCGTCGTACACGCGGTCTCTGTTATCGGCATTCTCCATCACTCGATTTTCCATAACTTATTATAGGAGAAAACTTATTCTTATAGCTCAATAATTTAATCGTCGTCAGTCAGGACTATTCGGTTCCAGAGCGACGCTTGAACTGATTCTGTTCCACTTTTCAAACATGGCAGAATCGTTGATTGGTGCGGGGATAGTCAAGAGACGAGATGAGGGGAAAACATAAGTTACCCTCCTACGTCTACACATATATATGAATTTTATTCAGAATAATTATTATTTACCGAGATAATAGAATAACAATCAGTTAAAATTTTCTATTAAGCTAAATATAAAACCTCAGTTGTTATTATGTCTCACGATACTATAAAGATATATCAAATATAATATTATATGTTACCACATAATTTCAATCAACAACTTTTTTTCTGCGCGGACATAAATAAAATTCAGCTTATTAGCATCTATATTTTTGAAGTTAATATTTACGACATTTCAATTTTACTAAGACTAAAATTTGATTGAAATTACAATTAAAATTATGTTTATGTACATAGATAATATATACTTTTATTCGTCGTTATTATTTGGTTTATTCTCATGATGAATAATTCAAATCAGAATTATGTCACTACGTATATAATTAAAATTCGTTATTGAAATTATTAATTCTGGCGGTACGTAATAAAAATTGTTTAAATTTTAATTATGTAGTGAAATAAATCTTTTTAAATTTCTATTATGACTTAATTTACTCATAATTGAATTTCACGAATTATTATCATGCGAAATATGAGAAATGAAATTGTGAATTTATTTTTTGTACTGGTTTAAAATAAATTGACTGACATTTTCTTATGTATAGTGGCATAATTTTTATATCTCATTTATTAAAATAGTGTTCAATTAAAATAGTGTATATCACCTCTAAATTATTTTCAATTATTATTATGTCGTGCAAGAGAAGAAAAATATATTTTTCATTCCATAATTAGAAATGAATCTCAAATAATTGTAGTTATGTCACAACGTAATCGTAATTCGTGGTTTTCTGTATCTCTTCTTGTGCATAAGCAGTGCCGTGGCTAGCAATGGCGCCGCCTGGTGCAAGTCTTCCAAGTGGGCGCCCCTTATGTACAGGTTCAAAACAGGGTGTTTAGAATTTTATTTTACTTTTATATTCGTACGGTGGAGTTGTGGAGGAGCGATGAATGCAGAAGAAAGAAGGCGCCGTCGCAACAAAATCATATAATCCGTGATATACACGAATAAAAATGGAATCTTAATTAGAAAAAATTATCAATAAAATTTCATTTTTTTCTGATGACATGACATTTTCGATGACATTCGCCTTTGAGGCGCCCCTTGACTCGAGGCGCCCAGGTGCGACTGCTCCAATGCACCACCCCTAGCCACGGCGCTGTGCATAACCGATTAATTTTATGTCGGGACATGATATGTAGTATTGTATTTTCATTATACAGGGTGCGGCGTTTATAGTGACCCAGGTAATTTTTTCCCAAACGAAGCGAGATACGAAAAAATGTTATATACATTATAGTTTCATGGTTTCGAGGGTGACACAAGGTAGTGTCCTTGAATTTCTTCCAAAGTCGAGGTATCAAGGTCATTGGAGGGTCAACTTTGGTTTATTAAATAGAAATCTATATTTTTATTGGCAGATTCGTATTCTACACGAGAAAATAAGAAACTGTTGTTCCGAACATTTTTTTTTAATCACAATTTTTCATGATAATTACTTTTTTTTTTTGAAAATTCAAATCAAAAATTCAAAAATAATTTTTTTTTCATGAATTTTATCATAATATTATTATTCAATTGTTTGCATCAATTTTAATGTCAATTTAAATTGAAGTTAAGACAAATTTGGAGAAGAAAAAATCAAATTAAGAACCATATAAGAAATACCACGAAGAGTTGACATTAAAAAAAAAAAATTTCAGACATAAGTTTCCTATTTATTCACGTAGAACACGGTTTGGAAAGTAAAAAGCATAAGATAAAAGAATTTGAAAAATTGGTCTAAAAAATTGAAATTGAAAAAAAATATGTTTCCAACAAAAGTTCCTTATTTTTTTATGCAAAATACAGATCTGCAAAAAAAATATAGGTTTCCATTTAAGAAACCAAAGTTGACCTTCAAATGACCTTGATATTTGAACTTTAAAAAAAACTTCAAGGACACTATCTTGTGTCCTCCTCGAAACCATGAAACTAATGTATATAACATTTTTCCGTATCTCGCTTCGTTTGGGAAAAAATTGCCTGGGTTACTATAAACGCCGCACCCTGTATAGGGCTATTCTCGCTCATCCGGGACACTTTTCTGCGCATGAATCACCGATTTTAGTGCCACGCGAGATTTTGGTTCTTGGCCAATCCCTAACAACAAATCCAGAGTCATTGCCCCTAATTTCAACTGGTTCAGAAGTTATTAGATTTAAAAAATATGAAAAAATCAGTTTTCGAGCGCACCGCACTATCTTCAAACGTACGTAGCTTTGGTTCGGGGGGTCCAAAAAATATTTTCAACCGACGCTCTAGAATCAGAAAACTCCCACCTTTCACGCTGTGATATCCAAAATTTTTTAAAAAATATTTTTGCACACGAATTTCACAATTTATTTTGGTTTTTCTCCCTGTGACCAAAGGGCATAATTTTTTTTGATGAAAATTGGACTGTAGGTAGATCTCCATGTACTTAAAAAACCCTGCAATTTTCAAGAGGACGTTATTTTTCCTATTTTTTTGATAATTTTTCAGGCTCTTTTTATAGGCTTTTTTTATTATTTTATTTTTTACTCAAAGAAATCGAAACAAATGATTCCTTTCTTTTCAGGGGACAGGCGTATTTCTTTCACGTGAGGTTGAGACGTATAGAAGAATTGTGAAAAAAAAATGTATAAAAACAAAAAATCGAGAAAGAAATATAATAAAAGCCTATAAACAAAGCCGGAAAAATTATTTAAAAAAAAAAGAAGAATAACGCCCTCTTGAAAATTTCAGGGTCTTTTAAGTACATGGAGATCTACCTACAGTCCAATTTTCATCAAAAAAAATTATGCCCTTTGGTCACAGGACGAAAAACAAAAATAAATTGTGAAATTCGTGTGCAAAAATAATTTTTCCGAAATTTTGGATATCACAGCGTGAACAGTGGGAGTTTTCTGATTCTAGAGCATTGGTTGAAAAAATCTTTTGGACCCCCCGAACCAAAGCTACGTACGTTTGAAGATAGTCCGGTGCGCTCGAAAACTGATTTTTTCATATTTTTGAAATCTACTAACTTCTGAACCAGTTGCAATCAGGGGCTATGACTCTGGATTTGTTCTTAGGGATTGGCCAAGAACCAAAATCTCGCGTGGCACCAAAATCGGTGATTCATGCGCAGAAAAGTGTCCCGGATGAGCGAGAATACCCGCCATATAAATATATAAATTATAGGTACATAATAAAAAATCAACGCTTAGAGCAATTTTTTTTTCCATTTAAAAATAATGAATTATTTTGTATGTTCCGTAAAAACATACTGGGGTTAAATAGTAAAACGGTGTGCCATAATCGTGCTTTGTTTTTCGTTCCTCGGTCGCCTGGGATTTTTCTACAGGCGCGGGTGAATTTGAAATTTTCTACGGTCTCCGATCGACACGATCGACCGCTTATACCTATATAATAACTCCGTTGTGAAAATTCATGTCCCACTACGCGTGTTACAGCCAGGCCTTAAATATTCCGTATTTATCGGTAGGCTGACCAGACCACAGCCAGGTCAGCGATTCTTTTGGAATTGCTACTTAAGGGTGTAGTCTAGTTGAGCAGTTTCAAAAAATTGATTTTTTTTTTATTACATTTTTCGAAAGTATATATATGGAAGAGTATTGTGTTAAATTTTTATGAAGATCCGAATAGTGTAAGTGTATTTTTTTTCAAGTCAAGCGTCACTACCTGACCGCGCGTACCTGAGCTCTCCGCGCGCTCGACGGTTATATCTGCTCTAATCCTCTCTCCGGTCCCTTTTCTTTTCATTGGAGCAGTTGTTCCTATATCTTATACGAATCTCTGTATTCTCTTGCGCAGGCATCGCAGATTAAACTTTCGTCAGATTTTTCACGATTTTTCGATAGACAAAACTTTAAACGCGTTTTTCTCGAAACGACGTTTTCATATGCGCGCCACACGATTTCTCCGAAACCAGTTGACCGATCCTTCTGAAATTTTAACCACATATTCTACACTTGTAGAGTCACAGAATGACCTACGATCAAGTCAAAATAATTATTTTTACTCTATTAAATTCACGAAAAACAGCGGAAAAAACGACTTTTTTTCGAATTTTTGGATTTTTTTAAACCAAATCTACAAAATTCGTTGAAAATTCATATCCGTAGGTTAATCTGTAGCCACTGGCATACCGAATCTGAAAAGCTTTATTCTTTTGGATTCAGGCAAGCCTTTCCCGAGTTAGCGTGTGGCTACCAACTTGCGTTGAAATCGAGGGCTCGCGTTCTTCCACGAATCACATGTATAAAAATGGTCTAAGTTAATGGAAAAAATTTTTTTTTTCGTAGTTCAAGACCTTAATAATCACACCCAACAACTTTCATATTGATATCTTTCCTAGCATGCTCACAAAAAATTAACAAAAATACGCTTTTTTTTTGGGCCTCTCAACTAGACTACACCCTTAATAATTATGAGAACTTTTAATAATCATCAACATTTCACAATCTGCACTTTCGACTCAAATTCGAATTTTTCGACGCGTGGGTCACAAATTTTGTTGCCACGTGGGAGTTTGGTTCTTGGGTAACCGCTGACAACCTATCTAGACTCAATTCCCCCCCGGATATCATAACTGGTTCAGGATCAGTTGTTCGATTTGAAAAATATGAAACAATACGCACGATCTTCAGATGTACGTATCTTTCGTTTGGGGAATCAGAAAAATATTTGCAACCAGTGCTGATTAGAATCAGAAAACTCACCTTTAACGTCGTGAGGTTCAAAATTTTCATTAAAATATTTTTGCCCAAAATTTTTTAAATATAAGTATTTTTGTTTTTTGCCCTGTTACTGAAGGACAAATTTTTTTTTACCAAGAATTGCACTGAAGGTAAAGAGACCCTACAATGTTTTTGTTTTATTTAAATTTATTTTTGACTAACTCTTTTCCTCTTGCAATTTTTCAGTACGTACCAGCCTGCCGCGTGAAAAATATCCATGTACTTCGAAAATGAAGAAATTGGAACGAAAGATTTCAGTCTTTCTGGTGAAATACGAGATGAGAGTCCAATTGATTAATATTCTACGAGAAAGGCTCAACATTATATTAAAAATAATAATAATTAGAGAGAGGACTGAAAAAAACGCGGTCCCGAAAATTGCAGAATGTACTTAGTACATGTAAATCTACCTTCAATACAATATACTTCGAAGAAAAAAGATATGCCCTTTGGTCACAGGCAAAAAAAAAAATATATATTGCAAAATTTGTGGGCAAAAATAGCGAGTTCGGGGCACTCATCCATCCTAGGTACGCTCCTGCCGTGGATAAAGAAGGGTAGGAAGCATATCCTGCGAAAGCTCTAACGGCAGTATTAATTTAAATTTCCGATCAGTTGAAAAGGGGAAAAATATCACAAAATTAATATCTCTGCAAACTACTAACATAAAAAAACAATAGAAATTGCCAATTGCTTCGTTATAATAAGTTCGGAGCAACCGATCGTTTGTGCGTTGCACTTACATGCGCAGCTTTGAATCGCGCAGTGACTGTAGTAGGCCCGCGATTCGCTCGAATTAGTCAAAACAATTGAAAAATTGATGCGATATCCTGCAAGATTCATTTATTTATAACAAATTAGTCAAAACAAATGATATTTGAAAACAAGGCATTCTTTTCAGAATTATCTCAATTAGCAGCCATTTAAAGTTTTTCGCAGCCAAATGTAAGTACTATCGCAATAAATTGCATATTATTGGTATTGTTGCATATTATTATTGGTATAATTGCATACTACGGCTGTAAGCCTACGAATGTTGAAGAATGATGCTACGTCCGTCATAAAGTGTCCGAATTGCCATTATTTTAATCCTAATACAGCGATATAATAGCTTTTATACTTTTTTATACTATTAAGCTTCTTACAAAGCTTTAAGTTAAAATTCATAACTTGAAATGATAATACTGAAGGTGTTTCATTGTTAACTATTTTCAAATCTCAAAAAAATAATTATTTCAAATTTAATAAGATACTTTCGGAGAAAAAATGATTATACCCAAAAATTAACTTAGATCGTGTAGAGGCACGTGTTGTTTTGAATTGAAAAAAAAAAATTCCCAGTGTTGTTTCATCAAAAAGAAGCTTTCTAGGGGGCGTCGCAAAAAATTTAATTCTTAACGACCACCCTAATATATATATGATAGCTTTCGATGATTGAAAAATATATATCAATCCTCAGATTTTGATCTCAATCCGTCGTCACGTTATAAATTTCCAAAAAACGAACTGAATTATGCATGTGTTTACCTCCAATTAATTATAACTCCGTTAAAAAAACGTACGCACACAGATGAGCATTTTTTTTTTAATTGTCATGGCTTTTACTGTAAGATAAGAATACGTAGGTAGAACAATATATTATATAACGTATTTTTACACGTATTCATTTATTGTAAACAATAACACCGAATTTAAAAAATTCTATTTTGCAAATGGAGTTTGCAATTAACTCTAGATTCAGTTATCTTCTTCGCTAACTTAATATGCAGAACATAGATAGTAGATTTTATATTTTTCATATTCACCTAATGTATGAAAATGATTTTTAAGTGTAACACCTCTCTGTTTTCAGATTCGAATATCAATATGGGTAACTCATCAACTTCACAGGGCAAGGCGGCTGCAGAGCTTGATGGTGAGATTGCATATATATGACTATATTTATTGCTGAGGTTTACTTATGTGTTAGGGAAAGCTTGCCAAGAATGTTGTAAATTGTACTATATATAGTACGTTTTCTAATTCATCGCTTGAAATTTTCCGCATCAAACAAAAAAGATCTAGAAACCAGGATTGTGGCCATCGAAACGGCCAGGCGAGAGGAGGAGAGAGGGAGAGTTGAAAAAGAAAGAAAAATTAGGGAGGAAGAGATGATTGAGCAGGAGGTGACGAAGAGGGTGAAGGAGATGGAGCAGGAAAAGAAGAATGAAAAGAAGGAAGAAGTGGAAAAGAAGGAAGAGGAAATGAAGGGCGACGTTTGGTCGAGATTGGGAACGCGACCAAAACAGAAGACGAGGGCTGGGAGGGTGAAGGAGATGGAGCAGGAAAAGCAGAATGAAAAGAAGGAAGAAGTGGAAAAGAAGGAAGAGGAAATGGAGGGCGACGTTTGGTCCAGGTTGGGGACGCGACCAAGACGGAAGACAAGGGCTGGCCGAGGAAAAGCGGCGCGAGATGAACGGTAGGTAGATCTACTGTTGAAGGTAGATGGTTGTAGAATGAGCCATAATGTATACAAAAATTATAAATAATTGAATTTCATCTATTCAAGTTTTCAAAGTAAACGCACTCCATTTGCCCTTAATGGGGGTATACATTTATGTAATAGTTGAAGTTGGTTTGGTGAACTTTCACTCCCGATGATACTGGATACTGTGACGGACGCGGTATGGTTGTTTAATCCGAGCGGTTGATTAATAACAAGTTATTAACGATGGTAGTGTCGCGTCACAGACTGAATAAAAAATTATAAAATAGATTTATCTCGCGATAAACCGGTAAATGGGATTCGTTTGCCACTAGTCCTATACAGGTCTCAATTTCAATAGTTTAACTGTGGAGGCTAATTAATTAATAATTAGGATGGTTGTTTAAAATAAATGGTGAGAAGAATTAACTGGTAAAAACGATACTATATTCTTGAATGAAAGTAATACTGAGCCCAGTTCAAACGTCTGACAACGGGTATCGGTTTGAACGTAAAACAAATGTTATATGATATAATAAATGAATCTCCCTATGCCGACGTGGGGATCGTAGAGGCTGGTCCCTTATCAATTGACGGGTGTTTAATTATAAGCTAACGTTAAAGCAACAATATAACGCACGAGTGCGGAGAAATATACCCTGATCAACGATACCCACGTTAACATACAGCACAATATAAGAGTTGTCATGTACTCGAACCACGATCGGATTCTTGGAACTCTCTCTCTCTCTTTCTAACTTTATGTTTTAAGTGGTATTGGTAACTATGGTATTTAATTTAAGATGCACCAATATGCTTATAACTACTTATTAGTCTATAGAATCATAAATTGGTCTCCGCGTTATACGGTCGGGCCGATTACATACACATGCATATATGTATATCAACACAAGATGACCGTATAATGCGACCCTTCTTTATAGATTCTCTTTCTATAACTGTAATGCCAGGATAGAAAGATCCCGGCCGTGAATAGGGCAAAAATTGAGAATATGGAGATCGATATGATCTCTATATAGAGTGAACTGTAAAATAACGGAATTTTGATTAGACTGAAGGTCGAATTAACAAGTGATTAGAATGCCACCAATTCGTATGTGACGATTACAAGAATTCTGGATAATATAGTAATAATTTTGATGATACGGAAATAATGGTATGAGCAAGACGTCGACACTTAGCTTTCGTTGACTTGGCGTGATGTGCGTCTACAAGATTGGCAATCGGTCGGGCGCCCTCACCTTCGCAGAGACCCCGATTAACTCGTCGTTTTAGTGTTCAAATGTTTTCAAATGTTTATAGCTCTCACTGAATTTAATTGTCTGATTGATGAATGTCTCTTAATACTACAAAGATTCAAAATGAATCTAAGGCGGAAGGCTTTTAAATGAAGAATTAAAATAGAGTTTGTGTCCTTGCACTGAATTTAATCTAGGTGATAACCAGAACCCCAGACTACTGGTTTATATCTTGGTTATTTGAGTTTTTAACGAATACTGAGTCTTTTACACTACCACTGATCTGATGAAGAAAAGATTGAATGTAACTCTTTGCTCTAATTAGTATACGGATCAATGCGTCCACACACCTCGTGACTTGACAGACGAAAGACATTAATTCAAGTTCAGAGTTGACGAGGTGCCCGCGATTGCAAGAAACCTGCATTTCCCCCGCGAGTTAATTAGCCAATTAGGGCCCTACTTTGCATCTCATTAGAGCCTGGTTGGCTCGGGACCCGCCCAAGCTAGGTGTAGGTGGTGGGGTCCCGAGTCACTCGACGCGGTCCCATCCCCTACTCCGTCTTGCTCATACTCTACTTATTCTAGCTTATTGTATTTAATTTTAAAATAATAGTATCCTCTTATTCGGGCTTTCCGTTCATCCGTCCATCCCTTAAGTTATGTTATGATCCATTATATTCTAGGTTTATATGACCTAATTGTTACGGGGGTTCCTTTAGGAATTCGGACTTGACACGAATCGTTTGTTCGTCTTCTAAATCATGCTATATGCTACCAATTTGGTAGCTGCTATTGTTGGCTGCTATTATTCCTTCGTTTTATTTCCCTAACCTAAATAAAATTAGAATCAGAGAGAAGAGTGTTAGGTAATTCGCATTTATGCCTTCTATACCTGTGTGGAAACGAGGGGTCAGCAAGTTTAACGTCGCCTCGCCTCGTTCCACAGGACATCGGTTATTGAAACTATGCAGATCTCCGCTATCGTCATCTACGTGACTTTTGACGCCTTTAAGAGAGATCGGATATTTATTACAGTATTGTATTCCTTGGCGAGGTTTGGTATCTGTTCTGGGACACGTTCCCCGTGTAACCCAAAACTTTATTTTACTTTACTTTACTTTTGCTGATTTACTGTAACTTACTCTACTGATTCTAAATAATCGATGAAAGAATTTATGAGATTAAACCGCCAATAAAACATACTAAGTAGTTGCGTGAAGCAATTTAGATCAATGTGAATTGCGTTCGTAACAATACTCTATGACAAACTAGTCTTTCGCAGCACGTGATGAAAAGTTCTGTGCCAAGAAAAAGTTAACCAAATAACAAACTCCGTTTTAGCGGGGTTACATTCAAAGCACAGATTTGAATTTCACGCCGATTACCTTTTTTCCACAATTTATTGTCAAAGAAATCACATAATAAGCCGCTTAACTGCAGTTGTGTCACAGGAAATCTTTCCAAGTCAAAATCATGAGCAGGCATGTGACAGTGTCTCGCTCTCTGTAGTAGCTGAAATTCGATTTTGTCCAATGATTCTGATATACCAATTGACCCATTTTAACACCGTGCAACATTTAATTTCCATATCTAAATGAACAAATATTCTTTTAGTTACAGGTGGTCGGCGAGGCGATGAGTCGTAAGTGATAAGGCTATTATATTATATTATTATATTATAAATATATATAGCTATATTTTAATAAATATTTTAAATGAAAAATTGTTTATTATTTATTCCGAACATAAGAATACATAAGAATATTATGGCAATAGAATGCGATAATATCCTAGCAAAAAACTTGTAGGAACATAAAGAAAAATGAAATCTAAGTCCTGCGCCACACACGATGCAAGCAATAGGTTTAACCTTAGTCTATTTATTTCATGATACATTGCTATTCAAATCAAGGCATACTTTTTTTTAGTGATTTTAACAATAATTGCTATTAATACATATATGTGCCTCACGCTGTATCAGCTGCAAATCTCTTTGTAAGTTGCCTTTTGTAAGATTCTTTGAGTTTCCATACTTCTCACATACCCCCAAACTCATTGTAAACAGACAATTAACAGCTGCTTGCGGCTGAATACTTATAATAGGTCCCGAACAACCTGTAATCATATAAAATGAAAACAAATAACAAACGCATTATAATTCTGAATAACAAAAGTTCAATTAGACAAGCTTAATAATATACGAGAATGAATAGGCAGTGACACCCAGGTTTACTTCGCTCGATTTTCCATGGGCTCAACTACTTATTGCTAATATTATTCTCAAGCTAATCAGGAATCAGTCAGTATTGTATGAGCCAATTTAGCGAATTTTATAGTTAGATAATTATACGTTTTAGGTTCAAAAGCATGTAAATTCATCGAATGATTCCTCGATCATATTTCAATTCACTTTAACTCGGATCCATACGCTGTTTAAGATGTGGACCAGCCTACAGCATCCGATAGCTTACGAAAACTTCGTTTCGCTTCTCTTCGCTTCCGCCTAGTATGCGTTGACCTTAATTGTGTACTCTATTTCAACAACAGAGTAGCAGCATGGTGATTTTAGAACGTTCAAATCCGGCTACAGTTATCAAAGCAGCTACGTGTTCGCACGCTAATTCAGAGGATGATCCGACGTCATGATTGCTCAGTAAGTTTCGCAGTTGTGATACTATTGTCAACTGAGCACCGCCCACACTTTTCAATCCTACACCGTGAAGCAACGACATTTTCCAGAGCCTCAGGCTTACGATGCACAGATTGATGCCATGTTTTCTGAAAATATAAATACAGATTATAGCAAGAGGTAGTTTAAAGATCGTAAAATTTCATCAAATATTTTTGCCTACCCGGAACCACCAGTGATGTAAGACAGAGATTTTAAAACTTTGTAATAATAGAGCCTCTCAGCAATTAACATTCCACCTCAACAGAGAAGAATTGGACAGCCAGCCAGTTCATTATCATCAGCTGTAGAATGAGCAGGTGTATTTGTGACTTGCTGTCGTCCTAATCCACCATCAACAGTACGCTAACAGTAAAATAAAATCGAGGTATCAATTTTAGGAACGTAACGATATTATGTAGTATATGAATTATAGTCAAATAAATGAATGAATACCTGTAGATGCTCTATTCTATCGGCTAGTTGTTGATTTCGATTGGATTCTCCTCCCCCTTAAGAAATTCCACAAAAACCCATTGAAAGACGAATACGGCCACCAAACAGACAATAAATTGCCATTGCAGGGAGGAAGATATATAGCAGAATTGTCATAATCCACCTCAAGAGGTTTTCTGTAATAAAATAAATAAGTTACTGGATTTCATTAAATTTCAGATGGTAAAAAAAGATTCCCATTTTATCTTTGATTCTTTCAATCTTCACCAATAGCATCTTCTATGAAGAGGCTGTAAAAAGATCCAATTTGTGCTATTGTTCCGATAATGATTTTACGAAACCAAACTATTTTCTGCATCTTATATGTGGTAATGTGTGTTGAACTTGTTGGTAACTTGTTGTTACCTTCATAAGCCGTGAGCAAATCATAAAGTAAACCACGAGCATCCCAACTCCAAGGGAAACGATACTCACTTTACCTGCAGCGCTCCAATTCATATAGTTGATCGATATGAGTGTGACTGCTATCGTGAGAGCCGGTATGCTGGTTTCCCTCTTCAACACGATCTTTATTGTTTATATAAAATGCCTGTATCAATTGGAATTCCAGCTTTTTGTACAGCTCTGAAGTATAAAATCTGATATTATAATATCATTCTTGGAGCATAGATTATTTGTAGAAATCATTACAGAATATTTATTCAGTCAGGTTCATAGACTTAATATAATTGAAAATAAAAAAATTCTGTACTTAAATTACGATTATGTTGTGACATGATTACAATAATTTGAGATTCATTTCTTGGAATGAAAAAGATATTTTTCTTCTCTTGTACGACATAATAATAATTGTAAATAATTTAGAGATGATAATATACACTATTTTCATTGAACACTATTATAATAAAAAATATTAAAATTATGCCACTACATGAAATTCAATTATGAGTAAATTAAGTCATAATAGAAATTTAAAAAGATTTATTTCACTACATAATTAAAATTTAAACAATTTTTATTACGTACCGCCAGAATTAATAATTTCAATAACGAATTTTAATTATATACGTAGTGACATAATTCTGATTTGAATTATTCATCATGAGAATAAACCAAATAATAACGACGAATAAAAGTATATATTATCTATGTACATAAACATAATTTTAATTGTAATTTCAATCAAATTTTAGTCTTAGTAAAATTGAAATGTCGTAAATATTAACTTCAAAAATATAGATGCTAATAAGCTGAATTTTATTTATGTCCGCGCAGAAAAAAAGTTGTTGATTGAAATTATGTGGTAACATATAATATTATATTTGATATATCTTTATAGTATCGTGAGACATAATAACAACTGAGGTTTTATATTTAGCTTAATAGAAAATTTTAACTGATTGTTATTCTATTATCTCGGTAAATAATAATTATTCTGAATAAAATTCATATATATGTGTAGACGTAGGAGGGTAACTTATGTTTTCCCCTCATCTCGTCTCTTGACTATCCCCGCACCAATCAACGATTCTGCCATGTTTGAAAAGTGGAACAGAATCAGTTCAAGCGTCGCTCTGGAACCGAATAGTCCTGACTGACGACGATTAAATTATTGAGCTATAAGAATAAGTTTTCTCCTATAATAAGTTATGGAAAATCGAGTGATGGAGAATGCCGATAACAGAGACCGCGTGTACGACGGATACGTGTACGTTATCGATAAGAGGACAGACACCGCGACGTAAGTACAGTAGCCTGTGTGTGTAAAATGCATGCATTATAGACCACGTGCGATTGATAGAAAACTATGAATTTTCTACAAAAGTTGTCCGTTTTGAAACTCGAATATCTGAATTTGATCGAATATCTGTTTGTTGTAAATATTAATATCTTCGGATTACGGCGAGGTCCGCAAGAAAAACATAACGGTCCCTCATTTTATTTTTTTCTTCGTCTCCCTTCCATATCATTATATGGAATATAATAATATAATAATGTCATGTAATAATATAATATTTAACACAGAATCAGAGTTTCATCGATACATGGATATTTGAATATGTGCGAGAGCAAAGATACGTATTGATAAAAGCTACGCACATTGTATGATTATAACGATACAATGTATACAATGTATTGCATGATATTACTTTGGCTGAAAATAACTTTTCATCGACTATATAAGGCTATAGAATATGAGTGTGGATAACCGCGGGGTAACCGGTGTCTGGATAACCGCGCGGATTCTGCTGTTATATCCTTTTTATGGCTTTATCGCATAGAAAATAACAAAGGGTATAACTTTTTCGCGGTGCTCTTCGGCTGCCAAGCGCGCGCACGGTTCAATTTCGATTTTCTTGTTTCCTATTGGATCGCGTTTATCGACACGTGATTGGATGCACGGTCATCCCCACTACCGTCTGTTTGAGTCAAAACTTTAACCGCCTCGACCGCTCTGCTGACCTACTTGTTACAAACCATGTGAATCTAACAGACAAGCCGAACCAAATTAATGCACATAAATGCAGTAAATGGGAATATTATTTGGTAAATGGAAGAAATATTATTTGTTTTTGAATTGGGAGGCGCGAAGCACGATACACTTGCCCTCCGTTCCGGAGCATTCGATAATTCAGAATTATTCAAATTTGAATAAAGGTTAACTTTTGGGATTAATTCGCAAGATGATTGAAGCACTCTGCGTTGCTTCATTTAGCTGCGTTTGGATGATTTTTTGAAAATACAGATTTCATAATTAATTTATCATTCAGATTTAATATTCAGCCTTGAGTGTACAGTTATTACATAAAATGAGAATAGATTACGCAATTTATCAATGCTGGGTCTCTGCTCGGATCGATTGAAATCAATTCGAAGTCAAATTAAACAATTCAAAACAGCTTATTTGAACATTAAATTTTTTTTTCAGCTACCTAAAATGCAAGGAGACACGTCTGCGCCACTGCAAGGGTCGTGGCAAAGTCGTAGAAGACGTCTTTCACCTGACGGTGGAACACGAGCACGCGCCTGAAGACGACGCGGAAATGGTCCCCATCTTCAAAAATGAGCTGAAGCACGCTTGTATGGTACGCTTCGACAGCCAGAAGGAGATCTACGACGAGCTGCGTGTGCTGTGAGTACTTATATATATATATATACACCAGTTGCAAGTGTTTGTGGATTATCATTTTTTTAATTTTCAACACTTTATTTAACTAATTCTTCGTCGTTAGTATTCTTACCACGGAGTGCCGACGGAATAAAAATGAGATTGTGTTGGAAAGACAAAACTGACAGCTTTGCACTTGTTTGTCTTCAATAATGCGAAATTAAAAATTACAGGCATCCCGAGGCTGCGGTCATAGTGACTTACCCAAGCGTGGAGTCGTCGATGCGTCGCTGGAGAAAAACTATCCAGCCACCGATTCCCCGCACCCTGACGGAGTATGGCGAGATTCTCGTCGACCCCCAGTGGCATGCGCTCTTGAGGTATAATCAAGGCAGGGTGCAATGCGCTACCGTCAACGCGACAGACCTCTCGGTGTCCGTCGTATTTGGAGACGTCAATTTCATACGCCAAATATCTGATTGTACGGAGATATTTGTTGATGCGACGTTCAAGGTTGTGCCTGCGATCGACGGAGCCTATCAGCTGCTGACCCTCATGGCCACCAAGTACGACCATGTAAGTATAGTAAAGCACACTTGACATAAATTTTGATAAATTAAACGTATAAGAATAGTAAAACGATGAAATAAAAAATTGACAGAACTTGAAGCAGAATTGGGAATCAATAATAAAAGATGACAGAAACACGTTGGAATGAGAAACGTTGTATTAACAATCAACAATAAACAGTAAAAATTGTATTGAAAATATTAAAAAAAAAAAAACAACAACAATTTGAGTAATGTTTAGATATCGGCGCGCTAAGGTTTAATTTCAGTTACAAGCTTTGAAGATGAAACTATGTATTATTTCACGTTTTTGGACATTTTGGCATTTTGGTTGTTCAAAAATATTTGACCAGCTCAGCTTTTTCTATCCTGTAGCCCATCCCTGTGTATGGTCTTTCGTACATTGTTAAATTGTCAACCTGAATTATTAATAATTTTATCTTTCTCTCATTCTCTGCAGACATTGCCTTTCGCGTGGGCACTGATGGGACGCAAAAGTCATTCGGCATACGACTCTGTGCTGACTCATCTTCGAACGGTGTTGGCCCCTGACTTGGCCCCAACATCATTCATGACGGACTTTGAAAAAGCTCTGCAAGCTTCGCTGAACGGAGTTTACGCTGAGGCTGTGCCACACGGGTGTTTCTTTCACCATTGTCAGGTTCGAGGACTTCTTTTAGATTATTACTTCGTACATACATCTTGTGCTATTTAGCGCGCTACCTTTGTCTAGAATACTCTACGCAGACGAATCCTGGAAGTTATAAAGCAATTATTACTGTTCCGTTTTCGTTTAGGCTGTGTACAGGAAGGCCAGGAGTCTGGGACTGGCTGTATACATCGTAGAGAACGAAGAGGCTAAAAAAGTCGTCAAGAAAGTGATGGCTTTAGCCCTCCTTCCAGCAGACCGCATAGCGGAAGCATTCCGAATGGTAGTGAATACCGCTTCTGCTGGCGTCAGACTCGCCATGGAGGACTTTTTCGCCTATTACGACCGCCAATGGTTGCAACGAGTGACGCCTCCGCTATTCTCGGTCTTCGGGCTGTTACGTCGCACGAACAACTGCGTCGAGTCCTACCACAAGGTGCTGCTGAACAAGATTGCGCCGCACCCGAATATCTGGGACTTCACTCGTAAGTGCTTGTACCTATCCATGAAACGAATTGGGTATTTGAATGGAATTTTTTTTTTCACATGCGGTTAATGTAGAGTGCGAAAAAATAATTAGGTCGTATTTTTTTTTTATTCGTTAAAAATCATAATTACGAAAGTTATAGGTATTTGAATATTCCAGTTTTCGTAATATAGAGATATATCTTAACATGGGTGACGTCACAATGTTAAAGTTTTCAATCCGTTGTATCAACTTTAATATTTGTTCGATTGAAAAATGAAATAATATGACCTAATTATTTTTCTCTAAACTATAAATATCTAATCTATTTTCAATTATATACGGTAGTTAATACATACATCATTCGTTTTGATTAGGAAAACTGATCGGCGTCCAATCTGCGGCTCACGGTGACTTACTGTCACTGCAGCAAGGAAGACGTGTCACACGGACACCGAAGATGGCCTACGTTCTGAACAACCGACACATTCTGACTGCGTGGGAGAAGTTAACGGACGGCAGGATAACGACCGCCGAATTTGTCGAACAGGCGTCAAATTTCGTTAACAACCTCGTCAATAATCTGGGGCACGCAGGCAGAGTCGCCGACGATCTGGAAGATCCGGAGCTGATCGAAGCTGTGGCTGAGATCCCTATGCAGATCGAAGCTGTGATTGCTGACGATGCACCTGTTGTACCTGGTAAAATAACCATTATTATTATTATTAACAATATAACATGATCATTCACAAAGATTGTTATCGGCATTCATCGAAACTTACAGACACTCTCGTTCGCAACTATCGTTCGCAGCCATTCGCAACGAATACTGCTTTTCCGATGATCTGTAACAACCAATATTGGCAATTAATCCTAATGTATACTTTCAGATGTACCTGACCTGGACGACGCGGACGTGGACTTCAGGGTCAATGTGATCGAACAGGGTACGTAATCGAAAGAAGTTGAAATTTTGTCAATGATAGTCAAAAATTGCCCACGCTAGTGTGACGAATGGGCATCAGAGATCACGTGCGATCAATTACAGTCATAATGTATGCTTTCAGACGAACCTGCCCTAGAAGCAGAAAGAATAGTCATTTCAGATGACGAGGAAGGTATATGTTTCTCGTATACATGTCCGAGCTTTTAAATTACAGCATCGAAAATCCCTTCAACTAACCTCTCTTCCATTGTATCCTAGATAACGAACCCGGTCCTATTCCTATCCCGCGTGGCGTTCAACGCGCAGATTTGCCTCCCGATGCCATCAATGGTTACCACGCGGTGTGCTGCGTATGCCAGGAATCGCCGAGTACCTGCTTGAGTTTGCCCTGCTTCCATCTGGTTCTGTGCAGCATGTGTGCAAACAACATCCTTCGCACAGCGCGGGACTACCAAGATGGAGACAACCCTCTGTTCGGGCAAGTCAGATGCCCATACTGTAACCTGCCGGCAACTGACTTCCGAAGAGCGAACATGCCACAAGCTTGAACAGCTTTCCCGACAATGATGGGGATCCACATTGCCGAAGTGTCGAAGAACCAAGAAAATTCTTGACCGAAGCGACGATTCGTTTCTACCGAGCCTCTACGATGATATCTCTGAGGATAAAAGAGAGAACAAAAAACACCGAACTCTAAGCGATCATCACCTGCGCAGGTATACCTATACATTCCGGCTTGGGACAAAACGGTCTATATTCTCGATTCCTTTCTTTCCCAATCCAGACACTACTGTAGGAACATGTATTGTTCCGAATATAAGTCGATGGTTTTTTACACTTTTGAATTTACCTGAGTCTCATTGATAAATGTATCTAGAAAATCAATTCCTATGCGAATCAAATATGATTTTCTATGCAAAATATTTCAGTCTAGGTCTAAGTACCTAATGAATGTAGTGAAAAAATGAAATTTATAAATTTATAAATGAATATACCGTTGCGATAGAAATTTTGTCATGAAAGTCGACTCATATCTGGTATCTGATAAAAAAAATCCTGCGACTTGTATTCTGAACAATACTATATTTGAACACTACAGTGCATTACTATAACGCAATTGCGAATCAGTTAATTCTGACATTAATTGAAAAATGTTTTCAGATGACAAAAATGTAGGAGAGTTCCTGAGATGCCTGTCTAACCAGTGGAAGACATCGCAAGTGATTATTCGCGGCCTTTGCGGCCGATCGAATACGTATCACTCGCGGCCTTTGCGGCCGTTCGAGTACACAGTCACAGGCGGCCTTTGCGGCCGATACAATCCACAGTACAGCAGGCGCATCCTGAATTTGACCACCGCAGCCAATTAAATGCAGCTTTTTGAAGCATCGAACGAGGATTCCTGGGAAAGAATCGATGGTCAACCGGTAAGAATATGTTACGAGCCAGAGATCCTATATTATAAATTCTAGTGTACGCTACCCACACAGCGCTCTATATTCATCTCATTCGTGAAATATGTTTCAAAGATTTATAATTCACCGGATAGAATGATAGATATTCATGACGAATGGTTTAAAAACGATCATATGTCCACGATTCCGGAGTATTGACTAAATATTTGGTGATTACTTTTAGTAGTGTGGAGATTTTTGTGAATATTTTCATTGGTGTTTACCGAATTTGTGAAGAACATTGTCGGAAAGGCTTCTTAACGATCTTGTACACAAGATATAGATCTCATGTCTTGTAATTATTCACGCCACATTGAGAAACAATATTTATAATGAGTATCTATAGTGTGCTGTATGGGTACAGCGAGCCCTAGAATGGAATACGTGATTACTATAAAAATACGTTTGCTGCTGCAATCTGTAAATGTTGAAAAATTTCCGCAGCGAATCGTTACAATGGAGAGCTGACCAGTTACCTGTGAGTTTCATCGATGAAGACGTTCCTACCGGAAATGACCTGCGATCCGGCCCTTCAAAACGAAGGAGAATTGAGTAGTTTCGTAAAGAATACTCGTGGATTAGGCCTATAGGGGATACCACAAAAAAAAAAACGCGCCTTTAACTTTACCTCGACGGTGGTGTGGAAAAGAGTTAAATGTTCATATTATGCTGGCTAAAACAAAAGATAATTATTTAAAACATAATAATATCCTACGTCCATTCTCATGTATAATTGCTATTTCATCATTTTCTCCTACAAACCCAGTAATCTACAAATTTTTATTGCATTTTTTAATAGTACGTATATACTTAGGTTTTCATATGTTTTTGGTTAGGCATATTTTACAATTATTGCTGTGACTTCACAGAGTATGCCGATGGTCGACCATGCTTCGACCGAAACGTCATTATAATAAAAGATTTTATTCTCATCTGACCGTCTACACCCGAGATTTCGTCCTTCCCTTCTACATCCTCACGGTCAAGAATATCTCTACGCATAATAATATCACAATGAAATAAAATACTACAAACTCGAAACAAAATTAATTCATCCACTTATTAATCTTTTTCTGCTCCTCACTTTCTTATTATCGATCGCAGGCGAGTAAGTTATGAATAAAAGTCATAGATAATTATATAAGCTATAAAAATATTCCCTACAAAATTTTTGTCAGTCCCGTGGCTACGGAGATGAGTCAAAAAACCGATTACAACCTTAATTTTAAGATAGATTCATCTCCGATAGATCTTTTGTATTCGGAGTGTTGATAACCTCTATTCGGATAAGACCTCATAATCGTTTGTATACCTATGTATGTACGTCAGACCACTGACTCGATTGTATTTTCTTTGTTCTTGTTTTATTTAAATAAATTAGCCTCTGATTGAGCGTGTTAAAATAGACTCGACGGTATTGATTGAGTTCTTTCTGAAATTATATTACCAAGTCTGAGTGTTAATTTCATAATTAATAACTATATTCTGATTATTGAGTTGTCGTATTCTATTCCATAATATTAAAGAATCTCAATCTTGTTATGGTAAATCGAAGAGAAATGTATTCCGGCGTACAACAATAGTTATATCCACAAATACACAATATGCATATGCCATCGAGGAACAGAACTTATATTTATTTGTAATAATTCAAATAACTGTCGCGGTCGCTCGGATACCCCCTCTTGGAAACCAGCCTTGTCGCATTCGGGTAAATGGCGATTCGGGTAAATGGCGATTCGGGTATTTGGCGATTCGGGTATTTGACGATTCGGGTATTTGGCGATTCGGGCATTTGGTAGTTCGGGTATTTGGCGATTCGGGTATTTGGCGATTCGGGTAAATGACGTTTCGGGTAAATGACAGCGTCCCTGTATCGTTTAATAAATTTTCTTTGGTAAATCATGGCAAATTAAAATAAACTGTTCAAATAAGTGAATATTAATTATCTTGTTTGATTAATTGGCAACCCACCCACTCTACCATCTAGTAATTGTATTCTGAGCTAATCGGCAAGTCCCGCCGTCAAATTATATAGTTTATATCCTATTCTGTGACGTTGATACGTCTGGCGCCCAACTTCTGTCTTTTTAGTAGTTGCATTAGTTTACTTGACGCCGAAGTGCACGGCTATCGGGTCCACCCTTGCCCTAAATCGAATAGCCGGTCGCAGCGTATGCGGAATGACAGCGGCGGGAGGCTTCGTCGTGGTTTCCCAAGCTCTCCTGTCGACTGCTTCATCGATCATAGGCACATAAAAAAGGCCAGAAAGGAGACTCGTTCCCGGAAAAAAAAGTTAGCCATTGGGCACCCATTAATGAACATTACTGTACTGTCCTTATGTCCCTCTCTCTCCCACCGGCTCGGCTCGGTTTCTCAGCGATCATGCTTCCTCCATGTCTATATGCTCTAAGATCCATGTACATCACGCAATTTTAGGGGAGCATGAGATAAAAATTAATAGTATGATAATAGTATAGTATATTAATAGTATCTGACATTCATTTTCGTCATGTCAATATGCATCCATAACCCCGCACACCACAAAACACAATATCGACTCTCCTGCATAAAGGTGAGCGCGTTTGATTGCTTAGAGGTCTATCTTCATGTGCATCCGGTAAAACTAACTGAATTAACTTGTGCTGTTGTTACCAAGTGGAAAAACGTTGCGTGTCAGGTCTGATGTCGAAAGTCGGTGACAGTACTTCATAGAGATTTTTCGACTATCACAAACTAATTCTCGCGTTTCTTATTATAGTGACAAGGTTGCGAGTGCTCTTCTTGTCATAAGAGATTCAAAAAAATATTTTTCTCAAGGTGTGCTCCTATGTAATGGGTGTTGAAAGTCTGGCGCAAGTTGCCAGATACACGCTCTGCACGTTGAAAAAATACATGTTCGAGCCTGTAAATAACAGTTTCGCCCGCGTATTATGGTAGCAAGTATTTTTTTTTTAACATACCATTGAGGGGGACTCAAAAAAATTTATCCGAATCAATTATTCATAGTCATGATTTTACCCTTGCAAATCGAATGCGAGATACACATATGTGAAAGGTTTCTGACATAAGCCCATATACACTATAAATCAATAAGTAGGGTAGGGCGGGGCTAGTTGAGCAACTTTTCGCTTGACCTCGCATAACTTTAAGAAGATGCATCGGATTCAATTGATTCCTTCTCTGTTACGTTCATAATTTACTCTTCTTTAAATCGTCTAGCGACGCAAAAACGATTCGAGTGCAAGTTTAAAAGTTATTGTTGGAAATCCGAGAGCGCTCCAAGTTGCTCAACATGCCCCACTAGTGGGGCTAGTTGAGCATAGGTATGGGGCTAGTTGAGCAATGGCTAAAATGGACTCAATGGCTGTGGAGAATTATCTGAATACACAATAAAATTGTTATTAACAAGGAAATATTAATTTATTATGATTATATCTCTGAAATATTTATTTATATTATTATTATATCTCTGATAAAATAAAATAAAATTCCAACAGAAGTAAATGAACTCTAATTAAACTCCAACTATCGCAATCCACACAGACATAAGTCAGACCAACGCTTGGCACTCTTGAGGTTTTCTTTTTATACGTACGCATCCTAGAATGTTATAATAATTATTAATACAATTATCGATATAAATTATTTTAGATAGTACACGTCGTGTACAGTCATCATATGCACAAATTAATAGATTGTTATTAATTTATCAAAGAAAAATTAAATTTTTCACTATTAATATCGCGTTGCTCAACTAGCCCCAAACGAGGCAACGGAATAAAAATTGGGTTATAAACAAATGATAGGAGTTACAAATAAATAACCATTTATAATTGAGAGAGCAATAATTAAGTAATCGTTAAATACTTACGTGATCACAAATAAATGTTTTCATAGGAGTATAATAGACAAATTATAACGACCTATTTTTTTTATTTTGAAGCCGAAAAAAAACAAAGAGTTCTCTTATGTTATTGAAGCACTGGACGGCAATTGCCAGTCGCGCGATGTGTTAGCCTCCCACAACCCCTTCTTTTCGCCATTTACACTTTTGTTGTAGGATGCTTAGTTTTTGAGATATTTCGATTGCTCAACTTGCCCCATTGCTCAACTAGCCCCGCCCTACCCTACTTGATCGATCATTTCAAACCATACGCACTGGCCTGTATCTGTATGATACAACCTCCGCTGTAAATCCAATCACTGACTCAATCCACCTATTCCATACCACACGTCGTGCCTTGGTGGTGTAATATGCTAATCAACTGTGATTATTCAAGTCGACCTGTTGATACTGGTACTAATATTATAATGGATTATTAATAAACCATTATATATTGCTAGTGCAATAACTTGTTTGGTTCAAATATAACTATTCCACGATTATGCATTTTATTATACAGTATTATTCAAAATGATTTAACTATTATCATGGACCATATTATCTACTTCGATTCTTCAAGCCTACACTAATATACACTTTACACTACATCCACGTATTCCGACGAGTATGTGTATTCACATCAAACATAGTATAGCTATAGAGAGACTATCAAAATATTATAGTGTTTAAGAATCAGTCGTTAAATCCATCCTATTACTGGATGGAAGAATCGTACGTGGGATTGTATAGGGAGATTGACTATCAATAATGTCTGTATCTGTTCATAGAATGTGACAGATTTCTTTGATTTCATGAGCATTGTTACAATAGCTTTTCAATCTTAATGTGTTGGAAACTCGAATTCAATTCTATTCTTCAACCTAGCAACTGTTTGATATTATGCAACATGATATTTAATTATTCGAATTCAAATTGATAGGATAATAATGGCGTTACATACAATACGGAATCACTGATAACAACATTATAATGACATGCATCGAGATTGGAAGTCTATAACCGTTTGATATACGTTGCAGTCCATATACAACTCCAACTTTTGTGTCCATTGTATGTAATTATCGATTTTGCATTTTTTATCACTATCAGAGTCTAAAATATTGGGTTCACTATGAAAATTTTTTCGTCATATATAAGTCGCAGTCCATATACAACTCCAACTGTTATTGTTAGTATACATGATTATTTATCACTATCACGGCTATCGCTTCATGAATCATGTAACACACAAATCATATTATCTAGTCCTATAATCTATTCATGCTCAATTATCGACTATGGCCAATATAATTGACACTATTATGTTATATACCTCTGTGTTCTTCGATTGTAGAAATTTATTGTTTAAGGACTATGACCCAGAAATAATTTCATTATTTTGTGAATTTTGTACGATGTCGTAGGATAATTATGTATGTATACGGCAATCAGAAACTAGATATACCAGTAGGGATAGAAATACTTCAGGCACATAAATTGATTAGAGTCACGTTGAAAATCATATCAGATAAAACTTAGCTAGCTAAATTCTAATCCAACCAAGATCTACCGTGGTATGTACAAACAGGTACAAAATAGCTACACTATGCATTATAAGATCGCAATGCACAGTTGAATCAATGGAAACCTTCTTCGCTTACTAATAACACAGCAGCTACAAGAATGGATATCACTAACGCACGCTCGACGGTACGCTACAAAAACAGACACTTCATAAATCGCTCCATTGATAAGACAGAATAGAAAACCTATAACTGGTGAGCTCCCACCAACTGACTAGTAATTATAATGATTACATAATCAATGTTTCGACTGTTTGTTACAGAAACCAGAATCGACACGAGAAACTGGTACAGGCACACAAACTCCAAAGAGCTACGATTTCAAGACTGACGATAAGCTTCTCACCGCTGAAACCTGAATGTCTCGGTAGATCCATAGATCACACGATCTAATCTCAACATTTCCTGTCACTCACTTCATTTTCCACTTGGCCAAACGTCGCATGGGAATAGAGCTATTGTGATAATCATCCGAACTTGCACAGCCGCTATTCAACACAATAGGATTAATACATTGAAAGATCTTATATCAAAAGGTATGCTATGAAATTAGTGCTCTCAAGTCACCTTAATTAATAGAACACAACGCCCGGGAAAACACCACTGCAGCATCAAAGTATTAATTCCGTGTATTTTTATGATTTGCAGGCGTGCGTACGTTAAAGAGCCAATATTTCAGGATTACAGATGAACCTGCGAAGATCACAATCTCCATTCATCTAGAGAACAATACGTCACTCTTCGGCACATTCAGCTCCTTACCATACATGTACCTAATCAATCATCCTTCACTGGAATCATTACATGGCCACAAACACTTACGCAAGCTCAGAATGACCTGTGTTTTAAAACCAAACATCAGCCTACTGTTACTTCAAGGCTGTATGATCTCCACAATTCTTTGGAATCTGACACCACAGAGCAAACGAAAGTATCAATCTGGATATCACATATTAGAAGGCATGTTATACGAGTCGATATTTCCCAGCTCACTTTCACCACAGTAACATGGAATATATTTCAGTAATTACTGTGACATTTCTATTAGATGATTGATCGTTTATCGATTTGTATGATTCTCACAGCGACCTGAATTGGATTGCAGTAGACAAGCGTCCAAGCTCCGAACAATCAATGTTGCAGACCACATATGAGCCTGTTACTGCGTCAGGCAACACAGTCCTCCAAGCTATGGCTGAAAAATTACTGATTAAGTGCTAAATTTACACTTTGCACTTCGTAACAGTAACGTAACAGAATATTCGTTAAAGAAATTGAATATTTCGTGATTCACATGTTATTAGAATTGTAAAATATGCGAGATAAACATGTTTCACACAATTTGAGAGATTAAGCGCCGTTCTTGATCCATTTGAAACGTTCGAGCCTTGAATTTGAGAATTTTTTGACGAATATTTAGTTGAATTAACGTTACAATCTTTAATCTCATACTGTATAAGTCAAAATTAAGTTCTATTCAATAAATTATTTATGTTTGTCACAGTTGAAAATTGAAGTGAATGTCTTTGTCTTTTACTGAATGTTTCTCCCCTTGCGTAAATTCCGAATATAATTCTTGTGACGATCACACTATACCTAATACCTGTGTGTGTTAGTTCGTGACCTCAGAGTTTACTTATAGGAGTTTCGTCAGAGAAGGTCAGGTAATGACAAGAAAAACGACAGTTTCGACGTTTCGACTGGGCCCAGCCAGTCATCCTCAGGCTACATTTAATAAAACAAAAAAATATAAAAATAAAAGACTAATTGCCAATTTTTTAAAGTTGTGACAAAGCAACTAAAAAACTATTACAAATTAGACCTACAAAATACAACACGCACGTAAGACAACGTGTGTCGAAGAATAAGTTGGAAATAAACCGAAAATACAGTTTAGATCAAATAATGGAATAAATATTATAGTAGATGAAAATTATCTGTCGGATGGCGTAATAAAATAAAACCATTAATTGGATTACTTACAATTTTTTGACGACCTTAGCGCATGAGGTGTTATCAGTTAGAGGCTTAGAGAGGAAGTGATAAAAAGAAATACGAAAGAGATCGATAAAACAGATCAATCGATAAAACAGGAACAAACACAATCGATATATCAAATAGCGACATAGGTAATGACGCACATCCCTAATTTGATTTGAAAACTTACTCCAATTAAATAATATCAGAATATAGGTGGCTTAAATTCTGTATATCAGTACGTTTGTTCACAGTGTTGTTATTGGAAATATGAATCATTTCTTTAACTAGTCTTTTATACCAATTGTCCTCAGAGTCAACTATTGTTACATTATCGAAATCAAATGTATGACCATTTTCAAGTGCATGTGAGGCTAGCGCAGATCGGTCAGGATCTCTAGATTTTATGTCATATTTGTGTGAATTCAACCGTTTTTTAAGGTGTTGTGACGATTGTTCAATATAGCATTTATGGCAATCCTTGCATGGAATCTTGTAAACAGTATTGATAGCTTCCAGTTTAGGTGTTTTGGATTTCAGTTTGGTAAAAGCTCTACCCAAAGTATTTGTAATCTTGTACGTGACATAGATTTGTTCTTTACGAAGGATATTCTTAATTTTTTGAGAAAGACCATTAACAAACGGAATAGAGCCAGTAATTCTGTTCTTGTTGATATCAGAGACCAAGTTCCAATTAATGGTATTATACGATCTATAGATCCTCTGTTTTTTTATATCAGAGATAAGGTGTTCAGGATAACCATTATTAACTAGAATGTCATGTACAAGCTTTAAATTTTCCGTCTTAAATTTAGGATGCGAAAGCAATGGAGCTCTATCAAACAAACCTATGGCAACGCTTTTTTTATATTGTAAAGGGTGGTGAGAATTGAAGTTGATATATCTCCCAGACCAGTTGGTAATTAAGTGATCCTGTTCTTTAATGAAAAGAACATCTAAAAAGCTAATTTGCTTGTTATTTTCTAATTCAAAAGTGAAATTTAATTTAGGATGGAAATTATTAAAAGCCTGTACAAGCACATTTACATTATCTTTGTGTACACATGTGAGGATGTCATCAACATATCTTTTGTAAAAAAGCAAGTCAAACGGAAGAGATGGATGGATGGATGGAAAACGGATGTTGATGACATCCTCACATGTGTACACAAAGATAATGTAAATGTGCTTGTACAGGCTTTTAATAATTTCCATCCTAAATTAAATTTCACTTTTGAATTAGAAAATAACAAGCAAATTAGCTTTTTAGATGTTCTTTTCATTAAAGAACAGGATCACTTAATTACCAACTGGTATCGCAAGGTTACGTGGTCTGGGAGATATATCAACTTCAATTCTCACCACCCTTTACAATATAAAAAAAGCGTTGCCATAGGTTTGTTTGATAGAGCTCCATTGCTTTCGCATCCTAAATTTAAGACGGAAAATTTAAAGCTTGTACATGACATTCTAGTTAATAATGGTTATCCTGAACACCTTATCTCTGATATAAAAAAACAGAGGATCTATAGATCGTATAATACCATTAATTGGAACTTGGTCTCTGATATCAACAAGAACAGAATTACTGGCTCTATTCCGTTTGTTAATGGTCTTTCTCAAAAAATTAAGAATATCCTTCGTAAAGAACAAATCTATGTCACGTACAAGATTACAAATACTTTGGGTAGAGCTTTTACCAAACTGAAATCCAAAACACCTAAACTGGAAGCTATCAATACTGTTTACAAGATTCCATGCAAGGATTGCCATAAATGCTATATTGAACAATCGTCACAACACCTTAAAAAACGGTTGAATTCACACAAATATGACATAAAATCTAGAGATCCTGACCGATCTGCGCTAGCCTCACATGCACTTGAAAATGGTCATACATTTGATTTCGATAATGTAACAATAGTTGACTCTGAGGACAATTGGTATAAAAGACTAGTTAAAGAAATGATTCATATTTCCAATAACAACACTGTGAACAAACGTACTGATATACAGAATTTAAGCCACCTATATTCTGATATTATTTAATTGGAGTAAGTTTTCAAATCAAATTAGGGATGTGCGTCATTACCTATGTCGCTATTTGATATATCGATTGTGTTTGTTCCTGTTTTATCGATTGATCTGTTTTATCGATCTCTTTCGTATTTCTTTTTATCACTTCCTCTCTAAGCCTCTAACTGATAACACCTCATGCGCTAAGGTCGTCAAAAAATTGTAAGTAATCCAATTAATGGTTTTATTTTATTACGCCATCCGACAGATAATTTTCATCTACTATAATATTTATTCCATTATTTGATCTAAACTGTATTTTCGGTTTATTTCCAACTTATTCTTCGACACACGTTGTCTTACGTGCGTGTTGTATTTTGTAGGTCTAATTTGTAATAGTTTTTTAGTTGCTTTGTCACAACTTTAAAAAATTGGCAATTAGTCTTTTATTTTTATATTTTTTTGTTTTATTAAATGTAGCCTGAGGATGACTGGCTGGGCCCAGTCGAAACGTCGAAACTGTCGTTTTTCTTGTCATTACCTGACCTTCTCCGACGAAACTCCTATAAGTATACCTAATACCGTATAATCCTGCTGAAATTAAGAGAAGATCCTACAGAAACTGAGAACTTGCACATTTTTTTCGTATTCAAAATTATTGATAGGTCTTGTGAAACTGTGCTCTGAAACTAAGAAATTCTCACCTTGAGCTTCTAGATTACTTGAGTAATATAGAAGTTACGCAACTTCTAAGGGCAAACAGATACTCAACTTCAAAATGCTCCCTGCGTCATAATCTTATTCGGATCATACTATTTGACTGGGGCTTTCGGTACACTCAGGCGAAGAAAAGTATGCAACGGATTTGAGATTGAATGACTGGTTTTTTTTTACCAGAATTTTAAACTTGTATTCTTCAATTTTTCACATTTTTCATATTATGTGGATTTTGAAAACTATGTACTTTTAACAGTATAAAAAATTCTCTACATACTTTTGTGTATAAGGTATGCATGAATCTACACTGCGAAGGAGAAATTGATCGGAGCAGAAGTATGACGCAAGTAACATTTAGCGTAGCTGAAAATGTAGTTTTGAGTAAATCGCCTTTTAATGAAAAATGGTGTAAGAAACTTTTAGAAGAACTCGTCTAAAGTTGTTTATTCCTCTTAGTAGATACAATACGGATTAAGCTTAATTATGCGACTGTTCTGCCTTCAAGCCTCGAGTCAACTGCCGCTCCTGTTCCCTGGGCCAGTGGTCTGCCCCTCTTTGTTTACGTCCCTTGTCCTCTGTATTTACTTCTCGATCCCCTCTCTGGAGGATCGCCGCTATCCCAAGTAACGCCGGAAAAGTCTCCTTTCAATCGGCCATACTGACGTCGAGTCGTCCTCGACCTCGCCATCTATGGTTATTGCGACTGACCAAGAAAATGTAATTAGTATCCCTACATTGGGAGGCGATAGATTCTGTAACCCAGTCCACAATCTGCGTGACGGAGTGATCAAGTCCGTCCGAGAACACGGACTGTTTCACAGCATCCAATAAATAAAATGGCGTCAATGGAATAGGTATGGGTAAGGTGGGAATAAGGTACGGAATTCCGATTTTACCAGTTAACCAGGTTAACTCCCAGCCAACGAAGTTGACTGAACCTGGTCGCCAGCCTTGCCAGGGGTCACCTTACAGTCAAGCGTGCGACCAATGCCGACTTGACCAGTGACTACCCCCTGACTCCGACTGCCCGTGGTCCCGGGCCTCGCCAAGGGCCTCCTGTGTCCCCGACCACAGGGGACACATAGTACCCAAGACTCCGACCCCCAGTCCCAGCCTTGCCATGAGGTCTCCACTTTCCGTACGGCCCTGACTAGGAGCCGTACCAGAGCACCTCAGACTCCGACTAACCTACTGCAGTAGCATCAACAACATGTTGCCTTTTAAGAGATAATGGTACCCAACTCACCTCGACCTACTCAAGGGCATCAAACGTGACCCACTTTTTCATGCTGTCTACAGCAACCACGCTTCTCTGCCTACGAGGCTTGTTCATCTCCCGAAGATCTTCAACTTCATAGCGATCGTTGGGTAAAACAGTGGTGACCCTGAACGGTCCCTTGGCCTTTGGCAACAGCTTCCTACTTTGCCCCGTAGCTGCTGGGTTAGTAGCTACCATGACCACGTCGCCAACTGTAAAACGAGGTGCCTTGAACCTTTTGGCGTCGAACCTAGCCTTCTGCACTTGCTGTTCGTCATCCGTAAATTGCTTTGCCTCCTTCCGCAACCTTGACAAATCCACACTGTCAAGTGTCGACTGGATCTCCTCTAGTAGCGCTGCATCTGCAGTGCTTCGGGGCTTGTACCCCAAAAGCAATTGTGCTGGACTCCTTCGCGTAGTTCGATTCACCGCGTTGTTGATTGCGCTCTGCACAACCTTTACCTTGCAGTCCCATTGGTCTTCAGCTTCGCCAGCACTGGTGGCTGCAAGCGAGTTCAGTAGGGTACGATTCAGACGTTCACACTGTCCGTTTGCTCGCGGCGTTGCGACGGCATTCAACACGTGCTTAATTCCACAATCCTGACAGAATGCTTTGAAGCTATGCGACGTAAAAGCCGGTCCTCTATCGCTTATTATTCGGGAAGGGACGCCAAATAAGGCAAACAGCTGACTGAGGGCCTTAATGACCCACTTTACCTTAGTATCCCGCACAGGCTCGAGGATGCAGAACTTGGTAAAACCATCTACCATGGTCAAGATCTGCGTATTCTTGTGCTTGCTTTTTACGAAAGGGCCCTCATGGTCTATGTGAAGTGTATGGAACGGGACGGCAACCTTTTCGATAGGATACAAAAACCCTGGCTTTCGACCCGATGCTGACTTGTAATACAAACAATTTAAACAAGCCCCCACGTATTTTGAGACGAATTTTCGCATACCTTTAAACCAATAGTTTTCCTTGAGCTTTTCTAACGTTTTATCTAACGCGAAGTGCCCCTGATCGTCATGACACATTTTTGCTACATTCCACCTGGAGGCACGTGGCACTACCCACTTGTTTCCAGTCTCAGTCCTACGAAATACGACACCTCCCTTCAAATCGTATTTTTCAAAGTATTGTTTCACGTCTGTTCGAACCGCGCCGGCCTCCAAAATTTGGCGGATAACATTTATTTCATCGTCTTGCAGTTGAGCCATTTTAATCCACTCGGAAGACGTTATGTCAACAGATAAACATTCTACGGGATTCCGACTCAAATAATCAACATGCCCGACTTGGGTTCCTGGACGATATACGACTTCGAAATGATAATCCTGCATAAACAACCACCATCTGGCAACCCGTGGTACTAAATCTTTCTTTGCTGCGCTAGCACGTACTGCACTACAATCAGTCACCACAGTAAACTTGATACCCAATAAATACACCCTGAACTTCTTAAGTGCGGTGAACACCGCTAGTGTCTCTAGGTCGTACGAGTGATATTTTTCTTCTTCCGGCGACGTTTTACGGCTATAATAAGCAACAACTCTTTTCCCTGCGTCTGATTTTTGCAGGAGCATCGCCCCTAATCCTATCGCACTCGCATCAGTATGCACCTCGGTAGGGAGATTAGGATCGAAAATAGCTAAAATAGGTCGATTACTTAAAATCTCTTTTACGGTGCGTACCGCTTCTGATTGCTCCGTTCCCCAAAACCAAGGGACATTTTTACGGAGCAAGTTAGTCAAGGGCGCTACTTTCTGTGCGTAATCCCTGATAAACTGCCGGAAATACCCCGCGAGACCCAGAAATTGACGAACTTGTGTCACGTTAGATGGATCTGTAGCCTCCTGAATCGCCTGAACCTTGTGTGACCCTGGTCGAACCCCTTCGACAGAAATTTCTCTACCTAAATATTCGATCTTTTCTTGGAAAAATCTACATTTAGAAAGATTCAGCGTGAAACCGTTCGTCTCTAATATTCGTAGGATCCTTGCCAACCTCGAGAACGCCTCTTAGACCTCATTAGTCGCGATAAGGATATCATCCATGTATACTAAGGCTACCCCTTTTAATAACTTATTCATGACTCTCTGGAATACGGCTGGGGCGTTTGCCAGCCCGAATGGCATACGTAAAAATTCATACTGACCATCGGGAGTAACGAAGGCGGTTTTCTCTATGGAATCGTTGTGAATCGGAATCTGATAGAATCCGGATTTAAGGTCTAAACTGATAAAAAACCTTTTGCCACCTAACTGATCAATCTGATCATCTATGAGAGGTAATGGGAATTTCTGTCGTTTCGTAATTTTATTGAGTCCCCTAAAATCGACGCACATCCGGGCCTCCCCGTTCTTTTTGTTAACTAATAGAATAGGGCTCGCGTAGGGGGACTGACTTTCCCTAATGATGTCATTTGATTCTAACTCTGTGATTATTACCTTAACTCTTTCTCGTTCGCTCAGCGACATACGATAAGGTCGATGGCTAATTGGCTCATCACTAAGCAACTCGATCTTCATTTCTGTTGCGTCCGTTTTACCTAGTTCGTTGACGTTCAGAGCTATGCTTTTACGACGTCTGTTCAACAACTTTACTAATCGATCCTTATCAACTTGGCTAGTGTTTAGGCAGTAGACATCTTCGTCCTTAATTGATCTTCTTTCTAAGGAGTGTACTTCACTTACTTCTTGTATACCGGGTAACAGTTTCGGTTCTAATCCAGATCCCGATCCTTCCGTATTACGAATTATTTTAACGCCAGAAGCATCTGTGATCGCTATTATATCGGGTTCTGCAAGAATATCGCGCCCGATCAATATCTGTCGAGAAAGCTGCTCGTCAGACACAACGAGGATTTCTGATTTAAAATTAATACCGTCTATGACGAGATCAATTATCGCGCAAGCTATTGGTGTAACCAAGGTCTGATTGAATGCCGAAAGAATTTTACTAGTCGGACTCAGTTTTAGCTTCAATATCCGTGCTACGCTAGACCGGATCAATGAACAATCACTTCCTAAATCAACCATACATTGCTTATCTATTCCGTTAATTTGACATGCCTTAAGAGGCCTCTTCACATCTCCTACTTCGGTCTCGCCCTCTCTCGATTGAGACTCGTCTATCAATAAGCAAACCTTCCTTCCTTCCTCTCTTACCTTATTCATATTTCTCTTTTTGTAGCACTGTTCTTCGGCATGACCTGGCTTACGACAAAATCCGCAACTAGTTTTAACCCTTCCAAAAGATTTCGTTATAGACTGCGTGCTATCGTCTTTCAATTGAGGACAGTTTCTCTTAATGTGTCCAGTCTTACCGCATTTGAAACACCCGCTGGATTTACCGCGTATCACCGATTTACTCGTCGAAGCTTCGCGATTCGCGAATCGTTTTACTTCCTTTGTATCCTTATTTATCGTACTTGAATCGCTGAAAATGCTCAAACGATCAGTGAGTTCTGCTACAGTCTTACAGCGAGCGGTCATAACGGTCGTACGAACGCCTTCGTCGTGAATTCCGTAAGCTACAAAATCTACCAGTTTATCTTCCGGCAAATCTAGTTTAAGTTTGTTTATCTTCCCTAACTTGACGAAGCAATATGTCTGCAAGTCCTGCCCTGGCGTACTCTTATATTGAGCTGCTTCATCGAACAATTTCCCGAAGCTCCCTTCGCCGGGGAATTGCTTAATGATCTGATGCGAAAAAAACTCCCAATTTAAATGAGCACTGGGCAATTCGTCATACCATAACTTTGCATTACCTTTCAACCTGCAGACCGCCAAATAGAGCTTAGCCTTGTCATCCCATTCGTACACGTTTGCACAGTCATTAACCTTTTCTACCCACGCAGCCGCACCCCCTTTGTTCACTTCCGGATCGTATTCCGGTAGAAACTTCTCATTCAAAAAATGATTAGATCGCCTCGAACCTGTCTTTACGATACCTGCGAGGACATCAGTAAGCCTTGCAAAATCGGACTCTCGGCCTGCTGAACCACTCGGAACCGAATCCCTGAAATCTCCCCTCGATCGTGCTGGGCTACACGACCTCGATCGATTCTCCCCACGTCGGGGTGGTTCCTCTCTCCGGCGCCTTGGCGATCGCTCCGTGCTTGAGGAATCTCGACGGCGCTTCCGCGATCTGCGCTCGTGACTCCGGTGCGACCTCTTTCGCTTCGAAGAATCGTCACGTCCCATTTCGATGCACAGAACGAACTCACAGTTTTTCGTAAGTCTTACAAACGCGTATATTTTTTTTTTTTTCAGGTCTTGATACACAATACGTATTCTTAATCACAAGAGAGCGCACGTGTGTGTATCCCACTTCTGATCTGTAAGAAACTTTTAGAAGAACTCGTCTAAAGTTGTTTATTCCTCTTAGTAGATACAATACGGATTAAGCTTAATTATGCGACTGTTCTGCCTTCAAGCCTCGAGTCAACTGCCGCTCCTGTTCCCTGGGCCAGTGGTCTGCCCCTCTTTGTTTACGTCCCTTGTCCTCTGTATTTACTTCTCGATCTCCTCTCTGGAGGATCGCCGCTATCCCAAGTAACGCCGGAAAAGTCTCCTTTCAATGGTACGAATGAAATGAATTTTGAAAATATATGGTCTAAGATAATTCAATACGTCGTATCATCAAACTCTCTCATTGAGGCATCACAGATTTTTTGATTCTTCTGCTGCGGCATCTTGGACCGCAGATCGTCTTCGGCCTGCGTTTCCAGATTCAACATCATATAAAACAAAATTGAAAAAGTTGATCGGTGAATTTATAGTCCAGTCCTTCTTTATCCTCAAGACTTCACCTTACGGCTCCATCGATTCGGCTATAGCAGCATATTCTATCGTGCTGCGTTCTGCGATTTACTATTGTGGTTCTCAGATAATCTCGGTGCTGATTTGGAATACTCATTTATCTCTGGCTGTTGCTTGAGACTTTTTCCATGTGTGCACCTATTTAGCAGCTCTTCACTGACTAATCTCTCATGAAAAGGCATTAGTTTCTCATTTATTGGGGATTTCTGATCTGGCGGTTGATAATTTTCCAGCGCAGCCGTATTGTATTGACTTTCTTCGTTTCGGTGAGATTTGTTATGTTTCACAAGGCTTCTCTCTGTTTCACATAATAGCTGTCTTACCGAAGGTATTTTCAAAACAAAAAAAAAAAGATTGAGAAACAAATTTTATCTTTTAAGCGCTCTAGCTCGTTATTGCATTTTGGAGTCCTGCGGTACCCATCCTTTTGACCACGTAGTTCATTCTTTGACTTAATATTTGATGAAACTTAGATTTAATCAGAGTTTCAATAGTTTGGTAAGATTCTAGAAATTTATTACGGAAGCAACAAATTTTTTTTTTTATTGACTATCAATTTTATCAATAAAATCAGCTGCCTGTGAACTAATAAAAATCGAAGGCTGTAACGCTACGGCTAATATTTATAATTTAAATATAGCGCGGCCAAGCAAGCCCGCCATCTCTGGGGAAGAATGCCAACTCCGTTGCTGCCGCCCGACGCGGGCAATCTCTCGCCGCACGGCACGACACAGCGCAAACCTTTCTCGCTATTGAAGTAACTACGGGCGGGCTTAAAAGACGGGCAGATCGGCAGTAGATATCAGAGGTATCACTCCACACAGTCCGTTATTGAGAGTTTGGCACGGCGAAGAAAGTTTCGGCCTTCTTGCCTGTCCAAACATTATATAAAGAATCGATTTGTTCAATGCCTGTTGGTTGAAAAAAAAAAAAATCCATTTACTTTAAATATACAGTCATACCTCCGAATAGGGCCGCTCGAAGGCGGTTATAGACCGGGGGATAGTGACAGATTTGGGGAGACGATTTTACTCAGTATGCCTTTCAGAGGACAATATTATCCGTATATCCTCATGAGAATAAGGCATAATTCAAAGAGTCATCCTGGGTTCTTCATATTAAAAAATGATCCGTCATTTGTTCCAAAATGATGTTTTATGGTACAATTTTAAACAGGCTGCCATGTGTTTTGTAATGAAATTCAAAATAACCATTGCTCTGAAAACCATTGGCATACCGTTAGGGTGGGCCCGAAGGGCTGGTATGGTCATGTGAACTTGTGTTTCAAAAAGGAAATTTTCCGCGTTTTTAAACAGGCTGCCACTGATGAGTATACAAGTTGTTGTTATAAACGTGCTTAAGGAACAATGGCATACCGATTGCGTACGCCCAAGTACTGTTTTTATTGCAAACATTTTGCATACGTAGGGGATAACATTCCGCGATTTTAATCAGAACAAAATTTGTTCTAACATTAAGTTTGTATTTTAAAATGTTGATATGTAATATGGCATACGAGTTGTGCGGGTTCGTCATATTAAAAAATAAAAATGAAGTTGCAAAATAGATTTAAAAAAATCCATGTTTTTAATCAGTATGCCTCTCTGTTTTTATTATAATCATGCTATATGTAGGTGGAATACCAAACGGCATACCGATCGATAAGGTCCAAGGTTGTTGAAAATATTTAAAAAGGATGCAGACATAGAGAAAACCGGTGTAAAGTAAACGTAATATTTTTTGTGTTTTTAAGCAGTATGCCTCTTCGTTTTTATCATAATCGTGGTATATGTAGGTGGAATACCAAACGGCATACCGATCGATAAGGTCCAAGGTTGTTGAAAATATTTAAAAAGGATGCAGACATAGAGAAAACCGGTGTAAAGTAAACGTAATATTTTTTGTGTTTTTAAGCAGTATGCCTTTCTGGTTTGATTATAATCATGGTATATGCAGGTTGAATAAGAAATGGCACTCCGATTGATGTGGTCTGAGGTTTATGAAAATAGCGAATAAAAAGAGAATGTATGAAAATAGAGTTTATTACTATAAATCGATATTCTTTACGATTTTTATTCAATTATAAATTTGATAAAAATTTCAATTAATGATATCAATTATTTTTTTTCAATTTTATGATAATTTATGAAAGATTTGCTTAGGGTTGAATATTTATTTGAATTCTATTTCATTTTATTAGTACACTGAGAAAAAAAATTAATTGACTCAATGAAAATGTGACAAGTGTGTGGTTGAACCAACCAATGTTCTGTTGAACCAAGCGCATACGTAATTGAATCAAATAAATATATCGGTGGCACTCCGCAGTCACATTTTCATTGAGTCAATTAATTTTTTTTCTCAGTGTACTAATAAAATGAAATAGAATTCAAATAAATATTCAACCCTAAGCAAATCTTTCATAAATTATCATAAAATTGAAAAAAAATAATTGATATCATTAATTGAAATTTTTATCAAATTTATAATTGAATAAAAATCGTAAAGAATATCGATTTATAGTAATAAACTCTATTTTCATACATTCTCTTTTTATTCGCTATTTTCATAAACCTCAGACCACATCAATCGGAGTGCCATTTCTTATTCAACCTGCATATACCATGATTATAATCAAACCAGAAAGGCATACTGCTTAAAAACACAAAAAATATTACGTTTACTTTACACCGGTTTTCTCTATGTCTGCATCCTTTTTAAATATTTTCAACAACCTTGGACCTTATCGATCGGTATGCCGTTTGGTATTCCACCTACATATACCACGATTATGATAAAAACGAAGAGGCATACTGCTTAAAAACACAAAAAATATTACGTTTACTTTACACCGGTTTTCTCTATGTCTGCATCCTTTTTAAATATTTTCAACAACCTTGGACCTTATCGATCGGTATGCCGTTTGGTATTCCACCTACATATAGCATGATTATAATAAAAACAGAGAGGCATACTGATTAAAAACATGGATTTTTTTAAATCTATTTTGCAACTTCATTTTTATTTTTTAATATGACGAACCCGCACAACTCGTATGCCATATTACATATCAACATTTTAAAATACAAACTTAATGTTAGAACAAATTTTGTTCTGATTAAAATCGCGGAATGTTATCCCCTACGTATGCAAAATGTTTGCAATAAAAACAGTACTTGGGCGTACGCAATCGGTATGCCATTGTTCCTTAAGCACGTTTATAACAACAACTTGTATACTCATCAGTGGCAGCCTGTTTAAAAACGCGGAAAATTTCCTTTTTGAAACACAAGTTCACATGACCATACCAGCCCTTCGGGCCCACCCTAACGGTATGCCAATGGTTTTCAGAGCAATGGTTATTTTGAATTTCATTACAAAACACATGGCAGCCTGTTTAAAATTGTACCATAAAACATCATTTTGGAACAAATGACGGATCATTTTTTAATATGAAGAACCCAGGATGACTCTTTGAATTATGCCTTATTCTCATGAGGATATACGGATAATATTGTCCTCTGAAAGGCATACTGAGTAAAATCGTCTCCCCAAATCTGTCACTATCCCCCGGTCTATTAGGGGAGTATGATTCTTGGAAATGCCTTTCCCCCACCAATAGCTTGCGAGCACGACTCGGCTCGGCTGCCGGCTCAACCTCTGAATAGGGCCACTTTCCAGTCGCGTCATTTGCACTTTATTTTAGAGGTGACGCTGTTTCTTTCTCACTTGATTTTTGGTAAGTATAAAATATAAACTTGTCTCAAGTGCAACAAGTTGACTCGATATTTTTTATTTTGAGTGTTTTGTGTTTCTTACCTCGAACAAAACCTCAAAAGGACAAATGAAATAATTTGAGTTATTCAATGTGATTCCGAATAAATGTATGAGTCTAAGAATATTTTGCAGAATGAAATATTACATGTTGGATTATAATTAAGTGATTCGAAGAGTTTTATCATAGCGGCCCTATAGAGAGGTAATTGTCCAAACACTCGTCAACAGTAATGTAGTGGGGGAAGCGCTCGAGCAAGGATGAGGAGAAGCGGCCCTATTCAGAGGGGCCCTATTCAGAGGTATGACTGTATAGTAACGAAGATCCCGGGTACGATCTTGGTCCTCCCGGCTGTCGGAGTTGCTATAAAGCACAAGCTTGTTGAATTCTTTTCTTTTATCAAAATTCTATTAATATCCTTTTGGCCAGATCTAAATTTCAATCATATATTTAAAATCTCTCAAAGGTAGCGCGTAAAATAATTAACAGAAAATTCGATCTTCATTATTTGATTGGCATCGCGAGGAACGCTTCGGCCTCCTTACCTGTCCAATCACCAAATAAAGAATCGTGTCGCAGAGCAACAAATTGTCGGTTCAAACATATTAAAAAAAAAACCTCTCTTGAACCTAAGTATTGTAACATTGCATGTTGCAAGGCGCTCCTCACCCCTTGACACGACCCTAGTTAAGACGAGGGTGAAGCATGAATGTGAATCGAGTGAATGTTTAGGATGGCCCCGAGGCCTTTACTGACTCCGAGAGACGACCGTGACCGACTTAAAACGATGAAATAGATTATTTATTCTTTTGTTTTTTTTTTCAAACTTTTCTCTAACATGTGGACGACGAGGCCAAGTTTTGGGTCTGAGCGACGACAATTACGCACGCCGACGAAAGCACAAAATCCGACGCACTGAGGTTGCGAATTGCTACGAGGAACGCCACCTCCACAACTTCGAAGAGGACACGGGGGAGTGCCGAGAGCATTCTGCACCGAGGGATCGAGGTGGTGGATGAGATTCCCGCCACCGCCAAGATTCAACGTCCCGTGTTCCTCTAATGCAAGGAGCAAAATTCACCGTGGTGATGATTTGAAAGATTCGCGCCGAGCGTTACAGCGCCGCCCCGTGTCGTAGATCACAGGGTCGATCCAGTAATCGATAATTGCGGGCCTAATGAGGTCTTTGCGCACCGGCACCACGCCGGTGGTCACTCTGCGTTAGGCCAGCGTCGTAATCACTCGTGTGATATTTCTTTGGCGTTCTTGAGATTATTTTGCGTTTGATCGATTTTGTAGAGATTTTCGTAGTTTGGTTTGCCTTCGAGGCTTTTTGGTTCGTTATTGGTGTGAGTGTGAGGATTTCCCCGAGGGATAACGTTTTGATTCCCGAAGGACGTTACGAGGGAAGCGATCCTGTTTGTTCGAGGGCTGGAAGACGGTAAGCGTTAGCCATTCTGACCTGTAATAATTTGAATCTGGGAACGGCCGTCTGCCGCCTTGCTTTGTGAAGCCACGAGGCTATTTAGCTTATTCGAGATCAAATTAAGACGATCTCCGACTGGTAGGCCGTCACCAGTGTCCCCATGTTATAGAGAAATGTATTTTGAGTTAGTTTATTGAGAATTTTTGTGATATATTGAGTTGTATTGAGTATAGTCGGTTCGCACACGAGTGCGACAAAGACAGTCGGTCGCTGTCGTTCTCTCTCCCTCCTGTGGGAAGAGCCCTGTTGATAGACTTCGAGTCTTTTGTTTTTGCGCTGGTCGTTTCGACTAGGTTTCGAGACCTTATTGTTGAATAATTATTTACCGCAGAGTTAGGTTAAGTTAGGTTTAGTTAATTTATTATTTATTAAATTGTAAATATTTCTTTCCGAGAGGCTTAGCCTCTCGAAGGCGTGCCGATCGCCTTACACGATCGGCAACGTTATCGTTAACCCTCCGTGGTCACACTGGGTAGAATCCACCCAGTGACCACCTTTCGGCATAAATATGTACTAGTTCTCGGTATTGGATGGGGCTCTAAAAAAATATGTTAGCCTTGGATTTCGTTCAGGAAAGTTGTTCGTATCTAAACTGGAATGTCCAAGGGTTGTTCAGTAATTTTTTGAGAATTTTCGGGCCGATAGATTGGTCACAATACGGGTTCGAAAATGGACTGGGTGGAATCAACCCAAGTGTGACCACCGAGATCGGTGGCGGAAGTGTGACCACGAAGGGTTAATTATTCCGTTGAATTTTGAGCCGCTGGCATTACTCTATTATTAATTCTGAGCCGCGGGCCATATTGTTTAAGATTATTTTTTTGTTAATCTCGAGCCGCAGACTCGACTTTCTGGTTGTTAATTTTGCTAGTTCGTGATTTGCGTTATTTATTTTGTTATTATTTTGCTATTTCGAGTCCTAGACTCCTCATTGTTAATTGTAAGTCGCATTGTTAGTTCTAAGTACCGTTGTTATTTGTAAAATTTATTTGTTGTCCTGCGGGGACTAGATTTGTCGAGTTGATTATTAACTAATTTATTTTTGTTATTGCCACCCTGCGTGGGAGCGTATTAGTTGATTCTTATTATTGTAAAACTCGCAAATCGCGGCCAGGTCGCATTTACACGGCCTGTGGCCGTCCTAAATCCGAGGGGAAGTACCCCCGGGTACGTGAAAGTCTGATGATCTTTTTATATCACTTATTGTTGAATAAATTCAGTATTATTTGTGTTAAATTTGAAACTTTCCGAGTCGTCATTCAACGCCTAGCTAATTCCTCATTTGATCCCGACCCCTCTCCGCGGTACTGTTGCTAGTCGACGCTTCGAGTACTTGTAGTTTAATTGTGTTTTGCTTTAGAATTTTGAACGTGGCGGTTATCCGCCTGGCGCCCAACCTAAATAAATAATTTTAGTTTTCTTAGCCAATTGTCGACTGGACGACCTCGCGGTCTAGTGATCCGGTCTGGATCCGGGGTCTGACAAAATCCACGTCACAAGTTGGCGCCCAACGTGGGGCCTGCTGAGAAAAATTAAATTAATATTTTTGAGATATTTGTTTGTTCCTTAGTAACGGCTTCACTGTTGCTAAGAGGAATTGAGTCGGTTATTTGTTTTTCTCTATTAACCGGAGAGGGATTAGCGACGCGTACGCTCGGAGAAGCTTTGTTTTGAAGCCGTGAGGCAATATTTATTGCGTTTGAAATTTCTGGTTTTGCGTCTTTGTTTTTCGAGGTTGCTGAAGCGACTTTTTAGAGTGTGTTTTTTTTAGATCCTCGTTTGAAGACTGCGGGATAATATTTATTCACGTAGAATTTCTTCAGCGTAGGAATACCGACCTTTTTAGTCACGATTTTCTTTTTAGCATTGTTTTTGAGCCGCGTTTTCCTTGCTAGAGTGGAAAACTTGATTTTTGCGGGGTGCTAAAGCGCACCATTGCACTGGGACACTGGTCACGACCCGCGAACCTAGTGTTAAGAGCCGTTGGCAATTATAATTCGCCTGCTTACTATTAAATTGTTTTTTTTTGTTGTTGTTTTTTTTTGTCATTCTCTTGTGCATGCATTGTGGTGGTGGATATATGATACTATAGGTGATATTATAGTGGCGAATCGCTGTAAATAACAGTACAGAGTACCAGCGAAATCCCACCCCAGGATCACCGAGGGATAAATATTAGAACAATAAATGAACGATAGATAGCTAGCTAGTGAAATTATTGTCTAATATCAAACGGCTAAATCTGCAAATATTTCGGTTTTCGCGAGTAAATCCTCTAGAAGGGGGAAAAGTACAGTCCTTATACGACGGACTTTTAGTATACCCCGCATCGAGAGGAATGTTTACGCGTTGTCACCGAAAATCGACTCGACGTTAGTCCGTTTAGTTTTGCTGTAGAGTTTCGAGTTTTGAATTTTGTGTCAGGCAGTGGTGCTCAGGCGTGGGTTCTGAGTACCGCACGTTATAGAACAGCTGTTCTCAACCTGCGGCGACCTCGTCGCGCAAACAGAGTACAACACAGCTGATATATTGCGAGTTCGAGTTCAAGTTTAGATTTCGGATTCGAGTTCGAGTTTGGATTCACGTGCAGTGTTGCATTTGAAGTAATTGCATTTTGGTATTTTGCGTGCACTCCCGGGTGCAAATTCGAAACCTTTGTTTGAGTTGAGTTTTTTTTTTTCTCGTGTTTTTGAGATTTATCTAGTGGAAGACTAGAGTTCGAGTTCGATTTTCGCGTTTCGAGTTATTTTTACGAGCGAGCGCGTGACTTTTACACCCTTCAGGTCAAAAGTGCGGCTTATCGCGTTGATTTCTTCGGAAATTTTATTCGCGCGTTCGTATTTCAACGAATTTTTGTGGTGTCGGCCGAGTCAGAAATTCCTCATCGAGTCATGGCATCGGCAGATAACTCGCGCGGGTGCAGTCTCTGGGATTTAACTCAGGAAGAGTTAGCGCAGCTGTTGAGTTCGTTACACGTTAGCCCGAATGGCTCAGTAGTAGAATTGCGAGATCGGTATATTCGGCACTGGCGACGAAACCGGGGTGATAATACGATTCCGTGGGGACCTGAAGACGAAACGATCGTAATCCCCGAGGATGCTTCGCGACGAAGTCCAAGTCCTCAACGGGCACCCCAATCACCCCCGCCGCCTCACGTAGCAGTGGCAACAAGCTCAGGATCGCGTCCGGTAACTACGACGACGACGAGTATCGCGCAATCAACCGGTATTACGACGAGCTCTACGATGTACGGCACCAGGCCTACCGCGTACGCGGTGAGGCCAACAGTAAGTCGCGTGCCGAACAAACACGTACCCAGACTACCTGAACCTCCCGGGTTTGACCAAGATTTCGCGGCCCTGCGGGAACTCGTACAGCGAGAAGAACCCGGTCAGATGGCGCGAAGGTCAACGGCGAACCCCGGCGAGCTCGAGCAGTACAACCTGGAATACCGTCAAATTCCCGATAATGTAGCTGCAGAGCCACTTAGGTACGAAACACAACCCCCGAGGTTAGAGGGACAATACGCGTGGACAGTCGAGAGACACGCCGTCGTAACCGGGCGCGCTTATAACGCAGCGGAAATTATAGAGCCCCAAATCCGTAGCGAATATCGCGAACCAAGGGTAGCTCCTAGTACGTCCCGCGAAGTACCGACAAATCCATTCAGACGTGAGACACCGAGAGTACAGCTCCCGCGAGAGGAACCTAGGCGGCGAGAAAGAACTCGGAGAGATCGTGTAGAATCCCCAACGAGTTCCGACACAGAGTCCGCAGATAATGACCAAGATGATTATTTAGATAATTATTCGAGTAATCCCCGCCCACCCACCCAGCAGCAAGCACCGGCTTCGCGAGCATGGATCGAGCCGCCGCAACCGAGGGACGAGTCCCCGGGATATGCGTGTTTGAACTGTAGAGATCGAGCAAAGGAGGTTGTAGATGCTTTGCGCCGGTGGAACGTTAAGTTTAGTGGCGAAGACGGTCTGAGCGCGGAAGAGTTTTTGAGCAAGCTAGATGAGTGCCGTAGGTTCACGCCCTTGTCCGGAAGGGAAATCGTTCGATCTTTGCCGATGGTGTTCTCGGGAATTGCCTCCGAGTGGCTACGACTCGAGCGAGACAGCTGGTCGAGCTACGAAGAATTCCAGCGGGAATTCAGAAGCTGGTTCGGAGACGAGACGGTAAATAAACGTTTCAGCGAACAAGCACAAACGCGCACCCAGGCACCGGGAGAGTCAGTGACGGGATACCTGACCTGCATTCGGGGGTTGCTCAACCGTATGACGCGACCGTACGCGCTAGAAGACCAGCTGGATATGGCATTTGAGAATCTGAGGCCAGACATTCGCGAAGCTATAGACCGCGATAATATTACAACGTTTAAGCAATTAGCCCGGCTAGCTAAAACGCGGGAAAGGAATTTGAGGGCATATAAGCCGTCCCCGAACCCCGAGGATTCGTTCATGGCAGAACTAGCGTTTAGGGCTCCAGCCAGGCAAGCAAAGAAACCTCCTGCGCTAGCGGCAGTAGAGGAGCTAGGCGAGCCAGCGAAGCCAGCGAAGCCACCGAAGGCTGAAGCTACCCAAAAATCTACCAAGAAACGGGGTAGCAGAGGTCAGGGGGGGGGGGGGGGGGGGGTGGCCTTTGAGGAGGCCATGAAAGAACAAATAGCGGCTATTAGCCAAAAAATTAGAGACCGTGGCCAAGGCGACACAGCCTCGACAGGCCAGGCAAAGCACTCCCCAGTTAGTATCCCCAGTAGTTCAAGCCGCGATCCATGCCGAGGCTTCTCTCTGTTTCACATAATAGCTGTCAACCTAAGTATAAACATAAGTTATTAGAATAGTATCAAAACTTTACCACCTCAAACTTGTTTATAACGTTTAGCATTAAAGATATTCTTTCGCAATATTATCTAAATAAAATAGATTTTATTTTTTGGCACCAACGCGTCCATCATTTAAAATTTAGAAAATTCACCTTCCTCCTCTAACTTATTAATAAAATTGAAAAGCATTGAGATAGGCCCGGGGAGTTCTCCCGACCCCCTGAGCATCGAGACAGGCTCCAAACAAATAGTTTATAAGTCCAAGTGTCAAGTAGTTTTCTTTAAGAATTATAAAAGAATTTATAATTCACTTCGGAATCATTAGTATATAAGTAAGCTAGCAAGCCAGATTGATTATTTAAATTTAAACAAACAAGTTTAGATCAAATGAATCAATCCTTTTTAAATAATTGTCACAGAGGCTTGAATATTTCTAACTAGGTAAGGACAGGCCTTAAGAGTATTTATTGTATTTCCGGCAAAAACTCATAGTCGATTTTCTGAACGATTTCGGTCAAAATCTCTGTAGGGTCTTCCCTTGAATGAGCAATTCTTCTCAATTCTCGTACTTGCAAAAAGTAGTGAAATCCCACAAAAAACATCGGAAGATGTAAAAAAAGCCGCCAAGTACCCATACGAAAATCACAATTGCTTGACAAGCAAAACATTTCGCCAGTCTCTGTCGTGAAATCAAGGAAAAAGCCAAGCACCGAACGTACCCCTGCGATCTCTCAGCAAGTCTACGTCGTGAAGTCGGAGTTTCGTGTGAGGATATCGAAACATCATTCCAAGAGCTACGTACTTGGCGGGCACATTCGGTTTTTTTTTTGTGCTTGTTGTTTTCACTTTGAATTGATAGTACTTTATCGTAGTTTGCGAACCATTTGTTTTCCGACTGTTTTACTTGGCGGCTGATGGATGTCTCGGAGTAATGTCTAATTTGCAGATAACATTGGTTTTATACACAATTATTTAAAATGCATCTTCCGATCTTGTGGGACGACTTTGTCGTGGCAGTCGAAAGATTAGCGCGTGCGAGTTAACGGAAGTTAGCTGAAGAAGCCTGAAGGCGCCCCCGCTGCAGCAATTCCGTAAACTTGCACGCGCTAATCTTCTGGCACTAGTGTGTAGTTGCGAATGATTATGCCTCACAAGCGAATGAGCAACAACATATATTTGCACTCAAGTGGGGCCGAACTGTGACAAGCATGGGTTTCCGGTATTGAAATTGATCCTTCCCACTACGTGTATACGCTCGTGCACCTGCAGATTGATAAAAATTCTGTATATAGACTGATAGAATGTGCAGAAAACGCTAAAGAAACAGATGGAAATGGATGGAAACGGATACGCAGCTACCCGATTCTATAGCATTTTCTGCGATTATATCCCTCTCTATACGAAATTTTTAGCAGGGATACGCATGCACCATAAGCAAGATTGTATGACATGAGTATAGGTACACCAAAGCAATCAGCAACTGAATTTTATATTCAACATTACATTAAACTGTCATCCTCTATGCTACTTATGGCATACACGTATTGGGATCTGACAAAATTCGTGAGACATCTGGTGGTGCATTTAAAACTAAAACCGGGGTGCATTTCGATGACTAGGAATTGAACCAGACCATTCGCAAATATCACGAATGGTTAAAACTACCATTGCCGGACATCAATATTTATAACTTATATTATATTTACTTGGTAAGCCTACTATTACGCGGTTTTGACAGGTGACTGCACCTTGGTATGCGCCATATTGACGTTGGCCACGCCTCCATGTCAGATCCCAATACCCGTAGCTGCAAGTTTTAGGTTTTATACCGGAATAGTAAAGTAGAGTTTTCTCGATAATTCCATAGTTTTGCAAGTAAATGAATTTATTCTTCCACAATTAATATTATCTACTCAAGCTCTACGGTATGTCATCTATCATGTGAAAAAACTTACCGTAGTACATTGCTCATTGGCTCCATAGTGAGGTACGTGATTCTAGAATTCCGAGTCCGATCTGATAATTGAATGACAGTGGAACGACCAGGATTTTTATTTATTATACAATATATTTACGTCTGTAAAGTCATACACATAATTGAGTACCCGTAGAAGTATTTTCTGATACGATTATAGGTTGAAATAACTAGTTTTTCAGTGTATTTAATTGTTGTCGCATTGAAAACTCAATTTTTGCGTAGAACGAAGTCGGGTTGTCCGTATAGCTCTAAGTAACCGAATGTGCCCGCCAAGTACGTAGCTCTTGGAATGATGTTTCGATATCCTCACACGAAACTCCGACTTCACGACGTAGACTTGCTGAGAGATCGCAGGGGTACGTTCGGTGCTTGGCTTTTTCCTTGATTTCACGACAGAGACTGGCGAAATGTTTTGCTTGTCAAGCAATTGTGATTTTCGTATGGGTACTTGGCGGCTTTTTTTACATCTTCCGATGTTTTTTGTGGGATAATATATTCTTTCCAAAAGATACGGTACACGCGGTACAATCAGATACAATCAAAAAATACTTCACAATAATCGGCTTCGCTGAGCGAAATAGCAAATATTATAGAACAACAGAACTGCGGGAATAATACTTTTTAATACTCAAAAATACCTAATCTATTGAGTCTGAGTCCGCTTTAGCGGCACGAAAACAAGGTTAAGCTGGCTAGCTAGCAAACGCCGGAGAAGCGATATAAAACAAACTACTATACTACTCTTTAGACTGCGTATCACCGAGCGATACGATACTCAAGCAAATAGGCCCTACTGGCGACGCTAGCTAAATTACAAAAATGATCTACAATATTCAGACTCAATCAGCGGTAGCAGAAGGAATGAACAATCGATATCCAAAGTTAACAAAACGGTTGGTGAAAGAAAACTGCTCAAAATATTAATAAAATAACCCGTAGGTTCGCAAAAGATACTCTACTGACTCGATACAGAATTTATTTACGCGATACAGAAGGTATCGAGCGGAAAATCGTCAATACGCGATATTGACCAGAAAAATACAAAATTACTTAATTAAACAACAATCTATGACAACCACGTTCAGCCAACCCTCGGGGAGTTGATAAAATAATTAGCGACACACCATACAAGATAATACGAAATATAAGATACAGAAAATCATAGAAATCAAAGATATCACCTAAATCAAAGAAACCAAAGAAATATCAAAGATAACAAATTACGTGCGTAACAAAGCGGTAACAAGCTAGCAAATATATCGTAGGTCAGCGGTAGCGAATAATAAAAGCAAATATCAAACCCAAAAAGCAACTAAAAGACACCAACAGCTCAATCAGACACGAAATTCTCGCGCTGGACTTCCTTTCTCACTAAACTAACTTAACTAACTTAACTAATCTACGATACTACTTAATCTAAGGAAATGCGCAAATGACGTAGCCCGCCGGCTACGTACGAGTCTAAAAATCGACGATACGATAATTTAGGAAGTCCAACGGGAATTGCGTGACTCGGTAAGCGGAAATTACTGGAGACCTTACCTTGACGATGAGCTTGCTGCTCGTCGCACTTTAACTTAACACCCGCTAAGCGGAACAACGATATTGGCGATAACTGCGAAAACTAGGCGAGAGAGAGCGGTATTACAATACGTCTGAGCGATAGGAATGCTGAACGTAAAAGTGACGAACGTCTTCCCGATTTTCGGTATCGGGGTGCCTAATGCTGTTGACCATGGGGTGGGAGGTCCTACGAGACGTCTCTCTATGCCTGATTGGTTTCCTAATTACCTGACGGTAATTCGCACGACCAGCTCGTCAGCTGATGCGTGCGCGGTATCGACTCCTTGCCGAGCGGCAAGCGGCAGGCGATAGAGTTGCGATACGTCACCGTGTATGCGGCATGATGGCCTCGGGAAGGTGGGTCCTGGGATTCTAAGATGCGATATCGCACTTGTGCCACCAATCTCTGCGGGATTTGCACTGTCGTGGCCCCACGGCACATGTGGCAGCCTCCTGACAGAACCTGGATTTTTTTCGGCCTGCCAGAAGCACGTGAGTTGCGTCTCTCTCACGAGGCTCGTCCTGTAGCGATAAACCGAACGCCGTGGCCATCCTGGCGTCGGCGATAGCGGCAGGTGTGGTGATGTTCTTGGTGCGGTAACGGGAAGCTGCAGCGATGGCGTGCAGCCCTATACGCCGTTGTTGCAAGGCCAGTCGCAAGCGGTAGATGTACTCTGCTGGCGTGGAGCCGTATGCGACCCCTATGTCTCACAGGCCAGAGTACTCCCAGGATCTACATCCTTCCCTCCAGGTGTTAGCAGTAGTACACTACTCCGGAGTGCGTACCTTGGAGGTCATCGCGGTATCTCAAGTTTCCTTGCGGTAGTTCTCGTAGCGGCATGTCTTCTTCTCCTTCTTTCTCTCTCTCTCTCGCGGTACATTAACAAAAAAGTACTTCAGATTACCAACTATTCAACAGTCTACTAGTTGTTTGTGGTGTGTCGCTGTTTTCCCGAGGGTGAGACGCATCTCGTCTCTCGCTCGCGGTATCGATACTCTAATTCTACTTAAATTGTTAAAAAATTGGTAGCCAGAAGGGCTCCAGTGACGGCAGCAAATCTGCAACGTCACACTATATAGTTTACGCAGAAGCCTGTGAGTTTATGTTTTCTTATTATGCTACTTAATATTCGTTGAAAGATCCCTGGTGATGTTTTTAAGCCGAATGGTAGACATGTCCATTGGAACTGTTCTTCTTGGGTCACAAACGCAGTTTTTTGTCTGTCCTCAATTCGCAGGGGAATTGACCAGAAGGCCGAATTTATATCTAGGGTCGAGAGAAATTTGCAGTCCCTTGTTTTAACAATTAAATCTTCTATCAATGGAAATGGTTGCGATTGAGGGATCACAATTTCGTTCAGTTCTCGGAAGTCTATGCATAGTCTCGATTTCTTTTTTTCGTCTTTTTTGTAGGCTAGCGTCCCTGGCGCGGCAAATGGGCTGTACGATTCTTCAATTAGGTGTTTCTCTAGTAGTTTTGTTATTTGCTGCTCTATCTCTTTCTTGTCCTCTATACTACACCTATACGGTCTCTTACACCGGTATTCGTCGATTTTTAATTCGACACGCGCCTCATAATCTCTAACTGTTCCTATGTCATATTTGTCTTTCGCGAAAAGCGATTTATATTTATTTGTTAGTTCCTCAATATCGGCTTGTTCCTGCATCTCTAAGTGATTTATTGACATTTCAAATTTTGTCGTATCTATATGCTCATTAAAGTTAATTTCGTAGTCTAATCTTTTGTCTTTGGTATCCCCTATTTCTTCTATATTTTCTATATTTATACCCTGTATCTTATCTTTACTTTCAATCGTATTGCCAGGAATTCCCTGAGTTTTTTGTGTAACTTCTAATTTCTCATTTTGTCTTAGTTGAAAAGCTTTTATACAGTCTAACCCAATTAAGAAATCGTGCTCAAAGTTCTCGTTATCTATTGTGAAGACGTCTATTTCTTTTTCAATGTCGAGAATTTTGGCTTTCAACGTTACCATTCCGTTTTCTTTTCTTGTACCATTAATCGTTTTTAATCTTGCATTTTGAGAATTATTGAATTTTTTTCCTTTCAAATTTAACAGTTTCGCATTGATTAAGGAAACGTTTGAGCCCGAATCGTAAACCCCAAGGACTCGTAACGTATCATTCAATAATATTTTGATTTTAATTAATGGTAGCACTATCAGTTTTTTGGATCATTCGTGTTTAGTTCTACTTCTAATTCCGAGTTATTTACATGTTTTATTTGTTCTTTCTTTCGTTGTTCATCGTCTTTGGTCCTAAACCAACATTGTGCTTCCGGGTGGTAACGGTTACTTTTATGTTTCCTCTCACAAATCGTGCATGGCTTATGATTATCGTTTTTCCCTCTGTTTTTATTTTCAACCTCGGTATTGATTTTTTTCTCTAAATTTTTTTTATTCCCTAAATGTTCTAGCCCTCTGATTTCGTTGAACGAATCTTCGGTTTTTTTTACTTTTTTCCTATCTATTCTGTCTGATATGAAGTTTGGTAGCCCTACTGCAATAAGATCGATCAGTGTAGCCGTGTCTATTGATTTATTTGTCTCTAATAGGAGTCTTTCTTTTTTTATGGCGTATTCCAACAGTGAGCCTTTTACATATTTATAAGATATTGCGTATCTGATTGGGGTCCACCCTTTATTGGCGTAAGTTTCGCAAAAATTCTCTTTCCATATTTTCCATTCTGAGTCTAATGAAAGCTTAATAAGCATTGGTCCATACCAATCGACACAAGAATTTTCAAGAAATAATCTAAAAATTTCGATTTTTTCTACGTCTTTCTCTACACCTAACCGATCACATTCCTTTTCGAAGATATCCATCCATTGCAATACGTTGGGATTCTTCCCTGTCAATTTCTCAATAACAAATTTTTCTGATACCTTTCTTAAATTACGGTTTCCGCCGTCTTGGGGTCGATCTTCCGTCTTCTTTCCTGTAAATTTTTCCAGGATCCTTTCTAAAATGTCTTCTGTGATGCTTGCTGTAGGCGTGGTAGCTTCTGTTGCTGCATTTTGATCTTCTGCCTCTTCCAGCAAGTAATCGTTGCAGTCTATGTTACCGTCTTCGTCCTAATACTGCTGTAGGGTGTCCTCCGTCAGTGTAATCCATACCCTCCTCGATTGTCCTCTTTTTTGTAATGTAGATTTTATCCTCTGGTAACCTGCCGTAGTCGCGAGCTTGGTATGGTATTTCATTGATTGAAGCTGGTCCGGGACGAGAAAGCGGCGATCTTCTGTTGTCGTGATTGAGGTTAGGGCAATCACATTTGTCTTCGGGTCGTCGTTTGAGGGCTTGACAGCGAACTCAAATTTAAACTTCTCCATGTTCTCTCTCAATCTCTTTATGGTCTCTTCTTTTGTGTAATTCAGCAAAAATGTCGTTTTATAATGTTTCTTTTATTGGAGTTGAGTTTTTGGGGGGTTATGAGCCGACACGTGGTTGCCTGTAAAGTCAGGCTATCTTTATTTTCCATCTTACATATTCTTACCACTAATTCTTTTATCCTTATCGATAATGCTGTTATCCTATTACTATTGTACCTTATTATTATAAATTATATTAATGAGCGTTACCTGTAAAGTCAGGAAACGACATTTACAGCCGATAGGCCCCTCTTTCTTATTCAACTACTTTTGGAGTCCTCCCTCAATTGCACATTCGCGCGGCACGCACTCGCGTTCCCCTTCTGCCTCTCTCGGCGGCTAAATTCAAAAGAGATATGACGGGGCAGGTATACCCGTCGTCCTATCTCTTTACATATATATTATATATTATTTTCAAGTTAATTAAAAGTGTGATTTCAGATATAAAATTTCAGAACACTGGAAAGCGTGAGCACGTTTCTGATTTTGATACTTAATAAATAGCTCGCTACTGTTGAAAGTCTGTTACTTTTGATAACATGTACCAACTATACCTATATTTGTATGGATGATCAAATAATCATAAATCAATGCAAATATACATGGTACCTCCTGTAAATCAATGAAAATATATATGGTACCTCCTCTCCCACTAATTCACCCTAGCAGTAGAATACTGTAAAAATTACTACCCACAACGTTAAGACCTACTCAATCATTATAGTAATCATTACATTTGATGAGGGTTAAATGATACACATGGGGATGTTCTGTCAAAACGAAAAAATAGTTGGCTGTACACTTTGGAGTAGTAGTATTTACTTACGGCTAACAAGGGGAGGGCACAACATGGTAAGAATGGATTTCGACGAAACTCAGGTATGTTGTAGGGGTACCTACCCTAAGTACCTGGATAATCGGAGACGACGCACTTCTCCCTAGTTTCCGAGAAAGTTGAAGGTAAAATTTCACGCGCGGCATGTATACCAGTAACTGTGCCACTTTGTCAACCAAGCGAGCGCAGCGCAGTAGGTAAGGTTCTCGGCTACCACGCTGGCGGCCCGTGTTCAAGTCCCGTCGACGTGCGACTTTTTACTTTTATTTTTTATTTTTTCTATAATTTTTTTTTCCAATATCAGTAACAAATATTGCATTACAAAATTCCGGGGAAAAAATTGCAAAATGCTCCTGACCTGTTAAAGGCAAATCGGAAAATCGCGTCCAGAGAGAATGCCATTAAAATCCATTCCCTACTTCTCCATTAATTGAGGGCACCTGTATTTCGGCAAATGATTAAATACGCGTGGTTCGCATGGAAATTAATTGACGAGAGAGAGATATTTTCGAATGTAAACGATACTTGTTTCTCGATCTCACTTTTGAAAACTCCATGTGTCTGCAAAGCGGTAGGATTCATAAAATGTGCATGGTGTAACCACGTGTTATGCTTTGCATGTTTTTACGATAAATACCATCCCAACGAATGTTCGCCTCATGTTGACAGTGATAGCGAATAAGTAAAAGCCTTGTATTATATTGTATACGATAAAATAAATGAAATTACTACCATACGTTGTATAGCAATTTTTTCCCCGCAATTTTGTAATGCAATATTTGTTACTGATATTGGAAAAAAAAATGAAAGAAAAAATAAAAAATAAAAATAAAAAGTCGCACGCCGACGGGACTTGAACACGGGCCGCCAGCGTGGTAGCCGAGAACCTTACCTACTGCGCTGCGCTCGCTTGGTTGACAAAGTGGCACAGTTACTGGTATACATGCCGCGCGTGAAATTTTACCTTCAACTTTCTCGGAAACTAGGGAAAAGTGCGTCGTCTCCGATTATCCAGGTACTTAGGGTAGGTACCCCTACAACATACCTGAGTTTCGTCGAAATCCATTCTTACCATGTTGTGCCCTCCCCTTGTAAGTTAACCAGAACTATGGTCCAAAGGTACAAGTGCAGGTAACCATGATAAGTTCTACCAGTACGACGTAGTAAATCTTACATGCGCTATTAGTCATTCGTACTGACATACATGGTTGGAAATATGGTAGATAATGCCAATTTTTACTACTTCGTTTAGTACTCTCTACAATCCGTACAGTTTATTTTACACAACGTTGCAGGTGAACTATGCACAAGTGACCTGTTAAATTTATCCCAGATGCCTATGTAACTCTGACGTGCGACCTCGCCAGTAAATATTGCTGCAATGGGTCGGGTGCAATTGAATAGTAGATTTCACAGCAATGAGATGTTATCCATATTTTTACTGCTGATTGCTGTTCTGATTACACCAATTGCTGTATTTTCAGCAGTTAATTTTTTTCCGTGTAGAATTTGAATAGTAGCCTGGTTCTGTCAAGATACAATTTTTAGCAGTGGGGAGCCTGACAGATCCTATATTCCTCCTTCATCCTTTTGTACGGCTATTTCATGCATTTGAATGCATTGCCATAACCCATGTTTATAATATTTCAGCCTAGGAACATGAATCTTTGATGCGGTATTGGAACGGCTTTGGATTCTAAGGGTGGGCTAATGGTGCGCTTTGGTGAAATGTACATTGGTCTTTTAAATTCCAAACGACATTCTTCGCGAGTAGATCGCCATCCAACCAAGGCTACACTGGTATTTGGAACAGGCGGCGAAGGTGCTGAATTGAATGGACAATGTTTGACAATCGATGTATCAAGCTTCTTCCGCGTCAAGGTATCTGCTCGGAGACCGTCATTGACGATTTCGTCGGTTAGGATCTGTAAATCATTGAAAAAATAATTGTATATCTGTATATTCATGGAGAGAATTTTATGGGAAATGTTGCCATACTTCATATCGTAGTCGTGGGACATACTTGCATTATGGCGATCAATCCGATATTTATGTATACTGTAACGTTCCGGGATATGCCGGGAATTTGAAATTGAAGGTATATCCCACGTTATTGTGAGTTCTTTGCTCAAAGAAAAGTTAATGTTAATTTTTGATTTAATTTGGGCACTTCACTGTACTAGGAGGTGGGGAAAAGTTGGTTACACCACAAAAAGCCACCTGATCTAGATTTTTATATCCTAGCCAGCTGCGGACTCGGCTAATTGCTTAACAAAGCCGCGATCGTCGGACTCGATCAATTGCTTGATAAAGCCTTCAATCTCAGTGGACTTGGATAATTGCTTATCAAAGCCACCTCCCGATATGCAGAACCGGTGTTTTTACGTACAAGTCTGCCTTCCTGCTCTTGCCTAATGTTTTAACTATTTCCTACGCTCAGATCCGGGGTTTGCGCCCAAGACTGTATACCAGACTCGGAAGATTGCTCTTCAAAGCTGTTCCCTGGTCTAACCTGACTCGGCTGTTGTAGCGTTTTAATTGTGAGTGATATGAGCAGCGGAAATGTCGGACAAAGAACTGTAAAGCAGTTGTGAAATTGACTGATATTTAATTAATCAAAATTATCCTGTTTTCGTGCTTTCAACAAAATAAAATAAACAAAAATTGATCTTAAGGTGAAGTAAAACGTTTGTCAGCACCTCGAAAACGGGAATGATGAATTCTCCGAAACTACTCGTTCAATCGCAATGAAACTTTGGGGAATCACGCATTATTTTGGCAGAAAGGGCCTGATTACTTTGTTTTTTCAAAATTTTGTGAAAATTCTAGTAGAATGACTTACCAACCACATATATCGTTCGCTTATCAACTATTGCCGTAGATCATCACATTCTCATGATAATCAGGCCCTCCGCAATGAAAATCCGAACACTTTGAGACCAAACCCGTGTCGTTTGATGAAGAAATGGCTGAGAATTGACGATTCTCCGTTACTCATGATTACAAAACCGACATCTCGTTGAGGTGATACTTTCTACCGACATCACGCTTAGTACACTTATAAACCGAGCGGCGGCGCTAGTGAAGGTTTCTTCTGTCACTTTCACTGATCTCTACTATACACTGGATAGTGTATAGCGCGAAATCTTTGTGAGCTTTTGAACGCCATTTGTTTGTGGGAATTTGACACATTATGGCGGCAAATTCAAATAGTTGAATGCATGCTAGGCGAAATATAGGGGCGTTGACATAATGGTAATATACGAAATGAATAATAATATCGTAAATTGTCTTGGGTTGAAAAAACTCTATCAAAAAACCCAATAGAATAGGTTTATTTTTTATAAACTATAAACAGGAAATGTGAAGAATACGAAGTAGTTTTCCGATGATAATGCAAAAGATTTTGTATTTTGAAATTTGATTTGTGTATTCACAATTCCATACTACTGGTCTTTCCGCAGAGGCAGTCAAGTGGTTTCATTCCTATTTGTCAGGTAGGTCCCAAGCGGTGAGAGATCTCTCTGGGAATCATTCTAGCTTTCTGCCAAACTATTCAGGCGTCCCCCAGGGTTCGGTTCTTGGTCCTCTGTTGTTCTTAATTTTTATCAATGATATCGGTCGAGTGCTTTCGCATACCAAACACATGATGTTTGCTGATGACCTCCAGATATACCTGCATTCAGCTCTTGGGGACGTCAGTGCCGCGCTTGCCAGACTTAGTTTTGATGCGGAGGCTGTTTCGAGTTGGGCAGGGGAGAATGGCCTACGATTAAACATTTCGAAAACGAAAGCTATTATTCTTGGTAGCTCACATCATGTGTGTCACCTGCGTCGCTCGAATCTTCCTCCGCTAGTTGTTAACGGGCAAGTTGTTCCATTCGTCGATTCCTTCCGGAATCTCGGTGTATACCTATCCGCGGATCTTACGTGGAATGCTCATGTCGCGCAAATTTCCAGGAGAGTTCATGGAACCTTGCATAGTCTTAAGTATCACGGTGATGCTCTTTCTCCGCGAGTTAGGGAACTTCTCGTCAAGGCGCTGATTCTCCCGCATTTGGACTATTGCTGTCTGGTTTATCATGATGCTGCAGGCTATCTAAATCGCAAATTACAAAGACTTATAAATTGCGCCATACGATTCATTTTTAGCTTGCGAAGGGACGTTCATATAACGCCGTATCGTCTTAAGCTTGGTTGGCTTCCAATAGTGGATCGGCGTCTTTACTTTTTAGGCGCTTTTCTTTATCAGGTCCTGGCCTTGTCTTCTCCCGAGTACCTTCGTGAGTTGTTTGTGGATCCGGATCCCGACCTGCGGCGGTCCGTAAGACTTTCGGAACTGAATTTGTCGACTGTGTTCGTGATACCGATTCACCGCACGAAGTGCTTCGCTAATTCTTTCGTTTTGTCAGCAATCGATTTATGGAATAGCTTGCCGGTTTCTGTGCGGGACTCTTCCTCGGTGGAAGTATTTAAGGTGAGGCTTTTTAGGCACCTCTCGCTGCGCTTATCCGGTGATATCGTTGAGTTACCCAGGTCTAGGCTGTGATGCTAACTTGCCTACCTTCGGTTATTTTTATTTATTTTGTCTTTATTGCTGTTATTCTCTTGTTTATTCTTATTTAATATGTTTCATTGCTATCTTTTGGTATGGACCAAGCCTTTCATTTATATCTTCATTTTTAGCTTTTTTTTTCTGTTTACTTTTGTTTTTATTATTATTATTATTATTTTTTTGTTATTATTATTATTGTTACTGCTATTGTTATTTTTATTATTATTATTATTGTTATTATTTATTACTTATTTATTATTTATTTTACGGTTCTTATGTCTCTGCTTTATTTCTATTCTTTATACTTACGTCCTTGCGGCAGCCATTGATGATTGTCTGCTTCGTGGCTTGCGATCAGTACCTTAGCTGTTTCGTTCTGCTCTGGTCTTTAATTTTTGCCGCTTGTTGGCTTATTTTTGTCTATTTCTTTTCTCTTTATTGTTTGTTCTACTTTTATTATTACTTCCTATTATTATTTATAGGCTATCCTGGCATCTTGTTACTGTTTTCTTATTTTTGTGCTTTTCTCATTTTCCTTTGTTTTGTTCTTTTCTTTGTATCGTTGCCCCTAGGCCCTGTGCGGGCCCGGCATAATGAATAAACCAAATACAAATACAAATACAAATACTACGTAGATGATTTAAATAATTGTATAAATTTTGCATTATCATCGGAAAACTACATCGTATTCTCTACATTTTCTGTTTACAGTTTATAAAAAATAAACCTATTCCATTAAGTTTTTTAATAGAGTTTTTTCGACCCAAGACAATTTACCATATTATTACGTATTTCGTATATTACCATTATGTCAACGCCCCTATATTTCGCCTAGCATGCATTCAACTATTTGAATTTGCCGCCATAATGTGTCAAATTCCCACAAACAAATGGCGTTCAAATGCTCACAGCGAGCTGCGGCCAAAACGCCCCGTATACACTATCCAGTGTATGGTAGAGATCAGTGATCACTTTACGCGAAGTGTGCATGGCTGCTCCCGCTCGGGAGAAAATACAAATGATCGATATCGGATTGCAGACGGCTGATCTCGCCCAAGCAACAGCTAACCTAAAATACGAACGAATCAAAAATCGAATCGTGTTTGGAATTGACGTTAGGAGAGAACATTGTTGCTCGTTTATCTCTTCTATTCGAATTTTCCATGACTCCTGATGTGAAAACGTAAAAAAATCCGAATCATCAACGACAGCTAACCTGAAAGATGAAAAATCGTATTTGCGGTTGACGTTACAGGAAGACGACTGCTATTTTATTTATTCTACTCCTATTGTTCATCCTGATTCATATTAAATGACTATGTGTGTATGAATAATTAATTTAGGATCGCAGACGGTATGTCACTCGTCTGGCGGCTAGCCAAAGATTCGAATACGTGATATAAGTAGAAGAAGAGCAGCATATTCGGAATAGTGCAGGTAATTCGGGATACCTAGATATCTTAGTTTATAAAAACGCCAGCTGTACTTTTTTTTTACAAACATAACGTCACATGACGTGCGAAGCCGATGAGTACTAAAAACAACCCATCATCTTGATATTCCTGCTACAAGGCTCACGAAAACAAATCTTCAATTTTAAGAAGTTTTTCGGCAAGAATACAATCCTTTCTAATCGTTCATTGCAATTCATAATGTTACGTATTCCATACTACTCCACACTCTCATACACCCTTACCTCCAGTCGCCAAGACATAACATCCTGCATGGATCCAGTCGCTCAGCCTCTAATCTCTGATTCAAAGAACTGTAACCCTATCTAAACGCACCTGCATAAACGCACCCATGCCCGGGAGAACAATGGAAAAGAATGATCTCATCATTCAGCTCAGCAGTAGCGAATATTATATTAGTACTTGCTTCTCAATCGTCAACCAGAGCAGTCGCTCGATATACACTTGATCAAACTCTCAATCAACTTCACCCTACGCTTCAAAATTATTAACTATTAACCATTATAAGAGATCATACCTGTAAATGTATAACTAAGTAGAGAAATAAACGTCAACCAATGTAACAAACGATTCATAGAGGATCACTCATCAAAATCATTATAAACACCTGTATACAGTCCGGTTGTCCTCAGACGTAAAAACGAGGTTCGAACTCATTCTAACTCACGACGACTCATCCCAATTCATAATAATGGTAGCAGCGGTACTTAATTCATAACAATGGTGACAGCTAATTCATAACAATAACATCTACATTTTAATTATTTAAATTAATAAGTGACCTTATTAATTAATGATTTTACATGAGTTTTGTGAATTGTATTTGAATTGGAAATTTTGTACGGAATTTTAGTTTACGATGACATGTTTTTAATTTGGAATACCGAGAGTAAACATAATTTAAAGATCAATAGTATTTTTCAATGTGACTGATAATATTGGCAAGAAGCTACTTCGGGATAAATATTCAATACTTATTACGATTGTTTCATTTTCTAAAGGAAATTGTGAGTAATTGTAAAAAAAAAAAGATTATAATTTGGCTGAAAGATAATAGCAATGGTGATGAATTTTTATTATTGGAGGTAGGGAAGGGGTTGGAGGGAGGATGGGCGGGTGCCCCTCCCCCCCCCCCCTCCCTCCAACCCCTTCCCTACCTCCAATAATAAGAATTATAATTTGGAATACTATATTCCGAATTACCTGCACCTTAAGTCAAATTACGGTTTTAGAGTTTTTTGATTTAATCGAAATTTTCATAATGTTCCTGATATTTGTAATGTTTCGTCGTTTAGATAATTGAACTTCGATAATTTTCTCATGCTGTGATGCATTTTTTATTGGACTAACGCGTTTTACTTTTTGCATGTTCCCAAAATACAAAACGGTATTCCGAATATGCTGCACTTCCTCTATGTGGGAAACAAGTTTTTATTTCAGTGTTGAGGTTGCGGAAACAATGTTGGTCGTTTATTTATCTTATTCGTATTTGTCATTTGCTTAGATCTTTTGAGAAACAATCAACAGAAAGAAATTCGAATAATCAATGCTGGGTCCCAGATGACATAACCTCACTCTTTTGACAGCGAGCCTAGCATTCGAATGTATGATTTTACTTCAGAATTGAGGTTAGGGGAGAATCTGGCTCGTTCATGTATTTTATGAGTTTCTTTTAGCGTCACTGGTGCTTCGGACAAAAATTCAAATAAACTCTACAATCGATACTGGATCCCAGACGACATAACCTCACTCTTTTGACAGCTCGCCTAACATTCGAATGTATGATTTTACTTCAGAATTGAGGTTAGGGGAGACTCTGGCTCGTTCATGTATTTTATGAGTTTCTTCTAGCGCCACTGTTGCTTTGGACAAAAATTCAAATAAACCCTACAATCGATACCGGATCCCAGACGATTATAACCTCACTCTTTTGACAGCTAGCCTAACATAAAAATGTTTATCGTCGGTCGTCTGGTTCTTGAACAACGAGATTATAAGTTGCAATAAAATCATTTTCCCCGCCTTCGGGTTTGTTCGCGCCAAACGCCGCTAGGGACCATAGAAACACGTGATAGTGCACGTGGTGACGTGACGCTTGTTGTTGGTGAAGATCTGTCCGAACTTGTGAGTGGAATATAATAATTGAAAAAACAATTCAATAATACATTTTCGAACACAGCAGATATGTAATGTGTTAGCCGACCTCATGACTATTTGTACTGAATTTATTTCCGGTATCTACGCGCGTAGCTCATTCCGCCAGAGAACCTAACCTCAAAAAAATTTCGCAAACATGTGCTACTCGTTCATTGCGAGTACGTTTGAAAACACCGTGGTACTATGTACAGGCCTGCACATTAATGGTGTATACTTGAACATAGCTGCGGTTAGATTTTCGCATCGTGTATTGTGGTTCCAACTCGCACCACGGAGCAGACGACAAGCAGACGCTTCTTCGCTGAACGAGCGTATGTGTGCCCAACACACAACGCAACAATGATAACAATTCGTTTATTCCTTGCATCCCTAGCAGATGGCGCATGACGTCTGCTAAATATCGACTGTGGGCGCATGGTGACGCTAGTAGATTTTAGTTCATGTTACATGACGCTGATTTTTTTGGGTACACCATTAATGTGCAGGCCTGTACAACGAAAAACAGAAGTGAATATTTCCCTTTTACGATTCCGCCAGATCCCAACCTGTAAGTAACTCTATTTACAAATAGATTCCTGAACTTTGATTCAAACTTTTGTTGCTAGTCAGCTCAACAAGGTGTCTAGTCTGTGAAACTCGACACCGCGTGTTAGCTATACTTACTTATTAATCTTTATCACATTATTCTGCTTTTAGTAATAATTGAGTGAATGAGCTTTCACTCATATCTACCGCTCCGCTCAAGAGCGAGGGTGACAACCCTGGTTGTTCGTCGCTCCGATGAGGATTCTGTACAAGAATTTTCTCTTCTTATTATAAAAGTCTAACTTTATGTTGGATATATTACCGTGAATTGGTTTTCACCCATGTCTACCGCTCTGCTCAAGAGCGAGGGCGACAACCCTGGTTGTTCGTCACTCCGATGAGGATTCTGTATAAGAATTTTCTCTTTTTATTATACGAGTCTAACATTATGTTGGATATATTACAGTGAATTGGTTTTCACCCATGTCTACCCTCTCTCTCGATCGCTCGCTATCGCTCGTGTCGGTTAAGTCTGACGTGTGTGCCTTCCCGAGCTTCTATTTTATCTTTTGCCGCGTGTTTTACCTTGTATTCTGTGCTTCTCAGGCGTTTCCGTATTTTCGTGGCCATCGAGGTGTCCTATTCTATAAGTTTTTTGTGTCTTGTGCATTGAGTTCTGCTGCATTTTCGTTTTTAGTTGTTCGGGTGTGGTGCTGTTCGGTTAATCGGTCATAAACTTTGTGTTGACAGCTAGATTGCTGGTCGGTTCTATAAGTTGGCTGTGGTCTTCGCGTATTATAGTGGCGCCTTAATATTACTGCGATCGTTCGAAACTGTGTCATCTGGTCGCTGTGTTTACGTTGGCCGTCGAGCAGTGACAAGGACAATAGTTTTTCGTGTTATAGACTTTGATTTCCAGTGGTCTAAGGCCTTATTGTTATTATTTCAGTGTGTGGACAATACTTTTTCTGCCTAGCGTCTTGTGTGCCTATTTTGTGAGCCTTTTAAATATGTCTGGTAAGCAGCCTATCTGTGCCCTATGCTTTGCGGAGGTGGAGAAATCAAGTGATGGTGCAACTTCTAGTGCGCCCTGCAAGCACAGCTTCCATCTCTTCTGTGTTCGCACTAGACTCTCGTTGGACTCCTCTAGAGCTGCCTCCAATGCAGTCCGCGAGTCTTGTCCTGTGTGTCAGGTGCCTTCTGAGCATCTCTCGGTCTTGAAGTCTATTAATGATCGTCTAGCTCGGATGGATGTAACTGCCGGCAAGGTTGACAATCTTGTTGAGGATGTTGATCGGGTTGTTTCTAACGTGGATCGCTTAAATCGCATGGTGGACTCGCTGGCTGCTGATCAAGTGTCGGTTAAGAAAGACACTCTGGAGCTGCGCCGGTCAGTCGATGATATTAGGAAGGGCCTAGATGATGCAGTGACGGATGTCACTGAATGTAAGGATCGTCTGGTGGCAGTTGAGAGTTCGTCTGCTAGCGGCTCGTCTGGAGGCCCTTCGCAGGTGCAGGAAGCTATGCTCCTTCGGGTCGTGTGCCGGGATATGGCGTCTCAGCTTATAATTACTGGTGTGCCTGAGAGCGCACTGGAAGTCGAGGACTTGCAGGGGTTCGTCCTTAAACTTGCCCTTGCCTTGAAAGTGCCGCTGGCTGCCTGGAATATCGTAGGAGTTGAGCGATTGGGTAGGAAACGCACGGGTGGTGGTGCTGGTCCTCGTGCCATATTACTGGAGCTTACGCCGAAGGTCAAATGTGGGGAGCTTATTGCCGGGAAAAAGAAGATGCCTGACCTTCGTACCTCCTCTATCGACTCGACGTACCCGGACAGCAAGGTCTATGTAAACCACCGGCAGCCTGCGTCGTTGTACCAGCTGCGTTCTCGGATCCTGCGACAGTTCCCTGCGCTGAAGCCTGATCTGGTTTGCATTGCGGATGGGGCTGTCTTTGTTCGCAAGGATGCTACAGCGAAGCCTGTCAGGCTTTTGCCTTCTGCTGATTTGGCTCAGTTTTCTCTCTGACTCTCTGGCTCGGTGGTCCCTCTTTTTTGGGGCCGCTCATCTTCAGCCCCTGTCTCGTCGGCATCATCGTCACCTCCACCTGATCCAGCTTTGAATGCTTGCTGCCTGAATGCTCAGTCTCTGCCTGCGCATATCGACGAGTTCCGGGAGTTCTTCCGGACTAACCCTTATCATCTTAATGCAGTCACGGAGACGTGGCTCAATAGTCGCATCGTGGATGAGCAGGTAGCTCTTGCCTCGCACAGGATATTTCGTGTTGATCGCAGAGGGCGCCACGGCGGTGGTGTTGCGCTGTATGTGCGTAATGAGCTTAGTGCGCGGATCGTCGCCTCCTCTTCAGCATCGCAGCCTGATGGTGTACCGGAGTTCCTGTTCGCCGAGGTATGGGTTGCTGCTCGCCCTAAGAAGTTCTTGGTTGCCGTTGTCTACAGGCCACCGAAAGGTACTCTGTCTTGGTGAGCCTGGCCTCTTTGGCTCTCAGTTGCAGCTTAGGCCGAACCTTGTTATGCGCCGTGATCCGACCCGGACGGACACGCTCTCTGTTCCTGTCTCTAGAACCACCTTCCATCAGCGGTCGTTCTTGGTGGTTGGCGTACAGGTTTGGAATGCCTTGCCTCCTGAAATCACCTCTGCCACCTCGCTCGTCAGCTTTAAGAGCCGTTGCCTCGCTCACTTCTTGTTTGAGGAGGTGCGGGAGGCTGGCTGATTAGGTCCGATTGCGATTAGGTTACGTCTAGGTCAAGGTTCGGGATTTGGTCTGATCTCCTTTTCATTTTTAGTTTTATTCTTATTTTTATTATTATTTTTACTTATATTTTTATTTTTATTTTTCATCTTTTAGTTTTATTTCATTATTTTAGTCTTATTTTGCTTAATAATATTTATTTCCTTTTGCATGCCTCTCGGCGTTACAATCTTTAGTCTTATTTTACTTTATTTCGCTACTTTAGTCTTATTTTACTTTATTTCGTTACTTCATTCTTATTTTACTTTATTTCATTCTGTTATCTCTCTTACTTTTATCCTTATTTTTGTATTTTGCCTTATTTAATCTTGCACTAATATGTTTTTCATTGCTTGTGAATTATTTTTGTATCTGTAACTACTGCCTGTGATCTTTGGGGAGCTTAGCTCCAAGATCAAATAAATATGCTCTCTCTCTCTCTCTCTCTCTCTCTCTCTCTCTCTGCTTACTCTCCCCCTAGCTCTAAGTATAATTTGCAAGTGTAATTGTAATAAATAAAGTAATTTTCTTTCTTTCTTTTCTCTCTCTCTCTCTCTCTCTTGGCCTACCCACCACACTGCGACTAGTCACACTTGGCTCGACCTTTGTATTGTGGATGATCTATCTCTGATTAGGAGCAGTTACCTGTTCCGTGTCTCTCTGCTCATGATCTTGTAAGTTTTTGGTATGTGTTTGTACGGCCGCGTCGCGAGCCGCGGGAGTTCTCTTACAGGGACCTCAAGTCAATTGATACTGACTCTTTCTTAAGCGATTTAGGGAGCTGTGACTGGTCTGCTGTATTCTCTGGTAACTCGTTGGACGACATGGTGCTGAGTCTTAATACCCTTATCCTTGATACGATTGATCGGCATGCGCCTCTTGAAAAAGTTCGTCTTAAACGGGCCCCGGCTCCGTGGTTGAGCCCAGAACTTAGATTGCTGATGAGGCAAAGGGACTCTGCGCGCAGATCCTGGATGCGGGAGCGTACCCCTGTGTCTCGCGATAGGTTTAGGAGTCTGCGTAACCGGGTGAAGGCTGCAATCAAGGCTGCGGCTAGTACTTTTTACTTAGATAAGTTTCGTAACCTTTCCGATTCCAGGTTGATCTGGAAACAGCTTGGCTCCTTGGGCATCGCCAAGAAAAAATCGCGGCAGCTGCCTAGTCACCTCACCGCCGATGGGTTCAATCGGTTTTTTATCTCAGTATTTCAGTCGGACCCCGGAGGAATTGAGCACCCTGCCCCGAGTTCTATATCGGGTACTGTTGTCGTACCTTTTGACGATACGCACTTTCACTTTCGGGTTGTATCTATATCGTTGGTTGAGAGGTTGCTGTCTGCCGTTAAGACCAACGCTAGGGGGGTCGATGGTATCCCTGTTTGCTACCTCAAGCGTGCCGCGCCTGTTATATCGTCTGTTCTTACTTATCTCTTTAATCACTCGCTAATGCATGGCATGTTTCCTACACTTTGGAAGGATGCGTTAGTCTGCCCTCTCGCCAAGTCAACTGGTGCATCTGAATATAATGACTTTCGTCCTATCAGTCTGCTATGTGCTGGCTCTAAGCTGCTGGAGAAGATTGTTTTTCTGCAGCTGGGCAAACGTAAACCGCTATCGAGTTTAGGCCCAGCTCAGGTTGACACTTAGTCTAGCCTATTAGAGCGACAATGTGTGGTTCAATACCACTGGTCTTTTTTCACCGAAAACCGTTGTACTAAGCCTCTGATGAGGGCAGAACATAACTGCCGAAACGTCAGGCAACGTTTGGAATACTTGACTCGACTGGATTGTTTGAGTTCCTTCTCTCATGATAAAATGGGATCATTTTGTAATTTTGACATATTTTTATTAGTAGTTGGAAGTGTATAAAAGAATTTTTTTTTACTTAATTTTACAATAATTTCTTTATAATATTTTAAGTCAAAGTAAAGTCCGCCAAAAAAAGGTGGGGAGTTTTGGGGAAGCACACAGCCTTTCGTGGTTATCTGAAATGAAAAAATCAGAGAGATTATTTTTTTGTGAACTATATTCTAATGAACTAACCAATAATATATATAAATAAAAAAAATTAACGAAAATGGCGGACTTGTGAAAAAAAGATTCTGAAAACCTAATTGTTTTCGTTGATAAATTGTTGAAAAAAAATCATTTATTATTAAAAAATTTAATATTTCAAAGGTTAGTAGATATAATGTGGGGGTTCTGGATCATACTTCCTTACCGGCCGAGCTGTGAGGGTAGGTTACCGGCCGTGCGGGGTAAGTTACCGACAGTCGGATGGTAACGATTGTCGATCTTTGTTACCGACAATCTGATGGTTGTGATTTGCCGTCGTGCGATGGCGCCACTACCGATTCGCCTTCTGGTCATGGTAACGATTACCGATCTTTTTTTTTCTGCATACCGACCGGTAATGATTACCGATCTTCTATTTGCTGACAATCGGATGGCTGCAATATTCTGTCATGCGATGGCGCCACTACCGATTCGCCTTCTGGGTCATGGTAACGATTACCGATCTTTTTTTTCTGCATACCGACCGGTAAGGATTACCGATCTTCTATTTGCTGGCAATCGGATGGCTGCAATTTTCCGTTGTGCGATGGCGCCACTACCGATTCGCTTTCTGGATCATGGCAATGATTGCCGATCTTTTTTTTTTCACCCTTACCGACAATCCATCTAAGATGGTCGCTCCGAAATATTCGAATTCTCAACTTATACACGAATTATACTAGCTGAAATGCTTGAACAGTGACAAGGTGTTATATTATGCAAGCAATGAAGCGAATCATCTGATTATATGCATATGTTTTTATTAGAAATTTCTCACGTCTAACCTATTCTAGAGTAATAATTTTCTTAAAATTAACTTAAACTATGTACATATATAACCTATTCTAAGCCTTAAAACTAACTAAAACTATGTACGTATATATACTAGCTATAACTTATTCTAAATCTTTAAACTATGTACATATATCTTTTTTCTCTTCCCCCGGCTGCACCCCCTCCCCCTCTTCCTCCTCCTCCTCATTCACCTGTTCCTCCTCCTCCGTCTTCTTCTCTTGCTCATTATCAGCCTCCTTCCCCCAATCCTCCTCCTCCTCCTCCTCCTCATTCACCTGTTCCTCCTCCTCCTCTCGTGGTCTCAACTCTATCCACATCGGGGAGCCATCGTCATAAAAAATTTTCACCCAGCGAACCTCATCTGAACTCTCATAACCGTCATCGTCCCCATCGTCATCCCAACCCTGCCAGTTGTCGGCGTCTATTATTTCATGATCCATGTCTGTAATATGGAATATCAATTACAAACTATACCAATCATGTAGACTATGATATCAAAGAACAACGATACTTACTTCTTGTCCCTCAAATTGGTGGTTCAGCCTTGTTTTTCAATATTTCTTCCTCTTGTCTGGCTGCGGATTGTGTAAAACTCAAAGCAAACTCGCACTTTTATACCCAACTAGAAACCCGAAATACGCCCCCAATATTGGTGGTGTTGGTCAATGGCAAACTCTGAAAATATTTTTTTTTCGTATGGAGGTGTCAAAGATGCCAACCCTCCCGGGTGCAAACCCCCTGACCAATGGTTGGAAACGTTTGAATTTTCATGGTATTTGAACGGTGGAGGGGTGGGAGTGCGTGCATATAGAAAACCCCAAACCCTATGGTGGGTGTGAGCAATCGTACGGTGTCAGTTTGACGGTGAAATTCTACGAAGAAAAAAATGGACAACGCTATGTACATGAATCTCGTTGAGATGATGGAAGATGCATACAAGTTACTGTGTACACTACCACCAGAACAGGCGAATGAAAATATTTTTATTCACTGGCGTGACATTGCACTTGAAAATATCAAATTCTTGAACAATATTTTGACGCAATCTCAACTGTGTGTCAGTGAAAAACAACGATTACAACATATAATTTCACTCCTTCAATCGTTGGTGGTGAAATTTGAACGACACCGTGCGACTATTGTTGGGGGTAATATTGGCGATGATATTCATAACCGTGTTCGATGGGATGACATGGAGAGCGCCTTCAAGTGTCGCATACGCACCGGAACCGTGACAAATCTTCAACATAAAGATTTGGCAAGATTTTTGACTGACGCTGGGGTGGTAACGATGGAACGTTTGAAAAATGTGCTGCGCGAAGAAGGAAGTATCAAGGTGAATGTGGGTGTTTCGTGTAAATTTGAAAACGTAAAAAGCGATGAGATCAGTCTGGAAGTAAAGAACTTCAACACACGCAACGCTACGATTCTTCCATCGGCGGATCTGAAAACTTGGTTTACTGATAATGTAACGAATCCTCTGCTAACCATGGTGGAGGATTTCGAACAACGAGATTCTGGTTGGAGTATGATTGAGATCATAAATGCTGTGATCTGCATCAACCGATACGAGCCTCTTCGTGGTGGACTCTCGACATTCACACAGCTACCTGACGATATTCAACGAAAGAAAGCGGTGGTCAACGTGCAGAACGACGATGATCGATGTTTGCTGTGGTCCGTTGTCGCAGCTCTCCACCGCATAGGCGTCAACGCAACCAGAACACACAGCTATCAACGGTACATATCGGAGCTAGATTGTACAGGTATCAAATTCCCTGCCACCCTGCATAGTGTAGAAAAATTAGAGAAGTTGAACAATTTGAGCATTAACGTATATGGAATCGAATCGGAAACTTTTCAAAGCGACAAAAAGTTGAATAATAGTATAATTACCCCGCTATATTTAAGTTAAAATGTAACAGATAAGAAGGCAATCCACCTGCTTATGGTTGAAAGTGGGTGCGAACTAGATGATAACGATTTAGATAATTTCAAGCCACGATTTCACTTCACTTGGATCAAGAATCTTTCACGTTTGGTTAGCATGCAATTGTCGAATAATAAATGTGCACAATTCTTGTGTGATAGATGCTTGTGTCACTTTAGCGTACGGAATGCCTATGAAAATCATAGACATGATTGCATGCGGTTAAATAAAGTGCGAATGGAATTCCCCAAGGAGAACACGTTGGGATTTTCCAATTTTAAAAATCAGGGCACTGTGCCGTTTGTCGTGTATGCCGATCTTGAATGCATGATGAAACCTGGGGTAAAAGAATCTCAAAAGCATATTCCGCATAGTGCGGCGTATTATACACATTGCGTGTACGATGATGCATTATCGGAATACAAGAGCCACCGCGCATCTGATTGCATTAAATGGTTCATTGAGGAGCTTCGTGAATTATCCGTAAAAGTAGAGTCTCGTATAAAAAATGTAATTCCAATGGAAGCGTTGAATCAGATGCAACGCGATCGTCACATGCGCGCAAAAAATTGCTATATCTGTGAGAAGCCATTTTCACCGGAGGAGAAGAAATGCCGCGATCACTGTCATTTCACGGGTAAATATCGCGGGGCTGCACACAATCGATGCAATCTGAATTTTCAAGAGTCGCACACGATTCCGGTGGTTTTTCACAATTTATCGGGCTACGATTCGCACTTTATCATAAAATCTCTGGCTACAACTTTTCCCGGTGATATTTCGTTGCTACCCATCAATAAGGAAAAATACATATCATTCACAAAGAAGGTCGATGGTACTCTGATTAGTTTGAGATTCATAGATTCACTCCGATTCATGGCTAGCAGTATAGAGAAATGAGCATCGTATGTCGACGATGCTGATAAGAAAATAACACGGAAATTTTACAGCGATCGGGATGAATTCAGTTTGATGATTCGTAAAGGTGTCTTTCCGTACGAGTATATTGATTCTTGGGAAAAACTCGACGAAACGAAATTATCCGATAAAAAAGATTTCTATTCGAAACTCAGTGCCGCAGGTATTACCGATGCTGATTATGAACATGCAAAAGATGTTTGGATCAAGTTCAATTTGAAAACGTTGGGCGAGTATTCCGATTTGTATCTGAAAACCGATGTGCTTTTATTGGCCGATATATTTCAAAATTTCCGTGATAGCTGTTTCAAAACGTATAACTTGGATCCTTTGCATTATTACACCGCACCGGGGCTTGCTTTCGATGCTATGTTAAAGCAGACCAAAATTAATCTTCAACTTCTAGACGATCCGAAAATGATATTATTCATTGAGAAAAGTATAAGGGGTGGTGTGGCACAGTGCTCGAATCGCTATGCTAGAGCAAACAATAGATTTATGGGTGAAGATTTTGATTCGAGCAAAGCAGAATCGTATCTGATGTATTTCGATGTAAACAATCTTTATGGTGCAGCTTTGAGTGAGCATTTGCCGAGTGGGTCGTTCGAGTGGGAAAATGATACCATTGATGTAATGAGTCATCCGGACGATGCATCAATCGGTTATATTCTAGAGGTAGATTTACATTATCCCGTAGAGCTTCATAAACATCATGTGGACTTACCCGTCTGTCCTGAGCATTTCATACCGCCAGACGGTAAAATTAGAAAACTTGCGACAACACTACTACCCAAGGAAAAATATGTTCTGCACTATCGTAATTTAAAACAATGCATTAAATTTGGTTTGAAGCTGGTGAAAGTGCATCGGATTCTAAGGTTCGCACAATCACCATGGTTAAAATCATATATCGATCTCAATACAAATATGCGGAAGCAATCGAAAAATCAGTTTGAGAAAAATTTCTACAAGCTCATGAATAACGCTGTATTTGGCAAGACCATGGAGAATGTGCGTAACCATAAGACCGTAAAACTAGTCACAGAATGGGAGGGGAGGGGTGGTGCGCGTGCTCTCATTGCAAGACCTACATTTCATAGCTGCACCATATTTGATGAAGATATGGTGATTATTGAGCTAAATCGCACCAAGGTATATTTTAATAAACCCATATACATCGGTGCAGCGATTCTAGATCTTTCGAAAATATTTCTATACAACTTCCACTATGATTATGTAAAAAATAATTTTTCAAGTAGTGAAGCAAAATTAATGTATACCGATACCGATAGTCTCATATATCAATTTACAGTACCGAATATCTACGAAATTATCAGACGTGATGTTGTGGCAATGTTCGATACATCAGACTACCCGCCTGATAATGCCTACGGTATCCCCTTGTTGAATAAAAAACGTCTTGGTTTAATGAAGGATGAAAATAATGGGAAAATCATGACTGAATTTATCGGACTGCGGGCGAAACTCTACACATTCAGAACTCGCGGCGATTCTGATAAGAAACGGGCAAAGGGTGTGAAAGGTTCCACATTAAAATCCATCACGTTTGATGATTACAAACGATGTCTCTTTGGTAATCAAAATTTAGTTGAGAAACAGTGTATGATAAAAAGTAATCGACATACAGTTAGCACTATTGTACAGAATAAGTTAGCTCTGAGCTGGTGTGATGATAAACGAAAATTGATACCCGGTAAAACCGATACTTTACCCTGGGGATATCAAGATTCTGCAAACTAGTAAATTTCTTACATTTTCCCACATTTTCTCAGATTTTCTCAGATTTTCTCAGATTTTCTCAGATTTTCTCAGATTTTCTCAGATTTTCTCAGATTTTCTCAGATTTTCTCAGATTTTCAGAAATAAAATAAAATAATTTCCCATTGACTTTACATGTAAATGTGAGAAAATGTGAGAAAATGTGAGAAAATGTGAGAAAGTGTGCGTATATGTGTGTGAAAACCCTTTTTCCTTGATGATCATGTAAATTAGCATTAAGATTGAGGGGAGTGAAGAAACAAATGTAAATATGTTGATAACAATAAATTTATTCATAAAAATTATATTACATATCCGATTTATTTATCCAACTATTATGCGAACTATCAAATCCCAACCATTTTACATAGAGTTGATCACCACGCCTCCTCAAGACTCTTTCTACAAGATAGCCATCGGGATATTGTACCCTGCTGAGCTCCTCCTCATAAAAACCGCCTTCGATGGGCTGATTCAGGTAGTCGGTGAGCTTGTAAGTTGGAGGGTTGGTATTTTTCACCTCGTTAACTGTGAATATTTCTGTTGTCCAATTCGGCGTATAACCCTTTTCGAACACATTTTTATATTTGCTAATTCGAACTTTATCGCGAACCTTGAATTTGCGTTTTCGTTTGCTTCTTTTAATCTGACGCGGTTTGTACACACTCCGATAAACCTGTTTTTCATTAGCTGTAGTTACATCCTTCGGTTTCATTCTAATCGTACGATGTTTGGTATTGTTGTACGATGCGATTAAATCTGGTAGAATGCTAAGCCACTTATGAGAACCTTGAAGTGTGAATTGTTTCCACATTTTATTTTTCAGTGTACGATTGAAGCGTTCGCATATCGATGCTTTCAAGTTGCTAAATGTCGAGTACATGTTGATCTCATGATGTTTCATAAGAGTTTTAAATTCTTTGTTATAAAATTCCTTGCCCTGATCAACGTGTAGATGCTTCGGTACACGACCCAGAGTTAGCACAGATTCCATCGCAGCTGTTACATCTTTAGCATTTTTACTCTTGATCGGTACGGCCCACGCAAATTTTGAAAATCGTAACGTTCCGGCTAGACCGGGTGGAGTGTGGGGTGCTAGGGTACCCGGTGTAGACGGCAAACGGGTCTGGGGGTCTCGTCCCCCTCCGCCGGATGCTTGGTCTGCCGGTAAGGTTTGAAAGAAATGACCAAGAGCCAGGTTTTGATTAGGTAATATATAAAGTTTTATTCCTTAAGATTACAGGTAGCTGGAGGCTTTGGTTCCAGACTATAAAAGAAAAGAAAATAAAAAAAATAGTTGAACACAAGAAAATAGCGTTAGCTAGCACTTAGGCCTATGGGAACTAAATCTACAAATGTCGGCTAGTGGCTTAGGCCAAGGATAGCGAAGCTAGGATGTCTAGGTTAAATGCAAGAACGAGTAAAGAAAAATAATATTACAGCAAAATAAATGCAAGAACGAGTAAAGGAAATAACATAAAAGAAATAAGTGAAAGAATCGAGAGTCTATCAGTGACTCGATGCGGTATCCCGCGAGATAGTTTAGTTAAGTGTAAAGCAATGAAGGGAAGTCAGAGACCAAATGGTGGCTCTATGCGATATATACGCCTTTGGCGGAAGTTACAGGAAGCTTTCCTTTTCTTGGCTTAAACCTGCGTAATGTATTAAATAACTAGTAAGCTAACTTTGTATAGTATATCTATAATTAATCGAATATCGGTATCTAGAAGTTAAGTGGCTATACGGTGACTCTAGTATTTTACGAATTCGCGACCTAGTGCGGAAACGGTGATAGAGGTGAAGCCTCTATCGAAATACGCGAACGCGCCTAGCGGTCCGGGGTCTCTTCCCGCGGTCCGTACGTCTATAAGACGGAGTTCAGTCTGGTGGCCGTAGGTAGGCTGTTGTCCAGAGCGAACTGATTAGTCGCCTCGTTAGGTGAGCTTATATGTGCGCCGGCGGTGGCCTTTACTTGCGAGAGAGTAGCCGCCGCGCGGCGCGGTCAGGTACTTGTGTATGGGCAGTGCTGCCTCTAATTGTAGCGAGACGATACCTAATTGTCTAGTTTACAGGTGTCTGTTTTGCCGGAGGTATCGTCTCGTTACAAAATATATCGATCACCGTGAGCAAAAATTTCGAGTTTTTGTTGACGGATGAGTATGCGGACATATCGACAAGATTAGCTTGCCAGGTCTCATCCAAACTACGTATATCGACATAACGTCGCTGATAATTACGTCGAGCAGATCTATGGAGTTCGCTCGCTATTGCCCTCTGCATGCTGCTGCTTACTATTCGAATATTTGAGGTTTGATGTACACACGATTCGTTTTTACCTCGTCAACCCTTGATCAGCGTACACCAATCTCGTGTCGCTGAAAGTTTTTTCCAATGAATCTACCGCGCTTCTCAATTGAGCAATATCAACCGAAATGCGTGTTATAAGTTCGCGAATTTGTCTATCATTATGATCGATTTTGACGTTGATGGGATTAATTACATTTATGAAAACACTATGGAGATCATCGAGCCTCTCCTGTAAACATCTATTGAGAACATTCAGAGAAACAGCATCGTTTGGTCCCTGTGGATCAGCGACATTACATAACCGCTTGCCATCCAGATCGTACTGCTTATCTACGGTCAATTTGAATCCAACACCCGGAAGGCTACGGATAATACTTTTTCCGCAGCCGTTGCTCGCTAGCTGTCGCCCGAATATGTCTATGCTCATTGTTCGACGATCTATAACCGACTGATCAACTTATGATTAATCTCATGCTAATAAATGATCCCCGCCTCACGCAGCTCCTCAATAATAGAAGATATTTCATTGGTATGGCTGGTATTACCGGCTGTTTGAGATGCCATGAGTAACCGAAGACGATCAACGAGCTCATTAGGATCATTCCAATACACATAATCCATACTTTGTCCCCGTGAAATTTTATGGGTGGGTAATAAACCCTTCCCGGATCTTTGTCCAGATATTTTCGTCGACAGATCAATGTACGGGCCAATATAATCTCTATACTTTGAACTTTTTTCTCTATCATAATGAGGACTATTGTCGGCTTTGTAATATCTTCGATGCGCATTCGTTCTTTTCACGATTCTGATATAATTCAATTTATCGCTTTTATTCACGATCGTAGGATCGGGCGACTTTTTGAATAACAATTCGAGCAATCCCGGTGTGTTCTCATAGCTCTTATTGCCTACATATATCCGATCATCGTCAAATACGATATCCGAATCACCGATCTTCATTCCACCGACCAATTTTCGAACACCATATTTCGTGTCCAAGTTCTTGGATTGTTTGGTTGAGGTAAACATGCTTAAATAGCGTGCCGCCTTAACTTTTTTTTTCGGTATTGGCGAGCTTGTAGAGGCATCTGCAAACGCATCATCCTGGTTGTTATCATCATCATCATCATCATGGACATCATCCGCATCATTTATAGCAGCGACAGCTTTTGCATTATCGCCAATAGCGATTTTAGCTGCCAAGCTCGCATCAAGGGCACTCTTATATGCATCATTATCATCATCATCAACATCATCATCTTCTTTAGCATCAATGTTTTCATAGTCTTCTGTTTTTGCAAAATCTTCTGTTTTCTCCGTCTTAATCGAACCCGGCTCCGTTTTAACTTCTCGCTTCATTAGTAGTCGCTGCTGCTGTTTCGATGAATCTACCAACTTATGCAGCGGTGTAACCAGAGGTTGGAAGATTTCATTAATGGCCTGCTCACTGGTGTCTTTCCCCATTTTGATCATTTTGTGCTTACGTCGAATGACATCGCTAGCCCTCGCTATTTCTCGCAACACATCGTTTTGCTTACGTATCTTGGAGCTCTCCATACTGCTGCTATTAGTTCGATCGATGCGTTGTGACTGTATGCGATTTATTAATGGATCAGGCTTATAAAGCAGTCAAAGCCTCTCCTATATCGTCCAGTGTTAATCTCGCTATCTTTGTCGATGGTTACAAAACTATATCTATCATCATTCCAACACGCCAGGCATAAATCTTTAAATTGCTGATAGGTCATATCGGTGTTTACATGATCAGCGTAGATATGCTTCAAATTCATTTCATCTTGACGGAAAAGAACCAATAAGTTCGCATTATCGCGCACCAAATGTTTCGGAATTCTAGCGTACGTTTGACAAAGATAAAAACTATCGACATCTCTGTGCCGCCCCATGCAGAAATATGCTCTAATATTATCCTGCTTCTCACAGGCCACGTCATCGAAAATCATAATCGAGTTGGGATGTGCATCTTTTGGCTCTACAACCTCCTTGTGCTCATCAAACGGAAAATAACCCAGCCCCTCCACCGGTTCCAACAACTTCCTCAAAAACTCATACTTTGGCTGATTGAGGGATTTTGAGTAGACGTACACATTCTCAAACCGTAGACCATTAGCATGAGTCAATAGTGTGAGAAGTGCATTAGTTTTGCCGCAATTAGAAGGCCCGCAAAAGACAGCCCTCACACTGTTTGGTAGTAGGGCCCCGTGTCGTTTCCCCGTCTTCTTTTTTTGCTCAACTAATTTGTCGGAATTGGCAATGGGTAGTTTAATCGTTTGATCTTGAAATTTCATGATGCTTGGTAAACGTCGCAATGTGAACTAATATATTTACGTATAAAATATGCGCTTTTATAGAATTTGTGTTAGTTCATGGTGAACCATGGTTGGACACACACGCAGACAAAGGAGCGGTTGTGGATTAGTAAATAAAATCATCAACAATCTCCCCGTCGAATTACATGTTCCTGGCTATCAGTACTGCGGGCCTGGTACAAAATTGGCGAAGAGGTTGGCTCGTGGTGATCAGGGTGTCAATGCTTTAGACGCTGCATGCAAGCAGCACGATATTGCATACTCCAAGAATCGCGATAATCTTGCGGAGCGCCATAAGGCCGATAAAGCGCTTGCCGAGAGGGCTTGGGATCGGGTTTTGGCTAAAGACGCAAGTGTAGCTGAAAAAGCTGTCGCCTGGGCGGTCACCAACACCATGAAAGCAAAATCTAAACTAGGTATGGGTATGAGGGGGAGTAAGACGCAAACATCGTTGAAGAACAAGAAAAGGACACTCAAAGCTATTATACAAGCGGCGAAGAAATCCATGAAACCGGGTCCCAGAGCTATTGAGTCAGCGTTGGCGGGTGCCCGTTCGGCCGCATCTAAAGGGAAAGTGCACGTGCCTCGTATTCTACCTGTTCCCAAGAAAATCGGTGGTTTATTACCGTTCCTTACACCAATTTTTGCGGGCCTTAGTGCCACAGGTGCTTTAGCTGGTGGTGCGGCAGGTATAGCAAAGGCTGTCAATGAGGCTAAAGCGAACAAGCAGCAATTGCAAGAATTCAAGCGACACAACGCGACAATGGAGGCGATTGCTTTGGGAAAGGGATTATACTTGAAACCGTACAAGAAGGGTATGGGATTGTATTTGAAACCAGCAAAAAACTAATAAAGCTACCACACCGAGCCCTCACTGATGCCGATTTGCTCAAGTATGCCAGAGCTATGAAAATTCCACATTTTCGAGGTGTTTTTATGCGAAATGATTTACCTAGTTCAGGACCAAGAAAGCGTGAATCAGCCATCATAAATCTTGATGATAAAAACGGTCCGGGGACGCATTGGGTTGCATACACGAAAAACGGTAACGATGCGGTCTATTTCGATAGTTTCGGCGATTTACAACCGCCTAGAGATCTTATGAAATATCTCGGTGTAGGTAGTGTAAAATATAATCATAAGAGATATCAAGAATATAACACAATAATTTGTGGACACTTGTGTCTCAAGTTTCTCAGCGGATAGCTATAAAGCGCATGTGTAACGCCAATGCGATATTAGTCATGGCTGATTCGTTCACGTTGACACTCTCCGGAGAATCATCGGTATTAAGGACTCAATATTTTCCCCCTATCGAGTTATCACCAACAAAGACGTATGTTCTCGGACTCATAGAGCTCTTGACATTCAACGCAATCCCCAATATAGATGAGGGGTGTAATAAGTTTTATATACAACCAGACACGATAATTACAATACCCACTGGGAGCTATGAAATTGAAGATATCTCGAATTATTTGAAGAGGGCACTAGCTAAGGATATAAATCTTAGTCTAAAAGCTAATAACAATGAGCTGCTCAGTGAAATTAGATGTAATCAACTGATAGACTTTCGACCAAAAGATTCCATCGGTCGATTGCTCGGTTTCACCCCCAATGTTCTTCAAGGTGGTATTACCCACAAATCCAAGTTACCCGTTCGCATTCTCAAAGTAAACGCCTTGCGCGTCGAGTGTAATATTACTACAGGTGCGTTTATAAACGAGCATCGGGCACATACGATTCATCAATTTTTTCCAACCGTTCCACCCGGATATAAGATCGTGGAAGTACCGACAAATGTCATTTACCATCCAATCACCGTACGGACAATACGCGATATACAATTAAGAATAGTCGATCAAGACGGGAAATTGATCAATTTTCGTGGTGAAACTGTGACCATACGGTTACATGTGAAATCTTTGAGATAATAATATGGGTATTGTGTTTGAGAGGACAAGAAAATCTGGTAGTAGTTATAAAAGACCAATGACATGTCCAAGCATCATCAGTCATCGAGCAGCTCCGATTCAAGTGACACATCAGAACGCTCAGTTTCTCCAGAGTCTAGGATTCCGACTTCGATTTGGTGGAGGTGGAAAATAAGAATTCGTTGCCATATCTGCATATTCACATCACGAAAATGATAAAAATCCAAACACCTGTGACTCTTGATGAGTCGATTGCCCACTATGAAATATATGCACATCAACCATATGCGGCGTCTACCTTCAAAAATAACGATGAGATCCGCATAGCTGTGCAGAATCAAGACGCGTGTGTATTACCCAGCAAAAGCTCACTCCACATCTACGGTCGACTCACGAAATCGGATGGCACCGCTGTTAGCGCGAGCACGGAATTGGTCAATATGGCAGTGTGTCACATGTTTGGCGAGATGCGTTACGAGTTGAATGGTCACGAGATTGATCAGAATAAGAATGTTGGCATCACGAGTATTATGAAGGGATACTTATCATTCACCCCAGGACAAAAATATCTCCTGGAGAACACAGGTTGGCTGACGGATAATAATAAACTAACCAACGCCGATGGATACTTTGATATTGTTTTACCACTGCATTTTTTACTCGGGTTTGCCGAGGATTATAACCGAATCATCGTTAATGCGAAGCACGAGTTGATTTTGACGCGATCGAACAATGATTTGAATGCCATATGTCAAACCACCGTGGAGGGAATCAAAATTTCGATTGAAAGAATTGAGTGGTTATTACCGTACATCAGACTGTCGGATCCTGCAAAGATCAAGATGCTTAGCTATATCGCCAAAGATCCGGCTATATCTCTGAGTTTTCGCTCGTGGGAAATGTATGAGTACCCGATGCTGCCTGCAACAACGAGACACGTGTGGGTTGTCAAGACATCGACACAGCTAGAGAAGCCAAGACACGTCGTACTGGGATTCCAAACCGCACGACGAAACGATCCGAAGAAAGACGCCAGCCAATTCGATCATTGCATGATCAGAGATGCGAAACTGTTCCTAAACTCACAGTGCTACTCCTATGGAAATTTGAATCTTGATATTGCTCACAATCAATACGCTATTCTCTACAATATGTATACTAACTACCAAATTTCATACTACGATAAAGAATCTGAGCCTTTTTTATCAAAGAGTGATTTTTTGAAGAGAGCTCCACTCATAACTATAGACTGCTCTAAGCAAAATGAATCGTTAAAGAGTGGACCGGTTGATATTCGTTTGGAATTCGAAACTAGTGTTGCATTTCCAGCAGGTACTTCAGCTTACTGTATGATTATACATGATCGCATTGTTGAATACAATTCCATCAGCGGCACCGTCAAAAAATTGGCCACATTTTAAGGATTTTGCGCGCTTGAGAACTATAGATTAAGCTTATCATAAAGGATCAATAAATAGATAAATGTAATTGTAATTTCATTGTTATTTATTCACCCTAACCCATTCCCATTACATTTATATTGTAACTTTAGGAGTTACCTTTTTAATTGAGCAGTGAGTCCCTGAGCGAAATAAGGAGACGTGAAGGCACAAATTAATGGCAAAAGCAGATTGGATTATATTCAGAGAGATACAAGTGTCTCGTTTAACGTCTGAGACAGGACTGTTTATCAAAAGGCTATCGCTAGATACATCGCTTAGTTGTTTATCAGAAGATGTTTGGTAATTGTTACTGTGATGTTTAATACATGGGAGTTCGGGTGGCTATGAAATGAGTGAATATAAAGCAATATAAGGGGTGAATGCACCCTTTGTAACAATATATATATCTATCTATATCTATCTATACATTTGTGTGTGTGTGTGTGTGTGTGTGTGTGTGTGTGTGTGTGTGTGTGTGTGTGTGTGTGTGTGTGTGTGTGTGTGTGTGTGTGTGTGTGTGTGTGTTTAGATTTTTCCACAGAATTCAAATTTATTGTATGGTCCTCCAAGATAAAGTATCTGCAGACGTTTCTGATCCGCTTCGTTGTTCAACTGATCCAGCTGGGTAGGGTCATTCTCCAGAGCCTTTCCGACTCTCGCGGGCAAGAACACTATGTATTCGTCAGCAATCGTGGCGATGATTCTGCAGCCAAATTTCGTTTTCACAAGCCGTAGTTTGGTGATGTCGTACTTTTGCCCAATCTCCAGCTCCGACATCTTTTTCATCTCTACATCATTGTCCATACGGCTGGTGTTGTTTAGGCTGCTGAAGTCCATCTGCACGAAATGAATAATTCGAAATCAATTTTTATATTTCAATTGAATATAATGTAACGTATCGGCTAGTCGGCCGGTAATATAGTACGGTCTCGTGATCGACCGATCACGTGATCACCCTACCACCCAGCGATGACGTCAAATGACGCGCTCGCGTCGTCGAAGAAGGCGACGATGAGTATAAAAGCTGGTGAGGAAGAGCCTCACCAGCGATACGTAGTTCAGAACTCGTAGACGTCTCACTGCGAATAAGAGCGACGCGTGCTAAAGAGCCGGTCGACTCGAACAATTAACTTAACGTCAATTCAAACAGAAAATATATATCAATTTCAATATAAAATAAAAGCAAATTAAATTTAAAGAAAGATACGCTAAAGAAGATATCAATTCAATTTCACTTCTTAAATTCTATTGCTGCATATTTGAGAATAGAATATCGAAAATTCGAGGCATTCATCGACAAATAGAACTTGCACTCCAAATTAGAACTAAAACTAAAGATCAAACAAATAGGACAGAAAAGAGCCAGTAAAATTAAGGTAGAAATAAGAAACTAGGAGTAAGAACGATTTTGTTATTTTATTTTGTAAAATCCAGAATCAAACAATTCTTTGATTAAAACGTTTTGATTCCACTAAACTCAAATCGCTACTCTATCTTTGTCCGACATTTCCGTCGCTCATTTCCATTATAAAAAACTCTTGCACACAACATAAAGCCGAGGTAGTATAATTTCAGGGAACAGCTTTGAAGAGCAATCTTCCGAGTCTGGTTATACAGTCTTGGGTGCATAACCCCGGATCTGAGTGCAGGAAATAGTTAGAAAAGATAGCGCAGGAGTCAGGCTTGTGTGAAAACATCGGCTCTGACATAGGGAGGTGGCTCTACAGAGCAATCTGTCGAGTCCACGCAAAACGGCTTTGTTAACTCCGAGTCCGTAATTAGATAGAAAATCTAGAAAGGAGGCTTTTTGTGGCAGAACCAACTTTTCCCCTCCAACCTAGTTGCAAAGTGCCCAAAACTCATAAAAATTTAGAAAATATAACATTTGAGCAAAGAACTCACAGAACGGCGGTCTATTCCTATAATTTTTAAATTGCCGGAATAGCCCGGAACGTTACAATAATTATCGTGTAGTAGTATTCTTACCTTGCTCGAAAGAGTTTGCGGGTTCGAATATACGAGGAAGATGTGTTAATGGCGAGAAGTCAAGATGTACGAATGCAGCTCCGTGTTGGCTCTTGGCTTTTAAACCATCATCCCCCGCCCTCGAGACATATGGAGAGGGTTTTCTATGGCCCTCCTCCAAATACCAGTTTTTCAAGCGTTGAACGTTTTCGACGGCACAATGGTAGCCTCCAGATACATCGCCATGACAGTCTCCAAGCCATTGAAATACACGCGATTCCAATCGTAGTATTCGAAGATTCGGACACCCTAGCTCGTCCAAATCAATCACAGGTTTCGAGTCGTCATTGAGGATTTCTTCAATCCAACGTTTTTTCTCAAACCCCTTCACGTAAATGCAGCTCGCATCTTGTACAACTTTTCTCACAGTTTTCGCTACATCTCTATACGGCGTTTCTCCCGCAATCCAGGGTATTCCATGATGACGCCATGTTAGCCACGAATTGAGATTTTGATACTCTCGTGAGAGAGTCACCCAGGAGTATGGTGCTTTAAAGAGGATGCGTGTGATACCCTACTGATATTCCTCATGTGCACGAATGCTTATTGCAGCCAGCTCTTTTATTACAAATTTATCATCAAATCGCCCAAAACCTTGTAGATCCAATATTAGCTCCGTATTAATAGTTATGTATGCGGTCTCAAGCATAGCCGGAAATAGACTGAGCTGATAATTTATTGCGTGGGATCGGTATGCACGCAGGTGTGCAGATGGAGCCGTATGAAAAAAAAAAAAAATGCAGACAAATTCAGGTGTTCTGGAGAATATTTGTGTTTACAAAATTTTAACGTTTTCGAACTGTGAAAGGGCATGAAAAACTTCTGAATATCTATTGTTCGATCCTTTGAGACCTATCGAGTTTTATGAGCCGAGGTGGGATCTTTTGACTATTGTAATCTTTGTGTGTTAGCAAAACTCTACCATTTTCGAGAGGCGAAAGGATGCGAAAAAAACTTCTGAATGATATATATTGCTCAATTCTTTGAGACTGACCAATTTTATGAGTCGAGGTTGGTTCTTTTGGATATTGCAATCTTTGTGTGTTAGCAAAACTCTACCATTTTCGAGAGGCGAAAGGATGCGAAAAAAACTTCTAAATGATATTTATTGCTCAATTCTTTGAGACTGACCAATTTTATGAGTCGAGGTTGGTTCTTTTGGTTATTGCAATCTTTGTGTGTTAGCAAAACTCTACCATTTTCCGGAGGCGAAAGGATGCGAAAAAAAACTTCTGAATGATATTTATTGCTCAATTCTTTGAGACTGACCGATTTTATGAGTTGAGGTTGGTTCTTTTGGTTATTGCAATCTTTGTGTGTTAGCAAAACTCTACCATTTTCGAGAGGCGAGAGGATGCGAAAAAACTTCCGAATGATATTTATTGTTGGATTCGTTAAGACCCACCTATTTTTATGGATCGAGGTGTGGTCTCTGTGAGCTGTTCTCCGGTTGGTGAGGTTTGATTTTATTTTGAGGTGGAGGGTGGTATGCAACCGATAGGATGCACCCCAACCCTACCAAATCTGTTTGAGTAGAAGAAGACAATTTTCAGTTCGAAAAGATCGCCGAATAGTGACAGTTGTTAGAATCGAAGGAAAAGTTCGAAGAAGAAGAATAAGGAGAAACATAAGAAGAATAAACGCGTAAAAAAAGAAAGGTATGTTGTTAGAATTGAATACTCGAATTTCAACAGATTCTAACCATAAGAATGTGTGATTAATCCAGATGAATCCGACTAATGCAAGAGTTACCCGGCGGGCGGTTCAGCTGCAGCGGAGGCCCGAGTTGAGGGCGCGATTCCTCCGAAACGCTCAGGTGGTGTTGCACATTTTGCGGAGCAACCATGTGAATGCGAGTCTCGTGGACGAAACAACGAACATGTACTTTGAGATGCTTGAGAACATCACCAGGCAGTATCAAATCATTGATAATTGGACGATGCATGCCGCCACCGTCGATGCATCAGATGTTCAGTGCATGGACATCACATCTTCCGTGCAGGAAGATGCAGGAGATTCCGATGCGGAGACGGTGCGCATAAATAGAGCAGCATCACCTGATTCGGTCTCATCGGAGGATTCTCGATCGAGTCCGAGCTCGCCATCATCATCAAGATCGGCATCTCCCGACATACCGCCGCAGCCAAGGGTGATCCCGCTCGAGCGGCAGCATATTCATGGATATGACCTGAGAGTCATTCCACTAGAACAGCGGTATATCCATGAATATGACTCGGAGTGACACGGATGCATTGTTCGGTAAGTTAATATTATTTTCATTACATATCGTTCAGCTATATAACAATACCTGTATGTTTCAGATACGCGTGAACCATCTTGTGAATATAGTTTAAGTTAAATAGAGCAATAGAGCAAATAATTAGGTAGAGTCAGTTTTCAGATTTAGAATAAGTTATAGCTAGTATATACAGGGTGTCTCGAAATTCGCGCATGTGCTACATACGGGCAGATTCCTTGCGAAGAATGGATACGGAATATCCAAGTAAAAACTTCCGCGAGGACTTAGTTTTCCTGTAAAAGCACTTATTAACGAACCAATCAGCGTTCATCTTTAGAAGACTGTCTAAAATCCGTATCGCCGCACAGTGGTTCCAAATCCCGAATTCCTGGCCAAAAACCGAAAAATGAAGTTTATATTCAAGAAATTTTACCTGTGGGGTCATGTAGAGGGGTATTTCGGGGAACCCTTTCAAGGGTTGGTAGGTTGCAGGTGTTGCATTTAGCCGTTGGGATCTCATTCGTAACGGAGCGCTCGAGCAGGTATAGTCGGTCGTGCGCTACGCCAGAAAAATACCGTTGTGTTCAAAGTGATATATCTTCAAGTAGAATTGAGTTATTCGAATTCTGCAAAATGGAGTCTCTTCCTGGATGTAAGTACACTTATTATATCATTGCGATTTTTTATATTAATCATACACCGAGCAACAAAAATTGTGAACATCTACCGTAAATTCTCGTGCTCGCTGCGGAAAAAAGTTATCTTCACATTGAGTAAAAGTTAATAATTCTACATAATTCTGATACTGGTCGAGTACCACGTTATTGTATACACTCTTGAGTAATACCTCATCAAAAAATTAGGTGCACCAAACTGCCCTTCTGGTTATGGTGAATTTTTTAAGAAATGGACGCGGGAATTCAGGCACGGCGCCGCGCCTGCTGGCGCGGCATGTATACTATACTGTGCGAAGTGCACCACAGTAGGGTGCGGATTTAAGTGATTTGTTTCTCAGAAATATAATTATTATTGTACCGAATTCGACTATCATTTTCATTAACAAATCATTACTGATTCTTAAAAATTTTCTATTATTGTCTAACTTTTGAATTGATTTTCCAGGCTCTCGCATCTGACCCTGTCATCTCAAGTTTGCGTAAACTACCAGCTAAGTCAAGCAAATCATTATCGCGTGGAGGCATGGCTTTGTTGGAATCGCCAACTGCACACGAACCAAGAGTAGTTGCAATGTCTGACTGCAGCGACTCTAGCGACAATAACGATAGCGATTTGGATAGCAATTGGAGCCTTTAAGATCAAGTGCCTTTACGTCATTTTATTATATGAATGTAATATTTAATGTAATTTCTTAATAAATAAGTATTTGTATTCAAATTCGTATTTACATTTACATACTTTCCCAATCTACTATATCCTACACATGTACGTAATAACAAATTACTTCTATTCAAAACCCCTTGGTACCTAATTCCATAGAGATTGATTCAAGTTTAAATAAAATTATCCGCCATTTTGGGGCCGCCATTTTGTTTTTTGGAAATTTGACTTCAGATTCGTGTTCAGCGATCTCAAAAACCCCCGAGTACCAAATTCCATAGAGATTGATTCAAGTTTAAATAAAATTGTCCGCCATTTTTGGGCCGCCATTTTGTTTTTTGGAAATTTGACTCCAGATTCGTGTTCAGCGACCTCAAAAACCTTCTGGTACCAAATTCCATCGATATTGATTCAAGTTTAAATAAAATTGTCCGGGATTTTGGGGCCGCCATTTTGTTTTTTGAAAATTCGACTCCAGATTCGTGTTTAGCGACCTCAAAAAACCCCGAGTAATCAATCTGATAGCGATTCGATAATGCCTTCTAATTTTGGCCAGGAATTCGGGATTTGGAACCACTGTGCGCCGTCCGCCTTATTAGCGCGAGCGAAACAATAATGTGTGGTGTTCCTCACTCGCTTGTCACAACGCGCTCGTATACCTGTCTATGTGTCGCGCTCACGTATGCGAGCGCGTTGTGACAAGCGAGCGAGGAACACCACACATTATTGTTTCGCTCGCGCTAATAAGGCGGACGGCGATACGGATTTTAGACAGTCTTCTAAAGATGAACGCTGATTGGCTCGTTAATAAGTGCTTTTACAGGAAAACTAAGTCCTCGCGGAAGTTTTTACTTGGATATTCCGTATCCATTCTTCGCAAGGAATCCGCCCGTATGTAGCACATGCGCGAATTTCGAGACACCCTGTATATATTAGACCTGTCCTTAAGAAGGGTGAAATCAAATTTCGATGGTGCCATACCTCAAATTGGTTCGAAATAATTCAAAAAAACTCGTGAATTTTTATTAATTTTTTTCCTCCATATTTACCCACCCCTAGGAAGCCTTACTTTTTCCCATAAGAAAAGCATTGATTTTTCGAGGTGTTTGATCAAAAATTCGTACTGGGTCTCAAAAAAGTCGTAAAAAAATTTCGAAAGAAGCAAAATGAAGGGAAATTCGTCCCCTTTAAAACGCCGCTTGGAAAATTTGGCTACCTCTATTTTTGACTCCGCTGTTATGAATTAGCTGTCACCATTGTTATGAATTAAGTACCGCTGCTACCATTGTTATGAATTAGGTACCGCTGCTACCGTTGTTATGAATTGGGATGAGTCGTCGTGAGTTAGAATGAGTTCGAACCTCGTTTTTACGTCTGAGGACAACCGGACTGTATACAGGTGGTTATAATGATTTTGATGAGTGATCCTCTATGAATCGTTTATTTCATTGGTTGACGTTTATTTCTCTACTTGGTTATAGATTTACAGGTATGATCTCTTATAATGGTTAATAGTTAATAATTTTGAAGCGTAGGGTGAAGTTGATTGAGAGTTTGATCAAGTGTATATCGAGCGACTGCTCTGGTTGACGATTGAGAAGCAAGTGCTAATATAATATTCGCTACTGCTGAGCTGAATGATGAGATCATTCTTTTCCATTGTTCTCCCGGGCATGGGTGCGTTTATGCAGGTGCGTTTAGATAGGGTTACAGTTCTTTGAATCAGAGATTAGAGGCTGAGCGACTGGATGCATGCAGGATGTTATGTCTTGGCGACTGGAGGTAAGGGTGTATGAGAGTGTGGAGTAGTATGGAATACGTAACACGCCCATCCCCGGGGGAAAAAATATTGCTCCTGTGAAGCAGGAGGAAATTTTTTTTTGTAAAAGTAGAAATTTATATGATATATCTTAGGTATAAGGTTGTATATTTACGATAGTAAGTATACTTATATTTACGTTAGTGGATGTGTTTATGTGTATGTATCTACGTTAGCAGATGCATTTAGGCTCGTATTCACGTTAGTGAATGTGTTTATGTGTCTATGTTGAAATTAAAATATAGTTAAACTTACTTATTTGCAATAAGATCAATTAGTTATAAAGGTCTTATGCTACGTTAGATACTTGAATATGGTTCACAATTGAGCGTATGTTTTATTATGAGCGCTAATTTCATAATGTAACAAGTTTGTCGGCTATAGTGAGACATATATATTTATGCGGTATAAAAAGATGTTTGAGCTGTTTGAGCTGTTTGAGCTGTTTGAGCTGTTTGAGCTGTCGTTGTGTTTTGAATTGATGTAGTTGGTGTAGTTAAATGAGGGTTAGAGTTGGGTGTACATGTGATTGCTGGGTGGTTATTTGCTTCGATAGAGTCCTGATTTTTACAAGAACTTCTAATTTTCCTGAGTGTGTCAAGTATTCTATTTGCTATCGCGAACTTTTGTGCTATATAGAGCAGCGATACCGATCCGAATAGAGAGGAAATGTAGTATAGTGTGTTCTCGATGCGGTTATCGTTGTCTGTGGCTTTTTGGTGTTTTGTTATTTCGTCTGTTTTTTTGATAATGTCGTCTAAAGTTAGTCCGTTTGTGGTAAGGTCCTTTGAATTAAGGTATGGGGTTCTGTTCAGTATAGTTGTGGGTATGAAGGATAGGTTTTTCGGTTCGTCGTAGATGTCCGAGATATTTAAAGTGAATTTTGGTGCGTTATCAAGCTGAAGATAAATTTTTTATTGTTCGGTGTTATGATCACGCTATTTATTTCTGGATTTTGAGATTTTAGAAAATTCGTATCTAGAATTCCGATATCAATTAGTTGTTTGGCAACTCCTTTTTTTATAACGCAGTCAGCTGACATGCAGTGTACGTAGTTATCTTTTTTCATGAGAATGTCGTCGTATGTTTCTTTTATGTTAGTTGCTATTGGTGTCGGGTCTGTGTGACTGAAGTGTGGAATCGGATTTTAAGGCAGTTTTTCTCCTGATATAGGATTTAGAATTGGCGGATTTGGAGGTGGATTTCGTTGTTCTTCGTCTGAATGAGTTTCTTCGAAATTATGTAACTGTTGGTTTTCGTTGAATGGATTCACATTATCTTCGGGGATATTATCTGTGTGGTTGTTTTCGAGGCTTCCCGGTACGTCTGAGTGGTCAAGTTGTATGAGATTCTCGTTGATTGGGTTTGAGTGTGTGATGTTATCTTCTGGATTTTGTACAATTATTGGGGTTGGTTCGAAATCGCAAATAGTTATTCTTATGTTAGAACTTTGGAAAATGAAATAAATCATTGATCGAACGGTTTTCCAGTTGAGTCTGTCTAGTCCGCAACCGATTTTCGGGATTGATATTGATTGTACGTTGTCCGTTTCTAGTTTTCGTCTGAGTTTACACAGGATGTTGTACATAGTTTCGTACGTAGGTTTATTGAAAAATTCAGCTTTGGTAATTAGGTTGTACACTTTGATGTCGTTGTGTGGTGTTACGATGATGTCACCTACTCTAGGGTTTTTTGATTCTAGAACGTCGCGATTTATAATGTTTCGCTCAATCATTTCTTGTGCTATGCCTTGTCCGATTAAACAGTCGGCTGGAATGCAATGTGCTATATTGTCGTGTTGTGTAAATAGGTCTTCAGTCGTTTCTATTATATGTTCGTTCGTCGGGTCTGGTAAGATTTTTTGGAGTTCTCTAAATTGTTTATAGGATGGTTTATGATAGATAGATTTTGTGATTGGAGGTGTATTATATTGAGGCGGAATAGTAATTTTAGGTATTCTTACTTGTTCTCCTCTGACAGCGTCTGAGTAGAGTTTTTTGGAATTAGGTTTAAGAATCTGTTGTTCATTAGAAGTTGGTGGTTTTTCTATATGAGGGGGGTCTTTGGGATTTGAGGTCCATGACTCGTTGGAGGTAGGGAGATTTTGTTTGTGATAAGACGTCTTAGCGCTTGGTGTTTCCGATCCACTGGAGGTAGGGAGTTTTTGTTTATAGTAAGGCACGTGGTCGTCGTCCGACGACGAGGAAGTAGGTAGTGGTGAGGGGGGTTTAGGCTTCCTTGGTCGTAGTTTGTATTTGTGTATGTGTGTCGGAGATTGCGCGCTTTTGCGTTCGCTGTACCCTGTTTTATTTTCGCGTGTGCCACTTGAGTCCGAATTATCGCTGAGCTGGATTGGGATGAAGTTTAAATCGCGGTTTTGTTCTTGATTATTTTTGAATGAAGTTGTTGCTGGAGTGTTTGCGAAATTGCGTGACTTTTTATTTGCGGGTAGATTGTCCGGAGAGATATCGGTGTACGTAGCGTTTCGTTTCTGGTCGATTCTATTGGATAGCGGTAAATCGTCGATAGAAGTGTCAGTGGATGAGTCAATTGTCATAGGTCTAACAGATTTTGAAACATTGATAGGGTTTTTTGGCATAGGAAAACTGTCTGTTGTGTCGCCTGCGGACGGATCTTGTATCGAGTTATCTGAGAGGCTATCCATTTCAGTATCAGTTAATGAATTGATTTCTTCTTCTTCTATTAGGTCTGGGTGAATTAGTCTTTTTGTGGGTGGTGAGTCGTCTACAGAATTATCGGTTGATGAATAGTTTGTTAAAGGTATATTTCGAAAGTGCATTGTTTCTTTTATTGTAGGTAAGCAGTCCATAGGAATTTGGTTTGGTTCGTCTTTTTCAATATCTGAGTCGACGTTGCCTTTATGTTTCTTTATAGGAGCTGGGTTTGGTGAGTCATCCGTACTTTGTCGCGCGCGGGTTGGGAATTGATGAGCTTCTTTCTTTTGTTTTACGTTTGGTTTTGATATACTATCTGAACTAGAATTTCGGTTACGTTTCGCATGTATTGGTAACAGTATATTCGTCTCTACGGGTGGATTGCGCGATAATGCATCTGCGTTACAGTTGATTTGACCTTTCTTGTATACAACGTTATAGTCATATTCTTCGAGTTTAAATTTCCATCTGAGCAATCGCGAGGTTGGATCTTTTACGCTGTTGACCCAGACAAGAGGCTTGTGATCGGTTACAAGTGTGAATTTATGTCCGTATAAGTAAGGTCTGAAATGATGGACTGAGTATACGATGGCTAGTAGTTCTTTTTCGATTACGGAGTAATTTAGTTCTGCCTTGTTTAGTGTGCGTGAGGTATAAGCTATCGGTAAGTCTTCTCCTATTTCACCTTGGCTGAGTACGGCACCGATTGCGTATTTAGACGCGTCAGTCGTTAGGATGAAGGGTTGATCGAATTTAGGATATTGTAGTATAGGAGCTGTGCATATTGAGTCTCGTAAGATTTCGAAAGCCATTTGATGTTCGGATGTCCAAATGAACTTGACGTCTTTTTTCAGTAGTGTAGTTAGTGGTCTCGATATTTTTGAAAAGTTTTCGATGAAGCGTCTGTAATAACCGATTAGACCGAGGAATTGTTTGATTTGTTTAACTGTTTTAGGAACCGGGTATGATTTGACTGCTCTAATTTTTTTTGGGTCCGGTTTTACACCGTTTTCTGTAATGATATGTCCGAGATAAGCAACTTCCTTTCTTAGGAATTCGCATTTGGTGACTTGTAAGCTTAAATTTGCCGATTGTAGTCGATTAGCTAATTTTCTAAATTTTGTTTCATGCTCTTCTATAGAATGTGCATAGATCACGATGTCGTCTAAATATACGAATGCTGTGTTTCCTTCTAAACCGGATAAAACTTGGTCCATCAATCTTTGGAACGTTGCCGGAGCGTTCTTGAGTCCGTATGGCATGTTATTGAATTCGTAATGGCCATGAGGTGTGGAAAATGCTGTCTTGTGTGAGTCAGTCGGGTCCATAGGGATTTGGTGGAATCCAGATGCAAGGTCGAAAGTTGAGAAATATTTAGCATTACCTAGTTGATCGAGTATGTCGTTTATGTTTGGTAGAGGATACGCGTCACCTATTGTTTTTTCGTTTAATTTTATAAAATCTATGACCATTCTCCATTTTTTCTTGCCTTCCGCGTCTGGTTTTTTGGGTACGACCCAAACGGGAGAATTGTAGGGTGAGGATGATGGTTTGATGATACTTTGGTCTAATAATTCGGAAACTTGTTTTTGTATCTCATCTTTATGGACAGTTGGGTATCGATATTGTTTTACGTTTATCGGATTATCGTCTGTCGTTAGGATTGAGTGTTTTGTTAATGATGTGTTTGGTAATGTGTCACCTGGTAGAAAAAATAGGTGGTTGAATTCTGTTGTGAGTGCGAGTATGGATTCTTTCTCTTCGTTGTTGAGATGATCAAGGTGTAGTGAGTTTTTAAGAACCGATAATCTTTCTGAGCGATTATTATTATTATCGTCGACGGATATTTCAGGTATATTGGTTTCGATCGCGTCGTTTATTGTCAACATGTTCGAGTTAGTTTGCGTATTTTGAGTTTGATTTTCGGATTTAGTATCGTAGATTAGTACTGAGGTATTAGAGTCGTTGAAAGTTGAAGTTATTGCTTGCAGTATTCTATCCCATTTCTGTTTGCCTAGTTCAGCAGATTGGTCGGGAATTGAGATTGATTTTGTGTTATTTGCTTCTAGATGGTTTTTTAGAGAGTTGAGCGTTTTAGTAATGATCGCGTCTTCTATATCGCTGGAGTATGTTTCCATGATAATTGAGTGGTATAGTACTTGTGAGCTGTTAGGAATCACATCTTTTATGGTATCTCCGATTATATCATTTTTCGCGTATGTAATCAGCTCGTACTCGTTTAGATTGAAAATTTTTAGTAATTCAACTGAAATTCCTCTTAATATTTGAATTTTCTGAGGTATGAAATGAAGAATCGCGTCTGAAGAATTGCGTATGTCACCGTAGATTTTTGAAATTTGCAGAGGAAGGGAACTTTTGGCGTCGAGTGTATTCGAAGGTTCGTTGATAGGTTCTAGGGTTACCGTCGGTACACTTATCTCAACAGCTGACTCGTTTGAGTTGATCGCGAGTACACATGCTTGACCGCTACTGTTTGTTACTAATGCTTTACCGCAGTGAATATTGGGGCCTAAATTAATAGTATCTACGTAGCCTTCGTTGATTTCTGGATTTGAAATTTTGATAGGGATTACTTGGGCAGTACGGCCTGGTATTGTAATGATAGTGGCGATTTGTGGCTTGTGTTTTTGGAGCTTGAAGGGAATCACCGTATCTGTCAAAGTTAATGTATTATTTTTGTAGGATAAGACGGTTTTTTCTTTATATAATAGGGGTTGTCCGATAATACCGTCTTGAGCTATCGGGAAATCTTCGTGGACAACGTGGAATTCGTGTTTTTCATTGTTGATTTGTAATTTGGTCGCTGCTAAAGTATTAGTAAATCCATCTGTTATTCCTGTCATTTTACGCATTATGCTTTTATCAAATTCGCATTCTTCTTTCAGGGAGCTGATTTTGACAATATTTAAGTCCGCACCGGTATCTACTATAAATGTTGATTTTGCTTGTAATTCTTTTATATTGATTTCGACGACTGGCAATAGTCCATTAATCGGTTCTGATTCTATTTCTAGGGCGCGGTTTATTGTGTTGTTGAACGCGGCTGAGCTTGTGCTGAGTCCGTCGGCACGTTCTCCCGGCGGACAGTGTTCGAGTTTAAAGAACCTTGAGTTTGTTGTCTCTGTGCGTTATTATAGGCGCGTTTTCGGCAATTTTCTATCGTGTGTCCCTGACGTTTGCAATAATTACAGGATATAGAAGAGTATTGTGTGTTTTGTTGATTCGGCTGTCGTGATTGATTCGTTTGCTGGTTTGACTGTTGGGGTTGATTCTGGAATTGCTGTTGTTGGTTATTGTAAGCGCGTTGTCTGCAGTTTTCTATCGTGTGCCCTTGGCGTTTACAATGGTTACAGAATGTAGGAGGATATTGTGCGTTTGGTTGATTAGGTGTTCGTCTGTTCGGGGGTTGCGATAGGTTATCGCGAGCGCGTTGTCTGCAGTTTTCTACTACGTGTCCTTGACGCTGACAATAGTTAGCGTTGGTCGCTTTTTTGCTTGACATTATTCAATTCTGCCTGCCATTCGAAAATTGACTTTTTAGGTAAGAACGCTCGTTTTAAAACTGTGAGGATTTCATCAATGCTATTATATTCTTTGCTTCCTAAATATGATTCAGCTGTTCCATAGATTTTAGTTCTGATCATTCGTGTTAAGACTGGACGTTGAGCTGGTTTAACGAGAGGTTTTGCATTTTCACAGCTCCTTATGAAGTTATTTATATTTAAATTTTTTCCATTAAAGTATGGGATTGTATCTAAGATGTCTTTAAGAGACCAATAAGAGGTTTCTGTATTCTCAGGTGGATTTACAGTTTGATCAGGCATTTTGTGATTTGTGAATTAGATTATATCGTTTGGGATGTGTGTGCTTATTATAATTAAAGATAACTTACAAGCTGATTACAAGAATAAGGAAGATATTCATTGCAATACGGATCCGAGTTGGTATCGGAGACGAAGTTGTAGGTAGTATCGGACTGCGTCGGATGTCGGCAAGGCGTCGAGAAGAGTATAGATATAGATGTCACGGCTCAGGGATCTGGATTTTGTTGCAGCGAGTTCGCTGATCGTTGGATTCAGATGAATCTTTGTGGGGCTAGGTGCCTTTGAGGATGTTGTCGAACTTCTTTACTTTCAGCAAATTTGATTTCGTTGCTGAGTTATTTTCTTTGATTTTGTGGAGGTAGTTTAAGAACACTGTATTATATTTTCACTTCGATATCTACGTATATAATATATGTACTTTATATATTGTAGATTTGGTGGATTCGTGGATTTGGTAGATTTTGTGGATTTTGTGAGTTTGTAGATTTTGTTGATTTAGTAGGTTTTGTGGATTTTTATATCAAATGGGAAACTGCGAACTCACAATAATGAAGGGAATGATTTAATCGCCACTATCGTCGATAATACCGGAGACCAAAGTTTATCACGATGTAATGGAACCGTGATTGATAAAACTAGTGGTGCATTTTGCAGATTTCGTGATTTAGTAGATTTTGTGGATTTTGGTATGACTTGTTACGATATTTCAATCACTCGATGGTAATCACTCGTATCACGTATGTATAACTTCGTAGAATTCACTTATTTGTCACTGTATTTTCCGGTAAACGGGGTAGTACCGCTGCCACCATTGTTATGAATTAGCTGTCACCGTTGTTATGAATTAAGTACCGCTGCTACCATTGTTATGAATTAGGTACCGCTGCTACCGTTGTTATGAATTGGGATGAGTCGTCGTGAGTTAGAATGAGTTCGAACCTCGTTTTTACGTCTGAGGACAACCGGACTGTATACAGGTGGTTATAATGATTTTGATGAGTGATCCTCTATGAATCGTTTATTTCATTGGTTGACGTTTATTTCTCTACTTGGTTATAGATTTACAGGTATGATCTCTTATAATGGTTAATAGTTAATAATTTTGAAGCGTAGGGTGAAGTTGATTGAGAGTTTGATCAAGTGTATATCGAGCGACTGCTCTGGTTGACGATTGAGAAGCAAGTGCTAATATAATATTCGCTACTGCTGAGCTGAATGATGAGATCATTCTTTTCCATTGTTCTCCCGGGCATGGGTGCGTTTATGCAGGTGCGTTTAGATAGGGTTACAGTTCTTTGAATCAGAGATTAGAGGCTGAGCGACTGGATGCATGCAGGATGTTATGTCTTGGCGACTGGAGGTAAGGGTGTATGAGAGTGTGGAGTAGTATGGAATACGTAACACCGCTATCTGACTTTTAGTGCGGCAAGAAATTTCGACTGGTGAATCCAAACGTTTGAGCGGTTAAGGAACTCAATGGGATTGGTCTTAAAGAAAAAGAAAATTCTTTCTTGAAAATAAGAAAGAGAAATTGAAAAATTTCGGTCACCTCATCTTCTTTCTTAGTATTTGAAAAAAGATTTGAAAAATATCGAAAAACGTCATTTGGAGAGCTAGATATTAAAATAATCGAATCGGAGTGGCCGTAAAAAATAGGAAATTCTTTGTGCAAACTAATTAGTTATGTGAAAAAATGTAATGTAATGTAATGTAATGTATGTCTATGAGCAGGATAAACAGCAGAAATTCAAACTCATGGCATAATCGATTCGGGTGGAAGGGTGGGGATTACATTTTTTCACATAACTAATTAGTTTGCACAAAGAATTTCCTATTTTTTACGGCCACTCCGATTCGATTATTTTAATATCTAGCTCTCCAAATGACGTTTTTCGATATTTTTCAAATCTTTTTTCAAATACTAAGAAAGAAGATGAGGTGACCGAAATTTTTCAATTTCTCTTTCTTATTTTCAAGAAAGAATTTTCTTTTTCTTTAAGACCAATCCCATTGAGTTCCTTAACCGCTCAAACGTTTGAATTCACCAGTCGAAATTTCTTGCCGCACTAAAAGTCAGATAGCGGAGTCAAAAATAGAGGTAGCCAAATTTTCCAAGCGGCGTTTTAACGGGGACGAATTTCCCTTCATTTTGCTTCTTTCGAAATTTTTTTACGACTTTTTTGAGACCCAGTACGAATTTTTGATCAAACACCTCGAAAAATCAATGCTTTTCTTATGGGAAAAAGTAAGGCTTCCTAGGGGTGGGTAAATATGGAGGAAAAAAATTAATAAAAATTCACGAGTTTTTTTGAATTATTTCGAACCAATTTGAGGTATGGCACCATCGAAATTTGATTTCACCCTTCTTAAGGACAGGTCTAATATATATGTACATAGTTTTAGTTAGTTTTAAGGCTTAGAATAGGTTATATATGTACATAGTTTAAGTTAATTTTAAGAAAATTATTACTCTAGAATAGGTTAGACGTGAGAAATTTCTAATAAAAACATATGCATATAATCAGATGATTCGCTTCATTGCTTGCATAATATAACACCTTGTCACTGTTCAAGCATTTCAGCTAGTATAATTCGTGTATAAGTTGAGAATTCGAATATTCCGGAGCGACCATCTTAGATGGATTGTCGGTAAGGGTGAAAAAAAAAGATCGGCAATCATTGCCATGATCCAGAAAGCGAATCGGTAGTGGCGCCATCGCACAACGGAAAATTGCAGCCATCTGATTGCCAGCAAATAGAAGATCGGTAATCCTTACCGGTCGGTATGCAGAAAAAAAAGATCGGTAATCGTTACCATGACCCAGAAGGCGAATCGGTAGTGGCGCCATCGCATGACAGAATATTGCAGCCATCCGATTGTCAGCAAATAGAAGATCGGTAATCATTACCGGTCGGTATGCAGAAAAAAAAAGATCGGTAATCGTTACCATGACCAGAAGGCGAATCGGTAGTGGCGCCATCGCACGACGGAAAATTGCAGCCATCCGATTGTCAGCAAACAGAAGATCGGTAATTCATGCGTCCGAATCGTTACCATCAGACGATCGGTAACCAAAGATCGGCAGCGAATCGGTAGTGGCGCCATCGCACGACGGCAAATCACAACCATCAGATTGTCGGTAACAAAGATCGACAATCGTTACCATCCGACTGTCGGTAACTTACCCCGCACGGCCGGTAACCTACCCTCACAGCTCGGCCGGTAAGGAAGTATGATCCAGAACCCCCACATTATATCTACTAAGGTTAGGTATTTAGCTATGTGTGTCAAGAACTGGTAAAATTTTCAGCCAAATCGGTTGAATAGTTTTGAGTCAGTGCTTCCCCGAAATTTCGAAAACACAATTTCGAGAAAAACGCGATTAAAGTTTTTACAATACTTACCTACATCAATCAGCCATGCCCGGTGCATAGAGCAATCCTTCCGTTTCCTCAAAGTTATCATTTTCATTTTTGCGTATACCTGCGTTTCCTAGAATAAAGGTCTGAAAGACAACAAAAGAGGGAACCGATTCAAGCAGCTGCCGCTGACGCGTCAAGACACTTTCCTACACACTACGGCGCGCTCTCTTGTTGTGGCTATAACTTGGAGAATATTAAAAATTACGGTCTGAAAATTTGATAGTATATTCTTAAGATGTTTTTCTTTCGAAAAATGTGAAAAAAAAAATCGATTTTTTGAACCCATCACACTGGGCTACTACCTTAAATTGCTATCCTCAAATATCCCAATAAACACCTGTCCGTATATCACGCGCATCATATACGTATACTGAGTATATTTTTGGTATACATATATGATCGTACTAATATTACACTTCTATGACTTACGTTTATTGACAAACATAGAAAATACGTATATGATATACGTTTTTTAGTCGAATAAATCCTCCGATCAATGAATAATATACGTTTCAGTTGTGAAGAATAAGTGCGTATACTGTATACGTAGTGTGACGTTCAAAAACGCACAATAGGAAAAGCAACGATGTATGCAAAACTTAGAGTCACCGCGTATATACATGTACAGTGTGAGCCCACGCTTAACGTACGCTCATTTGTTTAAACATGGAAAATACCAACTAAAAATTAATATATTTCAATTTCCAAAGACACAGATCGGAAGTAAAAAACCCAAGCTTTCCTATGAGCTATTGATGGAATTTCTACTACGAGAAATACCAAAAATAGACATCATAGAATCACATCACAATCAAAGTCGTCGGATCATAAATTCGCGTGCATGAGACGAAAGGTCAGAAAATTAGAAGACAAAAACATATATTACACTAGTATCAAAAAATGCATCATTGCAATTTTAGACAACGTAGAAGGTGATAGAATAATGCGGATTAGCGCGCCGCGACTATATAAACCGCGGCACGCTAGGCAGAGCAAGCTAGTCGGCAAAGCGCCACTACGCGAAACAGATCAGTCTTGCTCAATCCAAATATTCTCAACTCAACTCGGTATTCTTCTTGAAAATATAATTATTGAAATCCAGTTATACGCTAGTCGGCAAAGCGCCACTAAGCAAAACGTTTGGCATATTAGAATCAAAGATGAAATCCTGATTCACCAATACATCAGATTCATAAATAAATTCCTAATTTATAAAGATATTAAACTCATAAGAAAAATATATTATATTCATTTCATTCATACGCGAGTCGGCAAAGCGCCACTCGGCCTAATTAGTATTTCTTATAAGACAAAGAGCTTTATTTCACGATTATATAGATAACGGCAAAAACATTGTAAATGTAAAAAATTACAACCTAGTTCCAAAATGGTTTCCCCAGCCAAAAACTCGAGAACATCATACTCTTTATTATAAAGTTCAGATCCTCGATGATAAATAATGTTGATTTTAGAGGGTATAGGATGAATAATTAGTTAAGGCAAATTAATTAGTCGCGACGTTTCGTGTATTATTAACACTTCCTCAGGCTCTACAATGGAAACACAAAAAGTAATTACACTAAAGTACAACAAGTCAAAATTACACAACGATATACAAGTCTACGTACCATAATTATATTCTTAACATAGTCAAAAGTGTAATCCTTGTCATGTTCATTGTTGCAAAACCGATAATGTCACAAGAAAAGTCATTAAAAATTTGAAAAATTAGGTGTGTAACGTGTCGAACAAAGTTATATTAGTAAATACACTAGCTGTCACCTGGCATCAATCATAATAATCACTGGTACATTGCTCCAGTATGAGAGAGTTTCAGACCAGCATAGTGCCATAGTAGCACAATCTGTACGTTAAGATCTAAAATCAAAGTTTTCAAATATTCGAAGAAATTACCAAAAGTCAACAAAGTCTTGAAACTGGTGAAATGCATCCGTGTAGATTTAAAACCTATCAATAAGGTTAAAAAAGATTCGTTAAAAACTCTATCAATAAGGTTAAAAAGATTTGCTAAATCACTTAATGAAAGAACACTACACTAAATTATTACTTATTATTCATTATTACTAGGTTTCAATCAACACTGTGTACCTAGCTAGACGCGTCATTCCTCTTAGTTGTCACCTTTTTCTTTTTCTTTTTGTTCTTGTATAGGTCCAGCAAGCCAATATATGAACTATTAAGATTATTAGTATCAGTTTTAACATTAACAGTCTCGTTAAGATAAATGTGGATCATTTCACTGATATTCCTTTTAAAAAAGTTCTGTTCATAGTCTAAAATTTTTGCGTTACTAAAATCAAAATTGTGTCCTGTACTAAAATGATGCTTCGCCAAAGCCGTCTGTTCCGATTTTAAGAAATTAACATCTCTGCAATCCAACTTATGTTGACTTACACGTGACTGTAGCCATTGCCTGGTCTGTCCAACATAAGTTACACACCTAATTTTTCAAATTTTTAATGACTTTTCTTGTGACATTACCGGTTTTGCAACAATGAACATGACAAGGATTACACTTTTGACTAGGTTAAGAATATAATTATGGTACGTAGACTTGTATATCGTTGTGTAATTTTGACTTGTTGTACTTTAGTGTAATTACTTTTTGTGTTTTCATTGTAGAGCCTGAGGAAGTGTTAATAATACACGAAACGTCGCGACTAATTAATTTGCCTTAACTAATTATTGATCCTATACCCTCTAAAATCAACATTATTTATCATACTCTTTTTCAGCGTCAGATTACAAACATCATTTCGTTACAAAAATAGTACAAAATAATACGTGAAATCAGGCATCGAAGCCGAGCGTTCCCTTTGTTAATTTTCAGACTTCAAATTATGTTCTTCAAATGCTAATCAATGGAAATGAATGGAAAACCAATAGAATCATTGATAAAACCTGTGATAAAACAGCATATTGGCGACGGAAAATATTGCTGAAGGAAGTTAGCTCGTATGATGATACAAACTCGGCGGGCATAGATTGTTCTGAACATTATCAATTGCACTCTTTTTTTTTTTGAATTATTTCTTCCAGTCAATGTGTAACGATCACACCCACAAAATTGTCGGGAGCATGATCAAATACTGTTAGGATATTCTTGGCATTGATAATATATTCATTATTGTAGACTAAAACTGCGATATAATGGTGGTTTATATGACAAGGCCGCGGAAAGACCTCGTCTCCGAATCGTGTGACACTTTCACACTCTTCATAAAGTCCTTTTGAGTGCCCGTGCCCTACATACTATCCTTTTTTTTTTTTTAATTTAAAAATTAGAAAACATTTTCCACGCACTAGTGCTTCGTGGTTTTCACAAGAGGTGGTGTTGAAACAAATGAATGAAAGGAATGAGTAATCCGTTGAAAATTGAAGTTAAAAAAATACCTATAGTGTGTTCATAACAAGAACTAATGGTCCAGGCACGGTGATCTCAGGGATTTAAATTCAAATTTAAGTTTTAAAGAAGAGTTCAATTTCATTCAGCATCTATCGTTCACCGATTTTCGACCATAGTTATAACGCCATGTCGCAAACATGTCACACCCATAAAACAATTCATACTTATGCTGGACGTACCCATTATCGGTAGACTTCGGTGATGCTCTTGCGACGTCTCTCTTTCTATTCGACTTACAGTATACAGAGACATTCTGTGGAAAGTTGGGAGCCGTGTGGATAGGCAACCGGCGTATTTCACCGAAACGGCAGCGCTGTCGTAGGGACAGTCGAACGTCTGCACCTACTGATGACGTAGCGACAGCTGTCACTTCGTTGAGTCAGAATCAACATACAGAGTGACATATTTGAGGTTGATCGTAATATAACTAGTAAGACAACGGGAATCGATAATAATTCGTAAAGAAGTGGTAACGAATTAGCGAATTGATTGCAGATGTCGATTTCTGTTTATTTGCAACATTAATTGGGTCCAAACAACCCTCGAGGTGAAATTTACGAATCAAAGATCACCTGTTTGCCTACTATACCGATAATCTTGTAGAAGTCTCAGCGAGGAATGAATTAATTGAAAGTATTGTTCAGTAAATAAACGTAATTGTGCCTTTGATAGCTGAGTGGAATAAAGCGTCACATATTTGTAAAAATGATTACATTACAATGAGTTTCTATCATGTAATAACATTTTTTATTCATTAAACGTAGTACAATAACACTAAACTAAATGCGTTGTGCCGACGACATGCCGACTTCTTGAGCAACTTTCGAGATAAGCTTCTGACCGTCTTCTGGAACTATGCGCAGTATTTCCGTAAAACTGTGCATTCAAATTATTGAGCGGTGAAAAAATTTGGGGTTTGCTGCTACGTCAGAGATGCCTTTATTAGAATGATTCGTAAATTTCACCCCGATGGTTGTTCAGACCCAAATAACGTTGCAAATAAACAGAAATCGACATCTGCAATCAATTCGCTAATTCGTTACCACTTCTTCACGAATCAATATCGATTCCCGCTGCCTTACTAGTTATATTACGATCAACCTCAAATATGTCATTCTGTCACTTGATTCTGACCAAGCGACGTGAAAGCTGCCGCTATGTCATCTGTAGATGCAGACGTTCGACTGTCCCTACGACAGCGTTGCCGTTTCGGTGAATACGCCGGTTGCCTACCCACACGGCTCCCAACTTTCCACAGAATCGCACTGTAGATACACATATTCTGCATTGAAAGACGCACTAATTGCTGATCTTACCTCACACTTCAGCAATTGATAATTTTCAGAACAATCTATGCCCGCCGAGTTCGTATCATCATTCGAGCTAACTTCCTTCAGCAATATTTTCCGTCGCCAATATGCTGTTTTATCACAGGTTTTATCAATGATCCTATTGGTTTTCCATTCATTTCCATTGATTAGCATTTGAAGAACATAATTTGAAGTCTGAAAATTAACAAAGGGAACGCTCGGCTTCGATGCCTGATTTCACGTATTATTTTGTACTATTTTTGTAACGAAATGATGTTTGTAATCTGACGCTGAAAAAGAGTATGATGTTCTCAAGATTTTGGCTGGGCGAACCATTTTGGAACTCGGTTGTAATTTTTTACATTTACAATGTTTTTTCCGTTATTTCATTACTTTTTGTATGTGCTGTAACGTGGTATTTTGATAAATCCCAGTTACAAGGGGAAAAACTCGAAAAAGCACAGCGTAGCGTGGACAGGGACTCCAGGAAAAGGAAAATTTAGGGAAAATGGTTAGCTTTAACTAATGCACTTTTTATTTTTGTAAAATCTATGAATCTCGATCACGATGCACCACGAGGTCTCTACCGACGTGGGAACTACCGATGGAAAGTACAGCAAATGCAGCCTCAAGAACCTCTCGTATCGTCGCAGACGGCCCTATCGGCGTGCACGTCTTCGATTCGCCAAGAAAGCGGCAAGGCCAGCGCCTCCACTAGAGCCGGAAAACACACTGCTCCAAACGTAACGGACTGACGGCGTACAGGGATGTGCAAGAAGCACGGCAAAAATCCTCCCGTCATCCGGCGAAGCTACCGTCTACATCACCTGCCAGTCTGAGGGTGGCGTACAGGGTCATGCGAAAGCATATTCACAGCCTCCTACCCGAAGAACTGTCGACAACAGGTTTACCGATCATCTGCACTATCTCCGAAACTGTTACCGCGGCCGTGGTTGGTCGAGAAAACCCCCGGATCAGCGTTCCGACCTGAGGGACTTTATCGTAGGCGAGATCCTAGTGATCCAGCGCGAGGCTATTACCCATTCCGTAGGGATTGACGAATCCTGTAAGGCCCTATCGGAATTTATCGAATAGCTCTGGTGAGCGAGATTTCCGGTAGATCCAGCACCAGGGAGTTCTAACGGAAGGCGGGAATAGGAGTGGTCTACAGCAACGGAGGGGTAGGTGTGATTCTCCCGGAATACGTCAGAACACCTGACAACCGTCGAAACTACCGAGAAGTACCGAGAGCCAATTAAAAGTCACTGACACGTCACGTGACCTAATTACTAGAGGGATGATCCGATGCGTAGAAATAAAGGCTATAACGGCAAAAACATTGTAAATGTAAAAAATTAAAACCGAGTTCCAAAATGGTTTCCCCAGCCAAAAACTCGAGAACATCCATACTCTTTTTCAGCGTCAGATTACAAACATCATTTCCTTACAAAAATAGTACAAAATAATACGTGAAATCAGGCATCGAAGCCGAGCGTTCCCTTTGTTAATTTTCAGACTTCAAATTATGTTCTTCAAATGCTAATCAATGGAAATGAATGGAAAACCAATAGAATCATTGATAAAACCTGTGATAAAACAGCATATTGGCGACGGAAAATATTGATGAAGGAAGTTAGCTCGTATGATGATACGAACTCGGCGGGCATAGATTGTTCTGAAAATTATCAATTGCTGAAGTGTGAGGTAAGATCAGCAATTAGTGCGTCTTTTAATGGAGAATATGTGTATCTATACTGTAAGTCGAATAGAAAGAGAGACAAAAAAGCATCACCGAAGTGTACCGATAATGGGTACGTCCAGTATAAGTATGTATCGTTTTATGGATGCGACATGTTTGTAGCATGGCGTTATAACTGTAGTCGAAAATCGGTGAACGATAGATGCAGAATGAAATTGAACTCTTCTTCAAAACTTGCATTCGAATTTAAATTACTGAGATCACCGTGTCTGGACCATTAGTTCTTGTTATGAACACACTATAGGTATTTTTTTAACTTCAATTTTCAACGGATTACTCATTCCTTTCATTCATTTGTTTCAACACAACCTCTTGCGAAAACCACGAAGCACTAGTGCGTGGAAAATGTTTTCTGATTTTTAAATTTGAAGAAAAAAAGGATAGTATGTAGGGCACGGGTACTCAAAAGGACTTTATGAAGAGTGTGAAAGTGTCACACGATTCAAAGACGAGGTCTTTCTTCGCCCTTGTCATATAAACCACTATTACATCGCAGTTTTAGTCTACAATAATGAATATATTATCAATGCCAAAAATATCCTAACAGTATTTGATCATGCTCCCGACAATTTTGTCGGTGTGATCGTTACACATTGACTGGAAGAAATAATTAAAAAAAAAAAGAGTGCAATTGATAATTTTCAGAACAATCTATGCCCGCCGAGTTCGTATCATCATACGAGCTAACTTCCTTCATCAATATTTTCCGTCGCCAATATGCTGTTTTATCACAGGTTTTATCAATGATTCTATTGGTTTTCCATTCATTTCCATTGATTAGCATTTGAAGAACATAATTTGAAGTCTGAAAATTAACAAAGGGAACGCTCGGCTTCGATGCCTGATTTCACGTATTATTTTGTACTATTTTTGTAAGGAAATGATGTTTGTAATCTGACGCTGAAAAAGAGTATGGATGTTCTCGAGTTTTTGGCTGGGGAAACCATTTTGGAACTCGGTTTTAATTTTTTACATTTACAATGTTTTTGCCGTTATTTCATTACTTTTTGTATGTGCAAACGGGTCAGCGCTAAGCTGACTTTAATGTATTCTACATATTACACGTGTATAAAGATCAACTTCCGATCATTCGCAATGGAATGCGTGTGCTACAATGAACAAGTGTATTTTGGAAGTTGCGCAAAAGATACGAGCTATTTTATTCGGCCAAGAAATCTCATTTTGAGAATAATACAATAGCTTGTTCCGATTATTATAGTTTATCTTACCCATGATTCCATTTTATTTAGACAGTGCAACATATTTAGATGTCGTACGAACACAGAATACGGCAAATGTTCTACAATTGTTTGATCGTGAAACTCTTGCGTAAAATAACAATGTCCAATTTAAACAGACCTTTATGAGATTCTACAATATTTTTCAAGTTGATCTAAAAAATATAGACATCAGACTGTGTCAGAAGACCATTTTTTCCCGAATAAATGTATTTCAAAAATTTCGTTGTCACGGAAAAAAATTCCTTCAGAATTTCAGCTCGATATCTCAAAAATTGAGCTGTCGCAGGGAGGGGTCCCCTTTCCTATTCAAAATACATATAAGAATTTTTTGTTTCATTTCTCAAATAAATAGGTGTAAATAAAATTTTTTCGTACACCAATTTCTACAAAATTGGTTCTTCAATTATATAAAAGAAAAAAAAAATTTCCAATAATTTTCTAATTGAAAATTTCATTTCTTTCTTATTTTTCGACGCTTTGTAACTATTTCCCTGTTAAGTTTGAATAAAAGACGTGTGGACCAATTTTGTATAATAATAATGTTTATAGACAGAACTGTAAGCTGTAAATTTATAAACATGTGAATAAACGACTTCGAAAATTAAAAAAAATGATTTACCTTTTATTATGATATGATATAATACTTCATTACCAACATAATTACACGTTATTATTTTCAATAATCTTTAGTAGAGACATGCCTTTTATTCCAACAGCTATGTAAACGATTAAGCTGATTTGGAATGGATAATATGTTATATGCGTATATGTACAATAATATTTCAATTTTGTTGCAAGAAAACAGACAAGCTTCTAAAAATTTATGAGTATAAAGATTGAGTTTTGAATTGATAAAGTTAAATTAAACACCGAAAACTACGGAGCGGAGGACCTGGATACCGAAAACTACGGAGCGAAGGACCTGGATACCGAAAACTACGGAGCGAAGGACCTGGATACCGAAAACTACGGAGCGAAGGACCTGGATACCGAAAACTACGGAGCGAAGGACCTGGATACCGAAAACTACGGAGCGAAGGACCTGGATACCGAAAACTACGGAGCGAAGGACCTGGATACCGAAAACTACGGAGCGAATTACCTGGATACCGAAAACTACGGAGCAAAGGACCTGGATACCGAAAACTCCGGGGCGAAGGACCTGGATACCGAAAACTACGGAGCAAAGGACCTGGATACCGAAAACTACGGAGCGAAGGACCTGGATACCGAAAACTACGGAGCAAAGGACCTGGATACCGAAAACTACGGGGCGAAGGATCTGGATACCGAAAACTACGGAGCGAAGGACCTGGATACCGAAAACTACGGAGCGAAGGACCTGGATACCGAAAACTACGGAGCGAAGGACCTGGACACCGAAAACTGCGGTGCGGACACATTACTGAGTACAAATTTTTTTGGGGAGCACGAGTAGACGTGACGCATCAATAATAATGACAATAATAATAACAATGATAAATGAAATATGATTATAAATAATACTATAATAATATAATAATATTATATTATAATCATACTGGCACGCGGCCGCGATTTGCTGCTGCGCATGCGCATTTTGTAAATCAGGCATCGATCAATAATTCTGCGCATGCGCATTTTGTAAAATAATTAATATTATTAATAACTCAGTTACGCGTGGTCAATTATTGCTCAAAAACAATAGGGGGCGAGATTTCGGTGACGAGAACACTCCTTCCAAATGGCAAGTTCATAAGTGCAACGGTTCGACAGATATCGTGGTCTCAAGAAGAACGTCTGCAACGAAGAAGGAGAAGAAGGAGAAGAAGAAGAAGAAGATTGTGTTTTTCGATCAACTTCGACGGTCAATATCTCAGGAACCACGCGGTAGATTTTGTCGAAATTTCGCGAGCAAGGTCGAATGGCGAAGGCCTTACGCCCATATAAATTTTATTAGGAAATAATCAGCGGTTCAAAAGATATGACAGATTTTTTACAAGAACAAGAGCTGGCTCGGGTAAATGTTTCGTGGCTGGCGCGCCGAGTTTTCACTGTCGGAGGGGGGGGGGGGGGGGGGGAACTCGGCGATTCGCTGCCGCGAATCTTGATATAAGGAAGACGCACCGGTCACTCAGCCTCTTCTTCGCTCCAGTCTACGCTACGCTGTCTACTAGTCATCGAGTATCGTATCGTACTGACTATCGTATCGAGTATAGATTAAATAGTGTAGTGCAATCATTGAAGTCGATTAAGGTAAGGTCTTGATTCTTTTTGTGAAGACACGAGGTAGTTCGTATAAAAGTCTGGTTTATTGTTGGTTCTTGAGCTAAGAAGCTCGTCTATGGTTAATTTATCGAACAACCTCGAGTCTGACTGAATTACGTAGATCTTATATTGCTTTTTGGCTATTACCTATCGTATGGCTTTGTAAATTCAGCATTTCTAGTATTGTTAATATTGCTTGTGCATGAAATTAGTATAAAATACCTTTCCTGGAGTACCCTGAGCGAAGTTAGCCGCGAGGGCTAAGGCCTCGCGTTACGGAAACTTTGTTATAGTTTAGTTTTATTATCGTTTGTTATAATTTAGTAATTATCTCTTTTCTATTATCGCTTAAGTAAATTTGGCTATGTAAAATCTAGTATCGAAACTTTCGTTAAGATATCGTAGAATCTGGTTTATTATCTTTCTATCGTTCCTGAAATAATCTGTTATCGCTGAACTAAGTAATTTGCGTATTTTGAATGACCCTGCGGTCCCTATCTTTTGATAGACCTTGAAATATCGTTTATTGTAAGGCTCAGCGTGCCACTAATTAATAATTAGGGAACCTGTATCGTTTCATTATTGAGTATCGTCATCTGATTTCGGCTAAAAGTCGCATACTAGTGTTTGGCTGCGTTATGATAAATAAAATGTGCATTTGGGTACGAAGTATCGCTCTGTGATACCAAGTCTGGAGTCTAGTCAAATTGTTTTATATCGAATCGTCTCTGACACACGCCTCTCACTAATATCGTAAAAGAATTAAATTCTGTCCCGTTATTTAGATCGACTACTGTAATAAACGAAACTAATACCGATTCTGTTATCGATTCTATCGAATCTGTCTAATTTCGAAAAAGAAATAAATCTGATTGATGTGATCTCAAGTAAAATATCGAATATTGTTTTATGTAAATGGTGTACCCTGCCCCTCTATCTAAGGCTTTGGAAAACTGAGCTAGTTGAGTTGTCGCTCGTCGCATCTCGTATGTTTTAGTTATCGTATCGTATCGTATCATATGGTAAAAATTTGGTAAGGAAACGACGCGCAAGCGTCTGGCGCCCAACATTAGGTAAGTTTCAGTTAATTAACACGGGAAGCGCCGAATTGTGACGGAGTCAAAGGTTTTCCTCTTCCTAATAGAAAACTGCGTTACAGTGCAAACGGGTCAGCGCTAACGAGGGGAACACATGAAGTGTAACCCTCCGATTTTTCTGTAACTTCACAGGGTGTAAGAGGGATCAAAATAAGCGGACACGTATTTCGGCTTATCCGTAGACACTCGACCGTTTTCGAGAAAATGGCGATTGAAGTTTTCGACGCGCTTCAATAGCCGGTGAACGCGGCAACTGTTCAAGCGAGGCGGTAGCGCAGCGGACAACGGCGCGGCTTGGAGATTTTGCACCCCGGGTTCGAGTCCCGTAATTTTTTTTTTTTTAATCTTTTTTCTGACTTTCATCGAAGTTTATTACATGCATGTTTTTGTCATCTGTTGATAAATACAATGACGTTATATTTGTGTAAAAACAGTATTTGTTAAAATCAGGAATTAGATTTGACAAAAATTATAATTAAAGACGTACTGGATTTTTCAGGTATTTCAATTGTTTATTATTATATACAAGTACATATTTTACAGTTCAAGGGGATACGGTGCATTCCCCGGGGTGGTACCTATCATACAAACATTCGAAACAGAGAAATTCGTAACACCACGAGCATCGCGCAAAGGCCATTTTTCCACAGTCACATTTCTCGGTGTGAACGTTGTCTGGAAAAGCAATATCGTTGACATTGTTAAAGACTTCGCGGTCTGTCGATAATTTTGAAGCAAACCGCGCATACCGAATCATTTTTCCAAACGATGGTGCTTGCAATTGATTATGGATCAAGGCGTGTATTTTAATTTCCAGACAACGTTCACACTGAGACGTTCACGTTCAAATGTGACTGTGGAAAAATGGCCTTTGCGCGATGCTCGTGGTGTTACGAATTTTTCTGTTTCGAATGTTTGTATGATAGGTACCACCCCGGGGAATGCACCGTATCCCCTTAAACTGTAAAATATGTACTTGTATGTAATAATAAACAATTGAAATACCTGAAAAATCCAGTACGTCTTTAATTATAATTTTTGTCAAATCTAATTCCTGATTTCAACGAATACTGTTTTTACACAAATATAACGTCATTGCATTTATCAACAGATGACAAAAACATGCATGTAATAAACTTCGATGAAAGTCAGAAAAAAGAAAAAAAAAAAATTACGGGACTCGAACCTGTGATGCAAAATCTCCAAGCCGCGCCGTTGTCCGCTGCGCTACCGCCTCGCTTGAACAGTTGCCGCGTTCACCGGCTATTGAAGCGCGTCGAAAACTTCAATCGCCATTTTCTCGAAAACGGTCGAGTGTCTACGGATAAGCCGAAATACGTGTCCGCTTATTTTGATCCCTCTTTCACCCTGTGAAGTTACAGAAAAATCGGAGGGTTACACTTCATGTGTTCCCCTCGTAAGCTGACTTTAATGTGTTCTACATATTACAAATGTATAAAGATCAACTTCCGATCATTCGTAATGGAATGCATGTGCTACAATGAACAAGTGTATTTTGGAACTTGCGCCAAAGGTACGAGCTATTTTATTCGGCCGAGAAATTTCATCTTGAAAATTATACAATAGCTTGTTCCGATCATAGTTTATGCTTCCCATGATCCCATTCTATTTAGACAGTGCAACATATTTAGATGTCGTACGAACATAGAACACGGAAAATGTTCTACAATTGTTCGATTGTGGAACTTTTAAGTAAAATAATCATCCCCTATCGAAACAGACCATCATGAGATTCTATAATATTTTTCAAGTTAATCTAAGAAATATATACTTTAGACTGTGTCAGAAAAAAATTCTATAATTTACTCAGAATAAATTTATCTCAAAAGTTTCTTTGTCACGAAACAAAAAATTTCCTCAAAATTTCAGCTCGATATCTCAAAAATTTAGTTGGCGCAAAGAGGGGTCCCCTTTCCCATTTAAAATGGATGTAAACATTTTTTTTGTCTTATTTCTGAAATAAATGGGTGTGAATTTTTTTTTCCGGATTTTCGTTTGCGTAATCTTGTAGGAAATTAAATGCTCTACAAAATTGGTTCTTCAATTATATAAAAAAAAAAAATTTCATAATAATTTTATCATATAAAATTATATCAAATTATACGTAATTATATATGATTATATAGAAGAAACATTTGCCGGATAAATGTTATTATAGCTCAGAAACCACGCAGCAGATTTTGTCGAAATTTCGCGAACAAGATCATATGGGCAGAGCCTTACGCCCCTATAAATCTATAGGCTTCTCCTACATTTATCGGCCGCCGAGGCGGGTGGTCCCGTTGAGCATGTTCGGTCGAGGCTCTGACTATCGGATGTACTCATGACTGCTCGCTGCGAGTTGTCCTTATTTTTATGCTACTTACCGCTAAGTTTTAGTTAGTTTTAGTTGTTAGTTTTTCAGTCTCCTGCCTCTTAGTGGTGGAAGAAGTGGTAACGAATTCGTGAATTGATTGTAGATGTCGATTTCTGTTTATTTGCGAAATTATATACAAGCTAGCAGTTCCTCGGTGACGGACTGACTCGTCGCATCACTTTGACAACTACGGTCAGGAACACAGCGATGCAGATGCGATTCAACGAGCAATCTACGAGACATCTTTGACGTTAGAGACAAAACCCCAAATTTTTTCACCGCCTAAGAAGTTTGAAAGTACAGTCTTGCAGAAATCCTACAGCCGATGCTGTAAACCTTGCTACGAAACAGAGCTACGTAGATCACCTGTTTGCCTACCCAATCGTGTAGAACTTTTAGCGAGGAATGAATTAATTCAAAGTATTGTACCGACGACTTCGATATGCCGACCTCTTGAGCAACTCTGGAGGCTGGCTTCTGTCCATCTTCTGCAAGTGCGCAGTACTTTCTCGCTGTGCAGTGTATTCAGTTATTGTATTTAGTTCAATGTTATTGTGTTTAGTTTATTGTTATTTATTTAATTAATGAAAAATGTTATTACATGATATAAACTCATTGTAATGTAATCATTTTTACAAATATGCGATGCTTTATTTCAATCAGCTATCAAAGGCACAATTACGTTGATTCACAGAACAATACTTTCAATTCATTCATTCCTCGCTGAAACTTCTACACGATTGGGTAGGCAAACAGGTGATCTACGTAGGTCTGTTTCGAAGCAAGGTTGACAGCATTGGCTGTAGGATTTCTGCAAGACTGTGCTTTCAAACTTCTTGGGCGGTCAAGAAATTTGGGGTTTTGTCTGCTACGTCAGAGATGCCTCGTAGATTGCTCGTTGAATCGAATCTGCATCGCCGTGTTCCTGACCATAGTTGTGTAGTGATGCTACGAGTTAGTCCGTCACCAAGGAACTGCTAGCTTGTAAATAATGTCGCAAATAAACATAACTTAGAATCTGCGATCAATTCGTTCGTAACTTTATCACGACTTTATTACAAATTATTATCGTTTGACATTTGTTGGTTACCTTTATGAGAATGATTCGTGAATTTCACCCCGCGGTTGTTTAGACCCAAATAATGTTGCAAATAAACAAAAATCGACATTTGCAATCAATTCACTAATTCGTTACCACTTCTTTACAAATGAATATCGATTCTCGTTGTCTTATTAGTTATATTACAATCAACCTCAAATATGTCACTCTGTAAGTTGATTCTGACCCAACAACGTGACAGCTGTCGCTATGTCATCTGTAGATGCAGACGTTTGACTGTCCCTACGACAGCATTGCCATTTCCTCGAAAAATGCCAGTTGCCTACCATACGGCTCCCCACTTTCCACAGAATCTCTCTGTATGTATCTGAAAGTAACTTAAAAATTATTTATCTATTGTCAGTGAGCTTGTACAAACTACCTCCGGTTTTAGTGAGATGAACGTAGTTATTAGCGTTGCTTTGATTCAAACAACGTAACATTCTTATCACCGCCTAATGCAATTTGGCGTAAAGTTGCAGAGGTATTATTCGTGAAGCTGCCATATGAATTACAAGCAATTCGATTTCTAGATATTAATTTACAGCATTTTAATAAATATCTAAATATATCAGCGTTGAATGTGCCTACAACAGAAACCGAATATATCAACAGCGTTCATAATATTCGCCACCAAATTGACAGATAATTTACATAACCTCAAAGATTCTAGCTCGTCGGGTAAACTATTAATAATGAATGAAATAAGTAATATTGATGGTTGATCTATGAGATATCGTATCCAATTTCGACAATGTTTTCCGTACAGAAGAGGGAAATTTCACAATAAAATTTTCAGCTATGTATACTACTGCAATTGAGTCTCACATACCGGCTGACTTTAGCTGTCAGTTTGACAGATCGGCGCGCATGCGCATTGGTCTGGAGTGATAGAATTGTGCTGAAAAGGAAGAAAATCTGAGAACGTGAATCGAGCCACCTCGGAATTAAAAATTATCATATCTCAGCTATACGTGCACAGATTCTATTGATCTCAGGCTTGAATGAAAGCGCTTCCGACCCTCATTCTGACAATAAGTCGTAGATCCGCATGATATCACTAAATACGGTGGTATGGAGAAAACATTATCCCCCCACTCCGCGGAAAATTGCCGTAGCTGTATATAGACTCGGTAGACTCGCCACGTACAAAAAAAAATTTTTGTTTTAATGTACTTGACGCGAGACTCTACCGAGTCTCTTGATTCATTTGTATTATTTTTCTGTTCACCTTATTTATCTGATTTACCTTATCTTGCTTTATGCCTTTTTTGCTATTTTTCTTCCTGCTGTTTTGCTTATTTTCGTACTCTTATCTGCTATCTTTCTGCGTTTTGTCTGTTCTACTGCCGCTATTGCGGTTTTCTTTATGCATTTATGTATCTTTTGCCCTTTGGCCTACTTCTAGGCTACGGCATAATAAACTATATCTATTGTGACGTTGCAGATTTGCTGCCGTCACAGGAGCCCTTCTGGCTACCGATTTTTCGCAATTTAACTAGAATTAGGGTACCGATACCGCGAGAGAGAGACGAGATACGTCTCACCCTCGGGAAAACAGCGACACACCATAGACAACTAGTAGACTGTTGAATAGTTGGTAATTTGAAGTGCTTTTCTGTTAATGTACCGCGAGAGAGAGAGAGAAGGAGAAGAAGACATGCCGCTACGAGAACTACCGCAAGGAAACTTCAGATACCGCGATGACCTCCATGGTACGCACTCCGGAGTAGTGTACTACTGCTAACACCTGGAGGGAAGGATGTAGATCCTGGGAGTACTCTGGCCTGTGAGACATAGGGGTCGCATACGGCTCCACGCCAGCAGAGTACATCTACCGCTTGCGACTGGCCTTGCAACAACGGCGTATAGGGCTGCACGCCATCGCTGCAGCTTCCCGTTACCGCACCAAGATCATCACCACACCTGCCGCTATCGCCGACGCCAGGATGGCCACGGCGTTCGGTTTATCGCTACAGGACGAGCCTCGTGAGAGAGACGCAACTCACGTGCTTCTGGCAGGCCGAAAAGGATCCAGGTTCTGTCAGGAGGCTGCCACATGTGCCGTGGGGCCACGACAGTGCAAATCCCGCAGAGATTGGTGGCACAAGTGCGATATCGCATCTTAGAATCCCAGGACCCACCTTCCCGAGGCCATCATGCCGCATACACGGCGACGTATCGCAACTCTATCGCCTGCCGCTTGCCGCTCGGCAAGGAGTCGATACCGCGCACGCATCAGCTGACGAGCTGGTCGTGCGAATTACCGTCAGGTAATTAGGAAACCAATCAGGCATAGAGAGACGTCTCGTAGGACCTCCCACCCCATGGTCAACAGCATTAGGCACCCCGATACCGAAAATCGGGAAGACGTTCGTCACTTCTACGTTCAGCATTCCTATCGCTCAGACGTATTGTAATACCGCTCTCTCTCGCCTAGTTTTCGCAGTTATCGCCAATATCGTTGTTCCGCTTAGCGGGTGTTAAGTTAAAGTGCGACGAGCAGCAAGCTCATCGTCAAGGTAAGGTCTCCAGTAATTTCCGCTTACCGAGTCACGCAATTCCCGTTGGACTTCCTAAATTATCGTATCGTCGATTTTTAGACTCGTACGTAGCCGGCGGGCTACGTCATTTGCGCATTTCCTTAGATTAAGTAGTATCGTAGATTAGTTAAGTTAGTTAAGTTAGTTTAGTGAGAAAGGAAGTCCAGCGCGAGAATTTCGTGTCTGATTGAGCTGTTGGTGTCTTTTAGTTGCTTTTTGGGTTTGATATTTGCTTTTATTATTCGCTACCGCTTACCTACGATATATTTGCTAGCTTGTTACCGCTTTGTTACGCACGTAATTTGTTATCTTTGATATTTCTTTGGTTTCTTTGATTTATGCGATATCTTGATTTCTATGATTTTCTGTATCTTATATTTCGTATTATTGTGTATGGTATGTCGCTAACTATTTTTCCAACTCCCCGAGGGTTGGCTGAACGTAGTTGTCATAGATTAAGTTGTTTAATTAAGTAATTTCTTAGATTTCTGGTCAATATCGCTTATTGACGCTTTTCCGCTCGATACCTTCTGTATCGAGTTAATTATTCTGTATCGAGTCAGTAGTTTATCTTTTGCGAACCTACGGGTTATTTTCATTAGTATTTTGCGCAGCTTTCTTTGACGAACCTTTTATTATAATTTAGATTATCGATTGTTATCTCTTCTGTTACCGCTAATTGAGTCTGAATATCGTAGATCATGTTATAATATCGCTAGCGTCGCCAGTAGGGCCTATTTGCTTGAGTATCGTATCGCTCGGTGATACGCAGTCTAAAAAGTAGTATAGTAGTTTGTTTTGTATCGCTTCTCAGGCGCTCGCTAGCTAGCCAGCTTAACCTTGTTTTCGTGCCGCTAAAGCGGACTCAGACTCAATAGATTTGGTATTTTTGAGTATTAAAAACTATTATTCCCGCAGTTCAATTTATATTATTCATTTGCTATTTCGCTAAGCGAAGCCGATTATTGTGAAATATCTTTTTGATTGTAATTGATTGTATCGCGTGTACCGTATCTTTTGGTAAAATATAATATACGAACTGTTTAAAGGATTTATCTGGTGTTTCAAAGTTATTTCCGATAATTTACTGTACTTAAAATAAGGTGTACCCAGCCCCTCTATCATTATCGCAGTAAATCTGAGCTAACTGTGCCGTCGAGGCCGTCGTTCCAATATCTTCGTTTTTGGTCTGTTATCGCTGCTTTTTGTGGATTTCTTTGTAAATCGACGCATCCGCGTCTGGCGCCCAACACTACCGATTATCGCAGTTTATTTGTTGTAAATTTATCTTAGCCACAGGAACGCCGTAGAGCGCGCCGTAGAGCTCTGGAGTCACCGTTGCACTATCTATCTATCTAAATTTTATGAAAAAACTACGGAGCGGTGGACCTAGACACCGAAGACTACGGAGCGAAGGACCTGGATACCGAAAATTACGGAGCGAAGGACCTGGATACCGAAAACTACGGAGCGAAGGACCTGGATACCGAAAACTACGGAGCGAAGCGAGCAAGGTCAAATGGGGAGGGCCTTACGCCCCTATAAATTTTATGAGAAAATATTCAGCGGTTCAAAAGATATGACAGATTTTTTACAAGAACAAGAGCTGGCTCGGGTAAATGTTTCGTGGCTGGCGCGCAGAGTTTGGTTTGGGAACTCGGCGATTCGCTGCCGCGAATCTTGATTTCTCTATTCCATCAATTATTTCTGTTTGAATTTATTATTGTCAAATAAAAGCATATTTTCATATACAATCGGAAAATTGCAAGTTTCTGCGTCCGAACTAAATTCCAGCACACGCTCGGCTCTATAGGCGATTCATCGGTCATTGCGACACGTTGGTCGTTTCCTATAAAGCCGACCACAATCAGAATACACAAAATCCGATTCTACAGGCGATTTGCTGACTATTGCAGTACGGCAATCGTTCCCTGTAGAACTTCGGTAACACGCACTTCACTCTGGTCTGGCAACTGATCGTTGACTATTGCAGTACGGCGATCGGCTCTTGTCAGAATCCAGATAACACTCACATATCAAACACAAATCCGATTCTGCAGGCGATTTGCTGACTATTGCAGTACGGCGATCGTTCCCTGTAGAAGTTCGCGTAACACGCATACCACTCTGCTCTGGCAACTGATCGTTGACTATTGCAGTACGGCAATCGTTTCCTGTAGGATTTCGGTACCACAAGCACACGGAACACTATCTCACAGGCGATCTGTCGATCATTGCGATACGGCAATCGTTCCCTGAGAGATCACACACACACACAACACACAGACATACGCACTCATACGCGTATAAACGAAAAGGTAACTCCCAAATCACCTACTCTCCAACGAGCTATCCCAGGGACGGACAATTTGGGACGTTACAGTAGAATATTGGTTTTTGTGACCGAAAATATGTATGTACAATTAATATGCATATTCTACGGTACGAACATGGTTGACTAATTCTCAATTATACACGTATAAAAAGCGTATCATTCTGACGTATAGTAACTACCCGATTTATACGTCTTTTCAATTCATTATTATACAAATATAACAACACGAATATAACACGTTCTTATTGGATTTCACGAAAACGTATATGCTGACTCGAGTATTATACGTTCAATTTTTCGGAAATTATTACGTATCGCGCATACGTAGCATACAAGTTGATTTGAATGAAAATAAATACGTGTAATAAATGTTCATAGTTTACGGTACGAACATGGTGCACTAATCTGTATTATACGTTAGTTATACACGTTTTTCGAACGAATAAACTGATACCTAAACGTTGATTCAACTTCAAAATTACGGAACATTTATACGTTTGAAAAATTCGTATTTTATACGTTAGTTCAACTGAACCTGATAACCAGGGCCTGGAAGTTGGGGCCAACAATCAGAGACTCGTCAATCAGACGTGAAAAGAATAAGCGTCCTTTCAATAATCACGAAAAAAAGACGATTCGGTGCAAGTTCACGCGCATAATTTCATATCATAGCCTATTTTTTCTATATAAAAAAAGAGCAGTGCGAACATAGACATAGGAGTATAGACTGCGGATTGTATAGCGTCGCGTTGGCACCCGGTGCGAGAGAGAAAAAAGACGAAAGGTTGCAGTCTCTCCCTCTCTTCATCGTTGTTTCAGCAGAGAACTCGATGCTCGTCTCCGTCCACTAGAAAGAGAGAGACTGCAACCTTACGTCTTTTTTCTCTCTCGCACCGGGTGCCAATGCAAGTCTATCCGACCCGCAGTCTATATCTCCTATGTCTATGAGTGCGACCACGGAGTTATACGGAAAAAGGAGGTGAAATTTTTTTTTTTTTAAGAATTATTAAGATAACCGACCGCCTGGCATTTTTATGCCCGCCTTACTGTACATCTCGCTTGATATTTTGCTGACTATCGTGTTGAATATCTTGCTGGCCATCTCGCTGAATATCTTGCTGGCCATCTCGCTGGATATCTTGCTGAATGTCTCGCTGAATATCTTGCTAAATATCTTGCTGAATATGTCGCTGAATATCTCGCTGGCCATCTCGCTGGATATCTTGCTGAATATCTCGATGAATATCTCAATAAATATCTTGCTGGTCATCTCGCTGAATATATCGCTGATGGTTTCGCAGATTTTGCTGTAAGACAAAGGGCACGTCGATCAGCAAGGCTGTCAGCAAGATAACCAACGAGACGGTTAGCAAGGTATTCAGCGAGATAATCAGCAAAAAATTTAGGAAATTAATAGCAAGACCATCCAGCAAGACCTTAAACAAGACCTTCAGCGAGACATTCAGCAAGACCTTCAGCAAGACAATCAGCAAGACCTTCAGCAAGACCATGAGCAAGACATTCAGCAAGACCTTCAGCAAGACCTTCAGCAAGACCATGAGCAAGACATTCAGCAAGACCTTCAGCAAGACCATGAGCAAGACATTCAGCAAGACCTTCAGCAAGACCATGAGCAAGACATTCAGCAAGACCTTCAGCAAGACCTTCAGCAAGACCTTCAGCAAGACCTTCAGCAAGACCATGAGCAAGACATTCAGCAAGACCTTCAGCAAGACCATGAGCGAGACCTTCAGCAAGACCATGAGCAAGACATTCAGCAAGACCATGAGCAAGGCATTCAGCAAGACCTTCAGCAAGACCATGAGCAAGACCATGAGCAAGACCATGAGCAAGACCTTCAGCAAGACCATGAGCAAGACATTCAAGCAAGACCATGAGCAAGACATTCAGCAAGACCTTCAGCAAGACCATGAGCAAGACATTCAGCAAGACCTTCAGCAAGACCACGAGCAAGACATTCAGCAAGACCTTCAGCAAGACCACGAGCAAGACATTCAGCAAGACCTTCAGCAAGACCATGAGCAAGACATTCAGCAAGACCTTCAGCAAGACCATGAGCAAGACATTCAGCAAGACCATCAGCAAGACATTCAGCAAGACGATAAGCACGATCTCCAGTAAGATAATTAATGAGAGGCGCAGCAAGATTACTAACAAGATGATCTACAAAAAAAAAGTAGCAAAAAGACTCCCAAGCTGAGTAACAAGAATTTTCGAATTCCTTTATTCTGATGGTCTTGCTGAATGTCTTGCTGAATGTCTTGCTGATTGTCTTGCTGAAGGTCTTGCTGAATGTCTTGCTGATGGTCTTGCTGAATGTCTTGCTGAAGGTCTTGCTGAATGTCTTGCTCATGGTCTTGCTGATGGTCTTGCTGAAGGTCTTGCTGAAGGTCTTGCTGAAGGTCTTGCTGATGGTCTTGCTGAAGGTCTTGCTGAATGTCTCGCTGAAGGTCTTGCTGAAGGTCTTGCTGGATGGTCTTGCTATTAATTTCCTAAATTTTTTGCTGATTATCTCGCTGAATACCTTACTAACCGTCTCGTTGGTTATCTTGCTGACAGCCTTGCTGATCGACGTGCCCTTTGTCTTACAGCAAAATCTGCGAAACCATCAGCGATATATTCAGCGAGATGACCAGCAAGATATTTATTGAGATATTCATCGAGATATTCAGCAAGATATCCAGCGAGATCGCCAGCGAGATATTTAGCGACACATTCAGCAAGATATTCAGCAAGATATTCAGCGAGATGACCAGCAAGATATTAAGTGAGATATTCAGCGAGACATTCAGCAAGATATCCAGCGAGATGGCCAGCAAGATATTCAGCGAGATGGCCAGCAAGATATTCAACACGATAGTCAGCAAAATATCAAGCGAGATGTACAGTAAGGCGGGCATAAAAATGCCAGACGGTCGGTTATCTCAATAATTGTTAAAAAAAAAAAAATTTCACCTCCTTTTTCCGTATAACTCCGTGGTCGCACTCATAGACATAGGAGATATAGACTGCGGGTCGGATAGACTTGCATTGGCACCCGGTGCGAGAGAGAAAAAAGACGTAAGGTTGCAGTCTCTCTCTTTCTAGTGGACGGAGACGAGCATCGAGTTCTCTGCTGAAACAACGATGAAGAGAGGAAGAGACTGCAACCTTTCGTCTTTTTTCTCTCTCGCACCGGGTGCCAACGCGACGCTATACAATCCGCAGTGTATACTCCTATATCTATGTTCGCACTGCTCTTTTTTTATATAGAAAAAATAGGCTATGATATGAAATTATGCGCGTGAACTTGCACCGAATCGTCTTTTTTTCGTGATTATTGAAAGAACGCTTATTCTTTTCACGTCTGATTGACGAGTCTCTGATTGTTGGCCCCAACTTCCAGGCCCTGCTGATAACGTATAATAGATGTTCTAAATTTACGATTTTCTTACAATTGTCCGAGTTACAGTATAATACACGTATTTTGTCGGAAATTTCAGATGTGTCGAAAATACGTGTTTTATACGTTTACTCACTCAAAATCGAAGGCGTATAATACACGTTCTAGTGTAGCGATATTTCCATGATTATCCGAGTCACAGAATGATATACGTATAATTTATTGCAAACTTTGCGCGTACAAAGATTACAATTATCTCACGTTTATTCAATAGTAACTGGGTCATTCCATATCAAATCGACAAATAGTTGGAATCGACCCCCTCCGATTCGGATAAATTTTGGTGGAGAGTTTTGTCTCGTCATAAAACGAAGTTCTGCCAAAGGAAAAAAAATTTTATAAAATTTTTATTAAGAGTTATGCAAAATTGAAAATTTCACTGTTTTTCTCGTTTTTTAGGTTTATTTATTTATTATTTCATAACCTACTGTATTGAAAAAAAAAAAACCGCGGGTGCGTTCAAAGAGGACACCTAGAGGTATGAGAAAAAAATGTTTTGGAAATTTTTTTTGTGAAAAATACCAAAATTAGAAAATTTTGAATTTGTTACGTCCGGGTGTCACCACCCGTACGCTCTCCCCTCACTTACCTCTATCCCCCTGTTCCTCTACATCTCTACTCTGTCTATCTACCTGTTACCCGATCGTCCGCATCCTGTCCTAACGTCCCTACAAGATACTCGCTGCACACGGCACTGCCAAATGCAGCGAGTCAGCTATAATCCTTCTATCTTATTCCCATAGCCACTGTCCACCTTTCCCTCTAACTTCACTCCTTCACTAACTACCATACAGGAGACACGACTTCCTTTATAACTCAGTACCACTATTAGAAATAAAGATTTAAGTTTGGTTATAATTACTTTCATTATCGTTTACCCACATATTCCTCAGGTATATCTTTATATATTGAACGGGGGACCTAACCCAATTAATAGACATAACACTGGTGGCAGCGGTGGTCCCCCTGTTACTGAGGGTATATCAAAAGCGAACGAACTACCACAAAAATATAAACCAGCCAACTCAACAAATTGTGATATCAAACAGTGAAATGACGAGTAATACAAGTTGTGTGAACTGTTAACCAAACTACGGACAAAACGTAACGAAGTTCGTCTATAGTGCACGTTATAACTAGTGCTACGCTAATCACTCATACACCCAAAAAGTGTGAGCTACGAAACCGCCATTATCAACCTGGCGATAATTGGCAATCACAAGATCTGCCAAGACTATCAATCAACTGAAACCGAACCTCAAAGGCACCTCGCCCAACAAAGAGCGAACTCGCTCCAACGACGAAGCCCGGTGACGATTTCAAGACGCCGATATCACCAACACTATCGCCCGACTACCAGATCCAGAATCGTCATCTCTCCACCAACGATCACCACTTCAGAGATATGCCAAGAATAATCACTCTCATCGTACTTACCATAATTTCCAGAACGTAAGCTAACTTAATATACGTATACCATTAAAATAAGTCGTAAACCTTGTCGAAAATCATGTCCGACCCAGAGACGAAATTTCTACGATTGAAAGTGGCGGCTACACTGATCCCAACTTTCGACGGATCAAACATTACAGTAAAATCTTTCCTTCGGAAAGTTGAAAACGTAAAAATACTAATAGATCCGCGAGATTCACTTCTATTTGCCGCACTTGTACGATCGAAAATCGAAGGCCATGCAGAAAGAGCCCGTCCGCGAGATAGCCTCCAGACACTAAGACCAATCATAGATAATTTAAAACACGCGTTTGAACCGAAACAAAAACTATCAGACGTGCAATGTGCTATAGCGTGTGCACGTCAAGAGAAAAATGAGACCGCATTAGAATACGGAACTAGAATAGAAGAGCTTGTAGATACGGCCATTGATATTATAGATTCAAAAGAAATCGCCGAACATGCGACAATACTGATAAAGAACGTTGAAGAAAACGCCTTACGCGCCTTCATAAAAGGTCTATGTGACGCGCTAGAACAAAGGGTGTTAACCGAGAAGCCAAACACGCTGCGAGCGGCAGTCGATAAGGCGGTGAGCGCGGAAAGAATAGTATTAGAAAGGCAAAAATTACAAGCGCAGACACCGAACGACACGAAACGGTACCAAAACAGTCCAAAAACCGATGAACCGGTTCAGAACCGTAGTAGTAATAACACAAAACAAACACCGCCTCACGACCCGTCGCTGAACTGTAGGTTTTGCAAGCGTGTTGGGCACTCGCTAGATAACTGTAGATTACGAGAGCGTACCGACAATTTGTCTTGTACATATTGTGAACGTAAAGGGCATACAATCCAATGGTGCCGCACGCGAAACTATCAAAATCGACAGACAACCCAAAATCCTTCCTTCCATCAACCAAACACTGCAACATACGCCCAACAATCTCAGATACAAAACAGACCTCAACATAACAACTCCGGTCAACGACCAAACCAACCTGACGAAAACCGAAATAGATTCAACTTTGAACAACCAAGATACACACGCGTAAATTATACAAATACAAATTTCGCAAATACCAACGACTTTCCTTTAGAATCACTACATTTAAACGAGTAACGGGACCACACGGACGCGCCAACGCCCCGAACTCTAAAAAAGCGTCCGAACACGTTGAAAGGATTCTCCTGGAATCACCAACCATTACAATTCAATCACCGCAAATTATCGGCAATACCGGAATACTAATAGTAGACACCGGTGCAAATTTAAACCTAATAAAACGAAGGACCATCACCTCAGACACTCATTTCGAACCAAGAAATAAACGCTACATTTCGGGAATAACAGAGGGATACACGGAAACACTAGGTAGCATTAATCTAGAATTTGCCGGAACTTGCCACGAATTCCACGTAATAAGCGACGAATTCCCCATGCGAGAAGACGGCCTTTTGAGCGCCGATTTCCTACGACTCGAAGAAGCGACAATCTGTTTCAAAAATGACCAACTCCATTCTAGAAATACAGGTGTTATCCCACTTCGCTACAAATCCTCAAACAATAATATGAGAACATCTCGCATTCTCACAACGGCGGTAACACAAACACCTAAGATACACCTACACACACCCCAACTTGAAAAACAGACAAGCACACTCTTGATCGACACCGGAGCCGACATAAACATAATGAAACTTAACGCAGTCAAACCGAACGTACACTATACCGTGACAGATAAAACCCAGATAACCGGCACAACGGACGGTACTGTAGAAACCCTGGGAAGCGTCAACGTGTGAAGAATACCTTCTTCATCCTTAATGTTAACATTAATTTGTTCTTATGTGTTACTCGTTATCATTCTTTAATTAGAAATTTAGAAAATCTGTTTGAATAAGACACACACCAATTCGTTTGTTTTCAATGAAGAGTTTTACTGCTCAGACAGCCGTCACTTGAACGAGAGAAAGAAAACTTCCCTGTCAAACTCATAGGACGATTTCTTTCACCCCATATGGAAAAAGAAGAAAGTCAAGGAAACTTCTAGAAGCTTTTTATACCAAATGAAATTTGTAAAATGCTAGTTCTTTTTTTATAAATAACAAGAATTGTACAAAAACAAAGAGAAGGCAGTCTCAAATAAACCAGAGTAGAGTATAGACGTTTCGTTTGAATTACAAATTTATTTATAAATTATACTTGCACTCGACCGTTCTTAATCTACAATATAAAAAGGTTTATTTCAACATAAAAAGAAAGGCATTACATCCGCCGATTATCCCTGAGATTCGGGAGAAGTCAACGACACAAAATTTAGTGGAAGCATTGAGCAGGAGAAGTCGCGAGACGAACTTTGCGCAAACTCATTCAAAATCTTACAAAATTAATTAATTCGGAAGAATCATAAATCTAAAGATAATATAACTCAATGACATAACTATTAACTAATGGGGATGATAAGAACTTTAAGTGCCGATTGGATATAACGTTCAAGACCTGCCCGAAACATAGTCCTTTTGAATAACGAAAAACACTCATAAATAAAAATAAAACTGTACGAGTAGATCTGAATTAGCCCCACAAGGAAATACCGTCACAGAATTGGCGACCGTGACAGGACTGCTTTCATTGAACGTCATAATAAAGGATTTCTTATCACAAAATTCAACAACCACGAACGAGACACCTGAGCTTCATCATCGTGAGAACTCAAGAATCACTACGACACAACCAGAATCCGAAGGATAAGTTGTTTCTATATTTTGCAACATCTGATCAGAAACTTTTCTTTTGAAAGAATTTGTATCGTTATTCTTCAAAATCGTGAGTACCCGTCAATTGAATCACTCTAAAAAAAAAAAAAAAAAAAAAAAAATCAAGATTTTTCAAGAAAGTTTCAAGAATCTACAACCGAGGATTAATTATAGATTTTCGTTTAAAATTTTTTTTTTTTTTTTTTTAATATTTAAAAAAAAAAAAAAAATGTCTCCAACAACTCGATCAAAGAATGAAATGAACAAATCAAGATCATATCCAAACTTAACAGATCAATTTGATCGAATCTCGGAGCATACAAACGAACAAAATGTAAACCCTTGTCAAAAAAAATCTACAGTAGAATTATCCGACGATGACATGATTTTATTCAGGAAATTCAAAGATTTTATGAATGTTAATCACCAGAATAACAATTTAGAAAAAGAAGATAGCATTATATCGACCGTCAATCATAGATCTCTAAGAATTAACGAACAGAAACACAGTTCCATTCGTAACGAAAACCATGTGTTTAGTTCTAACCCCAGTTTTGTTCCCAAACCAGACAAAGAATCTATTCCGATCTACGACGGATCCACACAAGGAAGAGTACATCCTGTTAAATTCATAGAGGCTTGCGAAACTGAAACTTTCTGGGAGAGAAGATCTGAAAAAGAAAAGATGTCGATCGTTAGACAAAGACTCACAGGAGAAGCGGAATCTTGGTTTTCCACTCGAGATTTTGGAGGGTATGCTGAACTAAGGTCGGAATTCTTAAATTTTTTCTGGAACAAATCTCGCCAACAAAACTTACGAAAAGTATTATTGACCAATAAGTATCACTGGAGAGATTTAAAGAGTAAAAAAGAGTATATTTATAATATCTACAGTCAAGCTAAATTTCTAACGCCGAAATTCAGCGAGACAGAATTAATCGAATTGATAATAGATCATTTCGATTATAATATAGAATTAGCTACTTATCTTATGAACAGACAGCCAGATTCGTTAATCAAACTGATAGATTCCATAGACAAGTACGAATCACTCGAAACTAAACGAAACTATTATCAATCATACCATTCTCAAAAAGGGAACATAGACAAAAGTAATACAAAGAAAGAACACAATCCCTCAACAGATAAGCCCTCAGAAATAAGACCGTACGATAGAAATAGAAACAGTTTGCAAAAACAGATGATTTCGGGCGAAAGAAACCCGTCAGCGAATTTATATAAGAATAACGCTAATTTTCAATACAAACCGAATCAAGGTAACCAAACGGAGCACAAAAAAGTGCAATTAGTAGAAGCTGATCGTAATTTTGAGTATAACAAAGAAGAAGATCTCTCAGGAGAACTTGAGGAAGTTTTATTAGAAGAACATCAGAATTTGGAAAACTAAGAAATGATTCCCGAGTAGTTCCTATCGGGAATGAGTTCGTAGAAACGATAATTGGAACAAAAAATAGAGATTTACTAGATGAACAGAATTATGCAATCAAAGAGAGGGAAGATTTTCGACCCTTTGTAGATATAAAAATATTAGATTTACCTTTGAAAGCTCTGGTAGACACAGGAGCGGAGATTTCGTGTATTTCGGAATCATTTTACCATAAAATTAAAGATAGGGATTATAAATTTGAAGAATTACCGTTAACAGGTATCCTCTTACAGGGAGCGATAGGATCAAAGTCAAAACTTTTAACGAAACAGATCATGCTAAAGTTAGACCTTGGAGGTTGGCTGTGTACAACAACTTTTCTTGTAGTTCCACGACTGATTCGTTCTATGATATTAGGCATAGACTGGTTGAATGATAGTGGAATCTTAATAGATTTTGCAAATGGACGTTTTTGTAAAGGTGAAATTCATATTCCTTTTTCGAGAAACTTATCAAAAAAAAAACATAATGAAAACGACTGTCTGGGGTCCGATCTATACAGAAGTCAGAGAAAATCAGAGAAGTCAGAGAGTAAAGATAAAATCTACGATGAAATCGAGAAAGAAAATTTACAGATAAACGAATCGGAATTAGAAATTCATCTTAAAAATAACGTGAGTTTATCAGAAGTACAAATAAGGGAATTAAATGAGATTATCATGAAAAATGAGAAAGTTTTTGATGACAAACCGGGATTAACAAATAAATACGAACATAAAATATTACTTACTGATGTTTCACCGTTCTTTAAAAGACAATACCCGATTGCTTTTGCGCATCGAGAGAAAGTAGATAAACAAGGCCGGTTCTGGATCAACGTGTGTTAGTGCACACGTACACGCACACACACATGCGCGCGCCGTCCGTGTCCGTGTGAGGGTGGGGGGAGTCCGCGGAGCCCTGGCGATGACGTCACCCGCCTCGACTCAAAATGGCGTCACACACCCTTGAGCTGACGTCACACACCCTCAAAATGGCGTCACACTCCCTTAATTTGACGGCACACACCCTTAATATGACGGCACACTCCCTTAATATGCCGGCACACACCCTTAATATGACGGCACACTCCCTTAATATGACGTCACACACCCTTGATACGACGTCAGGATCATTTGGAATATTTGAAAATGATTTGAAATCTTTTTGAATCCTTGAAATTACTGGATATAACTCTTCTAGAAGTATTTCGGTGTCATTTAGAACGTTTAAAATCATTTGAAATACTCCAAAATCATTTAAAACCTTTGGAAATAATTTGAAATCCCGAAAACATTATTTTGGAATATTTGAAAATGATTTGAAATCTTTCTGAATCTTTGAAATTACTGGATATAATTCTTCTAGAATGATTTCGGTGTCATTTAGAACAATTAACATCGTTTGAAATACCCCAAAATCATTTAAGTGCAGAGAGAGACGCAAGACGGAGTTGTATTTTATCAACAATAGTCGCTACTACTACATCTATATGTCAGCGCCGTGTTAGCATTATTTTGCGCCCTAGGCTAGGTAGCCGCCGCCGCCCTACCCTCCGGCGAAAGTCTTTCAATAAATTAAATTTTTCACGAAATAAGCTGCGTTACCTGTTTCCTTCGGACTTTTTTCTCTGCAAATGATTTTATGATGTCATTAAAATCGATTTTCCGCATGTATTCGATCTCAATATAAAGAAGTGAAAGAGCATTTAACTTGGCCGCACGTGATTTTGCCGCCTCTGAAATATTGCCGCCCTAGGCTTCAGCCTAGTTAGCCTGTGCCTAAACACGGCGCTGCTATATGTTGTATAATATGGTAATGAATTAGGAGACGTAAGTATTCGATACAAGTACTTTATTAGTGAAATAACATTGATACAGAGTTTTTTAATGATAGTGAAAATAACATGAGAATTGCAGATAGGTTGAATATGGTTTTATACTAATTTTTTCACCTCACCACTTATGGGGTTGTATTCAACTACTCGATCATGTAAGATCAAGCAGTATGCTGATGTATCGGCAGGAAAGTTATTTCGTGCTTCAAACTCAAGACGAACATCTACTGGTCCGAACTTGAGAGATTCGTTCTGTTTTGAACAGTCGATGACGAACAGGGGAGCGTACTGTAAAAATTCGCTCTTTTTCAGCAACGGTTCAGTTTCCTTGCCGTAATAAGAAGTTTGGAAGTTTGCATACATCTCGTATAGCAAAGCATACTGATTGTGACTCATATCGAGGTTCAGATTCCCATAGGGATAGCATTGAGAATTCAAGAAAAGCTTAACATCGGTGATATCACAATGATCGAAATGGCTGAAATTTTTAGTTAACTTATTCTTTCGACTTGTTTGAAAACCCAGTATAACGTATCGAGGTTTCTCCAGCTGAGTCGATGTCTTCACAGTCCAAGCGTGCTTCGAAGTGGTGGCCGGAAGTAGAGGATACTCGTACAATTCCCAACTGCGGAAACTCATAGGGATTGGTGCATCTTTCTCAATGAAATTTAACAGCTGTACTTTTCGCTGGTCCGAAAGCTTAACGTACGGTAACAGCCATTCGATTTTATCGATCAGAATTCTGAATTCTTCATCTTGAGTTTGCAAAACCGCGTTCACATCGGTCTTCGAACGGGTCAAGATCAATTCGTGTTTAGCGTTGACGACGATCTTGCGATAATCTTCAGCGAATCCTAGTATGATCTTCAGCGGTATGCACACATCAAAGTTACCGTCGACATCTACATGACTTGCGATCACATTGAGCCAGCCAGCATTTTCCATCATCCAATTTTGTCCAGGTCTCAGGGAAGGGTAACCTTTCATAAGACTCGTGAGACCTACGTTTTTGCTTCTGTCGATCTCAACAGCATTTATCTCGTATCGCGCTTCTTCAAACAGGTGGCAAACACCGTTGCTGACCAGAGCTGTGGTAGTCGACGGAGTTCCATCAGCCTTCACTATCTTTCCATACACATGCAACGAACTCTTGCTTGGTAACACGCACAGGTCTTGGTGTTGAACAGCGATACGAATCTCATCACTGTTATTGAAACTTGATGAGGCGTAAGGCTTGTGTGTATGAACCTCGTAGTGTGCGATAGATTCGTCAAAGACTACAGGCGTTTGAATGTCTAAGATTTCCTCCTCCATGGTATACAACAGATGATACAGATGCAAAGGAAACCACGATTCACTTTTTTCGTGCAACCTTGAGACCTAAACTTTTTAGAAGCAGCACGTTCTGAGGTGTCAGCTCTTTGAGTAACGGTTGACGACTGGCGTATTCTTTGTAGTACGTTATTGAACGTCACAAGCTAAACCGGAAATGAGAGTGGTACGCGACCCTTTATTAGTATGCGGACTTCCTAATAAACTCATATATAGCGATATAAATATAATATCTGGAAATATTCATTAACTCAACGTACTATATGACGATATCATTATCCTCGTCTCAGTATTATTGTAACAGATCGAATTTCAAAGAGCGTTCAACTAAGCTAGCGCACTACAACAATTTATGAGTTTGATAACCTACGGAGGAAGAAATTAAAAGTGTGTAAAACACCATAATGAACCTGTATGAAGACTAAGTTTTCCAGTGAATTCTTTTTATTCTTTCAAAACACAGAACCCATCAATTTTTATTGATTCATTTGACATTGTAAGCAGTCTTTAATCATAATAGTAGATCCTTTGAATTCATCGCTCTGCGACCCATAATGTATTCGACATCTTTGACAGCCTGCGATGTCTTTGTCCTTCTTCATAGCCTCCGATAGTTTGTCCCACGCCTCATCGATGACGTTCGACCCGTAAATGAGAATAAAATCTTTAGGCAGATAGGCGATGTCTTCCGCCTTCATTTGTTTCCAATCTCGTACTTGAATGGCTGTGTGTAATGCTCTAAAAAAGGATAGTTTACACTCCTTCAAATACCAAGTTTTCAAACGCTGCACGTTTTCAAAGGCGCACTTCTGCACAGAGTTCGAGATTATTTCCTGGAACCGTTGAGCGTGACCTCTTATAGTAAAAACTTATAGTAAGATTCTAGAACATTCCAAAAAGATCTCACATGGTACCAATTCCAAGAAATGTTTATCCAGAAAATTCCAAGAAGACAGGGAACCGTTAATCGCTAGGGTATTCGAGTGACGTCATCGTCGAAAGTTCGAGAGGCCCAAGCGTGACGTCATCATCGAAGGTTCGAGAGTCTGACGTCGTATCAAGGGTGTGTGACGTCATATTAAGGAAGTGTACCGTCATATTAAGGGTGTGTGCCGTCATATTAAGGGAGTGTGCCGTCAAATTAAGGGAGTGTGACGTCATTTCGAGGGTGTGTGCCGTCAAATTAAGGGAGTGTGACGCCATTTTGAGGGTGTGTGACGTCAGCTCAAGGGTGTGTGACGCCATTTTGAGTCGAGGCGGGTGACGTCATCACCAGGGCTCCGCGGACTCCCCCCACCCTCACACGGACACGGACGACGCGCGCATGTGTGTGTGCGTGTACGTGTGCACTAACACACGTTGATCCAGAACCGGCCTTGTTTATCTACTAGAGAACACAGATAAACAAATTAAAGAAATGGAAGAAGCGGGTGTGATCGTAAGATCAAATACACAATACATCAATCCTTTAGTGACTGTAACGAAAGCAAATGGAGAGGTACGTTTGTGTATGGACGCAAGATACCTTAACTCACGTATGGTTAAAGATTTTGAAAAACCACCGAATATTGAAGAAATAACGATAAATTTAGGAGAATCAAGATTTTTTACAACTTTAGATCTCTCCAGTGCTTATTGGCAAATCCCATTAGAGAAGGAATCCCAACAATTTACGGGTTTTATGTATAACAATAGATCATATATGTTCACTCGACTACCGTTCGGATTATGCACAGCAGTTGCAACCTTTTCAAGGGCAATGGACGTTATTTTGGGATCGGACGTGCGGACTTTTTGCTCAAATTATATAGACGATATTTTAATAGCATCTCCTACGTGGGAACAACATCTAGAACACATTAACATTGTGTTAGACAGAATCAGAGAGGCAAAAATGACAATTAAATTGAAAAAATCAAACTTTGCAACACCAAAGTTGTCATTTTTAGGACACTCAATGGATCGTGAGGGTGTAGAAATCGAACATAAAACAATCAATAATATTAAAAACTTTCCGACTCCAAGAAATAATAAACACGTTCAATCGTTTTTAGGGTTATGTAATTGGAAACGGAGATTTATTAAAGGATTTACGGATCAAGTTTTTCCTTTACAAAATTTACTAAAGAAAGAAGTTAAATTCGTTTGGGGAACAGCAGAACAACAAGCTTTCGATAAAATAAAACAGAGCTTATATAATAGTTGTAAATTATATCACCCGGATTCGAAGAAACCTTTCTATTTAGAGACAGATGCGTCAGGTCATGGTTTAGGAGCAAGACTTTTTCAAAAAGATTCTCGGAATGAATTTAAAACAATCGCATACACGAGTAGAACTTTACGAGGTGGAGAACTTAACTACACGACTACTGAAAAAGAACTCTTAGCTATAGTAAATGCATTGGAAAAGTGGAGAATTTACCTTTTAGGATCTCAAATCCATTTAAGAACAGATCACAAAGCATTAGAATTTATTAAAACTTGTAAATTAACAAACGGTAGAATCACACGTTGGGCTTTATATCTTCAACAGTACAATATAGAAATCGAACACTTAGCAGGGAAAAATAATGTAGTAGCTGACAGTTTATCTAGATACCCGGAAATTTCAAACGAAAAAGATGAAGAAATTCAAAGAACCCTTCAAGAATATAAAACTTATAAAGTACACCTATTAGAGGATAGGGAAAACGAAAAGAATTTTGAATTAGAACTTAAAAGAATTAAAGAATCGTTTTTAAAAGATGAAAATAGAATCAGGGAAGAGATTTTGAAGTGCGTTAAAATCAAGAATTCAGATTGGAAAGTTGAAAATAACATTTTCTATGTAAAAGTAAATAGTCAATGGAAAGTATGGATTACAGAAAATTTACGAGAACCGTTGATTTTAACGACACATAGAAAACTTCTTCATTTCGGATCAAAGAAAACGATATTATTTCTCATGAAGAATTTTTATTTTCCAAATGCTCTTTTGTTAGGGAAATCGATCATTAAAACTTGTTTGATTTGCCAGAAGTCAAAGTACTATCAACAGGCTAAACAAGGAAAAGAAAAATCTGTGTTAGCAGATAAACCTTTAGACAAAGTGTCGATTGACTATTTTGGTCCTCTTCCAACTGGTAAATTTGGACTAAAATATGTAATCGTATTCTTAGACATATGCACAAAATACGTTAAACTGTACGGAGTAAAAAGTCCCAAGTCCGATTCTTTGATAAGAATCACGTCGGAGAAATTTCTCGTCGACGTAGGACAACCAAAAACATTCTTGACCGATCATGGTGGTCAATTCATTTCAAAAGGGTGGGATTCTTTCCTTAAAAATCAAAACATAATACCGACCAAAACTTCAGTTTACCATCCACAATCTAATCCAGTAGAACGCGTTATGCGCGAAATAGGTCGAGTTCTTAGGACCTACTGTTTTGAAAGACATAAAAACTGGACCAAGTGGATCCCGATCATGGAAGAAGTTTTTAACAATACAGTACATGAAGCTACCAGTTTTTCTCCCAGAGAGTTGATGTTCGGTTCTTTATCAAATCCGTTAATTAACAATCTTTTTCCTGCAGTTGCAAAGAACTTAGAACTAGAAAAAGAACAAAAACTGGAATTAGCAAAAACAACCAATCAAAAGATATCTAAAATTAGAAATGAGAGACACAATAAAAAATGGCCAAATCATAAAGAATATAAAGTAGGAGACTTAGTACTATCCAAAACCCATAAGTTATCGAGTTCAATAGATGAAACGATTAAAAAGTTCTTCTTAATATACGAAGGACCATTTAGAATAAAAGCTATTAAAAACCAAAACGGTTATTTACTTGAAACTCTAGATGGAAAAGAGTTAGGAACACAGAATGTAATTTATTTGAGACCCTATTTTCAACTTAATTCTTTATCAACCATCCCAGAAATCTAGGTTGGCAACCAACTCAAAGATTATCAGGAATGGGGGGGGGGGGGGGGGGGTCTGTGAAGAATACCTTCTTCATCCTTAATGTTAACATTAATTTGTTCTTATGTGTTACCCGTTATCATTCTTTAATTAGAAATTTAGAAAATCTGTTTGAATAAGACACACACCAATTCGTTTGTTTTCAATGAAGAGTTTTACTGCTCAGACAGCCGTCACTTGAACGAGAGAAAGAAAACTTCCCTGTCAAACTCATAGGACGATTTCTTTCACCCCATATGGAAAAAGAAGAAAGTCAAGGAAACTTCTAGAAGCTTTTTATACCAAATGAAATTTGTAAAATGCTAGTTCTTTTTTTATAAATAACAAGAATTGTACAAAAACAAAGAGAAGGCAGTCTCAAATAAACCAGAGTAGAGTATAGACGTTTCGTTTGAATTACAAATTTATTTATAAATTATACTTGCACTCGACCGTTCTTAATCTACAATATAAAAAGGTTTATTTCAACATAAAAAGAAAGGCATTACATCCGCCGATTATCCCTGAGATTCGGGAGAAGTCAACGACACAAAATTTAGTGGAAGCATTGAGCAGGAGAAGTCGCGAGACGAACTTTGCGCAAACTCATTCAAAATCTTACAAAATTAATTAATTCGGAAGAATCATAAATCTAAACATAATATAACTCAATGACATAACTATTAACTAATGGGGATGATAAGAACTTTAAGTGCCGATTGGATATAACGTTCAAGACCTGCCCGAAACATAGTCCGTTTGAATAACGAAAAACACTCATAAATAAAAATAAAACTGTACGAGTAGATCTGGATTAGCCCCACAAGGAAATACCGTCACAAACGTACAGATCGGCAATAGTTGGCACGTTTTTCACTTAGTTGATAATTCCTTCCCAATAAAGGAAGTTGGTATTCTGGGGACGAAATTCCTATACAACCAAAGTGCCACGATTTCGTTCGGAAATGGTACAGTGACAACGGATAACTGTAAACCACTAAAAATACTAGACGAAAACATTATATCCATTCCTCCGCGAACCGGTACGGTAATATGTATGAACGTAGCCAACCCAACCTTAAAAACAGGGTTCATTGATAATATAGACCTCGGTCCCAGTATTTTTCTCGGCAAGGCCTTAGTCACGAACAGAAACGGCCTAGCATATGCTTATGCGATTAACTCCAGCGAGTCAGCTGTCGAGATAAGGAGACCCGTAGTAACCTTAGAAGAAGTCGACGAACTCGAGGACACAAGAACCCAGCTGACCGATGCAAAACCCGCCAACGTTCAATCAATCCTATTAACTAAGGCTCGCGGAACTAATACTAATGACAATTTCCGCACGCTTCACTTCTCCCCTAACCATAACTGAAAACGTCTCCACACGCTTATAGAAAACCTCCGACTAGACCATCTCAATAACGAAGAAAAACAATCGATAACTGACCTTGCTATACAATTTGACCACCTCTTCTTCTTACCAGGCGACAACTTGAAACATACACAACTAGTTAGCCACCCCATCCCAACCACAGATGACATCCCAATCCACACAAAACAATACAGATATCCTCAGATTCACGAAGAAGAAATAGATAGGCAAGTCAACAAACTCCTCGACCAAAATATTATTAAGCACTCTTCCTCACCATACAATTCGCCGGTTTGGATAGTGCCCAAGAAAGTAGACGCCACCGGCAATAAGAAATGGCGCATGGTCATAGACTTCCGTAAACTTAACGAGAAAACTATCGGTGACGCCTATCCTCTCCCCAACATAACAGACATCTTAGATCAATTAGGGTCCGCCAAATACTTCTCTAAATTCGACTTGGCGTCAGGTTTCCACCAGATACCAATGCACCCTAACCACAGTCCAAAAACGGCTTTTTCAACTCCGCATGGCCATTATGAATATAACAGAATGCCCTTTGGGCTGAAAAATGCACCCTCGACCTTCCAACGCCTAATGGATCAGGTACTTTCTGGACTCCTAGGCAACGAAGTTTTCGTCTATTTGGACGACATTGTAATCTATGCGAGGTCTTTAGAACATGCGGTCAAATTCAAAAAACTCATGGAACGATTATCCAATGCCGGACTAACGCTTCAGCCCGACAAATGTGAATTCCTGCGTAAAGAAGTAGCATACCTAGGCCACGTAATCACGAAAGACGGAGTAAAACCGGACCCAAACAAAATAGCAGCCGTAAAAGACTATCCCGTACCTACAAATCCTAAACAAATTAAACAATTTCTAGGATTAATCGGCTACTACCGAAGATTCATACCCAACTTATCAAAAATCGCGAAGCCCATAAATAACCTACTAAAGAAAAACACTCCATTCCTGTGGACGTCCGAACACCAAGCCGCGTTCGAGACCTTACGAGATAGCCTTTGCGATGAACCTATCTTACAATACCCGGACTTTGAAAAACCGTTCGTATTAACAACTGATGCCTCAAACTGCGCTGTAGGCGCGATTCTTAGCCAAGGCAAAATCGGCGAAGACCGACCCATCGCATACGCCTCAAGATCTCTCGAAAAAGCAGAAGTCAACTACTCGACAATTGACAAAGAACTGCTAGCAATTATCTTCGCGGTGAAACACTTTCGACCATACCTTTACGGACGCACATTTACACTTGTCACGGATCACAGACCATTAGTCTGGATAAATAATGTCAAAGACCCAACTTCGCGACTGCTACGATGGCGCCTGACACTCGCCGAATATTCTTACAACGTTATTTACAAAAAAGGTAAAATGAATTCAAACGCAGACGCGCTATCTAGAAACCCACCACCTAACCCGATCCAGATCCTATCTCTTGATTCAAAACGTCTTAGAACCGATACAGAACCCTCAGAGGAAATTAACAAAAAGAAAAAACTAGCACATCAATTCCCGAGACGCCCCCGACAAACCACAGACGAATCCGCTAACCCTGCCCCAACTAAAAGAACTAAGGCGCAGCAAACGCCAACCATGGCAACATCAGACCTCTCGGACAGCTCAGAGTTTGAAATTATCAATCAAAAATCTAAACCCGCTAAAAGACTAAGGACTACCGACTCCTCTAATAACCCTGCCCCACGAAAGAAAGAACCAACCCACCTATCCGAATCCACTCACGACTCGACACCTCCAGAAGAAAACGACGATAAACAAACAAACTCCCCAGAGACCTACCTGAGCTCGGAGAAAACGAATAAACGACATCGCGATACACAATCTTCAGGTAACCCGGCACCGCGACACAAACCGAACGCAGACGATAGCTCAGACTCTACGAATGACTCAGACATTCAGGTACACACCCGTCGTAAGCGCATTATTACAACCTCATCTAACTCGGGCCAAAGAGCTCAGAAAAATATTCGCAAACAAACTACAGACGCGACCCCCGATATAAAACGAAAAGTCCCGCACATACGTACGGACCGTAGCAAAGAGGAGCGGAGCAAACTACCCGATCCTCAACCCGGAACGTCGAAAGATAATAGGCCAGGATCTGCACCGTATATACGCAAAAGAGTTTATAAAAAACTCCCTAGCACAAATACAACAACGGACTCGGAGTCAGCAGTAACACATACTAGGGTAGATGTAAAGAAACGAGAAGTCTCACGCGACAGACTAGCCGGAACTTCTACCGAACAAAATCTGGAAAACACACCCCCCTACGATCAATTTCTCGTAGATGTAGATTTCCTGCCTTTGACTTACAATAAACACATCACAGAGACACACGCCGACGTACTAAAACAAAAAGACAACCTGGCACACTGTATTTCAGCAGACTGTAAAGCTTCACTGGGTGTCGCGGATCAGATGGTGAAACAAGGACTGATACAACGCACACAACTTCGAGCCATGAACCCTAAAGTAACAGACATTATTACAGTTACATACCCACGACGTATAATTTATAATTTGGTAACAAAAGAACGCCACTTTGACAAACCTACGAAAGAAGTAATGTACAAAACACTAGCCAAACTCAAAGTAGCGCTTATCAGAGAAGGAGTGAGATCACTATCAATACCAAGATTAGGTTGCGGCTTAGACCACCTTAGCTGGGACATGGTGAGTCGTATGATCTATTATATATTCAAAGACACAGACATTAAGATCACCATCTGTGTATACGAAAATCCAATACCTCACGGATCACTCCCGACAACGCAACGCAACACCATTCCACCGCCAGAAATAGATAACACTACTGACCATACGACGGATACAGATTATTCGTCAGAGCCCGAGAACTCGAGATCACCTGATAGTGACGACTCCCACTTATCAATAGACACCTTAGATCTCCAAAACCTACGCAACGACTTCCCCATCCCTACCACTGACACCCTACAACAAAGGGACACTCAGAACGACGATACCGACAACACACCTAACGATTTCAATCATTTCATAAACAATCTAGATAACATAATACCTGCGACTAACATCAAAGAATCAAAAGACGGAATGTTCCTAATACACGACAACTACGTTCACTGCGTACCGGCAGAACACCCGACAGATGACCCATTGACAAAACGACTGATAGACAAGAACATGCTGAACAGAAAAACGTTTACAATTCGAACACCACGGAAACTGGAAATAGCTGTTATAAAATCCAAAGATAAATATATTCTCACACTTATAATAAAAAACAAACATACGGACAAAGACAATCTGGAAGACCTGCACAACATACTCCTCAACCTCAAACGCATCCTAATACGTAAAAATATAAACTCTTTCGCCTTCGCGAAAAACAACGTTGGGCTAGGCAGCTTTCAATGGTCAACGATCAAAAAACTATTCTATTACACCTTCGCGAACACCAACATTAAAATCACACTCTGTCCCGAAGAAATTATCACGCCCGACGAAACCCTACGCGACGAAATAATTAGAGAATACCATGAATCGCTAATCGGCGGCCATCAAGGGGTAACAAAAACATTCAACCGAATAAGAGAAAAATACATTTGGCCAAATCTGAAAACTCAAATAGAAAACTTTATCAGGGCCTGCGACAGTTGCCAAAGAAAAAAATTAGTGAGAATCAAGACCAAGTTGCCCATGATAATCACGGATACACCAGCAGACGCTTTCGATAAAGTAGCACTCGATATTGTAGGGCCACTCCCGATCACGAAATCCAACAACCAATATCTCTTAACGATCCAATGCAACTTAACCAAGTTCCTAGACGCAATACCACTCCCCAATGCTACTGCCCAAACAATAGGTGTAGCTTTCGCCAAAGAATATATTACGCGTTACGGAGCTCCACGAACAATACTGACGGACCAAGGACAAAACTTTATGAGTACCACGATCAAACAAATTAGCAAACTCTTTGAAATCAAACAAGTCCGAACAAATGCCTATCGCCCGCAATCAAACGGATCGCTAGAACGCAGTCACCTCGTACTAACTGAACACATCAAACATTACGTACATTAACTTAGCGTCGCCATGTTGTATAATCAAAATTTGGACAATTGCGTAATTTGCCGCAGATTTGCCGTAAAATTGCCGTGGAAACCGAAAATTTGCCGTTTCAAAAATTTTGGAAAATAACGAAGGTTGCGCTAATTTGAGCAGAAAGTTAGCGCGCACACGTCTCATTAACATACATAAGATATTTGTAGAAAATCCACAATTATTTCATAATTTGCCGCTTTTTTGCCGTAACTGACCAGCCATATTCGAATTCCGAAAAAAAATATTTTTGGCTCAAAAAGATGGAATTCTGCCGAGCTAAGCGAAAAATTAACGGAACCAAGTCTGAGTACCGTACAAGGGATAGTAATTAAAAATCCCAAATAGGTCCATAATTTGCCGCTATTTTGCCGCTAGCCTTCCGCTGGATTCAAATTGAAAAAAAAAAAATTATAAGTTAGAGTAAAAAGATTTTATCAATATTTTTTATACCCTACGAGGCACGCCGAGTCGACGCGGACGTTTGCCTCTGTAACTTTGTTCCGTGTTGAGATATTCGGCTGAAACTGTACCTGAAATTTGCCGCATCCTGGCAGGTATTTTGCCGTGGGATTCATTTTTTCATCGAGAACTCAATAATTTTTTAAAATAATTAAGCGGCACGCCGAGTCGACGCGGACGTTTGCCTCTGTAACTTTGGTCCGTGTTGAGATATTCGGCTGAAACTGTGCCTGAAATTTGCCGCATCCTGGCAGGTATTTTGCCGTGGGATTCATTTTTTCATCGAGAACTCAATAATTTTTTAAAATAATTAAGCGGCACGCCGAGTCGACGCGGACGTTTGCCTCTGTAACTTTGGTCCGTGTTGAGATATCCGGTTGAAACTGTGCCTGAAATTTGCCGCATCCTGGCAGGTATTTTGCCGTGGGATTTATTTTTTCATCGAGAACTCAATAATTTTTCAAAATAATTAAGCGGCACGCCGAGTCGACGCGGACGTTTGCCTCTGTAACTTTGTTCCGTGTTGAGATATTCGGCTGAAACTGTGCCTGAAATTTGCCGCATCCTGGCAGGTATTTTGCCGCGGGATTCATTTTTTCATCGGAAACTCAATAATTTTTTAAAATAATTAAACGGCACGCCGAGTCGACGCGGACGTTTGCCTCTGTAACTTTGGTCCGTGTTGAGATATTCGGCTGAAACTGTGCCTGAAATTTGCCGCATCCTGGCAGGTAATTTGCCGCGGGATTCATTTTTTGATCATCCCACGTCACTCGCAGTGCCGCGGCGCGAAGAGAGAACCGAATGATTTCATTGAACTGGAGCGTTACGCTAAGTAGATGGTGACGTTTTCTCTGATCTGTAGTGTGATATCAGAGAGTATTTTGAAAAAGACAGTGTTATCAAGTAAATGAAATTAAAATTTCGTAATTTGCACTTTGTCAAAAAACGGCTTGCTATTTTTCATAAAATTTTTCATTTCATACATAATCAAACAGTCAAATCAAACGACGTTTGGCAATCTTTGATGCCCATTATCTCAATCCAGAATCCTTTTGAGCTAGCTGTTTTTCCAGATCATTCGGCGATTTCAGATTTATAGATTCTGCTAGTCAAAAAATATCTTTTAATACAGAAACGTACTGAATACAAAATACAGTAATTAGTTTGAACTCGAACAAATGTTATATTTGACTTCGAAGTATTAAAAAAAAAGTATTTATCGTCGACTGGGAGGAAGAACGTGTTGTTTCTCCTCCGATTTGAAAAAGGTGATGTTTCATAAGCGATTTTTTCTTTCGTAATTTTAAGTTGGCAATATGCACGGAAAATTTGAATAGTTTAATCGCATGAAAAAATGTACGTAGCCCTTTTCTCCGTTTTCGGTGTCCGGTTAGAGATATTCCGTATAATAGCACCGTTCGGCACCGTTTTAGCGTATTGAGTATAGGGAACCACCTTAAGCAGACTTGTGTCGAAATTCTTCTTGCTCGCCGCGCGTGAATACATAACCACCAGAAGGCGTCCCACATCCGCTAGAAGCGTTATTCGTCGATTCTTGAAGTCGTCAGTCGATTCGTCGCGGGTGAATGTCTTCTGCCCAACATTATCACGGATTATGTTACAAAAAATCATTACGGAATGACTTCTACACGTGGGCCTGGTAAACCAGGCACGATTGAATCGCAGAAATTGATCGAGACCGTGTTAAATCACAAAGAAAATATACTTCGACGAGACAATTCCATACAAACTTCTACCAATGAAGTGTGGACGATTATTTCTCAAGAATTGGACGGAATATTGAAAGCAACGACGATACATTCATATGTTGCTGGTAATCGGCATCAATTAAAAGATTTACTCCTTGGGAATCAAGTTGCCAAAAGTGCTGTTGAAGAAAATAATTCTATTAATACTACCAGTGAATCTGTACTATTACCTGATACGAGTATAGACTCTGCAGACACATGCGTGATTTCCATGCCAAAATCAGAATTTGACGAGCTAATTACTGAAGCCATTTACACCGGAAAGACGAAGACAGGAAAGAAAAGAATAAGATACCAGACGATTTTGAAACGAAACGAGTGGACAACCAAGATTGCATCACACATTGCCAATGAATTGAAGTTAACTCATGCTTTTCACTTTAAAAGCCATTACCTGAGCCGTTCTGCCACCGAGGGAACAATGACAGGTCTTGGTATTCTATATTATTGATTCAAATTGCCGAGCGCATATGTAGTTACAAAGATGCAGCGGTCGCTACGAGGTCTGGTTTGTTTACAAACACAGCAGAGCCTCCACGTATATTCTGAATCGAAATGCAGCATTCCCTTTTCACTGCATTTCACATTTTTTATTTGGATGACTTTTTTTCAATCTTTCAGTCCCCACCAAAGTAGAATTCGTAATCTTTTTTGAATTTTCATGTAAATCTATTTAGTAAGTTACATATTTGTGAAAAATTTCATCATTGATAATTTCAAATCCACATAATTGTGGAAAGACAATCGATAGTGATCAAAGATAAAGGCTAATTTATTCTTTATTTTTAGAACGTGCTTTCATAGTGAAATTTTGAAAAAGTTATTAAGAACTTATTTGAAATTTTTTGTTTCGTCTCATAGTATAAAATATCGTCTTCCATCGATCCTGTCAATTTTCATCTTTTTTGTTTTAATTCATCAAAAAAACATAAAAAAACTGTCGATAATTACACAAATTTTAAGCCTATCGTCCGGTCGTATTTATACAGGGTTGTATTGAGATAACTACTATATGCCATTAATTGAATTTCTACATAGCATCGAAATCTATCAGTCCAGTCGTCCGAAAATTTCATGAATAATGATTAGTGGGTGAAAATAGTTTTGCTGATATCATTAGATGATAGGCGCTTGATAAATTGATATAGTTGTATAAAATAATACTAATATACAATTTCAATCTTCACTTTCTACTTATAGCTCATTGCAAGTGCGGTAGCAACTTAACATGTAAAATCAACAACCCTGCACATAGTGAAGTAACTGAAATACATTGTTCGATCACTAAGGGAAAAGGCCACAAATGCGGCAAGCGTCAATTACGGAGCAAGGAGAGAAAAGAGACGGGTGCTAAATTATGCACCATGTCAACGGAAGCTTATAGAGCTGAGCAAGCCAGAAAAAAAATGAAATTTGGAGATCGCGAACCACCGGACATGTATTCACCAGCAGTCTTGCGAACCGCCAAACATGAATACGTTTCCTCGCAATATATTGATAAGCATCCCATCAAGACCTATGTGAACCTGGCACCCGACATGTTTGTAAATGAATTTTCAAAATTCCACACTATTCCGCATCGTATGTAGTTGTTTGTAGTAAAAAAAAATTCGTTTGTAGTTCAAAGACAAAAAAGTTACAGCGTTTTCAAAAAAAGGGTGTCACCCGACTTTGAGATTTTTGAATTTTGAAAACGGTTATAGATTCAGCATCGTTTGTAGTTGTTTGTAGCAGAAGAATTTTCGTTTGTAGTAATTCAGGAAAAAAGTTAGATGAATTTTTGAAAATTTCAAAATCCTAACTCGAAAGATTTTTGAGGTGCGTCGATTTTTACCTTCGAAATCGACGTAGAATCGTTTGTAGTTGTTTGTAGTAGAAGAATTTTCGTTTGTAGTAATCCGGGAAAAAAGTTAGATGAATTTTTGAAAATTCGAAAATCCTAACTCGAAGGGTTTTTGAGGTGCGTCGATTTTGATCTTCGAAATCGACGCAGAATCGTTTGTAGTTGTTTGTAGTAGAAGAATTTTCGTTTGTAGTAATCCGGGAAAAAAGTTAGATGAATTTTTGAAACTTTCAAAATCCTAACTCGAAAGATTTTTGAGGTGCGTCGATTTTTACCTTCGAAATCGACGTAGAATCGTTTGTAGTTGTTTGTAGTAGAAGAATTTTCGTTTGTAGTAATCCGGGAAAAAAGTTAGATGAATTTTTGAAACTTTCAAAATCCTAACTCCAAAGATTTTTGAGGTGCGTCGATTTTTACCTTCGAAATCGACGTAGAATCGTTTGTAGTTGTTTGTAGTAGAAGAATTTTCGTTTGTAGTAATCCGGGAAAAAAGTTAGATGAATTTTTGAAACTTTCAAAATCCTAACTCCAAAGATTTTTGAGGTGCGTCGATTTTTACCTTCGAAATCGACGTAGAATCGTTTGTAGTTGTTTGTAGTAGAAGAATTTTCGTTTGTAGTAATCCGGGAAAAAAGTTAGATGAATTTTTGAAAATTCGAAAATCCTAACTCGAAGGGTTTTTGAGGTGCGTCGATTTTGATCTTCGAAATCGACGCAGAATCGTTTGTAGTTGTTTGTAGTAGAAGAATTTTCGTTTGTAGTAATCCAGGAAAAAAGTTAGAAGAATTTTTGAAAATTTCAAAATCCTAACTCGAAAGATTTTTGAGGTGCGTCGATTTTTACCTTCGAAATCGACGTAGAATCGTTTGTAGTTGTTTGTAGTAGAAGAATTTTCGTTTGTAGTAATCCGGGAAAAAAGTTAGATGAATTTTTGAAAATTCGAAAATCCTAACTCGAAGGGTTTTTGAGGTGCGTCGATTTTGATCTTCGAAATCGACGCAGAATCGTTTGTAGTTGTTTGTAGTAGAAGAATTTTCGTTTGTAGTAATCCGGGAAAAAAGTTAGATGAATTTTTGAAAATTTCAAAATCCTAACTCGAAGGGTTTTTGAGGTGCGTCGATTTTGATCTTCGAAATCGACGAGGAATCGTTTGTAGTTGTTTGTAGTAGGAGAATTTTCGTTTGTAGTAGTCCGGGAAAAAAGTTACAGCCATTTTTCAATTTTCGCAAAAACATAATTTGGTCATTTTTAAGGTGCATCGGATATTAACGTACCTATGAACGCAGAATCGTTTGTAGTTGATTGTAGTAGAAAAATTTCCGTTTGTAGTAGTCTAGGAAAAAAGTTACAGCCCTTTTTCAATTTTCGGAAAAACATAATTTGGTAATTCTTGAGGTGCATCGGATATTAACGTTCCTATGAACGCAGAATCGTCTGTAGCCGATTGTAGTGGAAAAATTTCTATTTGTAGTAATTCGAGGAAAAGATTACAGCGATTTTCAAAAGTCCGAAAGAGACGAATTGCGTGATATTCAAGGGTCATCACGGCTGAAAATGTCTATCAACGGTGAATTATTCGTTGTTGTTTGTAACGAAAGAATCTTAGTAGGAGACCTTACGGCAGCCGGATTTTTGTTTTTTTTTATATTTATGGTACGTGTAGTTGTGACCTTGAATAAGAATTTCCCAAAGCAGTTCGATGCGATACTCAAAATTCTTCGAGATAATCGACTTTGAAGTTTTGTACTCGACCTTATATTCACTAGATACGACGCTTGTTTCAACGAAAGGCGTAGCGCAGACGGTAGAGTTCGAGTCCAGTAATCGCTGGATCGCTGGTTCGAGTCTCGTCGCGTGAGTTTTTTTTTTTTTTTTTCTTCATAGAAACTTTTTCCTTTTTTGTTCTTTTTCACATTCCGAAAATTATAATAACTATATGTAGGAATATTCCAGTATATATCCAGTATATTCTAGTATCTATATATTAACGTGCGGCCAGGTGCACCTAGTTTTTCTCTACATTTATACCTGGAATTCCCGACGATTCATGACAGAGAAGATTATATGAAAATTTATTCAATTGTTCACCACCAATCATCTTCTCCAATCTTTGGTGACATGATCAGGTATGCGTGGTTTGCATCAAAACTGTGCGATGAAAGAACAATCTTTCAAAATGTTAACGAAGTTTGCTTCGCAGTCAAACTTTTGAAAACAAAATGCGCCTGTAATAATGCGACATTTATACAGTGTGCTAGATGCCGAAAAAATTTCTGTTTTCCATGTTTTTACGATAACTATCATTCTGGCTCGTGCCACTAGACGTAATATACCTAACACTTATCATATTAAAGATATGCCAATAAAATAGCATTTTATTTCCTACCCGACGTCGTTGTTTTTTTGACAGAACCTTTATTGTTATTTTATAATTAATATTGTTTATTTAAAGTTGATATTCCTAATGAAAAATTCAATTTTCGGAATGTGAAAAAGAACAAAAAAGGAAAAAGTTTCTATGAAGAAAAAAAAAACTCACGCGACGAGACTCGAACCAGCGATCCAGCGATTACTGGACTCGAACTCTACCGTCTGCGCTACGCCTTTCGTTGAAACAAGCGTCGTATCTAGTGAATATAAGGTCGAGTACAAAACTTCAAAGTCGATTATCTCGAAGAATTTTGAGTATCGCATCGAACTGCTTTGGGAAATTCTTATTCAAGGTCACAACTACACGTACCATAAATATAAAAAAAAACAAAAATCCGGCTGCCGTAAGGTCTCCTAGTTAGCTCATAGTTGTCTGGAAAATAACTTCGGCCATTCTTTAACATTTTTAAATAGTCGTTCGGGTAATCTCTGACTCTTTCATCTATCAAAATATGAATAATCATAACAAACGTTTGTAACGGTGACACGTCTAGTGAACTCTTACAAAATAATTCCAACACAAATATCCTAGTAGGAAATAACTTGTGCCAAATAATCTGTACCACCTATACTGTTGTCGTCTTTACCCATCCAACATATCATGCACGCATGATATAATCAATAATTTCCTGTAATTATATATCTTGCTCGGTATGTCCGCTCTCTGCATGACCCAGAACCAACGGCGAGGACGTGGCGGATTTCTGGTTCCTCTTTTTTTTTTTTTTTTTTTTTTTTTTTTTTTTTAATATTTTTTGTTTTATCCTTTGGTTCCTTTATTCGTTTAATATTTACTTAATCATCCTCAATTAATGAAGGTACGTTAAAGGTACGTCGGTGTCTTTCAATTCTCAGTACGATGAAAAACGAAAGACAAAATAATAATACTGAAAAAAAACATAAATATAGGCTAGGAGTAATTATTTTTCAAGTCATGTGCAGTAATGAATACTCTTGGTTATGAAGGCAAAAATATAAATCAAAGAAATGTAATGATAGTGTATAATCAAATAATATCTTATGTAAAGCAAAATGAAGTTTTTTTTTTTGTAAAATCAGCTGATATCATATGGAACAAACAAAAATCATAAAATCGTTTTTTTAGCATACCACACTTAATATTATTCATCCAACAGGTATTGTCGCAGTAATAGATATTATTATTTCAATCATCACATCGAAATAGACACGTTACCTATCTCATTGCAATTAGATTTACATTTTCACGTAAAATAATAGATGAAAACGTTGTTTTTGCAAACGCACTCGGGCTGTTAGAGGAAAAGGCTTTTTACTGGAATGCACATCATCGTGTAACTCCCACCGATTCGTGATTCTTCTCACATAGGTCCGATAGTGACCAATTTGAATTCCGGGTTCGAAAACAACTGCGCCAACTAGGTTAAAGGTGTTTCCTAGAATTTTTAACTCGGTCGGGAGCTCTGCTACTGTGAATTGCTGCGAATGTTTATCCTTATGTCCTAGTCGGGCAGCAAGTACTTCCCATTCGAGCGCTTCGATGTCGATGAAAATGTGATCACCTACTTCATGCAAGTGCGATATATTTGCGCTTCCACAATTTTTGCAATTATTACCCCGGGACTCGTAGTTGTGCTCTATTGATTGTTGTAACCCTTTCATACCGTGAGTATACAAGGGTATAGTGTTTGCATTCAGCACAGAATTCACAAAAATTTCCTGATGCTCACAGGTTTTGCAAATTTTTTTTGATTTCAAAGATGGAATGTCGCTCAGTAATTTTGTTATCAAAGTGGATATGTTACAATTACAATCCAATTGCTGACGCTTGGCAGTAAAAATATCTAGCAAAATATTTGCTCTCGCAAGATATATTTTTGAAATCGCCCCGAAATGAGCAAAGCTTTTGACAAGTTCCATGATTGGGTGGGGTGAGGCTCTAACAAGCTTATTATACTGCACACAATCATAATATGCTGCTGTGATGCACTGTATGATAGAATCGAAGGGGCATGTATACACGAGCTTAAATATTCCTCTACTAGTTTTTATGGGAGGTAAAGCAAGTCCATTAACTAAAAGTGGAATTTCTGCCTGAATTCTTGGTCTTTTGTGTATTTGATCTATATTCGCACAAGGTTTTAGGTATTTACCACGACGTTTTCCAGCATCACATTTTCCCTTCCAGTTTTCAATCTCCGATAACGTACTCTGGTATGTTTCCTTGTCCTTTATCTTTAATCCATCATCCGACGAACTCAAGTTCGTGATTTTTGAACTTGACTGGTCATTTGTCGAAGTAATATGATTTGCGGACTCGTTATTGTCTACTTCCGTAGTATCGTCGCAATTTTTATCAAGTGCTGACCGATTGTGTGATAAAACGTCGAAGGAATCCTCCAAAACTTTAGTACCAATCATTCCAGATGTTTCATTCGAAACATCTGAATTGATCGATATTGTCGGTATATCTGCCACTTCAACGTGATCGGAAGATTTATCTCTCATGCATTCGCTGAGGGTGTCCCTTTCGGAATATTCTATACTATCGTAATTATCTCCCAATGAAACATTTGATGAATTTTGTTTGACTGCATTGTCGCTTAACGAATGTATGCTCGAATCAGCTATTACTTCTTTGGAAACGCGTGAAAGAGCAGCAAGCAGCTTTGTTGTGCCCGATATAGATTTCAGGTGTATGATGACAAATTTGTCAATCCTAGTTGAATGGACTCGATTCATCACCAATAACTTCAGCTCTCTGAAATATTCTTCGCTGCGCGCAGAAGAAGCAACAAGAGAACTCGTATATGGCGTACCATCCTTTTTCAAAATTGAGGACATGACAGCTGTCCATAAAACGAAATGCTTCGAAAGCTTAAGTAGTCGGGTTCCAAAGTCTGGACAATAGTATGGATTGGGCCGACTTCCGTCTTCATCGGGCTGACTATCAGATTTTAGCCGAGCCAAGAAGCTGTCAATAGCGCTTGATTCTGTGGTGACGTTAGATATTTGTACATCATTGAAATCTTCGAAGGTGGCGAACAAGGTATTGCTCTCCTCGGCAGGGATGTATCAAGATTCGCGGCAGCGAATCGCCGAGTTCCCCCCCCCCCCCCCCCCCTCCGACAGTGAAAACTCGGCGCGCCAGCCACGAAACATTTACCCGAGCCAGCTCTTGTTCTTGTAAAAAATCTGTCATATCTTTTGAACCGCTGATTATTTCCTAATAAAATTTATATGGGCGTAAGGCCTTCGCCATTCGACCTTGCTCGCGAAATTTCGACAAAATCTACCGCGTGGTTCCTGAGATATTGACCGTCGAAGTTGATCGAAAAACACAATCTTCTTCTTCTTCTTCTCCTTCTTCTCCTTCTTCGTTGCAGACGTTCTTCTTGAGACCACGATATCTGTCGAACCGTTGCACTTATGAACTTGCCATTTGGAAGGAGTGTTCTCGTCACCGAAATCTCGCCCCCTATTGTTTTTGAGCAATAATTGACCACGCGTAACTGAGTTATTAATAATATTAATTATTTTACAAAATGCGCATGCGCAGAATTATTGATCGATGCCTGATTTACAAAATGCGCATGCGCAGCAGCAAATCGCGGCCGCGTGCCAGTATGATTATAATATAATATTATTATATTATTATAGTATTATTTATAATCATATTTCATTTATCATTGTTATTATTATTGTCATTATTATTGATGCGTCACGTCTACTCGTGCTCCCCAAAAAAATTTGTACTCAGTAATGTGTCCGCACCGCAGTTTTCGGTGTCCAGGTCCTTCGCTCCGTAGTTTTCGGTATCCAGGTCCTTCGCTCCGTAGTTTTCGGTATCCAGGTCCTTCGCTCCGTAGTTTTCGGTATCCAGATCCTTCGCCCCGTAGTTTTCGGTATCCAGGTCCTTTGCTCCGTAGTTTTCGGTATCCAGGTCCTTCGCTCCGTAGTTTTCGGTATCCAGGTCCTTTGCTCCGTAGTTTTCGGTATCCAGGTCCTTCGCCCCGGAGTTTTCGGTATCCAGGTCCTTTGCTCCGTAGTTTTCGGTATCCAGGTAATTCGCTCCGTAGTTTTCGGTATCCAGGTCCTTCGCTCCGTAGTTTTCGGTATCCAGGTCCTTCGCTCCGTAGTTTTCGGTATCCAGGTCCTTCGCTCCGTAGTTTTCGGTATCCAGGTCCTTCGCTCCGTAGTTTTCGGTATCCAGGTCCTTCGCTCCGTAGTTTTCGGTATCCAGGTCCTTCGCTCCGTAGTTTTCGGTATCCAGGTCCTCCGCTCCGTAGTTTTCGGTGTTTAATTTAACTTTATCAATTCAAAACTCAATCTTTATACTCATAAATTTTTAGAAGCTTGTCTGTTTTCTTGCAACAAAATTGAAATATTATTGTACATATACGCATATAACATATTATCCATTCCAAATCAGCTTAATCGTTTACATAGCTGTTGGAATAAAAGGCATGTCTCTACTAAAGATTATTGAAAATAATAACGTGTAATTATGTTGGTAATGAAGTATTATATCATATCATAATAAAAGGTAAATCATTTTTTTTAATTTTCGAAGTCGTTTATTCACATGTTTATAAATTTACAGCTTACAGTTCTGTCTATAAACATTATTATTATACAAAATTGGTCCACACGTCTTTTATTCAAACTTAACAGGGAAATAGTTACAAAGCGTCGAAAAATAAGAAAGAAATGAAATTTTCAATTAGAAAATTATTGGAAATTTTTTTTTTCTTTTATATAATTGAAGAACCAATTTTGTAGAAATTGGTGTACGAAAAAATTTTATTTACACCTATTTATTTGAGAAATGAAACAAAAAATTCTTATATGTATTTTGAATAGGAAAGGGGACCCCTCCCTGCGACAGCTCAATTTTTGAGATATCGAGCTGAAATTCTGAAGGAATTTTTTTCCGTGACAACGAAATTTTTGAAATACATTTATTCGGGAAAAAATGGTCTTCTGACACAGTCTGATGTCTATATTTTTTAGATCAACTTGAAAAATATTGTAGAATCTCATAAAGGTCTGTTTAAATTGGACATTGTTATTTTACGCAAGAGTTTCACGATCAAACAATTGTAGAACATTTGCCGTATTCTGTGTTCGTACGACATCTAAATATGTTGCACTGTCTAAATAAAATGGAATCATGGGTAAGATAAACTATAATAATCGGAACAAGCTATTGTATTATTCTCAAAATGAGATTTCTTGGCCGAATAAAATAGCTCGTATCTTTTGCGCAACTTCCAAAATACACTTGTTCATTGTAGCACACGCATTCCATTGCGAATGATCGGAAGTTGATCTTTATACACGTGTAATATGTAGAATACATTAAAGTCAGCTTAGCGCTGACCCGTTTGCACATACAAAAAGTAATGAAATAACGGCAAAAACATTGTAAATGTAAAAAATTAAAACCGAGTTCCAAAATGGTTTCCCCAGCCAAAAACTCGAGAACATCCATACTCTTTTTCAGCGTCAGATTACAAACATCATTTCCTTACAAAAATAGTACAAAATAATACGTGAAATCAGGCATCGAAGCCGAGCGTTCCCTTTGTTAATTTTCAGACTTCAAATTATGTTCTTCAAATGCTAATCAATGGAAATGAATGGAAAACCAATAGAATCATTGATAAAACCTGTGATAAAACAGCATATTGGCGACGGAAAATATTGATGAAGGAAGTTAGCTCGTATGATGATACGAACTCGGCGGGCATAGATTGTTCTGAAAATTATCAATTGCTGAAGTGTGAGGTAAGATCAGCAATTAGTGCGTCTTTTAATGGAGAATATGTGTATCTATACTGTAAGTCGAATAGAAAGAGAGACAAAAAAGCATCACCGAAGTGTACCGATAATGGGTACGTCCAGTATAAGTATGTATCGTTTTATGGATGCGACAGTATGATTATAATATAATATTATTATATTATTATAGTATTATTTATAATCATATTTCATTTATCATTGTTATTATTATTGTCATTATTATTGATGCGTCACGTCTACTCGTGCTCCCCAAAAAAATTTGTACTCAGTAATGTGTCCGCACCGCAGTTTTCGGTGTCCAGGTCCTTCGCTCCGTAGTTTTCGGTATCCAGGTCCTTCGCTCCGTAGTTTTCGGTATCCAGGTCCTTCGCTCCGTAGTTTTCGGTATCCAGATCCTTCGCCCCGTAGTTTTCGGTATCCAGGTCCTTTGCTCCGTAGTTTTCGGTATCCAGGTCCTTCGCTCCGTAGTTTTCGGTATCCAGGTCCTTTGCTCCGTAGTTTTCGGTATCCAGGTCCTTCGCCCCGGAGTTTTCGGTATCCAGGTCCTTTGCTCCGTAGTTTTCGGTATCCAGGTAATTCGCTCCGTAGTTTTCGGTATCCAGGTCCTTCGCTCCGTAGTTTTCGGTATCCAGGTCCTTCGCTCCGTAGTTTTCGGTATCCAGGTCCTTCGCTCCGTAGTTTTCGGTATCCAGGTCCTTCGCTCCGTAGTTTTCGGTATCCAGGTCCTTCGCTCCGTAGTTTTCGGTATCCAGGTCCTTCGCTCCGTAGTTTTCGGTATCCAGGTCCTCCGCTCCGTAGTTTTCGGTGTTTAATTTAACTTTATCAATTCAAAACTCAATCTTTATACTCATAAATTTTTAGAAGCTTGTCTGTTTTCTTGCAACAAAATTGAAATATTATTGTACATATACGCATATAACATATTATCCATTCCAAATCAGCTTAATCGTTTACATAGCTGTTGGAATAAAAGGCATGTCTCTACTAAAGATTATTGAAAATAATAACGTGTAATTATATTGGTAATGAAGTATTATATCATATCATAATAAAAGGTAAATCATTTTTTTTAATTTTCGAAGTCGTTTATTCACATGTTTATAAATTTACAGCTTACAGTTCTGTCTATAAACATTATTATTATACAAAATTGGTCCACACGTCTTTTATTCAAACTTAACAGGGAAATAGTTACAAAGCGTCGAAAAATAAGAAAGAAATGAAATTTTCAATTAGAAAATTATTGGAAATTTTTTTTTTCTTTTATATAATTGAAGAACCAATTTTGTAGAAATTGGTGTACGAAAAAATTTTATTTACACCTATTTATTTGAGAAATGAAACAAAAAATTCTTATATGTATTTTGAATAGGAAAGGGGACCCCTCCCTGCGACAGCTCAATTTTTGAGATATCGAGCTGAAATTCTGAAGGAATTTTTTTCCGTGACAACGAAATTTTTGAAATACATTTATTCGGGAAAAAATGGTCTTCTGACACAGTCTGATGTCTATATTTTTTAGATCAACTTGAAAAATATTGTAGAATCTCATAAAGGTCTGTTTAAATTGGACATTGTTATTTTACGCAAGAGTTTCACGATCAAACAATTGTAGAACATTTGCCGTATTCTGTGTTCGTACGACATCTAAATATGTTGCACTGTCTAAATAAAATGGAATCATGGGTAAGATAAACTATAATAATCGGAACAAGCTATTGTATTATTCTCAAAATGAGATTTCTTGGCCGAATAAAATAGCTCGTATCTTTTGCGCAACTTCCAAAATACACTTGTTCATTGTAGCACACGCATTCCATTGCGAATGATCGGAAGTTGATCTTTATACACGTGTAATATGTAGAATACATTAAAGTCAGCTTAGCGCTGACCCGTTTGCACATACAAAAAGTAATGAAATAACGGCAAAAACATTGTAAATGTAAAAAATTAAAACCGAGTTCCAAAATGGTTTCCCCAGCCAAAAACTCGAGAACATCCATACTCTTTTTCAGCGTCAGATTACAAACATCATTTCCTTACAAAAATAGTACAAAATAATACGTGAAATCAGGCATCGAAGCCGAGCGTTCCCTTTGTTAATTTTCAGACTTCAAATTATGTTCTTCAAATGCTAATCAATGGAAATGAATGGAAAACCAATAGAATCATTGATAAAACCTGTGATAAAACAGCATATTGGCGACGGAAAATATTGATGAAGGAAGTTAGCTCGTATGATGATACGAACTCGGCGGGCATAGATTGTTCTGAAAATTATCAATTGCACTCTTTTTTTTTTTAATTATTTCTTCCAGTCAATGTGTAACGATCACACCGACAAAATTGTCGGGAGCATGATCAAATACTGTTAGGATATTTTTGGCATTGATAATATATTCATTATTGTAGACTAAAACTGCGATGTAATAGTGGTTTATATGACAAGGGCGAAGAAAGACCTCGTCTTTGAATCGTGTGACACTTTCACACTCTTCATAAAGTCCTTTTGAGTACCCGTGCCCTACATACTATCCTTTTTTTCTTCAAATTTAAAAATCAGAAAACATTTTCGACGCACTAGTGCTTCGTGGTTTTCGCAAGAGGTTGTGTTGAAACAAATGAATGAAAGGAATGAGTAATCCGTTGAAAATTGAAGTTAAAAAAATACCTATAGTGTGTTCATAACAAGAACTAATGGTCCAGACACGGTGATCTCAGTAATTTAAATTCGAATGCAAGTTTTGAAGAAGAGTTCAATTTCATTCTGCATCTATCGTTCACCGATTTTCGACTACAGTTATAACGCCATGCTACAAACATGTCGCATCCATAAAACGATACATACTTATACTGGACGTACCCATTATCGGTACACTTCGGTGATGCTTTTTTGTCTCTCTTTCTATTCGACTTACAGTATAGATACACATATTCTCCATTAAAAGACGCACTAATTGCTGATCTTACCTCACACTTCAGCAATTGATAATTTTCAGAACAATCTATGCCCGCCGAGTTCGTATCATCATACGAGCTAACTTCCTTCATCAATATTTTCCGTCGCCAATATGCTGTTTTATCACAGGTTTTATCAATGATTCTATTGGTTTTCCATTCATTTCCATTGATTAGCATTTGAAGAACATAATTTGAAGTCTGAAAATTAACAAAGGGAACGCTCGGCTTCGATGCCTGATTTCACGTATTATTTTGTACTATTTTTGTAAGGAAATGATGTTTGTAATCTGACGCTGAAAAAGAGTATGGATGTTCTCGAGTTTTTGGCTGGTAGATCTGTCTCTTCGCTCCCTTTCATCAGTCTTACAAGTCTCTTTTGCGCAGCAAAACATCTATTCGTTTCATCGTCTACATCCTCAGTGCTGGAGAAAGAAACTAGTAGAACGTCTGTGCACAATTTACGGAACTCTGCGATCGTGGTAGTCATGCTGAGAAGAGCAACACATCGTACGTAGAAATCTTTGACAGCAGGATTTTTTTTTTGAAAGCAGGGCCATCGACAGGTTAACTTTATCAAATGGGCAATATCAATACGTATAACGGATAACTCACTTTTGGGTAAATTAGCTCCAAGTAATATGTTGATGCAATTGTTCACATATGACAAAAGATCTGTATTGTTGAAAGCTAAAGCTAAAGCGTTCAGGAGAGCCAACGAGTAATCGCTTACCACCTCTTTTGGAATTTTTAGACAGCAACGCAACCATTCGCGCAGCCAATAGGACAGCGTATTGGCATCGTGTTTTTCGGAGATAAACTGACAAATTGGCAGAATCTTGCCACTAATGGAGGTTACAACCTGATACAAAAATATAACGCATTTAGATCCGTCTGGTTTGGGGATTGGTTTTATTAATGAGCCAGTAGCGTCAATGCTGATGCTATCAATACTGCCGTTTTTAAGTAGATGTTTGTATAAAAATATTTGTTCTGGAGACCAATACATAATATAAAATTTGTCAATTGCAATTTCATGCAAACTGCCGGAAAATTCAGAACTATATTTCAATTTCTGGAGGGACTCTATAGGATTCGTTATGTTAGTAAGTCCCAGCTCTGCGTCTCGATGCTGCTGCTTAGTTTTACGCAAGACATCTTCGGAAGGAAGATTCGCAGGCTCAACATCTCCAAATTCCATCAGGCGATTGGCTTCATCCCGACGCCACATGAAAGTTGACTTTCCTTGCAATTGTTCAGCTACTTCTCGTCGAAGAGGGGCTCGCAGCTGCCTTTTTTTCATATGCGCAATGTTTCTAGTGTCATTAGTAGAAACATTTAAGTTGATACCATCATCTGATGGATATCCAGCACTGTAAAGGTTAACCATCGTTTGGCATTCCGAGCACTTTCCGCTTATCTTCAAGTAAATATCTCCGGGTAAGTTGTTAATTTTTGAATTCTTAAACTGAAACGCACATGGCAATTTGAATTTATCCCATAGGCATTTGTAGATTAGATTGGTCCAACCGGGCTTCAAGGTCTCGTAACTCCGACCTTGGTAGTTCACTTCTACTGGACTGATTTTCAGCCACTGCTCGTGAGACAGATGTATTTTTTCGCGTATAGTCGGTAAAGGATTATTATCGTCAGGCATCGACCAATTGAGATCTGCGCCTTCGATACATTTTGTTTTTGCTCCTGATTTTTTATTGATGGGCATATTTTCACCACAGAGCCGCTCGGCAATTTTATTTCTATTCTGCGTCACATACAGATAAACATAATCTTTGGATATGGCATTAAGTAATCGATCGGCCGCAAGTTGCCAAACTGCATCGTTATAAGGTAAGAAATCACCTTCACTGACGAAATTCATGCCTTCCAATGCTGCGAAAATTTCGTCCGGGCTTTTCTTTGGTTTACGAGGCATTATTATATGTGGTATATATATATACCTATATATAGGTATGAGAAAGACAGGAAGATGAGGAAGAAGAAACAGCAATAAAGTGAATGTAATATTAATAATCCTGAGAAATTATCGTGAGTAATATAATATATTATAAGCCAACGATCAAGCAGCTGAAATGCGTACATAAACGCTGCGAAGCTACAAAGTATCGTCCAACGCTTGTTCACTTGGCGCTCCGGCCCATATTCATATTATGAGGACTGCTGTGCACGCGTCAAATGTGTAGTGAGCTAGTGAGCTGCGCGCGCTTCGAAGGTGGACGAAGCGGGCTGAAGGCTCGCCGAGAACACCCGAGACTGGTGGCGGCCGACTTAAGGGGAGGGACCAGTCATATTTTACGGACCTGTCTAAATTCTCGAATATCTCCGAAACGGGGTAATCAATCGGATTGTCCTTTCGGCAGTCGATGTTTGAAGAGTAATGACATCGAGTTTTCTTGTAAAATTCATGAAATCTTTATTTTTTCATTTTTTATGCGTCGAAAAATGCCGGCGGGTGACTTATTTCGACTAGCATCAGTGCCCACGCATCATTGACGCGGACAAAAGTATGTAACAGCAAGTCTATACGGTATGACGAGCACACCCATTACAAAACATCTTCGTTCCATGCAGTAATCAAGTAGAAAAGTGCAAATCAGATTTCGTTGTAATTAGCGATTAAAAATTGTTGGGCGGCCATGGTAAATGGTTGGGTTGTCATGGCAATCCTTAGTTTCCGAGATGCCCGAGAAAGAAAGGACAGCGCAGAGTCGTTTCGTCGGTACTGCAGACGGTAGATTACATTGTTGTATCTCGGAAACTAAGGATTGCCATGACAACCCAACCATTTACCATGGCTGCCCAACAATTTTTAATCGCTAATTAAAACGAAATCTGATTTGCACTTTTCCACGTTATTACTGCATGGATCGAAGATGTTTTGTAATGGGTGTGCTCGTCATACCGTATAGACTTGCTGTTACATACTTTTGTCCGCGTCAATGATGCGTGGGCACTGATGCTAGTCGAAATAAGTCATCCGCCGGCATTTTTCGACGCATAAAAAAAAAAAAAATTAAGATTTCATGCATTTTACAACAAAACTCGATCTCATTACTCGTTAAACATCGGCTGCCGAAAGGACAATTCGATTGATACCCCCGTTTTGGAGATATTCGAGAATTTAGACAGGTCCGTAAAATTCGACTGGTCCCTCCCCTTAATGAGAAGGCGCAGGGGCTATCGTCTTCGAAACGCACAGGTTACTCGCAAGTTTGGCGGACCAGTATCGGCATCTGGGAGCCTATCACAGTTCTCGTCTGCGTTTACTTACTTTTAACGTACCAATAGAAAACGAGATTGGAAAACAAAACAAGGATTTTTTCTTCAACTGTCGTTTCTGATGCTCTTCTCAGCATGACTACTACAATTGCAGAGTTTCGTCAATTGTGCACAAATGTTCTACGATGTAGCTTCTTTCTCCGGTACTGAAGATGTAGACAATGCAACATATATTTATTAGGGTGATTCAAAAAAAAAAATGTTTTTTTTTTTCTTCCAAACAGGTTCAAAAGTTTCGTTTTGATGTCAAAATACGCCTGTCAAAATTTGAGCTCTTAATATTAATATTAAGTGTGTCCTCATCGCACTTTTCTATTTTCCATAAGAATAACACAGGAAAAATCATTTTCGCTTATTCTGATTTTTGTACGCTACAAAGGACTGCTCAAACAGTAAATCGCTATACATATTCTTTTAGAGAATTGAACGCTCTACAAAAAAGGTCTCTTGGTCTTTTTCGATAAATCTAACCGTTTTGAAGTTTTTTCAGGGATTTTGGAAAGACTAACTTTGAAACGGTTAGATTTATCGAAAAAGACCAAGAGACCTTTTTTGTAGAGCGTTCAATTCTCTACAAGAATATGTATAGCGATTCACTATTTGAGCAGTCCTTTGTAGCGTACAAAAATCAGAATAAGCAAAAATGATTTTTCCTATGTTATTCTTATGGAAAATAGAAAAGTGCGATGAGGACACTCTGAATATTAATATTAGGAGCTCAAATTTTGACAGGCGTATTTTGACATCAAAACGAAACTTTTGAACCTGTTTGGAAGGAGAAAATTTTTTTTTTTTTTTTTAATCACCCTAATATATATAGCTGTTTGGATCCCCATAACTAGCCGTCACTTTTTCCCAGGATTACTACAAACGAAAATTCTTCTACTACAAACAACTACAAACGATTCTACGTCGATTTCGAAGGTAAAAATCGACGCACCTCAAAAATCTTTCGAGTTAGGATTTTGAAATTTTCAAAAATTCTTCTAACTTTTTTCCTGGATTACTACAAACGAAAATTCTTCTACTACAATCAACTACAAACGATTCCTCGTCGATTTCGAAGATCAAAATCGACGCACCTCAAAAACCCTTCGAGTTAGGATTTTGAAACTTTCAAAAATTCATCTAACTTTTTTCCCGGATTACTACAAACGAAAATTCTTCTACTACAAACAACTACAAACGATTCTGCGTCGATTTCGAAGATCAAAATCGACGCACCTCAAAAACCCTTCGAGTTAGGATTTTCGAATTTTCAAAAATTCATCTAACTTTTTTCCCGGATTACTACAAACGAAAATTCTTCTACTACAAACAACTACAAACGATTCTACGTCGATTTCGAAGGTAAAAATCGACGCACCTCAAAAATCTTTGGAGTTAGGATTTTGAAAGTTTCAAAAATTCATCTAACTTTTTTCCCGGATTACTACAAACGAAAATTCTTCTACTACAAACAACTACAAACGATTCTGCGTCGATTTCGAAGATCAAAATCGACGCACCTCAAAAACCCTTCGAGTTAGGATTTTCGAATTTTCAAAAATTCATCTAACTTTTTTCCCGGATTACTACAAACGAAAATTCTTCTACTACAAACAACTACAAACGATTCTGCGTCGATTTCGAAGATCAAAATCGACGCACCTCAAAAACCCTTCGAGTTAGGATTTTCGAATTTTCAAAAATTCATCTAACTTTTTTCCCGGATTACTACAAACGAAAATTCTTCTACTACAAACAACTACAAACGATGCTGAATCTATAACCGTTTTCAAAATTCAAAAATCTCAAAGTCGGGTGACACCCTTTTTTTGAAAACGCTGTAACTTTTTTGTCTTTGAACTACAAACGAATTTTTTTTTACTACAAACAACTACATACGATGCGGAATAGTGTGGAATTTCGAAAATTCATTTACAAACATGTCGGGTGCCAGGTTCACATAGGTCCCATCAAGGCTCTTCAAAAAATGAAACGGGGGCCAATTGGTCAACATATTATACATAATATTGGATATGATCCATTTTTTGTTCACTTCGCATCAAAGCATCAAATAAGACTTTGGAACAAGTATTCCGACGAGGTTCCTCTCATAATAGACGCTACTTCTGGCGTAGCAGCGAAAATTGAGCATTTGGAGGGCCAAATGTCGCATTCAATATTTTTGTACATGGCAGTAATTAGATCTCCAGTTGGCCAATTTTCCACAACGCAAATGCTTTCGGAGCGGCAAGATACGGTGACAATCAGCAATTGGCTTAGAGAAACCATTAAGATCGGTGCCAATTTTCCAAAGCAAGTGATATGTTCTGCTTTCTTTGCAATACTCAATTATATAAGTTGATGACGACGTAACAATAATTTACTTGGTTTGAAAATGGGATCGTCATGTCCTTAAAAGGAAAAAAAGTTCTAAAAGTCACAGTTTTCTCGCATTAATTATTTGAAAAATAGCCAATCAGGTCCGTCCATTGGGTGGGCGTGACAGACCTGATAGACTATTTTTCAAATAATGATTGCGAGAGTACTATAATCCGTAAAAATATTGTTTCTGGAAGAATTCCGATTCCATTTTGTGATGTACATCACGCCTACTAGCCAAGGGGACTTGGATTCTGTTACGCCCTGTATACATGGGGCATTCCACACCAAATCGGACAGTTTAAAAAATTTTAATTTTTGATTTCTTCAATTTTTTGATATTCTTTAGTATCTACCCCTCAAAAGACCCTTTCTGATAAATTTTGAGATGTTTTTGATAACTTGTTAAAAAAATTGTTTTTTGTTCAGAACTTTCTTAATAATGGTCCAAATCAAAGCATTTTTTTCAAATCTTTGTTTTCAGATGGCCTTCACAGAAAAAAATACAAAAAAAATATTCAAACTGTGTTTGATTAAGATTTTTGAGTTTGAAATTTCAAATCGTGTTTTTTATAGTGAGTGTATCTTTCGATTTTTTTTAAATTTTTGTATTTCAAACTACTATTTTTTTAACAACTTTTAAGCCCGGTCCGGTCGTGGGCCCTCCATGATTACTATTTTCTTTCGATTCGAATCAATAAGTAAACGTCAAAGAAGAAATTTTACTTATTGATTTTTAATACCTATTAACAATTAAAAAGTATTGAAATTAATTAAAAATAAGTAAAAAAAGAGTATACAGTGACAAAAATCGGTTCTTATAATGATTGATAGAGAAAATTTTTTTATTCAAATTTTCAAAAATCTAAAAAATAATAGTAATTATGGAGGGCCCACGATCAGACCGGTCTTAAAAGTTGTTGAAAAAATAGTAGTTTGAAATACAGAAATTTCTAAAAAATCGAAAGATACACTCACTATAAAAAACACAATTTCAAATTTCAAATCCAAAAATCTTAATCAAAACCACTTTCAATATTTTTATTTGTATATTTTCTATAAAGGCCATCTGAAAACAAAGATTTTGAAGAAAAAAAGCTTTAATTTCGACGATTATTAAGAAAGTTATGAACAAAAAACTAAAAAAAGAGCGGTTATTTTGAAAGTTTGATATTTTTTTATCAAGTAATCAAAAAAATCTCAAAATTTACCAGAAAGGCTCTTTTAAGGCTGTTTAAAGGCTCTTAATCAAAAATCAAAATTTTCCAAACCGTCCGATTTGGCGTGGAACGCCCCATATATATTATAGGATCATTCATTTTAGGAGCCTATTTCTTTTTCACTTCCGTACGTCCTTATGATAGGTTTTAGTAGGGAAAAAATGGTGTCACTGGTTGGGATCTGTGATTCAATTAGAGACCTAGTGCACGTCAATTGTCTTTTTCCCATTTGAATAACATAGGAGTTAGAAATTATCTAATCATCGATTGGAGCAAAAAACTCGATTGGAAAGGTTTACAAACGAACATTATCACGGCTATTTTGTTCAAAATAGAAACCTCTACAAAAATGTAAAATCAGTAATTCAGCCGGAATTCTCGAAAAACATCAAATTTTTATATCATTCATGTTCAAGATCTGATAATACGTGCCAGAAATCGAATTCAGCGATACATGTTCTTACGGACATTTTCGTAGACTTCTATTCTGAACAAAATAGCCAAGATAAATTCCGTTTACAAACCTTTCCAATTGAGTTATTTGCTTTAATCGATGATAATTTTTGACTTCAATGTTATTCGAACAAGAAAAATACTGTTGACATATGCTAGGTCTCTGATTGGATCACAGATCCCACCCTATGACACAAATTTTTTTCACAATAAACCCTAAAATAAGAACTTGAGGGAGTGAAAAAAAATATGCTCCTGTAATGAATCACCATAAAGTATATTGATTCAACATACTCATCTACTAGTGAGTTGGATTTTATTTACAGATTTGTGACTCTGCAAGAGCTCTTTTAACTGCTTGTGTATGGACCTATACAGGATACAGAACAATTGAAGAGTATTGTAATGCCTTCGAAACACTTCAACTACCCGATGTTTTGATTAGTATTGATGTGACTCATTACATCAAAATATGGGCGAACTTTTTAAAAGATCGCAATCCGTCGATCAAGACCTTTTATTTAGCGTCCATAGGGCAGCTCATTTTATGCCGCGACAAATATATGGCAGAAGAGTTGATAAGAGCCCTTTTAATAATATCTCTTTCTGCGAAAGATGGCCGGTTGGAAGGTACATCGGCATTAACGACTTGTGAAAAAGAAAAGCAGAAATTACAAAAGCTAATAACAGAACACACAGACTTTAAAGAACTGCACGCTGAAAATTACGACAAATCCGATGGCGTTAAAAGCGACATGAAAATTGATGTTGATGATGATTTAACTAATGCCTCTACTGTATGGGATGACTGGGTTAAAGACATTAAACGAGATGTCGACAAAATTTTGATTTTGAATGAACCCGGTGAACACGACAATGCGCATTATCATATGAAATTCGCTGAAAAATTAATAAAAGAAGTAAAACATATACCAATGTGGTCAAATTTGTTCAACAACAAATTTAATTCGAACAATACACGTCCAAGTTCAAGTGCCTCAGTGGAGTGTGAATTTAAGATAATAAAAAATAATGTTCTTGGCCCAGATCGCAAATACATAAGAGTTGATGCCCTAACAGAAACGTTGATAAAATATTACGACGGCAAATTAAAAATTCTAGCAGCAAAGGAAGCAGAAAATGAAATCAAAGCCGTTACCCTCACCGAGGAAAATGTCTGCAATGAAAGTGACATCAATATCAATGATGAAGGTCACGAAGATGATTATGACAAAGAAAACCTCATGAACGCAACAAATTATGATCTCAATGAGGAATATGAGAGAAAAAAATCACCTCTGCAAGAATTAACGACCAATGCCCAGGATGCATTATGTGAAGCGTGTAGAAAAGGGGACAAGCCGCAAGGTGCACATGTATGTTTAGTATGTCACGATAAAGTACACGCGATTCCAGGATGCTCGATACCTTTGGATGACGATGAAGGTTACGGTCAGAGGCGACTCTGTCGGCGCTGCCATAATTCAGATCGAGTGACCGAAAAGATCGCATATAATGATTTCGAAAACCACAATGGCCTTACCGTCAAAGATTTCAAGATCTCGCAAAAAAAGAAGCGTAAAGCAATATATCTAGGCGAAAGTACACAAAAAATTCGTGACATACTTTTAACTACGAATTCCTACAAAGCCAACTTGCCCATGTTAAAAAATGGGCACTGTGAAGGGCTTCACAAATTTGTGAAAATATTAGGAGCTGAACTGTCATTGAAAAATACTTGCCCATTCGATACCATATTTCAGATTATCCTAGCCGGGGTTTACGATCACGATCACGTCAGAGAATACATAAATAGTAATAGAGAGCAGTGTAATTTTTTTAATATCATTATGGACACTTTTGAAAAAAACATACGGATGGTCACGTATAAGCAACGGGCAGAGATTTTATTACACTACTTTAACGAAGTACCTGAAAAAAATCAAATAAAAGAAATAGATTGTGCCACAACCATAGGTACATTAGCAGCCACTCTATTTAGAAATGAGCCTAGTTTTGTCCAGTATCTTCACTGCCCGAAAGGATGCACAGAACACTACAATTGGCCAACAAGTTCTATTAGTATCGACGTATTGAGAGATGAAGCTAATTTTTCGGATGTGATTTCGAAACATGTCTTTACCAGAAAGAATCGCGTGTGCCCACATTGCTCACATCGATATGCTGTTGCTACACTCAGGACTGGTAAGTCCAAAATATATATATATTAGGCTGATTCAAAAAAAATCTACTATTTTTTTTTTTTTTTTTTTTGAAAGCCCGTATCGAAATATCTTCAGAGTACCGAAAAAAGACGCCTGTGAAAATTGGATTGCTTAATTTTAATATTTAGAGGTCGCGCATCGAGGATTTCTATTTTCCATTTAAATAACATGGGAAAAAACATTTTTTTTTTTAAGAATTTTCTAGCTCACAAACCAATCAACGGAGTTTTCTGCGCGATGAAGATTTCTGCAGGAAATTGAACGCTCTACGAAAAATGTCTCTTGTCATTTTTCGATGAACCGACGATTTCAAAAGTTAACTTTTGAGAGTTAAGAGTAAAAAGTTAAAAGTTAACTTTCGAACTCCTCGTTTCATCGAAAAATGGAGACATTTTTTGTAGAGCGTTCAATTTCACAAAAAATCCGTTGATTGGTTTGTGAGCTAGAAAATTCTGGAAAAAATATGTTTTTTCCCATGTTATTTAAATGGAAAATAGAAATCCTCGATGCGCGACCTCTAAATATTAAAATTAAGAGCTCCAATTTTCACAGGCGTCTTTTTTCGGTATTCTGAAGATATTTCGATGCGGGCTTTCAAAAAAAAAAAAATAGTCGATTTTTTAGAAACAGCCTAATATATATATGTGTATATAGGAGGTATTCACATAAAATATTTGTTCTCAAAACCTGACCATTCTGAAGGGTCCAGAGTTGTTTATACATGAAGTACCTATACTGATAAGTCGTTCAAAACTTATAGTTAGTTGAAATTAGCAAGTTCTCTCAACACCAAACCCTTTGAATGCCTGCGGATATATCTCATAACGGCTGGTCTTTTCATACTAACTTGAGTCGTGCATAAATTTCAAGACAGCCATAATTGTCCTAACATTTTTGAAATCTTTGAGCATGTGTTTTACAGCGTGAAAGTAGGCTGAAATCGAAATTTGAGTCATTGCGAATAATTGCGAATAATACTTTGTGTAGTAGTGAGAACTGTTCAAATTTTGTTGAAATAACAAAGACCACGGAAATACATCATAAAGTATTTTTTGGGATAAATTTTGTGCACGGGGAAACTCCGGGGAATGACGGATTTTTGGTAGAAAGTGCTCCGGTATTAAGTACACTTTTCGAAAATTAAGTTTTTTTTCTTATTTATCAGGTGACAAATTCAACATTTTCCCAGTAGTTACTGCCGAAATCATGCGTTACCCCCTGAAGTATCAGATTAATCATTTATGTCGCTTTGGAAAAATTACGAATTGCGTCCTTAAAGCAGCCTACTAAAGCCCCTTGATTCTTATGGCTAAAAATGACCTTCAGTAGAAGGTGACTGTTAAATACGGGCCTATATCTTTTGCTATATCATCTATTTTTCTATATCATCACTTTCGAAATCTATGCCATAACTGAAAAATATGACAAGACAGCCAAGGTACAAAATCCGTTCATTGAAATAGCGAAAATCCCCAAATCATTCAACGACATCGACGCAACTCATACATACAGGCTCATTGGGATAGCAGAGTACATAGGTTCGGAGACATCCTCGAACAGAAGGACGATTGGCCACTATACGGCTATTTGCTTGCGACCTGGGAACCAGTGGATCCAATATAATGATTTAAACCCCAAACCGAAACATTTCAGCGATAAGCAGAAAATAAAACCGAAATTATTGATTTACATCCGTAACAAATAAAAACAGTACCTTGAAAAGATAGAACTGAATATTATTTTTATATGCGTTAAATTTTTCCAAGGCTATCATATGCTGCGTATTTTCTACATATCTGTGTGTCTGATGATGCTATATATATATCTATAGATACAGTTATGTCTATACCTACAGATACAAGTGACTCGTATATCAAGATTCGCGGCAGCGAATCGCCGAGTTCCCAAACCAAACTCGGCGCGCCAGCCACGAAACATTTACCCGAGCCAGCTCTTGTTCTTGTAAAAAAGCTAATACTAGTGACAAATTTGTAATTATGAAATCGAATTCGAAAAATGCTACTCAGTATAGTTAGTCTTGTTTCTGATTCAAATGACGCCCCCAAGATAATCCTGTGGAAACTCACTCGCTATGTAACCCGTCAAAGTTACAGTGGCAAACGTCCGCGTCAACTCGGCGTGCCGTTTAATTATTTTAAAAAATTATTGAGTTCTCGATGAAAAAATAAATCCCACGGCAAAATACCTGCCAGGATGCGGCAAATTTCAGGCACAGTTTCAGCCGAATATCTCAACACGGAACAAAGTTACAGAAGCAAACGTCCGCGTTGACTCGGCGTGCCTCGTAGGGTATAAAAAATATTGATAAAATCTTTTTACTCTAACTTATAATTTTTTTTTTTCAATTTGAATCCAGCGGAAGGCTAGCGGCAAAATAGCGGCAAATTATGGACCTATTTGGGATTTTTAATTACTATCCCTTGTACGGTACTCAGACTTGGTTCCGTTAATTTTTCGCTTAGCTCAGCAGAATTCCATCTTTTTGAGCCAAAAATATTTTTTTTCGGAATTCGAATATGGCTGGTCAGTTACGGCAAAAAAGCGGCAAATTATGAAATAATTGTGGATTTTCTACAAATATCTTATGTATGTTAATGAGACGTGTGCGCGCTAACTTTCTGCTCAAATTAGCGCAACCTTCGTTATTTTCCAAAATTTTTGAAACGGCAAATTTTCGGTTTCCACGGCAATTTTACGGCAAATCTGCGGCAAATTACGCAATTGTCCAAATTTTGATTATACAACATGGCGACGCTAAGTTAATGTACGTTCAAACATTACACAAACGCTGGTAAAGACTGGGACGAATACATCCGCTTTGCGATCTTCTGCTACAATACCACGAGACATGAAGGTACGGACTCCACACCGCACCAACTAATATTTGGTAAAGAAGCCCGATTACCGTCGGACCTAAGGATAACAGACGCAATGACAAACACGTACAATACTTTTATCCTTGACCTAATGACAAACATGCACGACATACGGAAACAAGCAGCGTTGAACCTAAAAGAAGCTAAAGTAAAGTCAAAAACTTATTACGACAGGCAAATCAATCCGCAAACCTTCGAAGCCGGACAAAACGTCTTCCTACTAAACGAAACACGTTCCAAATTTGACGACCATTACAAAGGTCCCTACGTTATCAAACAAATAATTGACAACATCAACGCAGAAATTTACATTACGCCAAACAAAACAAAAATAGTTCACCTAAATAAATAAAAATTAGCACACACACGAGACTAACAAGACAAATAATTACAGATACGGCACGACATTCGAAATGATGGAGACAAACCTTACACCTTGATACCATTCACAACAAATCGAACTATATATAAAACCAAAAACCAAAAGCCCCAACTCCTGGGCAGAACAACGACGAACTCGCACCCGATAGAAGCGATAGACTATTACGATTAAATACATTACAAGTCGTCGCTACGCTCATTTAATTTTAACGATCACATTGTAACGTCACTAGATCATTTACTTATACATATACCTATATAAACCTAAATGGTGTAAGATAGATTTTAAGTCATACCTACCGAGAGAATCAGGTGAAACCACCCAGTCCGTCCGCCCAGCCGGTGATTTACTAGCGTTTTTACAGCGGGAGCCAACAAGCGAAAAATCTCCCTAGATTTGGCGCGCGCGTCGGCCGATTATTTATTCTGTACTAATATGAATTTCGGTAGCCATTGGTGGGGAACGGCTAATTGTTGATATTTCGCGTAATATAATGACAACTATGGTTATTGGTCGGTCTTTTGATGCAAATAACAAATGAAGCGACTGAAACCCATATGAATCAATCTTCAACGTTCATTAAAAATAGCTACTTCAATTAAGATTAATAATTTAATACAATAAAATAACTAAATCTAGCGGTTTTGTCAGGACGCAGGAGGTTGTGTTCGTTCCTTCAGCTCTGACTTGTAATAAAGTGATACAAACGCTATACGAAATTCTGCAATTAATTCACGTTAATAATAAATTGTTGACTAAGTCAAATAGTTCAATGAAAACAACACAGTGTCTCCTTAGATAGGGGGCAAGTGGATTGAACCAGGTAGGTAAAAAAACAATTCATTAACAAAAGTGGAAATTCATAACAGTGAAAGAAAGTCGTATGTATCCTAACAAACTCTCTTCTCAGATTCCTAGGTGTGTTGATGTCTCTCTTTTGCTGGTGGGGTAGTGAAAGAGCCGTAACTCTAGTTGGCATCTCTCCGTAACGATACCAGCTTCTGCTTCTTGCTTCAACAAGATTTTCCCGTTGGCTGAAACATGCAAGATAAAGTATGCAAAAACAACTGTGACATTAACGTAATTGAACCTCATCCAAAGTGTCTTATAAAACTTTCGTAAATACTTGAAAAAGTTGATCTTGATCCCTCAAACTTTGGTCTTCACGGAGAGCAACAAGCAGCTGCCAATGTTCCTGTAAAAATATAAGTGCTGTTTAATGGAATTAAGTTGTTGAGGTACACGAATATTGAAAAGTACGTCCCAGTCGTACTAAACACGTTGTCTAAGTTACAATTAATAATGAACGATGCAACATGTAGTGAGCCGCAAACGTTTGAATTTTGTTAATCGTTACCTCGGCGCTTGAACACCAAAGTTTTCATAAAACATAAGTAAACAAACTTGACTTCCCGTGATGAAACCATCAGCACTCTGGGGATTTATCGAAGTCCACAGCTGCTCCAAATTTTTTGGCGCCAACGTAGATAGAGCTACACCACACATGTTCCGCACGCTCACTCATCTTCATCGTCTTGTCCATGACGATTGACCTCGAAGTGTCCACCCTGTTCCCTGATACAATCGCCCAGGCGATTGTAGAACCCGTTGGTTATGTTGCTCAGCATTTCGGGGCTCATATCCGCAAAGATTCCCCTAATGCGAGCTTCCAGTTCGGGGAGGTCGGCGATGGGGTCCTCCGTGTACAAGGCGTTCTTCATACACGGCCACAGTCCAAAGTCCAGCGGTGTGAGGTTAGGTGAGCGAGCAGGCCACGCGATTGGACCTAGTCTACCAATCCAGCGATTGGGAAATTGTGCGTCCAGATACGCCCTAGCCTCTCCGTAGTAGTGTGCAGGTGCTCCATCTTGTTGGAACCAGATGACGGGACCGTGATAGTTGAAGAAAGCAATATTTGATTTACCAAATACCAATTAAAATGAGTCGGCTTTCTGACAACAATCATTGATTGTCAACGTATAAAATGTCCTCACATCCCCTTCGATGGCTCTCAAAGCAGGGACGACTTGGTCACGCAACAAGTTTAGATACTTGGCGCCGGTCAGGTTTCCCTCGATGACGTACGGTCCGATGAGACGGTTGTAGCACAAGCCGAGCCACAAGTTCAACTTTTCTTGATATTGGGTCTGTGCCTCGACCTGCTCATGAGGATTCTTCCAAGCCCACACTCGCGTATTCTGCGTATTTGGCGCAGAAACGAGTTGGACCGTGGATTCGTCTGTGAAACAGATCCGATTCAGAAGACCCTCATCTGCGTTGGAGCGGTCCATCATCTCCCTACAAAAAATCAAACGGGACTCGGAGTCCCCAGCCCTAAGTTCTTGGTGTTTCTGTAATTTAAAGGCGCGACACTTATCCTCTTTGAGTACCCGAAGGACCGACGTCTTGGATACTCCTACTTCTTGGGCGATGATCCTTGCTGATTTCCTTCCCGGCTCCACAATTTTGAGGAAGATCTCAGTCTTTTTTCCCTCGCTGAGGTGCTTCGATGGTTGGCACACAACGTCTTTTTTCGGGTCCAAATTACCCGTTGCCCGAAATTTCGACACCATGTTGCGTATCGCCGCAGTTGAGGGAATCGGCCGATCCGGATTCCCCGCCGCGAAGTGATCGGAAACACGTTGGTAACTGGTACCTCCCAAGTGCCGTTCAACCATCTCGGTCCTTTCCGCTACCGTATACTTGTTATTAGGCATCTTCTCCGCGATTTTTTTTTTTTATTTTCAATAACGACGCTATCAATTCGCTACGTAATAACGAACAGAAAGTTCAATACCCGGAAACGTGGGAGGCCTTTTGTTTATCGGTTCGGAAGTATGAGTGCCAGCCAATCACGATTCGTCTATGTATCATTTTTCGCGCGTAATTGATCACTAGGTGGTATCTAACAGGATGTTCGTTGCCCGAAATGATGGTTGTTTGTTTATCATCTCGGAAATGTGGGTGTCGGCCAATGACGAGTCGTCTGAGCATCATTTTTCGCGCGTAAAAGTATCCAACAGAAAGTTCGTTGACTGTAAATTTAATAATTTTTCGTGCGCAGAGGATATAACAGAAAGTTCGTCAACAGAGTCTGATAATTTTTTGCGCATCCCGAAAAATTTATAAATTCAATAATAGATAAACATTCCAGATACTTGTTTACAGTGGTAACAGAAATGACAGAGATCGACACACAACAAGAGCTGGGCCTCGGTAGTACCGGCAAATCCGAGTGATAGGCTTTTTTGATTTCGAAGGTTATGAATACGGTTATGAAATTTACAGGAATAGAAAAACTTGTTATTAACCCTTCGTCTGCAAACCTGGGTCGTTCGTGTCCGAGCGAAAACAGTTTTGGTTTGTACCGGGAAAATAGGGGAAGGGCGGAGGCTCCTCCTTATCTGTAAAAAAAGTTATATAGGAAGGGGAACTAATGCCCAAGTTTCAAAATTTTAGTACCTTCCAGGTAGTGGTAACGAGCACACGAACTTTGCAGAGGACACGAAAGACCCAGGTTTGCAGACGGCGTGTAGTAAACAGGTGAGTTCGTGAAAAAATTTTTTTCGTGTTTTATGGTATTTTTGGCATCAGTAGTATGCCAAAGGCATTTGACATTAGTCAGTATGCCTAAAAAAAAATTTGGAATTTTTTTTTTAGTATTTTTGAAAATGGAGCAGCGATCGGCCTCAACAAAATTATCAACTACAATGCACTGTTAGGTTGAGAATCATAATAATATGCAATTATAAGGACTTTTCATTGTAAAAAAAGGAAAAAAAATTTTTTTGCTAATAAAATGTGTGAAAACCAATATGCATCGTACGTAATTTATTGCCTGTTTTCATGTCCAAAACTTAAGCACTTAGCTATGGATAAATGAAACAAACTATTTTTTTTCTTAAAGCTACACTATTGACCTTTAATTTCCATTTTGAAAAATTGCGCTATCTTTAGAAGTCTCTGAGTTACAATTTTTTTTGTAAATCAAGATTTTTTTACAAATTTCTTCATATATTTAACAAAAAATGTGTGAAAAAATTTAATTTTCAAAAATTTTACGATTGGCACTTCAAAAGGAATAGTTAAAGAAGTAGCGTAAATTTTTTCAGAATTTTCTGAGTGCATTAAGGGGGTGAATTAATGGCCGGACGCGAAAGACCCACGTTTGCAGACGAGAGGTGCGGAAAAAACCTTTGCAGACGAAGTGTTAATTTCATTGAAATCTTCTAGGCACTGAGCAATTTGACACAGAGATGAGGCAATGTATGCCCCATAAAAAATTTGCGAAAATGCGCTTCGAAAATTGCGTAGGAGGTTATAATCGCTGTTATGTTTTTCTCAAATTTTCTAAAATTAGCAAGCACGAAGACTGAGATGAAGTTCTGCCATGATTTTTTCTCCGAAGGATTTGCAGGCAGACCATCATAGCTTACGATCGACTAGCTGAACACAGTTCTCCATAATATTTGCTTCGTGGACGAGTGCATGGTTTCACTCGTTACTGGTCTGACGAAGCAGAAACTAGTAGTCTCAATCTGATGTAACTTTATGTGATTGCATATCAGAATGTCTAGCCGACTCAGAAGGAAGTATCTGCGCATCATACAAGAACACACTGTCGGTGTCTTGAGAGCTATTAAAGTTATCAAAAGAGGCATACGTGCATTTTATTGATCGAAAATCACCTGTTCTTTGTTCGCAAGTACAACACGATTTTAATTAGTAATAATTGAAACATCCCTTTTTCGGAGTGGCCCAAAATTCTACCCTTTTGTATTAACAGGGTGAACCTTGTTGTATTCTGCTGCTGCTGTCCAGGTTTAACTACCATGAATTCGTGTGTCTTTAAATTTCTACAGATTAAGCGGTCGTCCAATCTGGAGCTCTGCTCATTCATCTGAAGCATGACTACTCGATTACAGTCTGTGGGCCTATAAGATGCACATGTCAGAGGCAGGATTGAAAACCTTCTAAAGCTGCGAGCAAGTATTTGAAACATTCCGGCGTTACGATTGCCTGGACTGCTCAAAGTTGGCTCAATACCCAACGAATGTTGTCTTCAGTATTTGCGGAGGCACTGTAGGTCTGTAGTCCAGCAAGTACCAGTAACTTGTACCGCAACACTCCTCCAAGATCAAGGACCATTGATGTTTGCCTGTGTTGACTGTAGTTAGAGCCTAGCTAGGCTGGTGAGTTTCAGAATTCTCGAATTGCTGTAGGCTTATGTAGCAGAACTGGTGTCATTTCAATAACTTTTTAAAACCAATCGATTTCTTTGTTTTCAAATTATGAAAGGGTTTGTCTCACTTTGGTGTTCTTACTCATGTCTTGCACTTGAAATATGATCTTTATTTAAGGGGTAACACCACTCTAGCGCCAGCAAATAAGGCCGAAATTTGATATATTTTTTTTTTAAGATATGGGTAATGGGATTGGGTTTATTTATTCAGGGTTTATTAAACACATATTAAAGTACGTAAACAAATTTTTTTATTGCTGCTTTTATACAAAATGGCTGTGACAGAGCCAGTCTCCAAAAAGGTCTTTTTTTTTTATACCTCCACGGGCGGAATCGTAACTCCGAAAGGATGAAAGCTAGAATAAAAGTAAGAGTTTCTTAAAGTACATGTTATTGGCTGAAGAAGTACATAGCCGTTTTTGGATTTTATGAAAACTTTTTTTATCAACAATTTACTGCAGATCTTTACGTCGAAAACATGAACATTTCTGAGAACTTGTGCCATTTTTGTAAAAACTGATTTAAAAATAAAACCCTATGTACTTCTTCAGCCAATAACATGTACTTTAAGAAACTTTTTTCTTTCATTCTAGCTCTCATCCTTTCGGAGTTACGATTCCGCCCGTGGAGGTATAAAAAAAAAAGACCTTTTTGGAGACTGGCTCTGTCACAGCCATTTTGTATAAAAACTACAATAAAAAAATTTGTTCACGTACTTCAATATATTGTTAAAAAACGCTGAATAAATAAACCCGATCCCGTTACCCATATCTTCAAAAAAAATATATCAAATTTCGGCCTTTTTGCTGGCGCTAGAGTGGTGTTACCCCTTAAATAGGAGCCCCGAAGCTGTGTGAATATGAAAAGATTTTGAAACACTGAAAGCTTTATTTTACTTCTGCTTCAATGTTGACTACAATTTGCAAATGTGGGAAAGCAAATCGCATTAATTCAAAGTAAAACACTGATTCTCATCTCTGTTTTTTGTTTAAACTATGATTCCTTCTAAGCCTGTTTTGCAGACTCTGACGATTGATGATTAGACAACATTTTTAATTATTGTGACTGGGGCGTACCGTTTCAATATTGGTGATTGTCATCAGTCTCAGCGCAATTGATAGCACTTATTTCTTAAATTCGTATCGTATCGTATCGTATTATCAAATCATGTAGCTTTCTTATTTTCACATTGGTCGCTGAATGCTATAGCTTTGGTATGTTCCAGAACTTGACTAGTGCGCACTCGTACAATTTTCCCTGCCTATTGGCACTCGGATTAATTAATAACTGTGAAAAACGCACTCCGTGTGCAAGAGTGCACACCAAGGAAATATGTCAATAGCGTGTCGTAACGACTGCTTAATAGTGGTTCAGATTTATCCACGGATGGTGAGGTTTGGAGTTAGATGACCTTGCTATAACTATGATATCTTGCATTGAATGTGTGATAATTCTTACCTTGAACTTACAGGCGCAGGCATAGTGCCCAGTCTAGGATTCGGGCATTTCTCGAACACTCCACGACGTGGCGGCTCAAAGTGCGCTACTTGCTGCAACGAGGACTAATTTATTACAACATGACACTTATCCTTGTTATGCATTGAATGAACTTTGAGTTGGCTTTAATAAAGTTTTTCTCACTTACCTAGTTTAATTTATTAAAGTCGCAACCCCAGGATACAATTAATCATTTCGTTCAAATTGGTTGTTCTCGATGAACTCGTTAATTCTAATCAATTTTCAGTCAGCTGGAGCTTCGAACACAACCTCTCGTGAACTGATGAAACCGTTGGTGTTAGTTCGTTGATTGTATTGAGTCATTATTTGAAACTAATTAGCCGATTTTTGATAAATCTCCATGGGTTATATTCACTTTACTTATCATTTACTTCGAATAAACGAACATAACCACACATGTCAACCTTACGCGAAATATTGACAGTCAGCCGGCTTCTATCTACAATGGCTGCTGATTTCTATCGACCGCGCGCCAAAATCACCCTAGGGATTTTTCTGCGCAACGAGTGGTTATCCCCCATAAAATAGGAATTATCCGCCGGCTGGGCGGACGGACTGGGTGGTTTCACCTGATTCTCTCGGTATACCATGTTAACCATAACATCCGAAATCTACGGAAACCTACCATACACAACCATGTATACCATTACCAATGTTTTTAGAAACTGTAATCACTTACCTAGACTTAAGCCTTTATAATATAATATAACTTTAGATAACATTTGAATCGCATAATCCCTATACACGTACATCTACGATAGTCTCACGACGCCTATAGGTACTATCACTATTATACGCATCTTATTTCATAACACTACGCTCGAACATAATATTGTAATTCCCTCACACCTCATACCTAATACGCTATCTCATTGAAAATTACTGAACCAGAAGCTAAAATCTACAAATGATTCAACTACATACCTACCAATACTTTAAAATGTAATTCTACATATATTACCAATTACCGAACCGCAATCCTAATCTTAAGAATAATACATAATCGTACCATATTCGACACACGACTATGCTACACTACTACACTACTATATGTACTATCGGACCTAATAAAGGCTAATGCCATACTACTTGGTCCACTCACAATACACATACATCCATTCATACTTCACAAGTGTCTCCATACATCTACACCTATATCTAACTACGTCAGATAGAAACATATTACTTGTACTGTAACGTTGCAGATTACCTGCCGCATAATGACCATCGCCTCTTCTCCCGGCGCAAGCGACCTCGCGTTAAAATTATTCCGTATCGAGGCAAGAAGTACCGCAGCTCAAGTTCCCAAGGTCCCGATTGTAACCTATAACCCAGTATATTAATTTCTTTGTCCTGTTCCTATATCTCTTATGTATCCGTTTCGAGTCTACCGCCGAGGGAGATCATCCCTCCTTAAGAACACTTCTGGCAGGTAACCTGGAAGTCTCAGAGTCAGTAGCGAGGAAGCAGAGAACGTCGTATCCAGAGATATGCCCGGAAGAGCGCTGCAAAACTGTCTCCCCTGTCGCCCTCCTCTCCTAAGTCACTCACCGGCCTCGTCCACCGGTTACATGCAGAAATTCCGCCTTCCAGGATATCGAAATCGAATTACGTAGTTGGGTCAGGCCTCAACGAGGGTGACGCTATTCGCATAATATTGGGATTTTCGTGTTTTGGCTTTATTGTATCGGGTTAATTGTTTAGTACTATAAATTTTGTGTCCCCTATTCATATTATTGTGACGAGTGAATCGATTTTTCGCGAATATTAGCTTCAAAAATAATTATTTCATCGATAGCGTCCTTTTTCCCCTTGTGATTTTTCGTCCCTGATTTATTGGATTTATCGGTCTAAATAGTCCTGGAGAGGCCCAAACTAATCCTATCTCTGTTTATTCAATTTGTAGACGTTGATTTTGAGATAAAAACCTCCCTTTAATTCCTTAATAATTTTCCTTTCGGTTCAATCGAAAAACGAAGCCACGCTTTCCTTGTTCTCAATTCCGCCATAATTTCCAGAAGAATCGATCCCCTCAAAATTAATTAAATTTTCCTTTAATTATCATAGAGCCTAGGAAGTTGATTTTTAGAATCTGACTATATAAATTCCCTTAAATTAGTGGGAAACTTGAGCTGGTTTATTTTCCGTAGTATATTTATTCTTTCATAAAACCTTTATAACTCGCCATTTGTTTAATTAGTTAGTATTACATAGTTGTATGTTGTGTTTTTTCTTCAAATATTCGGGAATGTTCGGGTGAATTCGGATCAAGTCGGTTGTCCGCGTCTTCCACGCTTGGCACTTTCTTTAGAAAGTCCTACGTTATCGATCTAGCCCTCATTAATTTGTTAGAGTCCCGTAAAAATTGATTTCGGATCCTTCCGCATTCCCCGACGTGTATGACGTGACAGAATGAATCAAGTGACATATTTGAGGTTGATCGTAATATAACTAGTAAGACAACGGGAATCGATATTCATTCGTGAAGAAGTGGTAACGAATTAGCGAATTGATTGCAGATGACGATTTCTGTTTATTTGCAACGTTATTTGGGTCTAAACAACCGTCGGGCTGAAATTTACGAATCATTCTGATACAGGTAACCAACAAATGTCAAACGATGATAATTCGTAATAAAATCGTGATAAAGTTACGAATTGATCGCAGATTCCGAGTTATGTTTAATTGCGAAATTATTTACAAGCTAGCAGTTCCTCGATGATGGACTGACTCGTCGCACCACTTCGACAAGTACGGTCAGGAACACAGCGATATAAATTCGATTCAACGAGCAATCTACGAGGCATCTCTGACGTAGCAGCAAACCCCAAATTTTTTCACCTCCTAATAATTTGAATGCACAGTTTTGTGGAAATACTGCGCATAGTTCCAGAAGACGGTCAGAAGCTTATCTCGAAAGTTGCTCAAGAAGTCGGCATGTCGTCGGCACAACGCATTTAGTTTATCGTTCTTGTACTGCGTTTAATGAATAAAAAATGTTAGTATATGATAGAAACTCATTGTAATGTAATCATTTTTACAAATATGCGACGCTTTATTCCACTCAGCTATCAAAGGCACAATTCCGTTGATTTACAGAACAATACTTTCAATTCATTCATTCCTCGCTGAGACTTCCACAAGATTATCGGTAAGCCAACAGGTGATCTACGTAGGTCCGTTTCGAAGCTAGGCTGACAGCATCGGCTGTAGGATTTCCGCAAGACTGTACTTTCAAACTTCTTAGGCGGTGAAGAAATTTAGAGTTTTGTCTGCTACGTCAGAGATGTCTCGTAGATTGCTCGTTGAATCGAATCTGCATCACTGTGTTCCTGACCGTAGTTGTCGAAGCGATACGATGAGTCAGTCCGTCATCGAAGAACTGCTAGCTTGTAAATAATTTCGCAAATAAACATAACTCAGAATCTGCGATCAATTCGTAACTTTATCACGATTTTATTACGAATTATCATCGTTTGACATTTGTTGGTTACCTGTATTAGAATGATTCGTAAATTTCACCCCGACAGTTGTTTGGACCTAAATAATGTTGCAAATAAACAGAAATCGACATCTGCAATCAATTCACTAATTCGTTACCACTTCTTCACGAATTAATATCGATTCCCGTTGTCCTACTAGTTATATTACGATCAACCTCAAATATGTCACTCTGTATGTTGATTCTGACCCAACGACGTGACAGCTGTCACTACGTCATTTGTAGGTGCAGACGTTCAACTGTCCCTACGACAGCGTTGCCGTTTCGGTAAATATGCGGGTTGCCTACCCACACGGCTTACAACTTTCCACAGAATCGCTCTGTATATTGAACGGGGGAACCTAACCCAATTAATAGACATAACAAATTTGTCAAAATCGTAAAAAGTAAACTTCGCAGTAAAATTTTGGGCTCAAAATTTTTTATATTATACCTCTAGCATATCTTAAGAAATTCTGAAATTTTCAGGAGGGTGTTTTTTGTTTTTTTAAATATGAATGTTTGAATTTTGGCAAAATAATCTTTTTCAATTTCTTCAACTTTTTTGTTGAATATAATTATTCTACCACATGATTATTGACTCATTTCTCTTCCTTCGCAAGAAGGGGGAGGAAGCGGTTTGAGCTCCGACCGAGCGCGTCTCCAGGTGGCGGATAGGAGAGGGCCAAGGGGGAACGTGGACACAACCTGCTGCCTCAGGGACTGGGTGCCGCAGGCAACCAGGAAGCGAGGCGGCGGGCCGCGGGACCTCTGGCCTGTCGGTGCTATAGGAAACCCGGCCGGCGTAAAAACTGGCCCAGGGTGACTAAAACCCGACCGTGGACCCATGGCTTCCCAAGTCAAGGTGGAAGCCATTCGTGCCGATGACTGAATGGCACTGGGGTACAGTGTCGCGAACGATGCCCTTGGGGAACCGGGCTCCACCCCATTGTATTCAAGCCCTACCCCCACACGGCAGGCTCTGTGGGGGCGGACCTTTTACTTCCTGCATACTCGTGGGACCATTTATGGATTCAGCAAACAAACAAAAAATAATTGAAAATAAAAACACAACAACCGATGAGGCCGCTTTCATGGAAGTGGACTCACCGGTCAGGAAGGGCTCCGGGATCGATGGGCTGATGGAGGAAATGGAGACACTGATCTCCATGATCGACAGCAGCCTAGCGGTCACAGAGACCAGGCCGAAAAGCGGGGACGAGGCAACGGAGGGCTCAGCGCAAGCTGGGAACACCGGAACCTCGGACCTGACAACGAAGAGGGGCAACCGCTCTGGGGCGGCAAAAAGGAGGGCGAGGAAGGCCAGGTTGGCCTCCTCCTCGAACTCCCTGGAGTCGAACCGGGAAGGGGCCTCGACTTCGACAAACTTCGTCACACCGCGAGGCTGACTCAGTGGGCAGCCTGGTGCTGAAGGAAGTAGCAGCTGCTTACAGGAGGGGCCGTTGAGCTCGGGCACGAAAAGGCCCAGAGCCTCGGACAGTACCCCACCTGAGGTATATTCGGCTCCCAAAAGGGGACGAGGCTCCATCAACAAGCCAGCGAGCTATAAAGAGGCGGTTGAAGGGAGCAAGAGGGTGATCATCACACCCTCTAGATATCCTGAGACCACTTTCAGCGCCGGGGAGGGGGACCTGGTGGTGCGGGTGCTGTGCGCAGCGCTGGACTCCATCCCGGAAGGGAAGGGGGTCCCGCACTTCGAGCAACACCGGTACGACCAGGGACTTATCTGGGTGACCTGCTCTGATGAGGAGGCGCTCAACTGGCTCAAGGCCACAGTCCCCGGTCTGAAACCATGGGCAGATGCCGCCCTTCGTCTGCTGGAGGGAAGCCAACTGCCCAAACTAACGAAGATGACCGCGGTCTTCCCCGGCATTCCGTAGAGGACAGAGGTCATCCTCAAAAGGCTGAGGCGACAGAACACCGGGCTCAGGACCGACCACTGGAGGGTCTGGGACCGGAGGGAAGGACAGAACACGGTCCTTCTTGTCCTAGGGGTCGACATGGAGTCCAGGAACGCGCTGAGGGCCGGCGGACACCTGGCTCACTACGGTTCTCTTTTAGAGAGACTCTTCGGCGGACGGGTGAGACGGGGGAAGCTGCTGGTCCCTCATCACAGAAGGACGGTGTCGAGTCGACGGACACCACAGCAGAGGCGGCAGGCACGGAGGCTCCGGCTCCGAAGACGGAGACAGGGCCTCCAGTAGAGAAAACGGCTGCGGGGACCGCTAGTGTGGCAGGGACCTCGGCAGGGCAGGGCTCAGCTGGCACAAGGGACCAGAGATTCTTTTCTGGGACCAGGGCCAAGCAGAGACCACCCAATAGAGGAGGCATTAAGGGCAGAGGAAGAGGTAGACCCCCGAGATCCTACGAGGTAGGAAGAGCCGGGGAGGCTGATGTGCGGGCTGGGGTCCAAAGGACCCTGGTCGGCACAGGCGGAGAGTCCGGCCTGGTCAGGAGGGGACCCCCAGAGGGGGGAGCTCTTCCAGAGGCCAGCCAGAAGGAGGGGGGGGACGTTGATCGGGACTCCCCTACACACGTAGCAGAGGGCGAGCGACTGTAGAGGTCCATGGAGGGGGACGCCATCGCCATCTCCCAAATCAATCTGCGCCACTGCAAGGCGGCTTCAGCTATACACAGCCGAGACCTGGCGGTGGAAAACACAGACATATCGCTCATACAAGAACCCTGGGTAACCGGGGGACTTATTAGGGGTATAGACAGAAGCAACGGGACCCTGATAAGTGCAGAAGGCGCGGTCAGCCCGAGGGCCTGTGTTTTCATAAATGAGAGACACAGCTCTCTAAAGCTAAGCAAATTCTGCAGCAGGGACCTTGCTGCAGCTACTATCAAGGTTAGGCTGGCTAGAGGCGGTACAACCGATCTGGTGGTCTGCTCAGCTTACCTACCATACGACTCAGGGACTCCTTCGCCTACAGAGGGACTCAGGGCACTGATAGACCACTGCACAGGCAGAGGGCTCAATATACTGATTGGGTGCGACGCAAACGCCCACCATGAAGTATGGGGCAACTCTGACACAAACGACAGAGGCTCAGCACTGCTAGAGTACCTCTCATCCACGGGACTTGAGATCCTCAACAGGGGATCACAACCGACATTCGTCATCCCAACTAGGCAAGAGGTGATAGATATCACACTCTGCTCACCTAGACTTGCCGACAACATCAAAGGCTGGCGCGTACGGAAGGAGGACACACTCTCCGACCATCGTCGCATCTCTTTCGACCTGGTGGCAACCACCACCTGGGTGCAGACGGAGATTCACAGGAACCCCAGGGCTACTAACTGGACCTCCTATAGGGAGGAGCTAGAGAAGAGGCTCAGGGGGGCCTGCAAAAGGCTCAATACGATAGGGCTTATTGAAAAAGAGGTGGATCAACTGCAAACAGCTATCACAGAAGCCTATGAGGCAGCTTGTCCTGCCAGAAATAGGAGGAAAAGCAAGAAGGTGCCCTGGTGGAACAATGAGCTGGGCAAACTCAGAACCAGCTCACGTAGACTGCTGAACAGGGCCCTCAAGACACAACAAGAGAGCGACTGGGCCTCCTACAGAGAGGCTCAGAAGGAGTACTGTAAAGGATATCTTACGAATTAATGGGTAGGACGCGAAATAAGGGTTCGAGAGATATGTACTGAACGATTAACCTTATTTATTCTCAATCCTTAATTGATACAGGTGTGTCCGTGTGTGAGTGTGTGAGTGCAGGAGTGTCCAATGAATTATAGATGATCGTGAGAATGGTTAATTATAATGGGTATGGATAAAAGTGCACCGACCTTTATTGAAGTCTCGTGGGTTGCAGCAATTTACACACGTCTTATTTTCCGCTTGGCTAACTAACTCGATTTTCGAATCGAATAATTCGAGTTTTCGAATAGTTCGAATCACGAATAGTTCGAGTCTTCGAATAATTCGAATCATTCGAATTATTCCAACTATTCGAAAATTCGAAAAACTATTCGAATATTCGGATCTTTCGAGAATTCGACACTTTTGTGAGTGATAATAATTAGAATCAGTCTAGGCGAAGTGCAAGTCGCTTCTCATATAGCGACATTTTCACGCTTGCGCGCGAGAAAACCAGGCGGTAGTGCTTTTAAACACTAAACATTTTTCGAGCATGTATTCGATTGAAGTGAAACTTACCAGAAAATTTATTTGGACATTAATGAACAACTTTCTCACTGGAAGTTTTCGGTTATTCTAAATTCGTTCGACTTCCGAAGCGCTTGAAGATATCCATAACTTATTTTGGCAATGTCTCGGAAAGAAATGAATAACTTTCTTGTTAACCACAATATTAACCTTTTTATTCTTCAATCAATCCTAAAACAATATAATATATGATTCCTGCAAATTTCGTTCGAAAATTACAAAATTTGGGTAAGGTAGAGCGAATTGAAGTGAAAAATGACGGGAATTTTCAACCTCGGGGAAAAACCGAAAATGACGAAAGCTACACCTTTTTTTCGAAAGGGATCGATATTATTCGAGACAAATCGGTAAATCGATCACGTAAGGTCCCAATTATTCTGGAAATCCATATTTCGCAGAAGCGTCGAATTATTCGAAAATCGAATCGAATAGTTCGGATAGTTCGAATAATTCGAATCATTCGAATATTCGAATCAATCGAATAGTACGGATAATTTGAATATTCGAATCAATCGAATATTCGATTCGTTTTCGAATCGAATTTTACTATTCGATTCGAGACGAATATATTCGAAAACTCGAATATTCGCACAGCCCTACTTTATACCGAAACCGGGCAAAGGCTGCCATGACAGGGCTAAATCGTGGAGACCTATCAGCCTAATGTCCTTCATGCTGAAAACCATGGAGAGACTGGTTGACAGGCATATCAGGGACCGAGTACTGACCAAAAAGCCGGTCACTTGGGCTCAGCACGCATACTAAGCGGGCAAATCCACGGAAACGGCGCTCCACCATCTCGTGAGAGAAATAGAGGGACCGTTACTCCGGCAGAAGGCAGCGCTATGTGTATTTATGGACGTGGAAGGAGCATTTGACAATACATCCTTCAACGCAATATGCAACGCTGCTACTAACTTCGGAACAAACACCACACCAGTGGATTGGATCGGGCACATGCTACGATCCAGGGTTGTTACAGCTAATCTCGGCGAGACTACGGTCAGGGCTCAGGTAGACAGGGGCTGCCCGCAGGGGGGAGGGGGGGGGGGGTTCTCTCACCCCTGCTGTGGATTCTCGTCGTAGATGGGCTCCTGACCCGACTCGTAGAGATGGGGGTGACAACCGTGGGCTACGCAGATGACGTGGCACTGGTCGTCACGGGCGACCACCCCCTATACATGACGAGCAGAATGCAAAAGGCACTGGATCTCGTACAAGAATGGTGCACATCCCAGGCACTGAGGATCAACCCCAGTAAGACTGAGATGGTCATATTCACCAAAAAGCGAAGCTTTGAGGTAGGACCTATCAAGGTCTTTGAATTAGAGCTAGTACGATCCCACACAGTGCGCTATCTAGGCGTTTCCCTAGACAGCAAGCTGTCATGGAAGGAACATGTACACATAGGGTCAATCAAAGTGTCGCACCTAAGATATGCAACTGAACATACACCTTCATTTAAGTTGGCAATACAAATTTGACTTGAGAGCCCCCGCGACGGAGAGCTGCGGAAAATGAAGCTCGTATCGCTTCATCTGTCAAAACGTCAATTGACAAATAATTTCTTGATCTTAACCACAAATTGACATAACCTGATATGGCACAGATGATCAGTAAAATTCGGTTTCTCTGAAAAAAACGTGATATTTGCGAGTTGTACAAGGATTAAAAGGTTGATTCGGGTATATCCAAGAAGCTGCAAGAGCATTCAAATTATTTTTAAAGATGATAATTTCGTTACGATATTTGCCGCATTTTTCCACTCTCTTTGTGTAGGTTGATTACGTTTCTTGAAATTGAGAGGAAGAAGCAGACATTATCCCGTGGCAGTGAGATGCGATACCTGTAACGTTGTGTTTAAAATCATCACAATAGAACGAACGCATACAAGATCTGATTAACACATTTATTCATCCATTACGCCGATGACAATCCTCGAGATAAGTATGCTTCACAGCTAAGCAGTTCTTTGGATCATCTTCTATGAGTCGTCTTTCAATAGATCGGTAAACTTTCATGTATGTTTTTCATTCTATAGAAAATCAGCATCGTCAAATTTGGTATCCTGTCCCAGTGAAGATTTCTACTCCTACGTATTATAACGTCTTCAATGCGTCGTTTTTCGATGTATGGTTTGCTGAGGTTATTATCTACTTCCAGATCAAGAGTAGCTGTGATCTTTAATGTTTCGTCTGGCAATGGAGTAATTTTAAATACGGAAAAATCGTTGCTAAAAAAATTTCACCCAAAGCCCCACTTAATAAAATCTAGCTTGGTCACGTCAGTTCTACAAGCTTTATGAGACTTTGCTGATGCTGACATCTTAAGATGAAATTGTCTTACGATTATGAAATCCGTGCATTTCAATTCGATTGATTCGCTGTGCTAACTAAGTTAACAAAACTAAGCTCATAAAAATAAGTGTAAATGAATAAGAAATAAATCAAGTGACCACTATTTGAGTTTCTGTGTGTTACTTATATTCAATTACCATTTTAAATAATTTTTCAAAGTTGTATAAGCTATTCGTTTTATTTTTAGTCAACGTAAAATCTTTTAAAATCGCAACCATGGGCTCCATAGGTCTTCGTTGTAGAGTCTCAGAATCATGGATGGTTCAAGATTTCATCAAATGCTATGATAATCGAATCTAATCATTTTTTTACAGCAGAAGACTTCAAGATTTATTGAACGCAACCGAAGAAATGAAAATGAAATAATTAACACAAATAAATTAAGCGACCTATATTTAAGTTACTGTGTTACTTCTATTAAATTATCATTTCCAATAATTCCTCAGCGTACCAATAAAACGAATGCAATAAGGTATCTTATTAACACAATTTTATTGAACATAATGAAAACGAAACGTTGAATATAAACTATAAATAACACTAAAATTGAGGCCCATCAGAATTAATGGAAGATTATGTTATTGAATGTTTATGTCTTTCAAGATCATATTGACGAATTCTATGATGTCATACTTTTGGTTAATTAGATTTTTTCACGTAGTGACTCTATCGTTCGTATACTTTACATTCATAACATGTGAATTTATCAGACAAGACGAGCCAAATAAAGACAATCCGAAAATTCGCTCGACCCGGGTTTTTACTTGGAATGATTCAGAATGTTCTTTTCAGTTTTTGCTTCAGTTGGAGACACTTGCATTTAATGTGTACTAATTCGGGGCGTCTTGTATACGTTCGTTTCATTGTGATGATTTTAAACACAACGTTACAGGTATCGCATCTCACTGCCACGGGATAATGTCTGCTTCTTCCTCTCAATTTCAAGAAACGTAATCAACCTACACAAAGAGAGTGGAAAAATGCGGCAAATATCGTAACGAAATTATCATCTTTAAAAATAATTTGAATGCTCTTGCAGCTTCTTGGATATACCCGAATCAACCTTTTAATCCTTGTACAACTCGCAAATATCACGTTTTTTTCAGAGAAACCGAATTTTACTGATCATCTGTGCCATATCAGGTTATGTCAATTTGTGGTTAAGATCAAGAAATTATTTGTCAATTGACGTTTTGACAGATGAAGCGATACGAGCTTCGTTTTTCCGCAGCTCTCCGTCGCGAGGGCTCTCAAGTCAAATTTGTATTGCCAACTTAAATGAAGGTGTATGTTCAGTTGCATATCTTAGGTGCGACACTTTGATTGACCCTATGTGTACCCAAGCAGGCCCGTAAAGCAACGGCAACGTATTGGGCTTGCAGGAGGATAATAGGCAGGACCTGGGGACTGAAACCAAGGATGGTTAAGTGGATTTACACTACCATCCTTCTGCCCCAGCTAACATACGCCTCCGTAGTGTGGTGGCCCGCAATGGACAAAACCACACTAAGGCGGACACTAGATCGAGTGTACAGGCAGACATGCCTGGGAACAACTGGCGCTTTAGGCACCTCACCAACACTCGCCACAGGGGCTCTCCTGAATCTCCCGCCTCCACATCTGACGGTAGAGGCGGAAGCCTGGAAGACGGCCCTACGCCTAATGCACCAAGGACACTGGAGAGGTTCTAGGTAGGGGCATGCAGCGGTGCTACTAAGAGTGGGGGCACCACAGGTGAACCCATCTCAGGGCGGGGACCGCTGCTCAAACCTGTACCAATTCGACACAGTGTTCAAGGTGGAGATACCTAGCAGACTAGCCTGGACAGAAGACAGGGAAAATCTGCTTTCACCGCGGGGACTCGTCTGGTACACGGACGGATCAAAGACCGACAAAGGGGCCGGGGCTGGCATCTGGAGCGAGGGACCCAGGACTAGCATTTCGCTAGCACTTGGGCCCACTGCTTCAATCCTCCAGGCGGAGGTGTTTGCAATACCGACCTGCGCCAGGTCGATCCTGGCAAAGGAATTCAGGGGCAAACACATCTACATCTGTGGTGACAGCCTGACAGTGCTCAGATCCCTCAACGCATGCGTTATTAGATACGGGCTTGTCAGGGACGGCATAGAGGCACTCGCTCAGTTAGCACGGAGCAACAACGTGAAAATTTTATGGGTGCCGGGTCACAGCGGCATTCAAGGAAATGAAAAGGCGCACTGTCTAGCGAGGGCAGGGGCCACAAAAGAAGGAGTTGACGACGGGTGCCTTATCGGCTTGACCTCGTCACACACCAAAGACCTGGCAAAAGGGTGGATTGAGCACCGCTTTGCTGAAATTTGGACAAGTGCCCCAGGCATGACTCACACGAGGGTCCCTATTCCAAGGGCCAACCCATGAACTGGGGACGTCTCTCATCAACCTGGACAGAACCAAGCTCAGGCTCCTGGTAGGACTCATCACGGGCCACTGGTTCACAGGCAAACACATGGTAAGGATGGGGCTCAAGGACGGGCCACTATGTACCAGATGCGGGGAAGAAGAAGAAACCCCTCTCCACCTACTGATGCGATGTAAGGGCCTAGAGGGACCTCGGACAGAGGCCCTCGGTGGGACCTTCAGGACAGGTATGGGAATAGAGGAGATGGGGGTGGGAGGGCTACTACGGTTCGCCAAGAGGGCCCGCCTAACCTCGTCTCCTACAGATTAGCTGCCCTAACGGGCTCGGGCACAACGGTCCAGAAGGACTGAGCGCCCAGACTAGTGCTCGTTTTGAGCACAAACGCAAACAAACAAACAAACATGATTATTGAAGTTTGAGCTCTAAAATATTTTTCCTATGCTATTGGGATGTAAAAACACAAATATCTCAAAAATTTTATATTATTGATTTAGCTTTAAATTAAAACTTAAATCATGTAAGAAGTGTCACACTCTGCCATCCATGTACCTATAAATAAAATCACTATTATCGATAGAGCCCATGACAGAACTCACTAGAGGGCTCTATTTCTTGTGATTATTATTATTATAAAAATATCTTTATAATAATAAAGATATCTAAACAAAAGATGAAGATTTATATTATAAAGATATCTTTATAATAATAATAATCACAAGAAATAGAGCCCTCTAGTGAGTTCTGTTATGGGCCCTATCGATAATAGTGATTTTATTCATAGGTACATTAGGGTGACTCAAAAAAAAAAAAAAATTTTTTTTTTTTTTCTTCCAAACAGGCTCAAAAGTTTCGTTTTGATGACAAAATACGCCTGTCAAAATTTGAGCTCTTAATATTAATATTAAGAGTGTCCTCATCGCACTTTTCTATTTTCCATAAGAATAACATAGGAAAAATCATTTTTGCTTATTCTGATTTTTGTACGCTACAAAAGGACTGCTCAAACAGTAAATCGCTATACATATTCTTGTAGGGAATTGAACGCTCTACGAAAAAGGTCTCTTGGTCTTTTTCGATAAATCCAACCGTTTTGAAGTTTCTTTAGCGATTTTGGAAAGACTAACTTTGCAACGGTTAGATTTATCGAAAAAGACCAAGAGACCTTTTTTGTAGAGCGTTCAATTCCCTACAAGAATATGTATAGCGATTTACTGTTTGAGCAGTCCTTTGTAGCATACAAAGATCAGAATAAGCAAAAATGATTTTTCCTATGTTATTCTTATGGAAAATAGAAAAGTGCGATGAGGACACTCTTAATATTAATATTAAGGCTCAAATTTTGACAGGCGTATTTTGACACCAAAACGAAACTTTTGAGCCTGTTTGGAAGAAAAAAAAAAAAAAGTTATTTTTTTTTAATCACCCTAAGGTACATAGATAGGTGCAGAGTGTGACACTTCTTACATGATTCAAGTTTCAATTTAAAGCTAAATCAATAATATAAATTTTTTTAGATATTTGTGTTTTTACATCCCATAACATAGGAAAAATGTTTTAGAGCTCAAACTTCAATAATCATGTGATAGAATAATTATATTCAACAAAAAAATTGAAAAAAATTATTTTGCCAAAATTCAAAAATTTATATTAAAAAAAAAAAAAAAACACCCTCCTGAAAATTTCAGAATTTCTTAAGATATGTTAGAGGTATAATATAAAAAAGTTTGAGCCTAAAATTTTACTGCGAAGTTTACTTTTTACGATTTTGAAAAATTCAAAATTTTCTAAGTTTGGTATTTTTCAACAAAATTTTCTCATACCTCTAAGTGTCCTCTTTGAACGCACCGACGGTTTTTTAAAAATATACAGTAGGTTACGAAATCTCTGTAGATAATAAAAAAATCCTGTCCGGCGAAATAAACAAATGAAAAAGAAGATCAAAACGCACTATAGCAAAAAAGATTATAATAACAATAGTATAGCGCATGAAGTTGGCGGTGCGATGAGGTGCGAAAAACAAAAAAAAAACAGCATCTAGCAGACAAATGTCGCATGTATGACAAGATGTGTGCCGAGCTGTCAAACGTGAGTATTTTCAAATAATACTTCGGAAAATTAATAATCAGAGTGAGGCGCGAAGCGCCGAGTGCCCGAGGCGCGTAGCGCCGAGAGGGGTTGGTGCGCGAAGCGCGCAGGGGCGTAGCCCCTAGTATTAAATAAATAAACCTAAAAAACGAGAAAAACAGTGAAATGTTCAATTTGGCATAACTCTTAAGGGGTTATATACAGTTAGAAGGCCGAGAAAAAGCGAATTTTCCAGATTTTTTTCTGAGAAAACTTTTAAATTTATTGATCTATAAATTTGTACACATATTATGGTATCTTTTAACTGTCTTTCAAGACTTAGTATTAGTAAAAATATTTATTTGGAAAGGAGCTACAGCTGATCTCCGGGAGCTCCTCTCAAAAAAGACGTTTTGCGGTGACCACTATATCTTTGAACTGGATCCTCCGAAATTAAAAAACCAAACAGATTTCGTTAAAGTAATGTTAAATCTAGTAATTAATCGAAGGAATAAGTAAAATAAATTTTTTTGACCAAATGGCGGTTTCTCAAAGAAAAAAATCGATTTTCGATCAAAATTTCGGCCTTAAATTGTTTATAAAAAAAAAAATATTCATCGGTGAGAAAAAATCTTCGATCAATTACTGAAAAATATATTTAAGAAGCTCGTGTTAAAATTTGAGACTAATGGGTTTAGCCGTTTTCGAGTAATGTTGGTCATCGACTTTGTAAACACCATTTTGAGAAAAACGCGTTTAAAGTTAAGAGATTTTCTCATTTCTCTAGAAGACTTCATTTTCACGAAAAAATTACAGAAAAAAATATGAACAATGATAACAATTCGTTTATTCCTTGCATCCCCATGGTGACGCTAGTGGAGTTTAGTTCATATTACATGACGCTGATTTTTTTGGGTACACCATTAATGTGCAGGCCTGTACTTTCAAGCACTCTGAAACGCCTTTTCAAATTTGCGTGTAACTTCGAAAATATTCACCGGAATGATATGAAATTTTCTGTGTGTATTCTTAAATATATGTACATTGAGAAAATAAAATTAAAAAAAAATCGATGTTTTGAAAATTCTAACTGTATATAACCCCTAAAAAAAGTTTTATAAAATTTTTTCCTTTGGCAGAACTTCGTTTTATGATGAGACAAAACTCTCCACCAAAATTTATCCGAATCAGAGGGGGTCGATTCCAACTATTTGTCGATTTGATATGGAATGACCCAACTGGAAACGTATAATATAGGGGGTATTCCACGTGAAACGGACCGGTTTTTGGCCGATGGTCATCGAATTTGATGCCAATGCAGATTTAGATTCCTTGTTACAATATAAAACGGCCCCAACAGTAACAGAGGATGAAAATAATTGGTACAATATACAGGGACTTTCTGTGGAGGCGGCACAGTTAGTTCCATTAGCCACCGCCACTACACACAGGCACGCTTCGTCCATGTGACAACCGAAGACTTCACGCTTATGGTCGCTATACTCTTTGCTCTGTTCAAGCTGCATCATTCTTTTTTTCGGCTGGTATCCCTGGCACACGGACGAAGCGTGCGTGTGTTTGGTGGAACTAGCTGTGCCGTCTCCACAGAAAGTCCCTGTATATCACCGTCATAATTTTACCGAAAATTCAATTCCACACATTTTAAATTCCACGTATCTCAGCTATGCGTGAACATATTCATAACTTTATATAGTGCATTCTGAGCACATGAATGAGCTCTTTCGAAATATGTGGCACTCAAATTATTTTAGAAATTCTCAAGTCATCAAAACTTTGAAAATATGTCATTTCATTTTTTTTCTACTTGAAGGGTTACGCGAATCGTCTCGAAATTTTTACCACAAATACATCAAAGTGGCACAAAGACATCATAAAATTTTCAGCTTGCCGGTTTTTTTCATTAAAAAAAAAAAAAAATAAGAAAAAAAATAATTGAAAAAAAAAAAGTTATTTTAACATGAAATTCATCCACCCAATGAACTTATAGACGAAATCGAGAACGAAATGAAGGGCAGACAGAACGAGGCAAATAAGAAATAAGAAAAGGGAATCGTTCGCGAATCAAAATATCCCCAAAAAGCACTTCTGGTGTAAAAGCCTTTCGCCAAGTACATTAATCTGACGATCACCTACAAAAATGTCATCAAATCAGATACTACTACCCAAGTACAATTCATTTTGATATACTATAACAAATGAAGACACGAAAAAATAGAAATTCAAATTCAAATTAAAAAAATTTTAATTTAAATCAAAATTGAAATTAAAAAAAAAAAAAATTGGAGGTAGTGGTACTTGGCGGGACTTTTTAAAACATGCACAAGAAAACACAAGTTGAGCTTCGTCAATGCTCTTATGGCAATATAAACATGGGCCTGCCAAGAACCACGTACTCCAATTTTTTTTTTTTTTTTTCATTTCAATTTTGATTTAAATTAAAATTTTTTTAATTTGAATTTGAATTTCTATTTTTTCGTGTCTTCATTTGTTATAGTATATCAAAATGAATTGTACTTGGGTAGTAGTATCTGATTTGATGACATTTTTGTAGGTGATCGTCAGATTAATGTACTTGGCGAAAGGCTTTTACACCAGAAGTGCTTTTTGGGGATATTTTGATTCGCGAACGATTCCCTTTTCTTATTTCTTATTTGCCTCGTTCTGTCTGCCCTTCATTTCGTTCTCGATTTCGTCTATAAGTTCATTGGGTGGATGAATTTCATGTTAAAATAACTTTTTTTTTTCAATTATTTTTTTTATTTTTATTTTTTTTTTTAATGAAAAAAACCGGCAAGCTGAAAATTTTATGATGTCTTTGTGCCACTTTGATGTATTTTCGGTAAAAATTTCAAGACAATTCGCGTGACCCTTCAAGTAGAAAAAAAATGAAATGACATATTTTCAAAGTTTTGATGACTTGATAATTTCTAAAATAATTTGAGTACCACATATTTCGAAAGAGCTCATTCATGCGCTCAGAATGCACTATATAAAGTTATGAATATGGTCACGCATAGCTGAGATACGTGGAATTTAAAATGTGTGAAATTGAATTTTCGGTAAAATTATGACGGCGATATATATTGTACCAATTATTTTCATCCTCTGTTACTGTTGGGGCCGTTTTATATTGTAACAAAGAATCTAAATCTGCATTGGCATCAAATTCGATGACCATCGGCCAAAAACCGGTCCGCATCACGTGGAATACCCCATAGATATCCATTATACGTGCATATACGACGAATAAGGACCAATACAAATAACGGAATAATTTCAAAAATATTCGTGTATTATACGTGCAGAATTCAATAATACTAAACGTTTTACACATACGTTTCTCAAAAACGTCGAATATCTGTTTGAATGAAGACCTCTTCTAGTCTTCCCAACTACCCAGCAAACACAACGTGCATTTGTTATATAACTTCAAGACTATTTAGTAATATAACCTATGTTATATCGAAGTTACGTAACATTTTTAGGCCATGGTAATAGGACAGATGATACATGGTATTAATATAAGTGTTATGTTTCTATACATAAGGGTATAATATACAGGGTGCAGATTCAAAATTCGTGACGGATTTCTCGCGGAGTGAATCCCCGTCAAAAGTTGGGGTCGAAAGTTCTTCGGCCATTAAAAAAAAAAAATTTCAATTTTCTAACACCTTTTATTTTAATTTAATTCGACACCTTAATCATGAGCTCCGAGGAATCGGAAAATATTGGACTAATATCCATAGGGTAGTTTGGCGTTGTGACTATTCTTAAAAAAAGGAGATTGAATTATTTATTTTCGATAATTAATCGTGCTTTCTAGCTGAATTATTTTCTAGTTTTATTGTTTTATAATTCCTTTAAAAGATATTCGTCACTTATAATTTATGTTGGAGCCTGTCTCTAAATTCAGGGGGTCGGGAGAACTCCCCGGGTTTATTTCAATGTTGTTAATCTTTCTAAAAATTTATAGGAGGAAGGTGATTTCTAAAAATAACAGTTTTCAACGCTTATGATAGTTTATTGTAAATGAAATGCGCAAATGTCGCGATAATTCGTTTCATATGGTTATTTTCTAATAGCTAAATAATATTCCTATTGCTAAGTTATCTTTATAATATTTTAAAGCTCTGAACGAGAGGTATATTTATGTTAAAAACTCTAAGAGAGGTATTATTTAGGCGAGATATTATGACTTAAATTGAGAGGTTATATTGAAACTCAAATGAGATGTATTCTTTTTGTTTTTGATACTAATTTTAGCCAGAAGGGTGTAGATAGAAATTTGGCAAAGAGAAAAATTTGAAGCTTGTGTTATGTGGCAACGCAGACAGCCGAGAAGACCGAGGTTTCTCTCAGGAGCTTTGCTACCACAACAAAAGCTAAAAAGTCGCTATTTATTACTTGAGACAGGTAGAGAGGCCGAGGCGTTATCCACGATACTAAGTATCAATCGCGATCAGTTACTGAACGATTTACCTCAATTACATTCAATATACACGTTTCTCAAAAACGTAAAATATTATTTTAACTGAGGAACATTTTTCCTCTGAATAAACGTAGAGTATATGACCTTTGTATACGTTTTTTGTACGAACTGGTGTTTATTGGGTAAGAAGCGATAGACTTCTAAATTTTATCTCTTTTTGATAATTTTCAAGTTATCAAATTTCGATGTTAATTGAATCTCTAAGCTTGATGATTAGACCGGTCGCTTTGACACGAGTCTCCCTTAGTTAATTCTGTGAGACGTCTACTTGCGCTTTGCAAAGCATCGCTGGTGTTGCTTGACCGCACCAGCTTTTATACAATTTTCGTGGTCTGGTGACGTCACGGGCTATCTCCTCGAGCCTAGGCGCGGTGGTGGGGATTGACCGTTGGTCACCTGACCGTTTCGTCCGTTCTTGTTCCTCTTACAGCACAGCCGAATCGTTACAATACCGGTACTATGAATAGAGCAACGAACTATTTGTGAAGTGAAGGAATATTTACTATACGTATGCGTGAAATTAAAATTCTCACTTTTCATGTACAAAATTATATTGCTCACGATACGGGAATGTTATATGTCTTGATCATTCATCACATTCACCCGTATAGTTTTGTAATATTCGCTTGAGAAGAGACATTGATTCTTGCGAGAGCATCGTACACGAATCAATGTGTTCCACGGTATTGCATATTCTGTAATAAATCTAGCACTTTCTTCGCACCGTATACTAATCGTTACCATACTAGCGATAATAATTCGTCCAATACGAGAGAAGATGAGGCGATGTAATACTTATTATAACATGTTTCATAATAATCATATAGCACTGTGTGCCAATGGTATTGTGATTATTACCATACCTAAGATACGCATTCTTATCCAACTTAGCAAATTAACTGGTGCCCTAACAAGATTGTATCTTTACCTATGCGTAAAGTAATTCATAAAAGTTGTATAGCAATATACGGGACTTGTATGGCAGAGATTCCTATACCGCATAGGAGTTACCGATTTCTAACGAAGCCGCTGCACCGCCGCGGCGCGGTGCCTTGTCAGAGGGCCAGTTCTACTATAGCATCGCCACGAGTAGTATATGATTATTTGAAATCATTGTAACGTCCGAATTTATGAGAACGTCAATTTGTCGGGTTCGATCCCGTTTTACACCTAAAAGTAACTGAAGTGGGTGAGTTGGATGTGCATAAAATAAATGATTGAGAATGATGTTTCGTTGAACAAAGATTGAGTTGTCTTTTGCTTATTGAATATATTGAAAATTATTGGAGAAAATTGGAGATTTTTGGAGGTTAAGTTGTCTTTTGGAGGTGGAGTTGTCTTATAGAGGTTGAGTTGTCTTATAGAGGTAAGGGATGGATGAGTGCCGACTAGTCGGGAATGGAGAATGAGTTGACCGAATGGAGGTTGACTTAAAAGTGAGTTAATTGGAAAGAAATTATGGTAGCTTGGTTAGGGGAGGTAGTAAGGTGGGAGGCCACGTGTGCCTGGGTTGCATCGTACCACCGGATTATGGAGTCTATAGGTAGGAGACCGAACTCTGTACCACAAAAGCATGTCAAGTTCCGTCGCTTTCCAACATATAGCTATCAGAACTATCATACGACGCGCCTCTACCGGCTGCCAGAAGCAATAGGCTCACAGTATAGAATTCATCTCAAAATCACGTGATCAAGGTCAGAATATAAATATTCAGCATATTCAGTCAGCGTCAAAGTTGATAAAACATTCAGCAGCTGACGACTCGCTCATATTTATCATCTGGAAAAAATCTACCAGGTAAGTTCTTTGTTAAATTCTCATATGGCTGGTTGTTATTTTGAAATAACAGATAAATGGCGCGGTTTCCATGACAACCTGAGCGTTTGCTCAGTGCCACTAGAGGCGCGTCGTATGATAGTTCTAAATATGCTATAGTTATACGGCGCGAAAAACGGGCACGTTTTTCAAGGGAGGGGATGACTGAGTTCGGTCTCCTACCTTTTAGACTCCATACACCGGATGCATGCTCAGCAGTTATGGTGTGGGAAAGCTACAGGCTGCGGGTAGAATGTTTTACTTATAGGATCGTGCCTTATCGGCTATGAGGGAGGGAAAGTGACGTGTGGACCGAAGGTCCAGACGTTACATTATTCATTGTAGTGCAGCAGACTTTTTTGCATCGATTGAAACCTGCAGAATCTTCGGTAAGTATTGAACAATCATTATATTTTCTACTGTATTCGCCCTAATAGAAATTTCGTACGCACTTCCCCGATGATAAAAAGGCCCTCGCCGGGCTCACTTCTGGTATCCCGCGTCGAGAAAGCAGGTCTAGTTCCTACAGTAATATAACAGCTTATGTTATTTGATTATTCTCAGAGATGAATGTAGCCCCGTATCAGCACGGGGGGCAAGGTGAGCCTTTACAAGAGGTGAGCACCGAAGAACTCATTTGCACACTAGTCGACGATGACTTTTTTCAGATTAACAATGAATACGTGAATATAACTTAGATGAACATATAAAATTAAAAGCCATTGCCGTATCATTTAGTTTCGCACATTAGTCCCATTTTGTATCGGAGGCAAAAAAGATGTATGATACATAATTTCTGATACCTATTTGTTTTGCAATAACAGTATATTTCACAATATCAACCGGAAGACTTCGATATCGACCAGCTATCACGGCATCTGATAAATCCACTTCCGTTTCGAAATACTAGATCTCACGAGACTGCAGTTTACGTAAGGTTTATTGAAATACAAATTAATAACGTTTTAGTTACTGTGACCGGCGATTCAGTTGAAGGGAAGGGTACACCCGGTTGCCGTGCACTTCGGCGTCAATTAAGGAATTCAACTAATAAGAAAAACTATAGTTGGGCGCCAGACGTTTTTAACGTCAGTTGAAAAATAATATGAACTATCAATTTGACGGCGGGACTTGCCGATTAGCTCAGAATATAATCAATCAGGCTAGATGGTAGAGTGGGTGAGTTGCCAGATTAAACAAATATAACAATAATTACTTATTTGATGAGTTTATTCAAAATAGTAAATTTAACGGGAATAAGGATCCGTATTTCAACGGGACAGAATCCGTATTTCACGGGAATAATTCTACTACAAAGTTCACAAAATTGATTTAACAGTCTCAGATTAATCGGGAATTTATGCAATCAAAAAGCAAGAAAATATAACAAGAAAATACCATAAGATTCACAACAATCAGGCTCAATATAATATAATCAGAGAAGAATACGGGAAAAATACATGCAATCAATCAGAATAAGCAAAATGCACAATATAAGCAAAAGAGAAGTATATTCCCAGTAAAGAGAATATATTCCCTTTGTACTTCGCGCGCCTAATAGGCTCCACGCGCACCTGCTAGATGTCGCGTGGACTAGGGAAGAATTCGACAGCTAGGCAGAGAAGAAGAAAAATACAGATTAGCTATAAATAACAGAAAAGGATAATTGACCTTAATTGTCGTTTCTCTTATTTACAGGTAACTGAAGATTAATGTATATAGTGTAAATAATAATATCCGCTAAAACAATAAAATATCTCTTATTTACAGAAACAAATTTGGTCAATTTATTCGGATCTAACCTCAATCGGACAGATATTATAAAACGACAATTTCGTCACAAAATGAAACTAAAATTTGCATTCAGAGCGGTAGCTTCCCCAAAGGACAGCAAAAGTACGGTAGTAGCCGTAACTTCGATCGCTACAGAACAAGGGGAAGAATATGCCATACCAGATGAACTCATATATGCAGATTTTCATGAAGAGTTGAAAAGTACGGACGCCTTCAAAAAAGTAAGAGAGTCGTTGGGAAAAAGACATGATGAGATAAAAATATGGATAACACCGTCAAGAGAATTACGAAAAGTATATGTAGATGATGAAGGAAACGTACAATTCGGAGGGAAATATTTGAAACAGATAGCTCAAGAGAAGACTAAAGAACACTCAGATTTGACAAAAATACTGGAAAAATTAGTTGAAAAATCAGAAAAAAAAGAAGAAGAGAAAAACCTAAAACACATTGCGGATAAATTTGTATTGGAAAAATTTAATTATAAAACATCCAATGTTAAACAATGGTTAAACACATTTGAGAAGGAATGTGGAAGATTTCAGATAGAAAAAGACGAGTCAAAAATCGAATTACTGAGGGTATTCTTAGATGGGACCTGCCAGGACTGGTACACCTCTACAGTAATAAAAGGAGAGCACGAAAACGATTGGCAGGGATGGAAACAAACATTAATGGAAACCTTTTCAAGTAAAGGATGGAGTAGCAGGACATATGCTCATTATTTCAAGTACAAAGAAGGCTCACTAGTACAATACGCGATAAAGAAAGAACGACTGTTATTAGAAATAAATAAGGACACGGACGCTGATACAATGATAGATAGAATCGCATTTGGGTTGCCGGAATTTATCAGGGAGAAGATCGACAGGGATGAAATGGAAAATACAAAAGATTTAATTAATGAATTACAGAAGCTGGAAGGAATGACAGATAAGAAGAAAACGCTTAAAAAAGAAGGTAAACCGGAACACAAAGTCAGAAATGAAGAAAAAAAACCATGCAAGACATGTGAGGACATGGGTAAGGGTGTAAGATACCATCCGGAAGAAAAATGCTGGTTCAAACTAGGGAATAAAGAGAAACCTAAAGCTATAGGAAGCAATTCAGTAATAGAAGTAGAACTAAGTACAGAGAAAAAAAACGAGTAGTCACACCATTGATCAAACTTAAGATGCTAATTGAGAACAAAATAGAGATAATGGGGACATACGACCCAGGTTCTCAAGTCTCCTTAATAAACTCGAAATGGATAAAAATAAAAGATAATAGAGAAGATGTGAATAAAATATTCTTAAAGTCAGTCAATGGTGTGAATCATACAAGCGGGCTGGTAAGGACAAAGATAAAGATATTTAATATAGAGAAAGAAGTAGACGTATACATAGTCGAAAGAGAAGATTTTGAAGACTTTATAATAGGACTAGATTTAATTCCCACGTTCAAATTGAGGCTGAATGAAAATTTAGAAGTCTCACAGAAAATAGAAGAAGGGACAGAAAAACAGGAGATAACATCGAGGGAAACAAGAAATGAAGATATAAATCGGTCGGTCAATTTTAATGAACATGTGGAAACAAACGAATTCCAAGCAGAGATAGAACATCTGGATAAAGATAAAAAAATTAAGATAGAGAGATTGATAAACAACAACAAATCAGTGTTTGCAAAGGACAAATACGATGTTGGAACCGTTAACGAGTATGAGGCTAGGATTGATTTAATAGTGGAGAAATACTGCAGTAAAAGACCGTATAGATGTAACATAGATGACAAAAAAGAAATAGAAAAACAAATAGCCAAATTACTAGAGAAGAAACTTATTGAAGAATCTTACAGTCCTTTTGCTGCACCTGTCACGTTAGCATACAAAAAAGATGAAGGAAAAACACGTATGTGCATAGACTTCAGAGATTTAAACAAAAACGTCGTTCCCCAAGCACAACCATTTCCTTTAATAGACGATATAATAATAAGAGCCAGAAACTGTAAATACTTTACGACACTAGACATAAACTCAGCTTTTTGGTCAATACCACTGAGAATCGAGGATAGAAGAAAAACGGGATTCGTAACGCAGGATGGTCACTTTCAATGGACATGCCTACCGTTCGGCTTGAAGACGTCCCCAGCTATATTCCAACGGATTCTGAGTAACATACTAAGAAAACATGGATTACTTGAATTCTCAGTAAACTATATAGACGATATCCTAATACATTCACCGACGTTTGGAGATCACCTAGACCACATTGGAAAAGTACTAGATGCAATAAAGAAAGAAGGACTCAGGTTAAAATTTAAAAAATGTACGTTCGCAGCTAATTCAGTTAGATATTTAGGACATGTAATAGGAGAAAATACAGTGACACCACTGAAAGATAACATAACATCAATAAAAAACTTCCCGACCCCCACTACACAAAAGCAAATCAGGCAATTTCTGGGAAAAATAAATTTTTACCATGAATATATAGAAAAGAGCTCTATATTACTAGATCCATTACATCAATTACTAAGGAAGAATACAAAATTCATATGGACAGAAGATTGCGAAAAAGCTTTCAAGAATATAAAAGAAATGTTATGCTCCCAACCGGTGTTACAAATATTCGACAGAGACCTCCCAATCAAAATATATACAGATGCATCACTAAAGGGCATCGGTGCAATTTTAAAACAAACACAGAGTGATGGAAAAGAAAAACCGGTGGCCTACTTTTCAAAGAAACTCAATGACACACAAAAAAGGAAAAAAGCAATATATCTTGAATGCTTAGCCATAAAAGAGGCAATAAAGTACTGGCAGCACTGGTTGATAGGGAGATACTTCGAAATACACTCGGACCACAAGCCACTAGAAAGCATGAATATAAAAGCACGGACGGACGAAGAATTAGGCGACCTGACCCACTACCTATCTCAATACGACTTTAGAATTATATACGTCCCAGGGAAGGATAATACAGAGGCGGACTGCTTAAGCAGAAACCCGGTGCTAGAGCCAAACACAGAAGAGGAAGAAGACTTATTGAAAAGGGTAAACTGTATTGGAATAGATGAAATAAAATTAGATCAAAAGGATAACACATTATTACAAAGCAAAAGAGAAAAATTAATAAGGAAAAATGAAATATATTATAAAAAAGAAAAAAAAAGAGAGAAAATCATATTATCCGAAAAATTCAGCATCGATTTAATTAGGAGAGTACATAAAGAATGGTGCCATACAGGAATAACACAGACACGAATGAAGATAAGCCCATACTATACTGCTAAAAATTTAGGGGAGAATATAAAAAAAATATGTAAAGAATGCGATACATGCATTAAGAATAAATCAAGAGGACAACATAAATTCGGCTCAATGTCACAATTAGGACCAGCGACTAAAGCTTTTGAAATTATGTCCATAGATACAATCGGAGGATTTGGCGGCAATAGATCGACAAAAAAATACATACATTTACTTGTCGACCATTTCACGAGATACGCGTTTATTTCAACATCAAAAACTCAAAATGCCAGCGATTTCATAAAATTAGTTCAAACTGCGCTAGAAATAGAAAATATCGGAACAATCTTAACGGATCAATACCCCGGGATAAATTCAAGAGAATTCAAAGATTATTTAAAGGAGAAAGAAGTGCAACTAATTTTTACTGCAATAAATGCACCATTTTCCAATGGCCTGAATGAAAGACTAAATCAGACGTTAGTAAACAAAATAAGATGTAGAATAAACGAAGAAGACAGGAAAAGAGCATGGACATCAATAGCGAGAGAATGTGTGAACACGTACAACAGACTAGAACATACAATCACAGGATTTACACCAGAGTATCTATTGCATGGCACAGATACCAGCAACATACCGGAGGAATTAAGAAGAAAGAAAAATGGACAAGACTGGGGAAGAGATAAGAAGTTAGCATTGGAAAGGACACTAAGATCACATAAATACAATAAAAATATATTCGATAGAAATAAAAGGCACCATGAATTCAACGTGGGAGACACAGTGTTCGTAGAAAATGGGAACAAACTCAACAGGAAGAAGCTAGACGAACTGAGAATCGGACCATTCACAATAGAAGAAAAAATTTCAAACTCGATTTATAAAATAAAGACTGAGAGAAGAAATCAAGATACAAGCCTATTCCATGTGACAAAACTAACCCCATGGCTAGCAGATGAGAACGACTGAAATAAAAAGAGAAAATTGTGCAATTTTCGTCTCAAAGAGGGGAGATGTAAAGATAATATATTCCCTTTGTACTTCGCGCGCCTAATAGGCTCCACGCGCACCTGCTAGATGTCGCGTGGACTAGGGAAGAATTCGACAGCTAGGCAGAGAAGAAGAAAAATACAGATTAGCTATAAATAACAGAAAAGGATAATTGACCTTAATTGTCGTTTCTCTTATTTACAGGTAACTGAAGATTAATGTATATAGTGTAAATAATAATATCCGCTAAAACAATAAAATATCTCTTATTTACAGAAACAAATTTGGTCAATTTATTCGGATCTAACCTCAATCGGACAGATATTATATATTCAAATAAGCAAAATACTCAAAATTAAGAAACTTATAAAATAAATAACAAATCTAACAAATGATGGCTTCTACGCTCGCCACGCTCCAAGAGTATGCCACTTACAGGTCGATTGCTATCTTTTACAGATTCAATACGATAAAAAATACAATAAGAAAATAGAATGGAAAAGCTAAACGGTAACTAGAAGAAAATCTATCACATGCCGAAGCAAGAAAGGAAAAACCCACAAATAATCTCTAATCACGAGTCACTCGGGAAATTCGTTTTTAACAGACTAAATACTATAAAAATTAACGGGACGTAGTCAGAAGACTAAACGTGCCATAGACTCGTGGCCTGCGCCACACCAAATATAATAAAATATAAACTAAACGGTATTCGGGAGAGCCTCGTGGTTTTACAAAAATAGGTCTTACCTTACTGACGATAAATGTTGAATCAAAACGGTAATTCACACAATATTCGGGAAACTGACTCTAAATTATAATAATAATGACTCTAGAAATAACAAGAAATAGCAACGGTAACTCGGGAACTCGGGAATACGGGACTGATGTTCGGTAGTAGACTCGACGCACTGTGGGCAGATTTACAAAAAAATCGGCAAAATCCAAACATTAAGTGTTCTCATTTTTGATTTGTATGTGTGTCATTTCAAAGATCAGGCGTTTCTACGCCCTATTGTAGAAGGACCGGTCCCTACTCTTCGCGGTACTCGTCTGACGACCGGAACGGAGCCAGACGTGCTTGATTTTAATCACCAATATTCAACGAAAAATGTCAAATTTCAATCTAATTGAAACCGACGAAAACTGAAATAAAAAATGAGTCTGCCAATAAATGTGCAGTGGTGGCCTACAAATAAATGGATATATCCTGATATTATTTACTCTTGTGTGGGTGGGTGTGTAGGTGTGCAGTGTACTTGGGATTAGGTAAATTAATTAATGAGGTTAGTTAACAATGATTCTTAAAAGAGTACCGACCTTTTGGTAGCCTCGTGGAAGGCGCGAAAAAGAGTTTTTGGTACGTCTACGGTCTTGCTAAGATCACGACGATTAGCGTCGATCGGTCTCGTGTGTTTCCGACTATTTTCGTCTATCTTCGTGTTCTCCGCGTGGCTTTGGGGGTTTGTGACTTACAATGTCACAAATGAGTGATTGCAATTTTTTGGTAAATTAAAATTAAATGAACATAATAACAAAAAAATAAAACGCCAATTTCACGTGAGAGGAAGGGTGAAAAATTTTAAAAAAGACCAAAGCGATTTTAAACACTTGCATAAACAATTTTAAGTTATATTTTATACGAACTCTATGAATATTTACCGAAAATGTGTATCAATGAATGTAAGGTCGAATGAATGAATTAGAATAATGAAATTTTGTCAACGAGCTACTCCAAAAGGATGAAATAACCGAAAGAAATATTGAACAGAAATATATGAATTTATCAATTTGGATCCACTAAATTTCATAGCGTATTTGATTTGTACACCTTATTCCCTGAAACACTCATATTTGGATATTTTCAACAATTTATGGTGTACCGGTATTCATTATTTTTATTCTTATTTTTCTGATTCACAAATAATTCTTACATTCTAGACGGCAGCTGACGTCAATACAGCCATTGAAAAACAAAAAGATTATCTACGGACACGTGGGCTCAGCTTTCAGCCAGCTATCGTGATTGTGGGATCAATAACGGACGTCAAAGCAGTGAATGTTGTAATTGACAACATTACTTACAACGCCCCATCCTATCTTCGTGCTATCGACACGACATTCAAAATTTTTTTTGCTGTCGACTGCGAATACCCGAGTGAGTGCAGGAGCCTATGGCTTTTCCTGCAGAAAGCGATTTATGATATCGAAACCCTGACAGAAAAATTCCCAGTAACCGTAACCTCATTAGCCGGTGAAATAAAACAAACAGTAGCTCCAAAAAAGTGATGGTAGTAACTACTTTGCCAAACAATAATCTTTTTCATTATATTTTCCAATACAGTTTAACTAAACACAATAAACTGCTTTGTCTGTCAGTGTTCATTTCCAGATAATACCAGCCTCATAAAACACATTTCTTTATTTCATGCTGAATCTTCAGTTTATCGTTGCGCTGTGAATGAAAATTGCGAAAGAAGTTTTGCCTGCTTTAGTTCATTTAAAAAACACAGACGAAGCAAACATGCATCGGATATACCCATAGGTTTCAATGACGATACTTTGGATGTTGATTTTCCTAACAAAGAGGTTTTATCGGGCCTTTTATCTGAAAATAATACAGACGTGGATCTCATATCCCTGAAGTACAAATCGGTTGATGAGAGCGAATTTCAGGAGAATGATAATTCAAAGAGTGATATAGATTTTGATACAAAATTTCTGGAAAGATTGAGAGATTTTGAACATTCACAATCTCAAACCACAAATTCAGAGTTTCTACCTCAGGATAATATACTGAAAAACATTCTAAAAGAAAAAGCAGTACTGTTCGTAACAAAGCTGTATGATTTTCCTGAAATTCCTCGAAGTAGAGTCCAAGATATAGTGAATGAAACCTCGGGATTAAGTAGTCAAATAGTAAACATTATTTTGGAGAAAATTCAAGTGTATTTGGCACCCCTCAACGACACTCCACAAAATCTGTTAAAAGTAACAGATATTTTCGGAACATTTACGAAGCCGTTTGACAATGTTGATACAGAGTGTAAAACCTTGATACTCCCGGGAAATCATATAATTGGCGACAGGCAAGAATTCAAACAAAAAGACGAAGTACAAGTTTTGTGTTGTGACGGTTACGTGTTTAATCGTAGACGTCTGAGTTCTTTGTCGGAAATTTTGGACCCGCGTATAATCGGTCTTATCTTTTCTTTTGTTTTTGAATTATATCTACGTGCGCTTATAATTAAGTCGTATTGGTATAAAATCCACGCCCTTGTATTAAGTGCGTGTAATATATATACGTATACGTCGTGTTGTTCGTGTGTGTGTATGCGTGTGTGTGTTATAACCACTCACGTACTTGTGGTAAGTACGTGTAGTGTATCTGTGTGTTCTGTGTTAAAATATTCGACCGCCCACACGCTTACACTAAGCGTGTGTAACGTGTATACTGTGTGTGTGTGTGTGTGCGTGTTTGGTCAATTGCAGACTGGCAGTGTTTTACTAACGCTACCTAGTCGTAATTGTACCTGGTGAGACAGCCGGCTTATCAGAATTTTGATTAGGTATGAAGGTAAAATTTTGTAATGAGTGATTTCGAAATTCTGGATTTAAGAGAACTATAGAAATTTATTGAAACAATTAGTCTTTCAGACTTATGTGTTGTTACGTTTGAGGAGCCAGACTGCCTGACTGCCTCGGCACTGTCCGTCCTTTTATATTGGTCATCTCCTGGGTGGGGGGCGTCGTTCCTGTCCGTGTAGCTTCCGTGGCGTCCATTTTGTTTTCTGTAATTTTATGTTTAATCGTGACAATTACTTATTATAAATGGTATGTATACTTTCGGTAGTCTTAATTCTTGCCTATCCCTTTGTTAGTTTCCCGTATTAAAAGCTTATGTACTTATTGAAATATCGCCCATCGAAGTTCATAGAACGTCGCGCGTGGATGGGTTTGGCTATTTATATATGCCAAGTTCGGTGATTAATACCCACTATTGCAATATATATACCTATCACCAGGCCTGGATTTAGGGGGGGGGGGGGGGGGGGGGCTACAGGGGCTATAGCCCCGGGCCCCGGCATGCTCAGGGGCCCCCAAAAGTGACACTTGCATTTGAAAAAAAAAATTTGAAGGCTCTTTTAAAACTGATTACTGAATGAAATTCCGGTTATCTTTTTTATAGAATTTTTTTTATATTTGCATAGGGCCTCTATTTGCAAAGACATACATTATTCCTATGCAGGGCCCCGAAAAATGTGTGTAGCCCCGGGCCCCTTACACGTTAAATCCGGCGCTGCCTATCACCGTGAACAAATCTTGATTTGAGTCATTGATCGCCGACTACCGCGGGTTATTTTATTCTTTAATTACGAGATTGTACTTATAGAATTCCGTCGAAGCATTTGTCGGGTGGACTACGTGGCGCGCGATACTTTGAATTTGACTCGGGCCGTTTCGTCGGTGCGGTTCTATAATTCGAACCGTCTCAGTGTCACGTTGAAGTCACAGCTCAATATATTCCAGTAAGAAAGGTTTTCAAACAATTTTTTCAATTGCCTGGTGTGTTTCAACTAACACTGGATTATCTAAGAACACTACAATCTGATGCAGAGATTACTTCCAACTTCGTTCAAGGTAGCTTATGAAAATCCAAAATGTCCTCGTTTCGCGAAAAAATTGTGTTACCTTTGTTCATGTATTTCGATGATTACGACAACAACAACCCTCTCGGAAGTCATAAGGGTATTGGAAAATGTGGAGCAGTATATCTTAGTATACCATGTCTACCACCGGACTTTCAATCAAAATTAGAAAATATTTTTCTTTTCATTCTTTTCAACTCATTAGACCGCGAGTCGTTTAAAAATGAAATCATTTTCACGAAAGTAATAGAAGAATTACGATTCCTTGAAAAAGAGAGCATAACAATTAATCTTAACACCGGCAACGTTCAATTATTTTTCAGTTTCGGGTTAATATTAGGTGACAATCTTGGCCTGCATTCGATTCTGGGATTTACAGAAAGTTTCCAAGCCAATTTTTTCTGTCGGTTTTGGCCAACTAAGCGGGATAATATTAATAATATTCTCCACGAAAGTCAATGTGTACCGCGAGATGTGTCAAACTACGAAACACATCTGCAATTGAACGATCTAACACAAAGTGGAATAAAGGAAGAATGTGTTTTCCATAAAGTACCTGGATTCCATGTAACAACACATCTGAGCGGTGATGCCATGCATGATTTTCTCGAAGGTGTTTGTCCCTCCGATTCAGCTAAAGTATTACATAATTTCATTTATGAAGCTAAGCTTTTTTCATTGGAGCAATTAAATAATAGGATCCGTGGATTTTATTATGGACTAAAATATAATCGAAATAAACCTCCGCAAATTTTGAAAAATCGTTAAAAAAAAAAACGTGTAGTAATGTCCTCCGCCGAGATGCTATGCTTCACACGACATGTATGTTTGATATTAGGTGACTCAGTGCCCCCGGAAAATGAACAATGGCAGTTATTAACATTGTTGAAAATGATCATCGAAATAGTGATAAGTACTAAAGTTACATCAGGCACTCACAAGTATCTTCGGAATCTGATCACAAAATATCTGCAAGTGCATGGGAAATTATTCCCCGAATCGAAGATACCGAAGCATCACTTTATAGCACACTATCCAAAAATAATGCAAATTGTAGGTGTTCTGTGGAAAACCAGCGCAATGCGATATGAGAGCAAACATCGTGAAGGCAAAATAATATCTCGTTCTGCAATCAGCCGTATCAATACATATTACATGTCGCACCATAGCGATAAGGCACCAGCTGCGATTAAATTATTGATTTTTACTTCAGAGAAATTCATATCCTGATTACATTCCTGGGCCTAAAAGGCCATGCAACGTTGGTGACGTATTTCAAACTATACTGCGTTCCACGAGAGAACAGCCGGCAGTTACACAGCTTCGAACGGCCTGAGAGCCGGGTGGGGGTAGTGGTGCTAGCAACTCAACGCCAGATCTAAATTATCTTACGCATGGGCCCCGAATATATTTGGCACGCTAGACTCAAAGAGGCTCAAAGACTGAGGGTCCCGTGTCGCTATAGCCGCGGCTGCTCAGCTGTAAGACCCGTGTGGTGCGGTGGAGTGGGTAAAATGGGCGGCGCGTTGGGTGGGATCTGACCGAACCGGACGATTTTTGTTTCGGTCTCTGGCTGTTCTCTCGTGGAACGCAGTATCAAGATTCGCGGTAGCGAATCGCCGGCAAGTACCCCTCCCCACTTTTTTTATTTTTTTTTTTCACTTGTAGGCGAGCGCTAGCAAGAATTCTTTTCCCGGGGGGTCTTTGAAACCACGTTTTTGCATGTGAGAGTACATCACATCTCCGGAAGGGTATAATATTTCTAGATGAAATTTACAGGGCTCAAAGACTTACCCACAAGGACTTTCTAGTTTAAATCTTAACTAAATCGTTCGAACCGATCTCGAAATAATAATTGTTAAAAGCTGAAAAAAATTACAAAAAAATTAATCTTCTACTTCTTCTCCTTCTTCTTCTTCTTCTTCGACCGCAGACAAGGACCACGATATCTGTCGAATAGTCGCACGCACATAATTGAGATTTTAAAGGTAGGTATCTGCCGACTTTTCCCAGCCCCCTATTGATTTTGAGCCGAATGTGAACTCGCACGCAGTTGCTAGATATGAATGAAGTAACGAAGTGGTTGTTACGTCTAAATGGCCGCATGGCAGCGCATGCGGCGGGTACTCGGGTCAGAGAAAAAAGCGCTCCGCCTCAACCATGGAGTTATATATTATGGCTTCAACCGTAATAATTTCGATCTATATAAATAAATATAAACAAATATAATCGATGCTCCATGAATCATCGATGCCGGTTAAATTTTTGATGTGATATAAAGTGCCCTTGGTTGGCTACATTCTTTGGTCGAGTTTATGGAGTTCATGTGAATTTGTGGAGTTTTTAACCTATAACCTAATACCTACCTAAGCAAGGAAGGAAAAGAATCTAATAATAATAATAATAACGTATCTTGGCTACCTCCGATGACGGGATGAACCTCAGGAGAAGAAGAATCAAGTGCCACAAAGTTACACAAAGTGCCAATTACAAGACAAGAAGAAAAAAGGGGTCTAAGTTAACCTCTTCGTCGTGCAGTCGACAGATCGTGAAATAATAATGACTCGGATTTTATATTTACAATATTTGGTGATTCATAAATTATGAAAGGGTCAACTTGTGTTTCATGAATACAATAATGTTGTATCATAATCATAAATGAATATAAAAAACAAGAGATAATAGTGGTCATCGGCAAGTGAGTTTTTGGGTGGGGGGGGGGGTAAGCCCTGGGCGGCGATTCTGGATCTTTTCATGTTTATAGCGACCGTGCTATAATACAGATAGCGACCGTTTATAGCGACTGCTAGCGAGCGCCGACGCAACGATTTGCATAAAATCTGAGGGCTGTTACATGACGAATGGAATAATAATAAACGCGGGGCCTGTTCATGAGGCTAGTGCTTGTAGCCAATGAACAGCCTGCATTCGTGGTTTCATCTTGATGCCAATTTTGGCGGGAAATGTGCCGGAAGGCGGGAACCCTTATGCCGCATATTACAAGCGTCAAGAGCGGCGCCTACTTAGATAGTTACAATTCCGCCCGGGCGCTAGATAACTGTATTACGTTTGTTTTAGGCGCTATATCCACGATCGGCTATTCACGCTTTCGGAGGGTGGCGTTAAAACGGGTAGCGCCGATGCCGATCGCTATGAACCGGTCGCTATCTATATACCCTGTGTTTATGTGACATAAAAGTGGCAATTTTCAACCTTTCAAATTGTTGAGGAAAAAAGCAAATGAGAAGAACGCCGAACACTTGGCAATAACTTACGTTTATTAAGATTTAGTCAGGTAATTAGTCTTTAGTCGTGTGGATGAGTGTTTGAGTGTGTGTGTGAGAGTCTATGAAAGTTCGTTATACTATGAGATTCGAAAGGAGTATACATGTGTAGATGAGTGTTTCTGAATTGTATTAATTCACTTGAACAATTAATGATTGTATTAATCACATGAGTACACTAAATAAAGGTTTAAAGAGCAATGATAGCACTTGATTTAAATTTACATGAAGCAACACGTGTCTCGTTAGCAAAACTATGAGCAAGTGATGGCTGCCGGAGAAGCCGGCAATAAAGGTGAGTCCTCGACGCTCGCAGCTGAGCATGGCGAGTTCGCAACGAGCGACGACTTGTAGATGGCGCTCTCCTCGAGAGCCCCAGTTCCCAAACACAAATCAATATTATTATTATGCGATTCAATTTGAAATATAACTGTGACATGTAGTGCGAACACGTTGTTATCTAACGTTCAATTCATTTTTGTAATTTAGTACGATTTTGAAATCATCAACTATCGTGGTAAATGTGAAATTCATTCAGCAGAGGTTATACGAGAATATCGGTACCGCCAAAGGTTACCGCTTATGTGGATGCTTTATGGATCATATTGTGGTGGTTGAACGCTACAAAATAGATCATTAAATTCACGGCAAGCCTGAGTCTGTAATTCTATACTATTGTTTATGAGATGAATATCATATTTATAATTAAAAATACATATATTTTGTACCCGATGATTCTGATTCATTATTTAATCAGACCGCATACTGCGATGTTTGATTTCAAATCACTCATGGTGTTACACAGATACCGTTCATTGGATGAATTAATTTTTGAGATACAATAATCACAAGAAGTAAATCAACCTATAGATAGCTGCTGATAAATGGACTGTTGGATCAAGCTGAAGGTACATGATGAATTAGACGAAGCTAACAGCTTCACTACACCGGAGATTCAATGAGATAAACTTCATAGCGTGACGATCGATTATGCAATATGTATACATACCTATATATGCTCAACGACTGCTAATCACAACGATGACAAAATAGATGTTATCGGATGTCTTTCAAACGTAAGCACAACTAACACAAATTTATGCTATTGTAGCTTAGATAATGGAAATTATGATAGTAATGGAAATGTTTAGTACATAAAATCAAAGATACTGTGATAAATTATTATTTCTGATTGTGAGCCAACTAAATATTGTATGTTTTGTAGGTGCTGTGTGTGTGAAGAATTGGGTGGTCCTTTTTTTGGTCAAGTTTCTGTTTTATAGCTCCCATGGGCTGAAAAGTCTCCGGAAAATAAAAGTAACCGAATTTTCAGCCTCGTAGCTCAACTCTGAGTGTCAAAAGTAATCGCACGTTTTTCAAATGGTGAAATTCGACAGCTTTACCGAAGTACTTATAATTGAGCTAGGAGGCTCCAACTTCGGGTACTTTTTTTCCAACGCTTTCAGAGACATTTTAACACATGTGATCAATATAAATAGAATTTGAGCAAATTAGGGATTACCCTAGTGAAAGATCAACATATTATTGAGTATTATTATTGAAGACATCCGAAGCAGAGTTATAGGCAACATCAAGTGGTGACATCAGCTTCACGCAAACTTTGAGTGTCAATCTACGATGAATAAAATAATTTACTTCAATAGGTTTCTTGAAATCAAAATAGTATAGATTTTTTTTATAATGCGTATATTGATAATTCGGTGATTAATGACATGGTGGCCACTCTGGGTCAGGCGAATCAGGGAAATCAAGGAAAAGTCAGGGCATTTAAAAATGGTCATGTAAATGTATGATTTGATAGAAAATGATACAACGGTTATGTAAAATTTATAGTTGCCTTGATGGATTTGTATGGAAAATATAGTTCAATACTTTATCAAATTAATTGTGTTGGTGAAGGTACACACGGAAGTACACACTAAATAAATCGAAAAAATTATATATCGTATACGAATACTGCTGCAATACAATCATTTCAATGTTATAATAATGTCAACATCACCACGCCTCCGTCCTGCCTTTTCCTCATAACTTCTTCTATGTCTGCGATGTATATGTTAAGGCGTCTTCTCACATTGGAAATTAAAAAAAATCGATTTTTTTTTTTTTTTAATTTTGAAAGTACATATCATCAAAAATGTTATATCAAAATTTCATAAAGATTGGACGAGTCTAACTACATTTTTGGGCGACCGTTAGGTGACTACCTGAGAGCACCCGGCTGATCCCTTTGACGCCGCTCGGACGGTCCCTGTATACCTGACTCTATACAACTGTTAATGTTCTTTTGTTAATGTAGTACCCCTTGCTTAGGTATATTCTGTTTTGGGGTCTATACTCATCTAATAAGACCTTAACACGTGCATCGCTGATTAACCCGAGGTAAGGTTTTTTCATGATTTTTCTGCAACCAAAACTTTAAACGCGTTTATCTCAAAACAAGGTTTTTCAGTGCGCTGTTGATGAAATTTCCGAAACTATCCGGCCGATTGTCATGAAATTTGAATGACATATTCTTCATAGTTATGGCTATAGCGCATATCATCAGATTTTTTAAATTTTGATTTGAAGTATTTTTTTTTTACAAAAAACTGCAAAAAAACGCGTTTTTTTTTGTACTTCTTCGAAAAACGTGCGCCATTTTGTTATTTTCGCGAATATCAAAAATCTGATGATATGCGCTATAGCCACTGACATACTGAATCTAAAACTGTTTTATTTTTTTGTTTCGGATGACCTGTCTCGGAGATACCATCAACAAGCCACGAACATAACATTTCTACACGGGTTTTTCGATGCTACTGTTTGATTATAATAATTGTTCAAAAAAAAAAATTTTTTCTCGTACTTGAAAGATGTGTTTATTACATAGGATCCATTTTATCCCATAATTTTTTGCAAAAATCCTCGAAAAAAATCGCGAAAATAGCCTATTTTCGAGGTGCCTAAAGTGAGAAGACGCCTTAAACAGAGTTGGGCTCATTGGACATCCTTGTCTGACCCCTTTCTCCACCCAGAATCCTTCAGTCTCTTCCCCTCCTATCCTTATCTTGCACCTTGTTTCCCTGTAGATCTCTTTGACTTTTGCTACTAGCTTTCCACTTATTCCTCTGTTTTCCATTGCTTTCCACTTATTCCTCTGTTTTCCATTGCTTTCCACAGGGTCTTTCTGTCCAGCTTGTCGAAAGCCGCCTTTAGATCTATAATCCCCTCCTTGTTTCCGTTTAGTATCGTCCATCCTTTCCTCTTTACCATTTCTATTAGCGCTTCTCCTTCTGAGTTGTTCTTCTTGTCTCTTGTCCTCCTTTTTGTCTCTTCTCCCTCCTTTCCTACCTCTCTTATTCCCGTCTCTCCAACTCTTGCATTAAAGTCCCCTCCTATGATCAGCCTTTCTTCTTCTTCCTCTTCTCCTATCATCTCCTCTATCCTTTTCAGTTTGTCTTTGTTTCCTCCTCTATTGTATACTACTATCACCCTTCATTTCTGTCCTTCTATCTCTATTCTTCTTTCTTGTACTCCCTCCTCTTCCCCTGCCTCTTTCTCTTCTATTCCTATTTCTTTTATTCCTTCCCTGACTCCTGTTATTATCCCTTCCTCTGCCCTACCCTTCTTTTCTAACCTTTCCGCTGCTTGGTGCTTCCATTCCCATCCCTTTGGTAGTTTTTTTCTCCATTTTTCCCACTCCTTTTCTTCCGTCCATGTTTCCACCAGCCCTATTATGTCATACTTTCCCAAGTATTCCCAGAAGTCTTCATCTTTTTCTTTCACCCCTGCGACGTTCCATATTATTACTCTTACTCCTTTTTCCTCCTCGTGCCTCTATTCTCTCCCTCTCCCACCTCTTGCCCCTCTTCCTCTGCCTCTACCCATCCCCCTCTCTCGGTATCTCTCTCCCTGCAACCTTTCAGTTAGTTGCCCTTCCTCTTCGTCCCAGTCCCACCTACTGTCCTCTATCCAGATTTTTCTGAATCCTACTCTGGTTCTGTTTCCCTTTTCCCTTTCTCTCTTTGCTCTTTCCCATATTTTGTCTTGTATCGCCCTTTCGTTTTTCGTCAGGTCGTCCTCTATATAGATTCTCCTTCCTCTTAGCTTCGTTTTTTCTTTAATTACTGTCATCTTCTCTTCCTTGTTTGCCATTTTCACTAGGATGGCTCTCCTCTCCCTTCCTATGTCAAACGCCTCCACTATGATCGCCTGTTCTCCTGTTATTCCCTTGATTATCTCTCCGGCCACTTGTTCGGCCCCCAGTTCCTTGTTCAGGTCCTCTCCCCTTATTATGATGTTATTTCTTCTTTCTTGTTTGTCCTTCCTCTCCAGGATCTCTTCAACCTCCCTTAGTCTATTCGTCCATTCCCTTTCCTTTGCCCATTCCCTTTCTTCTGATTCTTCCCTGCGCTTTTTTAACTCTTCCTCCATTTCCTTTTTGCTTTCCTCCAGGCTTTCTATTCTTGCTTCCATCTTCCTTCTTTCCTCTTTCCATTGTTTCCTCGTTTCTTCGACTTCCCTCCTTAGCCTTTCTGCCTCTTCCTTCGCTTCTCTTCTCCCCATTTCCATTTCTCCTCTCATCTTCTGGAGTTCTGACATCATGTTCTTCATTCCCTCTGTCAGTTGCTCCGCCAGGGTTTTTACCCATCCTTCTTCTTTCCCTTTTTCTTCTTCACTCCCCTTTACTTCCTTCTCTTTCTCTTTCCCTTTTTCCGGCGTTCTCTGCATTGTCCTGCTTCTCTTGAAGGCTCTTTCTTCTTCTTCCTCCGTTGACCCTGTGGCTTTCCTCTTACTGAATCTTTCTAGCAGAGATCCGTCAGATGCTGAGCGTTCTCTGAGCCAGCTCTCTGCCCTTGGAGGTCTTCCTTTCCTCTTTTCTTCCTTCTTTCCTTCGCTCTCTGCGCACGGTGTTCCCCACTCCTCTTTCCTTGCTTCTTCCCCCTCTGTCCCGCACTTTTCTCCGTCGCTTTCCCTCCCCTCCTTGCCTTCCATCCGCTTACTCCGCTTCCCTCACCACAACTCGTTGCCTCGCTCCTTGCCGCGCCTGCGCCTTTCCTCTTTCCTAGGCTTGCTTTGTAGGTTATGTTCTACTGTTTTCCTTTTTACGGCCTTTCCTCACCTTCTTTTCCCTTTTCCTTAGCTTTTATTCTTCTCTCTGCCTTCTATTCCTTTGCTTCTTCCTCCTTTTCCGGTGCTGGTTCACGGTGTTCCTCGCTTTTCTATCTTTTTCTGTCTTTCTTTGCTCACTCACTCACTTAACTATCCACCGTCTCGACCGGTATCCTGTACTCTATTTCGTAGATTATTCGTCGACTTATTGCAACTGCGACCTTTTATTTTCGTAGATTATTTCATTTTTTTATTATTATCACACGCGTAGATTATAATGGTCATGCTTATTATTTGTCTTTATAGACTTTAATTATCACACCCCTTTGTTCAAGAGTTAATTACAATTATTACACCTTCTTTCTTCTTTTTTTTTTTGTCAAAAGTTTCAGTTACGATTATTAAACACCCTTTTTTTTTTTCTTTATATACAGTCATCAGTGATACACGTTTGTTTTCGTTGTCTTTTGTTACAACAGTTGCACACTTTTTTTTTTTGTCATTTTATGAATTCACGTCTACACGTTTTGATTTGATCCAAAGTTTGTTACAACAGTTCCACTTTTTTTGTTGTCATTTTATGAATTCACGTCTACACATCTTGATTTGATGTTACAACAGTTCCAGACTTTTTTTTTTACAACAGTTCCACACATTTTATTTTGTGAATTGATCCAAAGTTTGTTACAACAGTTCCACACTTTTATTTTTTTTTTTTTTTTATGAATTCACGTCTGCACGTCTTGGTTTGATGTTACAACAGTTCCACCTTTTTTTATTTATTATTTATAAGTTACAACAGTTCCATTTTTTTTTTTTTTTTTTACTCATTTATTTATTTATTATTTATTTTTTATTTATTTCCTTTTTGAATTATTCACTTTCTTGAAGGAAGTTTCACTGATATGATTTTTCGTGATTTAGAATATATTTTTTTTTTTTTTTTGTGACTCGTTGCACTTATGTACGCTCTTCGACCCCGTCTAGTTACAGACGAGTGAGAGTGGATTCCGCAATGGTAGAGATTATTCACTTAAAATAGAAGTACACTTTGTTACTTTTTTTTTTTTTTAAAGTCACAGGTTTTCACTTATCACTCATTCACTACAGAAACGGAAATCCCACCTTTTTGTCATCATTTTTAAAGTCCGAACTTATGAGAACGTTTCAATTTGTCGGGTTCTATCCCGCATTGGAAAGAATCGTGAGCGATTTCAGTTCCAAACCGCTCGCTCAGATTATCGAAGACGCCCCGACTTCATTCTTTGCTTGGGATTTGGATCCCACCTTTTTGTCATTTTATTTTGGACTTCTGTTACGATCTGAGTTCACTGGTTTTCGTATCCGCACCGCTGATCACTACTTTTATGTGACGTCGGGTTTCGTGGCTACCCCATCGTCACAGATAGGCATAGCTGTCGCCTTATGTATCCCGTTTTACGTTTAAAAGTAACTGGAGTGAGGAGTGGGAGGATGAGTTTGAATGGTTACTTCGTATAAATAATTGAAAAGTATTGAAGGTTGAGTCGTCTCGTTTATTGAAAACAATAGTGATTGGGAGAATGAGTGGTTCATAGGAGATTTTTGGAGGTTGAGTTGTCTTGTAGAGGAAAGAGGGTGGAAGAGAGCCGACTAGTCGGGGATAGAGAAGTGAAGAGGTTGGAGGTTGACTTAGAAGTGAGTTAATTAGAAAGAAATTATGGTAGCTTGGTTAGGAGAGGTGGTAAGACGGGAGGCCACGTGTGCCTGAGTTGCATCGTACTGTCAGATGCATGCTCAGCAGTTATGGCGTGGGAAAGCTACAAGCTGCGGGTATATGGTTTACTTATAGGATCGTGCCTTATCGGCTATGAGGGAGGGAAGGTGACGTGTGGACTGAAGGTCCAGACGTTACAATATACACCTTTGAATTTTGAAAAAATCGATTTTGTGTTTTTTGCGTTTTTGGAACATTAGAGATGTCAACTATCTGCAAAAAAACAATCATGTGAAAATATGTAAAAATGAAGAAATTACAGCCATTTTTTGAAATTTTTTGAAATTTAAAAAAAAACAATTTTGTATTTTTTGCATTTTTGGAGCACTAGAGGTTTAAACTATCTGTCTTACTATTGAAATGCTTACGGAACAACCCCAAATCAGTTCAAGGTATAAAAACAGCTATATGGGCTATATGGTACCACAAGTCTTCGACAGACGATAAGCCGCAGCGCCATCTCTACCCGGAGGGTCGAGACTCTTGGTGTAAGTATCAACAGGCAATTGCAGTTCGAACAGTTGAGACATTCAAACACCGGGCTAATCTCCCAGAAATTGAGATGAATGAGGTCAGACCAGTCTCCGTTGACCTCAGCGACAAGGCATTACTAAAGCGCTGTGTCGGAGGTAAGACACAGCATACGAGCGAGTCCTAATACTTTATTTTCAGGTCGTGACGTCCTTCAAGTTGGAGCCAACATTGCCGCGATCAACTCCCAAAGTCAACGAGGTATGTTGAGAATCATGCAAAAATTTTCAGTAGAGACAAGACGCTACGCTGTCGCTGCAGCGAAACTACAGGGCTAAGCCCGAATCGAAGTTGTCGATAGGCGAGCGGAGCGGAGGACCAAGGAAGCTCGTGTTGCTCTGAGGTAACTACGGACAAACCCACAGGAGGAGGCCATCGAGGTGGAAGGTAGCAGTTATGAACCAGGTGCTTTATAGAAGTAAGGCACCGCACGACTTAGGCGACATCGCAAAACGAGCTTTTAACTTTACCTGCGTCGGTCCAACGCCTGGATCAAAAAGAAGGATGGAAAACTGTTTTGCATTATTAACTCACTCGATAGATCATAGAGAAGTATTCTAGTAGTTTATCGGCATCCAGAACCATCAACGTAGTGATAAAGTTTAAAAGTTAATTTCTGAACAATCACTATTTTGACCGGTTGTCGTAAAGAATAAAATCAACCGTTGGACCGATCTTTGATTTTTTGGTCTTGAATTATTCATGAGAGATGCCTCTATCAGATGAACATAGAACTTTTCGATAAACCCATTTTTTGTTGAGATAATAGAAAAATGAGCCAAAATTTTGTAAAAATAAAAAAAAAAAATCGAAAAAATTCAATAACTCAAGTAATTCTTGCAATATCAAAAAGTTCTATGTTCATCCGATAGAGGCATGTCTTATGAACAATTGAGGACCAAAAATTCTTAGATCGGTCCAACTCTGGTTCTGATTCTTTACGACAACCAAGTGGTTTTGTCTTTTCTTGTCTTCAGCGCAACCACTATTAGACTGAAAGTAATACATGATGTAAAATATGGATAATAAGGGTCAAACCCTCCTCAAACATGATGATTTTTTTCAATTTGTTCAGAGTCTCCAAGTTGCAGAAAAAAAAAATTGTTTTTCAGAAATTCAACCCATTTAAAGGTGTATATACCCCCTTAAGGGTGTCTGGTAGGGGGTTGCAACTGTACTAAGTGTCTGGCTGTGGACGAGGCGATTTCTAAGATTATCACTAATAAAATATATGAAAACTAATCGTCAGCTTTATACTATACTAAATTCGAGACAAAATTTTATACACCTTTACTTTCTGTTACCTGCCAAAGCCAGCGCGACCCAATTTCCATAGCCTGGATCGTTCTTACCTGTATAGTGGACATACACAGAGAAACTTTCAGATTTTATAATTCAACTAAGGCCTGGCCGTCGCGGGCTCTTGCTCTATAACTACATGTCCCGCATATAAAACTCTTTCCCCTTCGATAAAATTTCTATGCGCAGGATTTTCACCTGCCCAAACCTTGATACTCTCTCGAGTTATTGCCATAATCACATTAAATTACATACAATCACACATTCAGGTGGACGAATTGCATCGGTGAATGCGCCATGTTGGATTTTTTGAATTAGGCCCCGCCCCGAGGTCAGATCCCAATTCACAATTCTTTCGATATGATATTCGCCGCCATATCAGTGAAATTTGAGCAATTTCGGCCGACAATATGTCTACGAAAAAATTCTTTGCGCCTAACTGGGTGTTGAACGCGGATCGAACAGTTTAATTTCTGCCTCTATACCGTGAGGACGCGAGGAATGAGCCCGAAACAAATGCGCAAGCGCTGATTTATTCGAATCTCGTTGGCTTGCAGAATCGCGCCAGCGACTCCACCAACTTTTCAGTAATATCCCTAGTTCTATCGTCTGCTAGCAACGATACGGCGAATGCCGCGAAACATGCTTCGTAAGTGTCTGGAGGCAATGAGAGGTTATGTTGCGAAATGAAGCGAATACCGATGCGAATAAAATTTTGAGTAATAGTTATTGAAAAATTGAATAATTAGTACAATAGTATCAAATCAGTAGACTGAAGCATTTTAGTCGACCTATTTACTCAGAGAAATTATGTTTCTGGCGTCGGAGAAAGTAAATCAAAATAATGAAAATCAAGAGTCAACATTTACCGAAGAATTATCAAACCATCAGAATAAAGCGGAAGAAAAAGGCGTTTCATATCCTCAGGTTCAGGGAGGTTTAAGATATGTGTCAGGTAAGTAAGAATAAGTTTATTGTAAAAAGTATGAATTCATTTAATACATGGCAAAACTTGATATCGTCTTGCAAAAAAGTTATTCATCTTTACAGGGTAGGTCAGGATAGATCACAGGCGCAGGTCGCATAAGCAGTAGAATTTTGTTCGAGATCTCTCCCGAGTGACTTTCCGCTCCGTGCCTCAATGAGATTTTGCCCGATTCTGTCGAGTGAAGGTAAGAATTCTTTTCCCTGTGTGATCAACAAAAAAGTAGTAGATGAGTCGAAACAGCGTGCCTCAATGTTATTGCGCAGAGGCTTATTCCGTACCGAACTAAAAAAGCTGTAGTCCAGAGAGATACATGGTATTTGTGTATTTGAACTGATTTATTTGTCTGAGCTACGTCTTTCGTCGTCGGTGCGAAATAAGCCTCTGCGCAATAACATTGAGGCACGTTGTATCTACTTCGTGAGATACATTTTTCTTAATCAACTTAGCCAATGGCCCATTTCTACGATCATCTAACAAACTTTTTCAGACATTATGAAGACACATCTGGGTAGTGACGGAGACTTCAACGTTGACAGTCTTTGAAGATACAGAACCATGGCTGTTCGTGTGCTCCGACCTGGTCCTACCTGATAGGCAAGCTACAGTTCCTGGTTGCGGTGTATCGCAAGCAGTCTCAAACAGCTGAAGTGTTGAAGCTCAACGGATGTTCATGACTTATTAGCATCAATTGTATTTGCTGTTACCGAGAAGCACTACTTCGATATTGGTAGTGCGTTTCGACTATTTCATAAGTATGAAAAGCATTTATCTGATACAAAAACCTTACTCCTGAAATGTATGTAAGTTGTTGTATGCCTGCGTTAAGTACGGATGCTGAACATTACAGCTGTCCATAGTTATTCTTGGCTATTGAGGATTGGAGTTAATAAGTGTCCAGAGACTACACATTATCATGCGGTAACTAAATGATCATTCTCTTTTAGGGCCTGGCAACGATACCGCCGATGTCGGTAATGATGTCGTATATCAACAGCATCGTAATATTCTCAATGACTCCGATGCCTGGCAAGAGATGTCAACCTGGAAAATGAATTTCTTATGTCACGATCCTATTTAATTATTACTGTGTGTGAGATGAATCTTTCATTGTTCAAATAAATTTGTTTTCACCTACCTGATGCGATTGCTTCGACCTCTTACACAATGAGAATGAAAATTTGTGTTACACTTCAATTCATTTTTATTTTCAATCAATTCATGTTTAATAAGTGATTTTAGTTGTTGATTCGGGTCGCATTGTTTCAATTAACCTAATCTGAAGCGACACCTAACCCCCCTTGGCAGATAGTAAAAAGGACTACAATTCGCTTCCATTATTTGAACACTTGGTAATGAATGATAGTTAATTTAAAATTTACTCCACACCGCATTCGCTTGCTTCGATACACAACAAACATAACCTATTCCTGTCACGGTCTGCAAATAGCAGACGGACTCTAGGGATATTCGTGGCAAGTCGGAAATTGGCGGCCCTCGTAAAATTCGAATAAATCAGCGCTTGCGCATTTGTTTCGGGCTCATTCCTCGCGTCCTCACGGTATAATAATCCAAATAATTGGACTTTCCAGTAAGCGGCGCAACGTAAGTACATGTAAGGAACTTTTCTGGAGTGATGTTTAGGCTAAGAATCAACACCTGTATGATGCAGCAATCAACTGTAGTATTAATAATATGTACAAATTAGCAAAGGCCAGAAATGTCACAGTAAACGAATAAACTTAAAACTCACCTGAATCAATACAATTGCCGATAGCAAACCTTTATATACTGTAACTTTATCTGGGTAGGGTAGGGTGGTGTAAGATTGCGCGGGCGATAAGATTGCGCACACGTCATAACAGGAAAAACAAATGAAGTTCGATGCCAACTTCAGGTGTGTTTTGTTCATAATCGAAGACTACATGTGCCCACGAAAAATATTGGAAATACGATTGAAATCAAGAAATCTAGGTGAGCTGAGAGTTTATTGCTGCTTTTGATCTTATTTTCTGATGAAATGGATCTATGTTTATTCAGCGATCTGATAGAATTAGAGTTTTTCGCTATTAGGTTTAGATTCTTGTATAATCCTACTTCCAACCTCAAAATTGAAATTCACACCATTTTCGACCAGATGGGAGTAGTGTCGCGTTTTCTCCGCCAGTAACGATGTGCGTAAGATTGCGCACGATACCGGTGTGTGAGATTACGCGCGCAGTCTTACACATCGCTTTATATAAAATCAATTGGACGATGTTTATTAACTAATTTCGATAGTGTTACGAATTTATAATGGCTGCTTCCTTTGCAGAATGTCGCGCAGACCTAGAAAGAGTGATCGTGAAGTTTGTTCGCCTTCAGTACTTGATAAGGCTCGTAGGCTCATTGCCGAAGGCAAATCACAAAGAAATGTGGCCGCACAATTAGGAATGGCAGAGTCCACTCTACGATTTCGCTTAAAACAACCACAGGTTGCAACAAAACTTGGCCGATTTGATACGACATTCTCGGGAGACGTTGAGAAAAGTTTCTGCAAACATTTGAAGATATTGGATAACATGTTTTTCGGATTAACAGCTCAAAGCTTGCGAAGCGCAGCATATCAGTATGCAGAAAAACAAAAGATATTCCACCGTTTCAATAATGACACCAAAGTCGCGGGAAAGGAGTGGCTGCGAGGTTTTCTACGTCGCCACCCAGAGATTGCCCTTAGACAGCCGACATCCACAGGCATTGCACGAGCAATGGGCTTCAACAAGCCACAAGTCGATCGCTTTTATGAGAATTTGGCAGCTCTGATGGAAAAGTACCGATTTCCTGCGCAATCAATATATAATATGGATGAGACAGGCTTGTCGACGATTCCGAATAAACCACCTAAAGTACTTTCTATAAAGGGCAAACGTGCCGTTAACAAAATATCTAGCGGAGAAAGAGGCACAAATGTAACCGTCGTCAATGCAATGTCTGCAACTGGCCACTTCATACCTCCGTGTTTTATATTCGGCAGAAAAAGAATGAAGGCAGAGCTGTTTGATAATTCACCCTCTGGATCCATCGGAATGGTTTCAGATTCGAGTCTTATCAATGAGGATCTTTTCATAGAGTGGTTGTCTCATTTTAAAGCTCATACTAGGCCTACTCAAGATCAACCAATACTGCTGATACTAGATAATCACGTGTCCCATTGCACGTTGAAAGCTGTAGATTTTTACCGCGAAAACAACATCATCGCGTTGACGTTGCCTCCTCACAGTAGCCATAAAATGCAACCACTTGACAGAGGATTTCATGGAGCTCTGAAGAAATACTATTCCAGCGAATGTGAAAAATGGCTCCGAAACCACCCAGGAAGAGCAATAACGATGTACCAATTGGCTACAATTTTTACACCCGCATTTTACAAAGCGGCAACAACTGCTTGTGGCGTTGAGTGCTTCAGATCTACTGGCATATACCCGTGGAATCCTGACGTCTTCAGCGAAGCTGACTTTTTGGTCAACTCTGTGACTGACCGGGATATAGAATCCGCACGTGATGACGCCCCAACCAGCTCGGAGGTGCTGGCAGCGCAGGTGCCAACAGCATCATCGGAAACTCCAGCACAGCCCGTGGCAAGCTGCTCTGTACAGATCCCCAAAATACCTTCAACACCAGCATCAGCACCAACAACGAAGCATCAGATTTTCCAAGAATTGATGAAGGAAGCTCTGGTAGTAGTAGTTCAGCATTGTTGGCGGAGATAATTCCGCTACCCAAATCAACAATGATAAGGAGCACTAATCGGAAACGTAAAAGGTCGGATATAATCAGCGGCTCGCCTTACAAAGCTCAACTAGAAAACGAAAATAAACCAACAAACATACAGAAAACTAAGCCCAAGGCTAAAAAACCTGAGAAAGAGTACAAGAAACCGGAATCTAACAAGAAGAAAAAGATATGGAGATGTGGAGGATGTAATGAGATCTTCCGAGAACCGCTACAGGAAGACTGGATCGAGTGTGGCATGTGCCGGGAATGGTGGCATGAAAAGTGTTCCGATTATGTTGGGTTTGGGGCATTTAAGTGCGATTTCTGTATTCCGAAATGACTGCGCAATCTTATCCACAGCAATGCGCAGTTTTACACAACCCGGTGTGTAAAATTGCGCATTTACACATCCATGTTAATTCGTCATTTCCGCTGTGTCCAATAATATTTTAGTATCGTTATTTAGGTTTATATGTTCTCTAAATACCAAAGACTAATAATAAACAACCCATTTCTTGAATTACATACGCAGTAAAATTTTATGGAGGGTTTTCCGAAAAGTGCACGAACTTACACCACCCTACCCTATGCTCCGTAGCTGAAGGCTGACGGAGTTACCCTAGTCCGCGTGGATGTCTTTGTCACGGGATGTGAATTTTGGAGCTCCGCTTAGGAAAAGTTGAAAATACCTTAAATACCCTAATGCTTGCGGCTCGTCTAACCCTCAAACCTCGATAGCGATTACAGCTCTATCGTCGCTGAGTTTGCTAGACTTACCGAAGCTGATTCTACTAGTAGTTAACTTACCCGCAAACCTCGATAGCAATTACAGCTCTATCGTCGCTGTGTTAATGAGCCAACTCTTATCTTCAAAAATTTGCGATCTGTCTAACTTACAAACCTCGCTAGAAATTACAGCTCTATCGTCGCTGTATTAGGTTAGACGCATCGAAATTATCTACACGATTTTAAATTTTACAATTAAGAATGAGACAAATTATTAATTAAACAGAAATGGAAAAAAAACACAGGTTACTCTGGGTTTAAATCGATAGTGAAAGCGACTTTAGTCGTTTTCGTTTATTTAAAATAAAATGTCATGTTTATCAGAATAATTATGTACAACAATTGATCAAATAATACTTAATTCTACTTTGGCTGTTAAACCTAATTTTTGCCGAAGCTAATTATGCGTTTTTATTCTAAACGTTTTTCTTTTTTTTATATCTCTCTTTTGATTTTATTCCGAACGCCGCTTTGGCTCTGAAGTTCTTTCCCACGGGCACGAAATGTTTCTAAAAATTCGTTCAACAAATATTTCGTCGAAATCTTTCAAAAATGTTCCATAAACATTACAAAATTGATTCGAAATATTTTTTTGAACTAATACAAAACAATATTTTTGAAAGGTTCCTGGAATATTTTGTGGAATATGAGAAAGAAGACATCATCAAATAGTTCGTAAAATATTTCTGAATACTTTTAAAAAGTTTTCATCATATATTTCTAAGTAAGCTCTATGGAATTTTATCAGTAACCTCACAGAAAGATTTCAAAGAATATTTCTGTAATGAAGTAAAAAAAATGTCACTGAAACATTCCAGAAAGCTTTCAGAGATAATTTAAGTAAAACCAACATTTACTTTCAGAAAAACTTTCCTGAAAAATTTTGACAATGCTGCAGGAAGATAACAGAAAAGTTTTTGTGAAAACTTTCTGGAACTTTACCAGAAACCTGCCAGAAATCTTTCAATGATTCCCCCTGAAATGTTGCCAACGATATTCCATTGGAACATTTCCGGTAGATTTCAAAAATGTTACGGCGAAAGATTAAAATTTACTTCCAACAAATATTTCACGGCAACTTTCTGAAATGTTTCTGGAAGGTTGCAAGAAAGATTCCGAGATAATTTTCTGTGATCTCTTTAGGAAACTGACTGAAATATTCAAAGTTATCTCGATGAACAATAACAAATAATATTTCATTGAAATAATGCTGGAAGATTTCAGAAACATTACCAAGAATGGTAAAAATGGGCTCTCATAAAATCTTTCATGGAAAGTTCCTGAAACATTACGTGAAATAGAAGAGAAGACACATCTTCAAATATTTCGCGAAATATTTATGTGATTTCCTTGAAATGTTCTATGGAATATTTCGAAGAAAGATCACTGGAATTTTATCGGTAACATCTCAGAAAGTTTTCAGAGAATATATTTGCAATGAAAAAAAATATATTTCATTGAAAAATTCGAGAAATTTTTTAGAAATATTTTAAGTAAAACTAACATTTACTTTCAGAAATACTTTCCTGGAAAATTTTTACAACGCTGCAGGAAGATAACAGAATTTTTTTTTTTGAAAACTTTCATGAACTTTACCAGAAACCTGCCAGAAATCTTTCAATGAGTCCTTGTGAAATGTTATAAACTATATATCATTGTAATATTTTCGGCAAATTTCAAAAATATTACCGCAAAAAATCAAAATTTACTTTCATAAAATCTTTGAAGGAAACTTTTTAGAATATTGCTGGAAGGTTGCTAAAAAGATTTTAAGACAACTTTTTTCGATTTCTTCAGAAAACTGACTGAAACTTTTTATAGTAATCTCGATGAAATATGACTAATAATATTTCAGTTAAATAATGCTGAAAGATTTCAGAAACATTACCGCAAATGGTGGAAATATCCCACACAATATTAATACACACAACATATACAGGGACTTTCTGTGGTGGCGGCACAGCTAGTTCCATCAAACACACGCACGCTTCGTCCGTGTGCCAGGGATACCAACCGAAAAAAAGAATGATGCAGCTTGAACAGAGCAAAGAGTATAGCAACCATAAGCGTGAAGTCTTCGGTTGTCACATGGACGAAGCGAGCTTGTGTATAGTGGCGGTGGCTAATGGAACTAACTGTGCCGCCACCACAGAAAGTCCCTGTATATCCCACATAAAATTCACAACTTCTTAAAAAATTGACCAAATGAGATGTTTTTTTTTTTTTTCAATTTTTATTCTTAACTATACTTCAAGAAATAAAAATACAAAAAAACGTGATTATTATTAGTAGTATTCGTTTATTTCTTCTTGCCTTTCGGCCTAGAAAGGAGTTACATCTGTGGCTTATTGAATCTATTTCTAGTTATATTTCCATACTTTGTTAATAAATTGCAGCCTCTTTTTACTGTTATTTCTTTACACAAATTTTGTCTTGTTTTCTTATTTTTTGGCGTTCTCCCGTTCTCTCGTTGGTCTGCTTATTTTCACTTCCCTCATCCAGTCTGCCCCCTCCCCTTTGGCGTTCAGTATTTCGGTCAGGTTCCTTTTGTCTCGTGGTCCGTCGTCGCATTCGTATAGGAGGTGTTCTAGCGTGTCCTTCTCTCTTTCGCATATCCTGCAAAGCCTCTCCTCATCTTTCTTCCATCGTTTGTGTCCCTCCTCTTCGTTACCGCATCGGAATCTGGCTATCAGTTTTTGGTCTCTTCCTTTGTAGCCCTTCTCGAGGTATTCCGGGAGTTTTTCTGTTGTTATGTCTTGATAACTCGGGCAGTAGCTTCCTTCCCTTATTCTGCGCCTGTGTTCTTCTCTCTGTTCTCTCACGTCCGCCTCGAGGAGGGCCTCTTCTGTGCTCGTGCCCACGCCCCGTTCTTCCCCTATTCCCCGGCTTCTTCCTCCGCATCTCTTATAGAGCTTGTCTCTTTCTTTTTCCCATTCTGATTTCTGCTTTTCTTCCTTGGTGTGAATCTCCTTCCAGCATTCCTCGACTATCTTGTTGACTTTTTCTTTTTTCGTTTTTTCCTCGTACCTGAGCGCTCTCTTCGCCGCTTCAGTTCTCATCTTCTGAGCCTTGGTCTCTTCTCTTACGATGTACGCGGGGGTGTTGGGCTCCAGCCCTAGGGTCCATCTGAGGTATTTATCTTGTACTTTTTCTAGCAGTTCTTCCTCTTTCCACCCCCATACTTCGGCCGCGTATAGCATAATGCTTTCCACCAGGCTTTTATACATTTTCCGCCTTCTGTCGTAGTTGTTTCTGAATTTTCGCTGCCCAATGCCCCAGACTTGCCTCATCGCTATGTTCGCTTTCCGTGCCGTTTCCTCCACGTGTTTCTTGGTTCTGCCGTTCTTCTGGAAGTGGAACCCCAGGTATTTAACTTCCTCGACTACCTCGATCTCTTCTTTTTTCCATTTCCACTCCGTCTTCTTTTTGGCGCTCCTGCCTTTTTTGAAGATCATCACTTTTGATTTGTCCGCGTTCAGTGTCAGGTCTTTTTTCTCCAAGTATTTCTGGTAGGTCTTGATCATCTCTTTCAACTCTTCCGGGTTCCTGGCCAGCAGTACCGTATCGTCCGCGTATGCAAGTGTCCATATTTTCTTCTTTCCTATTACGATTCCTCCTGCCTGCGCTCTCGCCATCGTGTCTTCGAGGTCCGCCGTGTATACGTTGAAAAGTGTCGGGCTGAGGGGGCATCCCTGCCTCACTTCTTTTTTTGTCCAGAATTTTTGGGAGATATTTCCATGCACTTTAACTGCGTTTCTCGTTTCTTCGTAGATTTCTTTTATTCTCTCTCTTAACCTGGTGTTAATCTCTGCTTTTCTGATGCACTCGTTTAGCTTGCTTCTGTTCACCTTGTCGAAGGCGGCGCTAAGATCGGCAAAGAAGGCTTTTCCTCCGCTATTTTTGAGCTCTCTGTTCACTACGTAGTTTAGTATGAATATGTTGTCGATCGTGCTTCTGTTTTTTCTAAAACCCGCTTGCGTTTCTGGGATCGTCTTTCTCTCCTCCAGCTGTCTCACTAGTCTTTCGTCGAGGATCATGGCGTATATCTTGTAAGCGGTATTTAGTAGGGTGATTCCCCTGTAGTTTTTGACTTCGTCTTTGTTGCCTTTTTTGTAGATCGGGACTATAGTCCCCTCTTTCCATCTGTCGGGGAAGCCCTCGCCGCTCCAAACCTTGTTTATCAGACGCTTTAGGTTCCGAGTTATGGACTGGTTGCCGTTAATCCATATCTCATTTTCTAGCCCGTCTTCGCCTGGGGATTTCCTGTATTTCAATTTCCCGATCTGTCTTCTTATCTCCAGGCCTGTGATCTCGTCGTCTTCTTCCCTGTCCTCGTTAACTTGTCTATCCTCTCTTGCTCTAGCTGTGGCTTCGTCGCTCCCCTCCAGGAGCTGCATAAAGTGGTCCTTCCATTCTTCTATCTTGACCTTTTTCGTCACCTTCGGTCTGTTCTTCCTTCCTTTGTTGATGAACTTCCAAGCTTGGCTCTCATTTTGTATCTGTTCTATTTCTTTGTCTTCTGCCTCTTGTCGTTCTTTCTTCTTCCTCTCGCACAGTTCCTTGAACTGTTTCCTCTTGTTCTCGTAGAGTCGCTTGTCCCCGAATCCTCTTCTCCAGTCCCTCAGCGCTTTCCTAGCTGCCCGTTTCTTCTCGGTGCATTCCCTGTTCCACCAATTGTATTGTCCTATCTTCCAGTTGCCCGTTTTCCTTTTCTCCTTCTTCCCTATTCGGTTCAGTTTTTCGATCATCTCCTCCATCATTTCGTCACTGTTTCCTTCCCTGAAGGAGATGTTTTCAGCCATGTTTTTGAAGGTCTGGGTGCCTTCTTCCGTCCACACCCTTCTTTCTTTCTGTTCCCCTTCTGTGCTCTCCGCATCCTGTTCCGCAATCTCCCTCTCTGCTGTTCTTAGTTCGATTCTCAGGGGCAGGTGGTCAGATTCTACCCTTTCTTCGACCACAAAGTCTACGATTCCGTTTGGGGCTTTCCCATTTGCCAGCCCGTAGTCTATGACCGAGTTGCCTCTGGCCCCGATGTAGGTCCATTCCCCGTTCTCGTCGCCTTCTAGGTTTCCGTTTAGGAAGCTCCACCCTTCTTCACGGGTCAGTTCGAGTAGGACTTTTCCCTCGGTGTTTTGTGACTTGTCCTTAGTTTTCCTTCTGCGGTCCTTGTCATTTTCCTGATTCCATTTGCCTTCCGTCCCTATCCTGGCGTTGAAATCTCCTCCGATAAGTATGTTGTTATCCCAGTCGTCTTCGAATTTTTTCCGCAGGTCTTTGGCCGTCTCCTTCATGTCCTTACTGTAGACCGTGACGATTCTCCATGTCTCGTCGTCGATCCTGACTCCTCTTTCTTGGATTCTTTCCGAGTCTCCCTGCGTCTCTGTCTCTGTGATGTCGTTTTTCACTCCCGTCAGGATTCCCCCTTTCGCTCTTCCTCTGTGTTTTTCTCGGGTCGCTGGTGTGCTTTTCCACGTGAAGGACTCCGGTAGGATGTCCTTTAGCTTGGTCCACTGTTTTTCCTCGATCCATGTTTCAGTGAGCCCGACCACGTCGTACTCTTCCAGGTAGTCCCAGAATTGTCGATCCTTGTTCCAGATTCCTGCCACGTTCCAGAATCCTACGTTGAGTCTTCTTCTGTCCTTGCTTGCTGTTACCTGGAGGTTGCGTGTTCCGTCTTTGTTTCTTGCGTGAGGGCTTGTGGTGGTCGCGGGGGTGGCTAAAAACGTCCCCCTCTTCCTCTCCCTCGTCCTCTTCCCCTGTCTCTTGCTGCTAGTTCTACCGCCATTTTCTGTTCTGCACCCCTTGTAAATTTTTCTAGGTCGAAACCTACTCCTTCTCTCCAGTGGTGCGTGACTCCGTCTATCGTCAGCTTCCTGTGGCCGATTTTTATTTGTCTGTCCTTGTCTTTTTCCTTTTCTTGGAACGCAATTCTGGCGATTTGTCTTTTCGTTTCTCTCTCCTTGTAGGTACTGTCGCTATCAATGTATATTTGGCTATCCCCGAGATTCTTTTTTGCTTTCATCACTCTCGTTTTTGTCTCAAAGCTGTCTAGTTCAGCTATAATTAGCCCTCCTCTCTCGTCGCCCGGTCTGACTCGGTATACCTCTTTCACCTTGGCTGCCACCTGGACCCCTTCTTCTAGGAGTGTCTCTACAGCCTCTTTCAGGTTTTCTCCTTCTGGTGCCTTCCAGCCCTTGATTGTGATGTTGTTTCTCTTTTCCCTTCTCTCCCTGGCTTCTTCCTTCTGTTCCATTCTCTCGAGCCTCTCGTCTCTGTTGTTCGCCTCTATTTCTAGGTCGTCCAGCTTTTCCTGAATCCTCTGTTCTGTTTCTTTTCTGTCCTTCTCTCTGTTATTTAGGTCTTTCCTCAGCTGTCTTATTTCGTCTCTGGTAGATGCGTTGTCTGTTCTTAGTTCTTTTAGATCCTTCTGCACTGCAAGCATTATCGCCTCGATTTTGTCTAGCTGCTCCTTCGTTGCCATGTCTTCTTCTTCTCTTGTTTTTTCTTGCGTTCGCTCCTCGGTACAGTCTGCCTTTGTGGGAGATCTGTAGACCTTCCTTTGTTTCTCTAGGCTCTTGACGAATTCTTCTTCCGCTCTGCTTCTGTCCAGATCTTCTCTTTTCCATTTCAGGAACTCTTTAACTGAGCCTACGCTATTGGCTCTCTGTCTGGTCAGTTGTGTCGCTAATGGCGGTCTCCCTCTTTTCATCTGTTTGTCTGGTCGGTAACTAGCCGCCCTCGCCTGTTTGCCGCTGCTCGGGACTAGGTGTCGCCACCGGCCGCTCTTCTATCTTTGTTTTCGATTCGGTCCTTGGTCTGAGTTGCCCTAACCTCTTTGTACTATCTCTCGTGTTTTACGTCGGTTATTGCGCTTCTCTCCACTAACCTTCTCGTTTTCTTCCCTTGCTTCGTATTCCCCTGGGCTACCGATGTTCTTAGTCTGTTCCCGGGTCTCTGGCCGTCCTTACTTTCAGTCTATTTGTGTTTTTCTATTGTATCACTTTTCGTGCGTCTTGTCGCTTCCACGTCCCAAATGTGTCTCACGTGATTATTATTAATTGCGGTATGATTTTTTCGTTTAAAGTTCAGATTTCCCGATTTCCAGAGGTTGGACACTTTTTTTTTTCAATTCCCAAACAAAACATTTTTTTTTTTACAAATTCAGCCGTCGGATTTATCAGGGGGTCACATCTCATTCTATTTTTTTTTTTTCTGATTCAAAGTCTTTGTTATGTCTATTTATTTGGTTCGGTCCCCTGTTTGATATATATAGATATAACTGAAGGGTATGTAAGTAAAATGATAATGTGATTTGGTTATTATAACGAACTTATATCTTTATTTCTCGTAGTAGAGTTATAATGGTTGGCGTTGTCTCCAGTATGGAGGTTAGTAATGGAGTGAAGTTAGAGGGAAAGGTAGACAGTGGCTATGGGAATAAGATAGAAGGATTATAGCTGACTCGCTGCATTTAGCAGTGCCGTGTGCAGCGAGTATCTTGCAGAAACGCGGGACAGGATGCGGACGATCGGGTAACAGGTAGATAGACAGAGTAGAGATGTAGAGGAACAGGGGGATAGAGGTAAGCGAGGGGAGAGCGTACGGGTGGTGACACCCGGACGTAACATCTTCTTGCATAAATTTGATCGTATCAAATTTCTAAGATTCAAAATAACAATTCCGTTGATCAGAAATCTTCTAATCAGCTGTGACAACGTTTTCCGACTGAGAATTTGGAATCTAGGGCAGTTATATTGTTATCAATCACAATTTTCGGACCAATAATTTCAAATTTTTATACTAAAAAAAAAAATCAATAAAAAAAAGTGTCCAACCTCTCAAAATCGTAAAGTTTGAACTGTAAATGAAAAAATCATATCGCAATTGGTAATAATTACGCTTTTTGTGTTTTTTTTCCTTAAAGTATACTGAAAAAGAAGAATTGAAAAAAAAAGAACATCTCATTTGGTCAATTTTTCAAGAAGTTCTGTATTTTCGAAAAAAAAATTCAAAAATTATATCTTGAGAACACATCAACGAAAAAAATCGAAATAAATCGTGAAAGCTTCTCTCATTAGATGTAATCACCCATGAAAATTTTGATGGAATCAAAAATCCGAATTCTCATGCCCGTTCGTTTTGACGGAGAATGCTCCATATATGACGCTGATCTGTCATATTGAAATGTTTATTAGCTCTTACTTCGACACTTCGTTCACAAGTTCCGTCAAATGAAAAAAAGTTGGGTCAGTTACCGTAGGGTAGTTTGGCGTATTAGGTAGAGCGTGCGACTAGTAATACAGCGAATGCGAGCGAAAGTGGGTTCAAATCCCGGTCAGGTCAATACATCGGAAGTACAAAACAATTGTAGAATTAAAACATGTGTCGTTGGAATATTCCAGAAATATTCATAAAATATTCGATGAAATATTTCTGTAAACATATCGAACATATTCTGTGAAATATTTCCGAACGCAAATTGTGAGGACATTTAGGGATTTCATAAATATTTTGAAAAATGTTTGTGAAATCTTTCTCGAAATATTTCTAAAACTTGCGGAGACGTATTTGTCGAAATATTTAAGAAATATATGAGAAATATAACAAGACGATTTTGGAAATCGAGAAATGTGTCGGTGGAATATTTCAGGAATATTACCAAATTTTTTCGTGACACATTTCCAAAAACATATCACAAATATTTCGTAAAATATTTCCGGACAAAAATTGTGAGGACATTTAGGGATTTCAGAAATATTTCATAGAAAACCTATCGAAATATTTCAAATCTTTCCTGAAATATTTCTGAACAGTTTCAAAAATATTTCGTGCTCTGTGGGTTATTCTCTTTCTTTTGCTTTTTAACAGGCCGCTTTGGCTCTGAAAAGGCTATTGATTTGGAATGTACAGGTTATGAAAATAATGTGGTTAGAAATCTAAGTTATAACAAATTATGAGTCGCCCGGCCGCTTTGGCTCAAATGCGCTCTATTCTAATGCAATGAGTCGCACGGCCGCTTTGGCTCGAATGCGCTGATTCTACATTCTGCGGACCGTCTTATATACCCGTTCGCCGCAGGGTCTTCTGTCATTTCTGACGTCAGTCAGGGTCTTCAGTCGGCGTTGCGCAGGAGTCTGTGCGCGCTGAGCGCACGTTTGTGTACGACAAGGTTGTGTGCGTGTCGATACGCTAGGTTACGGCAGGGTTGAGCGTGTGTGTCGGTACTCGTCACGTACGGCATGGCTGTGCGTGTGCCGATACGTTACAATACATCCGTACAATAACATCAATGCTAACAGCTCGGAGTCTTGTTACATACTGACTCTCATGCACAAGTCGACAAGCGAAAAGGCCAAGCTTGGTAACACACAAGCTTACATACCGTGACTTTTTGTGGATGCGGAACACCACGGATACCAACCCGAAACTCACGCGTCTAGTGGATTGCGCCAACCATGCCCTGTTCGTGCTAATTCCATTCTGTTCGAACTCAAGAACAGCACGTGTAGCATTTGAAAGTTAGGCGCTTAATTTGAAATAAATCAGTAAATTATGCGATAAAGTGGAATTGCGGGAACATTGGACCGGGTAAGGAAGATGATTTAAATCAATGGAGTTAGCTTGAACAGGGGGCTTATTACGGTTCTCTGTCGAGTTTACTCACTTCTCGCATTTTCATCTCACGTGAGTTGGGTCACTCTATTACGGATCTGTCGAGTGAAAATGTGAGATCACTAGGCACTTCTGGTATAGGGATCTCACATTTTCACGAAAGTTGGCGCCATTTTCTGAGAGGACATAATATAACAAGATGAATGTGACAGAAGTGCAATAGAAAATATTCCTCAAATATATGAAAGAAAACGAGGATTTTGCAAGAGGCAGATTACGATATAATAGCGCTAATAAAAAAAAAATTGGTTAGTACAACAAGCACACATTATATTATATATTAATATACATCAAAATCTTAACCTGCAGCGTAATATTCCAATCGTAGTTGATAAACAACAAGTAATATAATTATTAACGACATTTATTTCTATTTATGCAGGATGACATGGCTCAAAATCACCAAGGTGCACCTAGGTGGTAAATTCCATGTTTCAAATTTCTTAATAAATTTTTTTATATTTTTGTTCTGCAAACCAGTCCTAATCATTGATTAACTTATCTAGAATTGATATCCGAGCGGGGCAAGCTGGAAATTAATAATTACATGAATAAAATTGTATTAACGAAAAACGATTTGTGAGATATCGTCATTTCGGGAACGCTTAAAAAAGTTTTAATTACTTTTAAATAAATACGGAAAATGATTCGTTTGATATACTAGATATGTTGCTAAGATATGTCCTCAATATTTAAAAATGATAAACATGTCAATTACTCGGTAATTTTTAAGTTTTTTGAAAAAAAAACTTTGAAAAAAAACTTTGAAAAAAAAACTTTTTTTTACATAATTTCACACTTAATTTAGTATTAGTAATTTATCATATAACGTTTATAACGTAGATTATCTTCATCAACTTGTTTTGATTTTTCTTGAGAAATTGTCTCATTCTCCATTATTTTTATAAAAGTAGACTGAAAGCAAAATAAATATTTTAAAATAATGCTTTTACATACGTGAAACTATAAAAAACGACACAATCATCATTCCAGGAACGTAATCATCATTCTGGGAACGCGCGTCATGTCCGGGAACGTTCCTGGAATGACCGTTCCCGGAATGACGTTTCTACATAAAAATCCGTATTAAATAAATATTTACCACTGAAACGAGATTTTTTTAGGGTAATATAAAAAGAGGTTACATTAGTCTTTAAGAAATATTCTATCAAAAGTCATTAACTTATTTTTTTTTTTTACAATTATTGACGTTCCCGGAATGACGCTGAATTGATGTACGGTGCCAAATTTTCGAACAATCCTATGCTTACCTTCTAAAATTTTCACATTTTAATAAAAAACACACGGGTCATCCGTTTGAACTTGAGTGTTTTATATAATTACCCGGTAGCGCTATCTGTCACGTTTTCCTAAAAATTGATATTTAAAAAAACACTAAGCGTTCCCGGAATGACACACAAATTGTGGGACAAACTTTGAATTAAATTTTCGGAAAAAATAATATTGTATAGATTAAGAAACTTATAAATATCATTTTATAATAAAATGAACTAAGTTAACAAGTACCTTTGAGCGATCAAAAAATTATTTATCAGGATTTTTAGCTGTTGTTATCGGCGGATTGGTACTGGGGGACGCGTTCCCGGAATAATTTTTCGGGGGTATTTCATGGAAAAAAACATATTCAATGAATAAATTGAAAAAAATCTTTTCGATGTATTGCTTAAATGAGTTGATGTGAATAATTTTTAGTACATTATTTTAATTAGAATGAATAGATTCAATGATTTAAATCACTGGGACACGAATTTACCACCTTGGTACTTTTGAGTCATATGTGGTTGATTATTTCAACCTCATTAAACAGTGTTGGATGTGGACCTCGCAAAGAATCAAAAGAATGGCAAAAGGTATATAGGTTATATAAGGAATTCAGATATTTTTTTTATTACGAGGATAGAAAATATTCAATTGCAGTGTTTAGATGATTGAAAAATTGTATATTTCACATAAATCAAGACTTGGCGCGACTGGAAGTCAGCTGTTCTGAAGAAGTGTGCGATTAATCGAAACTATGCAAGCGGTATTGGTGGTGGACCACCAAAAATTTCACAGCTTACACAACTCGAAGAAGAATTATTGGCAACAATAGATGCAGAATCGGCAGGTTTGGTCGATATACCTGAAGGAGGTAGTTTCGATCGAGTGATCCAGAAAGGTTGCATGCCGCAGGAGCAGATTTCAAAAAGAGCACGCCAAGAAAATGTGCCATCGTACAAAAGTACATCATTCAAAAAGGTATGTATTGCATTCGATATATATATAGAATATTTAATTTTGACAAAAATGAAAATATAATTTCCAGAAGCATTATTCATCCGGAAAAAAAAGGAAATGATAGACACAGCGGAGATCATCTTACCTTGTGGAAGTGGAATCTGGGATGATTCGTACTCGCAGGCACATGTAAAGTTCTTTCATTCTCATTAGCGAACCGAATATGCACACATTCGTCAGATATGACAAATATTTACAGGAGCTGGAAGACAGTGTTCATGTTTTTCATGCTGAATCGAACATCGAAGATATTACAATAAACTTCATACAGGACGAAAGCGTGGATCCCTGTGCAAGAAATACTCCACAGGCAGGTAATTTGATACACCAAGGAGAATGCAATGATTTCTAGACTTTTTTAATGTAGATATATTACATAATTTAACATAATTCAGAAATAATTTCACAATTCTGGTTGTGACGGACGGAGTCAGAAAAAAAAAATATTAATAAAATAATAGTTCAATTTATTCAGTTTAGTTAGTCGAGTCAATCAATAATTCTTTTTAGTTTTTCTATTATAAATTACACTTGAAGATATATCTACTTTGAAACAGGTGACATAGTTAAAAGAACTCGCATGAATCGAATTATTACCGTATACTTGTTCATACTATGAATCGTGATAATCTATTAATGGTGTTGTACAAATATAAAAGAAACTCAGTAGTAGGAGGGCATTGTCCTAAATGAAAAGGTATGTGTACCAAATCTTGAACGGGATTATCTCACGCACACTTAGCTGAGCGCGATTAAGCAGCCGGTGTGTACCAGGTAATCCTGACCAGAAAAAAAAGGGGTGTGCGTGCACAAACCGGGATGAGAACAACAGAAATCAGAATTAATCGAGTCAGTATTTGCGAAACCTTGGTGCGAGTAAGTTGTAGTCAAATTTCGGTTTAGCACGTAGTGTGTGCAAGAACTATAATAGTGTATAAACGCGAAGCTATCGACTCGACGAATAGTTGGATAACGTGGATACCTAGTAGACCTAATTGGGAATACGGGAACAAGATATTAACATTCATTGGGAGCATGATAAAAAGAAAACGAATTACAATAATTATTGAATACACGGGAGCGAGTCAGTAGGTCGGGACAGAACTGCGCAGGGTATCAGGGGGTTCGTGCGCTGGCCTTCTCTGGGGCCTCACAGTAGTGAGGCTGGTCAGAATGGTTGACACGCTGGGAAACCAGCGTGTAAATTACAGCCGCGAATTGACGTAAAATACAGAAGCGCGCGAACTGGCCTTCCCCGGGGTCTTGAATTGCCAAGGCTGTCCGGGATGGTGGACACGCTGAGAAACCAGCGTGGATATTGCAGTTCGCGAGCTAACGTTCAGAACCGGGAAAAATCCGGTATCGCGGGCTGGCCGTCTTATGATAGCCTCGGGTTGAGGAGACCCGGGGGGCGGTTGACTTGTTGGGAAAACCAGCATGGATACGCAGCCCGCGTTGCAATTCGATCAAGTAACAGCTTGAATATCCTATTCGTTTACCCGCGACCTGCGCTAGTTCTGTCCGCGAATAGACTCGCATTGCTCGGTAAATGGTACATACAAGGTAGATAGATACCCGCATAGGTCTAGGTGGCAACAGAGAAATCAAATTGTTGTGAAAGATAATAAATCAGCGTCCTGAATAAATGATTGCAATAGATCTCCTCGATGTGAGTCATTTAACCTTAGAATCACCCCCTCCTTTCCCTCCCTTGGCACTGAGTATATCGGTAAGGGCGACGGTTATGGCTTAGCTTGGCGAACTCCGGTACATGAGGTATCAGGTTCGCGAGGTCCGTATTTGTTTAACTTGCTGACGGCAGACTTGGAGGAGAAAATGGGAAGGATAAGGAGTGAAGGAGGGGTGATACTGGGGGGAAACAGGGTCTACAGGTTGGCGTATGCAGACGATGTAGTGCTGTTAGCAGAAAATGAGTTGGGAATGAGGAAAATGCTGATGAGGTTGGAGAGTTACTTGGAGGAAAAGAAGTTAGAAATGAACGTGGGAAAGACGAAGGTAATGAGATTCAGGGCGGGAGGAGGAAGAAAAGAAAGGATAATATGGAGATGGAAGGAAGAGAGGTTAGAGGAGGTGAAGGAGTTCTGCTATCTAGGATACGTAGTGACAAAGAGCGGAGGGCAGGAAGCACATGTAAGGGAAAGGGTGAAGAAGGCGAGTGCGGTGATGAAACAGGTGTGGAGGATAGGAAAGAGGAGATTCGGGAGAGATTGGGGAAGAAGGTTATGGCTGTTTGACAGACTAGTGTGGACAGTGGCGGAGTATGCAGCGGAGATTTGGGGGTGGAGGGAATGGAAGAGAGTTGAGGTAATGCAGGAAAGATATATGAAATGGGTTTTAGGGGTGGACTGGAGGACTCCAGGGTATATGGTGAGGGAAGAATTGCAAAGAGAGAAGTTGAGGACAAGAGCGGGGAAGAGAGCGTGGAACTATGAAAAGAGGCTACAGGAAGGCAGGGGGAGTAGGCTGGCGAGGATATGCTGGGAGGAGGTGCGGGAAAGGGAAAGAGGGGGAGAGTTGCTAACGAAATGGGAAGAGGGAAGGGTTGATTTCATGAAAATGAGGAGGCTAGACACGGAGGAAACAGCAAGAAGGTGACACAGAGGAGAGGTGGATTACGAGGAGGCAGCAAGGGAAGACAGGGAAAGTCCGGGGAGGGAGAGATGGGGGAAGATAAGGGAGTCGAGGTACAACAGATGATACGGATGGGTAAAAGGGGAAGGAGTGCCGGAATATCTGTACAAAGGCTGGGGGGGAAAGCAGGTGGAAAAGAATAGCGAGATTTAGACTTGGGAATGAAATGGCAGAAGGAAAGTACTGGGAGGAGGAGGGAAAGAAAAGATGCAGGGTATGTGAGGATGGGGTAGAATCGTGGGAACATGTGTGGGAAGAATGTAGGGAGGCGGTTGGAGGAGGAAGCAGATGGAGAGAGGAGATAGGGGAAGTGTTAGGAGAGGACGGAAGAGGAGAGAAGTGGCTGAGGGAGATAGAGGGGGTAAGGGAGGAAATAAGAGAAAGAAGGGAAAGGGAATGGAGAGGCACGAATGAGAGAGAGAGAGGAAGGAGGCGAGGAGACGGAAGTTGGAATGGAGAATGCATGTCGAGGAGGGATGAGTGGGAGAGAGCGGATGAGAGAGTGGAGGGAGAGGAGTTGGGAGGAAGGCAGGAAATAGGATAAGGAAAAGATAAGATAGGAGAACAAGAGAGAGAGAGATGTAAGAGTAAAAAGTAAAAATAAAAAGTAGGGCGGAGAGAGGAGAGAGAGAGAAAGAGCGGATAACATAGAAGGTGGTAGAAAAATGTAAGAATAGTCATGTAAAATGTAAAATAGAATAAGTAGCGTAGGAGTAAGGTATAGAATTAAGTAGAGAGTAAGGCTAGATGTAAGGGATTGTAAAAGTTTTGTAAACCGGGGCGGAAGCCTCTTGTAACCCTGAGGGGAACAATAAACGAACATTACATTACATTACTACTCCAGTTTGGGAGACATCATCTATTTCAACGTCATTTTCATACTCGTCGACACGTCTTAAAAGATGGTGAATTACAGATGTTTGTTTTTTCATATCTACACGGGGCACTCTGCAACGTTGACAGTAAAAATTGGCATTGAAACTTTCAACCAAACCGCATACCTCATGCACTCCTAAATTATCTCCAATGATCAAAATACAAGAAATAAAAATGTCGATATTATTATATTGGCAAATTGGATTACGTTCCATGTCTTTTAGCTCATCAAGCAAAGCCGAAAATGTTGCTCTATTCCCAAACTCAACTCTGTCAATATCGCGGAATAAAAGTGTTAAAAATATGTTCTCAAGCTTTGACTGAAACTCAGGTGGGATACACGGTAGAGAGTAATACACGGCTCCTAATTTTTGCATGCCAGCATGTGATCCTAGCGGATTGTTAACGTCGAATTCGTCAAAGTATATAACGATCGGCACAATGGTCCTGCCCGGAAATCTATCACGTATTTTTTTGAACAACTCTCCTTGTACTATATTTGAAATAGTATTGCTAGTCGTTTGCAGCAAATCATTCATGTAATTTAATATGGTTTTCAAGATATCAGAAGTCTTAAATAACTTTCTTAAAACAAGTTTGATAGAAACAAATTGACCTGTCACTGCTGTGGGAATCATTGTAAACACTCCGTTAACATATTTGCTCTGTACATTCTGACCAATTACATATGAGATAGGTTCTATATAACAACCGCTTACTTCAAAATACTTCAGTCGTGCATATTCAGTCTCAAGACCATCAAAGGGATTTCTACATGCAGTGAACACCAGTTCAATTTCTTTCTTATCTTGAGCTATTTCTCGCGGTTTGTCTAGAATTTCCATTACTTTAGTTTGAACCTCTGGAATCAATGTACCTTTGACGAACTCGGAAGTTAATTCAATGACATTCTGCACATGTTGCCGTGTCATCGAGACATTACTGTGTAATTTGGAAACGACTGATGCAGCACAACTTTTAACGGTATTTTTAATATCTGTTAGTGAACTAGCACGAAAAACAGGCTGCTCATGAAATTCAGGATCGGAGTTTTCAGTTTCATTTGTTTCCATTGAAACATCCAAGACTTCTCCGTCACCTACTTCTCGATTTGCATGAAAATAAGTTTTATTCTCTACGTCTAAGCAGTGCTTTTTCAATAAATGGTATCTGAAACTATAGATATTCGCGAATTCTCGAATACAGTCACCTTGTTTACAAATGTAATTATTATGCATTGTGAACCGGTGTTGAAGTTTAAAACGAGTAATCAATCTCTGAATTACTGGAAAACTTAAGCCACATGCGTAACATTAGAAATGGTATATAAATTCACTGGAGTCAAGTCATTGAGTAAGTATATTCGTAATATAGTAAAATTAAAGAAATGATTTTAAAAAACTGACAGTATTGTGGAATACACAACTTGGTTTGTCCAATCGCTTATCAAATTTATACCACTGTACCTATATAGATAAGTTTGGATGTATGTTTAATCTCAAGCGGTGCTATAACACCCTAAAAAATATAATATGTCAACTATGAAAATAAAATTAAACTAGGTATTATGGACCAATATCTAAGTCTTTGGGAATTTTTTGGTACCGATATCGTGCGGCTAATTAGATAGTATTTCGGAAAATACTGGTTTGGTTTGATTTGCGTTTGTGCTCAGAAACGAGCACTTGTCCGGGCGCTCAGTCCTACTAGACCATTGTGCCCGAGCCCGTTAGGGCAGCTAATCTGTAGGAGACAAGGTTAGGCGGGCCCTCTTGGCGAACCGTAGTAGCCTTCCCACCCCCATCTCCTCTATTCCCATACCTGTCCTGAAGGTCCCACCGAGGGCCTCTGTCCGAGGTCCCTCTAGGCCCTTACATCGCATCAGTAGGTGGAGAGGGGTTTGTTCTTCTTCCCCGCATCTGGTGCATAGTGGCCCGTCCTTGAGCCCCATCCTTACCATGTGTTTGCCTGTGAACCAGTGGCCCGTGATGAGTCCTACCAGGAGCCTGAGCTTGGTTCTGTCCAGGTTGATGAGAGACGTCCCCAGTTCATGGGTTGGCCCTTGGAATAGGGACCCTCGTATGAGTCATGCCTGGGGCACTTGTCCAAATTTCAGCAAAGCGGTGCTCTATCCACCCTTTTGCTAATTCTTTGGTGTGTGACGCGGTTAAGCCGATAAGGCACCCGTCGTCCACTCCTTCTCTTGAGGCCCCTGCCCTGGCTAGACAGTGCGCCTTTTCATTTCCTTGGATGCCGCTGTGACCCGGCACCCATAAAATTTTCACTCTGTTGCACTGTGCTAACTGAGCGAGTGTCTCTATGCAGTCCCTGACAAGCCCGGATCTAATAACACATGCGCTAAGAGATCTGAGCGCTGTCAGGCTGTCACTACAGATATAGATGTGTTCGCCCCTGTATTCCTTTGCCAGGATCGACCTGGCGCAGGTCAGTATAGCAAACACTTCCGCCTGGAGGATTGAAGCGGTGGGCCCAAGTGCCAGCGGGGTGCTAGTCCTGGGCCCCTCGCTCCAGATGCCAGCCCCGGCTCCTTTGTCGGTCTTTGATCCGTCCGTGTACCGGACGAGTCCCCGCGGTGAGAGCAGATTTTCCCTGTCTTCTGTCCAGGCTAGTCTGCTAGGTATCTCCACCTTGAACACTGTTTCGAATTGGTATAGGTTAGAGCAGCGGTCCCCGTCCTGAGATGGGTTCACTTGTGGTGCCCCCACCCTAAGTAGTACCGCTGCATGCCCCATCCTAGAACCTCTCCAGTGCCCTTGGTGCGTTAGGCGCAGGGCCGCAGGGCTTAGTACGTTGCTGTTGCTTTGCGGGCCTGCTTGGATACGTGTTCCTTCCATGACAGCTTGCTGTCTAGGGAAACGCCTAGATAGCGCACTGTATGGGATCGTACTAGCTCTGATCCAAAGACCTTAATAGGTCCTACCTCTAAGTGTCGCTTTTTGGTGAATAATACCATCTCAGTCTTACTGGGATTGATCCTCAGTGCCTGGGATGTGCACCACTCTTGTACGATATCCAGTGCCTTTTGCATCCGGCTCGCCATGTGAAGGGGGTGGTCGCCCGTGACGACCAGTGCGCACCAGTGCGTGGTGCGTGACCAGTCGGGTCAGGAGCCCATCTACGACTAGAGTCCACAGCAGGGGTGAGAGGACCCCTCCCTGCGGGCCGCCCCTGTCTACCTGAGCCCTGACCGTAGTCTCGCCGAGATTAGCTGTAACAACCCTGGATCGTAGCATATGCCCGATCCATTCCACTACTGTGGTGTTTGTTCTGAAATTGGTAGCAGCGTTGTATATTGCGTTGAAGGATGTATTGTCAAATGCTCCCTCAACGTCCATGAATACACATAGCGCTGCCTTCTGCCGGAGTAACGGTCCCTCTATTTCCCTCACGAGATGGTGGAGCGCCGTTTCCGTGGATTTGCCCGCTTGGTATGCGTGCTGAGCCCGAGTGACCGGTTTCTTGGTCAGTACTCGGTCCCTGATGTGCCTGTCAACCAGTCTCTCCATGGTTCTCAGCATGAAGGACATCAGGCTGATAGGCCTCCACGATTTAGCCCTGTCATAGCAGCCTTTGCCCGGTTTCGGTATAAAGACTACCCTGACTTCTCTCCAGTTCCTTGGTACATAGCATAGTGCTAGGCAGGCCCTGAAGATCGTGCTCAGTTTTTCGACGAGACTGTCCCCACCCTTCTGTAGGAGTGCCGGGAAAATCCCGTCCTTGCCTGGGCTCTTGTACCCGTCAAAGGTGTCAATCGCCCATCTTACTTTGTTTGGCGAGATGATTTCTGCCGCTGTCTTCCAGTCCCCTGGACCCCTCCTGCTGGGAGCCACCTCTGTTGGGGGCTCCTGTGCTGCAGGTGTGGAGCCTGGGAAATGAATTTCCAGCATGTGTGCCAGTATCTCTTCCTGGTTGTCTGCCTCGTTGCCGTCCGGGAGTATGAGGCTGTCGAGCTTTGTGGGTGGACCCGAGGTGAATACCTTACGGAGCCTCGCCACAACTGATAGGGCCTCTGTCTCTTCACAGAAGCCCTTCCAGGCTTCGTTTTTGGATCTTCTTATGAGACTTTTGTACTTCTTCTGAGCCTCTCTGTAGGAAGCCCAGTCGCTTTCTTGTTGTGTCTTGAGGGCCCTGTTCAGCAGTCTACGTGAGCTGGTTTTGAGTTTGCCCAGCTCACTGTTCTACCAGGGCACCTTCTTGCTTTTCTCCCTCTTTTTGGCAGGGCAAGCTGCCTAATAGGCTTCTGTGATGGCTGTTTGTAGTTGATTCACCTTTTTTTCAATAAGCCCAGTTGTGTTGAGCCTCTTGCAGGCCCCCCTGAGCCTCTTCTCTAGCTCCTCCCTATAGGAGTCAGTGGCCCTGGGGTTCCTGTGAATCTCCGTCTGCACCCAGGTGGCGGTAGCCACCAGGTCGAAGGAGATGCGACGATGGTCGGAGAGTGTGTCCTCCTTCCGTACACGCCAGCCTTTGATGTTGTTGGCGAGTCTGGGTGAGCATAATGTGATATCTATCACCTCTTGCCTGGTTGGGATGACGCAAGTCGGTTGTGATCCCCTATTGAGGATCTCAAGTCCTGTGGATGAGAGGTACTCAAGCAGTGCTGAGCCACTGTCGTTCGTGCTTGAGCTGCCCCATACTTCATGGTGGGCGTTTGCGTCGCACCCAATCAGCATAACGAGCCCTCTGCCTGTGCAGTAGTCTATCAGTGCCCTGAGCTCCTCTGTAGGTGGAGGAGTCCCTGAGTCGTATGGTAGGTAGGCTGAGCAGACCACCAGGCTGGTTGTACCGCTTCTAGCCAGCCTAACCTTGATAGTGGCTGCGGCAAGGTCCCTGCTGCAGAATTAGCTTAGCCTCAGAGCGCTGTGCTTCCTATTTATGAAAACACAGGCTCTCGGGCCGACCGCGCCTTCTGCACCTATCAGAGTCCCGTTGCTTTTGTCTATACCCCTTATAAGTCCCACGGCTACCCAGGGTTCTTGTATAAGTGATATGTCTGTGTTTTCCACCGCCAGATCTCGGCTGTGTATTGCCGAGGCCGCCTTGCAGTGGCGCAGATTGATTTGCGAAAAGGCGATCCCATCCCCCTCCATGGACCACTACCGTCGCCCGCCCGCTACTCCGTGTGTAGGAGAGTCCCGATCATCGCCCCCCCCCCCCCTCCTTCTGTCTGGTCTCAGAAGGAGCTCCCCCCTCCGGGGGTCCCCTCCTGGCCAGGCCGGGCACTGCTGCTGTGCCGACCAGGGTCCTTTGGACTCCAGCCCGCACATCGGCCTCCCCGGCCCTCCCTACCTCAAGGGCTCTCGAGGTTCTGCCTCTCCCTCTACCCTTGTTGCCCCCTCTTTTCGGCGGTCCCTGCGTAGCCCTGGTCCCAGAGAAGTACCTCTGGTCCCTTGAGCCAGCTGAGCCCTGCCCTGCCGAGGTCCCTGTCTCTCTAGTGGTCCCCGCGGCCGGTTTCTCTTTTTCTATTTCTATTGGAGGCCCTGTCCCCGTTTCCGGAGCCGGAGCCTCCTTGCCTGTCTCCCCTGCTGGGGTGTCCGTTGTCTCGACACCGTCCTTCCGTGACGCGGGGCCCGCAGCTTCCCCCGTCTCACCCGTCCTCCGAAGAGCCTCTCTTAAAGAGACCCTCCCGAGTCCGTAGTGAGCCAGGTGTCCGCCGGCCCTCAGCGCATTTCTCGACTCGGTGTCTACCCCCAGGACGAGAAGGACCGTGTTTTGTCCTTCCCTCCGGTCCCAGACCCTCCAGCGGTCGGTCCTGAGCCCGGTGTTTTGCCGTCTCAGCCTCTTGAGGATGACCTCCGTTTTCTCCGGGATTCCGGGGAAGACAGCGGTCATCTTCGTTAATTTAGGCAGTTGGCTGCCCTCCAGCAAGCGGAGTGCAGCATCTGCCCATGGTTTCAGGCCGGGGACAGTGGCCCTGAGCCAGTTGAGCGCCTCCTCGTCAGAGCAGGTCACCCAGATACGGCCCTGGTCGTACCGGTACTTCTCGAAGCGCGGGACCCCCTTCCCTTCCGGGATGGAGTCCAGCGCTGCGCACAGCGCCCGCACCACCAGGTCCCCCTCCCCGGCGTCGAAGGTGGTCTCAGGGTATCCAGAGGGTGTGATGATCACCCTCCTGCTCCCTTCAAGTCCTGTCCGAGGCTCTGGGCCTTTTCGTGCCCGAGCTCATCGGCCCCTCCTGTGTGCAGTTGTTTCTGACGTCAGCGCCAGGCTGCCCACTGAGTGAGCCTCCCGGTGTGGCGTTGCTTGTCGAAGGCGAGGCCCCGACCCGGTTCGTCTCCAAGGAGTTCGAGGAGGTGGCCAACCTGGCCTTCCTCGCCCTCCTTTTTGCCGCCCCAGAGCGGTTGCCTCTCTTCGCTGTCGGGTCCGAGGTTCCGGTGTTCCCAGCTTGCGCTGAGCCCTCCATTGCCTCTTCCCCGCTTTTTGGCCTGGTCTCTGTGACCGCTAGGCTGTGATTGGTTTCCATATTTGGTCCCACGCGTCTGCAGGAAGTAAAAGGTCCGCCCCCACAGAGCCTGCCGTGTGGGGGTAAGGCTGAATACAATGGGCTGTCGCCCGGTTCCCCAAGGGCATCGTTCGCGACACTGTTCCCCAGTGCCATTCAGTCCTCGGCACGAATAGCTTCCAGCTTGACTTGGGGAGCCATGGGTCCACGGTCAGGTTTTAGTACCCCTGAGCCGGTTTTTACGCCAGCCAGGTTACCTATAGCACCGACAGACCAGGGATCCCGTGGCCCGCCGCCCCGCTTTCCAGTTGCCAAAGTCACCCGGTCCCCGGGGCAGCAGGATGAGCCCACGTTCCCCCTTGGCCCTCTCCTATCCACCACCCGGAGACGCGCTCGGTCGGAGCTCAAACCGCTTCTTCCTCCTTCATGCGAAGGAAGAAGAACGAGTCGGAAAATACTAAGAAAATAAAAAACACACGATCTTACTTATTCTATTCATATAACACGGTTTGCACTGCAAACTTCAAGCTTTTCCTGAACAACTAAAAGTGCAACAAGACCTATAGACTATATAGTTTTGAGTATACATTTTCATATAATCATATTATTAATAAAGATTTTGAATCATTAATGACACTTTCGAAATACCAGATTCAAACGCACCATAAATCATTATACAACACAAACAACGAACCAAGATGCATATTTAAAACTTAAACTTTTGTAGTTAACAAATTCGTATTTTAGCTTATATAGTGTCTAGAGACGCACTTAGGTTGATGACTGACTTCAACTTCTTGTCCCATTGCGTTTTTCTGTTATAGATATATGTCTGCAGAAAAAGCCATACCTGTTCACATTCTGGAGGATATGTCACGTTCAGGATTTGAAAAATCTTGTAGCAAGCAAACATCAATTGCTTTTAATGTTGTCTCCATCAAATAAAGAGTATTATCAACATTGACATACGACTTTTCTATTCCTGCTAACGACGGGCCTACAATGATGATATAGGGCTGCAGAGTAACACTTCTTGCAATTGCAGTTTTTCTTTTTTGTTCACGTGCCTCTTCAAGTGCTGCGGTACTCTATTAACTGCGACCGGCTATTTGTTTTCAGGGTAAGGGTGAACCCGATAACCGCGCACTTCGGCGTCAATTACTAGATGCAGCTACTAAAAAAAGACTGAAGTTGGGCGCCAGATGTTTTAACGGCACAGAATACGAGATAAACTATATAATTTTGACGGCGGGACTTGCCGATTAGCTCAGAATACAATTACTAGATGGTAGAGTGGGTGGGTTGCCAATTAATCAAACAAAATAATTAATAATTAGGGGAGACCGGGGCTAAAAGTAATGGGGGTAGGTTGTAACAGTGCGTCTATCTCCCAAACAAAAAGCGAAAGACGGGGAGTCTAACACGAGAATGACCGATAGACGTCCCCGCACTCGCGCCTACCCGTCAGTTGCGCCTGCTTCGGCTCAGCGAGTAATTGTGTGTATGTTGCACTATACAGGCCACGTAAGTATTAATTTACTATGTGTCACTTTTTGGTCTACATTGAAAATGTCACGTGTCTAAGTTCTGATTATTAACTATTTCCGTCTGTTATTTATTTACACACTATGTTAGAATACGTTTAGCGATGTTTTCTTTCGTTTGTTGCTACAATTGTAGTGAATTGAAAAAAAAATATTTGGGGCAAGTAGTAACAACTACTTGGGGTAGGTTGTAACAATGTTACAACCTGCCCCAAGCTCGTACCTGGGGTACCGTTATGTCAGTTATTTACGATATTTTTTTTGTTTTTCAAGGATGCGGAATTATACAAAGAAAACTAACCGCGGGGAAAAGCCCATGAGCTTTTATGTAGAAGCTGCGAAGATCGTCCGTGAACAGAAAAAGTCTGTTAGAAGTGTGGCCAAAGAGTTCGGAATGTGCCATGTAACGCTTATGAGATTCATCAAAAAGCATGAAAATAATGAAGAAGTGACAACTGGGTATACAGCCACTAGACAAGTTTTCAATACTGACCAAGAAAAAGCACTATCTGAATATTTGGTCAAATGTTCAAGTATTTATTTTCGTCTTTCACCCAGCGAAGTCCGAAAGTTAGCGTACGACTGTGCTTCAATATTTAAGGTCCAGAGCATTCCTCAATCTTGGCACAACAATGGAACAGCTGGCCCAGATTGGCTGGCTTCATTTTTAAAGAGAAATCCTAGTCTCTCTATCAGAACGCCGGAAGCTACCAGTCTCGGTCGCGCGACGTCCTTCAACAGACATAACGTCGGAGAATTCTTCACTAAGTTGGGCAAGATTTTGCTGAAATATAATCTACCTCCTTCGCGAATTTGGAACCTGGACGAAACTGGAGTGACCACCGTTCAAAAGCCAAAGAAAGTCGTGGCCCAGAAAGGGGTCAAACAAGTTGGAGCTATCACTTCAGGGGAACGAGGTACACTGGTCACTGTGGAGATGGCTGTGAACGCTGCTGGGATTTCGATACCGCCAATGTTTGTGTTTCCTCGGCTTAGATACACCCCATCATTCGTCCGAGATGGGCCTCCTGAAAGTATTGGAGCAGGAAATAGTTCCGGATGGATGACGGCAACCGAGTTTTCATTATTTATGGATCACTTCATCAAATTTGTCAAGCCTACTCCGTCCGAGCCCGTTCTTCTTTTTCTTGATAATCACGCTTGTCACATAGATATCCAGATTGTTGAGAAAACAAAGCAAAATGGTGTGATTATGTTATTTTTTCCTCCTCACTGCACTCATAGGCTCCAACCCTTAGATGTCGGAATCTACGGACCTTTTAAACATTACTGCGCCACCGCTCAAGATAACTGGATGCGCAATAATCCAGGCCAGACAATGAAGATCTATGACATTCCTGGAATAGTGAAACATGCCTAGCCCTTAGCATCAACACCAAACAACATTATCAACGGTTTCAAAAAGACTGGCATATGCCCTTTCAATCCTGATATATTCCAGGACATAGATTTTGCCCCCTCGTTTGTGTCTGATCGTCCCCTGCTTCAAACTGGCGAAACAGTTCCAATGCAGCAAGAAACCGAACGAGCCCGAGGAGCAATAGATGCTGCGACCGGACCTATCCCTGGAACATCGAATGCTGTACCTGAGCCAGCCCGTGATATATCAAATGCTGCTAATGCAAACGTAGGCTCCACCGTTTCTAACGCAGCGTTTTCTCCTGAAATCATCCGACCACTACCAAAGGCTCCCCCGAGAAAAACAACTGGCCCAAAACGCAAGACAAGAAAATCTGCGGTATTGACAGATACACCAGAAAAAGATGCTCTGGCTGCCGAGCAATCGAATCGCATGAAACGCCAGAGAACCGACAAGAAAAAAAAAGGAAAAAGTGAAGAAAAGCCGAACGGGAAAGGCTGAGGAAAGGAGAAAAAAAAGGATCAAGCAAATTCTGACGGAAAAGGTAAAGGAAAAGGCCAAGGTAAAAGTTCGAATCCAGCGGAAAGGAATATTTTAAATGAATAAGGTAACGAAGATGGAGATAGCGATTACAGTGAATGTAATTATTTGATACGTCACAAATCCTATACGCACAGTAATTTTTGAGCAATTGGAAACATGAAAAAAACGTCTGTTCGATATCGTACTTTTTATAGATTTAAGTTCAGGAGTCATGCCAAATATCGAGAAGCGAAATATCGAATAAAATAAGCGAAAGCGATCGATGGCGATCGCGAGACTTGCGATAACCATGTTGTGATTTTAGATAATAATAAAGATTTATAATGTTAATTGATCTCAAATATTACGGCTAAGCTATATGTAAAAGGAGAAATATGTTTATTTTCTTAGCTATAGGACTGATTCTGTGATCAATATTCTGAAAAAGTTTCATATAATAAGCTATTTTTGTTAAAAACTATGTATAATTCTGCAAATGAATATTTGGAAATACATCATTTTAAGTGTGAACTGGTTTCCGAAACCCAAACATGTGTTGTAATGTCATTTTGTTCGAGGAATCGCCTTCAGAAATAACTGTTAGAACTTGCCCCATCCCTGTTACTTTTGACCCCGCTTCGGCGTCGCACGCGGGACGCCAAAAAAATAAGAATAAAATTTGAGTCCGCAATAATTTCAAACGATAAGAATTCCTGATAATAATGGAATAACCAAGAACCAATATGTCACAAACAGAAAGTGAGTATCTTCAATGAATCGCGTCATATTTAGGTTTTTTCGAAAAAGTGTTACATGTAACCCCGGTCTCCCGTACTTATTTGACCAGTTTATTTTAATTTGCCATGATTTACTCAAAATTATTAAACGATACACCGTACTTTTACGGGAATTAATTCGGGAACTATTAAACGGTACACCGTATTTTTACGGGAATCAATAAACTTACAGTATCAAATCCTTCTAGGTGTCTTAGATATAGCGTGGATAATACAGTTTCACTCAATAAAGAACCAGAAAATATTCACAAGAGAAATATCATAGAAAATACAATCAAAGAGAAAACACGGGAACAATATCATCGAAAATATAATCAGGCAAAAATACTCAGGCCTTAAACTAAGAAAACTTATAAACTAAATAACAAATCTAACAATGCTTGCTTCTACGCTCTTAGTCTCCAGAAATATGCCGGCTACAGGTCGATTACTACCTTTTTAGGTTCAATATAACCGGAAAATATAATCAGGAATATAATCAAAAAATAGAAATAGAATAGAAAAGCCAATAGCAGCTAGAAGAAAATCTACAACATGCTTAAGGTGAAGTGAAACGTTTCAAGGCCACGGCCGGGTTTCCTTTCACCGCGGTAAAGCAGAGGTACACAGTTTGGTACCTCTTCATACCGCCAGATGGCGCAGCACGTGTAGAAGCTCGGTTAGCTGACGTTCGCTACACCGGTATATATATATTGCAACGGTGGTTCAGAGTTCGCACCGCGCTCTACGGCGTTCCTGACGATACGAATAATTTTTCTGCGATACAAGATAGAGTGTTGGGCGCCAGACGCGAATGCGTCAATTTTTCTACGAAATAACAACTAGAAAATTCAGCGATATCAACTCAAACTCAACTAAAGAACGGAACGACGGCCTCGAAGGCACAGCTGACTCAAATTTACAGCGAGAATGGTAGAGGGGTTGGGTACACCTTACTTAGGTAATTAGATTATCCAAAATAAATGTTGAACACCAGATAAACCTTTTTAACAATTCCGTATATTATTTTTCAATCAGATAGTACACGCGGTACAATAAATTACAGTAACAGAACTACTTTATAATATCATGAACTCGCTGAGCGAAATAGCAAAAATAATACAACAATCGTAATTCGGGAATAATAATTTTGACTACGGAAAATACTTATTTTACTGAGCCTGGGTCCGCCTTAGCGGTAGAAAAAAAACGATAATGATGCTGGCTAGCTAGTGCGCCGTTGAAGCGATACAAAACAAGCTATTATACTACGTTTTAGGCACGTATCACCGAGCGATACGATACTCAGGCAAAATATCCTATATCTGGCGGCACTAGCGATATTATGAAAGATCTAATATAATTTGGCTCAATAAATTAGGTTGACTCAAGAGATTTACAACAAAAGAAGCTAAGTTAACAAGGGATCGCGTAGCGATAAAGTAACTAAGAGAACTACTAATTAACCCGAAGGTTCGCAAAGATAAACTACTATTGACTCGATATGGAAGATATCGAGCGGAATACGATACGCGATATTATTCAAAGATAAGCTAAATTAACAACAAAATCTTAAACAACTATGACGACTACGCTCAGCCAACCCTCGGGGAGTTGGAAAATAGTTTAGCGACACACCATACAAGAAAATATTACAAGAAAAGCACAGAAATCATAGAGAATCAAAGATATCACATAAATCAAGAGAAAATCAAGAAATAGCACAGAAATATCAAAGAAATCAAATTACATGCGTAATAAGCGGTAACGAGCCAGCAAATCGGTATAAGCAAGCGAAATATAGCAAATAACAACTCGAAAAGCAACTACAAGCAGAAATATTCAAACAAAGCCAACCAGACACGAAACTCTTTCGCTGAACTTCCTTTTTCGATAATTAATCTAACTTATTCTACGATACTTAACCTACGATAATTTTCTACGATAAATTTGCAATGACGCAGCCCGTAGGCTACGTACGAACTAAAGACTACGAGATACGATAACAAGGAAGTCCAGCGGAATTTTCGTGGTTTATTACAAGCGATCTTAGAGACCTTACCTTATCGCAGAATCCGCTGCCCGTCACACACTTAAGGGGAGGGACCAGTCGAATTTGACCGACCGATCTAGAGAATTCTAAATTCTCGAATATCTCCGAAACGGGGGTATCAATCGGATTGTCCTTGCGGCAGCCGATGTTTGAGGAGTAATGACATCGAGTTTTGTTGTAAAATGTATGAAACCTTTATTTTTTTTTTTTCTTATGCGTCGAAAAATGCGGGCGGGTGACTTATTTCGACTAGCATCAGTGCCCACGCATCATTGACGCGGACAAAAGTATGTAACAACAAGTCTATACGGTATGACGAGCACACCCATTACAAAACATCTTCGTTCCATGCAGTAATAAAGTAGAAAAGTGCAAATCAGATTTCGTTGTAATTAGCGATTAAAAATTGTTGGGCAGCCATGGTAAATGGTTGGGTTGTCATGGCAATCCTTAGTTTCCGAGATGCAACAATGTAGTCCACCGTCTGCAGTACCGACGAAACGACTCTGCGCTGTCCTTTCTTTCTCGGGCATTTCGGAAACTAAGGATTGCCATGACAACCCAACCATTTACCATGGCTGCCCAACAATTTTTAATCGCTAATTACAACGAAATCCGAATTGCACTTTTCTACTTTATTACTGCATGGAACGAAGATGTTTCGTAATGGGTGTGCTCGTCATACCGTATAGACTTGTTGTTACATACTTTTGTCCGCGTCAATGATGCGTGGGCACTGATGCTAGTCGAAATAAGTCACCCGCCCGCATTTTTCGACGCATAAAAAAAAAAAAAAAGGTTTCATGCATTTTACAAGAAAACTCGATGTCATTACTCCTCAAACATCGGCTGCCGCAAGGACAATCCGATTGACACCCCCGTTTCGGAGATATTCGAGAATTTAGAATTCTCTAGATCGGTCGGTCAAATTCGACTGGTCCCTCCCCTTAACTCGAACTTAACTTTAACTACCGCACAGCGGAAACTAAAGGCGGAATCGAATGCGAGAGAGATTAGCAAGAGAAACACGTCTAGTCTAGGCAATTGCTAAACGTAGAAGTGACGATAGTCTTCCTGATTTTCGGTAACGAGGCTCCTTACATGGTCTAGAGGGTGGGGACCCTATGAGACGTCTCTCCGTACCTCATCGGCTATTCTAATTACTCGACGGTAATTCGCACGATCGGCTCGTCAGCCGATGCGTGCGATGCGCTGATCCTTGCCGGGCGGCAAGCGGCAGGCGGTAGAGATGCGATACTCGGCCGTACATGCGGCAGGATGACCTCGGGAAGGCGCGACCTTGGACTCTAAAATGCGGTACCTTCCTGACTTCACTAATCCCCGCGGGATTTACTCTGCAGCGGCAGACTCACTCGAAGACGACCTCGCTGCAACCTCCTGGCAGAACCTAGGTGTCCCTGGACCGGATCTACACCTTTCTCGGTCTGCCAGGAGCACGTGGGGGCTCTCCTGGCTTTTCCTCACGCGGCTCGTCCTCTGGCGATAACGTTACGCCCTCCTGGCGTCGATAATAGTGGCAGGAGCGGTATGATGTACTCGGCTGCTGTGACGGGACGTTGCAGCCGTAGCGTGCAACCCTGTACGCCGCCGTCGCAATCCGTTGCTGGCGATAGATAAGTCCTCCTGGCGTGGAGCCGTATGCGACCCCTATTTCACAGCGAGAATCTCTCCAAGGTCGACGTCCTTTCCTCCGGATGTTGCGATACTTCCCATGGTTTGCAGGTCCTGGGCTGCGTATCGTGGTAGCTTCGGCAGTAGCGTAAATCGGAGGTCATCTCGGTATCGGTAGTCGGCGGAAATCCTCGTAGCGTCGTTATGGCTCCTTCTCTCTCTCTCTCTCGTGGTACATTAACAAAAAAGCACTTCAAATTAGAAGTTATTCGGAATCTACGATTTGTCTGTGGTGTGCCGCTATTTTCCCGAGGGTGAGACGTGTCTCGTCTCTCTCTCGCGGTATTATTTCTCTGAAATCTAATTAACTACGAAAAATCTGCTGCCGTCACAGGAGCCCTTCTGGCTACCTTTTTCGCAATAACTTAGTCAGAGAATAGAGTAATAATATCGCGAGAGAGAGGCGAAGCACGTCTCGCCCTCGGGAAAATAGCGGCACACCACGGACAAATGTAGCTTTCCGAATAAGTTCTAATTTGAGGTACTTTTTTTGGTAATGTACGACGGAGAGAGAGAGAGAGACAAGGAGAGAAAGAGAAGACGACATATCGCTACCGCACGAGAACTTCCGCAGAAGGATGGCAGATACCGCGATGACCTCGACATAACGCCACTGCAGAGGCCTCCACGGTACAAAGCCCGGGATGAGAGCATCCACGGGTCGTACTACTACCAACTGGAGGGAAGGATGTAGATCTTGGGAGTATTCTCGCTGTGAGACCAGGGTTATCTCGACTCCACGCCAGCAGAATACCACTACCGCTTGCAACTGGCATTGCAACGACGGCGTACAGGACTGCACGCTAACGCTACAGTCTCCCGTTACCGCACCAGAGACCATCGTGACGATCCTGCCACTATTATCGACGCCAGGACGGCGTAACGTATTTCCGAAAGGACGAGCCACGGTGAGGGGCGAGGATAGCGTCCCACGTGCTCCTGGCAGGCCAAAAGTGCACCAGGTCCTGTCAGGAGGCTGTCAACAGTGCTGCTGAGCCCGACAGTGTGAATCCCGCAGAGAGTAGTGGCGTAAGGACGGTACCGCATCTTAGAGCCCAAGATCACTCCTTCCCAAGGTTATCTTACCGCAGAAACTGCATCCTACCGCATCTTTATCGCCTGCCGCTTGCCGCTCGGCAAGGAATCGACACCACGCACGCATCAGCTGACGAGCTGATCATGCGAATTACCGTCAGGTATTTAGACAGCCAATCAGGCATAGAGAGACGTCTCGTACGAACCCCCACCCCATGATCAGTAACGTTAGGCACCCCGATACCGAAAATCGGGAAGACGTTCGTCACTTCTACGTTCGGCAATTGTTCTGGCTAGACGTGTTTACGATTACTACCGCTTTCTCTCTCGCCTCAGTTTCAGCTCAGAGAATAATTCCGCTTCACGGACTCTGTAATATTAGGTACCGCAGTGCGGGTGTTAAAGCTTAAGTTATTGTTAAAGACTAAATAGAGTTGAACGTTATAGTGTAAGTGTGACGAGTAAGCAGACTCAACGTTAAGGTAAGGTCTTTAAGATCTTTAGCTTGTAAATCCACGAAAGTCCCGCTGAACTTCCTAAAATATCGTAGATTTAGGGTAGTGCGTAGCCGAAGTGCTACGTGGTTCGCGCATTTTAGATCGTAGGTTAGTAATTTAGTATAATAAGTTAGAATATTAAAGAAAGGAAGTTCAGCACAAGAGTTTCGTGGCTGATTGTATTTTGCTGTTTGAATTTGTTAGTTGAATTTGTTGGAATATCTATCGCTTAGTTGCTTTGATTATCGCTTTGCGTTATTTTCTGCTACCGCTTACTTACCGCTATTTGCTAGCTTTTTTTTCTGCTATATTACGCATGTAATTCGCTATTTCTTTGATGTATGTGATTTTCTATGATTTTCTGTATCGTATATTCCGTATTATCTTGCCTGGTGTGTCGTTAACTATTTTACCAACTCCCCGAGGGTTGGCTGAACGTAGTTGTCATAGATTAAGTTGTTTAATTAAGTAATTTCGTAGATTTTCTGATCAATATCGCTTATTGACGCTTTTCCGCTCAATACCTTCTGTATCGAGTTAATTATTCTGTATCGAGTCAGTAGAGTATCTTTTGCGAACCTTCGGGTTATTTCATTAGTATTTTGCGCAGTTTTCTTTCGATGAACCTTTTGTTAACTTAGATTATCGATCGCTATCTCTTCTGTTACCGCTACTTGAGTCTGAATATCGTAGATCATTTTTATAATATCGCTAGCGTCGTCAGTAGGGCCTATTTGCTTGAGTATCGTATCGCTCGGTGATACGCAGTCTAAAAAGTAGTATAGTAGTTTGTTTTGTATCGCTTCTCAGGCGCTCGCTAGCTAGCCAACTTAACTTTGTTTTCGTGCCGCTAAAGCGGACTCAGACTCAATAGATTAGGTATTTTTGAGTATTAAAAACTATTATTCCCGCAGTTCTGTTGTTCCATCATATTTGCTATTTCGCTAAGCGAATCCGATTATTGTAAAGCATCTTTTGATAATATCTGATTGTACCGCGTGTACTATATCTTTTGGAAAATATATTATACGAACTGTTTAAAGGATTTATCTGGTGTTTCAAATTTATTTCCGATAATTTACTGTATTTAAAATAAGGTGTACCCCGCCCCTCTATCATTAGCGCAGTAAATCTGAGCTAACTGTGCCATCGAGGCCGTCGTTCCGATATCTTCGTTTTTGTCTGTTATCGCTGCTTTTTGTGGATTTCTTTGTAAATCGACGCATTCGTGTCTGGCGCCCAACACTACCGATTATCGCAGTTTATTTGTTGTAAAATTAGCTTAGCCACAGGAACGCCGTAGGGCGCGGTGATATCTCTGGAGTCACCGTTGCAATATGTATACTCGCGAATATATCGCGGCAATGTTCATGAGAACCGCAATGCATGCAAATAATTGCACTAAATGATAACCCGAACAAATCGAGAATTGTTTATGTACATCATGTGTACTAACACTGTATTCGACAAAAGTAGAAGTGTTGAGTAACAAAAGCGGCTTATTCTCGCTCTCATGCAGAGCGGTATACAGGGACTTTCTGTGGAGACGGCACAGCTAGTTCCACCAAACACACGCACGCTTCGTCCGTATGCCAAGGATACCAACCGAAAAAAAGAATGATGCAGCTTGAACAGAGCAAAGAGTATAGCAACCATAAGCGTGAAGTCTTCGGTTGTCACATGGACGAAGCGTGCCTGTGTGTAGTGGCGGTGGCTAATGGAACTAACTGTGCCGCCTCCACAGAAAGTCCCTGTATATGAGTGAGAAATAATTCACTATAATAATTCCAACGCAAATTTAGGCGTGAATAACAAATAAAGAGAAAATCCTTCTTCAGAATTTTATCTTTAGAACGAGCAACCATAGTTGTCCCCTTCATTGTTATGCAAATAGGGATAAATGAGTGAAAATCAATTCACTATAATATATCCAACATAAAGTTAGACTTGTATAATAAGAAGAGAAAATTCTTATTCAGAATCCTCATCGGAGTGACGAACAACCAGGGTTGTCGCCCTCGCTCTTAAGCAGAATAGTAGATATGAGTGAAAGCTCATTCACTCAATTATCACTAAAAGCAGAATAAAGTAATAAAAATTAATAAGGAAGTATAGCTAACACGCGGTGTCGAGTTTCACAGACACCTTGTTGAGCTGACTAGCAACAAAAGTTTGAATCAAAGTTGAGGAATCTATTTGTAAATAAAGTTACTTACAGGTTGGGATCTGGCGGAATCGTAAAAGGGAAATATTCACTTCTGTTTATCGTCGTACATAGTACCACGGTGTTTTCAAAGATACTCGCAATGAACGAGTAGCACATGTTTGCGAAATTTTTTTGAGGTTAGGTCCTCTGGCGGAATAAGCTACGCGCGTAGATACTGGAAATGAATTCAGTACAAATAGTCATGAGGTCGGCTAACACATTACATATCTGCTGTGTTTGAAAATGTATTATTGAATTGTTTTTTCAATTATTATATTTCACTCACAAGTTCGGACAGATCTTCACCAACAACAAGCGTCCCGTCACCACGTGCACTATCACGTGTTTCTATGGTCCCTAGCGGCGTTTGGCGCGAACGAACCCGAAGGCGGGGAAAATGATTTTATTGCAACTTATAATCTCGTTGTTCAAGAACCAGACGACCTACGATAAACATTTCTATGTTAGGCTAGCTGTCAAAATAGTGAGGTTATATCGTCTGGAATCCCGTATCGATTGTAGGGTTTATTTGAATTTTTGTCCAAAGCACCAGTGGCGCTAGAAGAAACTCATAAAATACATGAACGAGCCAGAGTCTCCCCTAACCTCAATTCTGAAGTAAAATCATACATTCGAATGCTAGGCGAGCTGTCAAAAGAGTGAGGTTATGTCGTCTGGGATCCAGTATCGATTGTAGAGTTTATTCGAATTTTTGCCCAAAACACCAGTGGCGCTGAACGAAACTCATAAAATACATGAACAAGCCAGAGTCTCCCCTAACCTCAATTCTGAATAAAATCATACATTCGAATGTTAGGTTAGCTGTCAAAAGAGTGAGGTTATGTCGTCTGGTATCCAGTATCGATTGTAGAGTTTATTCGAATTTTTGTCCAAAATAACATTGACGCTGAAAGAAACTCATGCATTCGAATGATAGGTTAGCTGTCAAAAGAGTGAGGTTATGTCGTCTGGGATCCAGTACCGATTGTAGGGTTTATTTGAATTTTTGTCCAAAGCACCAGTGGCGCTAAAAGAAACTCATAAAATACATGAACGAGCCAGAGTCTCCCCTAACCTCAATTCTGAAGTAAAATCATACATTCGAATGTTAGGTTAGCTGTCAAAAGAGTGAGGTTATGTCGTCTGGGACCCAGCATTGAGTATTCGAATTTCTTTCTGTTAATTTTTTCTCAAAAGATCTAAGCGAATGAAAAATTCGAATAAGATAAATAAACGACCAACATTGTTTTCGCAACCTCAACACTGAAATAAAAACTTGTTTTCCACGTACTTGAATCCCATATTCGAATCTTTGGCTCGCCGTCAGACGAGTGACATACCGTCTGCGATCCTAAATTAATTATTCATACACACCTAGTCATTCAATACGAATCAGGATGAACAATAGGAGTAGAATAAATAAAATAGTCGTTCGTATTTTAGGTTAGCTGTTGTTTGGGTGAGATCAGCCGTCTGCGATCCGATATCGATCATTTGAATTTTCTCCCGAGCGGGAGCAGCCATGCACACTTCGCGTAGTGACAGAAGAAACCTCCACTAGCGCCGCCGCTCGGTTTATAAGTGTACGAGGCGTGATGTCGGTAGAAAGTATCACCTCAACGAAATGTTGGTTTTTTAATTATGAGTAACGGAGAATCATCAATTCTCAGACATTTCTTCATCAAATGACACGGATTTGGTCTCAAAGTGTTCCGGTTTTCATTGCGGAGGGCCTGATTATCACGAGAATGCGATGATCTACGGCAATAGTTAATAAGCGAACGATATATGTGGTTGGTAAGTCATTCTACAAAAATTTTTACAAAATTTTGGAAAAATAAAGTAATCAGGCCCTTTCTGCCAAAATAATGCGTTATTCCCCAAAGTTTCATTGCGATTGAATGAGTAGTTTCGGAGAATTGATCATTCCCGTTTTCGATGTGCGGACAAACGTTTCACTTCACTTTAATAGCACTAATAATAAACAAAAGGAACTTAAACGTAAGAAAAAAGATAACGGCAAAAAGAGACTAAATATCAGAAAACGGAGCGGAACTACGGCACTCGAAGGACTCTGGACGGTGGTCAGCACCGGAGTGATTTTGGCGACGACAGGAGGCGGGGAGGGGGAAGCCTTTCCACACACGACATGTTCGCCCCACCTGTTAGCGATTAGATGCCGATCTTCGGCCGGGAGGTAAGCAGACGTGAGGCTGGCGGCTACAGCCCTCTCCCGGCTTGCAGTGGACGAGGCTGTGGAGGCTGGTGGTGGACGTAGGTGCGGCTACTAGTGCCGAGGCATCATGAGCATTCCCCCCGGGTGCTTCAGCGGCGGCAGATACATCCCTCGATGTCCTGGGTCGACGGAGTACCTGGATTTTACAATGAAGAAAAACTTACGGTAGACAATGAACAAAAATAGATAAGAATTGGACCACGTAGCTCTGAGGAGCGATGGACTGACGGCAGCGGCATGGTCGTTCACGTTATCGGGTGGAGGCGATGTCAGTGGCGGATATCCAAAATCTGCCACGTTACAAAGGTTTATTTAAGTACTCCTTTTATTATATAATCGGTAGTTTGAATAATGAGTGGATATGAAGGAGAAAGTAGGGATAGAAAAAGGAGAGAAGATGTTGAGAGTTAGGAGGTTGACTGAAGAGTAAGTTAGCGACAGAATAGAATAATGAGGAGAGGTCGGTTGTAAGCAAGGTGGGGAAGCAAAAGTGCAGATGCAATTGTAGTATGATTTTGAGGAGAAGAATGGACTCAAGAAGTCAGGTGTTGGGTAGCACATGATAGGCAAGGAACTGTGAGAAGATAGCCGAAAAGGTGAGGAATGGATATGCCAGGACGTAACAAAGGTCTGCCAAAAATCCAATTTTCACTTCTTTTTCTTTCCTTCGTTCAAGTTCTAAGTTAAGGTCTTAACTAAAATACGTATTTTTTTTTTTTTCACTTTAGATGATCCTGTAAGGAGTTCTCCTGCCAACGCGGACGCATCTTTTTTCCGAGGGGTCGCCGGAAATGACGTCACAATGGCCGAGTTTTTAATATTTTTTTCCCAAAATTTCAGAAATTCTTTGTCAGTAGTGTATCTTTGTAACAATAAAAAGTTTACATAAAATATTTCATTTTTTATATGAAAAAAAAATTGTTGAAAATAGGCCGTTTTTTCCCCGAGGAAACCCGTGTAACCCGTTAAGGGAAGACCCTACAGAGATTTTGACCGAAATCGTTCAAAAAATCGATTTTCCGTTTTTGCCAGAAATATACCCTGGAGGCCTGTCCTTACCTTGTGAGAAATATTCAAGGCCCTTCGATTTTTTTTAGTTCACAGGCAGCTGATTTTATTGATAAAATTGATAATAAATGAAAAAAAAAATTGTTTCTTCTGTAATTAACGAGGGGAGGTCACGGGAGACGCATTTTTGTAATTTTTCTACCCTATCGCAAAAGGAGGGGCAGACCCCCAATAACAATTGCCCAAAGCCATAGGACCATATAGCCAGAAGTTTCCGAGAAAATCGAGTTTGAAATATTCCGAGTAGGTAAGCTATGAAATCTAGATGTAAAGCGGTTGGCAACAGGGCGCGTGGCTCAGCCGTTAGCGGGCGAGTCTAGTAAGCAGTAGATCCTTGGATCGATTCCCGCTGTAGGCAACTCTTTTTTTCGTTTCTATTTTTTTTTTTTTTCTTTTCTTTTTTGGTTTCTAATACGTATATTCACGTCATTTATGTGTAAAATTATTCGAATTCATATTTCTTGGTTGGTTTCTTGGTATAAATCTTTTGTGCCAAAACAGCTGTGTCCCGCAGGTACCTAATACGAGGAAAGTGCCCGTATCGATCCCCGAAGTCCTTGCAACGGACACATTAATATCCTACCCAAACACGAAATATTTGTACATTGTACAATTAATATGAATTCGAATAATTGTACACATAAATGACGCGAATATTCGTTTGGGAAAACAAAAAAGAGAAGAAAAAAAAAAGAAACGAAAAAAATTGAAACGAAAAAAAAAAGTTGCCTACAGCGGGAATCGATTCAGGGATCTACTGCTTACTAGACTCCCGCGCTAACGCTTGAGCCACGCGCCCTATTGTCAACCGCTTTACATCTAGTTTTCATAGCTCACTCGGAATATTTCAACTCGATTTTCTCGGAAACCTCTGGCTATATGGTCCTATGGCTTTGGGTAATTGTTATTGGGGGTCTGCCCCTCCTTTTGCGATAGGGTAGAAAAATTACAAAAATGCGTCTCCCGTGACCTCCCCTTGTGAGACTGCAATGACAAAGCCATCATCACAGGGCCAACCACCAAGTGGTTCTTTCTTGCTCTTATGCCATTCTATCACGTAGCTCAAGGATGCATCATAGGCTTCTGATTCGAAATCATCCAAGTCAAAGTTTTTAACCCATTCTGAAGGTACTCCGTAAGTGTACTTTTTATCATCTTCGCCCCCAAGCCACTTTATCAAAGCAAAGTATTTCGACATCCTGGATTTAAAAAAACCTATATATGGAAAGTGGTACAAGCAGATTATTATAACAAGCCAGAACAAATCTTTGCCTACAAAATAATTCTGTTCTATCATCATGTTACCTAAAAATACAATTGTAACCGCAAGATGGAAATGTTTTTCTAAACATACTAATACTTAGCGAAATGAAATATCTAATGTCGATAAACTCGAACAGGGCAAGAAAATTCAAGCCCTTTGCATGGTCTATTTTTATATAACAAGCTACAAAATTATTCTCGTTTTCGACCCTCCTGATAGCCCATGAGGCTGAAACTAGCGGCCAGAGTTGGCGGCCAAGTGAAGCGCGCGAGTGAGAACCGCTGCGCGCCGTACGACTGATCGCGGAAGACTGGCGGCCGATCGCTTCGCGACTAAATATTAGAAAAGAAATTGTTGCAGGCTGATTTCGAGTTGAAATTCAAAAGATGAACTCATTAATGATATCCGAAACAGAAAATAATTAAAAATCCCCGGGGACGGCCTTTGTAAAATTGTTAAAAATGAATAACTAATCGGAGACGCGCGGAGGTACGGACTGCTCGTAGAAGTTGTTGCAAGCGAATTTCGAGTTGAGATTTACCAAACGTACTCAGCAATGATACCCGAACTTGAATATATACGACAATCCCAGGGGATGGCCTTCATAGAAGTGTCAAAAATTCTTTATACCTAATCGGAGACGCGCGGAAGTACGTAGACTGCTCGGAAAAGTTGTTGCAAGCGAATTTCGAGTTGAGATTTACCAAACGTACTCAGCAATGATACCCGAACTTGAATATATACGACAATCCCAGGGGATGGCCTTCATAGAAGTGTCAAAAATTCTTTATACCTAATCGGAGACGCGCGGAAGTACGTAGACTGCTCGGAAAAGTTGTTGCAAGCGAATTTCGAGTTGAGATTTAGCAAACGCACTCAGCAATGATACCCGGACTTGAATATATATGACAATCCCAGGGGATGGCCTTCATAGAAGTGTTAAAAATTGTTTATACCTAATCGGAGACGCGCGGAAGTACGTAGACTGCTCGGAAAAGTTGTTGCAAGCGAATTTCGAGTTGAGATTTACCAAACGTACTCAGCAATGATACCCGAACTTGAATATATACGACAATCCCAGGGGATGGCCTTCATAGAAGTGTCAAAAATTCTTTATACCTAATCGGAGACGCGCGGAAGTACGTAGACTGCTCGGAAAAGTTGTTGCAAGCGAATTTCGAGTTGAGATTTACCAAACGTACTCAGCAATGATACCCGAACTTGAATATATACGACAATCCCAGGGGATGGCCTTCATAGAAGTGTTAAAAATTGTTTATACCTAATCGGAGACGCGCGGAAGTACGTAGACTGCTCGGAAAAGTTGTTGCAAGCGAATTTCGAGTTGAGATTTAGCAAACGTACTCAGCAATGATACCCGGACTTGAATATATATGACAATCCCAGGGGATGGCCTTCATAGAAGTGTTAAAAATTGTTTATACCTAATCGGAGACGCGCGGAAGTACGTAGACTGCTCGGAAAAGTTGTTGCAAGCGAATTTCGAGTTGAGATTTACCAAACGTACTCAGCAATGATACCCGAACTTGAATATATACGACAATCCCAGGGGATGGCCTTCATAGAAGTGTCAAAAATTCTTTATACCTAATCGGAGACGCGCGGAAGTACGTAGACTGCTCGGAAAAGTTGTTGCAAGCGAATTTCGAGTTGAGATTTAGCAAACGTACTCAGCAATGATACCCGGACTTGAATATATATGACAATCCCAGGGGATGGCCTTCATAATATCCTTAAAAATTGTTTGAACCCAATCGGAGACGCGCGGAAGTACGTAGACTGCTCGGAAAAGTTGTTGCAAGCGAATTTCGAGTTGAGATTTACCAAACGTACTCAGCAATGATACCCGAACTTGAATATATACGACAATCCCAGGGGATGGCCTTCATAGAAGTGTCAAAAATTCTTTATACCTAATCGGAGACGCGCGGAAGTACGTAGACTGCTCGGAAAAGTTGTTGCAAGCGAATTTCGAGTTGAGATTTAGCAAACGTACTCAGCAATGATACCCGGACTTGAATATATGCGACAATCCCAGGGGATGGCCTTCATACTATCCTTAAAAATTGTTTGAACCCAATCGGAGACGCGCGGAAGTACGTAGACTGCTCGGAAAAGTTGTTGCAAGCGAATTTCGAGTTGAGATTTACCAAACGTACTCAGCAATGATACCCGAACTTGAATATATACGACAATCCCAGGGGATGGCCTTCATAGAAGTGTCAAAAATTCTTTATACCTAATCGGAGACGCGCGGAAGTACGTAGACTGCTCGGAAAAGTTGTTGCAAGCGAATTTCGAGTTGAGATTTAGCAAACGTACTCAGCAATGATACCCGGACTTGAATATATATGACAATCCCAGGGGATGGCCTTCATAGAAGTGTTAAAAATTGTTTATACCTAATCGGAGACGCGCGGAAGTACGTAGACTGCTCGGAAAAGTTGTTGCAAGCGAATTTCGAGTTGAGATTTAGCAAACGTACTCAGCAATGATACCCGGACTTGAATATATGCGACAATCCCAGGGGATGGCCTTCATACTATCCTTAAAAATTGTTTGAACCCAATCGGAATAAGTTTCAAAAATCAAACTACCTCCTAATTACTGCACCATTGAATGGGACTGAAATCTATGTATTCTATGTAAATCTATGTCCTAATTGCATTAAATTTAATTATACAATTTATTTTTCATTGAAAACATTTTCTTTCAAGGAAAGCAAAAAAATTTTAAATGCTTTTTTTCAATCTTATCGAAAAAAAATGATATGATTTCGTGAAACTTCGTTTTGAATGAAGTAAATTTTTTATAAAATTTTTGTTTTTAATTTTGAAATATATATATGAAATTTTTTTGAAGTCATCGAGCTTATGATAACGTACTACGACAGTCTATTAACCTGGAAGAATATAGCGTACTGATTTTCAAGGAAGAATGGCGCGATTTCGTCGCAATATTTATAGAATATTAAATGAAAATTACCTGTAAGTTCAACTTCGATTCAGAGTGCGGTGAAAAAAAAAAAAAATTAGTAAATAACGTACACCCTAGTGTACATGGGGCATTCCATGCCAACTCAGCCTATCGTCGAAATTTGCAACTCCGTTTTCAGTGATATTTGGCTATCTTCTTATACCTCTCGAAAAAGGTATCCATGATTTTTTTCTAATTTTTTTTCGACAACCAACGAAATTTTTTAAATTATCAGGATTTTTTTTGAAATTGCTGTAACTCGGTGGGAATTACTCAGATTTGAATATTTTTTTTTAACTGTGTGTTTTTAAATAAATTTTTAGAAAAATTTATGCAAAAAATTATAAGTTACCAATTTAATTGATTTTTCCATATTTTAAGTTAAAACACGAATTTTTAGATTGTTTGTATACTTCGATTTTTTTCAAAAAATTCTCAAAAATACTACTTTACAAAACACAAATTTTAAGCACAAAGTGGTAATGGAAAAATGATGGGTCAGATCTTTTTCAAGAATTTTTAATTTAATTTATTATTTCATCTTAATTTTAATTCATTATAATTGAATTTAATTATTTAAAAAATTCAAAAAAAGATACGACCTATCATTTTCCCATTATCACTTTGGGCTTAAGATTTGTGTTTTGGGAAGTAGTATTTTCTAGAATTTTTTGAAACAAATCGAAGGATATAAACAATCTAAAACATCGTGTTTCAACTAAGAATGGGAAAAAGTAAATTAAATTCGTAAGGAATAATTTTTTAAAAAAGAGTAAGACTATAATGCGATATTTTATTAACACAAATAAATTTATTTAATATGAACATTTTCGAGATTATTTATAATTGATAATTTTGAAAATTTGGGTCGAGCGACCCGGACCCCTCCCTCGACCTCTGCGGTTCCGGCGTCCCCGGCCTCTGGACTGCCTGCCCCGGCCTGCTCCTGGCCACGCGGACGGCAGCATCCGGGTTAATATCCCGGCAACCCGTTCCTGTAGACAACAATTGTTATAATGAATATCATATCGAATAATAAACTTCTTCATCGCAGTTCAACTAAGTGCGCCGAATACATGGTCGCATGTAAAAAAGAAATTACAAATTAAATTTTTTGCGACGCCCCCTAAAAAGCTTTTTTCAGATGAAAAAACACTGGGAATTTTTTTTTTTTCAATTCAAAACAACACGTGCCTATAGACGATCTAAGTGAATTTTTGGGTATAATCATTTTTTCTCTGAAAGTATGTTATTAAATTTGAGATAATTATTTTTTTGAGTTTTGAAAATAGTTAACAATGAGACACCTTCAGTGTTATCATTTTAAGTTATGAATTTTAACTTGAAGCTTTATAAGAAGCTTAATATACTTCGTCATTCAAGCTCATGCTTCAATTGTTCTTCTATTTTTGGGCTTTTTATAGGTCTGTGAGCAGTTACGTATGAGTTATTTGAATAAAATTGTATTTTTCCGGAAAAATTCCACAAAAAAGATGATTATACCCAAAAATTAACTTAGATCGTCTAGAGGCACGTGTTGTTTTGAATTAAAAAAAAAGAAAATTTTCCCAGTGTTTTTTCATCAAAAGGAAGCTTTTTAGGGGGCGTCGCAAAAAATTAAATTTTTAACGACTAGCCTAGTGTACAGTACTGTAGATATTTACGAACCTCCAAGGAGGTCGGGCAGGCAGCCAGTTCCGGTTCCGCTGGAACCGGTTCAGTCGGCAGAGGGATCGTCGACACTGCTTGTGGCGGTGGTGTCGGCGGAGTCGGTGGTGGCAGGGGTGATGGTGGCGGCGGTGGCAGGGGTGATGGTGGCGGTGCCGCAGTCTGCAGGGGGAGCGCCTGCCGCCACCCTTGCCATTGATATGGCATGGCAGGGTAGCTCCCCCAAAATTGCCCTTGGTGTTGCGGCGGCGGCGGTGCAACGCCCGGTGGCAGTGGCTGCGTGCCTTGTATATGGTCGGCTGAAAAATAATTTAGAAAATGAATTATATGTTGCATTCAGAACAATGAAACGCAGTATGCACGACCATGTGATTTCAGAATTCAAACATAATTCATAATTAATTTATAAACATAATTCTTCATCTTCAGAGAATACTAGATCGTTTAGAATTAAAATTATTGTTCCTTTTTTTTTTTATTCCGATTTATTTACCATGGCAACGTTTCACTTGTTTATAACATGCTGTATTTTCACGGAGTAATTGAGGTTCACGATGAATTCTTTTGCTACGTGTAATAACTATTAACATTGGCAACACTAATTATGCGGAACAATAATTTTTTTTCATACATAAATGGTTAGGTTTAACCAACGATGAATTACTTTTATTCTTTGAATAATCTTTGTCACTGATTTATGAATGGCATTTTTACATTGATTGAAAATGTAGTTTTATCTGGCAGATTATGTGATTCAATTGATAAAACGTTATTTTTATACACATAATAACTAGATTTGTGAAATAACGAGTCATTTGCCATGTAAAAATACAATTCGTAAATCAGTGAATAAAGTTGATCAATGAATGAAAGTTATTTTTAATTTATGTAATCAGCAATATAATAAAATACTTACGATTCATGCTTATGGGTCGGAGTTTTATGAACGACTGACGATCCGCATAGTTGGCGTGACGTCAACACTTGCGCACTGTATCACAGCGGCTGGGCCCAGTTGTTATCACTTTTTTCAAAACGAGTGAATGAAGTTTCGATTTTGTTCACTCCACATCGTTATACAGGGTGATTCAGGTTGAGCGACCGATATTAGGCAAGTATATTCCTCTCGAAAATCTCAGATTAAAAATTTACGAAGCCGAGGACCTGGACTACGATAATTACGGAGTGGAAGGCCTCGGCGACGAGAACTACGGAGCCGAAGATCAGAACAACGAGAAAGACAGCGTACGCCGTACGGATACACCGATCTAATATCGGTCGCTCAACCTGAATCACTCTGTATCTGCATCCACCAAAATAACGTTGTATTCGCTTTTTTTTTGTATCGATGTGAAGTTGGCGCAACAGTCTTCTGTTTATTTCGAGTCATATTTTTATATAAACTTGTAGATGTTTATAGGCAACGAAATCGACAAAAGACTGTGCAAAATGCCGCAACAAGAGTGGCATCAGGCACGGCGGCCACGGTGGTTTGCAAACAAGACTATGAGCGTCGTGCAGATGATAGTCAGCATGAAGTTGGCTTCAGTCACTTTGAACCGGGGGTAAAATCTTTGAATTTTTCTCTCGTTCAAAGTGTGCACGTTGGGTGTAATTTTCTTTCACAGGAAGACTGATGATGAAAAAATTTACGTGATTGTTATTTGAATAAAAAATCTTCGAAAAAATGCATCATCTGGGAGCTAGTACATTAGTATACTAAATTACGTACTGAATCTGAGAATATGCAGACGAAAGTGGGTTGAGTCAACCTGGAATTTGCACACACACCTTTAATTAAGAGATACCAGATCATATAGCGGACGATAAAAATCTATCGTATTCTACAGAATTTCTTCCAACGAACCTTCTTTTTTTTTTGATAAAACTGCCAACAATGGATTTTTTTTTATGAATGCAATATAAATATTTGATACGTTGTCTAAAACACCCGTTAATCTTGACAGATTATTAAATTGAAGTCGAATTAGGATTATTACCGTTTTGAGCGGTTCGTAGCATTCGCCGAATGTACTTCTATTTTTTACTACTATTCTGTCACTTCTGATCTGTTCAGTTCGATGACGTTCCGAACATCAGCGACCAATAAGGTTTCAGGAAAGAAAAATCTACCAAATAGAAAACAAGACACAGCAATTCGATCCGAGGGTTTCGTTAACGAACAGTTAATGAATCGCTAGGTAACGACCGATAATAATAAATAATTTTGATCGCTAATAACCGTGTAGTGTAAGAAATTGCATAGGATACATTAATTATAAAAAAATTTCTTATATCGAATATTATTTATTCGTATGGAAAAATAAATCAATATTATTGTAGTGTACGAACAATTTTAGCGGTTGAGGGATTCCACAGTGCACGAAAAAAGTAAAAGTAAGTAAAATGCACCAGTCTTTCTCATATTTTCATTTTAGAAAAATCCACATTTATAATTTTTAAACGGAATATACAGGGTGTAACAGAACTCGCGACGATCCTTTTACAGGGTGAATCTTGATCGAAAATGGGATCGAAATTTTCTCAGCCGATTTTTTCTGTAATGCATAGATTTTCCGTTATAATTATTTTCATTCCGGCCAATGAAGCATGACTTATGAACAGCCGCTTGTCGGTGTGAACACCGCTCGATTGTGTGCATGTCTTCCACGGAACTTTTCGCGGCAATAGTAGTGTTAAGTGAAGAGCGGGAGACACACACACAACCGAGCGGTAATCACACCGACAAATAACCGTTCATATTTTTTTTTTAACTATTCGTTTTCCGTTTTATTTTATTCCACGCGATTTTTTATCGGAGTAGGGTAACTGAAAATTATTTCCAACAAAGGGTGGAGAGTAGGGTGTTTCAAAAAAAATTGTAAAATGTTAATGGTTTAGAATAAAAAAACCCTCCCCAAAAATGGTCTCTTTAGCTCAACTCTAAGAGGTCGCTCTTTTAATTTTAATTTCCCATTTACTTAACATGGGGAAATTTTCTTTTTCACTAAAAGTTAAATTAATCGCAAGGTACTTGGTATTTTTCGGATTCATGCATAGATCCTTGAAGCTGATTCTTTAAGCTTTACAAAACTCCATAATAATGAATAATTATTATAATCAAAACACAAATTTAAGCCATCTGAAAAGTACTGATTTTTAAAGAAATCATTAATTATGATAATTTTTTTTTTATTTTTTTTTTATTAGAGGGTTTTGGAAAGCTTGAAGAATCAGCTTTGAGGATCTATGCGTGAATTCGAAAAATATCAAGTTGTTCGCGAGTATTTTAACTTTAAATGAAAAGAAAAATTTTGCAATGTTAAGTAAATGGGAAATTAAAATTAAAAGAGCGACCTCTTAAAGTTGAGCTAGAGAGACCATTTTTCGGGAGGATTTTTTCTTATAAACCATTAACATTTATTTAAAAAATTATAAATTTATTTTGAACCACCCTAGTGGATAGTTATAAATATTGGTCAGAATTGAGTATCATGATTTAAATAACTTTGTTGAGCAGTCTTTTCACGCTTTTGTCACATACTTTGCTCCCACACTGTAGTTATCCCTTCTTTCCCCGCAGGTTCCCCTTCTTCCCCGCGTTGGAGGAATACAGTTTGAAGAACTATTTCCTGATTTTGCGGTTCGTAAAATATACGAACATAGCACTAAATACGAGTCATAAACATACACATAGTAACATGACATGACACAAACTGAAATCTAAAATATAAAATTGAACATAAATATCATACACATACATATTTACAATGTTCATTAAGCCGGAAGAGCTTGGTACCATATTATCGAAGATATATGATGGTCGGACGCTTATCGAATTGCGGAATACAGATTCCAATCCATCATATAAATCTAATGATAGTATATGGCAGCAAGCTTGTTCTCATTTCTTAGGCACCAAATGTGAGCGTACGATTAAAAAACACACCCGGAAAGTGTACGACACTTTTCGCAACCATTTCGATGAAGTTGAAAAATGTTTTAGCAAAATTAGATCAGATAATACATTAGAGAATCTCTACCCCCATGGCGACTATGATGTTCAGCCTATTATTTCAATCAAGTCAGAACCATCATCTGCAGAATCGCAATTCCCTAATTCCGACTTTGATGATTGTGAAAATAACGACGAAAAACACGATTCGATGCTAGATGATAGTTCTGATGATATTCATATGAAAGAAACAGGTGTGAAATCGGCAACGGCCGATGATATCCGCGTCGAACATAAAAGCAGCCATTCTTTAGCCGGCAATGGTATGGACAATTATCCAATTAAAGACGGCGATATGGAAATCCCTCGTGAATTTTGGGAGCGTTTTATTGTGACCGGTCAGATACATTTAAATAAAGGTTGGACCGACGATTTCAACAAATATTTTAAAGTTCAGTACCCTCACTGTGTTTTAGCATTCGAGTGGCATAAAAAGTATACAAATAAGCCACCATACTTTTATGCGGTTGCAAGGTGCAAAAATTCGTCCTGTACGGCTTTCAAATTCAAGGTCATGACACCTATCGTCCATCCGTTTGATCACATAACCGTTCAAATATACCGTGCGAAAGACATTTGTCACGATAGTGGTGAAATTCATCGTCGATTTATTAGGGGAAACGACCGAAAGTCACTAAGGAGGGAATTAGAGGGTCAAGTACCCAGTTCTCTAAAATTAAACATGCTTCAGGACGTTCCTGAAGACATATTGGTCGCAGGAAATCGAAATGACGCTCCTAGCTTAATGTTATTGCAGAAGATGTCCAGCGAGATTAATACAAAAAACGACTTAGACAAGGACCCAACACAATTCATAATCAAATTGACGAAACTGTTCAAGGACTCTTGGCCAGGAAAATTTTGTAGGGGATATGGCTCAAAATCACCAAGGTGGTAAATTCCATGTTTCAAATTTCTTAATAAATTTTTTTATATTTTTGTTCTGCAAACCAGTCCTAATCATTGATTAACTTATCTAGAATTGATATCCGAGCGGGGCAAGCTGGAAATTAATAATTACATGAATAAAATTGTATTAACGAAAAACGATTCGTGAGGTATCGTCATTTCCGGAACGCTTAAAAAAGTTGTAATTACTTTTAAATAAATACGGAAAATGATTCGTTTGATATACTAGATATGTTGCTTAGATATGTCCGCAATAGTTAAAAATGATAAACATGTCAATTACTCGGTAATTTTTAAGTTTTTTGAAAAAAAAACTTTGAAAAAAAAACTTTTTTTTTACATAATTTCACACACTTAATTTAGTATTAGTAATTTATCATATAACGTTTATAACGTAGATTATCTTCATCAGCTTGTTTTGATTTTTTTTGAGAAATTGTCTCATTCTCCATTATTTGTATAAAATTAGACTGAAAGCAAAATAAATGTTTGAAAATAATGCTTTTACATACGTGAAACTATAAAAAACGATAGAATCATCATTCCAGGAACATAATCATCATTCCGGGGACGCACGTCATGTCCGGGAACGTTCCCGGAATGACCGTTCCCGGAATGACGTTTCTACATAAAAATCCATATTAAATAAATATTTACCACTGAAACGAGATTTTTGGAGGGTAATATAAAAAAAGGTTACATTAGTCTTTAAGAAATATTCTATCAAAAGTGATTTTCTTATTTTTTTCTTACAATTATTGACGTTCCCGGAATGACGCTGAATTGATGTACGGTGCCAAATTTTCGAACAAACCTGTGCTTACCTTCTAAAATTTTCACATTTCAATAAAAAACACACGGGTCATCCGTTTGAACTTGAGTGTTTTATATAATTACCCGGTAGCGCTATCCGTCGCGTTTTCCTGAAAATTGATATTTAAAAAAACACCATGCGTTCCCGGAATGACGCACAAATTGTGGGACAAACTTTGAATTAAATTTTCAGAAAAAATAATATTGTATAGATTAAGAAACTTATAAATATCATTTTATACTAAAATGAACTAAGTTAACAAGTACCTTTGAGGTAATCAAAAAATTATTTATTAGGATTTTTAGCTGTTGTTATCGGCGGATTGGTACTTGGGGACGCGTTCCCGGAATGATTTTTCGGGGGTATTCCATGAAAAAAAACATATTCAATGAATAAATTTAAAAAAATCTTTTTGATGTATTGCTTAAACGAGTTGATGTGGATAATTTTTAGTACATTATTTTAATTAGAATGAATAGATTCAATGATTTAAATCACTGGGACACGAATTTACCACCTTGGTGATTTTGAGCCATATATACAAGTACATTGTTTATTACCATTTCAAATAATTCTATACACGGAGCAACAAATATTATATCTGTTATCGCTACGTAAGCCCGTTTCGTGTTGTTTAGATGCCACGGGGGGTTGTATTGTGGCGCCATCAGCAGATGAGTCAAAGCCCATTTATTATTACGCCCTTATTTTACCGGGTAATGAAGAGTGTGCGCCATTGCCGATCGCGGAATTAATATCCAGCGTGCACAATATTCCGAATATCACACTCTTTTTGGCAACATTTAATCACACTCTGAAGCAGATGACTAGCCGCCATGTGGTGATAAACAAAATCGAAACGGACTTTAGTTTAACCCTAATTCAATCCGTAATCAAAGCATTCGATGATATGTCTCTTGCACAATATTTAAAAATTCTATATCTCGTCTTCGACGATGATTCTGTCGCTTTCCCTGATATGACGCACGTACACATTTGCTCGACACACGTACTACGCACAGTAATGAGAAAGGTGAAAACTTTGTTTAGGTATCAAGAGCAACGAAGTGTTTGTGCCGCATTAATAAGCAGATTAATTCATTGCAGTGATAGAGCTTCTGCAAAAACGATTTTTGAGTTAGCTATCACGGTGTTCGGGTGCAAGACAAAATGCGATAACTTCGACTGCATTGTACGGAAAATATTAAATACCGAGACATCATTGAACGGCAATGATTTCACCGACATCGATGCTTCGCAAAATTCAGACTTAGAATCTTTAAAGGAAGAAAACAATTTTACGTATTTACTACGTCATGGTTCGCCATTTTATTCATTTTTCAAGTCGGTCTATGATGACGTCGTATCAAAATTCGATAATACAGTTGTAAAGACGAACAACTATTATTCGAGTGAATTTCTCAATTATTTACTTGAACATATTTTACCATTTTTTCCAATGTGGTCTCCCATAGTATTAAAGGACTTTGGGTTATCACGTGAAAGTAATGCCAGCGTTGAAAACTGGTTCAAGATTGTCAAAAAAGATGTATTCGATAGAAATTCTCATATCTCCGCGCCGAGATTTATACAAAAAATGGAGTCCTTCCTTCGACCACGGCTACTCGAAAGAAGGTTCTCTTTAAAAACTGAGAGACAAACTCGCGCTAGAAAGAACAATCCAGATCTTCAAGAAGAGATATGGATGAAAAAGCGAAAATCCCAGACGTATTTCAAATTTCCGAAATATTTAAAAATAGGAAATGACGAAGAAACTGAAATACCTATTGGTACTGTAGATTTAATTGACGAACCGCATGATTGCTCTACTGAGCTAAGCAAAATTGTTTTGACAACCCAAAAATCATGTGACGATTCCGAATTGAGCCCGATTCCCGGTGAATTTCAATGTCGTGCTTCCCCGCAAAATGATTTCGATGATAAAACATTATTTTCATCTTCCATCGATTACCCGTCTGATTTTCCGTGTAATCCAAACAATATTTCTGCGGCCGGTATTCTTTTCACCGAAGATTCGTTGAATACTTTAATGCCACAACAATGGCTGGACGATAATGTCGTTAACGGCTTTTGTGTACTTGCACAAGATTTTGCAAATGACAACAACATAAAAGTATTGACATTTGAATCCTTCTTCACCCAAAAATTACTCCAAGGATCCCTGAGCATCGGATTTCAACGATGGGCTGAAATGAAAGACATCTGGTCATTCGATGTATGGTTATGGCCAATACATTTAGGGAATCATTGGACACTGCTGATCACAGTATTTCCCCACAATTTATTAATATATATTGATTCGATGCACGGAATGCCGCCTCCTAAGTTGATTGATGGGTTCTGCAATTTTGTAGAGTCATATCGCGCTGCTCGGTCAAAAAAACTCACCCGTTGGGGAAATTGGTCTCTGTGTATACCGTCGGACATTCCCTTACAGTATTCACAATCTGAAGTTCTGAATTCTTCGGGAAATTGCGGTGTTCACCTTTGCTCGTGGGTCTACACTGTATGCGCGAGTTCATTTTATCATTTCACCGAGAAAGATATGAACGCCGCAAGAAGAGGTATATCACGGTGGTTACTCAAATCTCGTGATCAACTCTCTCGGTCTGAGCGATACAGAATGCGAGACGTAATATTGGAAGCTCCGGTGAATTTGGACAAATCGTATTCAAACACAAAAATATTGCACAATTTTAATCCACCACTGGGATTTGCATCAACTTTAGAATACTGTGCCAGCTTGAATATAATTTTAAATGCTGCTGAATAACAGTATATGTGCATGTCGTAGACTTGGTTGACAGTGAATAGCCTGTCTACTAAATTTGTCGACTAAAAATGATCGTGCTAGTTTTTAAAAGTGAAAACGACTATGAAAAAGTTTAAAGAATTAAACCTCTCCCGAATTGCGGGACACTTGAAGGGAGCTAAAATCTATGAATTTTAATATAGTTCAAAATGTGCAAATTATGCAGGAGACGCATTAGTGTCACATAAAAAAATAAAATACATAACTTGAAATATTTTTAAGTGCTATAGAAGTGGCATATCCTATATGTATATATTTTGTGACGTCAGAATAAGTCTGTAATTTAGTTGAATCGATTTACGCGTCAGCTTCTCTTCGAGCGTGGTACGGATTATACAATATCGGCGTAGCGATACAATAATAGTGTACGAAAAATGTATATCATATCTTCATAATTCATTACATAAAATCAATTGTTCGCTATTGCCACAATTCAAATAAATGTACAATCCACAATTACTCGCGGGTGTCCGCAATCTCAGTCGAGAGTTCGGGTTACATCGTTCTGGCAGGCAGCATGGTATGACAGGTGAAAACATTTAAGGACGAATCTCCCGTGATGTCAATTGTGTTGTACATTTATTGTTTTGCAAGTATTTGTTGTAATCCACACTCGCGCGAAGAAAGCGTAGTCACAAATAATTAGCTGCTACGCAAAAAAGTAGTACATTCCACGTATATTGCGATAATAATTATGATTATGATACATTATGTATGATACATATATTTATACTTGACACGCATGCTATATAACGTATACATTTTTTTATGAATTTAATTACACAGCCATCTTACAGTCCTGCGAGCATGCCACGTAACAAGTGTTACAGGACTTGATTGCAATATTATTGATGGCATAATATAAATATATCAAAAATTGTAAACTGCCTTATGGTAAAGTTTAACGATCCTGTCATACCACTGCCAGTCAGAACGACACCCGCTCTCGATTGGGATTGCGCACTATGGAGATTCGGATTGCTGTCAAACCGCGGAGGTTTGACGGTAATAATGAATAGAAATACAGGTGTGGCACTCTGAATATATGCAAGGCCTACCGAATGATTATGATCCGTGTCCCAAAGTATTGACTAATAATTGTGTATATTTTTTAATATTTTCAGGTGTTTAACCTTTTCAGGCGCGTGCTATGGGGTTTCTAGTGGATAGTGCATGAATTTTACGTACAACTATTACTAATTGTTTCATCGAGCCCGTAGAGCTTCGAATCGTCGCGAAAATATATAGAGTCTTCTGTATTTATATGTCTGCATACTAATTTCACGATGCAGGGAATGAAGCATCTCATTTGATATTGATGATATTCAAAAAAAATTGTATACCTTATGCAGCAAGTCACAGCCCACAATGCAATTCGTAATCCCCCCACCAAAAGAAAGTAAGAGTAACAAGTTTATTTATTATGAATTTAAACCAAAAATAATACAACAAAAAATTGTTGAGATATAATTTGATTGAAACAAGTGATTCTCAATACATTTATTAGGTAAAGACTTATTAAAAAGTCCAATTAATCAAAAATGATTATGTACGTAATAGATTTAGAATTTAAATACAAGATGTTGATAAAAAGTCACAAAAAAATTGAAAAAAAAAATGTTTGTACACCTCAAATTCTGATAAAATGATAATGCGAGTTATAAACTATGGTTTCTAATCATTTTTTCAAAATAGATTAGTTTATTAATTCTTGGGTTACTCCGTTTTGCACCCCCGTCAACATTCTGCCAGCACTTTCCATATATACTTATACTTTATCTTCATTACTTGGTCATTCGGTTGTTTCAGATTGCCATTTGGGCTAATTTGTTCATTACAATAACTGGCGAAACGGAAAAGGAATATGATAAAAATTTAAGCAAAGTTGTTTAAAAAGCTAGAGAATCTAATATAAAGTTTAGTATCTCGAAATTGCAATACAAACAGCTTAGTGCGCATAATGAAACTAATATGACACTGAGGTAGTAAGATGACCACGAATCTTCCTTGTCCGGTGGATCGTGGAGTATACAATAGAATAGAATAGAATAGAATAGAATAGTACAGAATAGAATAGAATAGAATCGAAAAGTATACCGGCATTCACGAAGTCCCCTGAAATCCCATGAAGTTACATGAAGTCTTTGAAGTCCCTCTAAATCTTCTGAAATCTTCAGTCTTCAAAGTCCCACGAAGTCTTGAAAAGTACAGAAGAATCTTCTGAAATCTTTAGTCTTTGAAGTCCCATGAAGTCACATGAATTCATATAAAATTCCATAAGGTCAAATCGAGTCTTATGAAGTCCCTCTAAATCATCTGAAATCTTCAGTCTTCAAAGTCCCACGAAGTCTTGAAAAGTACATAAGAATCTTATGAAATCTTTAGTCTTCGAAGTCCCATGAAGTCACATGAATTCATATAAAATTCCATGAAGTCCGATGAAGTCTTATGAAGTCCCTCTAAATCATCTGAAATCTTCAGTCTTCAAAGTCCCATGAAGTCTTGAAAAGTACAGAAGAATCTTCTGAAATCTTCAGTCTTTGAAGTCCCATGAAGTCACATGAATTCATATAAAATTCCATGAAGTCAAATCGAGTCTTGTGAAGTCCCTCTAAATCATCTGAAATCTTCAGTCTTCAAAGTCCCACGAAGTTACATGAATTCATATAAAATTCCATGAAGTCAAATCAAGTCTTGTGAAGTCCCTCTAAATCATCTGAAATCTTCAGTCTTCAAAGTCCCACGAAGTCACATGAATTCATATAAAATTCCATGAAGTCAAATCAAGTCTTGTGAAGTCCCTCTAAATCATCTGAAATCTTCAGTCTTCAAAGTCCCACGAAGTCACATGAATTCATATAAAATTCCATGAAGTCAAATCAAGTCTTGTGAAGTCCCTCTAAATCATCTGAAATCTTCAGTCTTCAAAGTCCCACGAAGTCTTGAAAAGTACATAAGAATCTTCTGAAATCTTTAGTCTTCGAAGTCCCATGAAGTCACATGAATTCATATAAAATTCCATGAAGTCCGATGAAGTCTTATGAAGTCCTATGAAATCCTATGAAGTTACATGAAGTCCTATGAAATCCCATGAAGTCCGACGAAGTCGATCTAAGTATAATAGAAGTGAAAGCATTCAAATACCCCGGATACAGACTCAAAAGAAATGGAGGAGAAGAAGAACAGATAAGGGAGGTGGCCATAAAAGGTAACATTCTGATCAAACAAGTGTTAGGGATAGAAGCGAGAAGGATAAAGGAGGACTTCCGAAGACGCATGATGCTAGTCGAACAGTGTGATGCTGTACGGTGCTGAAATCTGTGGATGGAATGAGTGCGCAAGGCTGGAAAAAGTACAAGAGAAATACGTAAGGTAGACGCCGGGACATGCACCCCGAGATACATGGTATTGTAAGAAACAATAAAGACGAAGTAGGGATAAAAGCGGAAGCAAGGACTCTGAGATTTTATGAAAAAATAAGAGAAGGATAAAGAAGAAGAGTGCTGAAAGAGTGCTTGAAAGAAAGGGAGGGAACACCAAAGACAGCGGGGCAACAAGACAGAGGACGATACTATAGGAGGTACGGCTTCAGCGGACAAGCACTAGAAATATAAAAAGTTATCGGGGTAAACGTGGAAGAGATACTCGTGAAAATACGAATGGACATACAGAAACAGGAACAGAAGATGCGGAAACGAAGAGGAAAGGAACAGATACTGGCTACCGACGGAGAAAAGACTCTGTAGACTCTGCGAACAGACCCGGGGTAGCTTCGAGCACCTACTAGAGGAATGTGCGAAGGGGGTAGGGAGAAACATAAAGATAGAAGACTTACTAGACGAAAGATGAAGGTAAAGGTAGCTAAGGAGAGAAAAAGAATAAGGAATGAAAAGGAACAGTATTGCAAATATCGATTAATGAATAAGTGAAAATATGAACTATGTAATGCCAAGTCCAAATTCTAGGCCATAAGGCTGAATTTCGAATATATTTATCTAATATAGATATACATGAAAGATGAAACGGAAAGAATAAGATATAGGTATCCAAGAAAGACATGTAGGTTTAATAAATATAAACTTATTTAGAAATCCTGCAAAATATCAAGCACGGAGAAATCATATTCCTTATCCGTGACGCAAAAAATGCAATTAAAATAAATAATCTGTCGCAAAATCATGATTATCATATTGATATTAAGAAAAAGACATTATTTAAATAAATATGTAAAATATGGTATAGGTATGGTATGGTTATTAAAGTGTATTAAATCGGTCCAGTCTTCCGCGTTGTTTAGTTTAAAATTTTTATTTTCAATTTCATAGGTGCGAGACTTTACTGAGTCTCTTGATTATAGGGTAAAATTAACTATAAAAAAGGCAAATAAAAGTGGTAGATGTGTTGATATTGACCGTACGTAGGTCTCTAGACCCGACTGTAAACTTATTGTTAGTAGTATATGGTGGCCACTTAAAATGATCGCAAAAATTAGCTTAGTATTAATCGGTATTAAAAAGTGTGTGACGTAAAAGTGATCTAATTTTTAACACTGTTCAAATTCATTAAGAATTCCTAACACGTTAAAAAAGAAATCATTCTTTATTATGCATACTTATTTAATATGTATATCTATATATATAAAAGAACATTATATAATATATATCCATATAAAAATCATTATCAATCATTCAATACTTATTTTACCTGACCAATCAAATAATTCACTGACTTTTCCCTGATTTCCATGATTTTTCTGACCAGTGGCCACCATGTAGAAATAATTTCAATAGAGAAAACGAAAGACCACCAGGTCATTATGTCGAATTCAGTGCGTGTGCGATGTTTAAATAGATTTATGTAGAATTGTACATGTACGAATTGCATTATGGGGTCCTGTGGTTACAAATTGAATAAACTCGATGTATGAAACACATAGAATATGTTTACAATATCAAAATGGAATTGGGTATTAGAATGGATTTTTTTTATATATTTGAGTAGTTTAAAAAAAAATAATTAGGTCATATTTTTTCATTTTTCAATCGAACAAATATTAAAGTTGATACACCGGATTAAAAACTTTAACATTGTGACGTCACCCATGTTAAGATATATCTATATATTACGAAAACTGGAATATTCAATTACCTATAACTTAATTCGTAATTATGATTTTTAACGAATAAAAAAAAATACGACTTGATTACTTTTTCTCACTCTACGTTAACCGCATATTAAAAAAAATAATTCAATTCAAATACCCAATTCCTCGTTAACTCGATTGACTCATAATCAACTATAACAAAATTTTGGATAACTTTAATGTGAATTCTGTAAATAATGTGTACTTTAGGATTGAGACGATATTCTTCAGTCACCTTACTCAATGTTATATTGCATGTGTTCGATTGTTCTTTTGCTATTATCAGTTCAGTGCTGGATTTACCAGCAGGCTAAGTAGGCTGGAGCCTAGGGCGGCAAATTTTAGGGTGCGGCAAATTTGAAAAAAAAAAAAAAATGAAATTTCACTAAATGCTCTGTGAAATATATTTTTGTGAATGAATTTTTAAAACATTCCAATATTGCAATTTAACTTGAGTAATTTTTACTCATTTGTTTTTTATTAATCATTCCTGTAAATTTAAAAAACTATGGTATCGAATTTCAGAGGTCAGTAGGTGCGGCAAAAATTGAACAGCCTACTGGCGGCAAATTTGTAAATCCGGCACTGTATCAGTTACCATTACTATAAATCACATTACATTGATTTATCCCTCGAACTTCACGTATTGTAAATAACGCAACACTTGTAATTCATAATTTTGCGAGATTGTTATGAAGATTTACTTTCGTCACTTACTCAGCATGTTTTAAAGCTCACATGTAGTAATATATACCTCTGAATAAACTAACAGCTAATAGACAATTTCATTATTCATAATCTTGGTATAGTGTACTCATTGCAGGTTCTCTCGATTTTACAGTGTATTAAGAGTATAAGTGTGTATGATGATATATATGATATAGATAGTCTCCGATTGGGTTCAAACAATTTTTAAGGATATTATGAAGGCCATCCCCTGGGATTGTCGCATATATTCAAGTCCGGGTATCATTGCTGAGTACGTTTGGTAAATCTCAACTCTAAATTCGCTTGCAACAACTTTTCCGAGCAGTCTACGTACTTCCGCGCGTCTCCGATTGGGTTCAAACAATTTTTAAGGATATTATGAAGGCCATCCCCTGGGATTGTCGTATATATTCAAGTTCGGGTATCATTGCTGAGTACGTTTGGTAAATCTCAACTCGAAATTCGCTTGCAACTACTTTTCCGAGCAGTCTACGTACTTCCGCGCGTCTCCGATTAGGTATAAAGAATTTTTGACACTTCTATGAAGGCCATCCCCTGGGATTGTCGTATATATTCAAGTCCGGGTATCATTGCTGAGTACGTTTGGTAAATCTCAACTCGAAATTCGCTTGCAACAACTTTTCCGAGCAGTCTACGTACTTCCGCGCGTCTCCGATTGGGTTCAAACAATTTTTAAGGATATTATGAAGGCCATCCCCTGGGATTGTCATATATATTCAAGTCCGGGTATCATTGCTGAGTACGTTTGCTAAATCTCAACTCGAAATTCGCTTGCAACAACTTTTCCGAGCAGTCTACGTACTTCCGCGCGTCTCCGATTAGGTATAAAGAATTTTTGACACTTCTATGAAGGCCATCCCCTGGGATTGTCGTATATATTCAAGTTCGGGTATCATTGCTGAGTACGTTTGGTAAATCTCAACTCGAAATTCGCTTGCAACAACTTTTCCGAGCAGTCTACGTACTTCCGCGCGTCTCCGATTAGGTATAAAGAATTTTTAACACTTCTATGAAGGCCATCCCCTGGGATTGTCGTATATATTCAAGTTCGGGTATCATTGCTGAGTACGTTTGGTAAATCTCAACTCGAAATTCGCTTGCAACAACTTTTCCGAGCAGTCTACGTACTTCCGCGCGTCTCCGATTAGGTATAAAGAATTTTTGACACTTCTATGAAGGCCATCCCCTGGGATTGTCGTATATATTCAAGTTCGGGTATCATTGCTGAGTACGTTTGGTAAATCTCAACTCGAAATTCGCTTGCAACAACTTCTACGAGCAGTCCGTACCTCCGCGCGTCTCCGATTAGTTATTCATTTTTAACAATTTTACAAAGGGCGTCCCCGGGGATTTTTAATTATTTTCTGTTTCGGATATCATTAATGAGTTCATCTTTTAAATTTCAACTCGAAATCAGCCTGCAACAATTTCTTTTCTAATATTTAGTCGCGAAGCGATCGGCCGCCAGTCTTCCGCGATCAGTCGTACGGCGCGCAGCGGTTCTCACTCGCGCGCTTCACTTGGCCGCCAACTCTGGCCGCTAGTTTCAGCCTCATTGATAGCCCAAGGTGTAGTGGAGTTGAAGAACATATGGAAACAAAAATTTTGAATAGTTTAATTCACCTTTCCGAAAATTTTCTTCCCTATATGAGGGATTCTCCGTCAATTCAGCCACTTTTTTTTTTCTTGGATCTGTTCTATCATTGGTTATATAGTAGTACTACCTAAAAGTACTCTGTGAATACTTTTATTACTGCTGATGGATTCTACTCGATAGAAAAAAAACATTCGTCCGTGGTACACCAAGTTGTAGGGTTATTGACACATATTTTTTTAAAATGTTTCGTTAAGCTGTTATTTTTTCCGTGTATTACCCTACTGCCATACTTGATCAACTAATTATGTTGGTAAAATGTTAATAAAGTCATAGAAACAGTTTCGAGAACTTACCTGAAACAGAGGTTATAAGAATTGAAGATACACGAATAGTTGAAAAACGTTGCGAAACAAAGGATTTCTTGATTGACGTTGCAAACTATATAGGGACCGTATATGCCCAACACAGTCGTAGTATAGGTAAGCGTGTGATGTATTTATGCACACGGTCCCTGCATAGAACTTACACTGGATGCCACAGGGAGCGCTGATATAGAATGAACGTACAGGCAATACATGCTGAGCAGTTCGAGCTGTGTGGGTTATGCACGGCCGTATACTCGGTTCATGGAGAGAACGACAGGCAGTTACGCAGCTTCGAACGGCCTGAGAGCGGGGTGGGGATAGTGTGGCTGGCAACTCAACGCCGGATCTAAATTATCGTACGCATGGGCCCCGAATATATTTGGCACGCTAGGCTCAAAGAGGCTCAAAGACTGAGGGTCCCGTGTCGCTATAGCTGTAAGACCCGTGTGGTGCGGTGGAGTGGGTGAAATGGGCGGCGCGTTGGGTGGGATCTGACCGAACCGGACGAGTTCTGTTCCGATCTCCTGTCGTTCTCTCCGTAAACCGAGTGTACAGCCTGCCGGGCGCAGGAGAGATCGCTTCGCGCGATCTCAACTACACTATAAGTACGCACATAATTGATTTTTGCTGTCTACGCCCATGTTCAACTTCGAAAACCTCGTGGCCAAACCGAGTGATGCGATAGTGGGTATGATGAAAAGATCCGCGGAAGAGGTTGGTGTGCAGTCCAAAAGTGAACCAAGATCTTATAAGGCTCAAAATCACCAAGGTGGTAAATTCCATGTTTCAAATTTCTTAATAAATTTTTTTATATTTTTGTTCTGCAAACCAGTCCTAATCATTGATTAACTTATCTAGAATTGATATTCGAGCGGGGCAAGCTGGAAATATATAATTACATGAATAAAATTGTATTAACGAAAAACGATTTGTGAGATATCGTCATTTCGGGAACGCTTAAAAAAGTGTTAATTACTTTTAAATAAATACGGAAAATGATTCGTTTGATATACTAGATATGTTGCTAAGATATGTCCTCAATATTTAAAAATGATAAACATGTCAATTACTCGGTAATTTTTAAGTTTTTTGAAGAAAAAACTTTGAAAAAAAACTTTGAAAAAAAACTTTTTTTTACATAATTTCACACACTTAATTTAGTATTAGTAATTTATCATATAACGTTTATAACGTAGATTATCTTCATCAACTTGTTTTGATTTTTCTTGAGAAATTGTCTCATTCTCCATTATTTTTATAAAAGTAGACTGAAAGCAAAATAAATATTTTAAAATAATGCTTTTACATACGTGAAACTATAAAAAACGATACAATCATCATTCCAGGAACATAATCATCATTCTGGGAACGCGCGTCATGTCCGGGAACGTTCCCGGAATGACGTTTCTACATAAAAATCCGTATTAAATAAATATTTACCACTGAAACGAGATTTTTTTAGGGTAATATAAAAAGAGGTTACATTAGTCTTTAAGAAATATTCTATCAAAAGTCATTAACTTATTTTTTTCTTACAATTATTGACGTTCCCGGAATGACGCTGAATTGATGTACGGTGCCAAATTTTCGAACAATCCTATGCTTACCTTCTAAAATTTTCACATTTTAATAAAAAACACACGGGTCATCCGTTTGAACTTGAGTGTTTTATATAATTACCCGGTAGCGCTATCTGTCGCGTTTTCCTAAAAATTGATATTTCAAAAAACACTAAGCGTTCCCGGAATGACACACAAATTGTAGGACAAACTTTGAATTAAATTTTCGGAAAAAATAATATTGTATAGATTAAGAAACTTATAAATATCATTTTATAATAAAATGAACTAAGTTAACAAGTACCTTTGAGGCAATCAAAAGATTATTTATTAGGATTTTTAGCTGTTGTTGTCGGCGGATTGGTACTTGGGGACGCGTTCCCGGAATGATTTTTCGGGGGTATTTCATGGAAAAAAACATATTCAATGAATAAATTGAAAAAAATCTTTTCGATGTATTGCTTAAATGAGTTGATGTGAATAATTTTTAGTACATTATTTTAATTAGAATGAATAGATTCAATGATTTAAATCACTGGGACACGAATTTACCACCTTGGTGATTTTGAGCCATAAACGCTACAACAAACATGAAAGTACTCTGGAGATTCCAAAGAGAACGGAAAGATACTGGAAGTCAAAAATCAAGTAATTATACATAATTTATCTCATGTGCTCTGCTTATTAAGAAAGTGTAAGCTTTTCTTTAGTGATCTGTCATTTTTATTGAAAACAATTGTTTTTCGTTCCATTCGTTTTCCCGTAATGAGATTAGTTTACAAAAATCTTGCGCTGAATTAAATGTTTAGTTGGCGAAGTCATAGTAAGGCAAATAGTAAGGCATATTTTGTTACCTATACAACGAAACTATATGCCATCCTCAGTGATGTGAGGGTCGACGAAAGCTATTATATGCAACATGCTGAAATATGAATATATGTAACATTGTGAATGAATTATGTATATTTTTTAAGAAATGATAAATCTCAACGATCAACGGAGAGATTATCCACCTGTGATCCTAAAAAAACTCTCACTGTGAGTATTTTTAAATCCATTGGCCAGGGACTAACTAATTGCCTTCTTTCACTCTTCTTGTGGAATAGCGCACAGTCGAGAGCTTTGAAACATCAAATTTCAAAAAATATTTTCCAGCTCTTTGCTCTTTCGAACCTGTCAAACATATTTTGGATTTGCTAAAAAGCAGTGGGTTCATTATTGAAGAAAATAACATTTGTCACAATAGCTATTGTGATGTTTTGCAAAGATAGGTTTTAAAATAGAAAGTATCTGTAATAGTATAAAGTATGTGGTGGGTTATGGTGGCTCGGACTTCTGATGTACAACATCCTTTGAATCGTATATCATTTTATTATTATAAATATCGAAAAAAAAATCATTCGATTCCCGATTTTTCGAAAATATACATCGCGGCGTTCTTTCCAACCCAGTGATTTTTTCAATGCACTATATCACTTAGATGCAAGTTTCTTTTTTAAATACTTTTTTCCATAAGTTTTTACTTGTTTAAAGCTTTTTGTATTTTACAATAACATTGCAACTTATCTAATCGATTAGATGCACAATAATGCGTTCAATGCGTTCAACAAAATGAAATATTCAAGATGATTTGTGATAGATAAGCTGACTATTCTTTTTGTTCCAATAATTTTGCTTCGACTGCGTTCACCTGGATTATCGGGATTTCTTCAGTCTCAAATATACAATGAAGCAATATGCAATTTTTTTAACTTATCGAAGTTAAAAAACTTTCTGTCGAAAACGATCATTGCGTGGTTGCACTGCAGTGATGAATATCTTTATTCTTTCAATAATTCCAAAATCTTTTCACGTACATGAAATATATTCGAGAGAGCCGATGAACGAAATGTTGGGAAATAGCTAGAAATTGTCCCTGTCTATAAAATCTCGATTATAATTGGGTTAGTGATTTGCCATTTGAACATTGTTAAAGGAGTCATTGGAGGAAGGTGAGACTGATGGTCACATACACTGCCAAGCAGTCATTCGCAGACCTTACAACAATGATATACATTGCACGGAACGATTACAAATTGATGCTACGGTCAATACTGTAAGTATAATTTATTGCAACCAATGGAATAAGCCGTTCAGATTAAGGTCGATAATGTAAACGCTTATTGTAGGATATTTCAAACCACTCTGACGAACGCCTTGACGATATTCCTCAAGAAGTATCTGAAGATAGCTCAGAATTATCATCAGCTATCAACTCTACTGAATCATCCAGGACTGAATACGTAGGAAAACAGACGAATAATTTTCTTCGCTGCAATTCCTGTGGTAAAGTGATTGATACGAAATTGAATCTGAACTCCAATAATGCATTCCTTCACATACCGTTAACTTATCAACTGAAGGAAATATTTGAGCTAATGGGTGCACACCATCTTTTCTCAGAGAGACGCCAGAAACTGTGCGAATATGCTATAGAAGACATTTTCGATGGTCGAATGTACAAAAAAAATATGAGCAAGGACATGATAAGTATTAATTTCAGTGTGGATGGAGCTCCGGTGTTCGACAGTTCTAACTTCTCTATTTGGCCTGTTTTATGTACCATTAATGAGTTGGAACCAAAAAAGCGAAATAATAATGTACTTCTGACCAGTTTGTGGTTCGGACAAGGAAAACCAACTATCAATGAGTACTAGAAACCTGTTGTCATTGAGTGTCAACAGTTATTCGCTGAAGGATTTACTTACACCTTTGAAGGTACAGTTTATACGAAGAAATGTCACGTGCTCGTTGGAGTTTGTGATTCAGTTGCTCGGCCGATGGTAAGGAACTCAACTCAGTTTAACGGAAATTATGGATGCGGTTTGTGCCTCCATTCGGGGAAAACAGTGCCTAAAGGCAATGGAACAACTCGCGTTTACCCTTTAGATAAAGACCGAAATCCTTTTGGAAAGGGTCTGAGATTACATGATGATACCATTCGACATGCTGATAGAAAGGAAAATGGCATGAAAGGTCGATCTGTACTGTGTGATATCCCGGAATTTAACATCGTAAATGGCTTGGATGTAGATTGGATGCATTGTGTTGCTTTAGGCGTATGTAGGCAGATTGCCAATTTACTTTTTAACTCTAAGTATAGCAACGAGAAATCTTATTTCGGACATCTTATCGATGATGTAGATAAACTTCTCCTGCCATTATATCCAAGTTCGGACATTTCGAGGACCCCGCGAATAATATCTGACCGATGTCATTGGAAGGCTCATGAGTGGGTCATCTTCCTATTATTCTACAGCCTACCAATCTTTCACGCTCTTTTTCCTAAAGAATACGTACTCCATTGGTCCTTACTAGTTGATGCTATTTCAGTATTATTGAAAAAATCAATTATGCCATCAGAAATTGCAATGGCACATATGTGGCTCGTATCTTTTATTGAAGGCATTCAGAAATTGTATGGAGAAGAACATGTTTCTTTTAATGTGCATTTACTCGCACATTGTGGAAGTAGCGTGCAAAATTGGGGGCCACTTTGGACACATAGTGCGTTTGCTTATGAAAATGCCAATCAGGATCTACTGAACTATGTACACAGCTCAAACGGAGTTGCTCTTCAAATATGCGATACATTCAGGACGAAGTGTGCTGTTGACAGATTACGGTCTGTGTACTCCCGAAAACTCACTGACTCTCAGGAAGAATATTTAGATCGTGTATTGAATAAACGAACGAGACCGAAGCCTTCCCTAATTCACCAAGATGGATGTATGCTCGGAACAGGGTTAATGCTTAAAAATTTACCGAGAGATCAGTTTCTAGCTTTTCAAAGTGTTGATATCAATGTTCAGCCACAAACACTTATACAATGCTTTAGTCGGGCTATTATAAATAAGCAGGTTATTTGTAGTAAAAAATATAAGCGTTTCCGAAAAAGACGTAATTATTATGTACTTTTACGCAACCGAGAAGTTTTCGAAATCGAATCGTTTTTAGTATTGCAAGTAGGTAATGATTTCTCTCCTTACGCTATTGGAAAATATTTTGAAAAGGAGAACAAGCCGCTAATCAAAGATCGTCGCTTGGAACATCTAATCATACTGAAAAAATGTACAGAAAACTTAGCTGTCATAGATATCTCGATGATTATTGAAAAAGTCACTGTAATTGAAGTACATAACTTGGAAATAGCTTGTGTGCACCCTAACCACTGCGAGTTGTTGACTTAAAAATAAATTGAAAGTTGAACTTCGGTGAAACTTATTTTTTTTATTGCTTCCTTATGTACAGAAATAAGCGTGAGTATTTGAAATTGTGGCCCGATAATGATTACATATAATCATAGTTACGATGGTTGAAATTTTGTGGAAAACAAAAAATTAGACCACATGTCTGACTAATAGACGGATGTGGCTTGAATTTATTTTTTCCCGAAATGTCAACAATCGCTAAATGCCATTTTTACAGTATTCATTAACGACCACGGCTAATGAAACGACCAGTTTTCATTAAGATGATGTGTATCATATGTGTGCGAGAAAAATAGCTGCAATTTTCGAAACAAGCGTTCTCAGAGACGGTTGATATTTATTGATTAAAAAAAATCATGCCAGATGCCTGAATAATAGATGGATGTGGTGTGAATTTGCTTTTTTCCGAAATATCAACCGTCTCTAAATGGCATTGTTTACAGTTTTCATTATCGACTGCGGTATAACACATCACCTTAACGCCACCTAACATTAACGCCATTACACATCGCGTTAAGAGTATGTCGACGGTATGTTTTACTGGCAAATTTTCGGACAGTTTTTATCATAAATGGTTAAGATTTTTAACCAAAACAAAATGTCATGCCCTTGACAATTCACTGACCCGGAGCTTCAACGTTTTTGTTTTGCCCCAAATATTATTGATCTTTGAGAAATCTTTGTCCGAAAATTTTAGCTATCTCTCTCGCATTTATGTGTCAGCTGATCAAAAATTATTTACTTTTGACCTTTAAGGAGCTGATACCAGTGTCCGCGGAATTATTCAGGCCCGTATCTCGACTGTAACATTGCATACAAACTAAGTTCTCGGACAACTTATACATTTTTATATTTCGCATATAGTTGAGGTATATTTCATTTATAATAATTATATACGCAATATATATCTGAATATATACTTGAGATATACTACACTTATATATGAGATATATTTAAAATACATTCTGGTTATATTGATTATATATCCCGGCATATATGCAATATATATTGAATGAATATATGATACATATATAAAGTTAATATTTCACATATATCAAATATATATCCCGAAATATATCCCGAAATATACGTCAATATATATGTGGCGGATATAAAAAAATATATATTGGATATTGTGACGTCGGCAGACCCTATGGTCTCCGGCTCTCACCATCATATAGAAATACACATGTAATTGTTAGAATATAAGATCCTATTATATATACTTTACATATGTATGCACATGTACGCAAGAAGCATTAGATCATATAGCAAACGGCGACTGCTTGGCGACGGCTTCGTGAGAACTGCAATCTAGCAGTTTTAGTCCCCAAGCAACCGTCGGTTGCCTCGAAAAGGAGAAGACAGGTAGTAAAAAGGCATAAAAGACCTAACAAACAATAACGCAGTGCCTTTTATTTCTGCTTCCAGCAAGTCGCGCACTTCTCAGTACTCCAAAACTAGAATCATTTTATTCACTTTGATATATCTGGCTTCTCCTCGCGATTCAATAAAATAATAAACCTTAATCACGAAATTAACGTTCGAGTTTGCACCCTTCAATCTTGCGAGCGTGCCCTTCTTGGCATTCGCAATACCCAATCCTGAACCTCAAATCCCGCGAGCGTGCCCTTCTTGGCATTCGCACTCTTTTCCAACATCCTTATAGACGAGCGTGCCGTGTCTAGCCACTCGTCATCTCCAAATCCTACCCTACAAGTTCGTGCCCGGCGTACCGGTAAGCGACAGCGCGGGCACCGCGGCGGAAAGGACGTGTGTGAAAGGAGGCGCCAAGCCATAATACCCCAGTTATATAAAACTTGTGAGTTCATCCTTGAACCCCAGTGTTGTGCATCGACCAAAACGAATCATCTTACACACCACTCATTGGAATATCAAGGTGAAACCCAAATCATCACTGTGATCAACGATCTACTCGAGGAACCTTTATCTGGACCACCTACCCGCTCGCCCAAAGACCCGCTCCAATAAAGTAAGAATTCCAATACATAATTAACTCCGGAACTTCGTTCCAAATAATAAGGTGACAGCATTGCCCATCTGTGACGATTCGGTAGCGACGAAACCCCGACGTCACAATATACAACTTTTTGTCGGAATGTATCTCGGATATATAGGATATATTTTCGAATATATTTTCGGATATAATTTTTTTCCGTGGGGGACAGCACAGCGAGAAAGTACTGCGCACTTGCAGAAGACGGACAGAAGCCAGCCTCGAGAGTTTCTCAAGAGGTCGGCATATCGAAGTCGTATTGTATTCGAATAAAAAACCATACCAAATACTCTACAAAGTAAGAACAGTAAATGGAACAAAAATGAAAAAAATTATTTAATTTAAAAATTCAAAAAAATTATAACCTATCATTATCCCATTACGAGACTAGGCTTAAAATTTGTGTTTTGGGGAGTAGTATTTTTGAGAATTTTTCAAAAAAAATCGAAGGATACAAACAATCTTAAGATCCATGTTTTACCTTTGAAATACAAAAAAAAACAATCAAATTCACAATGAAATGTTTTTTGCATACATTTTTCAGAAAATTCAGCCAAAAACACGAAATTTGAAAAAAATCAGTCTCAAATCGGACAATTTTTCACCAAGTTATGGCTATTTAAAAAAAAAATCCGCGAAATTTTCAAAAATTCTCGTCTCCCGGTTGGCTGGATAACAAAATTTGAAAAAAATCATAAAAACCTTTTTCGAGGGGTACAAAAGGATGCCCAAATTTCAGCGAAATCGAAGATGCAAAAATCATCGGTAGTTTGGGTTGGTATGGAAAGCCCCATATACACTTCCATATATATCAACATCACTCCCGTGCTCGCTCCCGTGCCTACGCTATACAGCGTATGGGTAAAAAAGCTCGACTTTGTCAGGTTGAAGGTCTTAAACTAAGAACCTTGGAGCTTTGGGCCCACGGATACTTTTGTCCTACGTATCAAGGACTGTCATTATACGGAGTTTAGGAAAAATTTGCCGAAAGCCATTGCTCATAAGGATTCTGCGGGGTCCTTTGGGGTTTTGTCTGTTACGTCAAACATGTCTCGTAGATTGCTCGTTGAATCGAATCTGCATCGCTGTGTTCCTGACCGTAGTTGTCGAAGTGGTGCGACGAGTCAGTCCGTCACCGAGGAACTGCTATCTTGTAAATAATTTCGCAAATAAACAGAAATCGAAATCTGCAATCAATTCACTAATTCGTTACCACTTCTTTGCGAATGAATATCGATTCTCGTTGTCTTATTAGTTATATTACGACCAACCTCAAATATGTCATTCTGTAAGTTGATTCTGACGACAGCGTTGCCATTTCCATGAAAAATGCCGGTTGCCTACCATACGGCTCCCCACTTCCACAGAATCTCTCTGTATATATTTTATTAATTACATTATAGGTAATACTATTACAAAGCAGAAATGGCTCAAAAATGCTCAAGATGCATACGTATTCTTTTTATATCAAACCTGATCAATGCTAAAGTCAGCAGTTACTGTACCCTTACTTCGAGTAAAACCGCCGATGTCGGTTAAAAGCTCAAGCGTGAATAAATATGTAGCTGAACGGTGCAAAAAGTAGTGAAATCCCCCCAAAAACACCTCACGTGAAAAAACCTTGCGCCAAGTACATTAAAACGTAGTAACTATCAACGAAAATTTGTTAACAAAATATTCGAAGAAGTAGCACTCGATCTACAAAAGTATTGAAATCAATGGACGTTGCCAAGTACAATTAAATTTTTTCACAATTTATTTTCGAATGTGACTTAGCATTAGGTTTGGTTGGTACTCACATCTGAATATACTGTGACGTGGATTTTGTTAGACCCCGGATCCAGACCGGATCACTAGACCACGAGGTCGTCCACTCGACAATTGACCAAGGAGAAAAACTAAATTTTTAACAAAAGTTGGGCGCCAGGCGGATAACCGCCACTTTCAAAATTCTAAAGCAAAACACAATTGAACTACAAGTACTCGAAGCGTCGGCTAGCAACAGTACCGCGGAGAGGGGTCGGGATTAATGTGAAGGATTAACTCTGCGTCAAATAACGACTCGTGAATTTCAAATTTAACAAAGGAATACTGAATTTATTAAAAAAAAAAGTAGAATTTAACGGAATTAACAAGTAATCATGTACCCGGGGGTACTTCCCCTCGGGTCTAAGACGACTACAGGCCGTATATAGCCGACCTGGCCACGATTTGCGAGTTTTACAAACAATAAGGATTAACTGATACGCTCCCACGTAGGGTGGCAATAACAAATTGAAATTAGTTAACAATCAACTCAGCAAATCTGGTCCCCGCGGGACAACAACACGATTTTACAACTAACAAAGAGACTTACTAATTAACAATGGGACTTAGAACTAACAATGAAGAGCTCGTGGCTCGAAATAACAAAAGAATAACCAAATAACCGCAGAATAACTGAACAATAATACGTTACTCGAATAATAACGAAATTATCGAGCTTGCGGCTCACAATTAACAAAACAATAATGGCCAGCGGCTCGAGATCAACTATGTGATAACGCCTGCGGCTCGAACTTTAACAAAATGAGTAACAATAACGTTACCGATCGTGTAAGGCGATCGGCACGCCTTCGAGAGGCGAAGTCTCTCGGGAATGAATATTTACAATTTAATAAATTAACTAAACCTAACTCTGCCTTCGTAAGCAAAACAAAATTCAAAATAATAATAGGCACACGCCTAGCCTAACGTTCTAAATCTCCTCGGGAGAGGAAGAGAGCGCGACAATGACCGTCTAAGGCTATCTCGCTCGCAGTCAGGTGCGGAGCCTACAAACTCTACAGAGTAAACTCAAATATCGCGAAACTCGAAAATCTTACGCAAAAATATCAAACTCGAAATTTTACTAACATGCGAGACACTGGAGATGGCCTACCGACTCGGAGGTCGTTTTAATTTGATCCTCGAAGATCTATAAAAGTCTCGTGGCTCGAAACAAGGCAAGATGGCCGATGGCCGTTTGCCGGATTCAAATTAGGAGTCAAGTTAGTTAACGCTTACCGTTGTCCAGCCACAATGAGTTTTCTACGCAGGAAAAGCCTCAGGTACGGTCCTAGCCCTTGATCAGCACACGCTCCGGGCTCAATCACTCAAAAATAGACTCGAAACTAAACTCTAGACTCAAAACTGTACTCGAAAAGTCCCTCGAAGGGAATTCGCAATATTGCCTCGCGGCTACGACCAAATACAAAAACGAGCGCGAGCACTAGAGCTCGACGCCCTACCTGCTAGGCAGGCCTACGGCAGAGTGATCTTCGATCGCTGAGCGTCGATCGTTCGCACCCCCGTCATACGATCGCCTAATAATTTGCGTATTGACCACTAGATCCCCTCACGCATGATAGTAGATCTTGGTTACGCGCGAAATTCCAAATTCGCCACGATGTCTTCAGCTCCTTTGTTTAGAGGAATACGGGTTGCAGGTTCTTGGCGGTGGCGGGAATCTTCTTCACCACCTTGATCCCACGGTGCAGAGTGTCCTCAACACTCTCCCGCATCCTCTTTTGAATAGGTGAGGTAGCTGGGCCCTAGCTAGCCTCACGAGCTTCGGTGGCGTCCATCAAAAAGTCAACACCCTCGGTGTTTTAGCTAATAGTCCGGGAGCCAGTGAATATTTCGGGAACTTATTTTCGCACGCCGCTACCAAGGTTTTTTCGATTCAATAGATGATGCTGATCAAAAAATCTGATAAACTTTTCATTGTATTCCGAAGGATTTAGCGTGGGGGGGCGTTTGAAAAAGTGAAAAAAACGTTAATGCGTTGAACTTATTTTCGCAAGGATGCTACTTATTGTACTTATGAAGGCGATCATAAAACCTAGTTAAACGGTAGTCTGGCTGATTTCTAAAGATGGGAACTTTGTCTGGCACGCGAAAAACCGAAAAAAAAAAAAAAAACTTAGGTGACTTATTTTCGCATTTTTGAAAATTTGTCAGATAGTTGAATGGGTTGTACAATTGTCGAAAACAGCAGTCTGGCTGTCATTCGAGGTCACCTGAGCCTTGCCAGACCGACCGGAAGATGCGTAACCGGGTAGCTTATATGCAATCGTCATATCAACGTGTGCGCCTGTACAATGAGTACGGTCTTAATTTTGCACGAATACTTCTTTTTCCAGATGATAGTTTACACTCTAACGTTAATGAAAAAGACAGCCTATAAACTATTTTCAATCATCAAAGCCTCACCAGACTCTAAAATTGCGAGTTCTCGAGCGTTCTAAACGTCATCTCCGACGGTACAGGAACGATTCACGTTCTATTAACAATTTTTTTTTTTTTCATAATTGACATCTTGAGAATGAGCATGTGCATTAGGGTGGTCCTTACAAATTAAATTTTTTGCGACGCCCCCTAAAAAGCTTCGTTTCGATGAAAAAACACTGGGAAATTTTTCTTTTTTTTTTTAAATTCAAAACAACACGTGCCCCGAGACGATCTAAGTTAATTTTTAAGTATAATCTTTTTCGGGAATTTTTCAGGAAAAATACAATTTTATTTAAATAACTCATACGTATTAACTGCTCACAGATGTATAAAAAGCCCAAAAATAAAAGAAAAATTGAAGCATGAGCTTGAATGACGAAGTATATTGAGCTTCTTATAAAGCTTTGAGTTAAAATTCATTACTTAAAATGATAACACTGAAGGTATTTCATTGTTAACTATTTTCATATCTCGAAAAAATAATTATTTCAAATTTAATATGATACTTTCGGAGAAAAAATGATTATACCCAAAAATTAACTTAGATCGTCTCGGGGCACGTGTTGTTTTGAATTTAAAAAAAGAAAAGAAAATTTTCCCAGTGTTTTTTCATCAAAACGAAGCTTTTTAGGGGGCGTCGCAAAAAATTCAATTTTTAAGGACCACCCTAATGTGCATGTATTCTCACGCAAGCAATGCCATGTAGCATATTTTTATACCTTAAAATGAAAAAATTAGGTCATTATAGCATCATATTGTTTAGAACGGATGATTTCTTTTATTGATAATTTTCGTCTCGAAATACTTGAAAGTTTACGAAATATCAATAGAAAATATAATAAAAAACACACAAAATAAAAGAATTGAATACATTTCGACATCATCTTCATCATCATCTTCTGCAATGAAAAGGTTTTTATAAATTTTCGGTCGAAACTTATCAACATGAATGAAATTCAAAATCGAACTGCTTACCTCTACGGAGCAGCTGCTACCCAATACATGATTCTAACACAAGCGAGGAACCTAAGTCCCTACACATCTACAATTTTCATTGAAGTCTCCGACCCAGGTAGTTGCCTGAGGCTGTGAAGAATATATATGAACGTTGTAAGGTATTTCTTACTAAGTATGGGGTAGGACGTTCAATAAGGATTGAGAGAGCGAAGTAATGAACGATGCAACGTATTTATTCTATTTCCTTAAAACTAGTACAGGTGTGATCGTGTTGGTATGTGTGGGTGTAGGTGTGGTTAATGACTTAGAGATTGTCGTGAGAATGGTTACGGATAATTAATATGGATAAAAGTGCACCGACCTTTCTTGAAGTCTTTTCGGCTGTAGCACAGATTACGTACGGCTTCTTAACTAGGTCACCAACGAGTGCCGATCGACGTTAATTGTCGATCGGTCTCGGGTGTTTTCGGCTAATTTCGGCTTTCCCCGTGTGGCTTGGGGAGATTTGTGACTTGTCATGTCACAACTTCCCCCTCCCCACACGGGGTGAAGCCTATAGGGTGAACCGTTTTATTATTGTCATGTGTTGTGTGTTCTGTGTTTTATGTGTGCTTACCCTAGTGTCTTACTTATTTCCTGTCTAATTTGTCCTTTTTGTATTTGTACTATCCTTATTTTCTAAAAAAAAACAAATATAAATCTTATGTTCCCCACGGGGAAGAGGAAAAACTTATCGCTTTACCGCGTTGCGAATAAAAAAATAAAAATAAAAAAAAATAAAATAAAAAAAATATCTATGCTTCGTGTGCAACCAAAAATAAAAAAAAACCAATCTATCAAAAATAATCGAAATAAAAAAACATTCTTCTCTCCGTTTTTCGTTGTGTTGTGCCGTGTTCCTTTCCCTGTTGTCTTCCGTTTTCTTTCTACATTGTGGTGTCGTCGTCGTCTATTTCTATGATTAGTGTGTCCGTGTCCGTGTCCGTATCCATTTCCTCTGCCGTCTCGTATTCGCTTTCTTCCGTGTCTTCCTGGTGTTTGTTCTGTGTGTGTTCTTTCGGTGTGATATTGTATTTTTGTGGGAAGGGTGGGTGTGATCGTGTGCGTGTGCGTCTCGTGTGTCTTGATAGTGGTTTAAAAGGTGTAGGTGTGATCGTGGGTGTATTTTCTGTGGTTGGTGGTTCGTAGGGTGGTAGGTTATTTATGTCCAGTGTGTTTGTCGCTACTACCGGGTGTGTCTGTATGGATTTACGTCTGTGTGCGTTGTGTCTGTCTAGTGCCTCTATTTTCTGTATCTGTGTCTCGATTCTTTCTGTAAGTATCGTTATCTCGTCGTCTGTGTCTTGTGTCAGTGTCTGTCTTGTTGGTGTTGGGTTGATGTGTGTGCGTGCTTGTGTGTGACTTTGTGTGAATTCCGTCGTGTTTCTGGGTATGTATGTAGGTGTTGTGTGCGTGGGTGGAGGGTTTGCGTATCTGTGCTCGTGTGGTGGCATACCTGGTGTCTGTAGGAGTGGTATTTTCTGTGGTGTTGTGTCCTGTGTGTATTGTCTCGGTATCGGTAATAGTGTGCGTCGTGCTTCTGTCGGTGGGTGTATGTTATATTGATGTTGTATTGGTCTGTCTGCTTGTATCGTCTCGTGCGTTGTGTATCGGTGTGTGTTTGTCTGTTGTCTCGGTGCCTGCGTTTTTGGGATTGCTCCCAGTCTGGCGCGGAGGGCCGGTGACAGGTTCGTCTTCGTCTGTCTGTCCATTGTTCCTGTTTCTGTAATATATCGAATGCAGAATTAGTCGCCTGTCTTTTTAAATGTATAGTTTCAAGTTATCAATGTGCCATTTTCCGATTTTTTTCCCATTTTCTGTTGTTAGCTCATATACAGTGCGATTCTGTGGAAAGTTGGGAGCCGTGTGGGTAGGCAACCGGCGTATTCACCGAAACGGCAACGCTGTCGTAGGGACAGTCGAACGTCTGCATCTACAGATGACATAGCGGCAGCTTTCACGTCGTTTGGTCAGAATCAAGTGACAGAATGACATATTTGAGGTTGATCGTAATATAACTAGTAAGACAGCGGGAATCGATATTCATTCGTGAAGAAGTGGTAACGAATTAGCGAATTGATTGCAGATGTCGATTTCTGTTTATTTGCAACGTTATTTGGGTCTAAACAACCGTCGGGGTGAAATTTACGAATCATTCTAATAAAGGTAACCGACCAATGTCAAACGATAATTATTCGTAATAAAGTCGTGATAAAGTTACGAATTGATCGCAGATTCTGAGTTATGTTTATTTGCAAAATTATTTACAAGCTAGCAGTTCCTCGATGATGGACTGACTCGTCGCATCACTTCGACAACTACGGTGAGGAACACAGCGATATAAATTCGATACAACGAGTAATCTACGAGGCATCTCTGACGTAGCAGCAAACCCCAAATTTTTTCACCTCTTAATAATTTGAATGCACAGTTTTGCGGAAATACTGCGCATAGTTCCAGAAGACGGTCAGAAGCTTATCTCGAAAGTTGCTCAAGAAGTCGGCATGTCGTCGGCACAACGCATTTAGTTTATTGATATTGTACTACGCTTAATGAATAAAAAATGTTATTACATGATAGAAACTCATTGTAATGCAATCATTTTTACAAATATGCGACGCTTTATTTCACTCAGCTATCAAAGGCACAATTATGTTTATTTACAGAACAATACTTTCAATTAATTCATTCCTCGCTGAGACTTCTACGAGATTATCGGTAGGCAAACAGGTGATCTTTGATTCGCAAATTTCACCTCGAGGGTTGTTTGGACCCAAATAATGTTGCAAATAAACAGAAATCGACATCTGCAATCAATTCGCTAATTCGTTACCACTTCTTTACGAATTAATATCGATTCCCGTTGTCCTACTAGTTATATTACGATCAACCTCAAATATGTCACTCTGTATGTTGATTCTGACCCAACGAAGTGACAGCTGTCGTGACGTCATCAGTAGGTGCAGACGTTCGACTGTCTCTACGACAGCGTTGCCGTTTCGGTAAATATGCGGGTTGCCTACTCACACGGCTCCCAACTTTCCACAGAATCGCTCTGTATAGTTGGTGAGATTTTGTTTGTTATTATATATGGTCCTGAATACTTATGCATTAATTTTGCTGCTACGTGGTCTGCTTTTGATGACAGCGTGTGGTTTTTCTTAAGAACCCTATCTCCTACCTTGTATTCCGTGTTTCTACGTCTGAGATTGTAATAGTGTGCCTGTTTTTCGTTTGCCTCCACCAAGTGTTTCTGTACTTCCTCCCTGATTATTTGTAGTCTGCGTAGGTGGTCTGTCCATCTGTCTGTGTCCTGTAGTTCGATGTCTCCTTCGTTTTCGATGCGATTTCGTAGGCATTGTGTTGGGTGTAGTTCTCTTCCGAGGTTTAGGAATGCAGGTGTGTGTTTTGTGGATGTATGTGTGCTTGTGTTTATCGCGAATTGTAAGTCTTGTAAGTGTATGTCCCACTCTCTGTGATCTTTTTCTACGTAAGCCTGTATCATTGTTTTTATTGTCCGATTTATTCGTTCTACCGGATTTGCTTGCGCGTGATAAGGTGGGATTGTTGTGTGTCTAATGCCGAATTTCTGTGTGAGTTCGCGGATTAATTTGTTTATGTATGGTGTGCCGTTATCTGTAAGTATTACTCGCGGTGTACCCCAGCGTGATATGACGTGTTTGTGTAGTGCGTGTTCTACTGTTTGTGCTGTTGCTTTCTTTAGTGGTATTATTTCCGCCCATTTAGTGTATAGATCCTGAAAGACTATAATGTATTGGTGTCGTGTTTTTGATAGAGGTAATGGCCCCATTATATCTGATGCTACTACTGTCCACGGTTCTTCTATTATTCTATGCCCCATTAGTCCTGCCGGTTGTCTTTGTTCTACTTTTGTTTTTTGGCAGATTTCGCATTTTCTTATATAATTTACTGTGTCTCTGTACATCCCGGGCCAATAGTATTCTTTAGCTATTCTTTGATATGTCTTCTCTATTCCTAAGTGACCTGCTTGTGTTGTGTCGTGATTTTCGTGTAATATTTGTGTAATTTGTTCTTTTGGGATGACTAATTTCCACGGATTTATATCCGGTAATAGTTTTGAATGTAGTGGATCGGGTCTGTGGAAGTATAAGTGTGTGTCTCGTATTTTCCACGATTCGTTCTTTTCCGGTCGTGTCTGTACTTGTGTTTTCTTGTATGTGTACCATTTGTCTGTTGTGTTTTCTACCGCGCCTACTTGTATGTGTTCTTCGTCTTCGTGTATTCGTGATAGTGCGTCCGGCACTTGATGTGCTGAGCCTTTTCTATGTATTATTTAGAAATCGTATTCGAGTAGTTCAAGTGCCCATCTTGCTAGCCTGCCTGTCGGGTTCTTTAAATTGTGTAACCATTTTAACGCACTGTGGTCTGTGATAACCGTGAAATGATATCCTTCCAAATATGGTCTAAATTTTTGTATCGCCCAGATCACTGCCAGGCATTCTCTCTCTGTTGTTGTGTACTTGCGTTCTGCGTCGCTCAGTGCACGGCTGGCGTATGCAATTACTTGTTCTGTGTCTTGTTTTGTTTGTGTGAGTACCGCGCCTATACCTGTGCCGCTTGCGTCTGTTTGTACTTGAAATGGTAGTGTGTGATCGGGACATGTTAGTGTCGGTGGTGTTGTGAGTATTTGTTTGATTGTGTTCGTCGCGCGTTGTTGTTCTTCCCCCCAGGTCCATTTCTGTTCCTTTTTTAATAGTCGTGTGAGTGGTTCTGTGATGTGTGCGAAGTTTGGGATGAATCTTCTATACCAAGAGGCCATTCCTATTAATCGTCTTACTTGTTTGAGTGTTTTCGGTTCTGGATAGTCTGTCAGTGGTTGCACTTTGTCTGGGTCTACGTGTAGTCCGTGTTTGTCTACTGTGTAGCCTAGGTATTTAACTTGTGCGCAGCCAAATTCGCATTTGTCTGGGTTAATCGTGAGTCCTGCGTCTGTGATTTTATCTAATATTTTTCCTAGCCAGTGTATGTGTTCTTCGAATGTCTGTGTTACTATTATTATGTCGTCTAGGTATGCGAATGCGTACGGTTCTGATTTTGGTCCAATTATTTTGTCTAGTAGTCTTTGGAATGTCGCTGGCGCTCCAGTAAGACCATACGGCATCCTTTTAAATTGATATAATCCTTTCCCCGGTACTGTGAATGCTGTTATGTGTCTGCTGTCTTTGTGTAGTGGTATTTGGAAGTATGCTTGGCTGAGGTCGAGTTTAGAAATATATTGTGCTGCGCGTAGTTTATCTAATATTGCTGTCATGTATGGTAGTGGATATGCATCTTTGCGTGATACTGCGTTTACTTTTCGGAAGTCGAGGCAAAACCGGTAAGTGTTGTTCGGTTTTTTTATCATAACTATTGGGCTCGACCACTCGCTTTCCGATGTTTCTATCACGTCTTCCGCGATCATTTTGTCTACTTCTTTATAAATCGCGTCTTTGATTTTGGGTGATACCATGTAATATCTCTGTTTTATGGGGGCGTGTCCTTGTGTGTCTATTTTGTGTGATGTTAAGTGTGTTAAGCCTAGCTGGCCTGGTAGCGACGTGATTTTTTCTTTTAGTAGTCCCTGTAGTTCTATGTGTTGTGTATCTGTGAGTTGTTGTATTCCGCTGCATATTCGCGGTGATTGGTATCTAGGATATAGGTTTGGATTCGGCGGAAAATTTGGGGTCGGTAGCAGGGCTTTTCTTTTATGTATCGGTGTGTTTGTGTGTACTCTCTGTTGTCTTTCCCTTTTGATTTTGCGACTTTTTATATAAGTTTGCATTCGGTGGGAAATTTGGCGTCGGTAGTAGGACTTTTCTTTTTATCGCAGGTGTGGTTGTGTGTTTTTGATCCTGTGTGTCTGTCTTTCGCGATTGTTCTAACGCTTTCTTCGCTAATTTTTCTTGTAACGCTGCTGCTTTTGCTTGTTTATTATGTGTTTGTGTTTCTTGATCTACTTTTGCTACGTTTTGATTGTCTACTTTTTGTTCTTCTCTTTTTACTTGTGTTTTTGGGAATTCTAATGGTATTGGTGTTTTTTGTGGCCACCGTTCCATGACGTATGTCGCGTTTACTTCCTCTTGTAGTGTCCATGTGTTATTTGAAAAATCTAGTTGCATCCCGAATTGTCTGATTGCGTCTATTCCTAATATGCATGTCCATGCTAACGTCGGTATTACTCCGAATTCTATCCCTTTAACTGTGTTGCCTATTCTAATCGTTCGTGTTGTTATACCTGATATGCTGGCCTTTGTACCGTTCGCTACTAATACTGTTCTGTTTGGTGTGTCTTGTATGTCCGTGTATCTATCTTTTAAAATTCTTCCGATTTCTAAGCCTAGGTATGAGTGTGTTGCTCCTGTATCCACTAGTGCATTGAATTCTAATCCATCCATGTCTATTTTAATGTGGAATCTTGGGTCACACGGGTTATGTGTGATTGTGCATGCAGTGTGTTCGGGTGTGTGTATGTTGTGTAGTTCGGGAATTGCCTCCACCCGTTCTGGGCATTCCCTTACTCGTTTCCCGACTGCTGCGGGTTTGTGCATTGCCATCTCATGTGGCCTGGCTGATTGCAGTTAAAGCAACGACGCTCTGTCGTGCCTGTCTGTGTATACAGGGTGCGCCAAAATTAAGTGCGTAAAATGATAGGGGTAATAGAGGGGGTCGAGCTGAGTAAATCGACCCCAAGAACATGTGGTCTCCGAAGTCGCGTTCGCGAAATACAGCACGTTAAACAATCTCGTTACACGCCGGAATTTAGGCAACCGAATACACAGCAGGCAGCGGTTAGCAGTATTGTTTATAAGCGCGCTCGACTGCTGATGTAAACCATACACTTTCAAATCTACGAATTTCGAACGTCAACACACTTGTCATACAATTTTACATCTAGCTTGGTTACTTGTTGTTATGCTTAGGTGTAAAATTGAATGCCAAGAGTGTTGACATTTGAAATTCGTAGATTTGAAAGTGTTATAGTTTACATCAGCAGTCGAGCGCGCTTGTCAACAATACTGTTAACCGCTGCCAGCTGTGTATTCGGTTGCCTAAATTACGGCGTGTAGCGAGATTTTTTAACGTGCCGTATTTCGCGAACGCGACTTCGGAGACCACATGTTCTTGGGGTCGATTTACTCAGCTCGACCCCCTCTATTACCCCTATCATTTTACGCACTTAATTTTGGCGCACCCTGTATTGTTGCGGTGTGTATGTCGGTGTGTTGTATGTTATTGCTGGGCGTTGTAGTCGTGGTGTTTGGGTGTTTGTTTGTGTTGTGTATGTGTATATTGGCTGAGTGTGTGGTGTGGGTAGCAGAAATCTGCGTGGTTGTGTTTGTATCTGCGGGGTGTATCGTGTGTATGTCTGTGGTCGTGTATATGTTTGTGTTCGTGTGTATGTGTCTGTTGGTGGCTGTGTGTTTTGATTTCTATCTCTTTTCTGTCTTGCACTTTCCCATGCTATATTCGTTTCCCATTGTTTACCTGCGTTTTCTAACTGTTCGAATGATCTAAATTCGTGTGGTCTGATGTATTGTTTATATTCTAATCTGAGATTTCTGTATGTGATTTCTAGTTCTTGTGTCGGTGTGTATCTGGGCTCTAATTGTGTGAAAAGTGTCCTTATCTTTATTACAAATGCGGTTATATTCTGCCCTTCCTCTTGTATGCAGTTTCTTATGTCTTCCTCTATTCTGTCCCTGCGACGTGTGTCCGCGAATGCGTGTTGTATGTGTGTCTCGAATTCGTGTAGTGTGTTCCATTTTCCTCTGTTTAATCTGTACCACTGTTTCGCTTTACCTTCTAATACTGGTGTTAAATTATCTATTAGTGATATGTCGTCTATGTTATACCCTATTTGTAAGTCGTGGAGACTTTGTATGAATTCGTGCAGGTCTTCGCCTGGTTCGCCCGAGTATTTTATATTCCAGGATTGTATTGCCTGTATTGGTGCTATCTGTCTGTGTGTGTTGCTGTTATTTAGGTATCGCGTGTGTTGTGGTTGTAGTACTGTCTGTGTGTCGTATTGTGTCGGGTATGTTGCAGGCGGATCTAGGTCTATCAGATTCTGCATCTGTTGTACGTTTCTTGTGTTAGTACCTAAAAATGTGTCCGTCCCTGTTCTTTCGTATCCTGTAAACGGCATTCGCTCCTGTGTGTTATGCCAACGGTTTGGTGGTATCGTGTGTGTGTGTTCCGCTATATCGACGTGTATCGGTTGCGTTGCTTTGTATTCGTGTGCTGTGTGCTGTATTCTGTATTTCTGTTTCTAGTGTGTTCGGTTCATCTAACAAGGGGAGGTCACGGGAGACGCATTTTTCTAATTTTTCTACCCTATCGCTAAAGGAGGGGCAGACCCCCAATAACAATTGCCCAAAGTCATAGGACCATATAGCCAGAAGTTTCCGAGAAAATCGAGTTTGAAATATTCCGAGTAGGTAAGCTATGAAATCTAGATGTAAAGCGGTTGGCAACAGGGCGCTTGGCGCAGCCGTTAGCGGGCGAGTCTAGTAAGCAGTAGATCCTTGGATCGATTCCCGCTGTAGGCAACTTTTTTTTCGTTTCTTTTTTTTTTCTTTTTTTTGGTTTCTAATACGTATATTCACGTCATTTATGTGTAAAATTATTCGAATTCATATTTCTTGGTTAACAATATTTATAAATCTTTTGTGCCGAAGCAGCTGTGTCCCGCAGGTACCTAATACGAGGAAATTGCCCGTATCGATCCCCGAAGTCCTTGCAACGGACACATTAATATCCTACCCAAACACGAAATATTTGTACATTGTACAATTAATATGAATTCGAATAATTGTACACATAAATGACGTGAATATTCGTTTGGGAAAACAAAAAAGAGAAGAAAACAAAAAGAAACGAAAAAAACGAAATGAAAAAAAAGAAACGAAAAAAAAAGTTGCCTACAACGTGAATCGATCCAGGGATCTACTGCTTACAAGACTCCCGCGCTAACGCCTGAGCCACGCGCCCTGTTGTCAACCGCTTTACATCTAGTTTTCATAGCTTACTCGGAATATTTCAACTCGATTTTCTCGGAAACCTCTGGCTATATGGTCCTATGGCTTTGGGCAATTGTTATTGGGGGTCTGCCCCTCCTTTTGCGATAGGGTAGAAAAATTACAAAAATGCGTCTCCCGTGACCTCCCCTTGTAAGATATTCTGCACTTGCATCTGTCTGTCGTCTCTGAAGGGTTCGTGCACTTGCATCCGCGGTGACCCGTATGTGTGTCTATCTTGTATCTCTCTATACGTGTGCGTGTTTCGTGAGTCTATGTCTAGCGTGTTATTTACAAAATGTGGTCGTACCGGACCGAATGTCTGTATGTTGCTGGGTATGGCCGGCTCGCTTGCTCGTCTTTGTGACATTGCGCGTATGTGTGTTTGACCGGGTTATGTTTGAATTTTTGTAACGGCGTTTCTCCGCTTACCTCGTGTAAAATTATTCTAGTTTTAGTTATTTTACGTCCTAATTAATCGGGGGATTACGTGAGTTATTCGTTGGGCGCCAATTTGTAAGGTATTTCTTACTAAGTATGGGGTAGGACGTTCAATAAGGATTGAGAGAGCGAAGTAATGAACGATGCAACGTATTTATTCTATTTCCTTAAAACTAGTACAGGTGTGATCGTGTTGGTATGTGTGGGTGTAGGTGTGGTTAATGACTTAGAGATTGTCGTGAGAATGGTTACGGATAATTAATATGGATAAAAGTGCACCGACCTTTCTTGAAGTCTTTTCGGCTGTAGCACAGATTACGTACGGCTTCTTAACTAGGTCACCAACGAGTGCCGATCGACGTTAATTGTCGATCGGTCTCGGGTGTTTTCGGCTAATTTCGGCTTTCCCCGTGTGGCTTGGGGAGATTTGTGACTTGTCATGTCACAACGTGTCGATGCCAAACAAAACCGAGGTACTTTGTGAACAAAATAGAACGCCATAATATTCGGTTATAATAAATTTGGTTGTAATAAAATCTGCGAATCAAAGTATGATTACTCATTTACACTGGTACACCACGATAGCCATACTGCTTTTTTGATAATTGTACAAGCCATTTAACCATCTGAGAAATTTAAAAAAATTCTAGGAGAGATTCCACGCCAACTGATCCAGGGGTGAATGGGCTGGTTTTCAAAACTCTTGGAGAAGTATTGGATCTTTTTTGGGGTCCAAAAATATACAAGATCCTAAATTTTCAGCCACTAATTTTGCCACAGTTCATTATTATGGCCAATTTACTGTTTTGTTCATTTTTTTGATATCAGTGACGAAATTTTGTTTATGGGACGGCACAGTCGGATTTTGGTCTAAAAAAAATTTCAGAAGATACAAGATCGATGTAAAATTTCCCGAGGAATCCGTTCCCGCCGTCAGAACTGCGATTATATGCTCCCAGGAGCCAAAATTCGATAAAAACTGAATTTTTTTCAAAGGGCTGTATCTCCGAAGGCTCATTTTTCTAAAATTTCTGCAACACGTCAAAATGTTGCTTTTTCCAAGTACTTCAAAACGAATAAAAATTTTCGATGTGTATTTGCGTTCCAAGTACAAAAAGTGACGAAAAACCGTTTTTTGTCACTTTTTGCCCATTCAACGTGTTGAAATTCTATACCGATGGTGTCTTCGACGCCTGTTTCCCCCGTAATCATAATATAAACAACATAAACGATAAAAATATCCATCATACAGAATATATGAGTTATAAGGAAAAAACAGTCTGATCGATGATGGACAAGGAACTAGGAATTCCCTCGATTACATGGGAATTCTCGTGAAATGATGTGAATGTGTTACAAACAAGATGTATTTCCAGGGTTTAGTTCAGTGATTTATTGAATATACATATAATTTTATAGATCAGGTACGTCCACACTAAATTTACCAAAATTCGCTTCGATCTTTTGTTTTTGAGCATTACTCAATGCAAAGCTCTTCGGTGAGTTCCGTTTTTCTGTAAGCTTTACATTGAGTAATGCTCAAAAACAAAAGATCGAAGCGAATTTTGGTAAATTTAGTGTGGACGTACCTGATCTATAAAATTATATGTATATTCAATAAATCACTGAACTAAACCCTGGAAATACATCTTGTTTGTAACACATTCACATCATTTCACGAGAATTCCCATGTAATCGAGGGAATTCCTAGTTCCTTGTCCATCATCGATCAGACTGTTTTTTCCTTATAACTCATATATTCTATATGATGGATATTTTTATCGTTTATGTTGTTTATATTATGATTACGGGGGAAACAGGCGTCGAAGACACCATCGGTATAGAATTTCAACACGTTGAATGGGCAAAAAGTGACAAAAAACGGTTTTTCGTCACTTTTTGTACTTGGAACGCAAATACACATCGAAAATTTTTATTCGTTTTGAAGTACTTGGAAAAAGCAACATTTTGACGTGTTGCAGAAATTTTAGAAAAATGAGCCTTCGGAGATACAGCCCTTTGAAAAAAATTCAGTTTTTATCGAATTTTGGCTCCTGGGAGCATATAATCGCAGTTCTGACGGCGGGAACGGATTCCTCGGGAAATTTTACATCGATCTTGTATCTTCTGAAATTTTTTTTAGACCAAAATCCGACTGTGCCGTCCCATAAACAAAATTTCGTCACTGATATCAAAAAAATGAACAAAACAGTAAATTGGCCATAATAATGAACTGTGGCAAAATTAGTGGCTGAAAATTTAGGATCTTGTATATTTTTGGACCCCAAAAAAGATCCAATACTTCTCCAAGAGTTTTGAAAACCAGCCCATTCACCCCTGGATCAGTTGGCGTGGAATCTCTCCTAGAACAAGTTCTATGAATTTTGTTTTCACGATTTTCAAATATCTGCCAGACTGATTTCCCACCTCCGGAAATCAGCCAGACTGTTTTTTCACTGAGTGTTATTATGATGCGAACTAGTACAACGAGTTTCATCTATGCGAAAATAAATTCTATAATTTTACTTTTTTCATGATTTTCAAATATCTGCCAGTGTTACGTCCGGGTGTCACCACCCGTACGCTCTCCCCTCACTTACCTCTATCCCCCTGTTCCTCTACATCTCTACTCTGTCTATCTACCTGTTACCCGATCGTCCGCATCCTGTCCTAACGTCCCGACAAGATACTCGCTGCACACGGCACTGCCAAATGCAGCGAGTCAGCTATAATCCTTCTATCTTATTCCCATAGCCACTGTCTACCTTTCCCTCTAACTTCACTCCATTACTAACCTCCATACAGGAGACAACGCCAACCATTATAACTCTACTACTAGAAATAAAGATTTAAGTTTGATTATAATTACTATCACTATCGTTTACCCTCATACTCCTCAGGTATATCTTTATATATTGAACAGGGGACCTAACCCAATTAATAGACATAACACCAGACTGACTTTCCAACTTCGGAAACCAGCCAGACTGCTGTTTCCACGGAGTTTTAGGGTAATACTAATTAATAGAACAAGTTTCATCCGTGCGAAAATAAGTAACATGAGTTTGTATTTTTGACTCATCGATTCCATCGGAAATCAATAGCCAGCCTGTCGATTCCTTGAAAAGCATCATCAATTGACCCGAAACTACTATAAATAGAGCTTGCGAAAATAAGTTCCAAAAAAAGTTCACTGGCTCCCGGACTATAAAGTGCGTCCGTCGGGGTGCGTAATCGTCGTAGCTCAGACCCCAAAACTTGGCCTCGTCGTCCACATGTCAGAAGAAATGCGTAAAAGAAAACAAAAGAATAAATACTAAATTCGACAGTCTTAGATCGGTTACGGTCGCCTTTCGGAGAGTCTACAGCCTCGGGGCTGAACTAAATGCATTCATGCTTCGTTCATGCATCCCATTCTACGTAATTATGGTCGTCTAAGGGTTCGGGAGTCGCTTGTAACACGCGTTGCAAAATGCAATGTTACAATACATAAGATGCGTAACACGTAATGACATGCGGCATATGTACACGCAGCGCTGGACTTAGAAATTTGCCGCCCCTAGGCCACTCTCCTGCGCCGCTCCGACAGCAGGAGAATCGCTGGTTATAGTAAATTTTAAATAATACATTTTACGTCTATTTTTTTTTTTTGCCAATCATGAACTTTCCCATGAGCTATCACCTACTTCTCGAATATTTAATATTAATAATAAATTTTTTAAAAATCGAATGCCGCCTTACCGAAGTGCGCCGCCCCTAGGCCATGGCCTAGGTTGGCCTAGGCCAAAGTCCGGCGCTGTGTACACGTAAGAAAAGAATAATCCAAATCAAAATTGAAAAAAAAAAAAAAATTTGGAGATAGTAGTACTTGGCGGGCATTTATGTACAAATTAGAAGAAAATGATGATTGAACCATGTTAAATTTCTTATAATAACTCAAACATCAGCCCGCCAAGTACCACTACCTCCAAATTTTTTTTTTTCAATTTTGATTTGGATTATTCTTTTCTTACGTGTACATATGCCGCATGTCATTACGTGTTACGCACCTTATGTATATTCAGATGTGAGTACCAACCAAACCTAATGCTAAGTCACATTCAAAAATAAATTGTGAAAAAATGTAATTGTACTTGGCAACGTCCATTGATTTCAATACTTTTGTAGATCGAGTGCTACTTCTTCGAATATTTTGTTAACAAATTTTCGTTGATAGTTACTACGTTTTAATGTACTTGGCGAAAGGTTTTTGCACGTGAGGTGTTTTTGGGGTTATTCATTTAGAATAACCCCATGGTACGGTATCGGTAGTGTTTGGAAGAATAACCCTCTTATCATCACACGAACTGGGTGCTATTTTCTTTTGTAACACGGTACGGACCTTATGTTTCTTACTCCTAATAAGACACTAAGATTTAACTAAATTTTGATGTTGCACGAGACAATTTTTGTAATCATCAAACGTGATTGTTCTCAACGTCGCTGCCTTGATACCTTTTGCTCGTTTTCGTTCTTTATCTTCCTCTAAAATTTTAAAAGTGTACAATTTCGCTCGTAATCCTACAAATTCTTTCATAATCTTGCCATTACATTCGTCCTTAATTAAGCCTAACACTTTTTCATTCGCTAACGGGATTCCATAGATATTATCGATCGGGTAATCAGATGTGTCAAATTTATACAAATCTCGTTTGATGTATTCGTATATGTCGGGGACGGTGAAGTGATACAAAAGACTATCTGTGTCGGTATACATTAACTTTGATCTATCACCAAAGATACGTTCCACGTAGTAATAGTGGAAATCGTAGATGAAGATCTTAGACAAATCTAGGATGGCAAATCCTGCGTAAATGGGTTTATTAAAGTATATTTTAACCCGACTGAGCTCAATAATTACCATATCGTTGTCAAAAACAACACAACTGTGAAAATTCGGTTTTGCGATGAGTGCCTTCGCTTCATACCTCCTCTCCCACTTTGTCACTAATGTTGTAGTGTGTGTGAACCGTAGTTTAAAGGAAAGTGAATAGGGCTCTTTACCAGAGGTGAATCTCAAAGGATAATCATTCTTGGTTGCACAGATAGGTATGAAAAACGTTTATTAGAGAAAATACAGAAAAAGGTAAGGTGAGTTGATTGTTTGAGCACTTGCTCCCGTTCAGACTTTGAGCTCTACGGACAGGGGTCCGTCGTAGGCAAGGATTCCGCTCCAGTCTGTCTGTCGAGCCAAGCTCGCCCTAATTTATCAGTTATCTGTTGCTGATTCGGCTATTGCTGCAATATTGCCTGCACCGCGGCTTGGCGCATACCAGGTCGCTTGCTCAATGCGTGCAAGCTAGCTTATTGCGCCATATTGAGCAATGCCGAATTCCGCTTACAACACTAATTTAACGTCCTTTTGCTTTCTTTCTCCATGGTCTTGCCAAATACCGCGTTATTCATCAATTTGAGAAATTCTTCTCAAACCCGTTATTCGATTTTTTTCTCAATTCAGTGTTTAGATCTATGTACGACTTCAACCATGCAGATTGTTCAAATTTCAAGATTCTATGAATTTCTAATAATTTTATACCCAAGCATAAGTATTGTTTCAAATTCTGGTAATGGACAACGTATTTCTTTTTCGGGAAAAGAGTGGTCATTAATTTGGAATTTTTACTGTGCGAGGTTGTATAGTGTTCGGGGCAAAGAGGTAGATCTTTGTGTATTTCGTGAAGTTCCGAAGGATACTCCAAGTCCACTTCAAAAATGTAACCTATACGTGAATCGTCGGGGATATTACAAACATCAATCGACTCGTATTCCCACTGAAATGACCCACGAGGTAGGCATTGACTCATCGCTCCACCGTACAAATTGTTTACATCAAAGTACATTAGGTAGGATTCCTCTTTGCTGGGATCAAAGTTCGGTCCCATATATCTATTGTTACTTACAGCGTATCGGTTTGAACACTGAGCTACACCACCTCGAATCCCTTTTTGAACAAATGAGAGCATCTCCACATCGGTGAGGAGTTCCAGCTCAACGCGCGTAGACTTGAGCATCGTGTCGAATGCGAGCCCAGGAGCGGTGTAGTAGTGCAGAGGATCCAGACTATACGTAGAATGACAGTTACGACGAAAATTTTCAAAAATGTCTGCTAGAAGTAGAACATCCGTTTTCAAATATAAATCAGAGTATTCACCCACGGTATCAATATTAAACGTATCCCAGATTTTTATCGCATGTTGATAATTCGCTTCCGAAACGTTGGAAACATTTAATTTTGAATAGAATTTGTCGATCGGCGGTAATTTTTTCTCATCAAGCTTTGCCCAACTATCTATATATTCGTAGGGAAATACCCCCTTTCTCGTAAGCAACTCGAATTCCTCTGCGCTATTACAATACCTTCGTACAATTGTTTCATCATTATTATTCAGATACGATGCCAGTTTGTCTGAACTACTTGCCATAAACCGACATGAATCGATAAAACGTAGGCTTACATTTGTACCCTGAATCTTTTTTGTAAAGGAAATGTACCGTTCTTTATTGGCCGGAAGAAGACTCAATTCGCCGTCGATTAGCGTAGCTAAAGCTTTAATCAAGAAATGTGAATCATAACCGGAAAGATTGTGAAAAACTACTGGAATTATACGCGAAGTTTTATAATTCAAATTACAACCCGGATGCGCAACACTGCGGTACTTGCCTGTGAAATGACAATGATCGCGATGTTTCTCGTCCGTCGGAGTGAATGGTTTCTCGCAAATATGACATACTTTAGTTTTATGTAAATCTTGTATTTCTTCGTCAGTGAGCTGTATCGGTACATTTCTTTCGAAGTAAAAACTTATTAATTCTGCCAATTTTTGCAATTCATTAACAAACCATTCGATGCATTCGGGATCATGTTTAATTTCAAATTTTGAAAGAGAATTGTTATACACACAGTGTAAATAGTACGCTGTACTGTGAGGAATATGCTTTTCATACAAGGTTTCATTCTCCGTTGGTTCAAGGATACACTGTATATCAGCGTACACGACGAATGGTACAAGCTCCTTGTATCCATAATTTCTAAAACTTAAGATTTTATCATGTTCTTTCGGTAAAATCATCTTACACTTGTTTATATTTTCACAGTCTTCTTTTTGTCCTTCGTACGAGGCTTGAATTTGGAAATGACATAAGCATCTATCACACAAGAATTTCGCGGTTTTATGTTTCGACAGTTGTGAACTTATCAACCTAGATAGATTTTTAATCCAAGCAAAGTGAAAAACGAGATGAAAATTAGTTTCTACAGCAATGAGATGAATTGTTGGATTATCCGACTTATTTTCACTCAAATAAATGGGTATTATTTCACTAGGTTTGTTCGATACGGCTTCCAGACCATAAACGTTGATTTTTAAACAATTGATACGTTCAAATTTTGAAATATCTTTCAAGGCTACAGAAAACTTGATAATTTCATATTTTAATATCGTACTGGGATGGGGGTAGGAACTTGTGCGATCAACATGATTATCAGCAGGATAAAGAGCTGCAACGACGGCCCACAGGAAGCAGAATTCGTCACTGTTGTTGATGTTTACCACAGCCTTTTTCCTCTGTATGTTCAGCGGTAGTTATACGTAGGTGAATAAACCTCCACGTAGCGGTTTATACCGATTAATATTAATCATTAGATTAACAATTTCGATTAGTGTCCTGCCCGAGTCCCGCTCTTGAAAATCCTCAATTTTCACCAGAAGTCGATCGATCAGATTTTCATCAAACCATCTCTTGATATCCATTGTTGAAAGGATGACCTCATTCTGTCTATTAAAAAATTTCATCTCCTCGACGGTTTCATGGTTTTTCAGAATGAAAAACCTTGCAAGCAAGTATACCGTTTACTGTAAGATTACCTCCCTGCTGTAGAGAATTCCTCAATCGTGTTACAGCTGGGCAATTCCACCTCAAATCGGCCGGATCCGGGTGTTTTTTGACGTCGCATTTTTTGAATCGTATGAAACTTTTTTTATGTGTGGCCAAAATATTTTTTTTACGAAAGTTATAAATTAATGTATTTTGTTGAAAAACTGACGCACGGTCGGCTTTAGAAATTAATATCTCTGGTTCTATCAATCGTAAAGAGATGGTTTTTGACTCATTTTGAAGGTAATGGAATACACTTTTTGAAAAAATTTTGCAAGTTCTAAAAAAATTGCAAATTGCAACCGTTATAAACAATTGAAATGTTTATCGATTTTTCCTGGAAATATATCCATTCTGAAAATTTTGAAAAAATTTGATCATATTCCTCATTACATTCTACAGAGTGCGTAATTTTTTCACGATGCCATTATTATTTGTTTTTTTTTTACGTAATTTATCATGAAACGGCGCGCGCGCCTCGCCTGACGCCTCGTGCGTCGGACCTCGCCTCGCCGCGCCGCGCCGGAGTCGGCAAATGGCGCAGCACGTCGACCGGTTCAAAATCAGTTAAATAACTCGGCGCGGCGCGGTCAGGCGAGGCGCGCCCGCCGCTTCATGAAAAATTACTTGAAAAATAAAAAAATAAAAATAATGGCATCGTGAAAAAATTACACACTCTGTAGAATGTAATGAGGAATATGGTCAAATTTTTTCAAAATTTTCAAAATGGATATATTTCCAGGAAAAATCGATAAACATTTCGATTGTTTATAACGATTGCAATTTGCAATTTTTTCAGAACTTGCAAATTTTTTTCAGAAAGTTTATTCCATTACCTTCAAAATGAATCAAAGACCATCTCTCTACGATTGATAGAACCAGAGATATTAATTTCTAAAGCCGACCGTGCGTCGGTTTTTCAACAAAATACATTAATTCATAACTTTCGTAAAAGAAATATTTTGGCCGAACGCCAAAACACGTGTCGACTTTTTTTTTGCATTCTTAACACTGTGACGTGGATTTTGTCAGACCTCGGATCTAGACCGGATCACTAGACCCCGAGGTCGTCCAGTCTACAATTGGCTAAGAAAATTATAATTATTTATCAAGGTTGGGCGCCAGGCGGATAACCGCCACTTTCAAAATTCAAAATCAAAACACAATTACACTACAGGTACTCAGAGCGTCGGCTAACATCAGTACCGCGGAGAGGGGTCGGGATTATTATGAGGAGTTAGCTAGGCGTTGAATAACGACTCGGAAAGTTAAAATTTAACAAAAATAATAACGAATTTATTCAAAAAAAATAGCAGATATAAAGAATCTACTTGCTTTCACGTACCCGGGGGTACTTCCCCTCGGATTTAAGACGACTACAGGCCGTGTAAACGCGACCTGGCCGCGATTTGCGAGTTTTACAATAATAATACTGGATAAACACGCTCCCACGCAGGGTGACAATAACAACTCAAAATTAACTAATCAGTAACTCGACAAATCGGTCCTCTCGGGACAACAAATCAATTTTACAATTAACAATGAGACTTAACAGCTAACAAGAAGTAGCCTGCGGCAATAAATAACAAAATGATAACAGAATAATGACTCGAATACTCGAGAAGCAATAATATAGTCGAGCCTACGGCTCGAAATTAACAACAAAATAATGCCAGCGGCTAGAAATTCAACAACAGAATTAACAATAACGACACCGACCGTGTACGGCGGTCGGCACGCCTTCGAGAGGCGAAGCCTCTCGGAAAGAAATATTTACAATTTAATAAATAATAAATTAACTAAAACTCACTTAAACTAACTCTGCGGTAAATAAATAACGAATATAGTCTCTAAATCGCAGCTATACGACCAGCGCGAAACAATAGACTCGAGGTCTCAATAACAACGCTCTTCCCACAGGAGGGAGAGAGAACGATAGTGACCGACTGTCTCCGTCGCACTCGTGTGCGAACCGATTCTACTCAATACAACTCAATACAATTCACAAAAAAAATCCTCGATAAATTAACTCAAAATCTACTTCTCTAATGCATGTGGACCCTGGTGACGGCCTACCAGTCGGAAATCGGTTTAATTCGATCTCAAGTAAGCTAAATAGCCTCGTGGCTGCACTAAGGCGAGGCGGCGGACGGCCGTTGCCAGATTCAAATTATTACAGGTCAGAATGGCTAACGCTTACCGTCTTCCAGCCAACGTGCGAACAGGACTGCTTCCCTTCGGAAGTCCATTGCCCTCTCGATACAAGAATCCCTCAGGGAAAGAATAGAAACGCACTCACACAACAGAATCACGCAAAAAGGGCCTCGAAGGCAAACAGAATCTTTTGCTCTAACGCAACAACCAAGAGAACTCAAAACAGAACGCAAAAGAGCACACGGGTGCTATAGACGCTGGTCTAACGCAGAGTGATCTTAGCCGGCGTGGCGCCGGTACGCATGGGCGTCGTTAGACCCGCAATTATCGATTCGCTAATCGATCCGACGATTGACGTCATAAGGGTGACGCTACGTCACTCGGCGCGAATCCTTTGAATTTTGCCACGGTGGCTTTTGCTCCTTAATTTAGAGGAACACGGGACGTTGAATCTTGGCGGTGGCGGGAATCTCATCCACCACCTCGATCCCTCGGTGCAGAATGCTCTCGGCACTCTCCCGTGTCCTCTTCGAAGTTGTGGAGGTGGCGTTCGTCGTAGTAATTCGCAACCTCGGTGCGTCGAATAGTGTGCGTCCGTCGGGGTGCGTTTTAGTCGTTGCTTAGACCCCAAAACTTGGCCTCGTCGTCCACATGTTAGAGAAAAGTTTGAAAAGAAAAACAAAAGAATAAATAATCTATTCCAGAATTTAAAGTCGGTCACGGTCGTCTCTCGGAGTCAGTAAAGGCCTCGGGGCCATCCTAACCATTCATACTAATGCCATTCACACTTCACCCCCGTCTTAATTAAGGTCGTTTCAAGGGGTGAGGAGCGCCTTGCAACATGCAATGTTACAACACATAAAAAAAGTTTCATACGATTCAAAAAATGCGACGTCATTTCTTGGCCGATTTGAGGTGGAATTGCCCAGCTAAGGCTTTCGAATCCTGTAAAAAAGATCTCAGATCTTTGTGACGTAGATTTATGATAACACCAGTGCGTATTCGACCTTTAAAAACAGATTCCAAGTCCTTCCATTGAACTCTGTCTTTTATCCTTCTCCTTGATGTTGCAATACCTCTACTACTTCGTTGCCTGTCTTTGAATTTTCCACCTAACGATTGGAGTATGCAAACTGTTGTAACGATTCTGTGTCTTTCTCCAATAGTCCAGTCACCTTAGCATAAGACCTATTCAAGAGACCCACCCTCTTGCCAATTTTTTTACAGGTAGTTTGGACCTACAAGAATATAGTCCTGAGTTTTCTTACATTTTCAAGGTACATTTTTGCAATAAAAAAACATTGAAAATTAAAAAACGGCTATTTTTGGGATAACTTTGTTGGAACGCGTCCTATAGAAAAAAGTTTCGAATAAAATTTGTACATCTTAACGTCCTTTGTAAAAAAGGTCCTGAGAAAAAAAGTGCTAACATTATTAATTAAGCGGTTAATGGCAAATGAAAATGAAAACTCTACATTTCGTTTTTGCAACCGCAATCGGGTATTTATCAACATATCGGTTTGAAACTCGTACGAGATGTAAAGGAGCCAAACCTCAAGAGAATCGTGTAAGATTTATCGATCTGCGAGGTATAGTTTAGCAACAATCTGCGATCATCGAAAAATCTTTGCCCTTCAATAGAATTTCCCGACGAAGGCCCACAGGGTTGAAAAAAATCGAGGAGCTTCGTATAATCATGCACAAGCGATTTAAAAAAAAAAAAATTCAATTTGTTGAAAATAGGCACTGTTTTTCGGCGATTTTCGATTCTTGCTTATAAACAAATAACAATTCTGACCAAAGTTGCAAAGATATTTGGAAAATTCTTGGGCCGTCGAACGCGTTTTGGAAAAACGAACAAATTAAAAAAAAAAAATTTGCAATATTTTGATTACCGCCCGAGATATGAATGTTTTTACGTTTGTTCAATTTTCTATTGTTGTAATAAAGATTTTTGCAAAATTCGAGTTCCTCAGCAATCCCTACGCTTCCGGCCATGAGATTCAATGAAAGTATTCCCTTTACGAGCAAGTATGCCATCACAGTTGTCGTTGTATTTCGATCGACGGCTCGCCGGCGAGCGCGCGGCGTCGACCGCTGGGCCGGGCGGCGCGGTGGGGATGCCTCCTCTCACTCCGCAGCCCCGCGCGAGCGGCTTAGTTAACAAATATCGTCACTTCCTTAAAAATGGCCGTAGAACAATTTTTTTTTTTCATTTTACGTGATTTTTTCTTACGAACACGATGGTGCTGTTGAAAATTATGTTCAACGCATAACATGACCCGCATGACCATGTTTCTTACCAATTTTACATCTACACATGCTTTAAAATTATTTACCTGTGGATGGGAAAAGGTATCAGAAAGAAATCTTTTCTCAGGCACTGTTTCATTCATTACAATAATAGCAATGCGTTTAAAATTTAGTTTTGAAGAAATTAATCATACTCAAATTCATCTTGCTTTTGCTCGTGAAAGGAAATTGGAAAGTATGATTAATTTCTTCAAAACTAAATTTTAAATGCATTGCCAGCTTATTGTAATGAATGAAACAGTGTCTAAGAAAAGATTTCTTTCTGTTACCTTTCCCCATCCACAGGCAAATAATTTTAAAGCATGTGTACATGTAAAATTTGCGAGAAACATGGTCATGCGGGTCTGCTATGCGTTGAACATAATTTTCAACAGCACCATCGCGTTCGTGAGAAAAAATCACGTAAAATGGAAAAAAAAAAATGTTCTACGGCCATTTTTAAGGAAGTGACGATATTTGTTAACTAAGCCGCTCGCGCGGGGCTGCGGAGTGAGAGGAGACATCCCCACCGCGCCGCCCGGCCCAGCGGTCGACGCCGCGCGCTCGCCGGCGAGCCGTCGATCGAAATACAACGACAACTGTGATGGCATACTTGCTCGTAAAGGGAATACTTTCATTGAATCTCATGGCCGGAAGCGTAGGGATTGCTGAGGAACTCGAATTTTGCAAAAATCTTTATTACAACAATAGAAAATTGAACAAACGTAAAAACATTCATATCTCGGGCGGTAATCAAAATATTGCAAATTTTTTTTTTTTAATTTGTTCGTTTTTCCAAAACGCGTTCGACGGCCCAAGAATTTTCCAAATATCTTTGCAACTTTGGTCAGAATTGTTATTTGTTTATAAGCAAGAATCGAAAATCGCCGAAAAACAGTGCCTATTTTCAACAAATTGAATTTTTTTTTTTTTAAATCGCTTGTGCATGATTATACGAAGCTCCTCGATTTTTTTCAACCCTGTGGGCCTTCGTCGGGAAATTCTATTGAAGGGCAAAGATTTTTCGATGATCGCAGATTGTTGCTAAACTATACCTCGCAGATCGATAAATCTTACACGATTCTCTTGGAGTTTGGCTCCTTTACATCTCGTACGAGTTTCAAACCGATATGTTGATAAATACCCGATTGCGGTTGCAAAAACGAAATGTAGAGTTTTCATTTTCATTTGCCATTAACCGCTTAATTAATAATGTTAGCACTTTTTTTCTCAGGACCTTTTTTACAAAGGACGTTAAGATGTACAAATTTTATTCGAAACTTTTTTCTATAGGACGCGTTCCAACAAAGTTATCCCAAAAATAGCCGTTTTTTAATTTTCAATGTTTTTTTATTGCAAAAATGTACCTTGAAAATGTAAGAAAACTCAGGAATATATTCTTGTAGGTCCAAACTACCTGTAAAAAAATTGGCAAGAGGGTGGGTCTCTTGAATAGGTCTTATGCTAAATATGGCCTAAGGTGACTGGACTAGAATTGAAACTAATTCAATCTGGAATGTGGGCATGAACAGCTTCCATTTGAGCCCTATATCGGTTAAATCGGTGTCCGGAGAGCTGAGATATGATTAATGACAGATTTCCATACACCGTCTCATCGCAAAATTTTCGTCTTCATCCCGGTCGTCTTCAGACTTCCGTTTTATTTGCTCAATTCCTATGCGTATATAAAACATAGAAGTCTAGATTTCCGATATGCATGCACAAATCCTAATATAGAAGAAAGTACGAGAATCACGATGCAGCTGTCGCTAGTATCGCAGAGACAGACCGTGGGCCACGCTAGCAGACGCGTGTTGTCGGTTTTTGAATCCAAATGGAGGAAATAATAAAAAAACCAATTATCAATACAAAATAATATTCCAATATATCAATACACTATAATATAAAATAATGTAGGAACATTCCAGTAATCAATCCAACAGAAATATGTTAATCAGTGAAGGCATTTATTAATAATAAAGAAATCAAATTATAATATTCCAATACATTATGACCCTCTGCGGTCTTCTCCTCTTCGCTTTCAAAAATCAACTGCCCTTTCCCTCAGGCACTCAAGAGCCCTTAGCTCTCCTTACTCTCTCCTTCTTCTCAAAATCTTTCATGCATTTTCACTCACGCACTTACACAGTCGCACTTTTGTTCTTAACGTTACCATGCATCCGCCTCACACATTGCAGTCACTCGATCCTCAAACTTTCCATGCGCTCCAACCATAACATCTCTTCGACACTTAGCCACACATTTATTCTCTTCACACGTACCCTTAGAATCTAAACCTTATTTGTCTCTATTTAGTCTATAGCCCATAAACCTGGCGCCAAAACTCTATTCCTTATAGTCTACACTTTTCACTTCACTAAATACTTTTCTTAAACTTTAAAACTCATTCTTTAATCACGAACCAATAACTCAAACACTACACTCGGCCATTCTGCATACGGGTATCGCCCTCGATACCTCTGGCTTACTCGGCTGCACCTCTGTTGACCTCATCCTCAGGCTCGGAATCCTCTCCGGAAACAAAATCGAAATCTGACTCCTCAGACCAGAGTTTCATAAAATCAGCTGCTGAGCTGGTTTTGTTTGGTCCCTCATGAGAACCGACTTTTTCTACAATATAGCGATTATTTCTCATCACCGTAACCACTTTGTAAGGACCCAAAAACTTCGGATACAGCTTTAGACCAGAACCAAACTGGGTTCTTTGAATCGCCACTAAATCACCGACTTTGTACAATCTGGGTTTCTTCCGCTTATTGTTGAAAGTCTTCCTGTTTTCTTCTTGCACTTTCAACAAATTCATTCGAGCCTCTTCACGCGATTTATTACGTTGTTCTTCAAATACTTCAATAATTTCCTTATCAACAATCTCTCTGAGTTCAAAGTCATCTTTAAGTCTTATTTTAGTGCCAATGAGCAATTCAAAAGGAGTCTTCCCTACACTTCGATTTAATGTTGAATTGATACACTTTTGCATAGAGTCCACGTGTTTAAACCATTCCATAGGTTTCTCCATCGATAGCTTCGTTAACACAGGTATAATCACACGATTAATTCTCTCCACTTGACCATTACCTCTTGGCACACCAGTTGTAATCAACACATGTTCAATTTTCTCGTCACTGCAGTACTCTTCAAACGCATTGGAGGTAAATGCAGCTCCTCTGTCGGAGACAATTCGTCTCGGATTACCGAAAATAACTGCTTGTTTCTTTAATCGGCTAATAACTTCCTCCGAAGTAGTAGATTTCGTTGGATAAATCCACACAAACTTGGTAAAAGCATCCACTGTCACGAATAAATGTTTATACATCTTTTTGGTGGACGGCATTGGTCCAAGATAATCCACATGGTACGTATCTAGCGGTACTTCTCCCTTCTCAATGGGATTGAGCCACCCTTCAGCTTTACCTTTCTTTTTCTCTGCTAAGAGACACTGCACGCAATTGTTAATAATTTTTTCAATCTTTTGCCGCATTCCAGGGAACCAGAATTCCTGACACAACAAGTACTCTGTTTTCTTACCACCGAAATGGCCTCTTTCGTGTGCTTGACGGATCACTTCGCGTTGCATAGTCTTTGGCACCACTAATTGTTCGATACCTTTATTCTCACGATATAACACTCCTTGTCCTTTTAACTTGAACTCTGACTCTTCAGTCTCTTCTGCACTTTTAATAAACTTCACAAGATCTGAGTCTTCACGTTGAGCTTTTTGAATTCTCTCGATTAATGTCTCTCTGTTATTACTCACACACAACACACTCGCTGGGTTGCGGCTCAGGGCATCCACGTGTCGCATAGCTGTGCCCGGCCGATGCTCAATGGTATATTGAAATTGTTCCAATAATACCACCCAATGTGACACTCGTAAACACGTATCCTTCTTTTTCATGGTTAATGCAAATGCTCGACAATCGGTTACAATCTTAAACGGAATGCCTAGCAAGTACACTCTGAATTTTTTCAAGGCTTTTACCACAGCCAACACTTCTAACTCAAAACTCGTATATTTTTCTTCCGCTGGGCTTGTCTTCCAACTGGCATAATAGGTTGGATGAAAAAGATTATCTTCAGGGTCTCTTTGCAACAGAATAGCTCCAAGACCTCCTATACACGCATCTGTATGCAACTCTGTTTCAGCATTCACTCTGTATAGACGTAACACAGGTTTCTCTACTAGTGCTGCCTTTAAATCTTCAAATGCTGCCACTTGCTCTGTCTCGAAAGTAAATTTAGCGTTGTCTCTCAGCAAATTTGACAATGGTCGAGCTCGAATCGCGAACTGCGGGATAAATTTCCTGAAGTACCCTGTGAGCCCTAAAAAGCTCTGCACCTGTTTCACTGTACGCGGCTGGGGAAATTTGGCGACTGCCAATGTCTTTTTCTCCGAGGGTTGATACTGTCCTGCTTCAACCACATACCCCAAATATTCGACGCGTGTCACTAGCAAATTACACTTTCTCCAATTGATCACTAGACCATATTCACTTGCTGTCTCTAAAACCACTTTCAGTTTCTGTAACCCTTCTTCCTCCGTTTTTGAGGGGATTATCAAATCGTCGAGGTATGTTTGCACCATACCTTTATCGATTAACTCTTTTAACACTACTCTCACATGTCTCTGGAAAACCGCTGGAGAATTTGCAAATCCAAAAGGCGTCTTGCAAAATTCCCAGTGTCCGTCCGGCACAACAAACGCGGTGTATTTTCTGCTCTCTTCTGCCACTGGTACATGAAAGAAACCGTCTTTCAAATCCAATGTACTAAAAATCTTGGCGTCTTGTAGTCTGTCTAATTGATCTTCAATCAGAGGCATAGGATTTCGGTCTCTTAACACTTTTTTGTTTAATAGCCGGTAATCGACACACAGTCTGAATTCACCATTCTTTTTCTCGACCAACACGATGGGACTAGCATACTCCGATACACTAGGCCTCACGACTCCGTTTTCTGCCCATTCACTTATGATACGATTAACCACCTCACGCTGTTGAGCTGATAACCGACGGGGATGTTGATGTACTGGGACATCATCTTTCAACATAATGTTCAACTCTACACCACTGTCTTTTGTACTCGTAGGCTCATAATTTTCAATTAATACACGGACTTCATCTTTAATCTCTGGATCCACGATATGACTCACTGAAATTTCACATTCGTCCTCCGGCTCATCGAGAACGTTAATATTGAGCACTTCGCTCCATCCTGGATCATCTGTTTGCACTTTTATCTCATTTGGATCAATCTTAGTTAGTGTCGCTTGTTTATGTCTCAGTTTAATCTCCGCGTATTCTGATAATTCACCACCAATTAGCAGATCATGTCCCACATAATTATCAGGAATTACATCAAATGCAAAATTAAATTTAATATCATCGATCACAATGTCAGCTCTGAACCGTCCTAGTGTAAACTGTCGACCAGTCACACCCACACCTTCAAACGGTATACTTTTGGATTCCAACGCTGGAGCCCCTAAACTCAGGTATAGACGTGCACGCACTAAATGTAAGTCACTACCAGGGTCTAACACTGCCATCACTTCTTGTCCCAAAATGTCCACTTTCTTATACGTCTTTTTGTCACCCGATTTCACTGCATCGACTCTCACTTTAGGCCTGTCATTGTTATTTTTCACTGTGTTTGTCTTGTCATTCCCCTTGTATTTCTCTGGATTTGTGCATTTCGAAGCTACATGCCCCCATTCATCACACTTAAAACACTTAGGACCCTTGCCCTTTTCGGGACAGTCCTCGCCCATATGATTTTTCCTTCCACAGTTAAAACATCTTTTCACTTTAGCTTTATCGCCATCTGTGGATTGACCTGCTCTTTTATTTTTATCAGTCCCTTGACTCTTAATTGAAGATGTTTTACGACTGTTGCTCTTTTGAATCTCGTATTGCTGCAGCTTTTTTCGTAATTCTTTAATTGTCGTCGCACTGTACAAAATTGTTTTATTGTATTCTTCATCAGCAATGCCGTCAATGATATATTGGATCTGTGCCTCAGTCTCTATATCCGCATGACTCGCGATCTCCAACATACGATACACATACGCTTGATACGTCTCTTCAGATTTCTTCTTCGTAACACTTAATTGCTTGTGCACCTGTTTACTGTTTGTTGTTGCTGCGAACTCATCAATTAACGCTTTTTTCAACTCTTTCCACGTTTTAACACGACACTCGAATTGGGCGAATAATTTAGCCGAACCTCGCAGCTGCCTCTTTGCATTCACCACCTTTTCCACGTCAGACCAACTTGACATCTCGGCTGTTTCCTCAAAGTTAGCGATCCAGTAACGAATATTCTCGCCCGAATCTCCACTGAAGAATTCAAGGGTATCACTCACGTCTTTATAATTTAACTTAGGCTTTTTCTCTTTGAGCTGTCTCATAAGCTCTTGTAAAAGCTCCACATTATCACCAGAGTCCTCTTCATTTGATTCTTCCTCTTCCTCTTCTTCGTCATCGGAAATATGACGATCTTCTTGGTCCAACGCCGATTTAAGACGCTGTACCAGCACCGCTTTCTTACCGGTCACTGCCAAATTCAAAGACCTCAAACGAGCTTTCAACTCACTCACTTTTAAGGCCAATAAATCACTCTCACTTTCCTCTTCTTCTACGTCGTCCGGTTCTTCCGTTGAAGTCCTACCAGACCCACCAGGTGCCGTTTTCTCTGTCTCTTTACCCCGTAACGCTTTACGTAGTCTTTCTGTTAACACAGCCTTTGCTCCGTTGGTTGATTTCCCGAGGCTTTCCAATTTCTGCCTCAACACTTCCACTGTCATTGACTCCATACTCTCCACAGAGTCGTCTTTACCATCAGTCATCTTGAATATCCGTGTGTACACTCAGTACGTCGAATAACTCTTATTATCGGTAGAACACTTTAAATATTCGTACATACACGCAGCACGTCGAATAACTCTTTGTAAGACGCCTTGAATATTCGTGCATACACTCAGTACGCCGAATAACTCTTTGTAAGACGTCTTGAATATTCGTGCATACACTCAGTACGCCGAATAACTCTTTGGAAAACACCTTAAATATTCGTACATACACTCAGTATGCCAAATAACTCTTTAATAAAGTCACTTTAAATGTCACATGAAAAAGTTACTCTTGTCACTGTACTGCCGAACACTGAACTCCATACTTTGCAGATATAATTCACTGGCGCGATCCCGGTTGAGCCCCCAATTTTGTAGGAACATTCCAGTAATCAATCCAACAGAAATATGTTAATCAGTGAAGGCATTTATTAATAATAAAGAAATCAAATTATAATATTCCAATACATTATGACCCTCTGCGGTCTTCTCCTCTTCGCTTTCAAAAATCAACTGCCCTTTCCCTCAGGCACTCAAGAGCCCTTAGCTCTCCTTACTCTCTCCTTCTTCTCAAAATCTTTCATGCATTTTCACTCACGCACTTACACAGTCGCACTTTTGTTCTTAACGTTACCATGCATCCGCCTCACACATTGCAGTCACTCGATCCTCAAACTTTCCATGCGCTCCAACCATAACATCTCTTCGACACTTAGCCACACATTTATTCTCTTCACACGTACCCTTAGAATCTAAACCTCATTTGTCTCTATTTAGTCTATAGCCCATAAACCTGGCGCCAAAACTCTATTCCTTATAGTCTACACTTTTCACTTCACTAAATACTTTTCTTAAACTTTAAAACTCATTCTTTAATCACGAACCAATAACTCAAACACTACAATAATATTAATACAAAATATCATTCTCATTATATATCACGTAAATTTAGCATATAGGTGCAACAACTTACCCGAATGATGACGAAACCGTTAAACCTAATTATTAAATGATGTCCTAAACCTATTTATTAAATAATTTCCTTAAACTAATTATTAATTAATGTCCCTGTGCTTATAACCGTTGCCAATTTATACGCTTCTTTCGGTAACTAATGTAGATGCCAAAACAATATTGCTAGATGGCGCGTGCGGTGTACTGCCGACGACGTGGATTGTGATCCCCCTGAATTGGACAACGTCGGAATAAGGTTGGCTATATGAGCGGATCCACGTCACTTCACTCAAAAAAAAACCGTCAAGTCACGGATTTTTGCGCCATTCAACACATCTGTAGTACTATGGAAAAAAAAGTACAATTTGGAGGATTTTGAAAAATTCTCAAAAATGGCGGAGTTGGAGGCATGTGAATTTTTGTGCACCGCTTTGTTTGAAAATTCATATCTCCGAAAGTGTTCATCAGAGCGGAAAGATCCTTAAATCGTTTTGTTCATAAAAGAATGCGCTTTCATATAAAAAATTATATTAAAAAAAAAAAATTCTTTCAATATTTTTTTGGCGTTTTCATTTTTAATTTCGCTGCCATTTCCTTAGGACTTACAAAAATTCATGGAGATAAATTTTTTTGGTTACCTGAATCCTTCCCCTTCAATCCTAAAAAAAAAATTTATGGAGAAAATACCTGGGCCGGAGATAAAAAATAAAACGTGTCGTCGCGCGTCACCGCGCGCGCTGATCCACGTCCGCGCTACTCCCGCAAGCTCGCTGTGTTACGTAGTGGAGATGTCATATGATGCTTCTTTACTTACCCAGGTTATCCATTCTCCGAAAATAGTTATTTTACCACCTTAGCCCTTCCGTATCCGTCTACTGGTCATGTTTTCTCGGAGTTATACCATTGTATACGTGTATATATGCCTGTTCTGAAAATTCCAGTACGGGATGGTTCGTTATGGTTCGTTGAACATACCTGTGCTGGAATTAAGTTTGATTCCATTTCACTCGGTTTGTGCTATATGACTGATGGATCTTGTGCAATATTTTGGGAGCCCTGAAATGAGCCGATTTTTTTCGCGATAATTTGCTGGATGACACTCATTGTTAGTAGGACACCTCTGCTTGAAATTAATTCATAATTTTCATCGAATAAAATTTTTCTGATGCGGAAAATAATTTTGTTTTGACGAGTTTGTGAGATATTAAAATGACCGCATGTAATTTCAGAGTGCCACGAACTGTAAATGCTTTGTCGAATCGGCTTTGTAAAATAGTTTCTTCCAGTTGATGTTCTGCAGATGTACAGTACTCAGAAGATATGCTTCGAAAATAAGAACATGCTCAATTATTGGAATTGCCAATCGGTTGTAAACTCGCGATATGCGGACAAAAAATGTCATTCACCGAATTATCGCAAAAAACATCGGCTCATTTCAGAGCCATCAAAATATTGCACAAGATCCATCAGTCATATAGCACAAACCGAGTGAAATGGAATCAAACTTAATTCCAGCACAGGTATGTTCAACGAACCATAACCGTACTGGAATTTTCAGAACAGGCATATATACACGTATACAGTGGTATAACTCCGAGAAAACATGACCAGTAGACGGATACGGAAGGGCTAAGGTGGTAAAATAACTATTTTCGGAGAATGGATAACCTGGGTAAGTAAAGAAGCATCATATGACATCTCCACTACGTAACACAGCGAGCTTGCGGGAGTAGCGCGGACGTGGATCAGCGCGCGCGGTGACGCGCGACGACACGTTTTATTTTTTATCTCCGGCCCAGGTATTTTCTCCATAAATTTTTTTTTTAGGATTGGAGGGGAAGGATTCAGGTATCCAAAAAAATTTATCTCCATGAATTTTTGTAAGTCCTAAGGAAATGGCAGCGAAATTAAAAATGAAAACGCCAAAAAAATATTGAAAGAATTTTTTTTTTGAAAATATAATTTTTTATATGAAAGCGCATTATTTTATGAACAAAACGATTCAAGGATCTTTCCGCTCCGATGAACACTTTCGGAGATATGAATTTTCAAACAAAGCGGTGCACAAAAATTCACATGCCTCTAACTCCGCCATTTTTGAGAATTTTTCAAAATCCTCCAAATTGTACTTTTTTTTCCATAGTACTACAGATATATTGAATGGCGCAAAAATCCGTGACTTGACGGTTTTTTTTTTGAGTGAAGTGACGTGGATCCACTCATATAGTAAAGCCGCGTAGCACGACGCGACGTGCTGGAACATTACGAAGTATTACCAATTCCAACATTATTAAATATATAATATATTATATTATATTATATTAATTGCATATGTAAACTGATTGGTAGGTAACTGTTTCTCGCAAGATTTTTTTTTTTTTTTCTTCAACAAAAAAGACTGTCTGACTTCCTCCTGTAAAGTGAAAATTATTAGGTGTCCCAGTTTGCAATATCGTCCCACTTTACCCCGGTCTTCCCTATTTTGCGAATTAAACAAACTCAATACACATGCTTACTTTAAAAAAATATATTCAATAATTTTGTTCAATATTTTACTTTATCAACATTTGCGAACATTTAAATATTTATTCAATTGGAACGAGTACAGTAATTTTTAAGTAACGATCGTTTATCGCGGATCATCTTTTTTATTTCCTCCGTTGCCCTTGCCTGCAGCACCAGGATGGTAGTCGTTCGCCATGTTATATAGCAGCTGTATAAGATTTCGCTGCCGGCGCTGGCGGTTCGCCCATTGACGGCCGGCCCGTTGGTGGCGTCTAACAGCGTGTTCTACGGAAACATTGAGAATCACATTATTCTGAATATTAATTTGGTAGAATCAGATGAAACAACTATCAGAGTGCAGCATCTGAATTACTCTGAATATTAATAGTGCAAAAACTTATAGTTATAACTAATATTTATCTACATATGAAAAGATAAATGGCTCATCACCTGAAATAATGAAATAAGAAATAAAGGTGGTAAAAATAAAATACATTTCCAACTTTGATTTGAATTACAATAGATAACGTTGTCAACTGTACCTTGACGCTGGTTGGCCGGCTCGCCTCCGGCAGCCCCGCCAGCGTCGGCAGCCGCCGCCACCGCAACCTGGTTCGGCACTACTGCAGGAGCCGGCACCTCATCAGGTCTCACGTTCTCTATGTGATTGAAAGCATTGAATGGTTCGATTGTTCAAATATATAGTTTAAATATGAAATTTGTTCTTCCATTTACATGAATAGTAACTGGTACCTAGTTCGTTCGTACAAGTTGAAATCATTTCTGCATACTTTTATTTGGTCAAATATTGAAATGATAGACAGGGGAATTCTTTGGAAACGTTCAACAGTAGGTATAGTATGCGGTGTCTAGGATTTTATCACTCACCATCAGTCGGTAATATCGGTGACGATTGCTACTCGATAAGAGGATCAATAAAAGATTGCTACTCAGTCGATAAAAGATGATACCACATTTATCGGCGATCTATGATCGATAAAAGATGACACCACATTTATCGGCGATCTATGATCGATAAAAGATGATACCACATTTATCGGCGATCTATGATCGATAAAAGATGACACCACATTTATCGGTGATCTATGATCGATAAAAGATTGCTATTCAACAATCGTTAAGTTTGAAATCTCTCCGACGATGGATTCATTACGTCATTGATTTTATTAATTTTAACTACTTCTGAAACGGTTGCATGATTACATCTTTTTGTATTTTAATTATCAAGTGATTGATAGCTTTTATATCCTTGCCTAACAGTTCACGTACGTGTTATTTCTGCGAATAAAAATTCATCACCGGTAAGCGCAGAAGAAGCTGACACACCGCTGTATGATTCAATCAATCATCTCACTATGTTTACATGTATATGTCTATGTCATTATATAAGATTGTTTCGATTAAATTCACATCAGAGTTAGTTTTATCATTGAATGTGCTCTATGAACACCGCATTATGCATTCAAACATTTTTCTAATAATTTGTATCGTTGTTAATTCAAAGTTATCTCTTGTGACGAGTTTAGAGGAATCTAATACCGAATCAACAGTTTCAATATGTAAGTATGAAATTATAAAAATACAAAGATATATTTTATATAGTTTCAATACTTTCACAGGGAAATCAGAAAATCTATGTATTGCACGAAAACAAGATTTCCTAGAAAACATCACGATTGGTGCTCATCGCTTGAACTTATGCAATAATGACGTAAATGATTTATTAACTAATAAAATGGTGAAAATAAAAACACAAGCGCAAATATTATTTTTGCTAGGAGATTGTCAACGAAAATTACAGTTGAATTATACCTCAAGTAACTCAAGTTTTGACACAGGTAAGATAGCACATGTATTTTATATCATATTGAATACATTCATGTTACATAAGTTTAACAATATCTTATATTTGCTTACAGGTACACATCTAGTCTGTGAAGAAGATTTGGCAGTAGCTGAAGAAAACATGTTTCAGCTTACTGAGAATTTCAAAAAATGTATGGCTAGTAAGAAGAAATTACAGTTTGAAATCATTTCAACACAAACAAATATAAATAAATTTGCGAGTGCATACGATATATGTAGCACAGATTCAAGTTATCAAAGATTGGTTGCATAATTTTCAATTAACAGACAATTTCTTTGATGTACAAACATTACAAATTTTGCTAAATACATGTATGGATAAGGCGATCCTACAACTAATACACCTTTTTATTGTTGGGATGTGTGCAAAGTCTGTATATGACTTATGCTTCAGGAAAGCCCAACCAATTTCCACATCAATGTGATTTATTGCACAATTCGCACACAGATCCAATACACCTATTCCAAATCCTGATGTAATAACACAGAATTTTCGAGAATTTTCCATTTCTATCATGGTTCCAAACACCTCTTTAGACATAATTTTACTCTCCTGAAAGTTTTCCTGGTCTGCGGACTCGTAACCAGTATCTTTTGAATCCAACTCGATTACATCAATCAAATTAATGTCGAGAATATCCAATTCCACACCGATTACTTCGTTTGCAAACAAATTTGCCATCGTTTAAGGGATACTATCAATTTTGTGAATCTAGTTCTTTATTTAGCAGTTTCAGGTTACACTCAACCGCTAAAAGCAATATTAAACTTACGGCGGCTGTAACTTATATATGGGGCATTCCACGCCAAACCGACCTGGTCGTGACCCTCGACCTCTCAGATCCGGTCCGCGATTTTTTGTAAAATTCTTCAGACTTTGAGTAGCAATCACAATTTTTTTCAGATTTTTCAAAATAAATTTGAGTGAGTCGTGAATTTTTGAATTTTTTTTTCCACCACCCCGATGGCCGTGATCGAAAAATCTGAAAAAATTCTCGAAAATTTTGTTTGAGATGTTATGTCTATTAATTGGGTTAGGTCCCCTGTTCAATATATAAAGATATACCTGAGGAGTATGAGGGTGAACGATAGTGATAGTAATTATAATCAAACTTAAATCTTTATTTCTAATAGTAGAGTTATAATGGTTGGCGTTGCCTCCTGTATGGAGGTTAGTAATGAAGTGAGTCTTAGGGGGAAAAGGTAGGCAGTGGCTATGGGAATAAGATAGAAGGATTATAGCTGACTCGCTGCATTTGGCAGTGCCGTGTGCAGCGAGTATCTTGTCGGGACGTTAGGACAGGATGCGGATGATCGGGTAACAGGTAGATAGACAGAGTAGAGATGTAGAGGAACAGGGGGATAGAGGTAAGTGAGGGGAGAGCGTACGGGTGGTGACACCCGGACGTAACACCCCCCCCCCCCCCCCCCCGTTAGAGGAAACATATTGATTGGGTACAAGTGATATGTTTCTATCTGACGTAGTTAGATATAGGTGTAGTTGTATGGAGACACTTGTGAAGTATGAATGGATGTATGTGTATTGTGAGTGGACCAAGTAGTATGGCATTAGCCTTTATTAGGTCCGATAGTACATATAGTAGTGTAGTAGTATAGCATAGTCGTGTGTCGAATATGGTACGATTATGTATTATTCTTAAAATTAGGATTGCGGTTCGGTAATTGGTAATATATGTAGAATTACATTTTAAGGTATTGGTAGGTATGTAGTTGAATCATTTGTAGATTTTAGCTTCTGGTTCAGTAATTTGTCAATGGGATAGCGTATTAGGTATGAGGTGTGAGGGAATTACAATATTATGTTCGAGCGTAGTGTTATGAAATAAGATGCGTATAATAGTGATAGTACCTATAGGCGTCGTGAGAGTATCGTAGATCTACGTGTATAGGGATTGTGCGATCCAAATGTTATTTAAAGTTATATTATATTATAAAGGCTTAAGGCTAGGTAAGTGATGACAGTTTCGGAAAACATTGGTAATGGCATATATGGTTGTGTATGGTAGGTTTCCGTAGGTTTCGGATGTTATGGTTAACATGGTATAGGTGTGACTTAAAGTCTATCTTACACTATTTAGGTTTATATAGGTATATGTATAAGTAAATGATCTGGTGACGTTATAATATTATCGTTGAGATTATAACGGCTTAAGTCTAGGTAGGTGATTACAGTTTCAAAAACAAAAACATTGGCAATGGTATATATGATTGTGTATAGTAGGTTTCCGTAGATTTCGGATGTTATGGTTAACATGGTATAGGTGTGACTTAAAGTCTATCTTACACTATTTAGGTTTATATAGGTATATGTATAAGTAAATGATCTAGTGACGTCATAATATTATCGTTAAGATTAGATGAGCGTAGCGACGACTTGTAATGTATTTAATCGTAATAGTCTATCGCTTCTATCTGGTGCGAGTTCGTCGTTGTCTTGCGTAGGAGTTGGGGTTTTTGGATTTTGGTTTTATATATAGTCGGATTTGTTGTGAATAGTATTGATATGTAACGTTTGTCTCCATCATTTCGAGTGTCGTGTCGTATCTGTAATTATTTGTCTTGTTAGTCTCGTGTGTGTGCTAATTTTAATTTATTTAGGTGAACTATTTTTGTTTTGTTTGGCGTAATGTAAATTTCTGCGTTGATGTTGTCGATTATTTGTTTGATAACGTAGGGACCTTTGTAATGGTCGTCAAATTTGGAACGAGTTTCGTTTAGTAAGAAGACGTTTTGTCCGGCTTCGAAGGTTTGCGGATTGATTTGCCTGTCGTAATAAGTTTTTGACTTTACTTTAGCTTCTTTTAGGTTCAATGCTGCTTGTTTCCGTATGTCGTGCATGTTTGTCATTAGGTCAAGGATAAAAGTATTGTACGTGTTTGTCATTGCGTCTGTTATTCTTAGGTCCGACGGTAATCGGGCTTCTTTGCCAAATATTAGTTGGTGCGGTGTGAAGTCCGTACCCTCATGTCTCGCGGTGTTGTAGCAGAAGATCGCAAAGCGGATGTATTCGTCCCAGTCTTTACCCGCGTTTGTGTAATGTTTGATGTGTTCAGTTAGTACGAGGTGACTGCGCTCCAGCGATCCGTTCGATTGCGGGCGATAGGCAGTTGTTCGGACTTGTTTGATTTTAAAGAGTTTGCTAATTTGTTTGATTGCGGTACTCATAAAGTTCTGTCCTTGGTCCAACAGTATTGTTCGTGGAGCTCCGTAACGCGTAATATATTCTTTGGCGAAAGCTACACCTATTGTTTGGGCAGTAGCATTGGGGAGTGGTATTGCGTCTAGGAACTTGGTTAAGTTGCACTGGATCGTTAAAAGATATTGGTTGTTGGATTTCGTGATCGGAAGTGGCCCTACAATATCGAGTGCTACTTTATCGAAAGCGTCTGCTGGTGTATCCGTGATTATCATGGGCAACTTGGTCTTGATTCTCACTAATTTTTTTCTTTGGCAACTGTCGCAGGCCCTGATAAAGTTTTCTATTCGAGTTTTCAGATTTGGCCAAATGTATTTTTCTCTTATTCGGTTGAATGTTTTTGTTACCCCTTGATGGCCGCCGATTAGCGATTCATGGTATTCTCTAATTATTTCGTCGCGTAGGGTTTCGTCGGGCGTGATAATTTCTTCGGTACAGAGTGTGATTTTAATGTTGGTGTTCGCGAAGGTGTAATAGAATAGTTTTTTGATCGTTGACCATTGAAAGCTGCCTAGCCCAACGTTGTTTTTCGCGAAGGCGAAAGAGTTTATATTTTTACGTATTAGGATGCGTTTGAGGTTGAGGAGTATGTTGTGCAGGTCTTCCAGATTGTCTTTGTCCGTATGTTTGTTTTTTATTATAAGTGTGAGAATATATTTATCTTTGGATTTTGTAACAGCTATTTCCAGTTTCCGTGGTGTTCGAATTGTAAACGTTTTTCTGTTCAGCATGTTCTTGTCTATCAGTCGTTTTGTCAATGGGTCATCTGTCGGGTGTTCTGCCGGTACGCAGTGAACGTAGTTGTCGTTTATTAGGAACATTCCGTCTTTTGATTCTTTGATGTTAGTCGCAGGTATTATGTTATCTAGATTGTTTATGAAATGATTGAAATCGTTAGGTGTGTTGTCGGTATCGTCGTTCTGAGTGTCCCTTTGTTGTGGGGTGTCAGTGGTAGGGATGGGGAAGTCGTTGCGTAGGTTTTGGGGATCTAAGGTGTCTATTGATAAGTGGGAGTCGTCACTATCAGGTGATCTCGAGTTCTCGGGCTCTGACGAATAATCTGTATCCGTCGTATGGTCAGTAGTGTTATCTATTTCTGGCGGTGGAATGGTGTTGCGTTGCGTTGTCGGGAGTGATCCGTGAGGTATTGGATTTTCGTATACGCAAATGGTGATCTTAATGTCTGTGTCTTTGAATATATAATGGATCATACGACTCACTATGTCCCAGCTAAGGTGGTCTAAGCCGCAACCTAATCTTGGTATTGATAGTGATCTCACTCCTTCTCTGATAAGCGCTACTTTGAGTTTGGCTAGTGTTTTGTACATTACTTCTTTCGTAGGTTTGTCAAAGTGGCGTTCGTTTGTTACCAAATTATAAATTATACGTCGTGGGTATGTAACTGTAATAATGTCTGTTACTTTAGGGTTCATGGCTCGAAGTTGTGTGCGTTGTATCAGTCCTTGTTTCACCATCTGATCCGCGACACCCAGTGAAGCTTTACAGTCCGCTGAAATACAGTGTGCCAGGTTGTCTTTTTGTTTTAGTACGTCGGCGTGTGTCTCTGTGATGTGTTTATTGTAAGTCAAAGGCAGGAAATCTACATCTACGAGAAATTGATCGTAGGGGGGTGTGTTTTCCAGATTTTGTTTGGTAGAAGTTCCGGCTAGTCTGTCGCGTGAGACTTCTCGTTTCTTTACATCTACCCTAGTATGTGTTACTGCTGACTCCGAGTCCGTTGTTGTATTTGTGCTAGGGAGTTTTTTATAAACTCTTTTGCGTATATACGGTGCAGATCCTGGCCTATTATCTTTCGACGTTCCGGGTTGAGGATCGGGTAGTTTGCTCCGCTCCTCTTTGCTACGGTCCGTACGTATGTGCGGGACTTTTCGTTTTATATCGGGGGTCGCGTCTGTAGTTTGTTTGCGAATATTTTTCTGAGCTCTTTGGCCCGAGTTAGATGAGGTTGTAATAATGCGCTTACGACGGGTGTGTACCTGAATGTCTGAGTCATTCGTAGAGTCTGAGCTATCGTCTGCGTTCGGTTTGTGTCGCGGTGCCGGGTTACCTGAAGATTGTGTATCGCGATCTCGTTTATTCGTTTTCTTCGAGCTCAGGTAGGTCTCTGGGGAGTTTGTTTGTTTATCGTCGTTTTCTTCTAGAGGTGTCGAGTAGTGAGTGGATTATGTTTTAAGTTGTCGCCTGGTAAAAAGAAGAGGTGGTTAAATTGTATAGCAAGGTCGGTTATCGATTGTTTTTCTTCGTTATTTAGATGGTCTAGTCGGAGGTTTTCTATAAGCGTGTGGAGACGTTTTGAGTTATGGTCAGGAGAGAAGTGAAGCGTGCGGAAATCGTCATTGGTATTAGTTTCGCGAGCCTTAGTTAATAGGATTGATTGAACGTTGGCGAGTTTTGCATCGGTCAGCTGGGTTCTTGTGTCCTCGAGTTCGTCGACTTCTTCTAAGGTTACTACGGGTCTCCTTATCTCGACAGCTGACTCGCTGGAGTTAATCGCATAAGCATATGCTAGGCCGTTTCTGTTCGTGACTAAGGCCTTGCCGAGAAAAATACTGGGACCAAGGTCTATATTATCAATGAACCCTGTTTTTAAGGTTGGGTTGGCTACTTTCATTGATATTACTGTACCGGTTCGCGGAGGAATGGATATAATGTTTTCGTATAGTATTTTTAGTGGTTTACAGTTATCCGTTGTCACTGTACAGTCGGGGAACCGGATTCTGAAGCTCCTTATCCCGCGCCAAACGCAACTGAACATACACCTTTAATTTAATTGATGTTTAAGTTGGCATGAGATTACAACGACATTAGCTCAACTGATAAGTTAGCGATCTGCTCTGCTTTTTTTCAGAGAATGTCAATTCGCATAACCTCTGGAATGCACAAGTGATTGAAAAATCTGTCACATCGGATAACCCCAAAATGCGCGTACGTTTTTTCGAATTAGGTTGCTCCTAAAATGAACTAGTGCTCGTAAAGTGTTCATATCGTTGAGGGAGGGCCCTAATGAAACTTAATATTATATTCTTTCATGAAACCGGATCGAATTTTAATCATTTTAAAGTGCTAGCTGAAATTAATAAAATCAGCCTGCGAAATTTTAAATTCAATCTTAAATATAGGAGGATTACGCACCAACGATGAATCGCAGGCTATTCAAAATTTGGCAATGTATTCAGAACACTTAGGCAAAGAATCCCAAGTATCGGATGTAATATCGGTCGTCTCGTTACTCAGAAAGCATAGTTAACATTTTTTATTTCAAAGTCTCTACAGTTCATTGTCATAAGTGATTCGGAACATAGGTTTCATATGACAGTAATATCTATACCGCACTTTGTGCTTAACATGTGTGTGAAGGGTATGCTCCGTTTGGGAAGCTAATTGGAATACGAATTATATGCAAGGAGCAAACGGCGTTGCTAAAAATCTATGTCAGTAAATTGCATTCTGATGATCGGTAAAAATCGTCTCGGTTTCATGAAAGGATATAACATTAGCTTTTATTAGGGCCCTCCCTTGACCCTATGAACACTTTACAAGAACTAGGTTATTTTAGGAGCAACCGAATTCGAAAAAACGTACGCGCATTTTGGGGTTAACCGATGTGACAGATTTTTCACGAGCACTTGAAAATGATTAAAAATCGGTCCGGTTTCATGAAAGAATACAACATTAAGTTTCATTAGGGCCGTCCCTTGACCCTATGAACACTTTCCGAGAACTAGGTTATTTTTCAACCACTTGTGCATTCAAGAGGTTATGCGAATTGACATTCTCTGAAAAAAAGCAGAGCAGATCGCTAACTTATCAGTTGAGCTAATGTCGTTGTAATCTCATGCCAACTTAAACATCAATTAAATTAAAGGTGTATGTTCAGTTGCGTTTGGCGCGGGATAAGGAGCTTCAGAATCCGGTTCCCCGACTGTACCATTTCCGAACGAAATCGTGGCATTTTCGTTGTATAGGAATTTCGTCCCCAAAATACCATCTTCCTTTATGGGGAAGGAATTGTCAACTAGATGAAAAACGTGCCAACTATTACCGATCTGTACGTTGACGCTTCCCAGGGTTTCTACAGTACCGTCCGTTGTGCCGGTTATCTGGGTTTTATCTGTCACGGTATAGTGTACGTTTGGTTTGACTGCGTTAAGTTTCATTATGTTTATGTCGGCTCCAGTGTCGATCAAGAGTGTGCTTGTCTGTTTTTCAAGTTGGGGTGTGTGTAGGTGTATCTTAGGTGTTTGTGTTACCGCCGTTGTGAGAATGCGAGATGTTCTCATATTATTGTTTGAGGATTTGTAGCGAAGTGGGATAACACCTGTATTTCTGGAATGGAGTTGGTCATTTTTAAAACAGATTGTCGCTTCTTCGAGTCGTAGGAAATCGGCGCTCAAAAGGCCGTCTTCTCGTATGGGGAATTCGTCGCTTATTACGTGAAATTCATGGCAAGTTCCGGCAAATTCTAGATTAATGCTACCTAGTGTTTCCGTGTATCCCTCTGTTATTCCCGAAATGTAGCGTCTATTTCTTGGTTCGAAATGAGTGTCTGAGGTGATGGTCCTTCGTTTTATTAGGTTTAAATTTGCACCGGTGTCTACTATTAGTGTTCCGGTATAGCCGATAATTTGCGGTGATTGAATTGTAATGGTTGGTGATTCTAGGAGAATCCTTTCAATGTGTTCGGACGCTTTTTTAGAGTTCGGGGCGTTGGCGCGTCCGTGTGGTCCCGTTACTCGTTTAAATGTAGTGATTCTACTGGAAAGTTGTTAGTATTTGCGAAATTTGTATTTGTATAATTTACGCGTGCGTATCTTGGTTGTTCAAAGTTGGATCTGTTTCGGTTTTCGTCAGGTTGGTTTGGTCGTTGACCGGAGTTGTTATGTTGAGGTCTGTTTTGTATCTGAGATTGTTGGGCGTATGTTGGAGTGTTTGGTTGATGGAAGGAAGGATTTTGGGTTGTCTGTCGATTTTGATAGTTTCGCGTGCGGCACCATTGGATTGTATGCCCTTTACGTTCACAATATGTACAAGACAAATTGTCGGTACGCTCTCGTAATCTACAGTTATCTAACGAGTGCCCAACACGCTTGCAAAACTTACAGTTCAGCGACGGGTCGTGAGGCGGTGTTTGTTTTGTGTTACTACTACGGTTTTGAACCGGTTCATCGGTTTTTGAACTGTTTTGGTACCGTTTCGTATCGCTCGGCGTCTGCGATTGTAATTTTTGCCTTTCTAATACTATTCTTTCCGCGCTCACCGCCTTATCGACTGCCGCTCGCAGCGTGTTTGGCTTCTCGGTTAACACCCTTTGTTCTAGCGCGTCACATAGACCTTTTATAAAGGCGCGTAAGGCGTTATCTTCAACGTTCTTTATCAGTATAGTCGCATGTTCGGCGGTTTCTTTCGAATCTATAATGTCAATGGCCGTATCTACAAGTTCTTCTATTCTAGTTCCGTATTCTAATGCGGTCTCATTTTTCTCTTGACGTGCACACGCTATAGCACATTGCACGTCTGATAGTTTTTGTTTCGGTTCAAACGCGCGTTTTAAATTATCTATGATTGGTCTTAGTGTCTGGAGGCTATCTCGCGGAAGGGCTCTTTCTGCATGGCCTTCGATTTTCGATCGTACAAGTGCGGCAAATAGAAGTGAATCTCGCGGATCTATTAGTATTTTTGCGTTTTCAACTTTCCGAAGGAAAGATTTTACTGTAATGTTTGATCCGTCGAAAGTTGGGATCAGTGTAGCCGCCACTTTCAATGGTAGAAATTTCGTCTCTGCGTCGGACATGATTTTCGACAGGTTTACGACTTATTTTAATGGTATACGTATATTAAGTTAGCTTACGTTCTGGAAATTATGGTAAGTACGATGAGAGTGATTATTCTTGGCATATCTCTGAAGTGGTGATCGTTGGTGGAGAGATGACGATTCTGGATCTGGTAGTCGGGCGATAGTGTTGGTGATATCGGCGTCTTGAAATCGTCACCGGGCTTCGTCGTTGGAGCGAGTTCGCTCTTTGTTGGGCGAGGTGCCTTTGAGGTTCGGTTTCGGTTGGTTCAGTTGATAGTCTTGGCAGATCTTGTGATTGCCAATTATCGCCAGGTTGATAATGGCGGTTTCGTAGCTCACACTTTTTGGGTGTATGAGTGATTGGCGTAGCACTAGTTATAACGTGCAGTATAGACGAACTTCGTTACGTTTTGTCCGTAATTTGGTTAACAGTTCACAAAACTTGTGTTACTCGTCGTTTCACTGTTTGATATCACAATTTGTTGAGTTAGCTGGTTTATATTTTTGTGGTAGTTCGTTCACTTTTGATATACCCTCAGTAACAGGGGGACCACCGCTGCCACCATTGTTATGTCTATTAATTGGGTTAGGTCCCCTGTTCAATATATAAAGATATACCTGAGGAGTATGAGGGTGAACGATAGTGATAGTAATTATAATCAAACTTAAATCTTTATTTCTAATAGTAGAGTTATAATGGTTGGCGTTGCCTCCTGTATGGAGGTTAGTAATGGAGTGAGTCTTAGGGGGAAAAGGTAGGCAGTGGCTATGGGAATAAGATAGAAGGATTATAGCTGACTCGCTGCATTTGGCAGTGCCGTGTGCAGCGAGTATCTTGTCGGGACGTTAGGACAGGATGCGGACGATCGGGTAACAGGTAGATAGACAGAGTAGAGATGTAGAGGAACAGGGGGATAGAGGTAAGTGAGGGGAGAGCGTACGGGTGGTGACACCCGGACGTAACAGAGAAATGAAAATTTTCGAACTAAAATTCAAAATGTCTGGGCTCTTGCTTCTTGATTTTCGAGCGTTTTTTTTTTTTTTTTTCTTGAATCTCAACGTGAAATTGTGATTAATTGAGAGCGATCACTGTTCGTGATCGGTCATGAATCAACTATACTTGACTACGTCAGAAAAAAAATATCGGAACAACTTCCGGATTCATAGTGATATTCTCAAAAAAACCTAAAAAGAAAACAGGTCAAAGCAAGAGCCCAGACATTTTGAATTTTAGTTCGAAAATTTCCATTTTTCAAACAAAATTTTCGAGAATTTTTTCAGATTTTTCGATCACGGCCATCGGGGTGCTGGATAAAAAAATTCAAAAATTCATGAGTCACTCAAATTTATTTTGAAAAATCTGAAAAAAATTGTGATTGCTACTCAAGGTCTAAAGAATTTTACAAAAAATCGCGAACCACATCTGAGAGGTCGAGGGTCACGACCAGGTTGATTTGGCGTGGAATGCCCCATATATACTCACTCACATTTTTATGAAGTTTTAAAAGGTGCATCTGATTAGTTCCCCAGTTATGCAAACCATTCAGTTTTCCTTTCAATCACCTTAGTTAGCAAGGTTATCGTTTACGAATAGCATTAAGTACCTCTCACGCACCATAGTCGTGGAGTAGAGCTCTACATGCGAAGACAATAATCGAGTAAATAAGGAGCAGAAGAAGAATAGGATGAGTAAATAAATTTCACAAAAATTACTGAAGTAATAAGCGACGTTGAAAATATGATTGCTGCTCTTCATGAAGCATTTACAATCGTATTCCGAGACAATAATAGTGAAAATGTAACAACGTGGATGCGAATGTGTCAAAATGTTCTAAAAACACTTGTGAAATTGTTGAAGAGTCGTAATTTGCGTTTTCCTCATAAAAGAAAAATTCATAATCACATTGCCAAAATAAAGACTGCTCGAGCATTGTTGTTGAATCATAATGCGGTTTACGGTTTTGGTTATTCTCACAGAACGATTTCATCACCTACTACTGTACAATGGGAAGATGTTGAATCAGCGTTTGCGAAACGGATTTCAACCGGAGTTGTAGTGAATTTGATCTCACAAGACTTGAAACATTTTCTCATGGCTGCCGAAACAATAATTATTAAAAAAGTTGTAGAAGCACTCGAAAAGTTTGTACACATTAAGATCAATAGTACACTTGCCGCAACATTTGTTTTGAATGAGAAGACTGAGCAGAAGTTTTTTCAAACAAGAAATAACCAGTTATCAAGAGTGTCTAGTTTAGAAGAGTGGTATCGTAATGAAATTGTCCATCCACTATTGACTAAAATTGAAGAATTTCAAGAACGTGATAGCGGGTGGGCACTAAGCAGTATTGATTATGTGTTAATTAACATCAATAAGCATAACCCATTGAGAGCTTCATCATACATCGATCTACCTGCATTTATAAAGAACAAGAAAGCAATAATTAATATAAAAAATTTGGAGGATGATGCATGTTTTGCGTGGGCCTGTGTTTCAGCTCTGTATTCACCAACATTTAAAGCTTGTGAACCAAGAAGTTATCCTCCCTATGATACTGTTTTAGATTTTACTGGCATACCATTTCCAGTTCAAATTCGTGATATACCAAAGTTTGAAAAAATTAATAATATTCGAATCAATGTTTACATTTTCGATGAATCATCACACCGCACACCATATGACGTTGTACCATTATATATTAATCAACATCCAAATAAAAATTTGAAATGCATCAGTCTGCTCCTGTTGCATCAATATAGTGAAGAGTTTGGTCAGAAAAGTCATTATTGCTGGATAAAAAATTTATCCAGACTGTTGAGTACACAACTTTCTAAACATAAAAGTAAAACATTCATATGTAATACATGTTTACATTATTTTTATGATAAGACAAAATTTGAAACACATGAAAAAGATTGTATAAAAAGCGGGAGCACATGTAAAATCATCCTACCGAAGAGTCCTGATGATGAACTTCAATTCAAAAATCAAAGAAATCAATTACGAGCGCCATTTGTGGTGTACGCTGATTTCGAATGCATGTTAGAAACAATGCCTAACGACTCTGAAAAGCAGCTAAACAAGAAAAAGAGAATTTATCAAAAACATGTTCCATATAGTGTTGGATATTATTTTAAATGTTCTTATGATTCAACTAAATCATACTACGCTTTTTATCGAGGTGTAAATTGTCAGGAATGGTTTGTAACCGAGCTTCAAACTATTTCACATAGAACAGCCGCTTATTTTGATTCCCCTCGAAAAATGCATCCACTCACGGATGTGCAGATAAATGAATTCGAGACTGCTGAATGTTGTTGGATATGTGGGTTGAAATTTGAGGAATATAATATTCGCGTCAAAGATCATTGTCATTTAACTGGTTTATACAGAGGTCCAAGTCATCAAAAATGCAATTTGCAGGCCTCGATAAGAAGAGTTGTACCCATAATATTACATAACCTAAGTGGATACGATGCTCATTTTATAATTAAAGAAATTGCTTTGCTTATGAAAGGTAAAACATCGTTGCTACCGCTAAACAAAGAACGCTACATTTCATTTACGAAAGAAATTGATAACCTGGATTTACGACTACAATTTATCGATTCGTTTAGACATTTGAATTCTAGTTTGAGTAAATTGGTTTCCTTTATGTCATCAGATTCAATGATACATTTAAATTCTGAGTTTACAAATTTGAACAATGTGAAGTTCGATTTGCTAACGCGGAAAGGTGTGTTTCCGTATGATTATGTAACATCGTTTGACCAGCTTAGTGAAACTACCTTACCACCAAAAACAGCATTTTTTAGTAAATTAAACGATGTTCATATCTCAGATGATGAGTACAACTACGCCAAGCAAATTTGGCAGACATTCAATATGCAAACTCTAGGAGAGTACAGTGATTTATATTTGAAAGTTGATGTAATGCTACTTGCAGACGTATTTGAAAATTTTCGAAGTAATTGTCTAAATATATATCAATTAGATCCAGCTCATTATTGTACTCTACCTGGGTTTGCTTGGGATTGTATGCTGAAACAGACGAAAATCTCTCTACAATTGCTGACGGATGTGGATATGCTGTTATTTATTGAACGGGGGTTGCGAGGAGGATTAAGTCAATGTTCCAATCGCTACAGCAAAGCCAATAATAAATTCATGCCAAACTATGATTCAACTCAGGATTCTACCTATCTAATGCATTTCGATGTTAATAATTTATATGGTTGGGCGATGTGTGAATACTTGCCTTATGGAGAGTTCAAGTGGGTAGACAACGTTGAACATTTTGATACTTTGTCTGTATCAAACGAATCGTCAATCGGTTATATTTTAGAAGTAGATTTAGAATATCCCTCTTCAATTCACACAGTGCATCAAGATCTACCATTCTGTCCGAATCATGATAAACCGCATGGTGGTAAAAATTTGAAACTTCTAGCAACCGTTGAGAATAAGGAACGCTATGTGATTCATTATCGTAATTTACAACAGTGTATTATGAATGGTTTAGTTCTCACAAAAATTCATAGAATCTTACAGTTTGGGCAATCACCTTGGTTGAAGACTTATATTGATTTTAATACAAAATTACGTTCTGAAAGTAAGAATGAATTCGAAAAAAACTTATATAAACTCATGAATAATGCTGTCTTTGGAAAAACCATGGAAAATGTTCGAAAATATCGTGATGTCAAACTGTTAACGAAATGGAGTGGACGGTATGGTGCTGAAGCTTTAATATCAAAACCAAATTTTCACAGTCGAAGTATTTTTACTGAAAATTTAATTGCCATAGAATTAAAAAAATTGAAGACATATTTCAATAAACCTCTTTATGTGGGTATGTGCATTCTTGATTTATCTAAAATTTGCATTTATGATTTTCACTATGCTTTTATGTTGAAACATTTTGAAACCAATTGTAAATTGATGTATACTGATACTGATAGTTTAATTTATGAGCTAAAGTGTGAAAATGCTTTTGATTTTATCAAAAATAATATTGATAAGTTTGATACTAGCGATTATTCGATTGGAAATATTCATCAAATTCCATTAGTTAATAAAAAAATTGTAGGATTAATGAAAGATGAGAATAATGGTGAAATCATGACTGAATTTGTGGGGTTACGTTCAAAGATGTATGCTATAAGATTAATGGATGACAAAATAACTAAAAGGCTAAGGGTGTCAAACTAAATGTCATTAAAAATGATATAGCCTTTGCTGATTATGTAAATTGTTTGAATGACGCAAAAAGTATCATACGTGAACAACGAACAATACAATCAGAATTACACAATGTATATTCAGTTATACAATCTAAAATTGCTTTAAGTTCATACGATGACAAAAGATATTTGATAGAGAACTCCACGGATACACTACCGTGGGGTCATGTAAACATTCCATCTTAAAGTAAATCAATTTTAAATATCATTAATGACTGATAACATGTTTAAAGGAGAATAAAATGATAAAAAATGTCATCTGATCGTAAATTATATATTTGAAGAAATAAATTACAAAGTATTTGTTTTATTTATCCACGAATTATGTGTTTCATCAAATCCTAACCATTTCACAAATACCTTCTTTCCTCTTCTCCTAATAATTTTTTCCACTAAATATACGTCGGGATATTTTACTGACTGCAATTCTTCTTCATAGAATCCTCCTTGTATGGGATTGGACTGTTTATCCATTAAAAGATACGTACGTGGATTAGTGGCTTTAACTTTCATAATTTTGAAAATCTCTGTTGACCAATTTGGTGTGTAGCCTTTGGCGAACACAGATTTGTACTTGCTGATTCTAACGAAATCACCTACTTTATACTTGGCGTTTTTCACATATTTAACGTTATTATACACCGATTGAAGGAGTTTTTTTGAATTTTTTTCAGACACTTCACTGGGTGCCATTCCAATTGTTCGATGTCGACGATTATTGTACTCTAAGACTAATTGTTGTAAAATATTTATCCATTTGTAAGAACCATTCATGCTAAAAGCTTTCCACATTTTTTCCTTGAGTGTTCTATTCCAACGCTCTATTATCGATGCTTTCAAAACACTGTATGTTGAATAGTGATTAATGGAATGTTTTTTTAATAAATTCACAAATTCTGTATTGTAAAATTCTTTCCCATCATCAGATTGAAGATGATTTGGAATACGTCCTCCGTTCAATATTTCTCTGAAAGCTTCGGTGACATTTTTAGCAGATTTAGTCTTCAATGGTCGAGCCCAAGCGAATTTTGAAAATGCATCAATAACAGTTAAAATATAGTTGAAGTTTTTGTTCACTTTTGCATATGCTCTCATATCAACTAAATCCAGTTGCCACAGATCATCATACCCTTTTACAATCACTCGACGACGTTTGAAGTTTTTTCTTGCTGGAGCATGTAATTCATTAACTAGTTGCACTTTTTCTTTACTCATTGTTTCATATATCCAATGTTATCAGCTGATGAGTTCAGAACAAACTGATCAATTATTCAATAATTTGAACGTTCGGGCCTATGATCAGTATGGTTCTGTTGTTAACCAGTTCAAACAGTATGGTTCTGTTGTTAACCAGTTCAATCATTATGGTTCTGTTGTTATTAATCAGTTCAAACAGTATGTTAACCAGTTCAATCAGATCGTTATAGAATGGATATTCAACGGTACTGTTGATAATAACAATATTTAACCTGATCAATTAGTCAATAATTTGAGCATCTCGCAATTCGTTTACTATGGATATAATTTCATTTCTATGACCAGTATGACCTGCTTGTTCAGAACTGTTCAACAGCCACAGTCTGTCGACCAGTTCATTCGGATCATCCCAATACGTGTATTCAACAGCACTGTTAGTGGTAACAATATGATCATCAATATTTAACCCTTCACCAGTTGATGCAAATGAAACACGATGTCTGGAAGGGAACAACTTTTGAATAATCTGTCTATATTTATAAGATTTATTACCATTGATTTGACTAGTTTTTATATAACCACGCTTATGTGCATTAGTAGAATCAACGATTTTTCCATATTTAATAAGATCTTCTTCTGTGTAAATCTGATCATCTGGAATTCTCTTGAATAGAAGTTCTAGAACACCTGGAGTGACGCGATATTGAATATCTTTAACATATAAATGATTTCGATCGAATCTAATTATTGAATCACCAATAATGTAACCTTCAGGTGCATGCCTGATTCCATACTGCCGATCCATAATATTACGCGTATCATCAATTGAATCCATAACATAAGCAGCTGTTAGTGGACCAACATTTTCCTCGAGTCGTCGTTCAAATTCTTTGCGTTGTCTAGGTTCTTGAATCACTTCTATCAATGCTGACCTTGGTGATGTAGGTAAATCTTGAACGTTGACGTCTGGTGATTGAAAAACTTCATCATCACCAACATCATTATTATTATTGAGAGTCTCATTGTCATTAATATAATCTTCATAATCACTGTTACCAGCATGAGTCGAATTACGCGGTGTTGATCTCCCCAAAGCTAACCTACGCTGATTAACTTTTCGTAATAATGGTCTCGCAGGCTTTCGTATATGATATGTTGAATCTTGAAACTCTGGAATATCAAGATCATAATCCCATGCCATGCTCTCATTAGTGGTCATATTTTGCGCACCAGTAGCTCCATCACTCTTAAAATCTTCTCCAGAACTAAAATGTGGTTTACTTTTCGATGCTGTTGCAATAGTATTCAGCGGCTCAAGAATCGGTTGTAAAGTTTTCTCCAATATTGCGGCGTCATCAGCTTCATGAGTTTTTAGCGCTTGATATTTTTGTCTCACTACATTGCTAGCGTCGATGATTTTACGTTTCAATTGTTTTCCTGATTCCATTGCTCTTGACAGTACAAACGGTATCTGTTAAACTGATGAATCACAACCAGTCTCACTGTATCTTATAATTCAATAAATATATCAAGTCCTTTTCGATAACGCCCTCTATTTTTAGGACTATCTTTGTCGATAGTTAGAAATCCATATTTCATTTTCCAACACAGTGCACACATTTCTAAAAATTTATTGAAAGGCATGTCTGCATTTACATGATCATTAAACCCATGCTTCAAATTTGTATGATCCTGTTCAAAAATGATTATAAGATTAGCATTATCGCGAATAAGATGCTTAGGAATCCGTGTATATGTTTGACATAAATAAAAACAATCAACTAATCTATGTCGTCCCATGGAAAAATATTGTCGTATTACATCTTGTTTATCACATGCTATATCATCGAATATGAAAATTGAATTAGGTTTGGCTTCATCAACAGGAATAACATCACAATTATTTGAGAATGTATTATATGTCACTCCTCCGGCATGTTTCAATACTTGCTGCAGATATAAATATTTCGGTTGATGCAACGATTTTGAATAAACGTATACATTTTGAAATCAAAGTCCATTTATATTTATCAATAAACTAATAACCACGTTAGTTTTACCGCACGTTGACGGACCACACACGATACTTCTTACTGTTGATGGTAACAATTTTCCATGTCGCATGGAAATCTTTTGATTTTGAGATACATGATCAAGATTTTTTATTGATAAAGACAAAGGTTGTTTTATCAACTTCATTTTGTTTAAGACTGTTTTTTTCTTTTTATCCCCACTGTGTAATATTAATCCTTCAAATTAAAAGAATTCAATCATCATCATCATCATTATCATCAAACCACATCATGAATACTGAAATCTCAGTTCAAAAAGTTTAGTTCTTATTGGACTGTGCGTGAGCGCGCGCGCGCACTAAAACCGTGAATGTCGAAGTCTACAGGATTTTTGAACAGTGTTATAAATAAATTACCTTTAGAATTGCATTTACCTGGTTATCAATTTTGTGGACCCGGAACTAACCTACAACACAGGCTTGCACTTGGTCAAAAAGGTATAAATCAATTAGATGCTGCCTGTCGAAAGCATGACATTGCATACGCGCAGAATAAAGATTTGAAATATCGTCATATTGCTGATAATATTTTATCTGAGGAGGCATTGAAGCGTCTGCATAATAAAGACGCAAGGTTATCAGAACGCTTAGCAGCTTGGGCAGTTAATAAAACTATGCGAGCAAAAGTAAAACTTGGCATGGGAGTGAAAAAAAGAAAACCTTCCATACGGGCGGCGATTATAAGTGCTCGAAATGCATTAAAAGATGCAAAACCTAAAACACACAAGAGTGCTATTCAAATTGCACTACGTGCTGCCAAGAAAACCATCGGAAACAGAAAGAATGAAGTTGTAATTCCGCGAGTAATACCAGTAGCCAAAAGCGGAGGGATATTACCATTCCTTATACCATTATTCGCTGGACTTTCTGCAGTTGGAGGATTAGCTGGAGGAGCAGCGGGAATTGCAAAAGCAGTCAACGATGCTTCAAGTGCTGGGAAACAATTGAAAGAAAGCGAACGCCATAATAAAACAATGGAAGCTACTGCCTTAGGAGGACATGGAAAAGGCTTACACCTAGCACCATATAAAAAGGGGTGGGGATTATATCTACATCCCTATATTCAAAAAAAAAATCATAAATTTGAATAAGGGTGTAACAACTGATATTCAATTGATGGAATATGCTAAACGATTAAAAATACCAAATTTCAGAGGTGTATTTATGAGAACAAATGTACCTAAAAAAATCAAAGTATATGAATCTGGAATCGTAAATTTAGATGACGCCAATGGATCTGGAACACACTGGGTGGCTTACAAAAAGAAGAAGAACAACATTTTCTATTTTGATAGCTTTGGGAATCTACAACCACCAATCGAAGTCCTCCATTATTTCCAATCTGATAATAATAATAACCAAGTGATGTATAATCATAAAAGATATCAAGCCTACAACACAGCTAATTGCGGTCAATTGTGTCTAAATTTTTTTGTGAGTAATACTTCGTAAACAGTTATGTCATATACATTCACGTTAAGCGGTAATTCATCTACTCTGAGTGCTGATTATTTTCCACCAATTATTTTAAATCCTGGAAAAATATATGTTCTTGGATTGGTAACATTTCAATCATATAATTCCATACCCAATATCGATGATACGTGTAATATTTTTTCATATGATAATGGTACGGGGAAAATTAAAATACCAACCGGTTCCTATACAATTGAAGACATAAACAAATATCTACAAGACCATATTAGAGATCATGATCGACCAAAAAACACTAATTCTAATACAATACATAAAGCAATAAAAGGTCCTCACGTTACTATCAGAGCGAATAATAATACTTTAAAATCAGAGATATTCTGCAGATGGGACATTGATTTTGATGATGAGCAATCACTTTATCAATTACTTGGTTATGAAAGGGGTGATGCACTTCATCGAAACCAGTGGAATGAATCACCCTACCCAATAAAAATTTCCAAGGTTAACACTATAAAAGTCGAATGTAACATAACAGTGGGAGCATTCAGTAATCACTTGTCAGTCCACACTATACATGAGTTTTCACCAGATGTACCACCTGGATTTAAAATTTCTGAATCCCCTCAAACCATAATTTATATGCCTGTGGGTGTTCGGATGATAGACAACATAACTTTAAGGGGGGATTTTCTTTTTTTTTCGTCGGAAAAATCAATTTTTTTTTTCCACGGAATCTTATACTTTAAGGTCTTAAGAATATGTGTGGTGAATTTCAAATCGAAATTCTTATGATTGCCGAAGTTATGAGTCATTAACCGACAAGGTATACAAGGGATACAAGGGATTATCAATAAAAATATTATATCAACGTTATTCGACACCGCTAGCTTTACTAATTAGCGAGATTACTTCTCGAGACGAATCATATGAAGCAGAGGAATGCATATTGTATGGCTCCGGCATAGCAGATTAGCATACAAATACCGTAAGTAATCGATATGTCCCCATAAACCTACTTGTAACTTTCAACGCTATTTTCTCGAAACAGCTCTTTTGCAACTTGTGTGCACGATATCTAAAAAACTATTCAACAGATTGCCTTCAAATTTGGACAGCATGCTCAGTCGATGTCCTTCTAACGTTTAATGAAAGAAAAAAACAATACGTCGAATATTTTTTTGTTTATAACAAAAAGATTGATCTTTTTCTTGGACCGAACGACATTTTTAGTTCAAAACATCACCAGACCTTCAATTTTTTTTTTTTTCGTTTCATTGAACGATAACTACATGTGTGTCAAGTGGAATGTTTTTTGGTTTTTAATTCCAGGATTAATGAGCAGCCTCAAATCGTGCACACCGTCAATTGCAAATCATCACGCGTCGAAGGGGGTGGGGGGCGTATTTTTCGAGGGAAATGATTTTTGATTTTTTTGTAAATAAAAAAGAGATGAATGAATCCACATGCCAAATTTTGCATTGATCCCTTGTATAGTTTCTTCACCAGAAAATTAGAAAAAAGCGATAAATTTAGCGAAAAAAAAAAAAAATCCCCCCTTAACAATTGTTGATCAGAACGGATGCTTAATAAATTTCCGTGGTGAGGAAATAACGATTAGACTACACCTGAAAGAATTGTGAAGCATGTTAACCTTTGATAGTGATAATAATAAATATTCTAACTTATCACCAGCCGATTGTAGCATAACCTTTAAACCTCAACGTCATCAGAACGAACGATCAAATTCTATCAAGTTATCTGAAGACAGTATAATAAAACTGGAAACTTTAGGATTTACAATCAAAAATAAAAATAAAAAATAAAAAAATGGCTAATAATATTCTTAAAATTGATGTTGCACCACATTATGATAATAGTATTGATAAAATTGAAATTCACGGACACAATCCATATGCTAATTCATCATATGGAAATAATGATGAAATTCGTATTTTAATACAACAGCAAGATTTATGTGTGCTTCCTAGTGAAAGTTTTCTTTATATCGAAGGAAAGATTTACAAGAATGATGGGGCCGCTGAAGTATTCGCGCTCAACTCTGACATTTCGAATAATTTTCCGTGTTTTCTATTCGATGAAATACGCTACGAATTAAATGGTGTGGAAATCGATCGCTGTAAAAATGTGGGAATAACTTCAACAATGAAAAACTATATTTCCATGAATGAAAATCAGAAACGAATGATGGAAAATTCTGGATGGAATGATGCTGGATACTCTAAAAATTCACTTACCGGAGGTTTTAATGTCTGTCTACCGTTGAAAAATATTCTTGGATTTTGTGAAGATTATAAAAAAATTGTGGCAAACGCTCGACATGAATTGATTCTAATACGTGCTAGGAATGATAAAAATTGTTATAATAGCACTGAAGAAAATCCAGAAATTGTAATTTTTCAAATTTTAAAACTACAGTGGAGGATACATCATGTGACACCGGCAGATTCTGAGAAACTTTCATTGTTACGAATCCTAGAGAGAAATAATCCAATTAAACTAAGTTTTCGCTCCTGGTCATTGCACGAATATCCTCAACTTCCCAAATCAAAACTACAAATTTGGCCTATAAAAATCTCTACTCAATTGGAAAAACCTAGATATGTTATATTAGGGTTACAAGTTAATAAAAAAGAAAACGTGTTGGAGAGGGCGAGCCATTTTAATCATTGTAATTTACAAAATGTAAAACTGTATTTGAATAGTGATTCATATCCATACGATGATTTAAATATAAGTTGTAAAAATAAACAGTATGGTTTGTTATATAACATGTACACAACTTTTCAAAAATCTTATTATAATAGTCGTAGTGAACCGATATTAAGTATGTCTGACTTTCTCCAAGTTGCCCCTCTAATCGTTCTCGACTGTTCACGGCAAAATGAAGCTATAAAGAGCGCAACTGTGGACATTCGATTAGAGTTCGAACTGGAAACTGTCGTTGAAGCTAACACTTCAGCTTACTGTCTTATTCTACACGATAGAATCATTGAATATACACCTCTTACAAATATTGTTAGAAAATTGCTATAATGTACTCCTCAGCCAACGCGTTTGTCGACGTTCAAGGGTTTGTTGGTGACAACAACCAGTTTATATTTAAAGAGTTGGCGATTCTACATTGCAATTCGAATCAATACGCACATTATATATTCGAAAAGCCATATTCCTGGGAAATGCTGTCTGAGGACAGTAAAAAGAAGGGGCGTTACTTACAACTCCGACACCATGGTATCGATTGGAATTCTGGCTATGTTCCATATCATAATGTTACCAAATGTTTAAGGGACAACCTGAAAAAAATTCGAAGAGTTTACGTCAAGGGAAGCGAAAAGTGTGTTTGGCTCAAACAATACATACCAGACAAAATTTTCTGCAACTTTGATGAATTGGACTGTCCCTCGATAAAAGTACTCAAGCAAGAAAATGCAAATTCATCAGAAGTTCATCGGTGTACATCACACGAGGGGGTGTGTGCCTTGGAAAATGTATTTCTTCTTCGAATATGGCATAATTCTCGGATAAATTGAAATGTGTGTTTTACTATGTATTCTTAGTTTTATTTTCTCCTAAAGAAAATAACATTTACTTATTAACTTGTACTTGTGTTTTAAAGAATGTTTTTTCTTTTGGTATATGATCTGATTCTAGATATTAATTTTTACTATGTATTCTTAGTTTTAATTTCTTTTAAATAAAATAACATTTACTCATTAACTTGTACTTGTGCTTGCACTTTTGAAATGAATACTCCCTTCACTATTGATATTTCCATCTGATCTAGTTCATGCGAATAAGGAACAGATGATTTCTTGAAGATAATGAAAACTGCAACTGCTGATTCCGATAATGAAATATGGAACTTCTGATCTAGTTCAGTATATAATGAACAGAGGATTTCTACGATGCTATAATATACAACCTTTGCACCACGCATGAACTTGAATAATGAACAGACTATGAACAGAGGATTTCTGTTATTAATATTTTTTAATTTCATGAAGATAACGAAAACTGCAACTGCTGATTCAGATAATGAAATCTGGAACTTCTGATCTAGTTCAGTAAATAATGAACAGAGGATTTCTACGATGCTATAATATACAACCTTTGCGCCGCGCAGATCAATGCTGATTCAGATTCCATCCTCTAGCCACCATGATAATTAAATCTGCAACTTCTAATCTAGTTCATGTGAATAATAAACAGAGGTCTTCCACGATACTGTAAAATACAACATTTGCATCACGTTATGAACTATTAACTCTCACTCGATATGTTGCTTACATTTTTCATAATATCTCTGTCAAACTGCTGATTCAGATTCCATCCTCTAGCCGCGGTGATAATTAAATCTGCAACTTCTAATCTAGTTCATGTGAATAATGAACAGAGGTCTTCTACGATACTGTAAAATACAACCTTTGCATCACACAAATCAATGTATGAACTATTAACTCTCACTCGATATGCTGCTTCCATTTTCATAATATCTCCGTCAAAATAATGGAATCTGCAACTTCTAATCTAGTTCATGTGAATAATGAACAGAGGACTTCTACGATACTGTAAATTACAACGTTTGCATCACACAAATCAATGTATGAACCTATCAACCCCCACTGGTTGCTTCCATTTTTCATAATATCTATAATATATAAACTGAACGGATGAGGAAATCCGTACATTCAGTCTTCATCATCTACTTGCTTAAAGTTTTGAATTTGAGTTTGAGAATTTGAGAAAATGTTTAAAGTTATTATTATTTTCGTCGCTCTGAGTCTTTCGACATCTGAAGTATTCAAGCAGATTAACCTAAGGGATGGGGTAATTAATATAAAGAACCCCCCGCAAGCGATATCGGGGTTCCATCAAGTTAATCAGCGAGATGGGGTCATGAACCTGATCTATTCACAAACACCACCGCCGCCTCACCTGACACCGTGGGTGGTTAACAAAGAAAACGGTACATATACATTGCATTAAAATATTTATTAAGAAAAAACTTCTTAGTCTAACTTTTTGAATGATTTTCAGATGAGCAGACTGATAGCAACTTATAAAATACTAGAAGAACATATATATAATATAACCAAATATGTAAAGAATAAATATAAAATATAACCAAATATGTAAAGAATGTATATACATAAAATATAATCAAATATGTAAAGAATATATATGTAATCGAAGAAAAAACAATTAAAATATTTGTAATAATAAATCGATTTATTGTAATCTAAAACAGGTAGACATGTTTTACATTGAGTGTTATTGTATATCTAATACGGCCCAGATTTTTTAAATCTTCGTTTTTTCTCTGCTTTAAGATTTGTTGTTTTTTGAAATTTCTGCACGGTTCGTCTTATTACTTCGGCTAAACTTAAGTAGACTTCATCAGTGTTCTTGACGGTGAATTGCAGGACTGAAGTAGCATGCTTCCACCACTCAGTCTTATCAAGTTTGATAATGTCCTCGGTAGGATATATTTTTAATTGTACCGTGAATGGTTCCATACCATCGGGCACTGTTAATGTATTAGAATGAGTTGATGTTTGCATCATGACACTTTGAGGAATTCCGTTACTCGCTGAACCCGAATTTCCCTCATCACATAATCGCTCAACTACCGCTCCCAAGTCACTCCACGACGTTCCTGCCGTAGGTATTAATTCTGCTTGTACGTTCGACCTTTGTTTATTTCCATCATTCTTCTCCTCATGTGGCAATTGCATATATTCTATAATTTTTTTCATTACATCTGTTGACCACCTTTGCTCGAACGCAAACGGTGCTGATTTTTTCATACTTCCTTCTAGTGATTCCAGTTCAAACGGTCGTTTACGAAAGTCGTTTTCCTCCTCCAAAAACGATTGACTCTCAGGTAATATATCCTCCAATTCAACTCGTATAAAACCAACAAGTTTAGTCAATCCTTTGAGAATTGCAACACCTTCCAACAATTTACCAGTTTTTACTACGAGTTCATTGAAAGCAGTCAAAGTGTTCAACCAGTCTTCGAAATTCTCACAATTTTCATGTATCTCCAATCTTTCAGCGATATGCCAGATACTAACTTGTCGATTCATAATTGTTTTGTTTTACTACTGTTCTCATCGAGTCTACAAACTGATATAAGTTGGTAGATGATGGGTCTGTATTATATATACCTGAATATGTTGTAATACTGAACGTAGAAGATTCTTTGAGAGAAAGAAGTGGAATGAAAAGATGGAATTAGAAACAAATTAGAAACAAATTAGAATAATATATATACTTAACTGAGGAAACTTTTGACACGTACGTGAACTGTGAGGTAAAAAGTTATTAATCACTTGATGAGCGTGAACTGTGAGGTGAAAAGCTATCAATCACTTGATGAGAATTGTGAAACGCATGAAATGCAACAGTGTTGCTAATGCATTTGAAATACTTACCTGATAAAAAACTGCTGACGCGTGCGTGAACTGTGAGGCAAGGATATACAAGCTATCAATCACTTGATAATTAAAATACAAAAAAGATGTAATCATGCAAACGTTTCAGAAGTAGTTAAAATTAATAAAATCAATGACGTAATGAATCCATCGTCGGAGAGATTTCAAACTTAACGATTGTTGAATAGCAATCTTTTATCGATCATAGATCACCGATAAATGTGGTGTCATCTTTTATCGATCATAGATCGCCGATAAATGTGGTGTCATCTTTTATCGATCATAGATCGCCGATAAATGTGGTATCATCTTTTATCGACTGAGTAGCAATCTTTTATTGATCCTCTTATCGAGTAGCAATCGTCACCGATATTACCGACTGATGGTAAGTGATAAAATCCTAGACACCGCATACTATACCTACTTTCAACTTTGAATACATAATATAATTGATGATTAAGATCGAATTTATAAGAAGTCTATGAGAGTATACAAGAATTGATTTCATACGAGGCACGTTTGGTTGCTCCTGGGCCTCCATCGCCGCTGGTGGTTGGTTGGGGCTTCCGATCTGGCCCGCCATGATGTTTGGTGCCAATTCTTCGTTCAGGTCAATGTCGAAGTCTATGAACTGCAGTTAAATGAATAAAAAGTAGAAAAATAAGCGCATGAAGTTTAAACGATTGTTCTAAATCAATAATATCCGTGCAAGATGGATAAATATCCTGTGGTAATAGTTATACAAACTTACGCTGTCTACAGATGACGGTGCCCGTGACGACATGATTTGACAGGTCAATAACGCGATATCGATCAAATCTGTTGAAATCTTTTGTTCAATATACATTAGAGATACACCTACTTGAATACAGTGTGACGTGTACCGCCGACGGTGGGGGTACTTCCGCGACGTACCACGCCAGCAAATACGTGACGATCCGCTGTGGGATGGCTAGGGGTTGAATTTAATTTAGAAAAACAAAATTACTATAATTTAGAAAATATTAAATTCGCAACAAGCTAAAGTGTTGGGCGCCAGGTACCCAATGGTACCGCGATAACTCAATGACCAAAAGCCAAAAAGACTAAAATAATTGCAATGAATAATATAATCAAAACCGAAATCAATAAAAATTAATCTATATCCCGAAAACACACAAGTTCCGCGGTAGCTCAGGGTGAGGGGAACATGGGGGCGAAATAATTAGGGCGAAGCGAACAATTTATGGTTTATGGAATTTCAACAAAGAAACCAATATATTTTTGAAATAAAACAATACGGTATTTCCCTTTCAATATGGAGAAATATCGTTAATGACAAATAAATGTGACCAAATAATTACTTAACAAGGGCTAATACCATAAATAAGGCTCGACAAGAAATAAAATAATCGATAGGCAGAAGGCCTTAAACCAAGAAACACACTACAATGGAAACAGCTGATAGACAAGCAGGGGGGTAGGTCGAGAGAAAGACAGTCATATGGTAATATATGTAGTATAAAACTAAGTATGTGTGGATTTCAAGGTGAGCGAGGATGTTATAGGACGAACAATAAATGCAATGACTTTTTTAAAAGAGGTAAAAACAACAATTAAACTTTATTTTGGACCGTCGTCGTACAATTGACTCAGCTCCGTACGTACGTCTTAACAAGTCGCTGGTCAGGTCAATTCTGCCGATTTCCCTTTTTCGTGGGAAGACTCACACCAACCAACCAAGACCCTTCATCTGTTTTTTCATCACGCATACACTCATCATTTTCTCCACCCAAACATACTTTTGCCGTCTCTCAATTGCCAACGGTCATACCGGCGCCTAGCCTCTGACCCTAGCTATCCTAGTCCTAAGATTTACAACTTAAACATATCCGCTCTCGCTCTTCATATTGTATCCTAATATTTAGCTCTAACGTAAACGAACTTTCGTTCGTAAATTCACCCGACACTAAATATAGGACAGATAACTTAAATAGAATAAAACAAATATCTTAGGGTAACGTAGAAAACAATGACGTGGTAACAAAGCGTGACGTCAGGTCGATAATGTCGTGGAATGCGGAAGGATATGGAATCAATACATTCGGGACTTTGCGAATTGATAAGGGCTAGATCGATAACGTAGAACTTTCTAAAGAAAGTGTGAAGCGTAGAAGACGCCAACAACCGACTCGATCCGAATTCACACGAACATTTCCGAAAATACGAAGAAGAAACACAACATACGACTATGTAATATTAAATTATCAAACAATTCGATTATTATAAATTTTACGGGAGATAATGACTTTATTATAACAAAAATAAACCAGCTCAAGTTTTCAAGTAATTTAGGGGGATTTATAATATGGGATGGCAATGATTTATCATAGATTAGAAAGGATCTAATTAACAACGAGTCGATCGATTTTTCTAGAAGGATTGGCGTGAGACGCACTAGATACAATATGGATTATTAATCAAACAAAAGGGAAGAATTTACAAGAAAGGGGTCGCGTTGCTATTTTCCGTTCAATTTCTTCTAGTTAAAGAAATAGGGAAAGGATTACTTTTATTTCACGGGGACTAGACGAGGCGATAAATCAAAGGAACAAGGGACGATAACTCAAAAAGGGAAAAAGGACGCGATCTACAAGATGATTATTTCCAAAGCTAATTTCCACGAAAAATCGATTAACTCAGCAAAATAATATCATAAAGGGACACAAGATTCATAAAACTAAACAATTAACCCGATACAACAAAACTAAAGCAAGACAATCCGTTAATATGTTAATGGCGTCACCCTCTTTGAGGCCTGACCCAACTACGCAATAACAAGATGCAAGGAGAAATCAATTAAATCAATCGATAATGGGCGAGAGCCTACCTTATATGTAGTACTCTGGTACCAACACAAAACAAGATTTTACAATTACTCAAAAGCGATAACTCAAAGCTCTAGGCTCATAACACAAAAATCTCAAAGTAAAGAAAAAGGGAATCGACTAGCTATTTCGCTATCCAAACAAGAAGTGGCGGGCTTGCGCCCGTCGTTAAGGGAATCAACAAGAGGGGTGGGGTTTTCGCAAAGACATAATTATTTGCTTCTTTTGAATCGCTGTGGGTGTTCTTTCTTCTTCGAAGCGGCCTGGCAGGGCCCGTTGGTACTCAGAGCTTTCGCGAGGGTGACGTAAGGTGGCGGGCTGACGATTTCGATATCCTGGAAGGCGGAATTTCTGCATGTAACCGGTGGACTAGGCCGGGGTGTGACGTAGGAGAGGAGGGTGACAGGAGAGACAGTTTTGCAGCGCTCTTCCAGGCATATCTCCGGATACGACGTTCTCTCCTTCCTCGCTACTGACTCTGAGACTTCCAGGTTACCTGCCAGAAGTGTTTTCTAGGAGCGATGATCTCCCTCGGCGGTAGATTCGAGACGGATACATAAGAAATATAGGAACAGGATAAAAATTAATATACGGGATTTAGGGTTACAATTGGGACCTTGGGAACTTGAGCTGCGGGACTTCTTGTCTCGATACGGTACATATTTTTAACGCGAGGTCGCTTGCGCCGGGAGAAGAGACGATGGTCAATTACGGGGCAAAATGCCACGTTACAACAGATATGAAACAAAAGATTAAAGGATAAAAGATATTGTTTGTTTATTACCCATTACCGCCATGTCGTCACGGGCACCGTCACTTGCAGACAGCGTAAGTTTGTATAATTATTACCACAGGATATTTATCCATCTTGCACGGATATTATTGATTTAGAACAATCGTTTAAACTTCATGCGCTCATTTTTCTACTTTTTATTCATTTAACTGCAGTTCATAGACTTCGACATTGACCTGAACGAAGAATTGGCACCAAACATCATGGCGGGCCAGATCGGAAACCCCAACCAACCACCAGCGGCAATGGAGGCCCAGGAGCAACCAAACGTGCCTCGTATGAAATCAATTCTTGTATACTCTCATAGACTTCTTATAAATTCGATCTTAATCATCAATTATATTATGTATTCAAAGTTGAACGTTTCCAAAGAATTCCCCTGTCTATCATTTCAATATTTGACCAAATAAAAGTATGCATAAATGATTTCAACTTGTACGAACGAACTAGGTACCAGTTACTATTCATGTAAATGGAAGAACAAATTTCATATTTAAACTATATATTTGAATAATCGAACCATTCAATGCTTTCAATCACATAGAGAACGTGAGACCTGATGAGGTGCCGGCTCCTGCAGTAGTGCCGAACCAGGTTGCGGTGGCGGCGGCTGCCGACGCTGGCGGAGCTGCCGGAGGCGAGCCGGCCAACCAGCGTCAAGGTACAGTTGACAACGTTATCTATTGTAATTCAAATCAAAGTTGGAAATGTATTTTATTTTTACCACCTTCATTTCTTATTTCATTATTTCAGGTGATGAGCCATTTATCTTTGTATTTATCCATTGCCATTTATCTCTGCCAGCACCGGCAGCGAAATCTTATACAGCTGCTATATAACATGGCGAACGACTACCATCCTGGTGCTGCAGGCAAGGGCAACGGAGGAAATAAAAAAGATGATCCGCGATAAACGATCGTTACTTAAAAATTACTGTACTCGTTCCAATTGAATAAATATTTAAATGTTCGCAAATGTTGATAAAGTAAAATATTGAACAAAATTATTGAATATTTTTTTTTCAAGTAAGCATGTGTATTGAGTTTGTTTAACTCGCAAAATAGGGGAGACCGGGGAATTTTTTACGATCACGCATCGATTATCATCTGTCGGCTGTCATGAATCGCTGTTGATTAGCGAAAGAAGCGTAAAAATTGGCAATGGCTATAAGCGCAGGACATTATTTAATAATCAGGTTTAGGAAATTATTTAATAAATAGGTTCAGGTTAAACATCATTTAATAATTAGGTTCAACGGTTTTGTCAACATTCAGGTAAGTATAAGTCAGGTTAGGTTTTTTAGGTTAGATATTAGTAAGAAAACAAATCAGCTTCCTCCAATTCAAAAAAGGCAGCTTTGCGCCAGATATAAATCGGCAGCTTTGCGCCTGAAACAGATCGGCAGCTTCGCGCCTGAAACAGAACGGCAGCTTTGCGCCTAATACAGATCGGCAGCCTTGCGCCTAATATGGAGAAGCTAAATACAAACTCTCTACCGCAGCGATTTGTGGAGATTATCGAATCTGGTGATTGGTTAGGGGATGAGCACATGTATCACTTTGCTCAACTTGTTAACCATTACTGCAACTACACACTTCAAGAGGCGTGAAAGAAATATTTGCCAGATACAATCATACCTGTTTCGCCGACCGTAAAGGATATTCAAATCTTGCATAGCGGTGGTGAGAAAAACGGCGTTGAGTATAGCGGTTGTAAGGAAAAAGGTGATGAGCACTGGGTGTGCACCTACTTTGATACTAAGTCGATTTACATATGGCTCATTCTCAGATAACTGTGATTTTTTATGTCGAGTATATTATTTATCATCCAACAGAGTTTTTTTTCATCAAGTAGTCATTAATGTTATAAATCTGATAGTTTTCTACAACCTGCATTAGATATTGGAACATACGTGGTTTCGGATTATTCATAACTGACGAAAATATACTGGAAATGTCAGTACCGTGGCATGTCCGATTCTCATTTTTCAAACTAAATGTATAAATTTCTATCAATATTCGTTTTGTAATATAAAATTAACCTCTCATAGCTTAAGTCTAATGTATACTCAATCAAATTGTATTGCGATTATACGAAAATATTGATTGTGAAGAAAAATAATCATCATTGAATTATGTCCGGGAATTTTATTCAATTTTTAAATTTGAAATGTTTACCGCCTAATCGCTATCTTAATTTAGTTTCATTGATTCTATCTGGTGTCATTTTAAAGAGAGATTATTGGTGCATTGTTTACAGCTGTGTGTTTATTTGGAAGTTTTAAAAATATGATTAAAGCAATTTGTTTAGTTTTTAAAAAGGTAAGTCATAAAATTACATGTCAGTACCATGGTATTGAAATTTAGGGTTATTATTATGATGTTTGAATTAATTGTTCTGAATTCTTATTTGCTTTCACGTGAAACATCAAAATTATTTGGGAAATTATTTCAACTATCCGCATTATAAAGTTAGGTCAATCATAAATCCAAATGTCAGTACCGTGGATGTCAGTACCATGGCAAAAATAAAAAATAACTTATTTATTTGTTATTTAGTTTAGTTGAAAATGGCTAGAATACTCCGGACGAGACTGAAAGACATACCTGGGCTCCAAAACTTGTGCAATAATAATCAATTAAAAAGAAGAGTGAAGACCCAAACCAAAAAAGTAACTAAATGGGCCAGTAAAAATAGACGTTTTTTTTTGGTCAACTTTGCACTAAATTGCTGATCCAATTTTTTTTTTCTTATAAGGTTTAGGACCACTTACTGAGTATAAAATAAAAAATAAAAAAATATAATATTATAATAATATAATATAAATATTTTTCAAATATTGTCATAGTTTTTGTTCTGTTATAGTTGTAGTAGAACTACATTACAGGCTTAGTTCTGTGTATAAGTGAAGCAAACAAACACCCGAAACATGCATTTTAATACATTTTCAATTTTAGAAAAATTTAAGTTTTAAAAATCACAGTTATCTGAGAATGAGCCATATACGACTCCTTGAATTCGAAAGTACTCCACGAAGATCATTACATATATTTGAAACGATTGTTCCCATTTTACGAATACGACGAAAATCCCGTACGGTTTCCCACGGTTCAGCGTCAGCCCAACTCGTCCGACTGTGGAGTATTTGCAATTGCATTTGCAGTTTCACTGATAAATGGGTAACAGCCGGACAAAATTATCTATGATGTTCAGCTAATGCGAAAACATCTTTTACAGATATTCAAAAAGAACGAGATACAAAACTTCCCACGCGTTACTGCAATGCAAATATCTGATCCGAAGAAAAATACCGCTTTTGATAACCACGAATTACGTCAGCAATGTAATGTTACGGCAAAGAGTTCTTCAGTAGGTCAAGGGCGCAAGGTTACCGCGAATGTATCAATTGCTGTGAATGATAGGGAATTACGAAGACGAGAGAGGCCTCATGCACCCCAAACTTTAGACGAGACATCTAAGCATTGTAACGTGGCATTTTGCCCCGTAATTGACCATCGTCTCTTCTCCCGGCGCAAGCGACCTCGCGTTAAAATTTGTACCGTATCGAGGCAAGAAGTCCCGCAGCTCAAGTTCCCAAGGTCTCAATTGTAACCCTAAATCCCATATATTAATTTTTATCCTGTTCCTATATTTCTTATGTATCCGTCTCGAATCTACCGCCGAGGGAGATCATCCCTCCTAGAAAACACTTCTGGCAGGTAACCTGGAAGTCTCAGAGTCAGTAGCGAGGAAACAGAGAACGTCGTATCCGGAGATATGCCTGGAAGAGCGCTGCAAAACTGTCTCTCCCGTCACCCTCCTCGCCTACGTCACACACCGGCCTCGTCCACCGGTTACATGCAGAAATTCCGCCTTCCAGGATATCGAAATCGTCAGCCCGGCCACCTTACATCTCCCTCGCGAAAGCTCTAAGTACCAACGGGCCCTGCCAGGCCGCTTCGAAGAAGAAAGAACACCCACAGCGATTCAAAAGAAGCAAATAATTATGTCTTTGCGAAAACCCCACCCCTCTCGTTGATTCCCTTAACGACGGTCGCAAGCCCGCCACTTCTTGTTTGGATAGCGAAACAGCTAGTCGATTCTTTTTGTGATTTTGAGATTTTTGTGTTATGAGCCTAGAGCTTTGAGTTACCGATTTTTTTAAATTATAGATTCAGATCTTGTTTTGTGTTTGTACCAGAGTACTACAAATAAGGTAGGCTCTCGCCCATTATCGATTGATTCCATTGATTTTTCGTTGCATTGTGTTACTGCGTAGTTGGGTCAGGCCTCAACGAGGGTGACGCCATCAGCATATTATTGGGTTTTCGTGTTTTAGCTTTGTTGTATCGGGTTAATTGTTTAGTTTTATGAATCTTGTGTCCCCTTATGATATTATTTTGCTGAGTTAATCGATTTTTTGTGGAAATTAGCTTTGAAAATAATTATCTTGTAGATCGCATCGCTTTTCCCTTTTTGAGTTATCGTCCCCTGTTCCTCGGATTTATCGTCCCGTCTAGTCTCCGCGAAATAAATGTAATCCTTTTCCTATTTCTTTAACCAGAAGAAATTGAACGGAAAATAGTAACGCGACCCATTTCTTGTAAATTCTTCCCTTTTCTTTGATTAATAATCCATATTGTATCTAGTGCGTATCACGCCATTCCTTCTAGAAAAATCGATCGACTTGTGATTAATCAGATCTATGATAAATCATAGCCATCCCATCTTTTAAATCCCCCTTAATTACTTGAAAACTTGAGCTGGTTTATTTTTGTTATAATAGTGTCATTATTTCCTGTAAAATTTATAATAAGCGATTTGTTTGATAATTTAATATTACATAGTCGTATGTTGTGTTTCTTCTTCGGGAATGTTCGTGTGAATTCGGATCGAGTCGGTTCAACGGCGGGTTTACCACTAGGCCAACTAGGCCATAGCCTAGGGCGGCAGATTTTTGGGGGCGGCAAATTTCTGGTCGAAAAAAATGCTGAGCCATTGTAATAAATTTTATAAGTTTAATTCAAAAGTTACGAAATCATTCTTCCGGTCAACTCAAATTTTCTAATTGAAGAAATATACAACGTAAATGTAATATTGCATTATATTTTTTTGCATACGTATAAACGTATACAATGTATAGTATGCGCTAGCCGCTAGTGCTTACGCGCCAGTGGAGCCAGCCACTGTCAGCGTGCTCATGCCTGTTCTCCAGGTTAGAGCTAGTGATCACGGCATTCTAGCATATCACACTTTACACGTACACGGTGTGCAATTTTCATTATCGACGATGAGTGACCGGAACAAAAAACTTAGTGGTGCCGAGTACAAAAAACGCGCTAAGCAAAAACTAGAAAAAGAACAGGAAGTGGTCAAGGAAACCCGAAAATTGGACACGTTTTTTTCTAGACCCGAAAAAAGCGCAAATGATTCGGATATTCAAACTGTCGATTCTTCAATAATCAACGCCTGCGCATCTTCTTCTTCCGGTGCAGGTAATGTGCCAGAATTGGTGGAATTTCCTTTTATTCCGATTCAGCAGCACCAAAAAATGATCGTGAGTCGAGATCCAGCTGAATGGATAATAAATGACTTAAGGGGAGGCACTAGTCGAATTTGACCGACCCATCTAATTACTCAAATATCTCCGAAACGAGGGCATCAATCGGATTGTCCTTTTGGCAGCCGATGTTTGAGAAGGAATGAGATCGAGCGAATCTAAAATTAAAGAAATTGTTGTTGTTTTTTTTTTTTTTCATGTCGCAAAGTGTGGGCATGCCACTTATTGCGACTTATACCAAAGCGTATGCATCGAAGATGCAAACGCGAATGAGCATGCCCGATTCTGTGAGGAATTCCGAACACAACCATCCCAAAACATCTTCGTTTTCGACAACGATGTAGCCTGTAGTTGTATTCTACTATTTTGTGGTAATTCTCGATTGTAAAACGGCTGGGAACGGCCATTAGTATTTATTATATATATTAGTTTCCAGAACGGCCGCAAGATATCGCCACGCGCGAGTTTTCTGCTTCTTCTTCTCCCGCCGCTGTTACGTTGGTACACCTGGTTGGTACCACGTGACTCGATCTGCAGTCAGAGATAATTCGAAGACTAAGAAACCGTATATTCGCGATATAATACTTTTCAATAATTTCAGCATTGTACTGGTAAGTAAAAATATATATTCGATGCATAATTGAGCATTTTGTTCATTTATTTTCATTATTCTACAATTTTTCCATGGGTTCTCAATACAATTATATGAAATAACACGTGAACAGTTTTACTGAATAATTATAATATAATTTCATTTCATCAGTCGTATTATCCATTACATAAAATAATATTAAAAATACATAAAATATATGCTCTATATACACAATATGACGATGGTTAGTAGAATATTCGTATCTATAGATTCGTTCCAAAGAATTGGAAAAAAAATATTTCACAAATGTCAGCCCTCCTTCTCAATTACATATTACTAAAGTGATCGGTAATCAAATGAACATTTAATTATACGTTACCAAAATAATCAAATATATAGAAGAACTAATGATATACAGGAAATAATTCTTTTTTATATATGATTATTTTGGTAAATATTTATCTAATTACTCATTACTTTGGTAATGTGTAATTGAGAAGGAGGGCTGACATTTGTGAAATATTTTTTTTTCAATTCTTTGGAACGAATCTATAGATACGAATATTCTACTAACCATCGTCATATTGTGTATATAGAGCATATATTTTATGTATTTTTAATATTATTTTATGTAATGGATAATACGACTGATGAAATGAAATTATATTATAATTATTCAGTAAAACTGTTCACGTGTTATTTCATATAATTGTATTGAGAACCCATGGAAAAATTGTAGAATAATGAAAATAAATAAACAAAATGCTCAATTATGCATCGAATATATATTTTTACTTACCAGGACAATGCTGAAATTATTGAAAAGTATTATATCGCGAATATACGGTTTCTTAGTTTCCGAATTATCTCTGACTGCAGATCAAGTCACGTGGTACCAACCAGGTGTACCAACGTAACAGCGGCGGGAGAAGAAGAAGCAGAAAACTCGCGCGTGGCGATATCTCGCGGCTGTTCTGGAAACTAATATATATAATAAATACTAATGGCCGTTCCCAGCCGTTTTACAATCGAGAATTACCACAAAATAGTAGAATACAACTACAGGCTACATCATTGTCGAAAACGAAGATGTTTTGGCATGGTTGTGTTCGGAATTCCTCACAGAATCGGGCATGCTCATTCGCGTTTGCATTTTCGATGCATAGGCTTTGGTATAAGTCGAAATAAGTGGCATGCCCACACTTTCCGACAGGAAAAAAAAAAAAAACAACAACAATTTCTTTAATTTTAGATTCGCTCGATCTCATTCCTTGTCAAACATCGGCTGCCAAAAGGACAATCCGATTGATGCCCTCGTTTCGGAGATATTTGAGTAATAAGATGGGTCGGTCAAATTCGACTAGTGCCTCCCTTTAAGGGGGTATATGGCTCAAAATCACCAAGGTGGTAAATTCGTGTCCCAGTGATTTAAATCATTGAATCTATTCATTCTAATTAAAATAATGTACTAAAAATTATTCACATCAACTCGTTTAAGCAATACATCAAAAAGATTTTTTTTAATTTATTCATTGAATATATTTTTTTCCATGAAATACCCCCGAAAAATCATTCCGGGAACGCGTCCCCAAGTACCAATCCGCCGATAACAACAGCTAAAAATCCTAATAAATAATTTTTTGATTACCTCAAAGGTACTTGTTAACTTAGTTCATTTTAGTATAAAATGATATTTATAAGTTTCTCAATCTATACAATATTATTTTTTCTGAAAATTTAATTCAAAGTTTGTCCCACAATTTGTGCGTCATTCCGGGAACGCATGGTGTTTTTTTAAATATCAATTTTCAGGAAAACGCGACAGATAGCGCTACCGGGTAATTATATAAAACACTCAAGTTCAAACGGATGACCCGTGTGTTTTTTATTGAAATGTGAAAATTTTAGAAGGTAAGCACAGGTTTGTTCGAAAATTTGGCACCGTACATCAATTCAGCGTCATTCCGGGAACGTCAATAATTGTAAGAAAAAAATAAGTAAATCACTTTTGATAGAATATTTCTTAAAGACTAATGTAACCTTTTTTTTATATTACCCTCCAAAAATCTCGTTTCAGTGGTAAATATTTATTTAATACGGATTTTTATGTAGAAACGTCATTCCGGGAACGGTCATTCCGGGAACGTTCCCGGACATAACGTGCGTTCCCGGAATGATGATTATGTTCCTGGAATGATGATTCTATCGTTTGTTATAGTTTCACGTATGTAAAAGCATTATTTTCAAACATTTATTTTGCTTTCAGTCTAATTTTATAAAAATAATGGAGAATGAGACAATTTCTCAAAAAAAATCAAAACAAGCTGATGAAGATAATCTACGTTATAAACGTTATATGATAAATTACTAATACTAAATTAAGTGTGTGAAATTATGTAAAAAAAAATTTTTTTTTTCAAAGTTTTTTTTCAAATTTTTTTTTTCAAAAAACTTAAAAATTACCGAGTAATTGACATGTTTATCATTTTTAACTATTGCGGACATATCTTAGCAACATATCTAGTATATCAAACGAATCATTTTCCGTATTTATTTAAAAGTAATTACAACTTTTTTAAGCGTTCCCGAAATGACGATACCTCACGAATCGTTTTTCGTTAATACAATTTTATTCATGTAATTATTAATTTCCAGCTTGCCCCGCTCGGATATCAATTCTAGATAAGTTAATCAATGATTAGGACTGGTTTGCAGAACAAAAATATTAAAAAATTAATTAAGAAATTTGAAACATGGAATTTACCACCTTGGTGATTTTGAGCCATATACACCTTTAAATGGGTTGAATTTCTGAAAAACAATTTTTTTTTTCTGCAACTTGAAGACTCTGAACAAATTGAAAAAAATCATCATGTTTGAGGAGGGTTTGACCCTTATTATCCATATTTTACGTCATGTATTACTTTCAGTCTAATAGTGGTTGCGCTGAAGACAAGAAAAGACAAAACCACTTGGTTGTCGTAAAGAATCAGAACCAGAGTTGGACCGATCTTTGAATTTTTGGTCCTTAATCGTTCATAAGACATGCCTCTATCAGACGAACATAGAACTTTTTGATATTGCAAGAATTACTTGAGTTATTGAATTTTTTCGATTTTTTTTTATTTTATTTTGACAAAATTTTGGCTCATTTTTCTATTATCTCAACTAAAAATGGGTTTATCGAAAAGTTCTATGTTCATCTGATAGAGGCATCTCTCATGAATAATTCAAGACCAAAAAATCAAAGATCGGTCCAACGGTTGATTTTATTCTTTACGACAACCGGTCAAAATAGTGATTGTTCAGAAATTAACTTTTAAACTTCATCACTACGTTGATGGTTCTGGATGCCGATAAACAACTATAATACTTCTCTATGATCTATCGAGTGAGTTAATAATGCAAAACAGTTTTCCATCCTTCTTTTTGATCCAGGCGTTGGACCGACGCAGGTAAAGTTAAAAGCTTGTTTTGCGACGTCGCCTACGTCCTGCGTTGCCTTATTTCTATAAAGCACCTGGTTCATAACTGCTACCTTCCATCTCGATGGCCTCCTCCTGTGGGTTTGTCCGTAGTTACCTCAGAGCAACACGAGCTTCCTTGGACCTCTGCTCCGCTCGCCTATCGACAACTTCGATTCGGGCTTAGCCCTGTAGTTTCGCTGCAGCGACAGCGTAGCGTCTTGGCTCTACTGAAAGTTTTTGCATGATTCTCAACATACCTCGTTGACTTTAGGAGTTGATCGCTGCAATGTTGGCTCCAACTTGAAGGACGTCACGACCTGAAAATAAAGTCTTAGGACTCGCTCGTATGCTGTGTCTTACCTCCGACACAGCGCTTTAGTAATGCCTTGTCGCTGAGGTCAACGGAGACTGGTCTGACCTCATTCATCTCAATTTCTGGCAGTTTAGCCCGGTGTTTGAATGTCTCAACTGTTCGAACTGCAATTGCCTGTTGATACTTACACCAAGAGTCTCGACCCTCCGGGTAGAGATGGTGCTGCGGCTTATCGTCTGTCGAAGACTTGTGGTACCATATAGCCCATATAGCTGTTTTTATACCTTGAACTGATTTGGGGTTGTTCCGTAAGCATTTCAATAGTAAGACAGATAGTTTAAACCTCTAGTGCTCCAAAAATGCAAAAAATACAAAATTGATTTTTTTTTTAAATTTCAAAAAATTTCAAAAAATCGCTGTAACTTCTTCATTTTTACATATTTTTACATGATGATTTTTTTACAGATAGTTTACATCCCTAATGTTCCAAAAATGCAAAAAACACAAAATCGATTTTTTCAAAATTCAAAGGTGTATATACCCCCTTAACCAGAGACGAAATAGCGGCGAATGGCGTGAAACAAAATTTAGATTCAGATTTTTCGTCCAGCAAGCGCATATACGGTGATCGCACACGTTATTTGTCACGATCTTTGTTCGAACGGCGTCTTGTGAATGGAGAGAAAAGTCTCCGTAATTGGCTTATCTATTCAGAGAGCACCGGTAGAGTTTATTGTGGACCATGCCTCGCCTTCGATGGCGGGACACATTTTGGCAACAAAGAAGGCTTTTGCGATTGGAAAAATGCCTCCACACGGGTAGCCGATCACGAAATCTCATCGACGCATAAGCTGTCTTTATTAAATATGAAAAGAAGGGGGACTATTCTCGGCCGCGTTGACCTAAAGCTAACGCAACAGCTCGATGCAACAATTGTATATTGGAGGAATGTATTAAAACGAATTGTGGCAACGATAAAAGCTCTTGTCTCACGTGGTCTACCGCTCAGAGGACATAATGAAAATCTTGGTTCACTACACAACGGGAATTATTTAATGTCCCTAGAACTCATCGCAGAATTCGATCCATTTTTAGCAGATCATATTTCGCGGTACGGTAACTCAGGCAGTGGTCACACAAGCTATCTCTCTGCTTCGATTTGCGATGAATTTATAAGGTGCATGGCAGAAAAAGTTACGAATACGATTGTAACGGAGATAAAATTGGCAAAATACTTCTCTATCATCGTGGATTCTACACCCGATATCTCTCATATCGATCAACTTACTTTTGTCATCCGATATGTACAGGCCAACGGTACACCCATTGAGCGCTTCCTCAAATTTATTCCGAACGCAGGCCATAAAGCTCTGGACATGACAAAAGCCATTACTGCTACGTTGGACGAATTTGCAATCAATATTGGTAACTGCCGAGGCCAATCTTACGATAATGCCGCCAACATGTCGGGTGCTTATAATGGATTACAGGCACAAATAAAAAAACTTTCACCCCACGCAGAATATATTCCCTATGCAGCTCACTCTCTCAATTTGATTGGAGAGTCTGCAGCGGAAGCTTGCGAAGAGGCATGTTGGTTTTTCGCACTTTTGCAAGACCATCTACAATTTCTACATCTACAATTTCTTTACCGCATCAACCCAACGCTGGGAAACTCTTCAGCAGCAGCGAGCCTCGAACCAAAAGTCAGAGGTGGAATCGGTAACAAATGTTACGCTAAAAAGTCTATCAACAACTCGATGGTCTGCTCGCGCCGACGCATGCAAAAGTTTATACGAGTCCTGGGATGATATTTTGGGAGCATTGGACTGCATCGAAGATGATAAACATCAGAAACCGAGCGTCAAATGCGAAGCCAAAGGTATTCGATTGAAGTTAGAGCGTTTGGAAACTGCTTTTATGGTTTGTTTTTGGGGTTTTTTGCTCGGCAGATTCAATCTCACCAATAAGAAACTGCAAGCAGTTGACATCGACATATTTACGATTGTGCAGCTTTATGATTCATCAATTACTCTCGTTTCTGAGACTCGGGAAAATTTCGAAGATTTCGAAACAAAAGCAAAGAAACTTTCAGAGGTACAGGAGTACGAAAAAAACACAAAGCGAAAAAGAAAGCGCCAGCTTCGTCCGGGCGAGTCTGCAAGTGAGGAAGTGGAAATGACTGGTCGAGATCATCTGAGAGTCGCGACATTTACAGTCATTATCGATAAGCTTCTTTGTGAGCTCCGAAAGCGACGTGAAGCATATGTGCAATATCACGTTAAGTTTTCTTTTCTAACCGACTTAGCAGCGATGAGCTCGGCAGAAATAGAGGAAAAAGCAGAGAGCTTGCGGAAGGTATACGCTTCAGATCTCGAGAAAAGTTTTTTCGATGAATGTCTTCATTTTCGTGCACACTGCTTGTCAAGTGGAGAGAACTGGAATACGGCTTCAAAGTTGTTGAAATGGATTCGGGATAGTGATATGCAAAGTGTGTATTCCAATATCGATATTGCTCTTCGCATGTGTGTCTGTACACCTGTTACTAACTGTTCTGGGGAGCGGAGCTTTTCTTGGTTGCGCCGAGTGAAGAATTATCTACGCTCAAAAATAAAGGAAGATAAACTCAACGCTCTGGCTATACTCGGTATTGAGGCAGATTTACTATCGTCTTTAAACTATGACGATTTGATCGATAGCTTCGCAGCTCAAAAATCGAGGCGCGTAATGTTATAAACTGTGAGCTACAATAGATAATAACTCTACAAACTACGAAGTAGCTGATGAGATGACGAAAATATGATAGGTAACAACCCAATAGTCATTCAGTCATTAGTCATTACTAGTCATGATTCAATTTTTAATACTTAAATAACGGGGTTCTAATATTATTTTCGTCATCACAACAGTTTTCTGTCCGAGGGGCGAGTACGTTGGGGTGACATTAAAATAAAACAAAAAACTTCTTTCTGTATAATATCGCACAATATGTATGTGCCAGAATAAAGTGATTTGTATATCCCTAGAGACATGAATGGTATCATTACAAAATAAAAAAATCGGTACACCATACACGAAAAGGGCGGAAATCTTCCTCAAGCCTAGGGGGGCGGGGATATTAAACCCGCCGTTGAGTCGGTTGTTGGCGTCTTCTACGCTTCACACTTTCTTTAGAAAGTTCGACGTTATCGATCTAGCCCTTATCATTTCGCAAAGTCCCGAATTTATTGATTCCGTATCCTTCCGCATTCCACGACATTATCGACCGGACGTCACGCTTTGTTACCACGTCATTGTTTTCTACGTTATCCTAAGATATTTGTTTTATTCTATTTAAGTTATCTGTTCTATATTACCATATGACTGTCTTTCTCTCGACCTACCCCCCTGCTTGTCTATCAGCTGTTTCCATTGTAGTATATTTCTCGGTTTAAGGCCTTCTGCCTACCGACTTTTAATTTAATGTCGAGTATTGTTTATTGGATTATTACCCCGTAATTGATTATTTGTTCGTATTGATTTGTCAGTAACGAGATTTCCCTATATTGAACGGGAAATACCGTATTGTTTTATTTTGAGAATATATATTGGTTTCTTTGTCGAAATTCCATAAACCATAAATTACTCGCTTCGCCCTAATTATTTCGCCCCCATGTTCCCCTCACCCTGAGCTGTCGCGGAACTTGTGTGTTTTCGTGAGATAGTTTAATTTTTAATTGCTTTCGGTTTTGGTTACAGTCAACCTATAGTAATCATTTCATTTCTTTTTGTCTTTTTGTTTTTGTCATTTAGTTATCGCGGTACCATTAGGTACCTGGCGCCCAACACTTGAGTCGTGTCGCGAATTTAATATTTTCGAAATTATTGTATTTTTGGTTTTCGTATTAAATTCAACCCCTAGCCATCCCACAGCGGATCGTCTCGTATTTGCTGGCGCGGCCCGTCGCGGATGTATCCCCACCGTCGGTGGTGCACGTCACAGCATATACTTACAGAATCGGGTGGGTGGTTGACTGACCTTCACATGAGTCAATTTGCGTATCTCCTAAAGAGCTGTACAGAATATTCACCGCGTGAAACATGGCGAATACAAATGCCAAGTACCATCGAACCAGTATTCCCTAATAACAAGCATATCCAAATACTACATAGCGATGAGCAGCATTGGGTAATCGCATATTATGATACTAAATCGATATTCATTAACGATTCATTCAATTCGAAAAGGCTGTATCGAACGCACGAGATATATTTAAGGAATTTATTTCCTTTTTATCAGTTTGACAGCAAGCCTATAAAATTTCCAACGGTTCAACACCAACCGAACTTTTCAGATTGTGGGGTATTTGCTATCGCGTTCGCGATCTCGGTTGTTAATGGGAAAAGACCGGATAAGATAACATACGACGTTCCTCTTATGCGTCCACATTTATTGAAATTGTTCGAAAACAACGTCATCGAAGAATTTCCTCATTTTCGTAAAACGCAGCGCATGGTTACAAAAAAAAATTCTTTTTCTCGTAAACGTAAAGTGTTGTTGGAAACCGTAAAAGATGTAAACTTGGAGCGAATAGAAAAAAAAAAAAAACCCGTACCCTTGGGGTTAAAAAACATCTAACTGAATTTGTTGCGCAAACAGAACGAGAGGAAGCTCTGCATCCGAAATTAGAATCATAAACAAACGTTACCAATCACAAACCGCTAAGCTGCAGCGAGCACATTAAGGTAAATACAACTACTAAATTTGGTCAAGACTTTAATGAGAAACAACAAATTCAGATGCTAAATAAAGCGCAAGAATCTATGCTTCAGGTTGCATCGGATATCTTTAATCGTGGACAGGAACACCAAGACATAACAAAAATGTCGATGGTGGATGCAATGATAAAATGTGATAATACAAACATAGACAAGTCCACATATAATGGTAGTGCTGAAAATTCGGAGAGTTGTAATATCGCTACGAAACGTAGTATTACAAACCGTAATAATTACCTTTCTAACGCTGACAGACTGCGATGTCGAGCTCACGAACTCTATTATTCGAACGTTGAAAATCGGCGAGCTCAAAAGCGAAAAGCATATCATTTGGATACTAGAGTAGCAAAGCAGCAAGAGAAAAGGCGCGAACGTTATCGTTTGAATGCTGAATCTCATCGAGCTAACGATCGCGAACGTTTCAATTTGAACCCTGACAAGAAGCGAAATCAAATGCGCATATGTTATAAATTAAATGCCGAAAAGCGGCGAAATATTCAGCGTCTTATTTATTATTCAAACTGTAACGATATATGTGGTCGAAGACGTGCGCAATATAGTAGACTACATGAAAACAACCGGTTCGCAAAGCTCAACCGGGATGCCGCTAATAAGATTCTTGCTAAGTATACTCGTATTCAAAAAACGAATACCATAGCATTAATACAGTCAAAGGAAAAATATATAAAAAAAATTTCGCCAATGATTGACGAGCAATCAGAAATCGATACAATAATAAAAGCCGAATCGATAATCAAATGGTGCATTCGTGGTAGAGAATCAAAAATAAAATCGATCAAGAGAACTCTACAAACTGTCAAGAAAAGAGCGGAAATCTATTTAACCAAGGTTGCCGAATGTTCCAGTAAAACAATCGAAGATAATTTGAGCGTTATTTGTGGTTCCTCAAGGCACATCGCATCAGCTGAATCGTTTTACGCGGAAGCTGGGTATGAGCTTCTGCAATTTTCACAACCAATTGCAATTAATTCAAAAGGGCAAGCTGCCAACATTTTGCCATTGTTTGAAAAAAACCAGAATAAAAGTGTAAAAAGCAGATGCAAAAGTTGGTCTTGCAACGAAATGTGTAAAACGAAAGATGTTACATTACTGGTGAAATACGTTGAGTTTCTTCGTATTATATCCACGTGCACGTTAAAAAATATACATAAATTTGTAGTTACATTGGAATGTACTGTTAAACGCGCAAATTGTAAGCTAGGCCATTCGCAAATTTGTTATATGAGTGACGCCTCCTGCAAATCAATTTTCTTACCTGTGCAAATGTTAGCTGCACATTTTCCATCAGTTCGGTATACACAGAGGCTAGTATACAAATTGATGAATGACTACGCAAAAATTTCCGTTATCGACAAGGCACTAAACGACGGTGATCTCCAAAAACTGAACGAAATTTCACAACTTGTGCAGCAAAACGTTAACAGCGTCACTAATAATATAGTTCATGATATTAATTTGGTTGAAGAAGAAATCAGATATAAGTATAAAACTGCATTCAATGCTTTGATAAAACGTTCAATAGACATTCCCCGTTTAGTCTGTGTATCCTGTGAAAAAATTTGTTTCAAAAGAGAAGTTACAAGCGTGGTCAAATTCCAAAAACCCATAAAAACAAAAATTTGGAAGGATTCGATGGAACATGTGAAATCTATAGGTGATGATTGCGAATATGTTTGCAACTATTGCCTTCCTAAACTTAGACAAAACACCATGCCACCTAAGTGCATTATGAATAAACTCATTACCGAACCAGTACCGGAAATTATACAATCGTTGAATGATTACGAACGAATTTTAATCCAAAGAGCTAAAGCATTCCAAACTGTTCAAAGAATGGGTACCGTAGCAAGAAAGTACCTACCACACAGAGAGATGGTACAAAAAGTAAAAGGCAGGACGTTTCATTTGCCTTTACCTATAGAGGAAACTTTAAAGAAAATCTGTCTACCTACAGATCCAATTAATCTCGATCACGAGCTATACATATTAGTTCGCGGAATTCCAACGAAATCTAAGTTGGTGTGGGAACAGCTTGTAAATATAAATAAAGTATGGGACGCATTAATATGGCTTAAGGCGAACAATCCTCAATATTCTGAAATTCAGATGCCAGCGACGGCTGACTCCTTGATAGCTAATATTGTAACGAAATTAGCTTTGAGGGCTAATGTTTTAAAGACTTGGAAGACTTGAGGGCTTGAGCGTATGAGCGCGTGGATCCTGAGTTAAAGGAATTAGATTCAAGTCGTAGACGAAAGATATTTAAGGGGGTAAAATGGATTTATTGGAAAATGCGTGTGTTTGCTTTAATGTCTTAAACAAGACTTTTATAAAAACAAGTGTTCCATGGTAACATCATTTAGTTGTTTTGTAAAAAGATACATGATAATTATTATTGGGATGTTTTGTACATGGGAGTTCGGGTGGCAATGAATTTAACGGAATATAAAGCTAATACAAGGGGTGGACCCTTTGTAACACTGCCCCCCCCTGAAGGGAAGAGGCGACCCGACTCTTTATTAAGATAACTTTGAGTGTGTGTTATCTGATAAGGGAAGTGAGGACTGAGAGCTGTGGATCAGACTTTAAAATCTTTAAAGTGTTTGAAATCTTCCCTAAACTACCTGTAATTCCAACCTAAGCCTCGAGGGAAACCACAGAAAACCTGAGAAGGTAGTTTCGGTTACAAATTCTCAACAATATTTGGTATAAAAAGTCTTCGCCTAGTGAGGCTGAAGTGTAGAGTTGAAGTGAAGTCCGTCCTCGAAGTGAAAGAATCATCTGCAAAACTGGAAACCGTCTGGGGATGAAGTCAGCTTGTGATCCGTCAGGAGAGCCAGGGAAGTCAGGAAAATCATGTGAGTCAGGAAAGTCTTAGGTGAGGCGATGGCAGGGAAACAGGAATCAGGGATCACGAACTGCACCCAGGCGGTCCAAAAGGCAGGAAAACTGCACACCCTAGATTGGAGGACAGACGTGAGCTCTCGGAATTGTAGGAGTGTTTAAATACCGGGTTTTCGATTACCCAGTTTGGTCGAAATAAGGAATTGAATCATAAAATGATTAAAGGAGTTGAATTGAAAAGTAGATAAAAGAGCTGAATTATAAATTAAGCATAAGGGTTAAATCGGAACGATCTTATCTTAATTCCGGAAAAATTGGTGAGCAGGAAGGATTGGGAGCCAGGTCCAGGGGAATGTCTAAAAGGTTATTCTATTCCTTCTTTGAAAGATCCTGAAAAAGACTTGAAATTCCTTGAAGAAAAGGTTATGATTAGGGTATAGGAGAACGCTCGAATCTTTTTATTTAATAAATGCAAGAAGAAAAAGTGATAAGCGTCATGGAAGAGAGCATCCGCACCTACATCAAAACAAAACGTGCTAGAAATTGATTGAAGTATCGATTACTTGACGCACTGTCTGAAGCTGCTAACTTAAAAATCGATTTGTTCCATAACCTATCTGTCAGAGGTGTCCATAACCTCGCAAAAGAATCTTTAAATTCTGTCATAAATGTGTAAAACTCGCCTAGGTGATAGTCTTTGAGGTTCCACGACGAGCGATCGAATAAATCTTGAAATAGAGTAGGAGACTCTTTGTTTGTCGAAATTGTGACCTTACGAATTGACAGTGAGGGAAGAGTCAGTGGGGAATTATGCCTAGTTGTCAATAGAGAAATCTGGCGATGTCCAGATGTTAAAGAATTAGTGGCCGTGGAAATAACACATTCGTGTTTAGAGAGGAAATCTAACCCGAGAATACCGTCATCCTCGATGTCGGCTATAAAAACTTCGTGAGGTGAAGTTATAATTCCGGCTACGTTTACTTGAACAGACTTTCGTCCTAAAATCGGAGTACTCTCCCCCGTAGCCGTACTTAAAGTATTTAAATTGGAATCATCCACTACGGAATCTAAAAGATCCGAGCGAACTACTGTAACTTCCGCCCCGGTATCTACAACCCAGAGACAATTAACACCGTTTACTGTACCCCAGGTATATAGTCCGGTTTGACGGAGTCCTCTTAATAAATAGCGGGTTAGATTAGAATTACTTGAGCTAGGGCCACTAATATTGAGATCTTTTGATGATTTTAGCCCCACTGAATCATCAAAGCTTAGTTTTTTTGATTAGAAGGTTGAGAGCTAGACGGGGAATCTTTGTTCCTCCACGAATTAGGATTGGAGTTTGAGGAACTCCTTTCCTGAGCAAAATCATGACGGTTTGAGTTATTGTGATTATTGAGATTATCCCGAGAGTTGTCAAATTTCTGGTTATTTTTCCTTTTCAGAGCGAAACACTCTTCAATATTATGATTGTCCTTTCTGCAATAGCGACAAAACTTTGATGGTCCAGAGGAGCGGCGTGGTTTAAATTCTTTTTGTTCCCGGCGCTGCCTGGGAGTGGTTTTGTCGTGGCTGTCAGAGGGAGAAGGAATCGTGGAGGTGACTTGTCTAACGCGACTTGCGCCCGAATATAATTTGTTAGTCGCTTCTATCTCTAAGGCTCTTATTATGGCCTGTCGGAGAGAGGAGGGTCCTGCCAAACTCAAGGCCTGTTTTAATTCCGTGTTGTAAATCGCGTCGATAAAGTGAGCGCGACCTATTTGATCCCTAGTCTCGTCGTCGCACGTAGGTAAAGCTAACCTGGTCATACGCTCAATTTCATGACCTAGAGTGACAAGACTCTCTTCTCTCTGCTGTTTTCGAGTTCGTAGTTGAGTCAAGTGAAGCGTTTTTAAATGTTCGTTACCGTATCGTAGTTTTAGAGATTCTGTCAGTTTGTCATAGCTTTTCTGTTCTCTGTCTGAAAGGGTAGTCAGTACCGAAAGAGCCGATCCTCTCAAACTCAAAACGAGGTTGGAGGCCTTGGCGAACGGACCCCAATCGTTTAATTCGGCGCAAAGTTTAAATTGGCATTCATATTCTGCCCAAGGAGTTGATCCGTCATACGTTGGAACTTTAAGGTTATTGTTCGATTTACTAGGAGGGGTAGGAAGGACTCTAAATTGCTCGGGTTCTCGGTGGGAGTCCGTTGTCAAATTGAATTCTCGGTTTTCGCGACCACTCCCGGCGCGAATTGTCAGTTCGGATCTAAGGTTTTTTATTTCCTCTAATAAACTATCCTGGATCTCGTTATCGATTGGTAGGTTGCTAGCTACGTTATTACCCTGGAGGTGTGGCGAGCTCGGATTCTCATGTCTCGAGGGTTGGTCGCCACACATCCGTCCTAGACCTTGCTGTGTCGTAACATCCTGCCTCGTTAGTTCGAGGCAGTCGTTTCTCTCTACCGATCGAACGATCGGGGCTGTTGCGACCGCATCGTTCGACCTAGGTCTAGTCAAAATAGGGGGAGTTTTTCCCCCAGGAAGGTTTACAGACCTTTGATCGTTACCAGGGGCCTGTTCTAGCTGGTCTCTAACCAGGGATAGTCTGCGGGGAGTAGGGATAGGAGAAGGCCTCGTTTCTGCGATCTTGGAAACCAGGGTTTCGAAGCTCTGCTGGAAGGATAGTTGTAGGGTGGTGGATTGTTCTCGTTGTGCGGCGAGGACTGTGGACAGGAGGGTCTCGGACTGTTGTTGTTGTGCTTGGAGAAGGGCGGCAACCTGTTGTTGCTGGGCTTCTCTATCCTCTCGTTGAGCCTGCATCACCATCCGTAGTACCGATTCCATTTGGGCCATCGGATCTAAAGGAGAGGGATTGGATAGGGGTAGCTGAGATTCAGCTGATTGGTCCGAAGGATTAGTGGGTGAAGGATGGGTGGTGCTACGAGTGCTACGATGCATTTTCCAATATTCGTGTGAATTCTCAAGGCTTGCAAATAAACGACTTGTGGTATTAATCCCTTAACTCAGACATCCCACTTCTGACACCAGTGTAACGAAATTAGCTTTGAGGGCTAATGTTTTAAAGACTTGGAAGACTTGAGGGCTTGAGCGTATGAGCGCGTGGATCCTGAGTTAAAGGAATTAGATTCAAGTCGTAGACGAAAGATATTTAAGGGGGTAAAATGGATTTATTGGAAAATGCGTGTGTTTGCTTTAATGTCTTAAACAAGACTTTTATAAAAACAAGTGTTCGATGGTAACATCATTTAGTTGTTTTGTAAAAAGATACGTGATAATTATTATTGGGATGTTTTGTACATGGGAGTTCGGGTGGCAATGAATTTAACGGAATATAAAGCTAATACAAGGGGTGGACCCTTTGTAACAATATAAAGGACATTGAATTCCAATTACATGATGACGATGATGATGAGGATGGCAATTTGAAGGAACGCGAAGGTCTTGATACAATAGATTCCGCAATTGAAATCGGAAATAATGACAATGACAATCGTAAATGCCAGGATAATACAGTGGACGCAAACAAGGGCGCATTATTGACTCAAGTGTCTCAATCGAATGAAATTTACCAACAATTCACTATACATCCGATGTATGAAAAGAGGCCTAACCAAACTATCACAGATCTTTATCAAATGTTGAAAATCCAAGACGTTCCACTAGATAATCGTCATAAAAGTCTGGATTTGCAATGCTTTCCGCATTTGTATCCGTATGGTTGCAATGGACAACACGAGAACAGATCAACGCATCTGACGCAAGCCGAATTCATTAAATCAAGACTTCTGTCAAAGCATTCATCATACCGGATGGATCAGCAATACCTGTTCTATCTATTGAACGACGCCAATGTTCGGCAATTGAATAGTGGGATATACTACAAGCTTAATATCACCAATCCAAGTGAACGATTTACTGCCGCGAGTTATCTAGAAAAACTTTCCAGGGAAGAATTGGAAGGGAATTTGAATGCAATATTTTCAAGGCTGCGCAACACGGAGCAATATTGGAGTCGGCCAAGAAATGATGTATCCTGTATGACACATCATTACGGTCCAGCAACATGGTTCCTTACTCTGAGTCCAAGTGAATGGTTATGGTCAGACATGACGGAATACCTTCGTAAAGTCGGTGGCCCTGCTGCCGCTAAGATGTCTCCGAGTCAATTGGTCGCGCGGACCCAGTGTCTGCATCTCGATTTATTGATAACAAGTTTCGCGCCATGCTCGATTTCATATGCTCTCCCGATAACCCTATCGGAGAGGTGACTCATTATTTTTGGAGGCGCGAATACCAAGGTAGGGGAATGCAGCATTTCCACCTACTAATCTGGATCAAAGATGCTCCGGTTATTGGGAAATCTTCGAACGACGAAATTGCAAGTTTTATTCTGAAATATGTAACTTGCAGAATGCCGCCGAAATATGCTTCACCTGACTTATATCGTCGAGCGAATACGCATCAACGGCACAACCACAATTCCTATTGCTTGCGGAGTAAGCGAAAAAAAGATGGTGGTTTGACTAAAACATGTCGATTCGGATTTCCTCGTCCTGTAACAAATAACATTGTTATTAGAGATGTGGCTGTTTCAATTGCTGGCAGGCGGAAGCTGAAGTCCAGAAGTAGGCTATATGATGTTCCTCGAAATCAGATTGAGATGGATATCAATGACTATAACCCAGCTATTCTTTGTGCTTGGGAAGGCAATATGGACATACAGTATATTGGCGAACTCAGCTCCATACTCATGTGGTATGTCACAAAGTACCTGTCAAAATGTGAAAAAAGCAACATTGACAAAGACATAGCAACACTGGTCAGTTCGACAAAATCGTTCTGCAGTCGTCTGTGGAGTTTTGCTCAACCTACGTTGAGTCACAGAGAATGTGGAGCGCTCGAGGCTGCTGATACTTTATTAGGAATTCCGTTGCACGGCACAGATCCACAAACAACTATTAAATGGATAGATGTGAATATAATAAGAAACAGAAAAGTAAAAAATCGTACAGAAATTGAAGCCCTAGATGCGGATTCTACTGATGTTTTTTGTGATTCGGTAGTCGATACACATTATCCAGCTCGACCACAGGAATTGCAATCAACCAACCTGTACGACTTCGTCAAATGGTACGAAGTTACTAAAGTCGAACCTAAAGCGCAAGATATTGAATATTACAAAATCGGGTTATCATTGTACCTGAAAAAGAAAAAACGTGGGTGTCTAATTAATCACTATAAAAATAATGTGAACAATCAGCCCGAACGATATTATTTTGCGTTACTGTTACTCTTCCAAGCTTGGAGAGATACAACCGAGCTTCGGAATGGCTGTGATACGTACGCGGAAGCTTTCCGATCAGTTCAACTGGAGCTCGAAGATGCATTGCAGTATCACGAATGCATTGCAGAAATACAAAAAGGTATTGAGCATATCAAGGAGGTGATCGAAAAACGTGAGACAGAAGCAGCTCAATCCCAACAAAGCGACATTTCGGATGCGGTACCATTAGGATGTGGGCTAATCGAAGCAGAAGGTGCAATGGAGGAATTTCAAGCACACGTCAAAAAGGTAGACACGGTAAACGGTTCGCAAAAAATTGCGGATTTAAATATCGATCAAAGACGAGTATTTAATACAACCACGGCTGTCGTGAGTTCCAACGATAGAATTTTACGACACTACGTTAGCGGAGAAGGTGGAACCGGTAAGAGTCATCTTATCGAAGCACTCGTATAGTGGGTTAAGCAACATACTGGTAAAGATACTGCCGTAACAGCACCGACTGAAATAGCAGCATTCAATGTCAACGGTTTGACTATTCATAGGTTGTTTCAACTGCCTGTCGAACACGGGGGCACTCCTAAATACCAACAACTGTCTGACGCAGCTCTGAAAGTCATTCGAGAACAGCTCAGAAATGTCGCGCTCATTATAATTGACGAGGTCTCGATGATTTCTAATGTGACACTCATGTACATACATCTCCGATTAAGTGAAATATTTGATACCACCGAATACGAAAACGGTTGGTTCGGTAAAAAACATATTCTCCTATTCGGCGATTTGTTACAACTCCCACCTGTTCGAGAAGAAGCTGCGTTCACCAAACTATCAACTGCAGTCACGAATAAACTTCTGGGCGCAATGGGAAGTGTCGACCTGTGGAGTACATTATTCAGTTACGATGAATTAACGATTAACATGCAACAAAAAAACGATGAATCCTATCGCGAGATACTGTCAAGAATACGCCTCGGAATAGTTACCGATTCAGACACAGAGATCCTAGCATCGAAGAAAGTCCGTTTCACAAACTTCACAACTTCCACCTTCAGTGAAAGGGTACGTCAACTATGTGAATATATAAATAAACCACCGAACGACGCAGTTTGTCTGCTTCCCACATGTAGGATGTGTGATGTTCTCAATGAAGCTATGTTGGGCGAGATACGAAGTGACGAAATAGAACTGATAGCTCATGATACAGTCGACTGCCCCTCATATGTGAAAAAGAAAGTACATAAAATTTTGGATATGGCAGACGAGGATTGTTCTTAAACTGCGGGCCTCGCTAAAATAATTACCGTTAAAATTGGCGCAAGAGTAATGATCAGACGAAATATTGATGTTACTTTAGGTCTGGTGAATGGTACGATTGGTAAAAGCACGTCGGTATCACGAGCTATTGACAAGACTGATGTTGAAGCAATACGAGTTGTATTAGCGACAGGTGTCGAACACGTTCTAGAGCGCGTAAACGTAAAGTTTGAGGCAATGCAAGGGGCTTTCGTTGTTCGCAGACAGTTTCCAATTTGCCTCAGTTATGGGATTACAATCCATAAAAGCCAAGGCCTCAGTTTGAAGAATGCCGTAATCGATGCAGGTAATTCTATATTTTCTAGTGGACAAGTGTACGTTGCCCTCTCGCGGGTAACTTCATTAGGAGGACTCCACTTGATTAATTACGATCCGTATGCAGTGGTAGCAGATAATTTCGCTATTTTGGAGTACAATAGGTTGAGAAAACAATATCGGCCGGACGTTATGCCGATGACCGATTTAAAAATACGGTCACGAAAAGTACAAGACCGCAAATGGTCCTTGCCAACAAATGTGTCTGCATGTCAGGAACCAATCAAGGAAAAAAAAATATCCAGCGACACATGGCGAGTCAAAGGTTTTCAGAACACAGACGGTGTTTCGTGTTATGCCAACACTACCATACAGTGTTTATATCACTGTACACCTATTAGAAATTGTTGGTTGAATCAACAAAAAAACGACGTCATGAAAATCTTGATTGACAATTACGTCAATTTACAATCACCAGGCAATGTTTTTCGTGCAAGGAGAGTTGCTGGTAAAGAGTTCACTTTGAACGTTCAGCAAGATCAATGTTCAGAACCGTACGATAATTATCGTACATATACGATAATTTCATGCCTACGTACGATGTACGATAATGCACTATTATCGTACGATAATTCCCATCATGGCGCAAAATTTAAGAATTGATTGTACTCAGACCCGAAATGTTGACACGCTATGGGAACAGTGCAGTTTTTCCTAACAAATTTGAAATGTTGGTGCGTTTATTAAACTTAAAGTGGAGGGGGGCCCGGTTCAGGTCTGTGCCATACGTCGAACATTTAGTTTAAAAATGTTTTTTTTATTTCAAAAACAGTAGCTGACGAGATTTAAACTATAAAGCATTTGCAACAATCAATGTAACGGTTAATATGATTTTTTAACGTATTATAGGCAGTATCCTGAAGAAAATACGATAATTTTGAGCCATGTACGATAATTCTACGCCCCTGGTACGATAGCTGCCTCGCTTCAGGTTGTGAACCTTGAGCAAGATGTGCCAGAATTTTTAATCAATCTCATTTGGAAATACGAAGATTTGAGGAATGTCATAAAACATGAGTTAACCTCTATGAGGCGTTGCGTCGATTGAGGTTTCACCAGTAAGTCAATCGAAGCTGGTTATATTCTGATACTTGCTTTACCCCCAACCAAGAAAGGAGCTTACAGTCTAACAGAAATTATCAATCACAATTTTTCGCGTTGGAAGAATGTCGAAGATTTGTTCTGTCAAAATTGTGAGTCTAAAAATATATTCATGAAAAGTGATGTATCATCGGCAAGTAACTGTTTAATTGTACAGCTAGCATTGACTTCCGTACAGGATGGACACATTACAAAGATAACGAATTACGGTGTTCAATCAGTTCCCACGGATAAGCCCGTATTTTGCGCGAAAAAATACAAGGTCAATAGCGCGGTGTTTCATCATGGTCAGAGTATTGAAACAGGACATTATACTTGCATGCTACGAGATAGAACTTCTGCGTGGCAACATGTCGATGATCATCGAATTACGAAGCAGAACTGGATAAAAAATGCTAAGGATGCATACATATTCTTTTTGCAAAGGACCTAACTGCACTAACAAATATTACGGAACAGATGTAATGTATGGACTTTAATAAGCAAAAAGGTTTTCATGTTAGATTTTTAATACAATGGAGTTTTGGGTATTTTTGGGTTTTATGATATAGCTGTGAAACGATAATACATTAACGATAACTGACCTTTGAAAATCTGACCAGAAACTCATTTCTCATTACAGCCCATACATACAAATATTCCAATTTCGGAATAATGTTGTGATGCGTAACAACGATAACCCTGCGTGCAAGTAACTCCGCCATTGCCGGTCTCAAGCCCGGATGAGAAAGGAGGAGGGCTGCACGTAGGGTTAAACGTTGTAGGTTCGTTTCGTAGTATGACTGTAGTGAAATAATTTGTAAACGTTGTAAAAGTACATATCGCATTCGTCCGAAACATTTTTTCGTTAGTATTAACGTTCCTTCTTATGTACGTTATATCTATGTGCTTATCGATGGATTTTGGATAGTACAAAACAACCGAGCGAGTGCAGCGAGCGAGGAACTCCGAAAAATTAATCGAGTGAGCGTAGCGAGCGAGTACAATTATTAGATATTCAGGCGAAATTCCATAAAAAGTACTGATATCCCCAAAAAGCACCTCTGGTGCAAAAACCTTTCGCCAAGCACATTAATGCGACAGCCACCTACAAAAATATCATCAAATCAGATACTACTGCCAAGTACAATTCATTTTGATATACTATAACGAATGAAGAAACAAAAAAATTGAAATTAAAAAAAAAATTTTTGGAGGTAGTGGTACTTGGCGGACCTTTTTAAAACATGCACAAGAAAACACAAGTTGAGCTACGGCAATGCTCTTATGGCAATATAAACATGGGCCCGCCAAGTACCACGTACTCCAAAATTTTTTTTTTTAATTTCAATTTTTTTGTTTCTTCATTCGTTATAGTATATCAAAATGAATTGTACTTGGCAGTAGTATCTGATTTGATGATATTTTTGTAGGTGGCTGTCGCATTAATGTACTTGGCGAAAGGTTTTTGCACCAGAGGTGCTTTTTGGGGATTACGATTACACGAATTTTTCCATCGCTCGATTTGTTGAGTTGATGCACCGTCCAACAGTTTGTAAGCACTTTCTACAATGTTTATTAACTTTAAACACGTTTGAGCATCCATTTCTGAGTCTATAGCTCATTTTTGCAGGGTAAACACATGAAAGAGTTGAGAAGGATAAGGTTACGGGCAACCGAGCTGAAGGCTTCGGGTGTCGTATTCTTATATAATTTAAGAGAGAGTAATCTCCGAGCGGCTGAAGATCAATCTCTTGGGCTTGCTTGAATAAAGTCCTAAGGACACCTGCGCAATTTGTGAATGGTCTAGGAGGAACCACTGTCGTGTTACTTTAAATATACGTTTATTCAAAGGAATAGTTGCGAGAATGCGGTAGTTGCGAGAATGCGATACTTACGAGACTAACTCCCTATAACGTTAAATCATGTGCTAGATAGCTCATACTAAACTAAGTGTTATTTGATAGTATACAATGCGAAATGTGGAAGGTAGAGAAGGAATGAGCCTACCGAATTAACCTCTGAGCGTCACCCGAGCCAACTCCAAGAACCCACCGTTGAGCGACTTCCTTCACGATGATCCTGGTGCAGCTTATGCCGAGTAGTCGGATCCGAGTCAGCTGTCTGTTTGATGGACCTTCTTCGAATCTGCTCTCTGGTCTGCTTCACATTCAACCCTTGTCAGGAGTCCTCGAAGACGGTTAGGCGTGGTTCAGGGTGCGCGTTAGAGGGGTGAACACTTTGCTCAACTTGCGGTAATAATTCGACTGACTAGCAATCACGTCGGTTTCGATGAAGAAACCTCGGGTTGCTCGATAGTGGGGTTTTTTGCAAATCGCTGAATCGATGGTTTCGGGTGTCATTTCCTGCTCTGCCTTCCGGCGAGCGCGCGCGTGTAGGAATGCGCTGACTGCACTACTTGCAGTCGAATGGATTTGAAAAAATGCGGTATCCGGGCCGTTCGTAACAAGCTTAATTACTCGGAAACGGCTTGTCTGACGAAAATCTATAATCAGACCTTTTTTGTAGGGAATTTGATTTTATATAGAAATCAGCGAAAATAAATTCTTTCACTTCAATGTTTTGACAGTTCTAACGTAAAACATCAAATTATGAATAAAAATCAAAAATAGCGATGAGAGACCTCCTAAAATCAATATTAAAGGCTCAAACTTTCACGAAATTGTTTTTTTGTCATGTTGAATGATATTCTCGAGGTACCATTCAAAAAAAAAAAAAAAAATAGTCAATATTTTTGGCCCAGTCTAATATATGGGTCATTCCATGTCAATTCAACGACGTTGCGACGGTGACCCTCTTCGATTTTTTTGATTTTTTAATATGTTTTCATAGAAGTAGAAAGAAGTCTTCAGCTAAATTTTCAGCTCTTTATCTCTACCCATTCCGGAGTCATCGATTTATGCTTAAAAAGTGTATATCTTTGACTATAATTATGATAATCTTATTTTATAGGGGGTCATTTTTTTTCATTTCCAACGCACTTTCTGAAAAAAAATTAAAAAACTAAAAAAAAAAAAAATGTTTTCAACTTTTTGATGCTTTTTCGGCCATTTTTAGTCAAAAAATGCGTTTTTCGTTCAATGGGACACTTTTGATTTTTTTCAAAAAAATTCACGAAATTCTACGTTAAAAAACAAAATTTTTGAGCCATAACTCAAGATGGGCTTCAAATAACTTCTAGTAAAAAAAATTAAAAAACAATTTTTTTCCTCGTATAATAAATCAGAATTACAGAAAAAAAAATTGTTTTTTAATTTTTTTTACTAGAAGTTATTTGAAGCCCATCTTAAGTTATGGCTCAAAAATTTTGTTTTTTAACGTAGAATTTTGTGAATTTTTTTGAAAAAAATCAAAAGTGTCCCATTGAACGAAAAACGCATTTTTTGACTAAAAATGGCCGAAAAAGCATCAAAAAGTTGAAAAAAAATTTTTTTTTCAGTTTTTCAATTTTTTTTCAGAAAGTGCGTTGGAAATGAAAAAAAATGACCCCCTATAAAATAAGATTATCATAATTATAGTCAAAGATATACACTTTTTAAGCAAAAATCGATGACTCCGGAATGCGTGGAGATAAAGAGCTGAAAATTTAGCTGAAGACTTCTTTCTACGTCTGTGAAAACATATTAAAAAATCAAAAAAATCGAAGAGGGTCACCGTCGCAACGTCGTTGAATTGACATGGAATGACCCATACATAATGTTTATAATTAATTTTAGCAAACGCGAAGCCGAGGCGGCTTCCAGTCAGAATAGCCGAGCTGTTAGAGTCACATATATCTATATCACATACACCTGTATTGTATCATACATACGCATTAGGGTGGTCGTTAAAAATTAAATTTTTTGCGACGCCCCCTAAAAAGCTTCCTTTTGATGAAAAAACACTGGGGAATTTTTTTTTTTTTTTTTAATTCAAAACAACACATGCCGCAAGACGATCTAAGTTAATTTTTGGGTATAATCATCTTTTTCGGGAATTTTTGCGACACCCCCTAAAAAGCTTCCTTTTGATGAAAAAACACTGGGGATTTTTTTTTTTTTTTTTTAAATTCAAAACAACACGTGCCTCAAGACGATCTAAGGTAATTTTTGGTTTTAGATCGTCTTGAGGCACGTGTTGTTTTGAATTTAAAAAAAAAAAAAAAAATCCCCAGTGTTTTTTCATCAAAAGGAAGCTTTTTAGGGGGTGTCGCAAAAATTCCCGAAAAAGATGATTATACACAAAAATTAACTTAGATCGTCTTGCGGCATGTGTTGTTTTGAATTAAAAAAAAAAAAAAAAATTCCCCAGTGTTTTTTCATCAAAAGGAAGCTTTTTAGGGGGCGTCGCAAAAAAATTTAATTTTTAACGACCACCCTAATACGCATAGATGCGACTGCACGGTGAGGCTAATCCCACCGAAGTAATCCGTGAAGAATCGGATACGAACAGATTAGGACAAACCTTTGTACTGTGACGTGGACTCGTTTTATCCCCCGGGAATAGACCGGATAGCTATCCCGAGAGACAGTCCAGTCGACAATTGGCCAACGAGAACAACCAAGAAAAATAATAATTTTAAGTTGGGCGCCAGGCGACTACTTCGCCACGAAACAAAAAGATCGAAATAAATAAAAAAAAGGCAACTACAAATAAGCGGCGGCTACACTGAGAAAAAAAAGTTATCGAATCCAACAACTGATTTAATTGCTAGTGAATCCAATTGGTTCAACTATTTTCTGATTTCGTACAACTGTGCGTTACTTGGAACAACAATATGCATGCATTGATTCAAGTGTCATAATTCTTCAACTTTTATTTGTTTGACATAACTGCTTATTCGTTTGAAACCATTAAAATTGAGTCATCCGACCCAAGAAGTGCGCTTCAAGCAACTAACCTGATTTAATTCATAACGAATAATTATTTTGAGAGTCGATAGCGTTGATATAAATACTACAAACAATTGTAGCTACCAATTCAAAATTGGCCGAAACATACATATTTATTGTCGAATCACATATTTGGTTTCATAGGACATTATTCCGGTGAAATAAATACTCAATTACGTGAAAATAATATGTGCCATTTTGAAAAATAGAATTATTAAGAGAATTAAATTATGTATTTGATTCGAGATCATTTCTGTGTTGATTCATAAATGTTTATTTATATCCTGGAAAATTCTCTTTATTACAGCAAAGTATTCTTTGTGTTGTCGGAATAAGGATGTAGTAATTATGTAATGTGTCAACATGTATTTGCTTCAAATAATTACTTAAATGGAATCAAATTAAATTTTTTTACTTTCAATCGACGACGGCTTTTCAAATAATATGAATCTGTACTCAAAATCCAATTTGAGAAATACATGAGTGCAATGAACGGAGCGCGTATAGCGAACAAATCTTAGGTGTGCCAAATATATTTTACTTGATTCAAGCAAATCGTTCGGTCAAAACTACTGATTTGACAGCCAACCAATTTGGTTGTTCAGAGCATTTATGTTTTCCAACAACGTTATAAACTTAATTAACAATCGTATACTGTGTTCATGTAAAATGCTAGAATTTTCTGGTTCAATGAAACCACCTGATTCTCACGATTTACCTAACGTTCTCTTTAACCATTTAACGTATGCGGCAATAACAGCGCTACTTGCGGCAAATACTCGTACATCTTGGTTCAAAAAATTATTGAATGACCAAATCCATACGGCAAATGAGGAGAATGAAATTGGTTCCATAACTCAACGCACTATGTTCTTCATTCAATTTAAAGATTTGCCTGTAATAAAAGAGTATACGATTGTGTGGAGAAAGGGTCGATTGACTGAAGTAAGGCACCATCTTCAGTCAACAAATTAAATTATGTAGTTGCTGCCATATTGCAGAAAAAAAAGTTATTGAGTCAAACAAATGATTTCTTTGATGTTCAATCCATTTGATTCAACTATTGTTTTATTGCGGACGATCACACGTTAGTGGGAACAACAAAACATATGCACTGATTTAATGTGATATTTCTGTGTTCTATTATCAGTTCTATGAGCGGCCACGACGTGGCGATTCCGAACCGGCCTTCTCGCTGAGGAAGCAGTGCGGCGCCAGCCTAAACCTTGTGCCTCTCCGTGATATTTATTATCTAAGACTCAGGAGCGGTGGGCTTCAGAGTCAAGTCAAATTGGACTTATACTTTTTTGCAAAAGCTCACCAGGCCATTCCGGCAAAGTGAATGAAATAGTTCAGCCAATGAAATGGCATTTTTAATCGAATATTCTAACGTGATGATACACGTGTCAATTCACAGAAGTGGAAAAATACCTTAGCTTCAAACTAATAAAGAAAGTTTAATAATTAATTCAAGCGATGACATGTTGGAACGACTTTATAATTTCCAACTAGACAATTTAGTATTTTGATTGAACTCAATATAAGGATTGTCTTGAATAATTTTTATTCATTACAAATAAATGTGGTTTCTTCCTATAGAAATATGGTTTCAAATGAAAGATTAGTCTTCTCACAATTAAAAAGTGATTTATTGTTTATGGAAAATGTAGTTTTGTGTCTAAGATGTATAACTACGGATTAACGAAATATTTCGACACTTCGATGAGATATTGTTTCCGTTTGTGCAAATACAATATTCAATTATTCTTGCATGTTAATGTTTCGATCTGGCAGCTGCTTCTTCCAAGTATATTTGCTTTCAATTAATTGTATATTTAGTTGGATGGAAATAATATCCAAACAGATAAACTCAATATCGTTTGGGTGGCGAATACAGTTTCTCTAATCGAGAAATAATATGTGTGCTTCGAAACTTGATCTGGTATGGCAAATTCAATAAGTTGTTCCAACAAATAAAGATTTAGTTGACTTAATTTGTTCTTTCTTATTGTTAAAAAATAATTTGTTTCACTCAAAACTGAATATCGTGTTCTATTAAGCAAATGTGTTATGGCTCCTATGGAAACGCCGGATTTTGTTGAATCAACTAATATTTAATAATTCCAATAACTTTTTTTTCTCAGTGTATAGCTTCAGTACCGCGAAGAGGGGTCGGGATTAATACTGAGGGATTAGCAGGGCGTCTAATAACGACTCGAGTACTCAAATTTTATAAAAGAAAATATAACAAAAATTTATTCAATAAACAGAAATCATTCACAATGCTCGGGCCAATCCGGGCTTCCACGTGGGAGAGCAATAACAAAAAAAATAATAGCAAGTAACAGATTAACTCAACCAAGGTAAGGCCTCGCAGCACAATAAAACTACGGAACAAATTAAATCTAAATAATCCTGGAATAAACTACTCGGTGGTGGTAAAAAAAAATAATAATCGAAGAAAATAATAATAATAAAATAAAATAATGATAATTGACGAGAAACGAACAAAATTCGGTTGTTGCTAGGCAACCACCGAGCCTACGGGAGGCTAGGCCTCAACGTTACCGACCACCTTTCTTATTACCAATTCTCTTAACAAATAACTTATCTTAACTCTGCCCTCGTAGGCAAAACCAAATTCAAAACGAAAGCACAAAATTAATAAACCCACGTTGGGTGCTAATTTATGACGTGAATCTCCTCACAGGAGGAAGAGAGAGCGACAGTGACCTACACAGGCTATCTCGTTTGCACTCGTGTGCAGCGACTAAAAACGCGAACTCAAATGCCGGTTCTTCAAAACTTAACAAACGCGAAACTAGACTCGAAATTCCCTATTATTTACGGGAACCAAGTGACGGCCTACCGACTCGGAGGTCGTCTTTATTCGAATCCCAAAATTACGACAAAGCCTCGTGGCTGATAATGGCAATATGGCAGACGGCCGTTTGCCGGATTCAAATCAGAAGACGGGTAAAATTTTCTAGAGCTTACCGTCTTCCAGGCACCGAACCAAAAATGCAGTGCCTCGCCAGGAAGTCCTCTAGGACCCAGTCACACAGAGACTCAAAAATAGTACTGCCCTCGAAGGCCAAAATAAAAGAGAGTACAAAATACAAGAATGAGCGCGAGCACTAGAGCTCGACGCTCTACCTGCGAAGCAGGCCTACGGCAGAGTGTCTCTCGATCGCTAGGTGACGGTCGTTACCACCCTCGTTAGGCGATCGATTATTGATTTGTGTATCGACCGCTATATCGCTGAATATGGCGCGGCGTGTTGTCCTGCCGCGCGAAAACTCAAAATTTTGAAGGCCGGGATGTAGCTGATGTCGGAGGAACGCGGTTCGCAGGCTCTTGGGGGTGGCGGGACTCGCTTCCACCACCTTAGTCCCTCGTTGCTGAGTGCATCACGCACTCCCCCGCGTCCTCGTGCGACGATGCGTTATCCTCGGTAGCCTTAGACCTGCAGAGGCGTAGGTACTGGCTCCCCTCGTCGGACCTCGTCGTCTCTCCAATGTCCTGAATAGTTTGTAGTCGGTACGTACTCGTCGCACTCCCACATAATAGAGAAAATGTCAAAAAAAAAACAAAAGAATAAGAACTAAATTCGATAGTTTTAGGTCGGTCACGGTCGCCTCTCGGAGATTTTATAGCCTCAGGGCTATCCTAATGCACGCATCCTTCCTCATACATTCATTGCCCTACGTAATTATGGCCGTCTAAGGGTTCGGGAGTCGTTTGTAACACGCGTTGCAAAATGCAATGTTACAGTACATTACAGACGGTAGAATAAACGACCAAACAGTTGAATCTAAAACTATACCTTATTTCTATCCTGACAAATTAAACCTCTCAAATATAATATTATTATATTATTATAGTATTATTTATAAGCATATTTCATTTATCATTATTATTATTATTGTCACAAAAATATCCTAACAGTATTTGATCATGCTTCCGACAATTTTGTGGGTGTGATCGTTACACATTGACTGGAAGAAATAATTTAAAAAAAAGATTGCAATTGATAATTTTCAGAACAATCTATGCCCGCCGAGTTCGTATCATCATATGAGCTAACTTCCTTCAGCAATATTTTCCGTCGCCAATATGCTGTTTTATCACAGGTTTTATAAATGATCCTATTGGTTTTCCATTAGTTTCCATCGATTAGCATTTGAAGAACATAATTTGAAGTCTGAAAATTAACAAAGGGAACGCTCGGTTTCGATGCCTGATTTCACGTATTATTTTGTACTATTTTTGTAACGTAATGATGTTTGTAATCTGACGCTGAAAAAGAGTATGATGTTCTTGAGTTTTTGGCTGGGGAAACCATTTTGGAACTCTGCTGTAATTTTTTACATTTACAATGTTTTTGCCGTTATTTCAGATCTTCTGCTCTATTCACTCGACTGACTGATGCTGAAAAATCCCTTACTATGGCCTAACCAACATATACTAGGTGATTCTGCTCATCCATTAATGATGAATGTTTTAACGCCTTTCAGAGATAATGGTCACCTTACCAGACAACAAATAAATTACAATGTTAAACATGCATCATCGCGTTCAATAATCGAGCGGGCATTTGGCTTATTGAAAGGAAAATTTCGTAGATTGCAGTACTTAAACGTCAAGTCCATTCCGATGGCAATTAAAATGGTTTCCGCAGCATGTACTCTGCACAACTTTATTTTAATGCAAGGTGTTGCAAATGTTAGAGATAATTTTCATGGACAAAATATTAATTATAATAACAATAATAATATTGATAATAACGATGAAATAGAAATTGATGCATATGTAGAAAAGGAAAATGAAAATGTTGATGCAACTGAAAAGCGATATAATATTATGAATTCTATGTAAAGACAATCGTTTATTAGTGCAATAATTGAAATATACTGAATTATTATTGTCATATACTGAAATCTAAATTTATAAGGACCAGTTTTTGATTCCAGGATAAAATTTTATACTATATGTAAAGTATTACATCTGCTTATTTTATATATACAAATATACTGACAACAATAATTTTATCACAGATTGAAAGGCTGGTACCAATTTATCATCATTGATTGACTTAAATTAATTAATATCAAGTTTTATTAGAACATGCATGGCAGAAAGAATTATCATGTTTTATGCATCGAATATTTCAACCTGAAAAATAAAGTATACTTATTATAATATTGCGATATTGATTTTTTTCTTAACATGTAAATCTTATTCATACTTATCTCATTTTCAGTAATACTGATATTATGGATATTATCACAATCTATGAATTAAAAAGTATTTATCACATTTACGATAGATAATTTTGTTACGAACGCAATTCACATTAATCTAAATTGCTTCGCGCAACTACTTAGTATGTTTTTATCGTTTGTTTAATCTCATAAACTCTTTTGTCGATTATTTAGAGTCAGTAAAGTAAACTGAAGTTATTGATTTGCTACAAAGTGCCTAAACACTTCGGGACCTCCTAGGTTAGTTTTGGGTTACACGGGGAACGTGTCCCAGAACAGAAACCCAAAACTCGCCAAGGAATATAACACTGTAATAAAGACCCGCTCTCTTAAAGGCGCCAAAAGTCACGTAGATGCCGATAGCGGAGATCTGCGTAGTTTCAATAACCGACCTCCTGTGGAGCGAGGCGAGGCAACGTTAGATTTGCTGACCCCTCGTTTCTACACAGGTATAGGAGGCATAAATGTGAATTGAACTCTCTTCTAACTCTAATTTTATTTAGGTTAAAGAAATAAGGCAAGGGAATAATAGCAGCTAACATACCAAATTGGTGGCATATAGACTGATTTAGGAAACAAACAATTGATTCGTTTAGGTTCCAAATTCTTAAGGGAATTCCCGCACTAATTAGGCCATATAAAATTAGAATATAACAGAACATAACCTAATTTAAGGAATGAACGAATGAGTGGAAATTCCGAATAAGAAGGTATTATTATGTCAAAATTAAATACAATAAGCTAGTGTAAGTAGAGTATGAGCAAGACGGAGTAGGGGATGGGATCGCGTCGAATAACCCAGGACCCCACCACCTACGCCTAGCTTGGGCGGGTCCCGGGCCAACCAGGTTCTAATGAGATGCAAAGTAGGGCCCTAATTGGCTAAGCAACACGCGGGGGAAATGCAAGCCTCCTTGCAATCGCGGGGACCTCGTCAACTCTAAACTTGAATTAGCGTCTTTCTTCCGTCAAATCGCGAGGTGCGTGGTTGCAAGGATCCGTATACTATTTAGAGCAAAGAGTTGTACTCAATCTTTTCTTTACCGTCAAGTGGTGGTGCAAAGACTCAGTATCCGATAAAACCAAGTAGCCGTGATATAAACCAATAGTTTGGCGTTCCGGCCTTAATTATTACTTAACTTAGATTCAGTGCAAGGACACATACATTATTTTAACTCTCCATTTATTTTGCCTTCTGCCAAAGATTCATTTTGGACCTTTGTAGTATAAGAAACATTTACTTGAATCAGACATTTAATTTCGGTGCATAAAGATAAACATTTGAACAATTAAAGTGACGAGTTAATCGAGGTTTCCGCGAAGGTGAGAACGCCCGACTGATTGCCAATTCTGTAGACGCATATCACGCCAAGTCAACAAAAGCTAAGTGTCTTGCTCATACCATTATTTCCGTGTTATCAAAATTATCACTATATTATCCAGAATTCCTGTAATCGTCACATACGAATTAGTGTCATCCTAAGTACTTGCTAATCTGACCTTCAGTCAAATCAAAATTTCGTTCTTTGACAGTTCACTTTTTATAGAGATAATATCAATCTCCATATTTTCAATTTTTGCCTTATTCACGGCTGGGATTTTTCTATCTCGGCATCACAGTTATAGAAAGAAAATCTATAAAGAAGGCTCGCATTATACGGTCATCTTGCGTTGATATACATACAGGGACTTTCTGTGGTGGCGGCACAGCTAGTTCCATCAAACACACGCACGCTTCGTCCGTGTGCCAGGGATACCAACCGAAAAAAAGAATGATGCAGCTTGAACAGAGCAAAGAGTCATAGACTTAGAGAGATAGACTGAGCGATCCCACAAGAGGCACTGAAGCTAACATTTAAAGGACAGAGATATGTCGGAAGTACTCCTCTCTCTTTTCAATTGGCGTCATGGTGGGAGACAACGGAGCAGTGGAAGTGGAACAGCCACAACTACTTCTCCTCATTCTCCTCTATTGCCTCAATCCCCACCACAAATATCGTCAGACAGAGAGAGGAGTACTCCCGACATATTTCTGTCCTTTAAATGTTGGCTTCAAGCGGCCCATAAGAGCGCTCAGTCTATCTCTATAAGTCTATGCAAAGAGTATAGCAACCATAAGCGTGAAGTCTTCGGTTGTCACATGGACGAAGCGAGCTTGTGTGTAGTGGCGGTGGCTAATGCAACTAACTGTGCCGCCACCACAGAAAGTCCCTGTATACGCATGTGTATGCAATCGGGCCGACCGTATAACGCGGAGACCAATTTATGATTCTATAGATTAAGGGGAGGCACCAGTCGAATTTGACCGATCGATCTAGAGAATTCTAAATTCTCGAATATCTCCGAAACGGGGGTATCAATCGGATTGTCCTTGCGGCAGCCGATGTTTGAGGAGTAATGACATCGAGTTTTCTTGTAAAATGCATGAAACCTTTATTTTTTTTTTTTTTATGCGTCGAAAAATGCGGGCGGGTGACTTATTTCGACTAGCATCAGTGCCCACGCATCATTGACGCGGACAAAAGTATGTAACAACAAGTCTATACGGTATGACGAGCACACCCATTACAAAATATCGTCGTTTCATGCAGTAATAAAGTGGAAAAGTGCAATTCAGATTTCGTTTTAATTAGCGATTGAAAGTTGTTGGGCCGCCATGGTAAATGGTTGGGTTGTCATGGCAATCCTTAGTTTCCGAGATGCAACAATGTAGTCCACCGTCTGCAGTACCGACGAAACGACTCTGCGCTGTCCTTTCTTTCTCGGGCATCTCGGAAACTAAGGATTGCCATGACAACCCAACCATTTACCATGGCGGCCCAACAACTTTCAATCGCTAATTACAACGAAATCTGAATTGCACTTTTCCACTTTATTACTGCATGGAACGAAGATGTTTTGTAATGGGTGTGCTCGTCATACCGTGTAGACTTGTTGTTACATACTTTTGTCCGCGTCAATGATGCGTGGGCACTGATGCTAGTCAAAATAAGTCACCCGCCCGCATTTTTCGACGCACAAAAAAAAAAAAAAATAAAGATTTCATGCATTTTACCAGAAAACTCGACGTCATTACTCCTCAAACATCGGCTGCCGCAAGGACAATCCGATTGATACCCCCGTTTCGGAGATATTCGAGAATTTAGAATTCTCTAGATCGATCGGTCAAATTCGACTGGTGCCTCCCCTTAATAAGTAGTCATAAATACATTGGTGCATGCCAATTAAATACCATAGTTACCGATTCCACCTAAAATATAAAGTTAGAGAGAGAGAGAGTTCCAATCATGCGGTCTTGGTTCGAATACATGACGATTCTTATCCTGTGCTCGATGTTAACGTGAGTATCGTTGATCAGGGTATATTTCTCCGCACTCGTGCGTTGTATTGTTGCTTTAACATTAGCTTATAATTAAACACCCGTCAATTGATAAGGGACCAGCCTCTACGATCCCCACGTCGGCATAGGGAGATTCTTTTATTATATCATATTATATACGTTTTACGTTCAAACCGATATACGTTGTCAGACGTTTGAACTGGGGTCAGTATTACATTCATTTAAGAAGATAGTATCGTTTTTACCAGTCAATTATTTCTCACCATTTATTTTGAACAACCATCCTAATTATTAATTAATTAGCCTCCATAGTTGAACCATTGAAATTGAGACCTGTATAGGACTAGTGGCAGACGAATCCCATTTACCGGTTTATCGCGAGATAAATCTATTTTATAATTTTTATTCAGTCTGTGACGCGACACTACGATCATTAATAACTTGCTATTAATCAACCGCTCGGATTAAGGGGGTATTCTACTCTACAAATTTGAAAAAATCAAAAAATTTTTTTTTTCATAATCCGATAGTTTAGATATTCAAAAATATCCTCCTGAAAGGATTTTTCAAAATTCAAATTATTTCCGAAGTTATAGCGGTTTTAGTGTCGTGGCAACGAGACCGGTTGAGCGGACGACTGTAACAATAGGCGACGGAGGCCCGGGCTACCTGAGTATGAATAGCTCTCTCCCCTTCTTTCTATAATACTTCCAGTATACTACATCGATGGTTTGAAGGTCATTGTAACGTAAGGCCCAATGTATGAAGCTGGGATGGCTGATTAAGAGAATGTAAGTAATACATACTATTTTATCAATTACGCTGCCTGAAACTTAACGTAAAACTTTAAACGCGTTTTTCTCGAAACAACTTTTTTCGATGCAGTGTCCACAATATCTCAAGTTCTAATCAACCGATTTAATTGAAATTTGACATGAATATTCTTTTAATATCTTTTTATCGTATGAACCGACAAAAAATGAAAATTTTAATTTGTAATATTTTTAAAAAATTTGATAAAGTTGAAAAATTGGTGAAAAAAACGACCTTTAATTTCAGTAGCCGCCATTTTATGAAAAAATTTTTTTTTTTTTCAGTTTTGCCGCTTCTTACGATAACGACATTCGTACTAATTAAGAATTCACCATTGTTTTATTTTTCAGATGACCATAAGGGTAGAAATTATGGATACGAGGACGCGGCCTTTTTTTTTCCCCTCTACTTCAAAGACACATAACTCGAAGGAAAAATTTTTTTTTTCTTTGAAATTTATTTTGTGTAATCTTTAAATATAAATAAACAAATGATAAAAAAATGGACGGTAAAAATATCAATTGCTTTTTTTTTATCAATCGCCAAAAAACGCTCGAAATTCGGGCCTCTAGAGTAGAATACCCCCTTAAGGGGAGGTACCTGAGTAGACGGCAAGAAAAACAGGTAAACTTCGGGAATTTTTATCTCAAAAACTAATGTTTTGATTGCATCCGGGTTTCTTTTATTGGAAAATATGTACATTGAGGTATCTTGAGGAATTTTTTCAAATTAATTCGCTGAGTGGAAGCGCCGTTGTTGTGGTCAGCGTCAGACGTGTTGTTCGTTGACATGGTTTGCGGTGCCAAGGATTCCGGGCAGTCGGTTGATCTGAAACATGAAAACTCGACGGATTCTTGAAATATAATATACAAAGGAGTCCGCCTCGTAGGATTTTTTTTAAATTTTCATTTTTGACGGAATTGCGACCGTTTGAATTTAAAATTCGTCTTTCGTTCGCAATTTCCGACGATTTTGGTTGCATAAAAAGGCAATGGTTCAATCAAATGAAAAACCCCTACGAGGCGGACTCCTTTGTATATTATATTTCAAGAATCCGTCGAGTTTTTATGTTTCAGATCAACCGACTGCCCGGAATCCTTGGCACCGCAAACCATGTCAACGAACAACACATCTGACGCTGACCACAAGAACGGCGCTTCCACTCAACGAATTAATTTGAAAAAATTCCTCAAGATACCTCAATCTACATATTTTCCAATAAAAAAAACCCGGATGCAGTCGAAACATTAGTTTTTGAGATAAAAATTCCCGAAGTTTACCTGTTTTTCTTGCCGTCTACTCAGGTACCTCCCCTTAAACAACCATACCGCGTCCGTCACAATTTCATAACATTTGTTACTCACTGGTACACTTTTATGCAAACTGACTTGTACTATTGAAAAATACATTTCTTTAACATACAAACTTATATTATTGTTCAGCTTATTTTGTTAACAACTTAAAAATTAAATCTAGAATTAGTTGACTTCAAAATATATCATTTTAAATGACTCAGTGGACTAACAATTATAGAATAAGTCTTTTGGAAGCTTTGAAGTCTACATTATAAATAAAGTTTATTTTTAATTTTTAATGATTTCTTTTAAAATTGCATTTCGTTCTTTCAGAACCTCCGTTATGTCAGTCATTTTCTCTGTCCATACTGAACGGCTTTCTCTGTAAATTTTTACACTCTTGCAGCTTCTCATTAAATGCTCGCATGACTTCTAATTTACTAGAATCTAAATCTAATTGCTTCTGTCTGTGATAATAAATATTTTTTCCTCTTGCAGATTTATAACATTTTGGCGATGTTCCTTCAATATCACGGCTAGAATTAATAACATTTGAACTTGGAGCTTTGGCCCCGCTGCTATCTGATTCATTTAATGCATTTTTAGTGCTGCAATGAATTATAAAAGTGTGTATCGATCTATCAGATTTTCATTACTTTTTAAAATAAAATAAAACCAGCAAATGAAATGTTAATAATTTTAGAGTTAAAAAGCTGCACATTTATAATTAAAAACTTGTAAAATGTCTGCTAGATTTAAACTCATATTATAAAATACTATTGAATCTACAAAATTACAGTAATATTGATCTAAAATTATTAACTATCTAAAAATAGAGGAAGAATTACTGGAATAGATACCTGAACTAGGAATTTGATAAATTGAGGGCTTCACAATTTTCCTCATCTCCAGGCATACTCGTAACGACATCAGTCCCAAAGTTGATCGATAAGTCATCGTGAAAAATTTCATCCATAGCTTTCAACCATACCCGCACGGTTTACGTCGTGCTCCTGTTGCGCACTTGGAATTGTTTTTTTTTAGTTTTAGAGTAAGTTGTAAATGCGATCAGCTGAACTTGTGTCCATGGACCTGACCGAACCCGATTCGCCAGATTCACCTACTGCTTCTCCAGCATCGTTTCTGATAGAATCAGAAAGCCAATCCAGTTTTTCGAGTAGAAATTCTGCCTTTCAACTGAGGATCGACGATACTTTGAAGCATATGAAATCATTCGAAGGTGAAGCACAGTTTTTCTTTAAAAATATTGTTTCAATGATTATAAATAATAAAATACACCGTGAATCGTTTACATACTGTTACGAGTATTTTCGTTTGAGAATCGCAAAAATTGAAGAATATCGAAGCATGACATTTAAATATTGATATCATTTCAGGAGGAGGCTCAAAGGCGGGACAAATCACGAACGCCATATTATTTATGATCGCCAAGGATGATCTTCCGCCTAGAACTGTGGAAAAAGAAGGTTTCAAGCATCTTATGAAAATAACTGTGCCACTGTACTCTTGACCTGACCGAAAATCGATCACAAAAAGAATGGAGGAAAAGTACGAGTATCTATCCGCATGCGAAAAAAATAAATTTGAAACGATTGATTACTTCTCTATCACAGCTGATCTCTGGACAGATACACTCAATACTGTCAGTTACTTAGGTATGACTGCACATTATGAATTCGGAGGATAATTACAATCTACTATGATTGGTGTCACCGAAATGACAGAGCGACACACGTCCGACGTTATCGGAAAATGGTTACAGGCTACCTTGCAAGAATGGAACATCGATGAGGCCAAGATAGTTGTCATTGTAACTGACAATGCATCGAATATTGTAAAAGCAGTTACTGATCGATTTGGGGCTAACCGACATCTACTCTGCTTCGCGCACACGTTGAATTTGACTGCTACGCAAACAATGGATTTTTCGGAAGCCAACACTTTATGTGCGAAGATAAAAACCATCGTAACATTTTTCAAGCAATCCACTACTGCTGCTGATAAACTGCGAGGTGCCAGCGACCTGAAATTGATTCAAAGTGTTGAAACACGATGGAATTCAACTTTCGCGATGCTAGAACGATTTAATCTATTATCGGACAAAGTTAGATCCATTTTGTTGAACATTCCAAGCTCACCTCCGATGTTGACTGCAACTAAGCTTCAACTGGCGAAAGAAATCCTCGAAGTATTGCGACCGATTGAAGCAGTGACAAGAGAATCATGTGGGGAACAATACGTCACAAGCAGTAAAATAATCCCTATGATCAATTGCTTAAAAAAACAAATCGAAGTACTTCGCTCGAAAACATATACACAAACTGCGCTGACTTTAATTGATCGTCTTCAATCCAATATTACGAAGAGATTCGGGCACGTAGAAGCCAATCGCCTGATGGCGATTTCAACAATTCTCGACCCACGATTCAAGCGATTGCATTTTAAACAGTTGGTACAATGTTCTCAAGCGGTCAATCATATTGTCAAATGTATGAGAGAGATTGATGTGCTGAATACACGGAGGAAAAGAAAAAATTGAACCAACAAAACATATTTTGTTGAGGCCAAATTTATTCATTCAAATATACCTTGCTTCTCCCAAATACGGCAACTTCAGCTTAACGATTTCGATTTAGTTACTTTGACGAAATTATTTAGTCAAACGAATTTCTTCACTCAACAAAAATCCCTCTTGTCTCAACTAAAAAAGTGTTGATTCGACGTAACATTTGGATGCGGTTTTACCATTAAGTTAACTAAATATTATTTTATCTGTAGTCTATGTATTGTTCCCGAAAGTAACATATTTGTTGGCAGGAATAGTCAGATACTTGGACTGAAGTTAGGACATGAATCTCACCAACAACAACTGTATATCGATTGAATTACAGACTTTGCTGATCCAATATGAACTTATTTACCGGAGCTGATCGAATCAGTTTCTCGGATTCGATATTGAGTTGAAATAATTACCATATTTGCTTGAAAACAAGTGAGAAACAGCTCATTATACGAAATATTACTCACTTCAAATATAGTTATAAAGATAGACTTATTTATGTAATCAACAACATACTTTATTCACTATCATTTTCATGCAATTTAATCCCTCAGAGAATTATTCGCAGTTTTAGTATGTTAATATGAATAAGTAAGCGAATACGTGTTTCGCGATTTTTTGATATAATCATAGAGATGAATATGTGGCGCTTTATTCCATTGCGCTTCCTTATGTATCCGTGACGTCACACTTGGCGTCTTGGCGAAAGAAGGCAAAAACTTTGTGATTGGGTGCGAGCATAGCGCACCCAATCACAAGCAAGCGAAGCGCTGTTTGAATCGCGAGCGGCACGGGTGCGACATACAACGGTGGCGAACACGTTGGTGCCTGCAGCACGTGGCGCAACAGGCACACATACGGTTCTCCGCAGTTCGCCGGGTTACAACAGGAAAAGTGCATCAATTTCCAAAAATTACTCAGTGCCTAGGAAGAAAGAAAAAACTAAAAGTAAAAAATTGAAAGTATGGCTGACGAAGCAGCAGAAAATCTCCTTAAATCTTGGAATTTAGAGATTTTGGTACCTGATTTTAAAGGTAAGTTAGTCTTCACTTTATGCACGTGAAATATTTGGCACGAGACGTAGGTTTCGATATGCCGCTTTTTCACAACCTCTATTGGCGAACAAATTTTGTAATTAGTGGTTTTTGTTTAATATGCACTTATTCGAGTATCGCAAAGTAGTTTAGTAGATCTAGTTGGCGAAATCGAAGCACGTGGCAACGGCCATATTTCTCTAGATTTTTCTGGCAAACTGTACTTATTGATGCAGTAAGACCTCGATTCACTGGATACAGTTCTTTCGTGCTGTGGGAAATTGAATATAACTTGTTTTCATTGCTGCGAACTCATTTTATCGATATAAATAGATCCCGAATATATTAACAATAGATTTATATACCACATATAGTCGAGGACTATTTTCGTAATTGCACGTGTATGCGCGACCGTGCAGGCCGCTAGTTAGTTATCGTTGCTAATAAAAAGGTGCGGTATCGTATTATTTTTCTATTATGTTAGTGTGCGTTTATGTCACGGAAGTTTTTTTTTCTGTAGCAAGTTTTTATCCCATCTTTTTTTTTTCCTCTTGCGAATTTTCTTCCCGGTTTTTTTCCTCTTGAGTTTTTTTACCCAGGGGTAAAAAAAAGTGACTTCCATTTCGCTGTCAAAGGTACAAAAAAATCGAGCTTTTCATGCATATGTTGTAGAAACTGTATTTACAAGTATTATTTTTTAATGTTCACGCAGACAATGATATAGACTCGACAGCACTGCAACATTTGACAGCGACTTTGATTAAAGAACTTATCCCAAAAATTGGATTGAGAATCAAGTTTATGAGAAAATGGGAGGAACACTTTAAATGTAGTCGAGATGCACCGAGCAATGATGACGCAGAAAATATTCAAGTATGCTTGTGTTAGTAATATATATGTGTATATACAAATTTTTTATTCGTCGTATGTATACTTTAGAAGTAGGAACGGACTTTTTGTAATCTTGAACTCTATCTTGAAAAAACAAATATTTCTTCATTGTTAGCATTTTTTGAATATAATTTTTTAGATATAATTTTTTGGACTTTTCCATCCAAAATTATGTGAAGAAGGCTAATATGTGCTTGCTAAAATGGACAAATACGTTGACTCTGTAGTATAAAAATGATGCGCTCGAATGATTACAACTATTCTTTTCTTTTCAGAATAAACAGCATTCAGAAATGAGTGATACAATTAGCAACACTGATGATGAATCAAACTCCTCTTTTGACCTAGCCTCACATAGATTGACCAGACAAAATTGTTTTTTAGTAAGATCTAATAAACATCAAAATGAATCTGGAAAAAACAACACTAACTTGAATGTAAAAAAATTGTTGAAAAATACTGCATCTGGTAGATGTATCCTAAAATCTTCCCGCAATCTACCTTTATCTGAGTCAACGCGAAGGTTACTTGTAGATTTAATCATTACAGAAGCACTTGAATCATTCAGTGGAAGGAGGTATATCATCGACAACATATGACATACTTTCATTAACGATCTATTGTAATAAATATTTCACACCTGTATGTCACCATCTTATTCGTAGATGCTCGATCCAAGTGGACTTTGACAACGTTGCAGATCAAATTAAGACCATATTTCCAAAAGAAAATAAGGATTCCTATTACATCCCAGCAGTAAAAAAACGTTCTTCAAGATTACACTCATCCATTACTGCCAGAGGAAAGCTTGTGGATAGATACAGGAATAAATTACAAAGATACCGAAGGATTTCTGGCTGTGACCCATTGCATGAATCCTCTGCTAGTGAAAGTATTACGAGCGATACTGTATCTGGTTAGTACTACAAACTTATACTTAGAAAAGTCAGTTCCGCCATAATTTATTCGCATTCATATGTTCATCAGTGATTCATTGTTATCGATTTCGCTTCATATTGTCAATTCTATGCCTTTCATATATATGTGGCAGGGCCAGGGACTTCGTATGGAGGGGGTAATACTAATACACTCAAATAAAAACAAGCGCTGTACGTGTATTTTTCGATATTGAAAAATCGATGTTCACGTTGAACAGCAACCAAATTCAGAACTGTCAATAACAACTAAATTATCTAACCTAACATACGATCAGAATATATTTCATGCATCTGTCGTTCAGATGTGTAACAACGAAAATAGAGATAAAAAAAAAATTTCTTTCAGAATTATTGAAAGAAAGAATATACGATGGGTAAAAGACCGGGACCTGCAACTGTAGAGTAAAAATTGTAGAATTTTATCGCGCGAAAGAAACGATTTCTTAAAACTCTTTGGCTGCCAAGGAACAATTCCCTGTGCAATTTTTTCACGCAGAATTTGATACAATTGAGAATTCTATGCCAAGGTTTATCTAATCTATCGCCGATTCCAAGCGGATAAATTTCTAATATCCAGCGGAATATCTCGCTGGCCGTCTCACGGGCGATCTCGCTGGCGATCTCGCTGGCCATCTCGCTGACCGTCTCGCTGACCGTCTCGCTGGCGATCTCGCTGGTCATCTCGCTGGCCGTCTCGCCAGCGAGACGGCCAGCGAGATATTCCGCTGGATATTAGAAATTTATCCGCTTGGAATCGGCGATAGATTAGATAAACCTTGGCATAGAATTCTCAATTGTATCAAATTCTGCGTGAAAAAATTGCACAGGGAATTGTTCCTTGGCAGCCAAAGAGTTTTAAGGAATCGTTTCTCTCGCGCGATAAAATTCTACAATTTTTACTCTACAGTTGCAGGTCCCGGTCTTTTACCCATCGTATATTCTTTCTTTCAATAATTCTGAAAGAAATTTTTTTTTCATCTCTATTTTCGTTGTTACACATCTGAACGACAGATGCATGAAATATATTCTGATCGTATGTTAGGTTAGATAATTTAGTTGTTATTGACAGTTCTGAATTTGGTTGCTGTTCAACGTGAACATCGATTTTTCAATATCGAAAAATACACGTACAGCGCTTGTTTTTATTTGAGTGTATTAGTATTACCCCCTCCATACGAAGTCCCTGGCCCTGATATGTGGTCATTATTGTAAACAGACGAAATACAAAGCAGTCTCCTGTGGCTGGAACACAATAGGGAACCATGGGATTCAGTTGTGCAACATTGGGAAACTACAGCGCCTCATCGACTCGATAATGCGAGAAGTGAAATCCAAACGGTTCACGATTATCTGGAGAAATGGCCTGTTCTACGGCACAGTAACGGACATACGCTGCTTGAACTTGAGTACAATTACCTTCATAAACTTGGAAATCATGGTGTGTTCTTACGTTGGGAGAAATTCTTTTCGCATATCAAAAACTCTCGACCGATAAATAAAGAAAGCAATGCGCAATCTTTGTTAAGTTTGTTAGACGTACAAACGTTGTCAGCTGGTAAGAGAAACTTTATTTTAGCCATCTTTGTAATTTGCAGTGACCTGTGAAAATTTAACAATATATTTAATCTCAGATTGCAAGGTCGTCGTTCAGATAATGCTTCTTCCTTATTTGGTTGCACCACGAGGTAGGCTCCGAATCTCTACGAAACCAACAGCTACTTCAGACACCGAATTTCAGAACAATCGTAAAAAACAACAGTGGAAATTTTCTATCGTAGAATGCCAAAAAAGTTTCATCTTACACGTTAAGGTAAGCACCTGAACCAAAATACACGTTATACAACGATGCATACCGTGTGATTAGCTTATGACGATTACTGTTTTAAAATTTGGTACCTTCCAGCTAGCAGGAGATTTATTGACAGTGCAACAACAACGAATCAATGAAGTTGCGGCACTAGGGCTGACGGTGCAACCTTATATCATTGTGGTAGGACCTGCACTGGATTCAATTGAGGCTTTTTATGTGTCGCTGGACTCGACACTGTACAAGGTACCCACTGCTCTAAAAGCTTTGGATTTATGCTTTAAGTCTTTCCACGCTGTAAATGCACTATACCCACCTGAGAGCGAGCACTTGTGGTATCTCATCTAGTTCGCTGTATACAAAATAACTACGAAATGGGACAAACAAATATCTTATATTGCTGACATACTGGCTTCGATGCCTGACTTTGACAACTAAAAGTTCAGAGACGCCAACTTGTTTCAGACAATTTCACAATTATCATCGACGATATCACAATTATCATAAAAAATGTATTATTGTCCATTTTGTCAACACACTCACCCAACATCAAATCACATGAAGGCACATCTAAACTTGAAGCATAGCGTGGAACGCTATAAAAATTTTCAATGCCAACAACCAAAGTGTTGGCGGAGCTTTAGTAGTTCTTCGTCTTATTTGAAGCACTTGACGTTGAAACATCCATTAACAACAAAGTCCATGACTTTACCAAAACCGACAAGACCAGAAAATAAAACTCAATCTGTTTTATATAATGCCGACTTGGATGCTTCACTTAATAGTTCCGTCATAGAAGCAAGAACTTCTAACTCCGATGATGTTACACGTCATGTAACTGTGAAAGAATTTCGAGAATTGGTTAGCAATGGTTGTGCTTCCCTTGCAGCTAAACTGTACGCCAACAATTCAATTAATAGAAGTGTGGTGCAGGACATTATTCAATCTGTTGACGAATTATATTCTTCCACTTGCATTAAATTGATCAAGGACAAATATAACTCTAATAACTGTAATGCCATAGACAATGAATTCAATGAAATGCTAGATATCTTAATTAATGGCTTTGACAAATTAAAAACTGAGCACCACAGATTGAAGTTCTTCGCTAGTTGCAGCACCCTTATAAAGCCCATTAGCTTTGTGGTTGGCACCTCACTTGCACCAAAGACAATTAACACATCCAAACTTGACGTCGTTGATTTAACCGGCCAATTTATACCAATGGGTGAGATTCTAAAAAAGTTTTTGGAATTGCCACATGTTTTTAGTGAAATCGTTTCTTATATTAATGAATTAGAACTAGATGAAAGTCATTCTTTTGTACATACGAAACTGTGGATAGAAACTGAAGAAAAATTTCGAATTAATAATAACGTCGTCTTACCATTAACAATATACGTTGATGATTTTGAAATTAACAACCCACTGGGATCACACAAAGGCATCAATAAACTCGGTGCTGTTTACTTTACACTCGGTTGTATACCTCCGCAGTACAACTCATTACTGGAAAACATATTTCTCGCCCAACTGCACAACTCAGAGGATCAAAAAACATTTGGCAATCGAAACGTTTTTAGAAGATTAATACAAGAAATCGTTAACCTTGAAAAACATGGCATCAGTATCCAAACAGATACTGGAGAAAAGCAAATCTATTTTGTATTGACTAAAATATTAGGTGATAATCTTGGGGTTCATTCTATACTGGGTTTCAACCAAAGTTTCAATGCCAATTACGTGTGTAGGTTTTGCCGAATCGACAAGGCCACGCTTCAAAGTCAATTATCTGAAGATCTAAGTATGTTGCGAACAAAAGCTAATTATGATGAAGATTCATTGCGATGTCAATATGGAATTGTAGAAAAATGCATCTTTAATGAAAATCCAAGTTACCATTTCATAGATAGTCCTACGTGTGACATTGCGCATGATTATCTAGAGGGAATCTTTCGGTACGGCATGGGTAAAATTTGTCATGTACTGATACATGTGGACACGTTATTTTCTCTTCAGCGGCTCAATGACCGAATCAGATATTTCAAGTTTGGTAGTGCAGTGGTTGGTAACATACCTCCAACAATTTCACAAGACTGTTTAAAGAAACAGGTTATCATGTTCTCAGCATCTGAAATGCAATGCTTTGTTTACTACTTCGGTCTTATTATTGGCGACCTTATTCCGACTCATAACAAAGTGTGGCAAATATATGTTGTCATGAGACAGATTCTGTCTGTAATTATGGCAAGATCAATTCGTAAAGAAACTGCTAACTTACTTCGCACTCTTGTTGACCAACACCATTCATTATATCTACAAATATTCAAAGAGCCATTAAAACCAAAACACCATTTTATGGTACATCATCCCACTAGTATTGAGAAATGTGGTCCATTGTGCGACATGTCGACTATCCGTTTTGAGGGCAGACATCGTGAATTCAAGCAAAACGCCAAAGCGGTGACGTCGCGACTCAACATATCATATACACTTGCTCTGAAGAACCAATTGAAATTAAATTATAGATTCATGGCGAAAAACGGTTTTGAAAAGCGGATATCTATGGGTAGTGGTTATCAAGTAGATCTGACTGACCTGGACGACTACAATTTGTTCCAAAACGCTTTACCTGCTGATTTGGATTTTACTCAAAAGTATCTCTGTGTACCCTCGGTAACTGTAGATGGAACTACTTACCGACCAAAAAATGTATTGGTATGGGGTGTGAAAAATGACTTACTACAATTCGGACAAATCAGACATATATTAGTGGACGAAGCACATTATATACATTTTATATTCGTGTGTATTGATAACTTGTCTTTAGTGGACCACATTCATGCTTTTGAAACTGCGATAACTAATGAATGGAGCTACGCGTTGCAAAAAAATTTGATCACATATCGTACTTACGACATTCATATCATGTCAGATGGTAAATGCTACGTACCATGTGATTAATACAGTACATAACATACAACATAACTATATATTATCACAATAACCATCGTTTATAGTTTAATTCTAAGTGTTATACTAATTTTAGAATTTATTCTTTTATTAATCATTCGTGATGGATTGATTAAAGTAATATCTAAAGAAGTCATCGAATCAATTGTGAAATTGTTTGAAACGTTGAGTTGTGCTCTCATTAAGGTGGATAGTATTATGTAGTGCTATTATGTACTTAGAATAATTTGAGGTGCCATCATATTGAAACTACACCAGTTGACCTGATAATTTTAAATACGGTACTTATACGATACTGTTTACTTATTTTTGATCTGTCACATTTACTTATTATTGTATTTCATATTCAGTTATATCTAGATTGATTCTCTTATTACTTACCAGCGTGTATTTTCAAGCACAATCTATTCCCACTGCGGAGGCTGTTTATTGCTACTATATTTTTAAGATGTTACTTCAGTTGCAAAACATTCTAGAACATTTTTGATTCTATATCTGTGTATTACTGCACACGTTAAAAAAGGTTGCTATCGTTACCTGTCACCTAATAAAAACTGTAGAAACAGGTTTTGTGATATTGTTATATTAGTCCGCTGCATTTAGGATTTTTTTATGGACCAATTCATATGAAAGCAAACCATGGTTTTTCAGGTAGGTTTTAGTGTCCTGAATAAGCCCTCAGAAGTCCCTAAGGTTTAACAGTGAGCATAACGTTTGGCAACGCTGTAAAGGGCTAACATCGTGTTCCAAAATGAATTTTTCGAGATATCTCGGTTTCCGTTAACTCTACGACAAAAATACAACAGGGCAAATAAAAAGCTATAAAATAAAAAAAAATAAAAAGATACAGGGTCATTTTTTCATAGAGGCCATTTTCTCTTCGAAAAATTCCAGTGAAAAGTCAAATTCAATGCAAGATTCTGAAAAAACGATTGCCTCTACGAAAAAATGGCCCTATCTATTTTTTCATAGCTTTTTATTTGCCCTGATGTATTTTTGTCGCAGAGTCAGCAGAAACCGAGAGATCTCGAAATATTAATTTTGGAACACGATGTTAGCCCTTTACAGCGTTGTTAAATGCTATGCTCACCCTCCAACCTTGTGGATTTCTGAGGGCTTATTCAGGACACCGAAACCTCCCCAAAAAACCATGATTTGCTTTGATATGAATTGGTCCGTAGTTTTGGCCTATTTTATCCTAAATGCAGTGGACTATATGTAGTAGGTAACTAGACTTAAGCATATGTAAACGATGTTGACACATTTGAATAATTTATATTTCATCATAACTTTGACTCATGAATATAATTTCTATAAAACTATGTTTTAGAAATAAAATCGATGATTTTTCCAAATCTAGATGTGTTCTTTCTTATGTCAAAACCTAAAAAATACCGCCTACATATTGACCTGTGACGAAAATGAACATGTTTGAAATTGCTGTTGGAAACGAACACATTTTACATTTTGCTTGAAAAATAGTACAATTCATAATCCCCGTAATGAACATCCCGTTTCAGATTGGAATTGAGAAATAATACGTTATAAATTGACGACAAAGATGAGCTACTTTTAATTCGGAAGCATGCTATTTTTGGAGTCAATTTAAAACGTGTTAGTTTCCAAACTCGATCTGAAACTTAATGTTTCTTACGGGAAATCTGAATTGTGCTGTTCTTCGAGCGAAATGTAATTTGTGCTCGTCGTCCACAACAATTTTGAACGTGTTTATTTTCGTTCCAGGAATCGATGTGACGAATATGGGCTACACACAACAAATACAGTGTTCCCGCCAACAAAATATATAATCCATTCGATCAAATTACCATCATATCAACTCAAACATATCGTACAAACAACGTTATCCAAGCTCCATCGTAGAAAATTAGAAGTTGACTGAATCATGAATGATGTTATTTGGACAAAATTTCTTGTGTAGTTGAATAACTGTATTGTTCAGTGAATGTAAAAAAAATGTTCTCCCAACAAAATTCATTTCTGGTTTACAGAATGGTACAATCACCCCAACAAAACTGAGATAAAGTCAAGCTCAATTTTTTGTTTATCCAATAACTTCATACAGTCAAAAGAAGACTACTGCGATGCGTTCAATCGAATATTTGGTCATTTCAATTACACCTTTTCTTGGCACGAAATAACGATTATTGTGAGAAACTGACATATTGTCATCTCAACCGAATTCATAGTCGAGATAATCATTCAATGGCTTCGGTCGATTGTATATTAGGTTATCCCAAGAACTGTATTCAACAAAAAGATTTTGTTGAATCAAGTTTATATTGCATTCGCCGCATTTGAGCGCTGCATTCTATTTAATCAAATAAATATCACTTGACTCGACTAATCCTTTCCCTCCGTGTATGTCCATCGACAAAGTCCCTGAAGACAGCAATGAGAATGTTTCGGAAGTTCATTCCAGTAACCTGTGGTCACATCACGAAGATCTTCTTAAAGTTCAAGTTCTATCGGAAAAGGAACGATACCAAGACGAAATGCCAACTGACCTCAGGCACTACTTAAATCAACCACTCGCAAAACTGAACGAAAACCCAATGAATTATTGGTCACACCATTATAAATCGGTTTATCCGTCTCTTACCACGATCGCACGGTTTCTTGTCCCTCGTTGCCACGTCTTTACAGTCAGAAAGGTTATTTTCGAGGGATGATAATATTTTGACTAATAACAGAAGCAGGCTTTCACCGGACCATTTGCAACATTTACTTTTTCTAAATTCCTTGTCAGCCAAAGAATGGCAATTGAAATAGAATAATTTTCGGTTTTATTCCACGATCGTGGACATAACCTAAAAAATGGACATGTACGAGTAGTTTTTTACCCCTTTCCCATGTTGTCAATTAATGAATTAATTTAATGTATGTTGAGATTTCGGGGCATGAAATAACAGGTTTCAATCATATTTAATTGATCAGAGTAACAGTAGATTTATTCAATTACAAAAACTTGAGAACAGCATGTACACTTCGATACCTTTGCATAACGCTTTGCATAACGCTTTTGTACATATATCGGCTATGTTTTCATTCGTATCCGTTTTCACCACATCAATAGTTTTATCACTCACACATTCATTTACATATAGGCCAGTCAAATAGAACTTGAAGATGGCAAAACGGATTGACTTGCCAAATTTTTTAGGACAAGTAGAGGGTCATCTGAGATTACTAAAAACACCGGAATCCAACAAAATTTCCTTGTGCATCGGCCACCATCTTGAAAAACAGGTAATCCTCGATATCTCGGCTCCCATTGGTCGGATTTTCGATTTTTTTTTTAGTTTTTTAGAAAAGAATATTGTCTACAACTTTTATTCGAAGTATTTTTTGATAGCTGTGAATGAAAACGTTTTACGATAAAAAAAAAGTGCCATAAATTGATGTCTAATAATGTTTATTAGGGTGGGCCGAATGAACCGACTATTTTTTTTTTTCTAGAGGCACCTTCGACAATTTGTTCTTTATGCTCAAATAACGAGCCTCGAAAAAAATTAGCTCTAAATATTAGCATTTAGAGGTAGCTCATCGCCATTTTTCATTTTCCATCTGAATAACATGGGAAATGTTCTTGTGGCGTCTGTCGATTTTTATATCTCGAGGAGTGATCTACTTAAAAAAATTCTGCAAGGCTATTTCCGTTCAAAATTAAACGCTCGACAAAAAAGGTCTCTTGGTCTTTTTCGATGAGTCTAACCGTTTCGAAGTTTCTCTGGCGATTCTGGTCATTTAATGGCAAGGCTAACTTTGAAACGGTTAGATTTATCGAAAAAGACCAAAAAACCTTTTTTGTAGAGCGTTTAATTTCCAACAAAAATAGCCTTGCAGAATTTTTCTAACTAGATCAGTTCTTGAGACATAAAAATCGAAAAGTACCACAAGAACATTTCCCATGTTATTCAAACGGAAAATGAAAAATGGCGATGAGCGACCTCTAAATGTTAATATAAAGAGCTAATTTTTTTTCGAGACTCGTTATTTGAGCATAAAGAACAAAAGTTCTGAAGGTATCTCTTTGAAAAAAAAATTGTCGCCTTATTTGGCCCACCCTAATGTTTATTCTCAATTATAAAAGTAAAAAAAAAAAAAAACTTATAAAACATTATAAAACTTATTATTAAACTGAAAAATAAGGAATAAAATTGAAACAGTAGAAGCCAAGATATCGACGATTATATGCAGCTGCTCCGTCGCCTATTGTGTCCGTAAGCTTTACAGGCAGAATGCGGACAGAGACAACTTTGACGGTCTCTATCTCAGGTAATATTCGAGTAATCGCAAAATCGTATGCACAAAAATTATTCAGAATTTAGTCCTCTACAACTTTTATATGAACAATTTATTGATAACATCGAAAGGGGGCAATATAATTGACAATAAACATTATTAGACATCAATGTATGGCCTTTTTTTTTTATCGTAAAACGTTTTCATTCACAGCTATCAAAAAATACTTCCAATAAAAGTTGTAGACAATATTCTTTTCTAAAAAACTAAAAAAAAAATCGAAAATCCGACCAATGGGAGCCGAGATATCGAGGATTACCTGTTTTTCAAGATGGCGGCCGATGCACAAGGAAATTTTGTTGGATTCCGGTGTTTTTAGGCATCTCAGATGACCCTCTACTTGTCCTAAAAAATTTGGCAAGTCAATCCGTTTTGTAGATATTAGCTACTTTTCAATCTAATTTGACTGGCCTAATAGTGGTAGTGAATTTCTATGTGCTTTGACCTTTTAGTGTAGTCACCATACTTAGCAATACTTATCGCACCTGAGTTATCCTCATACACTGTCGTAGGTTCACTCACACTCATGCCAAATGTTTTCATTAGTTCTCGCATAAATTTCACCTCGGTCACTGCTTCGGATAACGCAACATACTCCGCAAAAGTCGACGCTTTCGTCACGCTCTTTTGTTTTCGCGACTTTCAATATATTACATTTCCGAATAATCGAATTACATATCCGGTTGTTGACTTTCTATCTTCTCTATCGCCTGCCCAATCGGCATCTACATAGCAATCCAAGCTATTCATTTTCCCGTTCCTCTTGTAATTTAATTTTAAGTCTTTTGTCAAGTATAGGTATTTTAATATCCGCAGTGCGTATCTCCAGTGAGTCTCGTCAAAATCGTTTTGGAATCGACTTACGTAATTTGTACTGTAGCTCGTCTCCGGCCTAGTATTTGAGCATATATATGATAACGCGCCTATCAAATTCCTATACATTAAGTTAGTTTTGCAAATTTTTGCCTTTTCGATATTCAAGTTTGTCTCCATAGGAGTATTATATAACCTACTGTTTGTTATTTGGTATTTTTCGGCCAGAGATTCTATGTACTTTGTTTGGTCTAGTTCCATAACGCCCTTTTCATAGTCATAATTTATATTTATTCCTAGATATTCTCTTATTTCACCCAGGTCTTTCATCCTAAATCGTTTTGACAATAATTCTTTAACCGTTTGTATTTTCCTTTTATTTTTGCTACATAATAATACGTCATCTACGTAATTTGCTAGATATACAGTTTCATCTCCCTCTCCGTGTACGTATAAGCATAAGTCTGCTCTACTTTGCTTGAATCCTAAATTTTTTACATACTCATTGAAACAATTATACCAGTCTCTTGGACTCTCACTCAGGCCATACATCGATTTTATCAATTTGCAAACCCTGTTCGTTCCGTCTTCGTAACCCTGTGGTTGACTGATATATACTTCAGCGCTTATTGTACCATTTAAAAATGCCGTTTCAACGTCCATTTGTTCTATTATTAATCCGTGTTGGCAACAGTATGCAAATAAAAATTTTAAACTTTGATTGCTTGCGACTGGGGAGTATATATCGTCAATTACATTGGTTCGCTGAAACCCTCTTACTACTAACCTAGCTTTATGCTTATTATTCGATTTTTTCGTAAAGACCCATTTTACATCTAGTACCTTATGACCTTTTACTCTATCGACCAATTCCCAAGTATTATTTTTCTCTAAACATTCAATTTCCGTGTTCATTGCTTTTTCCCATTCTTTGCTTTCATCGCATACGATCGCCTCCTCGAATGTACTAGGGGTATCTATTTGACAAACATTTGCATAAATATTATTACCGAATCTAGCCGGGTTTTTCCTTTCACGCGTCGATTTTCTTACAGCTTGATCGTTGATTATCTCTAGTTCATTTTCATCATTACTATCATTCGACTCAGACTGTTCGTTATTATTTGAGTCTTCCCTGTCCTCTCCTGGCCAATCATTGTTATTTTCGTTTTTATTTAAATTTTCCCTCTTCTCTTCTAGCATATCATTGTTATCATCTTGTGCGTTACCGTTATTCACTTCCTCGGGGATTTTATCATCTAAGCTGATATATTTGATGCCTTGCTCTACGAATTCTACGTGCCTTGCGACAACTATTCTATTGTTAATCAAAACTCTATAACCTACTTCGGCGTAGCCTAGTAATATGCCGATATCCGCTTTCTTATCCCATTTTGACGTTCGCCGTTGCTCCGGTTTTCTCACGAATACCTTACTACCATATAGCCTTAAGTTTTCTACGTTAGGTTTTTCATTGAAGAATATCTCGTATGGCGTTTTCTTTTCTACTGTGTTCGCCAACGTGCGATTTTTTAAGTACGTTGCCGCGGTTACTAATTCTGGCCAATACCTTTTATCTACTTTTGCCTCCGCTAACAAACAACGCGACATATCCATTATTGTACGATTGAATCGCTCCGCCGTCCCATTCAACTCATGAACGTACGCCGGACAACTATTCAAAATAATTCCTCTGCTTTTACAAAATCTCGCAAACTGGCCTTTTACATATGAGCAAAATCACGTCAAGTGGACCCCCCATTTTCCACTTGATCATCGAATTCAGGTATTAGTATTTTTTTACGAAGTAGTCACTATAAACAATTAATCCCCGAAACAGTTTTCAAAAATTTTTATTTTAACAACAATTTTTTTTTGATTGAAAATTTTTATGACTTTTAGTTAAAAAATCGATAATTAAAAAACTGTTAGAGATATTCTAATGAAACTTTCAGGATTTATAGTTCAATATTTGGACTTTGATGAAATATATCAGAGTTTAAATTATTCATTTATTTTCATATTGTTAATTGAATTTTAAGTTAACAAATAAAAATTTCAATGACTTCTCCCTCAAAAAACGAAATTTTTTTTTATCGGTATTATGCATTAAACATTTAAGTAACAGAATCCGCAAAAAAATTAGACTGCTCGCGATTAGATTGAGCAATAAAAAATGTATAATGACGAGCGCCGAGCGCTGTCGGTATAGCGCGTTGCCGCGCGTCATTGACTTACCTTTAGATCTATTCAGTAATTATAAGTGAGAAACAATATTTTATTTTTTTAATACAAAATACAAAATATCTTTTTATTCATAAAAAAACAAAGAAATTAAACAAACTATAATTCAATTACAAAACTATCCTTATTGCGTTATTTTTTTTTTTCAAAACTTTATTTGTAATAATTTTAACATCTTTGGAAAAAAGCTTGCACTCGAGTGATGTATTATTCAGAGCTTTGTAATAATGATACTGGCGTGTATTTTTAATTGTGACAGATTGGTCATACCGTGATTTATATTTTTTTTCATGAGTGTCGTGATCTTCTTGAGCGCAGAAACCAAAATTAATTTTTTCAAAAGAATTTTTCGCCCATTCAAACAATGAAAGCGCATTAGTAATGTGCTTCTCATTATCTTGTTGAAGACTCGCGCGATAAGCTTGCCTTTTCACACTTCCTGCCAAACCATCACATGCTCCTTTCCCGTGAGATGTAGCAAAGAAGTTCCATTCCGCGTCAACATTAAAATCATTTTTGTGGTTAATTAAATTTCCAAAATTATATTTATTTTTGTACTGAGAAGCAGCTCCGTCCGAAAAATAGTAAATTTTTTTAATTTTATTCGCTCCAAACTTATCCAATCTTAAGAGATCCATGACCCCTTGATATCGAAATCTCGCATGCATTGTTGACATTTTATTCGCGCTCGGATTGGTCAACGACGATCGGGTCGAATCTCGAGCTTATCGAGGTTCGACTGGTCGCCGCGAGTGAATTTCGAGTTTTCGGCGTTATTCGGCGGTGAATTCAACTGTTTCATTTTTGTGTTCGATTAAAAAATATAACATATGAAATAATCGAGATATTTTGCGTCGTTTGTTTCGTCATCCGCGATCAACGACGTTTGGGAGGTTTGGTTTGATTCGCAATATTCTCATTATTTTAAAGGTAAGTAATTAAAGTAATTATCTATATCCATATGTAATATTTCGTCGTTGATGTATGATATCTGTTTGTGTCTGTATATTTGATGTTGCGTGTTTCATTTTTATATCATTTTTATTTTTACAGAATATGATATGATATGACCTGACTTCGCTCGAAGGAATAAAAGAGTTACAGATAAGTAAAGATTTATTTATTGAATTCTATAGATATTAATTTATCACGAGATGGGTCGAAGAAAAATAACAATACCTGATACTGGTATTGAGAAAAAACGCTTGCGTGCAGAAAAGGTCCGAGAATGTCAACAACGAAGTCGTGATCGAAAGATTATAAACTTATCGGATGAGAAAAATCAAAGAAATTACGATGAAAGTAGCGCAGGGACTAATTTTCGACCATTTAGAATACATGGTTCATTTCACCAAGGGGACGCGAGATTTTCGCAATTTAGTAGAGGAAAACAATGCACAGCTAACGCCGCGCTATCAATATCTATGTCTACTTCGTACCCTATCACGTCATGGACGTCAGACACTATTGATACTATATTAAATTATGGAGATCGATTGTATATTGATAGTATAGGTGAGCGAAGAGTTTCTCACGAAAATGATCATTATATTTCTTACTTGTCAGTTTCAGAATTGAGAACAGAAATAAAAATGCTCGACGTGGATTATCATTTCACATTTGGCGCTGTCATTTTTGGACACTTATTTGATGGCAATGACGATATTGGTATGCCAAACTTGAAGAATGGGTTACTTCGCTTGTTCATTGAATCGGATTCTGGCATTCTAACGTGCAACGGAATATCGGTATCGGTTGGTAAGCATCACAACAAATTTTGGGTATTTGATTCTCATTCCAGAGGTTTAGATGGTAGAGTTGATTGTAATGGAGCCGCTTGTCTTGCAACTTTTCATTCAATCGAATCTTTATGGTCATTGCTTATCGACAATATCCCTAAAAGAAGCGACATAGCTGGTAATCAATATGATTTGACACCGGTTACTGTACATTTGAATACTACTAGAGTTCAAAGTCATGATCATAGTAAAAATTCAAATAATCTTAATTCAGCACCATTGAGTGAAAACAAGTTAGAATTAGACGATGCTCAGAGGTTGACTATTCATAAAAAACCAAGACAAGTAATTTTTAGCGACAGTTCTGAAATAAAATTATTATCACAGCCGGAAAGTTCAACCGATGTTAGGATAAATTCAGTTAAATGTCGACAATTTCGTGCGCGTAAAAAGAAGTACACCTGTAAAACGGATGAATGCTCTTCAAATGTGAGTCCAACATGTGATATTCATGAACATTACATTGGACCCATGAATATACTGTGTAAAATGTGCAAAGCAAAACATTTTGCTGCGGAAAAAGTATCGAATAAGGATTCCTTCAACGATTGTTGTTCCCACGGAGATGTGATACTTGAAAATATGCCAAACCCGCCCGATGAGTTGCTCTCCTTATTTGAAAATAATCACATCAAATCCAGATCTTTTTTCGATAGAATTCGATCATATAATAGTACAGTATCTTTCGCCTCATTCAATGCCAACTTAGTGAATTTTGGCGAACGACATCCCGGACCGTATTGCTTCAAAATCCAAGGCCAGATTTATTATCAGGTGAATACAGCTCTGTACCCTGAAGTAAACGAAAGACCAAGTTATGGTCAGCTTTTCATTGTAGATGCAAATGAAGCAACAGACCATAGGTTACGAACAAATTCCACACTTGATTATGAATTATTACACATTGTTGATCGAATAATTAGGGGAAATAATATATTGCAACTTTTCGGGTTATTTAATAAATTAAATAATGCGATAATGAGCGAGAGTCAAGGCGTGGTTGTTGCATTAAATTTAGTTTGAGTTGTTCTAGGCGGCGATATGTTAAAAATCTATGCGTTAAACAAGCTAACTAGCTTTCTGACTTGTTACGCCACGAAGGGGGTAAAAAGCAGATGATTTTACAGACAAGTTCTGTTCCCTGACAGCAATAGATCAGGAAATCTATGCTGTTTACCGAAATTAAGAATGTTCTGAGTGACAAACACGAATCTATTCGATTAGTGAAGACACCAGTGCACCTGAATTCGGTTTCCTATCCTTTTAAATTTTGTCAACACAAGGAAATAATAACACGCTGAAGTTGAGAGCGTTCTGAGTGTCGAACACGAATCTAGTTGATTAGTGAAGGCACCAGTGCGCCTAAACTCAGCTGTTTAGACTGTCAAATAAATATCCAAGTTTTATCTACTTATTCCATTTATTTAACAAAATCGATATCGTTTTGCGGTAAAGAAGTTATACAAAAATAATACAAAAATAATACAAAAATAAAAGTCTAATTCTAAGTTTTAATTCTAGTTTTGCTACTCTAAGTTTTCTTATGATTTTATCCCGACAGGCGATAATTTTCTAAGTTCAATTTTTGATGCCGCTTTTGCGATATTCTATGTTATAAATTTGCGAGATCCCGACAGGCGATACTCTAAGTTTTGAAAAGAAAATGACTCTATGAGCTAAGTGTCCCGACAGGCGACAAATGCTATGATTTTACGTGATTTCGAGTCAAGTGTCCCGACAGGCGACAAATGCTGATCTACCTGGTCAGCTGTGCCATATTTATACCTAAATCTGACGTCACGCTGGCTATCGTCGGTCGCGTAAGATGGTGCGCGCGCCGCTTCTACCTCGGAGCTAGCCTGATATGTTACAATATTCGCCCATTCGTATCAAATGATGAGTGAAGAAATACAAAATCAGCAACGATTATTGAATGAAAATCATGAAGAGGTGCCTGAAATGCAATTACTGTTTACTTTGAAACCTGGCATGGATCGTAGACGTTACAACTTTCAAAGATGCAACGAAGTTGCTGCCGTTTTTTCTACTACAGCCGATGGTGAAATTCCTGAATCATTCGTCACCATTCGTAACAAGAACACTAAAATACTAACAAATGTTAATACTATGGATCCGAATGTAGAACCTTGGATTTATCCATTGTTTTATCCACATGGCACGCAAGGGTGGCATCGTGATTTAATGCGTATTGGCCGATCCAGATCGATAGCTAAACGTGTGAGTAGAGCAGCATACCTGAAGTATCGAATAGCTATACGCGATCACGAACTCAATATTTTTGTATTAGGTAGGCGTCTTTTTCAGCAATGGTTAGTAGATAGTTACGTGAAAATCGAAACAGAAAGAATAGAGTACTGTAAGAGTCATCAGAAAGAGTTGAGAGCCGAATCATACCAGGGATTAATTGACTATTTAGAAAAAAAAGCAAATAATCTGAATGGACGGGTCGGTAAAATTGTCATCCTTCCATCGTCATTCATTGGTTCTCCTCGTAATATGATGCAGTCTTATCAGGATGCAATGGCGATCGTGCGAAAATATGGCAAACCTGACCTTTTTATAACCATGACCTGCAATCCGAAATGGCGAGAAATAATAGAAAATTTATTACCCGGACAACAGCCAGCTGATAGACCAGATATTTGTGCACGTGCCTTCAACGCAAAGAAAGATTATTTGGTGGATCTTATTGTCCGTCAAAAAATGTTCGGTGATGTTGTCGCTGTTACGAACGCAATTCACATTGATCTAAATTGCTTCACGCAACTACTTAGTATGTTTTATTGTCGGTTCAATCTCATAAATTCTTTCATCAATTAGTTAGAATCAGTAGAGTAAGTTACAGTAAATCAGCAAAAGTTGTAACGGATTATTTTAAACATGGAAGGATAGCGTGCCAAAAGAAATAAAATAAAGGTAGAAATAGTTTATATTGATAGTGCCGGGGTAATTTAGACGACCAACCGGCTTTTATTTGAGAAGAAAATAACAATTGCTCATCTCGCTATCGAGTTTTCAGATTTTTTAACTGATATCGTTTTTCAAAAAACAAAATCCATTCACACACCACATTCACACTTTAAAATACGCCTACATACATGTCTTTAAAAATTCAGTTGGACTCGCTTGGCTCTAACGGGGAAATATATTATAAGCTTCTGCTATATTTTGACTCTCGACATTAAAAAATAAAGAAAGGTAATATGTGACCATTAAATGTTTAATATTGGAATAAGTAATGCAAAACCAGTTTGTTCGAACTTAGCTCTAGTCTATTTCACACGATGAGGCGGCACGACGGCTCCGTAACTATGATGATCCTCTGGTGAAGGTGATGCAGCCTGCGTCAAATAATCGGTCGTCACCGATTATTTGAGGTTGATGAAATCGTTGTCCCAAATAGTGGTTTGTAGGATGCCATACGGCGACGATGTTAACAGATTTCGTAGATTCGCCTCGTGGTCCCTTGGACACCGTGGATTTCTGGCGTATGGCGATTCGCGTTTTAAGTTGATTTTACTAGTGCAAGGCTGGTTATGTGACCGATATTGGTCATTTACTACTTATTGACGATAATTGAACTGGTTTTGGCTTGAGAGAATGAAAATACAAAATTGAATTGAAAAAAGGACGTTAAGTTATACTGATCAGTTTGGCGTGACTCATCGCCTAGGCGTCTTCCCGTCGAGTGACTCGAGAGAGAACGACGGAAATCCCTCATTCCTCTTTGACTCTAGTTGTTTTTACTTTCTGTTGATTTGACTCTCGTAGTATGTCGGTATATTGCTCTAATTGTATGCTATTTAAGAGTGATGGCAGGTGTCACTAGATACCTGTCACAAAGTAAAGTAAAGTAAAATAAAGTTTTGGGTTACACGGGGAACGTGTCCCAGAACAGAAACCAAACCTCGCCAAGGAATACAATACTGTAATAAATATCCGCTCCACTTGAAGGCGTCAAAAGTCACGTAGATGACGATAGCGGAGATCTGCATAGTTTCAATAACCGATGTCCTGTGGAACGAGGCGAGGCGACGTTAAACTTGCTGACCCCTCGTTTCCACACAGGTATAGAAGGCATAAATGCGAATTGCCTAACACTCTTCTCTCTGATTCTAATTTTATTTAGGTTAGGCAAATAAAACGAAGGAATAATAGCAGCCAACAATAGCAGCTACCAAATTGGTAGCATATAGCATGATTTAGAAGACGAACAAACGATTCGTGTCAAGTCCGAATTCCTAAAGGAACCCCCGTAACAATTAGGTCATATAAACCTAGAATATAATGGATCATAACATAACTTAAGGGATGGACGGATGAACGGAAAGCCCGAATAAGAGGATACTATTATTTTAAAATTAAATACAATAAGCTAGAATAAGTAGAGTATGAGCAAGACGGAGTAGGGGATGGGACCGCGTCGAGTGACTCGGGACCCCACCACCTACACCTAGCTTGGGCGGGTCCCGAGCCAACCAGGCTCTAATGAGATGCAAAGTAGGGCCCTAATTGGCTAATTAACTCGCGGGGGAAATGCAGGTTTCTTGCAATCGCGGGCACCTCGTCAACTCTGAACTTGAATTAATGTCTTTCGTCTGTCAAATCACGAAGTGTGTTGACGTATAGAACCGTGTTCCTAAATTGAGCCACGAGTTGCATTCGATCTTTTTGTTTATTCTGACTAAGTGGTAGTGTAAAGGACTCAGAACCCGTTAAAATCTTAATTATTGTATAAGTTAAATTCAGTGCACGGACACATATTTTATTTTATTTCTTCATTTAAAAGCCTTCCGCCTTAGATTCCTTTTGAATCTTTGTAGTATTAAGGGACATTTCATTCATATTAGACATCCAAATTCAGTGAAAACCATAAACATTTGAACACTTGAAGTGACGAGTTGACCGAGGTTTCCACGAAGGTGAGGACGCCCGACCGATTGCCGATCTTGTAGACGCATATCACGCCAAGTCAACGAAAGCTAAGTGTCGACGTCTTGCTCATACCATTATTTCCGTATCATCAAAATTATTACTATATTATCCAGAATTCTTGTAATCGTCACATACGAATTGGTGGCATTCTAATCACTTGTTAATTCGACCTTCAGTCTAATCAAAATTCCGTTATTTTACAGTTCACTCTATATAGAGATCATATCGATCTCCATATTCTCAATTTTTCCCCTATTCACGGCCGGGATCTTTCTATCCTGGCATTACAGTTATAGAAAGAGAATCTATAAAGAAGGGTCGCATTATACGGTCATCTTGTGTTGATATACATTGTAACATTGCATGTTACAAACTGCTCCTCGCCCCTAAACGAGACCTTAATTAAGACGGGGGATCGCTAGAATGAATGACGTATGAGTGTGTAGGATGACCGCGAGGTCCGAAATACTTCCGAGAGGCGACCGTGACCGACTTAGATAATGAAATCGATTATTTATTCTTTTGTTTTTTTTACACTTTTCTCTGGCATGTGGCCACCGAGGCATTAATTATTGGAGATGGCCTGACGACCCCGATATACTCCGACGAACGCCTGCGACTCGATACGCCGAGGGCGTGAATTTGAACAAGGCGCCACCGAAGCTCGGGAGATTAGCAAGGGCCCTGCTAACTCCCCCAACCAGCCGAGGATGCGGGAGAGTGTCCACGACACTCTACAACGAGGGATGAAGGTGGTGGATGCGATTCCCGCCACCAAGAAGAATCTATAACCCGCAGTCCTCGGCCTAGAAGAGCTGAAATCACCGTGGTGGTCATTCAAAGAATTCGCGCCAAGGATCGAGCGCTACCCCCTGACGTCACGGCGTGGTCGATACCAAAATCGATAATTGCGGGACTAACGAGGTCCTTGCGCATCCGCACGACGCCGGTGGTCTCACTCTGCGTTAGGCTCTTGTCGAGGGCACTTGTGGTATCTTGGCGTACTGAGTACTTTTTCTGGCGTTCGAATCTATTTGTTTTTTTTTGTTGAGATCTTGAGTGTGAGTGCGATTATCCCCGAGAGACGAGGCGTATAAATCCCGATGGATTGTAAAAGAGAGGAGATCCTATTCCTCAGGTGGCTGGAGAACGGTAAGCGTTAAGCAATCTTACCCGTTGGATAATTTGAATCCGACAACGGCCTTCTGCCGCGTGCTCGTTCTCAGCCACGAGGCTATTTTATTCATTTGGGATCAAATTAAGCCGGATTCCGAGTGAAAGCCGTCACCAGTGTCCCTTGCCAGTATTTTTGAGTTTAAGTTCAGCGTTAATAGAGTCAATTTGTTGAGTAATTAGTGAAGTAAGAAATTTTGTATTATTCGCCCACGAGGGCAAGTAAGAAAGCCGGTCACTGTCGCGCTCTCTTCCTCCTGCGAGTAGATTTGGTACCGAGGCCGAGCCTCGTGTATTGTTTAGAGATTTCGAGTCCAGATAATAATTCGACGCTAGTCGAAGTTTGTAGAGAATTTTGTTGTTTAATGCGCAGAGTTAATTTAAGTTAGATTTAAGTGATTTAGCGAAATTGTTAAGTTTGTGCCGTCGGCAAAGAAATAATCTAAATTCTAGGCCGCGGGATTACCTATTTTGTTAATTAGCGTTAATTTCAGGCCGCAGGCCCGCCTAAGGCATTATCAATTTTTGTAATCGCTATTATTTGTTGTTGCCTGGCTTGAGTCTAGTTTATTGTTCTTACGAGGACTTTATTTGACGAGTCATTTATTAATTTTCCTTTTCTTCTGTTATTGCCACCCTACGTGGGAGCGTTTAGTTAATTCTGTTTATTTGTAAGGCTCGTCAAACGTGGCCAGGTCGCCTCTACACGACCTGTAATCAATTTATACTCGAGGGGAAGTGCCCCCGGGTACCTCATATTTAGTTATATTTTTCATATTTTTCATATTCTATTTTTTTTTGAATAAACGCACGTTTTTGTCTATTATAAATTAATTACTCGAGTAATTACTGCATTCGCTAATCCCTCAATCTAATCCCGACCCCTCTCCGCGGTACTGCAGCTAGCCGCCGCATTTTCTATAGTAATCTAGGCCTTTTGTTTTTCTTGTCTTCAAATTTAGAGTCTCGTGGCGAAGTAGTCGCCTGGCGCCCAACTCTCAACATCGTTATTTTTCTTGTAAAATTATTATTTATTTAACCCTCGGGGTTGTTCATTGTCGACTGAACTATCTCTCGGGATAGCTATCCGGTCTATTCCCGGGAGATATAAAGGGTTCACGTCACAAATTGGCGCCCAACGTGGGGCCTGCTGAGAAAAATTAAATTAACATTTTTGAGATTATTCATTTAGTTCTTAGTAACGGCTTCACTGTTGCTAAGAAGAGTTGAGTCGGTTGTTTGTTTTTTCTCTACTCACCGGAGAGGGATTAGCGTCGCGTATACTCGGGTATACTGGGTATTGAAGCCGTAAGGCGATATTCGTTGCGTTTAAAATTTGAGTTTGATATTCGTTATTTCTTTTTTGTGAAGTTGCTGATGCGACTTTTCAGCGAGTTCTTTAGTTCAGATCCTCGTTCGAAGACTGCGGGGAAATATTAGCTTCCGCAGAGCCTCTTCCACGGAGGAATACCGATTATTTTTGTTTAGTGCGATTTGTGATTTTGTAATAATTTTTGAGCCGCGTTTTTCTTTTTAGAAGAGAGAACTCTAATTACCGGGTGCTAAAGCACATCGATTGTTCTGGGACACTGGTCACGACCCTAAACTAGTGTTAAGTGTCGTTGGCAATTATAAATTACCTGCTCGCGTATGAATTGCTAATTTTTTTTTCTGTTTTTCTGTATCTCCTGTGCATGATATTGTGGTGGTGGATAGCCAATATTGTAGGTGATAGTATCGTGGTATGAGAACTACAGTCCTTATTCGACGGACTTTTAGTTCACCCCGCACAGAGGGGAATATTTACACGTCGTCACCGAAAATCGACTCGGCAGTAGTTCGTGGTGATTCCTTGTGAGTTTTGAATTTCGTGTTTGGCAGTGGTGCTCAGGTGTGGGTTCTGAGTACCATACGTAAGAGATGAGAACAGCGGTTATCAACCTGCGGCGACCTCGGCGAGCAAGCTCGTCGAGACAGTAGGGAGCGGCACAGCTGATATGTCTTGAGTCAGATCTTTTTAAATTTCGCGTTCGCGTTCGAGTTCGGGTTCGAGTATTTTTTTTGTTCGAGTTCGGGTTCGAGTTAATTTTTTTTTTAGTTCGAATTCGAGTTTAAGTATCAAATTACCTACAGTGTTGCACTCAAGTGACTTAGTCATTCTTTTTGGTTCGCGTGCACTTCCGGGTGCAAATTCAAAACTTTTGTCGAGTTCGGCTTGGGTAATTATTTTTTTTTGGTTTTCGCGTTTAGAGAAATTTTTTTTATTGGTAATTTTCAGACGACAGTTAGTCGATTTTCGCGTTTCGGGGGATCTCTTTTACGAACGACTGCGTGACTGGGAGACCAGGCAGGTAAAAAGTGCACCTTTACGCGGTGAAAATTTTTTTTTTGGGGGTTTCTTCGGAAATCTTATTCACGCGTTCGTATTTGAGTCAAATTTGGTGGTATCGACCGAGTCGGTAATGCCTCATCGAATCATGGTGTCAATCGATACCCCATACGGGTGCACTTTGTGGGATTTGAGTCACCGAGAATTGTCCCGATTATTGAGCTCGCTGCACGTTAGCCCGAACGGCTCAATTGTAGAATTGCGGGATCGCTATATTCGGCACTGGCGACGAAGGCAGGGTGAGCATACCATCCCGTGGGAGCCTGAAGACGAAACGATCTTCACCCCCGAGGAAGCTTCGCGACGAAGTCCGACTCCTCAACAGGCACCCCAGTCACTTCCGCCGCCTCTAGTAGCTTTCGCGACGAGCTCGGAATCGCGTCCGGTGACTACAACCACGACGAGTATAGCGCAGTCAGCCGGGATTACAATAACCTCTACGATGTACGGCACTAGGCCTACAGCGTATGAGGTGAGACCGACCCTGAGTCGCGTACCGAACGAGTTCGTCCCTAGACTACCTGAAGCTCCCGGGTTTGTCAGAGATTACGCGGCATGGCGTGAGATCTTCGAGCAGGAAGTACCCGTTCAGATGCCGCTAAGGTCAACGGCACACCCCCGCGAGTTAGAAGAAGTTGATCAGGAATACCGACAAATCCCCGAAAACGTCGCGCCGGGGAGAGTTAGGTACGAGGGGGAACCACCGAGGTTAGAAGGACAATATACGTGGGCTGTAGAGAGACACGCTGTTGTAATTCCCGGGCGCACGTACAACGCGACGGAAATTATAAATCCCCAAATTCGAAGGGAAAATCGCGAGTCGACGCAAGTACCAGGAGCGCCGCGTGAAGTACAGGGAGATCCACTCCAGAGTGGGATACCGAGAGTACAACCTCCGCGAGCTGAACCTAGGTATCAGGAAAGAACTCGAAGAGATCGGGTAGAGTCATCGACGAGTTCAGAAGAAGATCACCCGGAAAATGACCAAGGTGATGATCTAGATAATGATCCGAGTAATCCCCGCCCACCCGCCCAACGGCAAGCACCGGCTAGACGATCGGAGATCGAACCTCCGCAACCGAGGGACGAATCCCCGGTACACGCGCGCTCGAACTGCAGAGATCGAGCAAAAGAGGTGGAAGAAGCCTTGCGCCGGTGGAACGTGAAATTCAGGGGTGATGACGGTCAAAGTGCCGAAGATTTTTTGAGCCGATTAGAAGATTGTCGTAGGGGCACGCCGCTATCCGGGGGTGAAATTATTCGCTCCTTACCAATAGTTTTCTCAGGAATTGCCTCCGAATGGCTGCGAATCGAGCGAGACAGCTGGTCGAACTACGAAGAATTCCAGCAGGAATTTAGAAGTTGGTTCGGGGACGCGACAGTAGATAAACGTCTCAGCCAACAGGCACAAGCGCGTACCCAGGGACAGGAAGAGCCAGTGAATACCTACCTGACCTGCATTCGAGGGTTACTGCACCGGATGACGCGACCGTATGCGCTGGAAGACCAGCTAGATTTAGTTTTTGAGAATCTTCGTCCGGATATTCGCGAAGCATTAGACCGGGACAGTATTACATCGTTTAAAGAGCTAGCCCGAGTAGCCAAGGCACGAGAAAGAAATTTGAAAATATCGCGAGAATATAGACCGCCCCCGAACCCCGAGGATTCGTTCATGGCGGAATTAGCTTACAAGACTCCGACCAAACAAGCAAAGAAACCTCCTGCACTAGCGGCAGTAGAGGAGCAAGGCGAGCCAGCGAAGCCACCGAAGGCTGAAACTACCCGGAAATCCGCGAAGAAAAGGGGTAGCAGAGGTCTAGGGGGGGGGGGGAGGATGGCCTTTGAAGAGGCCATTAAAGAACAATTAGCGGCTATTCAGAATTTAGAAAAAAGATTAGAGACCGTGGCTAAGTCGACACAGCCTCGACAGGCTAGGCAGAGTACTCCGGAAGGCCTTACACACGCGAGAGTAGCCTCAGCGGAGGCTCACTCAAACACATCGCCAGGGACAAACATTGTTCCCGCGAGGGATGGTGGACCGACGGTCACATGTTTTAACTGCGATCGTAGAGGTCATGTTTGGAGGGACTGCCCCGCGCCTACACTGAAAGAAATCCCTGTGGCTTAGCAGCAATAAATATCTGGTTGAAAGATTCTTGCCATGATTAGAGTAAAATATTTTTGCTATGACTCTGCTGTTAGTTACGTCTGCAATCGAATATCGTTATATTGAGAGTACAATTATAGCTAACATCATATGCGCAATAGAGGAATACACTGAATCAATGAGACAATACACAAATGGCAAATATAAGAAAACTAAGTTATTTCTAATTCAACAGTATACGAACATGCTATTGTAGGCTGATAATTTGCTATTACAAGGATACCCTATCGATAATAAGACTTCAAAAAATATGGTTTTATTAAAAAGTTCGTATTATTGCATTAAAAACCCTGCATTCGTTAAAGTAAGTAGTTTTATATCTAACCCAGTTATACGTGGAGCTCATTCAACTATACGCAGAGCCAACCCAACCACGCGTATAGCGAACCTCAACTCGACTGTATTGTTAACACAGCTATACGCATACTCAAGCCCCACAGCGTATGCCCCGTCTAACTATACGTATAGCTGGACCAGCCATACGCATACTTCGTCATCTTGTATATGCGTCTACTTGACGCGCTTATTGGGAAAATACATAGTCTCTCGTATTCTAGTGCGGTGTGCGGAGATGATTTCGATTCCGTTGACAGGACGCGTTTTATTAATACAGGTACGTATATGTCCTCTTTGATTCACGAAAAAGCATTCACAGATTAAAAAAATAATCATATCAGTTCATCTTGAACTTAATTGTTTGTTAACATTCTTGATCTTATGAACTGTGCGATCGTATTGCAGTTACCAATTAAAAAAAAAAACATAAAAATGGACGAATTTGTTAAATCAAAACTAAACGAGTGGAATTTGCACGTGCTGATTCCAACTTTTGAAGGTATGCTATTTCAATGTTTTCATATATTCAATAAACAATTTTAAAAGCATCTATACATTTCATGAAAACGTAACGATTGAATAATTTTGGACCAATGACAACGAATTTTCTTCAAATACGTATGTGAGGAGTCCTCCATCGCAGCCTATCTCAACGTGACGAAAATGTACGGACAACAGTTCATCGTTCATCGGCATTATTTATAAGTTCTTACCACAGGAAGTGGCTGTTGTTAACATTTATTACGTTTTTTACTGTTATCTTATTTAATAAAAATCATTGATGAAAATTATAGAATACGCTTTTTCTTTCAGTATACCAATGCGTCTGAAATTATATTAACTAATTATTATGATCATTTCTTTTTGCCATAATGATTAGATTACATTGACTGTTAATAGTACATGACTGCAGTCGTTACCTTGAACGGGGCCATCCGCTTATACACAAATAAACTAGAACTAATGTTCGAATCAACAATTAAATATAGCTAACGCAGCTATACTGTCGAACCAGATTAACTAGAACTAAAATTCGACCTCACAATTCAGTATAGCTTCAGGAGCCATATCGCTCATATGCGTCAAAAAGAAATTACATTCAACCTAACAGTCCAGTAAAAATAAAGTAGTCATACCATCTACTCGGATGTACCCGAATTAATGTTTGACTGGGCGAAGCGATATAGCTCACACAGCTATATTGGATAGTTGCCGTAGCGATATTCAAAGTTCTTATAACCAAAGTATATTTCCTATTTTCGTATATCACATGGGCATTTCAACAACCCTAACCGTTTGTTCTAGAAGTACAGCTTGTGACTGTATGCTATACACCGTAGGCCTATTATAGCAAGACTCGGTATGCATAAACCCCGGTATGCCCGGTTCACTCAAATGAGCCATAGGAGGAATACCTTATATAATAATCAAGACATGGTTATTCCGGCCATATTAGCTCAACCATAATCGTATTGGTGTGGCAAAAATATTTCTAGCTGTCACTATAGCAAGCAGAAATTATAGCTCGTTCAACCAGAATTATTGCAGTACCACATGTAACTTTCTTTCAGTGTAAGACTCGTTTCTGTTACCACTGCGGTAGTAAAGGCGAGATTTCGACCACGTGTTCTCGATGTAATCCGGGAAGTCGAATTTTATAGAGATGAGCTGAGGTATTAGGGGGTGAAAGTTAACAACGAGGGATTACAAATAGACCCCGACAAGATTGAACCAATAGTTAGTTATCCGGCACCCCGGAACTTGAAACAATTGCGACGATTTGTAGGGAGGACCTCGCGGTACCGCCGATTTATCCCAGCGTTCGCGGGCTCCTTGGAGCCACTAACGCGGCTTTTACGCAAAGATAGACGGTAGGAAAGGGGGGAAGCTGAACAGCAAGCTTTTGAGAAATTAAAATCCGCGTTAACAACTGCCCCAGGTTTGTTGGGTCCTGATTTTAACCGTTTGGTTTAGAGTTTTAATTTTTTGGTATTGATAGAGTATGCTACCGTGAGGGTAGAAATTGGGGGTTGAGGGCCTGATGTTGAGAAATGCAGGTCGGTTAGACGATTTTTTTTTCCTTTTGGTGGTGGAATCTTTTGTTGTGTAGTACGCGCGATGAAGTCCGGATGGTACTCTTCGTCTAGCCCCGTGGGCAGTTTATTTCGGGAATTGGAGCTCTGTATTGAGTTGGATTTTGTTTTGTTGGTTTGTAGTCTCGTATGTTAATTTTTTTTGTTTTTTTGGTGTATCATTAACGGAATTTTTTTTTTGTTTGTTCTTTCAGCTCGTATCGTTTGGTTGGTTGGTTGAAATAGTCTATATTTTTTTTTTGATTATGGCCTATCATTTTTTTTTTGTCTTTTCGCGGCATTTCTGAAATTTACTTGATTGAAGACTTTGCAATTATCCCCCGAGGAAAAATGTGGAGACTGATTAATTAGGTTTCAGCCAGCAGGCTAGTAAGAGTATGTAATTTTAAGACGCGGTGTGCGGCCGCCACTCGGAGTTCGGTCCATGGGTCAGTTTGGCTAGCGCTTTCGCCCCAGTGGTCCGTCTAAGGGGGGGGGGGAGTTGTAACATTGCATGTTACAAACTGCTCCTCGCCCCTAAACGAGACCTTAATTAAGACGGGGGATCGCTAGAATGAATGACGTATGAGTGTGTAGGATGACCGCGAGGTCCGAAATACTTCCGAGAGGCGACCGTGACCGACTTAGATAATGAAATCGATTATTTATTCTTTTGTTTTTTTTACACTTTTCTCTGGCATGTGGCCACCGAGGCATTAATTATTGGAGATGGCCTGACGACCCCGATATACTCCGACGAACGCCTGCGACTCGATACGCCGAGGGCGTGAATTTGAACAAGGCGCCACCGAAGCTCGGGAGATTAGCAAGGGCCCTGCTAACTCCCCCAACCAGCCGAGGATGCGGGAGAGTGTCCACGACACTCTACAACGAGGGATGAAGGTGGTGGATGCGATTCCCGCCACCAAGAAGAATCTATAACCCGCAGTCCTCGGCCTAGAAGAGCTGAAATCACCGTGGTGGTCATTCAAAGAATTCGCGCCAAGGATCGAGCGCTACCCCCTGACGTCACGGCGTGGTCGATACCAAAATCGATAATTGCGGGACTAACGAGGTCCTTGCGCATCCGCACGACGCCGGTGGTCTCACTCTGCGTTAGGCTCTTGTCGAGGGCACTTGTGGTATCTTGGCGTACTGAGTACTTTTTCTGGCGTTCGAATCTATTTGTTTTTTTTTGTTGAGATCTTGAGTGTGAGTGCGATTATCCCCGAGAGACGAGGCGTATAAATCCCGATGGATTGTAAAAGAGAGGAGATCCTATTCCTCAGGTGGCTGGAGAACGGTAAGCGTTAAGCAATCTTACCCGTTGGATAATTTGAATCCGACAACGGCCTTCTGCCGCGTGCTCGTTCTCAGCCACGAGGCTATTTTATTCATTTGGGATCAAATTAAGCCGGATTCCGAGTGAAAGCCGTCACCAGTGTCCCTTGCCAGTATTTTTGAGTTTAAGTTCAGCGTTAATAGAGTCAATTTGTTGAGTAATTAGTGAAGTAAGAAATTTTGTATTATTCGCCCACGAGGGCAAGTAAGAAAGCCGGTCACTGTCGCGCTCTCTTCCTCCTGCGAGTAGATTTGGTACCGAGGCCGAGCCTCGTGTATTGTTTAGAGATTTCGAGTCCAGATAATAATTCGACGCTAGTCGAAGTTTGTAGAGAATTTTGTTGTTTAATGCGCAGAGTTAATTTAAGTTAGATTTAAGTGATTTAGCGAAATTGTTAAGTTTGTGCCGTCGGCAAAGAAATAATCTAAATTCTAGGCCGCGGGATTACCTATTTTGTTAATTAGCGTTAATTTCAGGCCGCAGGCCCGCCTAAGGCATTATCAATTTTTGTAATCGCTATTATTTGTTGTTGCCTGGCTTGAGTCTAGTTTATTGTTCTTACGAGGACTTTATTTGACGAGTCATTTATTAATTTTCCTTTTCTTCTGTTATTGCCACCCTACGTGGGAGCGTTTAGTTAATTCTGTTTATTTGTAAGGCTCGTCAAACGTGGCCAGGTCGCCTCTACACGACCTGTAATCAATTTATACTCGAGGGGAAGTGCCCCCGGGTACCTCATATTTAGTTATATTTTTCATATTTTTCATATTCTATTTTTTTTTGAATAAACGCACGTTTTTGTCTATTATAAATTAATTACTCGAGTAATTACTGCATTCGCTAATCCCTCAATCTAATCCCGACCCCTCTCCGCGGTACTGCAGCTAGCCGCCGCATTTTCTATAGTAATCTAGGCCTTTTGTTTTTCTTGTCTTCAAATTTAGAGTCTCGTGGCGAAGTAGTCGCCTGGCGCCCAACTCTCAACATCGTTATTTTTCTTGTAAAATTATTATTTATTTAACCCTCGGGGTTGTTCATTGTCGACTGAACTATCTCTCGGGATAGCTATCCGGTCTATTCCCGGGAGATATAAAGGGTTCACGTCACAACATATATGCATGTGTATGTAATCGGCCCGACCATATAACGCGGAGACCAATTTATGATTCTATAGACTAATAAGTAGTTATAAGCATATTGGTGCATCCTAAATTAAATACCATAGTTACCAATACCACCTAAAGCATACAGTTAGAAAGAGAGAGAGAGAGTTCCAAGAATGCGATCGTGGTTCGAGTACATGACAACTCTTGTATTGTGCTGTATGTTAACGTGGGTATCGTTGATCAGGGTATATTTCTCCGCACTCGTGCGTTATATTGTTGCTTTAACGTTAGCTTATGATTATTGATAAGGGACCAGCCTCTACGATCCCCACGTCGGCATAGGGAGATTCATTTATTATATCATATAACATTTGTTTTACGTTCAAACCGATACCCGTTGTCAGACGTTTGAACTGGGCTCAGTATTACTTTCATTCAAGAATATAGTATCGTTTTTACCAGTTAATTCTTCTCACCATTTATTTTAAACAACCATCCTAATTATTAATTAATTAGCCTCCACAGTTAAACTATTGAAATTGAGACCTGTATAGGACTAGTGGCAAACGAATCCCATTTACCGGTTTATCGCGAGATAAATCTATTTCATAATTTTTTATTCAGTCTGTGACGCGACACTACCATCGTTAATAACTTGTTATTAATCAACCGCTCGGATTAAACAACCATACCGCGTCCGTCACATCGCGCATGTTTACGTGATTGAATTTCAGAAACGCGGTTTACCACACTTTCACATGCTGGTAACATTGAAGCGGAATTTTAAATTAACTACTCCTGAAGTCGTGGACAAATACATTTCTGCTGAAATTCCAGATCCAAAGATAAATAAAAAATTACATGATATCGTAATGAAACATATGATACATGGGCCATGCGGTGATTGGTGTCTAGAAAATGGTGAATGCACAAAACATTTTCCAAAACAATTTAGAGAAGTAACCACAATGGATGAAGATGGTTACCCTTACTATCGGCGACGTGAATTGCATCAAACTTTCGAACGACCTGATAGGTATTTAGTTGACAATCGGCATGTTGTACCGCATTCCCCTGAGTTGTTGGTCATTTTTGATTGTCATATCAATGTAGAAGTAGTTTCGAGTATCAGATCCGTTAAATATTTTTATAAATATGTATTGCAACGGTGGTTCAGAGTTCACACCGCGCTCTACGGCGTTTCTGACGAAATAGATAATTTTCCCACGATAAAAAGATAGTGTTGGGCGCCAGACGCGAATGCGTCAATTTTTCTACTAACAAGAAGCTAGAAAATTCAGCGATAACAACTCAAATAACAAAATTAGCGGAACGACGGCCTCGACGGCACAGTTAGCTCAGATTTTCCTTCGAGAATGATAGAGGGGCGGGATACACCTTACTTAGTTAATTAGATTATCAGAAATAAATGTTGAACACCAGATAAACCTTTTTAACAATTCCGTATATTATATTTTTCCAGAGAATGGTACACGCGGTACAACAAATTATAGTAACAGAACTACTTTATAATATCATGAGCTCGCTGAGCGAGACAGCAAAAATAATACAACAATCGTAATTCGGGAATAATAACGCTTAATACGGAAAATACTTATTTTATTGAGCCTTAGTCCGCCTTAGCGGCAAGAAAAACAACAATATGCTGGCTAGCTAGTGCGCCTGTGAAGCGATACAAAATAAGCTATTATACTACGTTTTAGGCACGTATCACCGAGCGATACGATACTCAGGCAAAATATCCTATATCTGGCGGCACTAGCGATATTATGAAAGATCTAATATAATTTGGCTCAATAAATTGATTGACTCGAGAGATTTACAACAAAAGAAGCTAAGTTAACAAGGGATCGCGTAGCGATAAAGTAACTAAGAGAACTACTAATTAACCCGAAGGTTCGCAAAGATAAACTACTATTGACTCGATATGGAAGATATCGAGCGGAATACGATACGCGATATTATTCAAAGATAAGCTAAATTAACAACAAAATCTTAAACACTATGACAACTACGTTCAGCCAACCCTCGGGGAGTTGGAAGATAGTTTAGCGACACACCATACAAGAAAATATTACAAGAAAAGCACAGAAATCATAGAGAATCAAAGATAACACATAAATCAAGAGAAAATCAAGGAAATATCAAAGATAACAAATTACATGCGTGGTAGAAGCGGTAACGAGCTAGCAAATCGGTATAGGCAAGCGAAAGATACGAAAATAGCAAATAACAACTCAAAAGCAACTCAAAGACACAAATATTCAGAAAAGCTCAATCAGACACGAAACTCTTACGGTGGACTTCCTTTCCAACTAATCTAACTTAACTAACTTAACTAACCTACGGTACTACTTAATCTAAGAGAATGTGCAATGACGTAGCCCGCCGGCTACGTACGAATTAAAAACTGACTACTTCAGCGATATTTAGGAAGTCCAGCGGGAATTGCGTGACTCGGCAAGCGGAACTATAGAGACCTTACCTTGACGATGCAGTAGCTGCTCGTACACACTTTAGCTGAACTTTTAACTTTAACTTAACTATCCCAGCCGCGGAGCGGTATAAAACTGAGGCGGAAACTAATTGCGAGAGGCGAGAGAGATATTAGAAACACGTCTGACGACTCTAAGGCGGAACGTAGAAGTGACGATAGTCTTCTTGATTTTCGGCAACGAGGCTCCTTACGTGGTCTAAAGGGTGAGGACCCTATGAGACGTCTCTCTGTACCTCATTGGCTATTCTAATTACTCGACGGTAATTCGCACGATCGGCTCGTCAGCCGATGCGTGCGATGCGTTGATCCTTGCCGGGCGGCAAGCGGCAGGCGGTAGAGATGCGATACTCGGCCGTAAATGCGGCAGGATGACCTCGGGAAGGCGCGACCTTGGACTCTAGAATGCGGTACCTTCCTGACTTCAATTATCTCTGCGGGATTCGCACTGTCGTGGCATCATTGCACTTGTTGCAGCCTCCTGACAGAACCGGTGGCCTTTTTGGTCTGCCAGGAGCACGTGGGGCGCGACTCTCACGTGGCTCGTCCTTTATCGATATTGGCAGGAGCGCACAGTGGGCCAGGCGACCCGATGTGGTGGCCAAAAGTCATTTTTTTCAACATTCGAAATTATACAAAAGAATTAGGCCAATATAATCACTGATAGTTAAAGTATCTATACCATAAAATATTTGACAATTGGTGAAATCCTGCTCCGTTCACAATTATTCAAAGCCTGAAAATATACTGAAATCTGTCATCTGCTTTACGTTTAAATATTCAGTATTATTATAATTTAGCCGACAATAATGACATTGTTGCTTCTTTGTATTCATCCTCAGATACACAGAAGTGGAAAATATTGAGATAGAAATCGAATAAGTATTTCTTAGTTGAATTCTGTGGCATAATGTTCACAAATAATCAGTATTTTGGTAAAGTACCCGCTTCTCTTCGATTGTTCTCCGTTGTTCCCCTAGTTATTGAGAAGTACTACCAACCAAATTGTTCCTTAGGGTTGTGACGGACGCGGTATGGTTGTTTAATCCGAGCGGTTGATTAATAACAAGTTATTGACGATGGTAGTGTCGCGTCACAGACTGAATAAAAATTATAAAATAGATTTATCTCGCGATAAACCGGTAAATGGGATTCGTTTGCCACTAGTCCTATACAGGTCTCAATTTCAATAGTTTAACTGTGGAGGCTAATTAATTAATAATTAGGATGGTTGTTTAAAATAAATGGTGAGAAGAATTAACTGGTAAAAACGATACTATATTCTTGAATGAGAGTAATACTGAGCCCAGTTCAAACGTCTAACAACGAGTATCGGTTTGAACGTAAAACAAATGTTATGTGATATAATAAATGAATCTCCCTATGCCGACGTGGGGATCGTAGAGGCTGGTCCCTTATCAATAATCATAAGCTAACGTTAAAGCAACAATATAACGCACGAGTGCGGAGAAATATACCCTGATCAACGATACCCACGTTAACATACAGCACAATATAAGAATTGTCATGTACTCGAACCACGATCGCATTCTTGGAACTCTCTCTCTCTCTTTCTAACTTTATGTTTTAAGTGGTATTGGTAACTATGGTATTTAATTGAGGATGCACCAATGTGCTTATAACTACTTATTAGTCTATAGAATCATAAATTGGTCTCCGCGTTATACGGTCGGGCCGATTACATACACATGCATATATGTATATCAACACAAGATGACCGTATAATGCGACCCTTCTTTATAGATTCTCTTTCTATAACTGTAATGCCAGGATAGAAGGATCCCGGCCGTGAATAGGGCAAAATTGAGAATGTAGAGATCGATATGATCTCTATATAAAGTGAACTGTAAAATAACGGAATTTTGATTAGACTGAAGGTCGAATTAACAAGTGATTAGAATGCCACCAATTCGTATGTGACGATTACAAGAATTCTGGATAATATAGTAATAATTTTGATGATACGGAAATAATGGTATGAGCAAGACGTCGACACTTAGCTTTCGTTGACTTGGCGTGATATGCGTCTACAAGATCGGCAATCGGTCGGGCGTCCTCACCTTCGTGGAAACCTCGGTCAACTCGTCACTTTAAGTGTTCAAATGTTTATGGTTTTCACTGAATTTGGATGTCTAATATGAATGAAATGTCCCTTAATACTACAAAGATTCAAAATGAATCTAAGGCGGAAGGCTTTTAAATGAAGAAATAAAATAAAATATGTGTCCGTGCACTGAATTTAATCTAGGTGATAACCAGAACGCCAGACTACTGGTTTATATCTTGGTTATTTGAGTTTTTATCGAATACTGAGTCCTTTACACTACCACTGATCTGACGAAGAAAAGATTGAGTGTAACTCTTTGCTCTAATTAGTATACGGATCAATGCGTCCACACACCTCGTGACTTGACAGACGAAAGACGCTAATTCAAGTTCAGAGTTGACGAGGTGCCCGCGATTGCAAGAAACCTGCATTTCCCCCGCGAGTTAATTAGCCAATTAGGGCCCTACTTTGCATCTCATTAGAGCCCGGTTGGCTCGGGACCCGCCCAAGCTAGGTGTAGGTGGTGGGGTCCCGAGTCACTCGACGCGGTCCCATCCCCTACTCCGTCTTGCTCATACTCTACTTATTCTAGCTTATTGTATTTAATTTTAAAATAATAGTATCCTCTTATTCGGGCTTTCCGTTCATCCGTCCATCCCTTAAGTTATGTTATGATCCATTATATTCTAGGTTTATATGACCTAATTGTTACGGGGGTTCCTTTAGGAATTCGGACTTGACACGAATCGTTCGTTCGTCTTCTAAATCATGCTATATGCTACCAATTTGGTAGCTGCTATTGTTGGCTGCTATTATTCCTTCGTTTTATTTGCCTAACCTAAATAAAATTAGAATCAGAGAGAAGAGTGTTAGGCAATTCGCATTTATGCCTTCTATACCTGTGTGGAAACGAGGGGTCAGCAAGTTTAACGTCGCCTCGCCTCGTTCCACAGGACATCGGTTATTGAAACTATGCAGATCTCCGCTATCGTCATCTACGTGACTTTTGACGCCTTCAAGAGGGAGCGGATATTTATTACAGTATTGTATTCCTTGGCGAGGTTTGGTTTCTGTTCTGGGACACGTTCCCCGTGTAACCCAAAACTTTATTTTACTTTACTTTACTTTTGCTGATTTACTGTAACTTACTCTACTGATTCTAACTAATTGATGAAAGAATTTATGAGATTGAACCGACAATAAAACATACTAAGTAGTTGCGTGAAGCAATTTAGATCAATGTGAATTGCGTTCGTAACACCCCTCCCCTCTTAAAGACGTCAACGTCCTCGTTGAACTATGGTTACCCGCGTAATACCAATCGACTTAAATTCTAATGTTTATCCTAATGATGTCGTGAGGTTTCCGATTGGGTTGGTGCTTTGGCCGACCTCACGCTAGGAATAGCATTTCCAGCGCGACTATCGTGCCCACGACTGAGATCCGGGGTCCACATGTACGCGGAACTTCGGCTGAGTTCTCGCAGGGTGTATTGGTTAACACTTGATTAAAATGCTCCGTCCGTCCTTCTACGTACAGTGGATCCCTTTTCCTTCGTCTGTAGCCCGCGCCAATCTGGAAACTCACAAGTAATTAGTATGCTGGTTATTCCCACTTATCTAAACTAGTTTAATGGTCCCCAGAGGAGTACCTAAGGTACTTCGTAGCGCCTTTGGCGGAATTCCTAATTCGTATAGTTCTAGGATAATGAATATATATATATTGTACTTATTGACTGTAACATTGCATGTTACAAACTGCTCCTCGCCCCTAAACGAGACCTTAGTTAAGACGGGGGATCGCTAGTATGAATGACGTGCGAATGAATGAGATGACCACGAGGTCCGAAATACTCCCGAGAGGCGACCGTGACCGACTTAGATAAGGAAACCGATTATTTATTCTTTTGTTTTTTTTTTACACTTTTCTCTGGCATGTGGGCACCGAGGCATTATTTATTGGAGATGGCCTAACGACCCCGACAGGACCCCGACGAACGTCTGCGACTCGATGCACCGGGGGCGAATTTCTACCAAGGCGCCACTGAAGCTCGGGAGATTAGCAAGTGCACTGCTAACTCCCCCAACCAGTCGAGGATGCGGGAGAGTGTCCACGACACTCTACAACGAGGGACGAAGGTGGTGGATGAGATTCCCGCCACCGAGAAGAATCTACGACCCGCATTCCTCGACCTAGAAGGGCTAGAATCACCGTGGTGGCCATTTGAATAATTCGCGCCAAGGATCGAGCGCTACCCCATGACGTCACAGCGTGGTCGATGCGATAATCGATAATTGCGGGACTAACGAGGTCCTTGCGCATCCGTACGACGCCGGTGGTCTCACTCTGCGTTAGGCTCTTGTCGAGAGCGTTTGTTGAGTTTTTGGCGTACTGAGTACTTTTTTTGCGTTCAGACTACCTTTAGAGTCTTGAGTCTTTTTGTTGTTTGAGAAACATTGTGTGAGTGAGGTTTCCCCGAGGGACGAGTCGATTAGGCAACTTCGAAAAGTCCCGATGGATTTCGCCCGCGAGGGCCTGCTTTTTCTGAGGTGGCTGGAGAACGGTAAGCGTTAAGCAATCTTACCCGTTGGATAATTTGAATCCGGCAACGGCCTTCTGCCGCGTGCCTGTTCTCAGCCACGAGGCTATTTCACGAATTTGGGATCAAATTAAGCCGAATTCCGAGTGAAAGCCGTCACTAGTGTCCCTTGCCAGTATTTTAGAGTCCTAGTATCGCGTTAGTAGAGCCAATTATTGAGTAATTATTGAATTAAGAGATTTTGTATTATTCGCCCACGAGGGCAAGTAAGAAAGCCGGTCACTGTCGCGCTCTCTTCCTCCTGCGAGTAGATTTGGTACCGAGGCCGAGCCTCGTGTATTGTTTAGAGATTTCGAGTCCAGATAATAATTCGACGCTAGTCGAAGTTTGTAGAGAATTTTGTTGTTTAATGCGCAGAGTTAATTTAAGTTAGATTTAAGTGATTTAGCGAAATTGTTAAGTTTGTGCCGTCGGCAAAGAAATAATCTAAATTCTAGGCCGCGGGATTACCTATTTTGTTAATTAGCGTTAATTTCAGGCCGCAGGCCCGCCTAAGGCATTATCAATTTTTGTAATCGCTATTATTTGTTGTTGCATGGCTTGAGTCTAGTTTATTGTTCTTACGAGGACTTTATTTGACGAGTCATTTATTAATTTTCCTTTTCTTTTGTTATTGCCACCCTACGTGGGAGCATTTAGTTAATTCTGTTTATTTGTAAGGCTCGTCAAACGTGGCCAGGTCGCCTCTACACGACCTGTAATCAATTTATACTCGAGGGGAAGTGCCCCCGGGTACCTCATATTTTGTTATATTTTTCATATTTTTCATATTCTATTTTTTTTTAATAAAAGCACGTTTTTGTCTATTATCATTTAATTACTCGAGCAATTACTTCATCTGCTAATCCCTCAACTAAATCCCGACCCCTCTCCGCGGTACTGCAGCTAGCCGCCGCATTTCTCTATAGTAAGCTAGGCCTTTTGTTTATCTTGTCGTCAAATTTAGAGTCTCGTGGCGAAGCAGTCGCCTGGCGCCCAACTTTCAACATCATTATTTTTTTTTCTTATAAAATTATTATTTATTTAACCCTCGTGGTTGTTCATTGTCGACTGGACTATCTCTTGGAATAGCGATCCGGTCTATTCCGGGAGATATAAAGGGGTTCACGTCACATGACATAGCAAGGTTATCCCTGTCCATTGGATAGAATACCTCAGATCACCGGGTACGGCAACTCGAGGTACGCCCGGAAGGGATATTCCGAGGGGCAACCCACGGAGGAGATTTGGTGTACGCGACGCAAAGAATGTATGGGAGATAAGAGGAAATGTCGGGAGGTGTGAGGAGATATTGATGAGATATGGATGAGGAAAGGTCGTGAAATATGGGGGGATATGGAGAGGATATGGGTGAGGATATGGGTGAGGATATGGGTGAGGAAGGTGTTGTGAAATATGGGGAGATATGGAGGAGATGTCGGGAGATGTTGGGAGATTTTTAGGAAAAGGAGATTTGGTGCACACGTTTTTGTACGGTGGTTTACCCCTCGGGATACTCCCAAAGCGCATTTCTGCACTGTCGGGCGCTTTCCGGAGGCCCCTGTGCGCGTGAGTACCCCGCTTGCGGCAGCCATTATAACATGTTTACTGCTGTTGCATAACTGCCCGGCGCTTCGCACTCAGCTCACCCAGGCCTCCTTCTTCCCCCTAAGCTACCGCATCCGTGTGCTAGCTCTGCTGTATTCTATCCTTAAGAATCTGTTGTTCGGGTCCCTGCGGTGGGGTCTTGCTGACGTTTCCCCCAATCGCAGCTGCAGAACGGTGTCTCCTCGTTCTCTTCCCCTGGTGGTCTCGTAGGCGCACATGACAACAGGCCGGCCTACGTTCCTGCACCCCTCGGCATTGATGGTCCTTATAGGCCTGCAGTTCCGCAGGAGGTCGCACAGGTTCCCGTCCGTGATGCCGTGGTTGTCTCGGCACTCGAGTCCCTCCAATTTCGTCAGGTACTGCAGGAACTCGCCTCCCACCGACGGGTGCATACTGCAGATCCGCAGGCCCTCAAGTTGTTGTAGGGTTCCCAACGAATCTAGTGCAAATTCCCCTCGGATGTTTGTACATGCCGAGAGATCCAGGAGCTCCAGCCCCTTCATGTGGTCTGCCAACCCTATTATGAATGCGGCGTCTACCCACCCGCAGTACGTCAGCCCTAGGGTCGTCACGTTGGTCAGGGACAATGGCAGGTTCGGTGGTGCTAATCGCCTTTCTACCACTAGTTCAACGTAGTCTTCCTCCCCATAGTAATTCTCGTCGTTGTCGTTGTCTGTAGGTTCGTCAGTCAGTCCGTTCCCGTGTATTTCTAACCACTTAAGTGTTTCTTTGATCCGTGGATTAGCTACCATCGCCGCCAGGACTTCGCTGTGCCGCATACCTTGGCAGAACTTCAGCATTAGTGATTGTAGCTGTTGTTGTTTGCTAATAAAAACCCCCACTGCTTCTCCCTTCAGTCTCGCGCAGTTCTCGATGGCGACGTGTGCCATGTTCTGCCCCGTGGCCAGTCCAGTCCCGGTAAGCGGGTTGTTGCGTATCTCGAGGCGCGTCAAGTCCGGGTTGTTCTTCAGTAATGTTCGTAGGTCGTCGTCCACGGGTCCCAATACTGTTCCCAATTTCAGGTATTTTAATTTGGATAAACCTGCCATTTCCCTCAATGCCGCTTGTCGTATGGTGAGTGGGTAGACTGTTAGCCGCTCCAGGTTAGGGCATTTTGCAACGCTGATCTTGATTATTTGCGACTGGAGGTTTGCCTTCCCGGAGAGGTCCAGCCTTCTGAGGCGAGCCCCTTATCGATGGAGCGCCCAGTGGAGCTTCACTGTCGTCACATGTTCTTCAGAATGCTCCGCGCATTCCCTCCACCTCCAGTCGTCCATGGTTAGCCTTGTTGCGCTTCCGTGAGACATAAGGCTTCCATGTCTCCAGGTTCTTGATGTCATCTCCATCCTGGCCCGATCCGGATACGTCAGGAACTTTGCGATATGCGCAATACATTCGGGCGGTAGCTGGGGTTGTGGCTTCTCTTCCTCCTCTGCGAGGACCTGCGGTGGCGTTGCAGGCCTCCTCCTGTCTCCTCGTCTAACATGCCATGGGTCGGCATACTTGATTATGATCTTTCTTCCTTGAATTATTGACCCATCCATCTCTTCCAGGGCCGCGCGTGCCCCTTCCTTACTTTTGAAGTCCACAAACCCAGTCATTGCCCGTCCGTACTGCACCCAGCCGTCTATCGCGCCGTACTTAGCGAAGATCGTCTTCAGTTTGTCTCGTTTCATTCCGTGAGGCAGGTTTGCCAAGAACAGTCGGTTCATTGGCACCTGCTCGCCTCCTGATGCCATTTTAATCTTAATCTAATAATCCTGTAACAAACTTCGTGGAAAAGGGAAAAACAAATCGTGAGTCGTCAAATTTTATGGTTAATATGGTTCGGTCGTATTTTGTCTTATTCGTCTTAAATTGTTCGTGCGTTTGGTTTTGGTCTAGTCTGTGTTTGTTGCTGTTTGGGGTTCCCTGGATTCGTTGTTTCGACTACATCTCTTCCCTCGTCTGCTATTTCCTCTTCCCCTTCTTCTTCAGCCTCATTCGAATCTCTTGCCTTCGTTTTACACTTGCAACTGCTCATTAACCGTTTTCGGGTACAGGTAACAAGGATGAATAGCAGCATTCCTATTTCCACCAAGTAGTTCCCATACGTTAGATGCTTCTGCTGTCGCTGTTCTCGATGTCGGCTACCTAACTCCTCCAGTTGGTTTTCTACTTCATACAGAGATTTCCCTACTTCGAATTCTTTGGGGCCTGGACTCGGTTCTTCGTCAGATGTTCTAGGAGGTGGTAGTTGTTCATCACCGGTGAAATCTGGCTAAGGTTTAATGTGAGCTCAGGCTGGTAGAGATATTGTTGCTGTTTCGCGAAAACCTCGACTCCTGGTAGGGTGACGTAATGAGTTTTCCCCATACATTTTTCCTTCAGGTATAATATCCCGGATTCATCTAAGGTAACCAGCTGGTCCCTTGTATTTTTACAAATGACCTGCACGCTTTCTTGTTCACTCAACGAGTACAGCCAGGCTCCAACGGAGTTTAATCTTGTCCAGAACGGCTCGTGCTCCGACTTCACTCTAATGTCGCATTGCCGTAGCATGTTCGCCTCGGGTTTCAGCAGCAATGACACCTCGCATGCCGTTGATGTTGCTGTTTCGAATAGCGGTAATTGTAATGGACACATATGACAGTACCATGTAATTATGCATTCCTTTAGGTAGGCCTCATCTGGTAGGAAATAGGTTCGGTGGTCGTCACTCAGGCCAATGTGTGAAGTCTTTGGTATAATTTGAGCTGAAATTGTCTTGTTTCCTGTTTTCTGCGGCGTCGGCCAGGTATGCATCTGGTATAGGTGATAGGTTATCCTTTCTACTAGTGGAATACGCAAGATCACGATTATCTTCCCCTGATAAAACCCTAACTCCGTTACTGCTAACTTCGTAATTTCTTCTCCGCGGTATGAATGACGCGGGAGCGGTAACTCGTATTTATCAGTGGTTTCATGTATTTCCCTCACTATAGATTTTAGCTGACTGTCCGTTATTAACAACCTGTCCACCTTTCCTTCTCTCGCGTTTGCTATTACCCGGATAAACTGATTTGCGCTAATTATGTAGTGTTCTAAAGAATTAGCTAGATTTGCACTATACTTCCATATGGCCGTTCCGTAATCGCTTGCCGAGTTATTAGCTACCATTTCGTTGAGAGTCAAGATGATTTTATTAATACTGTCTTTGTTATCAATTATTCTGGCGCGGTGTTCCTCTAATTTATCATGTACTTCGTGAAGTTTACTCGAGACTAAATGTGTTTGATTTTTCAAAATTTTAGTTAATTTGTTCTGATCCTGATAAATTTCATCTATTTCCGAGACAAAATATTCCCCGTCTTCTGCGGTTAATGTTCCGAACAAAAATTTGCTTGCGGACCCTACGAATTCAAATGGTGCTCCGCGCCGCTTGATTGAATGCGGTAAATTGTCTATATCCGGAATCGCGATTTCCCCACTTAGTTCTCTGATTTCGTTATGCAAATCTATAGCCCTTCTCAGTTCCTTGTCTAGATACTCTTTTCTCAGCATTCCTTCACAGCTTTCCTTGATGGTCATTATAGTTTTGCACTCGTTATATATCTTGTCGTATGCCTTCATCTCTTCGGGGACTTGGTAATTTAGTCTCTCGATGTCCATGTGTAGTACTAATCTCCATTCCGCTCTTTTGAACCTTATATTATGTAGTTTTTCGAAATACAATCCAGGACTTGATTGAATCGGGGTGATCGTGTAATCCTTTTCCTCTGCTGCCGTATCCCAGAACTCCAGTAGGTAGATGATCGCCCATATGTACTTCATTGTGTCCCCTTTTTGGTAGTGGTGAGTCAACCTTCGTGGATTTTATGCCTTTAGAACTTGTGTGAATTTTGAGTTACGAGCTTGTGCCTATCCAACGACCAGGGATTCCCCAAAGCAACATAGTGCTGTCGTTCGGTAGGTTATTTCAAGGAAATTTTTTTTTTTTTTCCAAGTCGTCAGTTGTCCGAAAATGATAAAGTGAATTTAACCGAATAAGTAAATGAGATAATTTGATTAATAGGCCAATTCAACTTTGTCCATGTGTTTCACGAATCGCTCACCATTTTCCTTCTGTAGAAGTACATTATTATTTTCCAGAATTCCTATAATTTTATAAGGACCTTGGTATCTTTTATCAAACTTACCTTTACGAACCTCTATCAATACCCGTGCCATGTCTCCTATTTTTCCGTTAAACGGACGCGCTCTTTTATCATAGTTTTCCTTAGATCTAGTTTTCGCAATGTTGGTATGTACCGCTGCCAGGCTTTGCATTTCGGTAAGCCTAGCTATTAGATCACCCAGGTATGAGTTGTATGTTAATATTTTCTCATCCGTCGGGAACGAACTCGGCGCACGTGCTAGTTTTCCAAACACAAGTTCGTAGGGCGTAAAGTTCGTCCCCTCGTGTACGGAGGTGTTATATGAGAACATCGCGAAGGGTACCACTTCGTCCCAGTCATCGAACTCGTCCATATAATGCTTTATGTAATCAGCCAGCACCATATGGCTTCTTTCCAGAGCCCCGTTCGATTGTGGTCTATAGCTCGAGGTGGTAATGTGTTTTGTCTTGAATACCTTTCCTACTTCCGCAAATAAATTATTAACGAAACTAGTTCCTCTATCGGTGAGGATCACTCGCGGTGAGCCGTACCTCAAGATGAAATTCTTGACTAACGCATGAGCTATAGTTTCTGCTCTAATATCTGGGACCGGTACTGCTATGCAATATTTTGTCAGATTATCCTGCATGGTTAGTATATGCTTGTTACCTTTTGGTGTTATAGGTAAGGGTCCTACAGTATCGAGTGCGATTTTTTCGAATGGTTCGGATGCTGTGTCTGTTATCAGCATAGGTTCTCTGGTTTTAACGCGCACTAGCTTATGTTCTTGGCAGCTATTGCATTTCCTTATGAAATCTCTAATATCGTCGCGCATCTTAGGCCAGTAGAATCTTTCTCGAACTCTACGATAAGTTTTTGTTACGCCCTTGTGTCCTCCTACCAAACTACCATGCATTTCTGAAATTATTTCTTCCCGTATTTCCATAGGTGGTACCTGGGTTATTCCTGTACAGAGAACAACATTTATATTACTGTCGTCAAAAACGTCTTTTAACATTTGCGGCCAGGTTTGGGGTGATAGTTCGTCCGTGAAGTCTCCTGTTTTTGAGATTCTGAATTGGTTGATGTCTAAATTTTCAAGAAGGGTTTTGAGGTTTTCTAACCCCATTTCCAGATTTTCTACTGAAATTTTGTCATAATACTTTGATTTTATTATTATCGTGAATATGTGATGATTACCGCGTTCTGTGACAATTATTTGACCAATTTTAGGTTTTGCACTCCGCTGTTCGCGAGCGTTAATAGCTTCTAAGTCAGATAGGAGCCTGCTTACGGGTGTTGCTAATTCTGCGTCTGTTGATGAAAAATGAACGTAATTATCCTTGATGTACGTTAAATTTTCTCTTGTTGAATTTACTCTATTGATTGTTGATCTTGGAAAATTTAGAGGCGAAGTTGGTTCTATATCAGGTAATATACTCGTGATAGTTTCTATCCCGATAGGAGGAGGCAAGGGTGTTAGTTTATCTTCCAGACGCCTCGGCGGCTTACTCGTTCTCTCTCTCTCCATTCCTATACCTGGGTACGGAGTAGAGAGTGCTATAGGACGTGGCGCGACTATAGGCGTTGGAAGCTCGCCTCTACTAACCGGCTGACTGATAACCGACGCATCTCGCCTTTCAGCACGCGCGGTCGGGATATACGGTGTCACTAAGGTACTTTGACTCACGGCTTGATCTTTACCTGATCCTATACCTTCGGCTTTCTTTAAAATCTTTTCTATTCTGGAATTTAATTCATCGTCCTCGGTATCATCGTTAAACGGATCTTTCCTTAGGAGTTCATCTCGTGTTGTTTCATCGAGATCCCTATCCGCAGAAATTGCTCGAGGCAACCTAACTTCCTCGATATTATCCTGTTCCTGTTCAATTAAACTTTTCTCATGCATCGATCTCTCAAAACGGCTAAATGATTCCTGTAATTCTTTCAAATCTATTGGTGCCTTGAATGTTAGGTTCTGAGAGTCCTTGCGGTATTTTTCCTGATTATGCGGGGATTTGTTTAGAACCGTTGGCGCTTCGAATGTAAACACGTCATCATTCCCGTCGCTATCGGTGCTTTGTACCGGTGGATTTATTTTTATAGCTAGGCTATCTTGGTCAGATTCGACTCCCTCATTATCCGGTTCTGTCCCAATCTCCTTATCGGGTTGTACATTGCTTGGTGTATTACTTGGTAAATCAAAACCTAAGCTTGGTAGTACGCTTTTGCGTCCCCTGTATATTGGTGGCTCCGAAGGTTCATCTTCGGATGAATCTTCGAAGGTTCTTTCTACTATGGGCTCTAATGTCTTAGTTGGCTTTACTACCGGCGGGTCTGATTTACTCAGCGATGACGTCACCCTTGGTTCCGTTGAGCTACTTGCTTTTGTTTTAGCACGCGTTCTCAATGATATTGCACTCTTATCTAACATAGGTATTGTTTTCAACCTTTTGCGAGGCTTAATGCTACTCGTTGGATGTTCTTCCGATACTGATCTACTGATCGGTTTACGTGAGGGTGGTGCGGGTATTTTTGATGCCTCATCTGGTTTATTCTGTTTATTAATTGGATATAAACGTTTCAAATTTCCTATTTCCGAATTTGATTGTTCGTTTTTTAGTCGAATATTAGTGCAAACATAAATTTTGATTCCTGTATTTTTGAAAAGATACCTCAGCATCGCACGTATTTTTGCCCAAGGTAGTCTATCTAATCCACAACCGATTATTGGGATCCTGACAGATTTTACTGAATCTTTTATTAAAATTTTCCTGAGGTTTATTAAGCTTAAATACATATCCTCACACGTTGGTTTATCCCAATGATTTTGTTTCGTCATGATGTAGTAGATATTTTGATCTTTTAACTGTAGTCTACCTATCGCGTGCAATTTAGCTTGTTCCCGGAGTTGTTTTGGTACACCGTACTTTTCCTTAAAATCCGCGGCTATACCTGCGCTCATTTCTAGGTCGACGGAAACGGCATGTGCATAGTTATCTATCTTGCTAAACAAATCCTCGTGCACTTCTATAACATCGGGGTTCTCTACAGAGATAGTCTTAGTTATTTTTATATAGTCCGAGTATTTTGGTATTTCCTTTTCACTCGTTTCCTCGCTATCCTGTTCAGAACCATCCGAGCTTGATTGTTCCGAATCGCTCGATTGATCGCTAATTACTGAATTTCTAGATAGTGCATCGGCGTTAGTATTTAGTTTCCCGGGCCTATGTACAAAGGTATATTCGTAGTTTTGCAGTTTTAACCTCCATCTTACTAGTCGTTGCCCTGGATCTTTAATGGAATTGATCCAACGAAGCGGTTCGTGATCGCTAACTAATGTAAATTTACGTCCGAACAAATAAGGTCGAAAGTGCAACACTGCGCATAGTACCGCTAGGCATTCCTTTTCGGTAGTAAAATAATTTTGTTCCGCGCTTAAAAGAGCGCGAGATAGATAAGCCACTGGCATGTCGTGACCGTCCACCTCCTGACTCAGGACCGCACCTATCGCGTAATCAGATGCGTCGGTTGTTAGAGTGAAAGGCTTGCTGAAGTCCGGGTATTGCAGTATAGGTTTTTGACATAGAGCTTTCCGTAACATTTTGAAGCTATCGCGTTGTTCTTTCTTCCAAATAAAAGGAGCATTTTTCTTTAGTAATTCGGTTAGAGGTTTAGCTTTCGCAGCAAAGTTTTTTATAAATCTGCGGTAATAGCCTACTAGTCCCAAAAATTGTCTGATATTCTTTTGATTTTTGGGACGGGGAAATTTCCTCACCGCTACGACTTTCTTGGGATCTGGTTTTACTCCCGTTCTACTGATAACATGACCTAAGTATGCGACTTCGGTCTTCAAGAACTCGCATTTATCAGGTTGCAGTGTTAGATTTGCTTTTGCGAGCCTATTAAACAATCTCCGAATTTTCCTCTCATGTTCCTCTAGATCTTTAGCAAATACTACTATGTCATCTAGATATACAAAAACCTCGGACCCCTGCAAACCTCGCAAGACTTGGTCCATGAGTCTCTGAAAGGTGGCTGGCGCATTTTTCAATCCCTCGGGCATCCGTAAACATTCGTAATGCCCGTTTGGGGTGGTAAACGCAGTTTTTGCTCGATCGCGCGGGTCCATTTCAATTTGTTGGAATCCGCTAGCAAGATCGAATGTCGAAAAATACATCGCTCCTCCTAGGTGATCTAATGTATCAGTAATATTGGGCAGAGGATATGCATCCCCTATGGTTTTATCATTTAGCGCGCGGAAATCCATAACAATTCTCCACCTCGGATTTCCCTTCGAGTCCGGTTTCTTTGGGACTATCCAGAGTGGCGAATTGTATGGCGAGTTCGATGGTGTTATAAGATTATTCTCCAACTTGACTTTCATTTGCCGTTCAATCTCGGTTTTGTGGACAGGGGGAAAACGATACTGGCGTGCGTGAATCGGCACATCGTCCTGCGTTGGAATACGATGCTTAACAACGGGTGTATATTTTAACTTATCACCTGGTAAATGAAAAATTTCCGAATAATCTTCGATTAAATTGAAAACATGGCTCTTTTCCTCATCGTTTAAATGATCTAATCTCAATTTCGTTTCTATCTCCGCAAGTCTATCGGTGATCACTTCTCCATCGTCTGATTGATCTGAATCTGAATCTATTTCCTGTTCTTCGGGAAAATCATGATATTCGAACGATATTATTTCCTGGGGAAGGATCTCTACCCCAACATCTCGGTCCAGCGTATTAATAGCCATTACACGGCAGGCGCCATTCTCAATCATGACGGCAGCCTCGCCAATGTATAGCCCCTCGACACCGGATATTTTCGGCAGATATCCCTCTCTCAGATCGCAATTCTTCGCGCCAATAGTAATCACCTGTCTAGTTCTTGCTTGAATTTTCCAAACGCGATTTTCGTTTCCCAAATCTGTCTTCCCCATGTCGACAAAGCGCATTGGTCTTATCGGCTCAGTTTTTGTCACGAGTGTGTTATTCGTGAAGGAGATTTCGGCTTCCTCGCGTCGTAAATAATCCTTGCCTAGTATACCGTCGCATTTTAGCGGAAAGTCGGATCTTACTACTTGTAATTTGTTACGTTTGCCTTGCAGTGTTATTTCAGCAGTGCCGAAGGTTTCGATCTTATCTGTGGTTATCCCGGTAATTATCACGGAATCGTCTAACGCGATTAACACGTCGGGATCCAAGGATCCTGCTTTGATTAAACTAATATCTGCTCCGGTATCGACTAGGAATATTCCGCTTTGATTTTTAAGTTCCGGTGCTACTATCCGAATTAATGGCGATTCTCTACTCGTCCTGCACGTGAATACCTTTGATCCGGTTCCGAGAATCTTACCGTCGACTGACGCTCGCGGTTCGCGCTTCCCGCCGTCGCGTCTGGTCGACGGGCTGCGTTCGCGTTTAAAGATTCCGACTTCTTATTATCATAAGGAGACGGCGATCGAGATCCTCGTCGCGAGTCCTCATCGGAATCTTCGTTGGGGTTCTTACGCGTTTCTGAGTTCGACTCGCGTTTCGCGTACACCGGCGATATTGGTCTACGCTCGATAGCTAATGGTCTCTTGTACGAGTTAGGCGAACTCGACCGAATCCTATTATCGTCCCAGCGCCTAGGCTCCGAGTAGTTATTATACTTAGACCACGAGGAGCACCTACACGGTGTATGGCAAGAACAACACGGATGACGACACGAGCATGAATGAGCGGACTCTAATCTACTAGGCGGGTATCTATCCCGACTCGGTCTCGATGAGCTTTCGCCTGTACGTTCTGATCTACGTGTATCTTCCGGCGGATACCGCGGGGTAATCGGCGATGGTGATCTTGCTCTATCGCCAGTTGACTCATTGACGACATAGTTATTGTACTCGCGTGGTCGATCGCGCGATGGGCTATCGGCGAAATCCCGGCATAGTATTCTAGTGAATTCCGGCCTACGGGGTTCCACGGGAGCTAAAATTCCGGCCTTCATTTTTGCCTCAGTTTTCTTTGCCCATTTGAATGCCTCCGCAAGGTTTTTAGGATCGCGTGAATCTACCTCTTTACTTATTTCGTCGGGCAGCCCTCGCAAATACGCCTTCAATGCGCATTCCTCAGTCGGCGCGAGCAACTCCCTGGCCTTTTCTCTACCATATTTTTCTTCCAGTGCACCTTTAGCCCCGGCTAGTAAGATATTAATTCGGTCATGGAATGTCCCTGCGCTTTCGCCTCTACGCATCCGAATGGTATCTATCTCGTGTTGATACCAAGGATAATCCTTTTCTGTCGCGAACCTATCTTTAAGATGTTGGATTAGTTCGTCGACCGTAGTGATTTTCTTCCCGAAGAGGCTATCGCGAGCAACCCCCTTTATATGTTTCACGACCCTTTTGACGTACATTGATTCCGCTTCCGGCGGAATGCAAGCGAATCCTTCTTTAACGTCCTGCAAGAATTCCCTTAGCGGCGTAGTCTCTCCGTCATATAGACCGAGAGTTTTCGTACTTTGATCTAAGGTTAATGTTTCCACCATAGTGGACATCAATGTGTCGCTCAGCCGGGAGCGTGAAGAGTTTTGGTCGTCAGGCATGATTTTTGTTAGAGTGTTCGTAAAGACAAGTTATAGTTATGAATATACACAATATATATGTTTAAAGCTAAACCAAAGCCCAATTATAAAATATTATAGTAGGTGATATGGATACAATTTATTACTAACAATTCAGAGTGAGAGAGCTACAATTACTTATTTTACATATCAAGGCTCAAGTTCAGTGATATAACTTTTAATCCAAAAATTTCAAAAATATATATATATATTTTTTTTTTTCCAAAAAAATTTTTTTTTTTTCCTTTTTTTTTTTTTTTACTATTTAAACAATAGAAATTGTTTATGACACGATCCCACCGCTGCCACCAATTCGTATGTGACGGACGCGGTATGGTTGTTTAATCCGAGCGGTTGATTAATAACAAGTTATTAACGATGGTAGTGTCGCGTCACAGACTGAATAAAAATTATAAAATAGATTTATCTCGCGATAAACCGGTAAATGGGATTCGTTTGCCACTAGTCCTATACAGGTCTCAATTTCAATAGTTTAACTGTGGAGGCTAATTAATTAATAATTAGGATGGTTGTTTAAAATAAATGGTGAGAAGAATTAACTGGTAAAAACGATACTATATTCTTGAATGAGAGTAATACTGAGCCCAGTTCAAACGTCTAACAACGAGTATCGGTTTGAACGTAAAACAAATGTTATGTGATATAATAAATGAATCTCCCTATGCCGACGTGGGGATCGTAGAGGCTGGTCCCTTATCAATAATCATAAGCTAACGTTAAAGCAACAATATAACGCACGAGTGCGGAGAAATATACCCTGATCAACGATACCCACGTTAACATACAGCACAATATAAGAATTGTCATGTACTCGAACCACGATCGCATTCTTGGAACTCTCTCTCTCTCTTTCTAACTTTATGTTTTAAGTGGTATTGGTAACTATGGTATTTAATTGAGGATGCACCAATGTGCTTATAACTACTTATTAGTCTATAGAATCATAAATTGGTCTCCGCGTTATACGGTCGGGCCGATTACATACACATGCATATATGTATATCAACACAAGATGACCGTATAATGCGACCCTTCTTTATAGATTCTCTTTCTATAACTGTAATGCCAGGATAGAAGGATCCCGGCCGTGAATAGGGCAAAATTGAGAATGTAGAGATCGATATGATCTCTATATAAAGTGAACTGTAAAATAACGGAATTTTGATTAGACTGAAGGTCGAATTAACAAGTGATTAGAATGCCACCAATTCGTATGTGACGATTACAAGAATTCTGGATAATATAGTAATAATTTTGATGATACGGAAATAATGGTATGAGCAAGACGTCGACACTTAGCTTTCGTTGACTTGGCGTGATATGCGTCTACAAGATCGGCAATCGGTCGGGCGTCCTCACCTTCGTGGAAACCTCGGTCAACTCGTCACTTTAAGTGTTCAAATGTTTATGGTTTTCACTGAATTTGGATGTCTAATATGAATGAAATGTCCCTTAATACTACAAAGATTCAAAATGAATCTAAGGCGGAAGGCTTTTAAATGAAGAAATAAAATAAAATATGTGTCCGTGCACTGAATTTAATCTAGGTGATAACCAGAACGCCAGACTACTGGTTTATATCTTGGTTATTTGAGTTTTTATCGAATACTGAGTCCTTTACACTACCACTGATCTGACGAAGAAAAGATTGAGTGTAACTCTTTGCTCTAATTAGTATACGGATCAATGCGTCCACACACCTCGTGACTTGACAGACGAAAGACGCTAATTCAAGTTCAGAGTTGACGAGGTGCCCGCGATTGCAAGAAACCTGCATTTCCCCCGCGAGTTAATTAGCCAATTAGGGCCCTACTTTGCATCTCATTAGAGCCCGGTTGGCTCGGGACCCGCCCAAGCTAGGTGTAGGTGGTGGGGTCCCGAGTCACTCGACGCGGTCCCATCCCCTACTCCGTCTTGCTCATACTCTACTTATTCTAGCTTATTGTATTTAATTTTAAAATAATAGTATCCTCTTATTCGGGCTTTCCGTTCATCCGTCCATCCCTTAAGTTATGTTATGATCCATTATATTCTAGGTTTATATGACCTAATTGTTACGGGGGTTCCTTTAGGAATTCGGACTTGACACGAATCGTTCGTTCGTCTTCTAAATCATGCTATATGCTACCAATTTGGTAGCTGCTATTGTTGGCTGCTATTATTCCTTCGTTTTATTTGCCTAACCTAAATAAAATTAGAATCAGAGAGAAGAGTGTTAGGCAATTCGCATTTATGCCTTCTATACCTGTGTGGAAACGAGGGGTCAGCAAGTTTAACGTCGCCTCGCCTCGTTCCACAGGACATCGGTTATTGAAACTATGCAGATCTCCGCTATCGTCATCTACGTGACTTTTGACGCCTTCAAGAGGGAGCGGATATTTATTACAGTATTGTATTCCTTGGCGAGGTTTGGTTTCTGTTCTGGGACACGTTCCCCGTGTAACCCAAAACTTTATTTTACTTTACTTTACTTTTGCTGATTTACTGTAACTTACTCTACTGATTCTAAATAATTGATGAAAGAATTTATGAGATTGAACCGACAATAAAACATACTAAGTAGTTGCGTGAAGCAATTTAGATCAATGTGAATTGCGTTCGTAACAGGGTATATACTATAAGGTAGAGTTGCGCAGTTTTGCGCATTTTCATAAGCCGCCCTGAAAAACGCCTATGATAGAGTTAGCATCCGTGCGCCGAACACTGGTCTTTACCGTGCTGTAGCCCTGCGCCGCGCCTCATAGAGCACACGTATCGCCGCAACGCAACGCCGCGGCACCATATACTTACGTTGTTCGTCGTTACATATGCATTCCAGCATTTAATTCGCTCGGCATTATTAACGATTTATCAAAACTATTCTTTCATCTTTCCGTCTACTTTATTCGCCACTGCTTTTAATGATAGACTTATAATGACAAAATTCACGAAAAGAGAAATTCTTGAGTTTCTTATTCCTAATGATGTGGATTCGACTGTTCAATACATTTTGTCGAAACTGAATATAGATATTGACAATATCCCAGAACGCGATATAGCATCTCTAAAAACCGCCATACGGACCCTAAAATCTAAACGTTCTACAAAATGGCAAGTCGCTAATAGACATCTAAAAAGATTTGAATCCGATAATGCTGCATGGCTGAACTCAGATTTTTCTGTTTCTCTTGCTACGCCACAAAGTCCTACTACATCTCTGGCAAATTTTGGTCGCCCAGTGCTCGACTTTCATGAAAAATCTGACCGCTCAAAACGTCGAGAAGCTGCCCAAATCAGTGCTGATCTAAAACATGATCCCGAAAGAATGATAGTGGCTTGTAGGTACGCAGCGAAACAATCTTCTCATACAGGCTTATATAATGTTCTCGGTAGTATTCTTGAAGATTCAGAAACTCCCCTCAAAAAAATCAAATTATCAAACGAACCAATGGTTTCTTTGAGAAAGAAGACTCCACGAGAAGCCTTAGCCTTTTTATTGGATAATTCTCTTTCTAAGAACGTGTACCAAAATATACGTTTGGAAACAAAGTCATGTGGAGCAGATATTTGGCCAGCGTACAATGACGTCAGAGCTGCTAAAGCCGAGTGCAGGCCACCGAAGGAAACAGTTTTTATTTCGGAAAAAAAAGCGGAGACCACTGTTCAATCCCTGCTGAATCACACTGCCGAAAGGATCACGGATTTACAAGCGGAAGTGATTGTTCAATACATGGAAACCAAAGGCGTTAAGGAACTGGAAGCTGTAATGATGTGTTCTTGGGGATTCGATGGAACCTCCGGGTTTTCATGTTTCAAGCAAAACTACAAAACCGCAGACCAAAATACACCACAGAGTGATCAAAATTTATTTGTTACAACAGTTATCCCATTGCGATTATCGACAGCAAGCAATGTTATATTGTGGAATAATACAGCATCTCAATCTCCAAGATCTTGTCGTCCTCTTACGATAGAATACACGAGAGAATCAACTGATGTCGTTTTGAAACAGAAACGACACGTGGAAGATCAAATAGATAGACTAGAAATTTGCCAGGTCAAATTGGATGAGGATCATTGTATTCGTATCCATTTTTCTTTGTATCTCACTCTGATAGATGGCAAAGTATTGAATATTATTACAAATACTAAGTCGATGCAATCGTGTCCAATATGCCATGCAACTCCTAAAATGTTCAATGATCTCAGTAACAAAGACAAAGGGCTCTTCCTACCCGATCCAAAATCTCTTCATCACGGACTTTCTCCACTTCGTGCCTGGATCAGAATCTTCGAAACGTGTTTGCACATTTCTTACAGGATCAACATCGGGGTCTGGCAAATGAGAAGTGTTGAGCATAAAGAAGGGTTTGCACGAAGAAAGAAACTGATACAAAACATTCTCTGGGAAAAGTTAGCCCTTATAGTGGACAAGCCAAAACCAGGAGGGTCTGGTACGACTAATGATGGCAACACAGCACGCAGGGCCTTCGAGAATCCAGAAATTTTTGCAGAATATCTTGATCTCAATCCTGAGTTACTCTGTAATTTAAAAACTATTTTAATCGCTTTGTCTTGTCATCTACCGATTGATCCACAAAAATTCGAAACGTTATGTGATACGACTGCTGAACTCTACGTTAAGAACTACCGTTGGTATCCTATGCCAGCGACATTGCATAAAATCCTCATGCATGGTGCTGATGTTATGAGAACAAGTATTCTACCAGTAGGTATGCTCGCCGAAGAAGCTTCCGAATCTCGAAATAAAGATTATAAAAATTACAGGTCGTCTCACTGCAGAACTTTCAGTCGCGAAGCAAACATAGAAGACATGTTTTACAGAGCTATGGATAGCACGGATCCAATAATTTGTTCCATAAGTCTTCGATCCCGGAATAAACAAAAAAAAGAATTGAACCTTACTCAAAAAGTAAGGGATTTGCTTGCGGTTCCACGACAAGATGAAGCGTGTGGTGCAATCGTAGAAAGTGGTAATGAAGATGTTGAGTTGCCAGGTATTTCTCGAACATTCCACCTTTTAGATGATGTGGAATTATCGGATGATGATCGGGAGATTGATGAAACGTGAGATTAGAAAGAGATTAGATCCCTGAGAAAGCACCCTGACGTGACTGGAGACATAAAAATGTTTTTAATTTTTTTTCTTTCAATCTTGCTCGCTATTAGCTCTGGTTTTCGATTTTTTTTTTCATTTTCAAATTCAAGGGCTCAGTGACTCCAAAAATCTACATAATGGCGATTTTCGTGAAAATATTGGTATTTTTCACAATTTAGGCTACCATATTGGGTTGGCCATTTTGAATTATGAATTTCCGATATGGAATTTGGATGCAGCAATCTCTGAAACCCATGAATGGGAATTTTCGAGAAAAACACAGAGAATTTCAGAATTTTGGCCGTCATATTGGGTCCACCATTTTGAATTATGAATTTTCAATATCAAATTCAGATTCAGAGACCCCGAAAACCCCCGAGTGAATATTTTCAAGTCATTCCAATAACAATTTGACTTTTGGCCACCACATCGGGTCACCTGGCCCACTGTGGAGCGGTATGATGTCCTCGGCTGCTGTGACGGGAGGTTGCAGCCATCTAGCGCATGCAACCCTATACGCCGTCGTCGCAATCCAGCTGCTAGCGGTAGAAGATCTCTCCTGGCGTGGAGCCGTGTGCAACCCCTATCTCACAGCGAGAGTCTCTCCAAGGTCGACGTCCTTCCCTCCTGGTGTTGCGATACGACCCGTGGCTTGCAGGTCCTGTATCGTGGTAGCCTCTGCAGTGGCGTGAATTGGAGGTCATCTCGGTATCGGTAGTTGGCGGAAATCCTCGTAGCGTCGTTACTCCCTCTCTCTCTCTCTCTCGCGGTACATTAACAAAAAAGCACTTCAAATTACAATCTATTCAGAAGGTACTCTTTGTCTGTGGTGTGTCGCTGTTTTCCCGAGGGTGAGACGTGTCTCGTCTCTCTCTCGCGGTATCGGTACTCTAACTCTAATTAAATCGCTAAAAATCGGTAGCCAAAAGGGCTCCTGTGACGGCAGCAAATCTGCAACGTCACAGTATATAAAGGCTCCGACGCAGCTGCTGTCACGATTGGTGAAAATTTAGATCAAGCTCCCGTTGTTGATCACGATGATATAAGAGATTTTATCGAAGCTCGTTACGTAGGACCTGTAGAAGCCAGTTGGAGAATTTTGGGTAAGATTTTGCAACATAAAAGTCATACAATTATACGTTTACCCGTTCATCTGCAGAATAAACAGAGCATAGTATTTCTTGACGACAGAGATGAAAGTGCGGTCAGATCCGCTTTAGAAAAGACGGACATGCTGATAGATTATTTCACGCTAAACTCATGGGGTGAGCAAGCTAGCCAATATTATTATACTCAAATACCATGTTTTTACACATTTAAAAAGTACAAAGTTGATGGCAAGATCATTAATCGATGGGTAACACGTAAATCGCAATTTAATTGCATCGGACGAATGTATTCTGTCAGTCCGACTCAACTTGAATTGTTTCATTTGAGATTGCTGTTAGTAGATGGGTAAGGGGGGTTCTGGACCACCGCGTGTTAGTGCACACGTACACGCACGCACACACGTGCGCGTCGTTCGTGTCCGTGTGAGGCAAGCCCCGCCCCTAGATGATTTCGCAATATCCGCGGCAAGACCCCGCCCCTGACGGTGTCGATGATTTCGCAATCTTTGGCGTCCCTCTGATTTCGCAATCTCTGAGGGAACCGCGACAAGACTCCGCCCCTGACGGTCTCGATGATTTCGCAATGTTTCGCGTCCCTCTGATTTCGCAATCTCTGAGGGAACCGCGACAAGACTCCGCCCCTGACGGTCTCGATGATTTCGCAATGTTTCGCGTCTCTGCAACTTCTGAGGGAACTGCGCCTCGCCGATGATTTCGCAACGTCGTGGATCGCGCGTCTCGTGCGAGCCTGATATTCTTGCTATCTTGATCGGTCAGGATGCGAGCCCGATGTTTTTCTATCTGAATCGATGCGAGCCCGATGTTTTCTATCTGAATCGATGCGAGCCCGATGTTTTCTATCTGAATCGATGCGAGCCTGATATATGTGAGCCTGGTATTATTACATGCTAACCCTGGTGAGGAGTCTTCCCTGCGCGAGCGCGCTCTTACCGACCGTCGTTGTCAAGAAATTCTACGTACTAACAAAGCTAACCTGAAAATTTCTACCCTGGAATCAAGAAATTCTACGTACTAAATATCAGGGAAGTAGGGTAGTGGGAGGGTGAATAAAGCGAGTCGCGAAGAACGCACATGATAAATCTTAAAAAGGTATATACATGTATTTAAAATGAGATAAACAAATATATAGGATATATATCAATCGTATCAAAAATACTACGAATTAAAATTAGGATAAAAACGTAGATAAAAAAACATGGATATTACTTGTGGTGACTTCCTTAAAAATCATTAGAAATTATATATATGTTAACTAATTAGCACTGGTAACAATAGTAATAGTAATACTTCAAAAAGTTACAAGAATGATACTCATGTTATTAATTTTCTTAAATATCTGCTTCAACTACGTGTTTCTTTCGTTCTTCTGCAGAGCCCTCTTTGTCTTCTGCAGAGCCCTCTTTGTCTTCTGCGCGGGCTTTTTCACCTCCCGTGGGAGCTCGACAGCTTCTGACAAATAAAAAATCAACGATACGAAATAAATAGAATGAACAAAAAAAGTACTTCCATATGTCTCCACGGAAAAACCAAAAAAATCTCATTAAATTACGTTTTTCTTTCTTTCTTCTGCGCCCTCTTCCTTTTCTGCGTAGGCTTGTTCACCTTCGGTGCGGGCTCGACCTGCGTAGGCTTTTTCACCTTCTGTGGGGGCTCAACAGCTTCTGACAAATAGAAATCAACGATACGAAGTAAATAGAATGAACAAAAAAAGTACTTCTAATTACACGGAGTCGGTGACTTTAGTTAGATGATAACTTTTTACCTTCTGTGTATAAATCCGACAAATTAATCGAATCCGCTACTATCTCCGACAAGCTCATCGGATCCGCTACCATCTCAGACAAGCTAATCGGCTCCGCTATTATCTCTGATTGCAGCCTGTCTTCCGCGTTGTAGTAATATTCTCTGTCCGCCTTCATGTATAACGCAAAAGCTGACTGACAGCGACCACACTTTTGCCACAAAACTTTTGGAAGGGCGATCCCACAGCCCTCACAAAAATATATTGTGGGCAGCGTGTTAGAGGACAGAAGAAAATGGTACGGTTCTGCAATCCACGGACCGGGAAAATTTCTCACACAGTGCTCACAAAAGAATCCAGGATTTTCCACGTTTGGACGAAACAGTATCATCGTATAACATCTTGCTCGGGTACGAAAAGCCTCGACGAACGAGGCCTCGCGCGCCGCCCATGAGCTTTCAAGTGGTAGCGCCCATCCTTCCATCAGGGTGATAAGCTCTCTGACGATGGGTGTTATAAACAGATTTGGAAGAGCTGCAATAAACCCTCGAAATAATAAGAAACCACAATAACGCGCAAAACTATATCACAAAATTCATCATACTCACACATTTTCCTTGCAAAGTTTTTGACACTGACCGAACCACGAATAAGACGCGAATGAGACTGGTACGCAGTCTTCGTTAGTATGCGAACTCCCCAATAGACTTATGTGCAGCGATAAAATGAAGTTCCTAGAAGTATTTTTCACAACTCGACGCACTATGCCTAAGACGGTATAATTATTCTACCCTCAATGTTTGTTATAACAGATCGAATTTCGGAGAGCGTTTGGCTAAGCCGGCGCGCTACAACGGTTCATGAGTTAGATAAGCTACGGAGGAAGGAATTAGAAATGAGTGTGTACATAACATCATAATGAAGACTGTGAATGAATTCACTTTTATTCTTTTGAAATCAGAACGTATAAATTTTATTGTTTCATTTGACATTGTGAGCAATCTCTGATCATAGGAGTAGGTCCATCGAATTGATCACCCTGCGATCCGTAATGTATTCGACATCTCCGGCAGCCTGCGATGTCTATATCCCTCTTCATCGTCTCCGATAGTTTATCCCATATCTCGTCCATGATATTCGAGCCGTAAATAAGAATAAAATCTTTGGTTAAGAAGGCGATATCTTCCGCGTTCATTCGTTTCAAACCTCCTACTTGAATGGATGTGTATAATGCTCTATGAAGAGATGGTTTACACTCCTTCAAATACCAAGTTTTCAATCGTTGAACGTTTTCGAAGGCGCACTGATATCTGGGGAGGTTCCCGTGGCAGTCCCCGTGCCAATGCGTCACTTCGTAGTCTACCATCCATTTAAGACGTGGACATCCCAATTCTTCTAAATCGATTACAGGCTTCGAGTCGTCGTTAATAATTTTTTCGATCCATGCTTTCTTCTCCTTTCCCTTGACGTAGATATAACTTGCGTGCTCGACAACTTTTTTCACAACTTCCTGCACCTTGTCGTAAGAAATATTTCCGGCGTTCCATGGTATTCCGTGATGATGCCGCGTCAACCAAGCATTGATAGCTTTGCATTTGTCGGACAAGACTTTCCAAGCGCACGGTGGTTTGAAGAGAACGCGTGCCAGACCTTGCAAGCCCGCCCCGTCCACTTGAATAGTAATAACACCGAGTTCTTTTAGTATGAATTCTTTCATAGGATATTGAAAACCTTGCACGTCTATTATCATATCCATTTTAGAACGGTACGATGTGGATTTCAGAAAAATCGAGCGCCAACTAATTTCAAAAATGTTCAACCGCAAATTTTATATTCTATATCCCCTCTTAACAAATATCGTATACAGTAGGAATTGGTAAATAAGGATATTTTCTTTCAGTACTGACTCGTCTTTATTATATTTTAATCATAACAAATAGGAGAGTACAATTGCTGCAAACAGGGAATTACAAAATTATAAATGTGAACGTAGGATGATATAGTTTTTTCCTTACGTTAATTTCTTTACACCACCGCTAATAGGGTTATATTCAATAATACGATCATGTAAAATCATACAATAGACAGAAGTTTGCGGTGGAAAAGCATACGTTGACTCAAATTCAAGACGAATGTCCACGGGCCCCGATTTCAGGGAATCGTTTTGCTTCGAACAATCTATAACGATGAGCGGTGCGTGTTTCAGAAATTCGTTCCTGCTCAACAACGGTTCCGAATCTTTCACGTAGTACGATGCCTGGAAGTTTGCGTACATGTCGTAGAGTAAAGCGTATTGGTTGTGCGCAATATCGAGATTTAGGTTGCCGTAAGGATAACTCTGCGAGTTGAGAAAAAGCTTGACATCTCGGATGCTGCAGTGGTCGAAGTGACTTGCGTTCCTAGCCGCGTTGTTCTTTCGATCCGTCTGAAAGCCTACTACAACATATCTAGGTTTTTCCAGTTGCGTGGAAGTTTTCACGACCCAGACATGCTTCGAGGTGGCGGGTAGTAGTGGATATTCGTACAATTCCCACGTGCGGTAACTGATAGGGATCGGTGCGTCTTTGGCAATGTAGTTGAGCAACTGTATTTTTCGTTGATCGGAGATCTTGATATACGGAATCATCCACTCGAGTTTCAGTAGTGAAATTTTAAACTGTTCCACAGCACCATCGGCGGTTGTTTGTATAATTGCATTCGTATCGGTGTTTGTCCTTGTAAGAATCAACTCGTGTTTGGCATTGATGATGATTCGACGATAGTCCTCAGCGAAACCCAGTAACCAGCTCAGTGGTATGGAAATATCGAAGTAACCATTCTCATCGACTATTTCATTATCGTTGTCGATCCAACCGGCGTTCTCTCGCAGAGACTTTTGGCTGGGACTTTGAGATATGTAATTCTTCATGAGGGTTGTGATACCGACGTTCTTATTTCGATCGATCTCGACAGCATTCAGCTCGTAACGTATATCCTCGAATAGATGACAGATGCTATTGTTGACCAACTTTGTTGCAGCGACCAGAGTCCGTCCGTCAGCCTTGGTCAATCTACCGTATACGTGCAGCGAACTTCTACTCGGCAGTAAACACAAGTCTTGATGTTGAACGGCGATCCGAATTTCATCGTTGTTTTCGAAGCTCGTTGATGCGAAGGTATGATGCGCATGAGTCTCGTAGTGCGCGACAGACTCGTCAAAGACAATGGGTCTTTGTATCGTTAGGATCTCCTCCATGGTACAAAGCAGACGACGACGATACAGCAGAATTGTATTTTTACTTTCCGGAAAATCCTCTTCCACGAACTCTGAGTCCCAGACTCTTCAGGAACTGGATGTTTTGACGTCTGAGCTCCCCGAAAGGTGTGCGACGACTGTCTTTTCTCCGACATAATGGCTCTCTTTTATAACTCCGTCCGACTTTAGTTTCAAAAACAATACCCATTATGATTTTACGTGCAGTCTTATCGTTACCACTTCACCTTGGAAATTAACCAATCGTCCGTCTTGATCAACTAATCTGAGCTGAAGATTATCTATTGCTCGAACGGTGATCGGAAGGTAAATGACGTTCGATGGTACTTCAACGATCTTATATCCAGGTGGTACGATGGGGAAAAACTCGTGAATGGTATGCACTTGTTGTCCGTTAAGGTACGCACCCGCGGTGATGTTGCACTCGACTCGTAGAGAGTTCACTTTGAGAATAGCCACAGGCAAGTCGGATGCATGTGTGACATTGGCTTCAAGGGTGCGTGGTGTGAACCCCAACAGCCGTCCGATAGAGTCGTCGGAACGAAAATTTATCTTACGATTGCATTTGATTTCACTACACAATGTGTTGTTGTTTGCTCGTATGCTGATGGAGATGCTCTGGTCGGTTAATACTTTTTGCACATAACTCTCTATGTCCTCAATTTCGTAACTTCCGGTGGGTATGGTTATGACTTCGCACCCATCGATGTGAAGCTTGTTGTTGCCCTTGTCGATATTAGGAATCGAGTTGAAGGTTAGTAACTCGACAAGTCCTAACGTGTAATTTTTTAACGGTGATAGCTCGATGGGTGGGAAATAGTGAGTTTCTAGTACGGATGACGTACCCGATAATGTTAACGTAAAAGAATCACCCATGATCGATGACGCTCAACTGACGTTTTGCGCAACAAGGAAAGCGTTTTATAGCAGACCGCTGAGGAATTTGAGGCACAGATGTCCACACACCACCGTGTCATAGTTTTGATATTGTTTATGATAATACATTACAATGCTACCAACACCGAGATATTTCATCAAATCATCAGGCGGTTGTAGATCACCGAAGCTGTCAAAGTATATGACCTCGTTGTTCGTCTTCCTGTACGCAACCCAGTGTGTACCGGGACCTTTTTTATCGTCAAGATTCACTATAGCAGCCTCGTACTTTCTGGGTCCACCTTTTGGCATCTCGTTTCTCATGTAAACACCGCGAAATCGCGGAATCTTCATGATCTTGGCGTACTTCAGTAGATCGAAATCGGTGAGCGCTCGATGTGGTAGCTTTACGTGTTTTTTGACTCTAATTGAAGACCGAAACCCTTTTTGTAAGGTTTCAGATACAATCCCTTTCCCAAAGCAATCGCCTCCATTGTCTCGTTGTGACGTTGTCGCTCCTTTAATTCACGTTTCGCAGCACTCGCGTCGTTTACCGCCTTTGCGATACCAGCTGCTCCACCTGCTAGAGCTCCTGTAGCGCTCAATCCAGCAAATAGTGGTATGAGAAATGGCAGGAAACCGCCAATTTTGGCTGGTATAGGAAGAATTCGCGGAGTTCGCACGTTGCTCCTACCTCCCACATTTTTGACAGCTTCGCGTGCCCCTTTGAGAGCGGACTTGATGGGATTAATATTGTTCGACCGCATGGAGACTCTTGCCGCCTTTGTTATTTGTTTCAACGAGATTTTTGTTTTTTTCTTACTGCAACCTTTACCACGTTTTTTTGCAGTAGACTTCTTTTTTTGCATACCCATGCCGAACTTCCTTTTCACTTTCATTGCGTTAGTTACACCCCAGGCGGCTGCCTTTTCCCCAACGCTTGCGTCTTTAGCGAACACGCGGCTCCAAGCCTTCTCCGCGAGCACTTTATCCGCCTCGTGGCGAGCCGCAAGATTCTCACGTTCTTTCGAATAAGCGATGTCGTGTTCCTTACACGCCGCGTCGAGAGGGTTGATACGTGGATCACCGCGCGCGAGTCGCTCCTTCAGTTTTGTTCCGGGACCGCAGTACTGGTAGCCTGGTATATGCAATTCAATGGGAAGCTTGTTGATTATTCTGTTAACGAGACCTTTTCCGCTCCGTCGGCGTTCTCCGGTACGTTTGTGTACGATCATGGTTCCAGCGCAACTGACTTGAATCCTATAAATACCGAACGTTTTATAGTTTTTCGATCAGTCAAGAGCTAGCAGCGTGATCTCTTTAGTTGTACTTCTCATGTTCTACATTGAATTATGAAGTTCAAGGAACAAAGTACCCGGTTACCGGTGATCAATTTCGACGAACTGGCGCAAATCAATGTAAAGGAGCGGGAGAAGCGTCACGGTGCGTTATTACCAAATAGTGTGCGCGCAGTGATTTGCGAACCGTCCAATTGCGGAAAGACTAATACCCTGTTATCCTTGATCACGCACCCCAATGGTCTGAGATTTGAAAATATTTACGCTTATTCGAAATCGCTCAACCAACCTAAGTACCAGTTTCTTAAAAGGTTGCTCCATTCGCTCAAGGGTGTTGGATATTTCCCGTTCAGCGAACACGAACAAGTGATCAGACCGGAAGATGCGCGACCGAACTCCATCATGATTTTCGATGACGTAGCCTGCGAAAAACAGGATAACGTTCGAGCCTTCTTTTGTATGGGGAGACACAACCAAGTCGACTGTTTCTATCTTTGTCAGACTTATGCTCGTATTCCTAAACATCTTGTACGTGACAATGCTAATATGCTAATACTCTTTCGGCAAGATGAAATGAATTTGAAACATATCTACGATGATCACGTCAATACGGACATGTCCTTTGCACAATTCAAGGACCTGTGCTCGGCTTGTTGGAAGGATAATAAACACGGTTTCGTCGCAATCGATAAAGATAGCGATCTCAACAGGGGTAGGTACCGCAAGGGTTTTGACTGCTTCGTAGCCATAAATATGAGATCAACGTTGTGACGACGGCAGTAATATATCAAACTTAGAAGCATCAACATGCAGAGTGCTGAATTACGTCAACAGAGAGATGTGTTGCATCAAATTGCAAAAGCAAGCGATGCTATTCGACGCAAGCATAAAATGTTGAAGATGGGCCGGGATACGAGCGAGAAGGCTATGAGTGAAGTTTTCAAACCTGTGGTAACACCTCTTCAGCAGCTGGTGGATCAGTCGATGAAACAGGAGATGAAACAGGAGGCCGTCAAGAGGGAAATTCAAGAGACGCCCACGAAACAGGAATTCCCACGTAAGAAGGTACCCGAGTCTGATGACTACTCTTTTCTAACGGCTGACGAAGAATCTTCCGACGAGCATCAACCGGTTACCCCTTTGGACTCTACTATTGAAAAAGCTGTTATCGTTGAAAACGATTTACCTCAAACGTATCTTCGAATGTTTTGAAACAAGTCAAGCGAAAGAATTGGATACTTCGTACGGTATTCGTAGGTTGAAGGGTAACGTTTTAAAGATTGGAAACTCTGTGGTGACTTTTGACAATGATATCGTTCATATTGGAAGTACGAGTTATCAAACAACACCAGGCTTACTCGAACTACTGTTCAAAAAGTCCCCCAGTGAGGCTGCAGTGAACCAGTCTGATTTGAAGAATTACAGCGAAATCGTAGCCAACACAAACGCACATCGAAAGTATTATCTCAGTGATACGGGTGTTCGTTATGAGAATAACGATAAATTCAAAAAAATTATTTCTAAAATTCCCACTCCTGTGAAACAGAAGACGGGCAAAGCCTTGCCACGTTTCAAAATCGCTGGAGGCAAGAAGAGTCGAACGGATTACGTGTATTGGGACGATCCCAACGAGCTAGTCGAACGACTTCGATTGCTCTATGCATCGCAGGCGGCCGGTAACACGAGCCACTCCAATGAGATTATTTCCATCATTGAGGAGTTGCGTGAGGCTGGAATTATATATTAGACTTCTTCAAGAATTATCAAAGCTCAGTTTTAAAATGAGCGTTGACGTGTTCGGTCGACAATTGACGAGGGTGAAGGGTGGTAGTCTTTCAGGCAACCGCGGCCCTCCCGGTTACGGCTTCAAAATAACCTCCGACGGACAGTACGATATGGATAACAAGAGATTGAGCAACCTTGCGGATCCTGTGAAACAAAATGATGCAGCCTCTGTAAAAGTGGTGCAAAGCGCTGTACGGCAAGAGACCCAACTCTTGTATCAAGTCACGACATCTTTGCGAAACGACGTGGAAAATATCGGTACCAGGATCCAATCTTTTGAAAACCTCATCGCTCAACACTCTGAACTCATTTCACAATTGGAAGAGAAGCTGGCAGCATCGAAAATCAACGACAGTGAAAACAATTTCATGATAAGAAGCTTGGAATCGAGCGTGAACGAAACTCTAAAACGCCTCGAAACGGACAACAAAACTGGACAAGACTTGGCATTTCATAATTCCGGAATAATAGTGAAATTGGACGAACGTCTAACCAAACTGGAGCATGGAGGATAAAAAGCTCGCGCTGGTGGAGGAACTTCATAAGCCTGCACGAAGAAATTATCCGCGTCGTCGCGTTGTCGTGCGAGGAATGGATGAAACCTGGCAGGCTGATCTCGTAGATATGAATGCTTATGCGAAATACAACAATGGTTACAAATACCTACTAACGATTATAGATATATTTTCAAAATTCGCCTGGGCAGTGCCGATTAAGACCAAGAGTGGGAAGGATGTGACAAATGCTATGAACTCCGTATTCAAGAAGGGTCGCGTACCGAAAAAATTGCACGTTGATCGTGGTAAAGAATTCTATAACACTGAGTTCAAAGCTCTCCTACAACGACACGGTGTCACCCTGTATTCAACCTTCAGCAATCTGAAAGCATCGATCTGCGAGCGTTTCAATCGTACGTTGAAAAGTAAAATGTGGAAGCGGTTTTCTCTCCGAGGAAATTACAAGTGGATAGATATTGTGTCAGATCTGATGCTGACTTACAACAACACCAAGCACCGTACAATTTGAATCAAACCAAAGGAGGTTACAGCTCGAAACGAGAAGACTATCCTGCGCAACGTTTACGGGAAATTTCAAGTTAATCGCACACGAAAAAAGAAGTTCAAGCTCGGTGACAAAGTTCGGGTTAGTAGGAATAAACATACGTTTGACAAAGGTTACACCCCCAACTGGACTACTGAGATATTTACTATAAATAAGATAGAGAATACTGATCCCGTCACGTACAAACTTCTGGACTATCAAGATCATGCGATCGAAGGTGGTTTCTACGAAGAGGAACTCTCCAAAGCGAAGCACCCTGATGTTTACCTAGTGGAGAAAGTGCTGCGGAAGCGTGGCAGTAAGCTGTATGTAAAATGGTTAGGTTTTGATAATTCACACAACAGCTGGATAAATAAAGCGGATATGTAATTTTTTATTCAATAAAGATACATAAATATATCATTATATGTGAAGTTTATTCATTTACAATAACCCCATGGCACGGTATCGGTAGTGTTTGGAAGAATAACCCTCTTATCATCGCACCAACTGAGTGCTATTTTCTTTTGTAACACGGTATGAACCTCATGTTTCTTACTCCTAATGAGACACTGAGATTTTACTAAATTTTGATGTTGCATGAGACACTTTTTGTAATCGTCAAACGTGATTGTTCTCAACGTCGCTGTCTTGATACCTTTTGCTCGTTTTTGTTCTTTATCTTCCCCTAAAATTTTAAAAGTGTACAATTTCGCTCGTAATCCTACAAATTCTTTCATAATCTTCCCATTGCATTCATCCTTCATTAAACCTAACACTTTCTTATTCGCTAATGGGATTCCGTAAATATTATCGATCGGGTAATCAGATGTATCAAATTTGTACAAGTCTCGTTTGATGTATTCGTATATGTCGGGGACGGTGAAATGATACAAAAGACTATCTGTATCGGTATACATTAACTTTGATCTATCACCAAAGATACGTTTCACGTAGTTATAGTGGAAATCGTAGATGAAGATCTTAGACAAATCTAGGATGGCAAATCCCGCGTAAATGGGTTTGTTAAAGTGTATTTTAACCCGACTAAGCTCAACAATTACCATATCGTTATCAAATACAACACAGCTGTGAAAATTCGGTTTTGCGATGAGTGCCTTTGCTCCATATCTCCCCTCCCACTTTGTCACTAATTTAACTTCCTTTTGCTTTCTTACGTTCTCCATAGTCTTGCCAAATACCGCGTTATTCATCAATTTGAAGAAATTCTTCTCAAACTCGTTATTCGATTTTTTTCTCAATTCAGTGTTTAGATCTATGTACGGCTTCAACCATGCAGATTGTTCAAATTTCAAGATTCTATGAATTTCTAATAATTTCATACCCGAGCCTAAGTATTGTTTCAAATTCTGGTAATGGACAACGTATTTCTTTTTCGGGAAAAGAGTGGTCATTAATTTGGAGGTTTTACTGTGCGAGGGTACATAGTGTTCGGGGCAAAGAGGTAGGTCCTTGTGTGTTTCGTGAAGTTTTGAAGGATACTCCAAGTCCACTTCGAGAATGTATCCCATATGTGAATCATCGGGGATACTACAAACATCAATCGACTCGTATTCCCACTGAAATGATCCACGAGGTAGGCATTGACTCATCGCTCCACCGTACAAATTGTTTACATCGAAGTACATAAGATAGGATTCCTCTTTGCTGGGATCAAAGTTCGTCCCCATATATCTATTGTTACTCTCAGCGTGTCGGTTTGAACACTGAGCTACACCACCTCGAATCCCTTTTTGAACAAATAAGAGCATCTCCACATCGGTGAAGAGTTCCAGCTCAACGCGCGTAGACTTGAGCATCGCGTCGAACGCGAGTCCAGGAGCGGTGTAGTAGTGCAGAGGATCCAGACTATACGTAGAATGACAGTTACGACGAAAATTTTCAAAAATGTCTGCTAGAAGTAGAACATCCGTTTTCAAATATAAATCAGAGTATTCACCCACCGTACCAATGTTAAACGTATCCCAGACTTTTATCGCATGTTGATAATTCGCTTCCGAAACGTTGGAATCGTTCAATTTTGAATAGAATCTTTCGATTGGCGGTAATTTTTTCTCATCAAGCTTTGCCCAACTATCTATATATTCGTAGGGAAATACCCCCTTTCTCGTAAGCAACTCGAATTCCTCTGCGCTATTACAATACCTTCGTACAATTGTTTTATCATTATTATTCAGATACGATGCCAGTTTGTCTAAACTACTTGCCATGAACCGACATGAATCGATAAAACGTAGGCTTACATTTGTACCCTGAATCTTTTTTGTAAAGGAAATGTATCGTTCTTTATTGACCGGAAGAAGACTCAATCCGCCGCCGATTAGCGTAGCTAAAGCTTTAATCAAAAAATGTGAATCATAACCGGAAAGATTGTGAAAAACTACTGGAATTATACGCGAAGTTTTATAATTTAAATTACAGCCCGGATGCGCAACACCGCGATACTTGCCTGTGAAATGACAATGGTCGCGATGTTTCTCGTCCGTTGGAGTAAATGGTTTCTCACAAACATGACATACTTTAGTGTTGTACAAATCTTGTATTTGCTCGCTAGTGAGCTGCATCGGTACGTTTCTTTCAAAGCAAAAATTTGTTAATTCTGTCAATTTTTGCAATTCATTGACGAACCATTGGATGCAATCGGGATCACGTTTGATCTCAAATTTTGAGAGAGAATCGTTGAAGGTACAGTGTAAATAGTACGCTACACTATGAGGAATATGCTTTTCATACAAGGTCTCATTCTCCGTTGGTTCAAGGATACACTCTATGTCAGCGTACACGACGAACGGTACAAACTCCTTGTATCTATAATTTCTAAAACTTAAAATCTTATCTTGTTCTGTCGGTAAAATCATCTTACACTTGTTTATATTTTCACAGTCTTGTTTATGTCTTTCGTACGAGGCTTGAACTTGGAAATGACATAAACATCTGTCACACAGAAATTTCGCGGTTTTATGCTTCGACAGTTGCGAACTTAACAATCTAGATAGATTTTTAATCCAAGCAAAGTGGAAAATGAGCTGACGATTGATTTCTATAGCAATGAGGTGAATTGTTGGATTATCCGACTTATTTTTACTCAAATAAATGGGTACTATTTCACTAGATTTATTCGACACGGTTTCCACACCGTAAACGTTAATTTTTAAATGATTGACACGTTCAAATTTTGAAATATCTTTTAAAGCTATAGGAAACTTTATACCCTCATATTTTAATATCGTGCTGGGATGGGGGTATGAACTTGTACGATCAACATGATTATCAGCAGGATAAAGAGCTGCGACGATGGCCCACAGAAAGCAGAATTCATCACTGTTGTTGACGTTCACCACAGCCTTCTTCTTCCGTATGTCCAGCGGTAGTTCTACGTAAGTAGATAAGCCTCCACGCAGCGGTACGTACCGATTAATATTAAGCATTAGGTTGACAATTTCGATTAGTGTCCAACCCGAGTCCCGCTCTTGAAAATCCTCAACTTTCGCTAGGAGTTGATCGATCAGATTTTCATCGAACCATCTCTTGATATCCGTTGCCAAAATGATAACTTCATTTTTTGTGTTAAAAAACTTCACCTCCTCGACGGTTTCACAGTTTTTCAGAATTGAAAACTTGCAAGCAAGTATACCGTTCACTTTCAGATTACCTCCTCGCGGTAGAGAATTCCTCAATCGTGTGACAGCTAAGGCTTTCGAATCCTGCAAAAAAGATCTCAGATCTTTGTGACGTAGATTTATGATAACACCAGTGCGTATTCGCCCTTTAAATACAGATTCCAAATCCTTCCACTGAACTCGATCTTTTATCCTTCTCCTTAATGTTCCAATACCGTGACCACTTCGTTGTCTGTCTTTGAATTTTTCACCTAACGATTGAAGTATGGAAACTGTTGTGACGATTCTGTGTCTTTCTCCAACAGAAAGAGTAACTGTTCTCAAGATTTTATTTAAGAGTCTGATATTACGACTGCACAAATTTTTCCATCTCTCGATTTGTTCAGGTGATGCACCGTCCTACAGTTTATAAGCACTTTCTACAATGTTTATTAATTTCAAACACGTTTCAGCATCCATTTCTGAGTCTATACCGCATTTTGGGGTAAACACATGAAGAAGTTAAACATAACTTTCTTAAAAGTGAACAAATAAAATTAAAAAATCGGAATAGCAAACAGGCGTAATGATTTGATACTGGGTTTTACATATACAGAAATTCACACTTGTTGTATTGTCCACCGAGGTACCGCAAGCGAAGACGATCCTCTGCAGCAGCAGTTTCGTGCATTTGTAACTGATCTTTGTCATCGCTGAATGCCTTCGATATTCTGGCTGGTAGAAATATCAGAGAACTATCGTCGATCTCAACCATGATTTTGGTTCCAAATTTGGTAGTAACAGATTTGAACGATGAAACTTTATAATCTTTCTCAACTTCCAGCTCCGATATTTTCTTCGTAGGTAAGAAGTCGTCCATGCGGCAAACTTTGTTAATTTTTTCACAGTCCATTATGAAGACAAGTTTAAGATATACAGAGTTTCCCTGCTCAAGAGTCTTGCACGATTAACATTCGAATGGTTGAGGAATGATACGATCACGCCGTTTTATAGGAAGCGAAAACGAATGTGTGCATGTTTTATATATCGTAAGACTCATTCCTGAAAAAAGTTTCGCAACTTGAAGGATTTATTTCGCAATTTTCTTCGGCTCTACAGTCGTTCTTATTGCGTGGAGTCAATTTCAATGCTGTCAGCGATACATAATAATGTAGATACTGCGCTGTTAATGTTTGTATATATCTCTAGAATCTAGCGTCTTGAGCTCTTCGTGGAGATCGCTGTGACTCACACTTGACGCTCGATTGTTTTTCCTTCGTGGATTGTATACAACTATAAACTCTCGATATCGTTTTACTCGAGGGTGTTTATCTGTCAATTATTCTCGAGCTCGCGCGCGTACACACATGAGCGACTCTAAATTTTCAAAGCTAAACATAAACATAAACATGAATAATACGGAGGTCCAGAGATGGCAAGAGTGCATTGAGGCGAGTAGTCAGATTTGAAACGCCACCCAGTGAAGATAGAATAGAATAGAATAAAATGGATAACTTGGAAGTGCAAAACCGTGGTAACCATGTGCTATATTTCTTGCGGCTTAACCGGGGAGGATTCGAAGTACGTATTAGTTTTACAAATTTATTAAAAATTCTTTGCTCGGTTTTTTGCTTTGAAATATGCGCTTAAACTTACTATTTTCAATGCAGTTCAACATCCGTGCCGAAGTCCACGGACCGTGCATGCCGCGCCACGGACGATGCGTGGCAATCGCCAACATGGTCGAGCGGCGTGCGGCTAGGGCACAAATCAGAGCCGAAAATTCCCGTATGCAATACATTTTTGAGAACGACCACACCCCTGAGAACACCATCGACTTCTTCGGCATCAGGTGGATGCTTGAAGGTAGGTGGGGTGAAGAACACCCCACCGAAAACTGGGGCCATCCCGGCTGGGACGGCCCGGATTTCTTCAGGGCCTACGACGAAGATTGGTGCGTATGATTTACCATTTAGGAATCGTATGATTTACCACCGAAGAATCGTAATAGCATAACGAGCTCTTGTTTCAATTTTCAGATACTGATGCCGAGGAAGTCGTCGTAATATCCATATTTTATTATATCGTATTTTAACAGTATTGACATTAGTCAAATATTTTTTTACACAATAAACATCTACGTTTTTATCTAAATACATGTATATACCTTTTAAGATTTATCATGTGCGTTCTTCGCGACTCGCTTTATTCACCCTCCCACTACCCTACTTCCCTGATATTTAGTACGTAGAATTTCTTGATTCCAGGGTAGAAATTTTCAGGTTAGCTTTGTTAGTACGTACAATTTCTTGACAACGACGGTCGGTAAGAGCGCGCTCGCGCAGGGAAGACTCCTCACCAGGGTTAGCATGTAATAATACCAGGCTCACATATATCAGGCTCGCATCGATTCAGATAGAAAACATCGGGCTCGCATCGATTCAGATAGAAAAACATCGGGCTCGCATCCTGACCGATCAAGATAGCAAGAACATCAGGCTCGCACGAGACGCGCGATCCACGACGTTGCGAAATCATCGGCGAGGCGCAGTTCCCTCAGAAGTTGCAGAGACGCGAACCATTGCGAAATCATCGAGACCGTCAGGGGCGGAGTCTTGTCGCGGTTCCCTCAGAGATTGCGAAATCAGAGGGACGCGAAACATTGCGAAATCATCGAGACCGTCAGGGGCGGAGTCTTGTCGCGGTTCCCTCAGAGATTGCGAAATCAGAGGGACGCCAAAGATTGCGAAATCATCGACACCGTCAGGGGCGGGGTCTTGCCGCGGATATTGCGAAATCATCTAGGGGCGGGGCTTGCCTCACACGGACACGAACGACGCGCACGTGTGTGCGTGCGTGTACGTGTGCACTAACACGCGGTGGTCCAGAACCCCTCTTACCCATCTACTGCTGTTGTTGGCAGTTAAAGGTGCAAAGAGTTACGAAGAATTGAAAACTGTTAATGGAACGCTTCAACAAACATTCACAGATGCATGCTTAGCCCTCGGATTAATTGAAGACGATGAAGAGTGGAAACGGACTATGGATGAGGCGAGCATTTGGATGATGCCACGTCAGCTTCGTAATTTATTCATACGAATTTTGATCCATTGTCAGCCAATTAATCCCATGACTTTATGGGAAGGATTTAAAAATGAAATGTCCGAAGACTTTGCACGTTACGTGAATTCATCACAACGATACACACGGGCATATGCTGATATCGGGGCAATGTTGTTGGCAGAAGGTAGAAGTTTATCAGATTTTCATGAAATGGAACAAAGTGTTGATGAATTTGAAGAAGATAACGAGTTTCCTGACCAATTTAGAGAAATTGGAGAAAAACAATACCAAAAATTAAATGCGGAACAAAGAGCATTCGTTGACGCTGTTTTGTATTCATTAGATACTGATGATCCGAATCGAGAAACATGTTTTTATATCGACGGACCTGGTGGTTCTGGAAAAACCTATGTTTATACTAACATATGGTATTTGTTGAAAGCTAAGCTCAGAAAAGTAATAACAATGGCATTCACCGGAATCGCAGCTAATTTATTACCTCAGGGTAAAACGGTTCATAGAACTTTCGGGCTGCCAGTACCTCTCTTCGCAGATTCATCTTCAAATATTAAAATTCAATCTAAGGAAGGCGAGAAACTCAAGGAAGTCGATGTTCTTATATGGGATGAAGCTACAATGGCACCAAGATATGCTTTGGAAGTTATGGATCGGACCTTGCGCGATATAATGAATAATGATATACCCTTTGGCGGTAAAATTATAATTTTGGGTGGAGATTTTAGGCAATTACTCCCAGTAAGTAGAAGAGCTACACGTAGTGAAACTATTAACCTATCGATTAAGTTTAGTATACTATGGAAGCATTTCAAAAAATTTTCATTGAATCGAAACATGCGTACTTTACCAGAAGAAGTGGAGTTTTCAAAATATTTTTTGTACTATTCAATAAATTCATATATATTTTATATCAGTAATCGATTGAAGTCAATAGCATGCCAACTTAAACACCCCCTACCCTTACAAATTCAGAAGTGGGATTATGATCCAAATGAGATTAAATGAACAGTGATGAGTTGTTAAGAATAAAAAATAGTGTGAACAATTTTCCATTAAAGAGGAGCTGAGGAATACGTCCGAAACTGCTTAATTTATTGGTCAATTGGATATTGAGTTAAATAAGAGGAAAAAGTGAAGCTAGAAATATTAAGTAATTAAGAAACATTCAAGATGCCTAAAGAAGCAAGTGATTTCACAGTTGTGGAGTTAAAAGAAATCCTGAGGAAAAAAAATTTGGCAACATCGGGGAGCAAGAACGAATTGATCGCCCGTTTAATAGAAGCAGATCCGGAATGCCGGTGGATAGTTGAAGATGATCCAAACTTAGAAGATAATGAAGAAATTTTGCAAAATGAAGGAAGAGTACAAAATGCAACTCGAAATGAAGAATTATTAAGGCAAGAGCTTGATCTGATGAGACGAGAAAGGCAGTTGCTAACCGATAAGGTCGCGTTATTGGAACGTGAGAGAGAATTATTACAGCGCGAAAGAGAGTTGGGGGTTCCACAGCAGCCCACCGAAGTTCCTAATCAAATGTTTAAGGCAAGTCTTAAGACAATCGGAGAATCATTAGCGGAATTTAGTGAAGGAACTGATTTCGCTGAATGGGAAAAGCAAGTGAAATATGTAGTGCGGGTGTTTAAACTTGATGAACAGATGGGACAATTATTGGTGACCACGAAATTAAAAGGTAAAGCGGCAACATGGTTTCACTCGAAGGCCGAAAATCGAGAATTGAGTTTGACGGAATTATTAGAAGCTATAAGGACATTTTTCGATCATCGCCCCACTAGACTCAACAGAAAGAAGGAATTTGAGAATCGGAAATGGCAACAAAGTGAAAGTTTTGACTCTTATTTTTATGACAAAACAATTTTAGCAAATCGAGTACCTCTCGATGACGAAGAAGAAATAATCGAGTATATTATTGAAGGTATCCCAGAGAGAGGGTTAAGAAATCAAGCGAGAATGTTACGTCTCAAAGCTAAGATGGATTTATTGACAGCATTTAAAGATATAACTCTCCAAAGTGAAGTGAAAAATCAGAGTCGGGAGGAAATAAGTGGAACGAGCACAGCAAGTGCTTCCGGTGCGTATGCAAGACCAGAAAATAAAGTGCAAAGAACAGAAGTGAAGTCTGAAAAAAATGAGGTTAAAGATAGAGGACTCCCGAAGTGTTTTAATTGTAACGGCCGTGGTCATATTGCTAAAGATTGTAAGAAGCCACCGAGAGAAAAGGGAGCATGTTATATCTGCTTCAAGATGGGACACCAGGCACAGGACTGCCCCGACAATTGGAGGAACAAGAGGCAAAAATCCGAAGAACAGAAGAAACCACCTGAAGTCACCAACATCTACGACGAACCAGCAGTTAAGGAGGATTGTCGTGAGATCGTTATTTTTGAGATTGATAATGTCGGTACGCGAAGAGTTTTGAATTTAGATACGCAACTAGATACGGGAAGTCCAATCAGTTTGATTAAGGAGAGATTTATCGCGAAAGAATCGATCCATCCGATTGATTCCAGTTGTTTGAAATATACAGGCATAAATAAGTCACCTGTAGAAATTTTAGGAATAGTAAGGGCTAAGGTCACTCTTTATAATAAGGCCGTGGAAGACGTTCCGATTTTTGTGGTAAATGAAAATACAATTAAAGTATCTGCGTTACTGGGCAGAGATTTATTGATGAAAAAGTTTAAATTATCGTTGAGCCCAACAGTCGAGTATGAAGTAGGGACAGAATTACTAAACATTCAAGTCGATGACAAGTTCGAATTAACAGATGAGTTAAATATAAACGAAGATATTGACGTTAAGACGCAGTTTGAATTTAAGAGTTTATTTAAGAAAGATTATTTGATGCCTAAGAGACCAGTCGAACCAAATATCAAACAAGAGTTGAAGCTTGGACTAAATAATGACAAACCCTTTCATTCCACACCACGACGCTTATCATATGAGGAGAAAGAAAAATTAAGGGTACTTCTAGACAGTTTGCTTGAAAAAAAATATATTAGGAATAGCGCCTCAGAATATGCCTCACCAATTGTATTGGTTAAGAAGAAGAATGGAGAATCACGTATGTGCATCGACTATCGGGTATTGAACGAGATGTTAGCAAGAGATAATTATCCGTTGCCGTTAATTGAAGACCAGCTAGATGCACTGGCAAATAAAAAATATTTCAGTTTATTAGATTTGAAGGACGGTTACTATCACGTAAAGGTTTCTGATGACTCAGTTAAGTACACGTCATTTGTGACTCCCCTAGGGCAGTTCGAATGTTTAAAAATGCCTTTCGGGATAAAGACGGCTCCTGCCACATTTCAGCGTTTCATTAACACTGTCTTAGAGAAAGAAGTTAAAGCCGGAAATGTCATCGTTTATATGGACGATATTTTAGTAACAACGGAAACCCTAGAAGAGCAATTTGAGGTTTTGAAACGCGTATTTAAATTGTTAGTTGAGAACAAACTTATATTAAGATTAGATAAATGTTATTTTTTACAAACGGAGATTGAATATCTTGGGTACTATGTTACGGCGAAGGGTATACAGCCCACAAAGAGCGGTATTGAAGCTGTCGAGAACTTCCCAGTTCCAAGAACAGTACGTGAGGTTCAGAGTTTTTTAGGACTTTGTTCATTTTTCAGAAAATTCATTGAGTCATTTGCGACAATTGCTAAACCGTTATATGATTTGTTAAGAAAAGGTATTGAGTTTAAGTTCGGGGAAGAACAACTAGAAGCATTTAACACTTTGAAAACAAAATTAGTTAGTTCACCGATTTTGGCTATTTACAGCCCGAAGGACGAAACGGAATTACATTGTGACGCAAGTTCAAAGGGATTCGGTGCGACCCTCATGCAACGGAAATCAGATGGAAAATTCCATCCCATATTTTATTTTTCGAAAGTAGCGACAGAGACAGAAAGTAAATATCATTCATTTGAATTAGAGACGTTGGCAATTATTTATGCATTGAAGAGATTTCGAATTTATTTACAAGGATTGAAATTTAAGATTGTTACTGATTGCAACTCGTTAACGTTAACTTTGAAGAAAAAAGAATTAAGGGTGTAGTCTAGTTGAGCAGTTTCAAAAAATTGATTTTTTTTTAATTACATTTTCCGAAAGTATATATATGGAAGAGTATTGTGTTGAATTTTTATGAAGATCCGAATAGTGTAAGTGTATTTTTTTTCAAGTCAAGCATCACTACCTGACCGCGCGTACCTGAGCTCTCAGCGCGCTCGACCGTTACATCTGCTCTAATCCCCTCTCCGGTCCCTTTTCTATTCATTGGAGCAGTTGTTCCTATATCTTATACGAATCTCTGTATTCTCTTGCGCAGGCATCGCAGATTAAACTTTGGTAAGATTTTTCACGATTTTTCGATAGACAAAACTTTAAACGCGTTTTTCTCGAAACGACGTTTTCACATGCGCGCCACACGATTTCTCCGAAACCAGTTGACCGATCCTTCTGAAATTTTAACCACATATTCTACACTTGTAGAGTCACAGAATGACCTAAGATCAAGTCAAAATATTAATTTTTACTATATTAAATTCACGAAAAACAGCGGAAAAAACGACTTTTTTTCGAATTTTTGGATTTTTTTAAACCAAATCTACAAAATTCGTTGAAAATTCATATCCGTAGGTTAATCTGTAGCTACTGGCATACCGAATCTGAAAAGCTTAATTTTTTTGGATTCAGATAAGCCGTTCCCGAGCTAGCGTGTGGCTACCAACTTGCGTTGAAATCGAGGGCTCGCGTTCTTCCACGAATCACATGTATAAAAATGTTCTAAGTTGATGAAAAATTTTTTTTTTTTCGTAGTTCAAGACCTTAATAATCACACCCAACATCTTTCATATCGATATCTTTTCTAGCATGCTCACAAAAAATTAACAAAAATACGCTTTTTTTTGGGCCTCTCAACTAGACTACACCCTTAAACCCGAGAATTGCTAGATGGGCATTAGAGTTAATGAATTATGACTATACAATTGAGCATAGAGCAGGTATCAGAATGCGGCACGTTGATGCATTGAGTAGGAAAAGTTCAGTTATCATGGTAATTGGAGATAACCCTCTTGAATGGAATTTACTGGTTTGCCAAAGTCAAGATCCTATTATTACAGAAATACGTGAAGGTTTAGAATGTAAAGAGGATAAGATGTATGAATTGCGTAATGGTTTGGTTTACCGAAAGAAAGAAGGTAAATTATTGTTTTATGTGCCACGTCAGATGGAAGCGAATGTGATATATAAGTATCAGGATGAAATGGGACACTTAGCGAGAGAGAAAACATGCAGTGTAATTGTGGAGAACTATTGGTTTCCGAAAATGAATGAAAAAGTGCAAGTGCATATAAAAAACTGTTTGAAGTGTATTGCGTTCTCCCCTGCGTCGGGAAAAGTAGAAGGTTATCTACACATTATTCCTAAAGGAAATGTACCTTTTGCGACAGTGCATGTAGACCATGTAGGTCCAATTGATAAGAATCGAGCGTGTAAACAGCATGTATTAGTAATAGTTGATGGTTTCACAAAATTTGTCAAGTTGTATGCAACAAAAACGACGTCAAGTAAAGAAGCAATCAATTGTTTAACGAGCTATTTTCAAAGTTACAGTAGGCCAAATGTATTAGTGAGTGATCGTGGGTCATGTTCCACGTCTAGCGAATTTGAGGAATTTTTGGAAGAAAAGCATGTAAAACACATTAAAGTAGCTACTGGGTCACCCCAAGCAAATGGTCAGGTCGAGAGAGTGAATAGAGTGCTGGTACCAATGTTAGCGAAAATGAGTGATAATGAGATTGGAAAATATTGGTATAAAGTGGTTGGAGATGTAGAGTTTGCGTTAAATAATACGGTTAATAAGTCCACGGGACAGACACCGAGTGTGTTATTGTTTGGAGTGAAACAGAGAGGAAATGTTATCGACGATGTGAAAGAATATGTTGACAGTTCGGTGACGGAAGATAAACCGTGCGACGTAAGACTAGCACGTGAGCAAGCGGCGGAAAAAATTGTAAAAGCTCAGGAGTATAACAAAAAATACGTAGATCAAAAAAGACGCAAACCGAATGAGTATGAAGAAGGTGATTTAGTGGTACTGAGAAATTTTGAAAGTACCCCTGGAGTTTCTAAAAAGTTCATTCCACAATTTAAGGGACCGTATGTTATTCAAAGAAAATTAAGAAATGATAGATATGTAGCTGCAGATCCCGAGGGACTTCAGAATTCTCAGAGACCATATGAAGGTGTATGGGAAGCAAAGAATATGAGAGCATGGAAAGACATGAATCTCGAAGATGAAGTTGGACATGAGAATCCAAAGATCTAGTTGTAATATTTAGATGTAATTAACTATTGTACGAGTTTATTGAGTTAAATATCGAAAATTTCATGTTTTATGTACCCTATTATGTTATATGCTCCGAGGACGGATCAAAGTCAGGAATGGTCGAGTTGTAAGAGTATTTTTAGGGAATGATGTTTAGAAAGTAGGCCTGGCGTAAACACAGGCAATGCCATAAATTAAGGGCACTTGTGTGCCAAGTTTTGGGCCCGGGACCCCTAGAGGCTGGGCCGGCGAGGAATATATCCAGCAGTAAGTGGTAAGAGAGGAGACTGAGAAGATCTCCTCGAAGCATAACAGATAATGTAGTCTTTTATTTTTTGTACTATTCAATAAATTCATATATATTTTATATCAGTAATCGATTGAAGTCAATAGCATGCCAACTTAAACACCCCCTACCCTTACACCCATGAATTACGTTTGAGAAAATATAGTATCGTAATGATCATTCGGAATTTGAGTATACATGAAGGTCTCTGCAACGGTACAAGATTATTGGTACTTGATCTTGGAAATCACTTGCTAAAATGTGAAATTCTAACAGGAGACAATGCTGGACAAATAGTATTTTTCAATCGTATTACTTTATATTGTGAGGATGTTTATCCGTTTACTTTCAAGAGAAGACAGTTTCCTATAAAATTAGCATTTGCAATGACGATAAATAAATCTCAGGGACAAACATTTAAACGAATTGGGGTAGATTTGAGAAAAGATGTTTTCAATCATGGTCAATTGTATGTGGCTTGTTCAAGAGTTCGATCATGGGATGCTCTGATGGTTTTTACAGGAAAACAGAGAGAGGGAAATAAACTTAAAAATTATGTTTACAGAGAATTGTACACGGATGTACAATGAATATACTCGATCATACTTTGAAAGTATGTAGGTACGGTATATGGTTAAAAAAATTGCATAATTTCATTCCATTATTAAAATGTTCTCTTGCGAATAGATTAATCTAAAAGGTTCTCGACGTCTGTCTAGAAGATGATTTATTCCAGCAACATTGGTTCATTTTGATGAGTTATTGATAACGATAAGTCATCGTTGACTTCATTTCCATTGTGGCATATGTGAGTATTAGGGCCAGGGACTTCGGGTGGTGGGGGTAAACTAATACACAAAAACCACATCTGTGTGAGAACTATGTTCAGGTTCCACGGTGACAAATTTCAGATGTCAACGAAAACTAACACATGTAAACACATCTGTGTAATCGGTAATAATTTCATTCGTTTCCGGTTTCGCAGTGACAAAGTTCAGATGGCAGAATAAAATGTCAAACTTAACCCCCCTGACCAGTCCGATAAGTGTAGTCCATGCAAGAGTATGTAGTATACATTTAAGTATACATGCAAGTTCAAGACTGCCCACGTGTGGATAGCGGGCAGCTCTCCGTGACTTATGCAGCAGATATAGAAAATAAATTCAAGTCACTGCGCATTGGAAACCACTATTCTAACCTCGCTTCGCTCCGTTACAACGCGGTTCTTCGACGCAGCATGCAAAGCCACTGGGCGTATTCAAGAGTGCCTGTGTGTATGAAAACGAGCAGCTCTCCGTAACCCAAGCAATTAAAATTAAAAATAATTATACTATCCGAAATTTCAGTAGATGAGACGCACTTAGACATGTTACAGCTGATTTTTGGGGCTTCTAAGATTTCCTAGCCCATCTGTGCATATTCAAGCATGCCTGTGTGTGAAAAAACAGGCAGCTTTAGGTATAAAAAAAAATATATATATATGAAGTTAAAATATTTTATATAAAATATAGTATAAAATTTTTTTGTTGTTGTTAAATGGTCAGATGTGTTTCGACTTATATCGGCAGCTGCTGCAAATTGAATTGAAGTTGAAAATGATTGTCCTGTCGAAAATTTAAGGATGTGACCCACTCTGACATATCTGTGCTGATTTTTGGGGTCACTGTGATTTGCGAGCCTACCCTTGCATACGCTTGATTCTCGACTTATTTTTTGTCTTGATTTTTGTCTTGATTTTTGTCTTGATTTTTGTCTTGATTTTTGTCTTACTTTTTGTCTTGATTTTTGTCTTACTTTTTGTCTTGATTTTTGTCTTACTTTTTGTCTTACTTCTTGTCTTGATTTTTGTCTTGATTTTTGTCTTACTTCTTGTCTTGATTTTTGTCTTGATTTTTGTCTTACTTTTTGTCTTGATTTTTGTCTTGCTTTTTGTCTTGATTTTTGTCTTATTTAGTCAGATGTGTTTCGACTTATATCGGCAGCTTCTGCGAATTGAATTGAAGTTGAAACTGATTGTCCTGTCGGAAATTTAAGGATGTGACCCACTCTGACATATCTGTGCTGATTTTGGGGCAACTGTGATTTGCGAGCCTACCATTGCATATTCAAGAGTTTCCGTGTGTAAAAAAACGGGCATTCCTCCATTCCTCGTGCAATGATGAAAGAAAATACTTGCTTCATTGAAATATACTTCATTGAATACAATTATTAAGATTGCTATTTCTATATTGTCATTGACGATTTGATAACGTTACTGTATTTAAAAAAAAATAAAAATAACAAATCTGTAGCAATAACACGAATTTTTATTTTCATTCATTTCTATACGGATTTAATTAAATATAAATGGATAAAAAATGTTAGATAAAAACAAAGCTAAAGGCCTATACAAAAAAATATATTACAGTCGAGACTAAAATCTAGACGAAACGCAAAATTAAAATAAAATCGAACGTATATACGAAAAATAACATTATTACAAGTTTGACGTCATTGTGGTGTCTATAGACCCCCGGCGCGTCGACTTATGAAATTTTCGTTTTGCCATGACTAAGAAATGTATACTACATACTCTTGCATGGACTACACTTATCGGACTGGTCAGGGGGGTTAAGTTTGACATTTTATTCTGCCATCTGAACTTTGTCACTCCGAAACCGGAAACGAATGAAATTATTACCGATTACACAGATGTGTTTACATGTGTTAGTGTTCGTTGACATCTGAAATTTGTCACTGTGGAACATGAACATAGTTCTCACACAGATGTGGTTTTTGTGTATTAGTTTACCCCCACCACCCGAAGTCCCTGGCCCTAGTGAGTATATATAATTATGTATTATCTATTTGTTGTATACATATGTGTATTAGGGTGGTCGTTAAAAATTAAATTTTTTGCGACGCCCCCTAAAAAGCTTCCTTTTGATGAAAAAACACTGTGAAAATTTTCTTTTTTTTTTAAATTCAAAACAACACGTGCCTCGAGATGCCAAGTTAATTTTTGGGTATAATCTTTTTTGGGAATTTTTCAGGAAAAATACAATTTTATTCAAATAACTCATACGTAACTGTTCACAGACGTATAAAAAGCCCAAAAATAGAAGAAAAATTGAAGCATGAGCTTGAATGACGAAGTATATTAAGCTTCTTATAAAAATTTAAGTTAAAATTCATAACTTAAAATGATAACACTGAAGGTGTTTTATTGTTAACTATTTTCAAATCTCGAAAAAAGAATTATTTCAAATTTAATAAAATATTTTCAGAGAAAAAATGATTATACCCAAAAATTAACTTAGATCGTCTCGAGGCACGTATTGTTTTAAATTAAAAAAAAAAAAAAAAATTTCCCAGTGTAGTTTCATCAAAAGGAAGCTTTTTCGGGGGCGTCGCAAAAAATTTAATTTTTAACGACCACCCTAATGTGTATAATAATGATGAGATTAACACGAGGTAAATTGATTATATAAAGAGAGATTACAAATCATGAGAATGATTAAGAGAATAATAAGAGATTATGATTATGAGAATAATAAGAGTACATAATGACAAGCATTCGCTGATTCAATATCGTTAGCAGTCAGTATTCAGTCTTATAATGGTAGGCGTAAAGTTTATTATAATGATACTGAGGCTCAAACTTCATTTAATAATCAAAACTTCGCGCGTCATTGCTTGAAATTGAAATAATTATAATGGAAAATCTATGCATTTTCGGAAAAATCAGCTTAGAAAATTTTTATATCGGTTTTTATCAAGATTTACCCTGTAAAATGCTCGACGCGAATTCTGTTACACCCTGTAGAATGTGACGTAATATGGGATAAACAATTGCGTATGCTAACAAATGACGATCAATTACAAAAGAACATACATATAATAAACAACTCCTCTATAATCGGCATAACTCAGTGTGCAATGACGGGAATTTGTTTTCATTTGGCATCATCTCGCTGCTGCAGGGGGTTCGGAATGGCGGCATGTAAGTAAACATGATACTTATTTTGATGAGAGATTATCAATAGATCATTTATACGCGAATCTTTTCATATAATTCACACAACGGGATTCTCATACTCTCTTGGAACGTAGGCTGGCCTCTTATATCGCGGTATTCATCATAATATCTACGTCTGAACAAGCACTGCATCATTTGATTCTGAAAATCCGAAAGCTGATTAAAAAATAGAGATTAATTTTTTCATTAAATATAATTTCATGAATATGGCTTTTTGTTTTCATCTGATCAAATAATGAACAATATTCGACGAGTGGAACTGACTGGTGGCCATAAAATTCTTCAATTAAATAGAATAAAATTGCATGATCGTGAAAATTTAGAATGTATCGCAACCATTATTATTATACGTAAATATTTCGTTGCCATAGCGAAAAAATTGATAATCTCTGTAAAGGCTGGACAGCCTATCAAAAAACACTCGACGACAAAAATTTGCAATATACATGTGAAATATCTAAAATAACCTTCTGTTTTGTTATATACGTAGCCAAGTCAAGTGATATATCCGATTGTGAATCAGAAAATCAATCTACATACCGAAAGGAAGAAGACGATCAAATTCCTTTCACGTCCTCTTCAAACCTCTTGGAAATCAAACCCGGAGATTCAACCGTGTAAGTTTTAAAATAAATATATATATGGGTCATTCCATGTCAAATCGACAAATAGTTGGAATCGACCCCCTCCGATTCGGATAAATTTCGATGGAGTGTTTTGTCTCATTATAAAACGAAGTCCTGCCAAAGGAAAAAAATTTGAAATTTTTTTCTTAAGAGTTATGCAAAATTGAAAATGTCACTGTTTTTCCCGTTTTTTAAGTCTATTTATTTAATATTTCATAACCTACTGTATATTTAAAAAAAAACCGCTGGTGCGTTCAAAGAGGACACTTAGAGGTATGAGAAAAAAAAAGTTCGGAAGAAAAATTTTGAAAATTACCAAAATTAGAAAACTTTGAATTCTTAAAAATCGTAAAACGTAAACTTCGCAGTGAAATTTTTGGCTCAAAATTTTTTATATTATACCTCTAACATATCTTAAGAAATTCTGAAATTTTCAGGAGGGTGCTTTTTTTATTTTTTTTTTTGAATTTTTGAATTTTGGCGAAATAATTTTTTTCAATTTTTTCAACTTTTTTGTTGAATATAGTTATTCTACCACATGATTATTGAAGTTTGAGCTCTAAAATATTTTTCTTATGTTAACGGGATGTAAAAACACAAATATCTCAAAAATTTTATATTCTTATTATTGTAAAATAAAAAATATTTTAGAGCTCAAACTTCAATAATCATGTGGTAGAATAACTATATTCAACAAAAAAGTTGAAAAAATTATTTCGCCAAAATTCAAAAATTCATAAAAAAAAAAATAAAAAAAACACCCTCCTGAAAATTTCAGAATTTCTTAAGATATGTTAGAGGTATAATATAAAAAATTTTGAGCCAAAAATTTCACTGCGAAGTTTACGTTTTACGATTTTTAAGAATTCAAAGTTTTCTAATTTTCAAAATTTTCAAAATTTTTCTTCCGAACTTTTTTTTTCTCATACCTCTAAGTGTCCTCTTTGAACGCACCAGCGGTTTTTTTTAAATATACAGTAGGTTATGAAATATTAAATAAATAGACTTAAAAAACGGGAAAAACAGTGAAATTTTCAATTTTGCATAACTCTTGAGAAAAAAATTTCAAATTTTTTTCCTTTGGCAGCACTTCGTTTTATAGTGAGACAAAACACTCCACCAAAATTTATCCGAATCGGAGGGGGTCGATTCCAACTATTTGTCGATTTGACATGGAATGACCCATATATATGGGTAATTCCATGCCAAATCGACCACTTCTGAACCCGACCCCTTTCGATTTGGCTGAAACTTTTTTATCTTTTTCTACCCCACTAAAGACGGTCCTCGTAATTTTTTCAAATTTTTTTACCCAACCCAAAAAAAGTCGCTCTTTTTTTTTCGAACAGCCATAACTTCTTCAAAAATTGACTAATCGGGATGTTTTTTTTTTTCAAAATTTTCGTTTTGGAATGTCCTTTCCAAAAAAAAATACAAATAAACTTTCAGATGTCAAGTTCTATGAAATGTCTGCCTTTTTTGAGAAAAATCGTCAGTTTTTCGAAGTTCGCCATTTTTAATTTTTTTTTTTTTTTGATTCCCAAAAAAACTTTGATTCATTCTGTGAATAATGCCACTAGGTTCAGAGTGGGCCGACTTTTCCTTCTATTTTTTTTTAAGGAAAACAAACTTTTCATTTTTTCTCAATTGTTAATTTTTTCGATTTTGAAAACGAAGCTTGTAGAAAGATTGTAAAATGAAGGCTTGTAAAATTGAAAATATGAACAATTGAGAAAAAATTAACATTTTTTTTCCCCTCAGAAAAAAAAAATAGAAGGAAAAGTCGGCCCACTCTGGACCTAGTGTTGAGAATAGGTAACAACGTCGACACCTAGCGGCGCACTCTTTTACTCTCTCTCTCCCTCTCTAATCACACCTACACCCCCCGTCCCCAGTAGTAGCTTTTATACGTATGTACGTGGCTTAACCGCATGGCTTTTTCACATAATTGTATCAATTCAGTAATAGTAATAAATAAACATATATTCATTAATAGAAATAGTCAAGATACAGTGTCTCTAATTCATTTACGGAACCCGAATCAAACAGGTTATGGGCCCAGTGTCCCGAGTTTAAATTAATAGTTCAAAAACAAAAAAAGTGAGGTTAAAATGACTGAAACAACGCGGTATCAAATTACCAAATTAAACAACGAAAACTATCAGGTGTGGAAATTTAAGCTCGAATTATTGCTAATGAAGGAAGGCACTTGGGATGTTATAAATAAAGAAACTCCAAGCACTCCAAATGAAGATTGGTTAAGGAAAGACGGTCAAGCACGTGCAACCATCGGATTATTAGTCGAAGACAATCAGCTAAGCCTAGTGCGTCCAGCCAAAAGCGCAAAAGAAGCATGGAACTCATTGAAAGGTTACCATGAAAAGTCTACTCTGTCAGCAAAGGTATCACTGCTAAAGAAAATATGCAGAATGGAGCTGTCAGAGGATGGAGATATGGAGGCGCACATCGCTTCGATGATGAACATGGTAGAGAAATTAACAGCGTTAGGTGAGAAATTGGTAGATCATTTGATTGTTGCAATGCTACTAGGAAGTCTGCCTGACTCCTACGCTACGTTAATCACTGCACTAGAGAGTCGATCAGAAGCAGATTTAACACTTGAACTAGTGAAAGGAAAACTGATCGATGAACATCGTCGAAGAAAGGACACAGGAACGGGGAGCTACTCAAACGATACAGCATTAAGGACATTTCACAACAGGGACAGAAAACAATCACCGAACAGCAACTTGAACGAAACTGCATGTTATTTTTGCAAAAAGCCAGGCCATTTCAAGACAAACTGCAGGGCGTACATCAAGTGGTTGGAGAAGAAAGGGAAAACAAGACAGGAACAAGCGCATGCCGGTAAAGTAGCATATGAAGATTCTCTTAATGTTTGCTTTTGTTTAACTAGCGAAGACTGTGAGAAAGGAGTCTGGTACATAGATTCTGGCGCATCATGCCATATGTCTTGCGATAAAACCTTTTTCAACACACTGGATATGAAGACCCGAAGCACTATACGTACAGCGGATGGAAAGTCAGTGACAGCAGAAGGAATCGGGTGGGGAACAATTAACTGTCTCGATGATAAAGAGAAGGTAAAAAGCATCAAGGTTGAAAACGTTCTCTATGTACCCAATCTCAAAGGAAATCTGCTATCAGTGAAGAAACTGGCAAACAAAGGTCTCGATTTAAAGTTTAAAGGAGACTGGTGTTATATTGCAAAGGAAGGTCAAGTTATCGCCACAGGAACAGTAGACTCAGGTATTTATAAATTGAGAATTGAAGAAAAGGCATTGCAGCTCAAGAAACAAGAACATACTCAAGAATGTCTACACATATGGCACAGAAGATTTGGGCATCGAAACCCATTCTCAGTTCAAGAATTGGAAAACAGAAAATTGGCGGAAGGTATCAAGATTATAGATTGCCAAATAAAAGAAAAATGTGAATGCTGCATAAAAGGAAAAATGACAAAAGCTCCGATACCAAAGAAGTCATACAGCCGCACATCAGGAATTCTAGAATTAATCCACACTGATCTCTGTGGTCCATTTCAAGTTCCAACTCCAAGCGGAAAAAGGTACTTCTTAACAATAATAGATGACTACAGTAGATTTACGAGGGTACATTTATTGAAAGAAAAATCAGAAACGAAAAGATACATGAAGGAATTTATAGAAGAAATGAAAACCCAGTTAAATAAAAGGCCGAAAATTATTCGATCAGATCGAGGAACGGAGTACATAAACAAAGAAATGGAAAGTTTTCTGAGGAACGAAGGGATCAAATCGCAATACACAACAGCATATACCCCACATCAAAACGGAATTGCTGAAAGGAAAAACAGAAGTCTCGAAGAAATGATGCGATGCATGCTAATCGATGGAAAGATGAACAACAAATACTGGGGCGAGGCAGTCATTACAGCGAACTATCTACAGAACAGACTACCTACAGGCCCAAAAGAGAAAACCCCATTTGAAATGTGGTACTCAAAGATACCAAATGTACAAAACTTGAAGGTATTTGGAAGCATCGCGTACGTGCACATTCCAAAGGAGCTAAGGAAGAAATTAGATGAAAAGGCAAGGAAACTAACTTTCGTCGGATACTCTGAAGAGTCCAAAGCGTACAGACTATTGGACAAAGAAACAAACAAAATAGTGATAAGTAAAGACGTACAGTTTCTCGATGGCAAGACTGAAGGAAAACCTGAAGACTGGATTATACCAAATACAAAAGAAAGACACGAAGTGAGAAAAAAGGAAAAGTCAGAGCCAGCACAAACAATCGTAGAAGTGGAAATAATAGAAGAGGATTCAACGGAACCAGAAAATGACGTATTGGACATAACTACAGACAACACTGAAAGTACGTTTGAAGGAAATGATGATTCAGATTATGAACCAGCTGTCTACGAACCAGATGAAGACGTTGAAGAAAGACAGTTGACTCGAGAAACAAGAGGCATTCCTCCTGACAGATACGGAACCGCGAAGTTAGCACAAGACATTTCTGAAGAACCAGCTAACCACACACAAGCACTAGGAGGAAAAGACAGAATGAAGTGGCAGCAAGCCATGAATGACGAAATGGAATCCCTAAACAAAAACGAAACATGGGAACTCATAGAAGCCCCAAAGGACGCAAACATTATAGGATGCAAGTGGATCTACAAAATCAAATCTAATGAAGACAGCAAGATTCAAAAACACAAGGCCCGACTGGTTGCTCAGGGCTACTCGCAAAAGTTCGGGGTTGATTACGACCAAGTATTCGCACCAGTTGCTAAGCAAACCACTCTAAGGGTATTACTTGCCGTCGCAGGAAAACACAAGCTGATCATACATCATTATGACGCGAAAACAGCATTCCTAAATGGGATATTACAAGAAGAGATTTATATGAAACAACCACCAGGCTATGAAGTTGACCCAGAGAAGAATATCGTCTGCAAATTGAATAAAAGCATTTACGGCCTTAAGCAAGCGGCTCGGGTATGGAACGAGACTCTGGAAAATTGTTTGAAGCAAATCGGCTTCACACAAAATACCGGAGATCCATGCGTCTACAATGTACAGACAACAAAGGGTTGGGTATACATACTCATATATGTAGACGACATACTAATCGCAAGCAAGACGCTAGGCCACATTAAGACCATCGCAAAGAATCTACAAAACCATTTCGAATTGACTGACCTAGGTGAAATCAAGCACTACTTAGGCATCAACATTCAGAAAGATGAAAACGGATTTTTCTGCATGAATCAGCAGAATTATATTGAAAAACTGCTGATTAAAGGAGGAAGACAAGACTCAGAGGATTCAAAAGTACCTATGGATCCAGGCTACTACAAAAACGCAACTGAGTCAAACCCACTTGAAAATAATGTGAAATACAGGGAAATAATTGGATCACTCTTATACATATCAGTGAATACTCGTCCAGATATCGCAGCAGCCGTGTCGATTTTGAGCCAACACGTATCAAAACCTACTGAGAATGATTGGACAGAAGTGAAAAGAGTTCTGAGCTATCTCAAATGGACAAAAGATAGAGAACTAGTTCTGGGAACGGAATCTCCAGCCGATCCAATGCTCAATGGATACTGCGACGCAGATTGGGCACAAGATACGACAGATAGACGATCCCATTCCGGATACTTGTTCAAGTTCAACGACGCCCCAATCAGCTGGACCTGCAGAAAGCAAGCATGTGTTTCGCTATCATCAACGGAGGCGGAGTACGTAGCCATTGCAGAAGCTACCCAAGAATGTATATGGTTGAGAAGACTACTAAATGAGATGGGAGAAAAACAAAAGGAACCCCCAATGATCTTTGAGGACAATCAAAGCTGTATAAAACTGGTACAAAATGGACGTATCAGTAATCAATCCAAACACATTGAGACCAAATATCATTTCACTCGTGACATGGTCCAGAAGAAAGAAATACAGCTGAAGTATTGCCAGACAGGAGACATGATTGCTGACATGTTGACAAAGCCACTGGGACCAGAGAAGATGAAGAAATTCAGTCTAGAATGTGGACTGAGAAGTCGTCGTTGAGGAGGAATGTTGAGAATAGGTAACAACGTCGACACCTAGCGGCGCACTCTTTTACTCTCTCTCTCCCTCTCTAATCACACCTACACCCCCCGTCCCCAGTAGTAGCTTTTATACGTATGTACGTGGCTTAACCGCATGGCTTTTTCACATAATTGTATCAATTCAGTAATAGTAATAAATAAACATATATTCATTAATAGAAATAGTCAAGATACAGTGTCTCTAATTCATTTACGGAACCCGAATCAAACACCTAGTGGCATTATCCACAGAATGAATCAAAGTTTTTTTGGGAATCAAAAAACGAAAAATTCAAAATGGCGAACTTCGAAAAACTGACGATTTTTCTCAAAAAAGGCAGATATTTCATAGAACTTGACATCTGAAAGTTTATTTGTATTTTTCTTTGGAAAGGACATTCCAAAACGAAAATTTCGAAAAAAAAACATCCCGATTAGTCAATTTTTGAAGAAGTTATGGCTGTTCGAAAAAAAAAGAGCGACTTTTTTTGGGTTGGGTAAAAAAATTTGAAAAAATTATGAGGACCGTCTTTAGTGGGGTAGAAAAAGATAAGAAAGTTTCAGCCAAATCGAAAGGGGTCGGGTTCAGAAGTGGTCGATTTGGCATGGAATGCCCCATATATTGTGACGTTGCAGATTTGCTGCCGTCACAGGAGCCCTTCTGGCTACCGATTTTTAGCAATTTAACTAGAATTAGAGTACCGATACCGCGAGAGAGAGACGAGATACGTCTCACCCTCGGGAAAACAGCGACACACCACAGACAACTAGTAGACTGTTGAATAGTTGGTAATTTGAAGTGCTTTTCTGTTAATGTACCGCGAGAGAGAGAGAGAAGGAGAAGAAGACATGCCGCTACGAGAACTACCGCAAGGAAACTTCAGATACCGCGATGACCTCCATGGTACGCACTCCGGAGTAGTGTACTACTGCTAACACCTGGAGGGAAGGATGTAGATCCTGGGAGTACTCTGGCCTGTGAGACATAGGGGTCGCATACGGCTCCACGCCAGCAGAGTGCATCTACCGCTTGCGACTGGCCTTGCAACAACGGCGTATAGGGCTGCACGCCATCGCTGCAGCTTCCCGTTACCGCACCAAGAACATCACCACACCTGCCGCTATCGCCGACGCCAGGATGGCCACGGCGTTCGGTTTATCGCTACAGGACGAGCCTCGTGAGAGAGACGCAACTCACGTGCTTCTGGCAGGCTGAAAAGGATCCAGGTTCTGTCAGGAGGCTGCCACATGTGCCGTGGGGCCACGACAGTGCAAATCCCGCAGAGATTGGTGGCACAAGTGCGATATCGCATCTTATAATCCCAGGACCCACCTTCCCGAGGTCATCATGCCGCATACACGGCGACGTATCGCAACTCTATCGCCTGCCGCTTGCCGCTCGGCAAGGAGTCGATACCGCGCACGCATCAGCTGACGAGCTGGTCGTGCGAATTACCGTCAGGTAATTAGGAAACCAATCAGGCATAGAGAGACGTCTCGTAGGACCTCCCACCCCATGGTCAACAGCATTAGGCACCCCGATACCGAAAATCGGGAAGACGTTCGTCACTTCTACGTTCAGCATTCCTATCGCTCAGACGTAATGTAATACCGCTCTCTCTCGCCTAGTTTTCGCAGTTATCGCCAATATCGTTGTTCCGCTTAGCGGGTGTTAAGTTAAAGTGTGACGAGCAGCAAACTCATCGTCAAGGTAAGGTCTCTAGTAATTTCCGCTTACCGAGTCACGCAATTCCCGCTGGACTTCCTAAATTATCGTATCGTCGATTTTTAAACTCGTACGTAGCCGGCGGGCTACGTCATTTGCGCATTTTCTTAGCTTAAGTAGTATCGTAGATTAGTTAAGTTAGTTAAGTTAGTTTAGTGAGAAAGGAAGTCCAGCGCAAGAATTTCGTGTCTGATTGAGCTTTTGGTGTCTTTTAGTTGCTTTTTGGGTTTGATATTTGCTTTTATTATTCGCTACCGCTTACCTACGATATATTTGCTAGCTTGTTACCGCTTTGTTACGCACGTAATTTGTTATCTTTGATATTTCTTTGGTTTCTTTGATTTATGCGATATCTTGATTCCTATGATTTTCTGTATCTTATATTTCGTATTATCGTGTATGGTGTGTCGCTAACTATTTTACCAACTCCCCGAGGGTTGGCTGAACGTAGTTGTCATAGATTAAGTTGTTTAAGTAAGTAATTTTGTATTTTTCTGGTCAATATCGCATATTGGCGATTTTCCGCTCGATACCTTCCGTATCGAGTCAAGTATTCTATATCGAGTCAGTAGTTTATCTTTTGCGAACCTACGGGTTATTTCATCAGTTATTTTGCGCAGTTTTCTTTGACGAACCTTTTGTTATAATTTAGAATATCGATTGTTCAAGTCTTCTGTTACCGCTACTTGAGTCTGAGTATCGTAGATCATTTTTATAATATCGCTAGCGTCGCCAGTAGGGCCTATTTGCTCGAGTATCGTATCGCTCGGTGATACGCAGTCTAAAAAGTAGTATAATAGTTTGTTTTGTATCGCTTCTCAGGCGCTCGCTAGCTAGCCAGCTTAACTTTGTTTTCGTGCCGCTAAAGCGGACTCAGACTCAATAGATTTGGTATTTTTGAGTATTAAAAACTATTATTCCCGCAGTTCCATTTATGTTATAAATTTGCTATTTCGCTAAGCGAAGCCGATTATTGTAAAGTATCTTTTGATTGTAATTGATTGTACCGCGTGTACCGCATCTTTTGGTAAAATATATTATACGAACTGTTTAAAGGATTTATCTGGTGTTTCAAATTTATTTCCGATAATTTACTGTATTTAAAATAAGGTGTACCCAGCCCCTCTATCATTATCGCAGTAAATCTGAGCTAACTGTGCCGTCGAGGCCGTCGTTCCAATATCTTCGTTTTTGGTCTGTTATCGCTGTTTTTTGTGGATTTCTTTGTAAATCGACGCATCCGCGTCTGGCGCCCAACACTACCGATTATCGCAGTTTATTTGTTGTAAATTTATCTTAGCCACAGGAACGCCGTAGAGCGCGGTGATAGCTCTGGAGTCACCGTTGCAATATATATCCCTAATAGCTGGGAAGATTTGGCCACATTCAAAACTCAAATGTCAGCAGTATTCCAGCATATGAATTTTTATTCAGTTTTGTTCTGAATATATGAGAGTGATCCAGAACTTGACCAATCAGAGGGTTTCTTTATGACCCTAATAGTACCGACTCAAAAACGAGCCTTGGGCAGCGTTCGTTATCTCTAACATCACCTTGGCCAACCACTGCCCATACAAGTTGGACGGAAGTACTGAAACTATTGAATAACTTTTTCGTCGTATTATTTTTCAGTGAAATCGTGGGCTATATCGACAGCATTGAGAGTCCAAAGATTGTTGGCGAAAAGCAGCACACAGTTTTCAAATTTTTTGTAAATAACAGCGCGGGAGATCGGATACAAATAATCGTGTGGAATAAAGAAGTAGCAAGAATTGAACCGATTTTAAGAACAAATTTTGTGAGTATATCAGCATATATTTTTTCGAAAATTATCGCAGCCGAAGTATTTGTGATTTGTTTTTCATGTTCTTTTGTTGATCCACTTCATTTTTACCATCTCTTGAAAAATTCAACCTTGATTATCATCTGTTTTTCATATTCACGTCACGTCACTAGAACCCCTTAGTATCAGGTAACTAACACAGGCGTATGCGCTGACGAAAATTATTCAGTTACGAATAATATTGTTTGAATTATTTTTTATTTTTTATTTTTTTCAGCGAATTAACCTATGCACCTATTTAATGGCAATTTTTGCTGAAATTAGAAAAAAATTGCTCGTATGAAAATGGAATAAAAATGAAATTGACTTGAATTTTCAGAGGACATCCGTGTTCCTGTTAAAACGAAGCGCTTGCGAGTTGAAAATCTTTTGAAAAAATCATAGGTGATCCTTTAAAACGGTACTTCAGCTGTGAAAATTTAGAAGCAAATCCAAAGGAGTTAAATTCATAATCTTGATAAATCTATACCTGCTGTATATTTTCGTAAACAATTTTTCATTTGTATGTTCAGAATACATATCATGTTAATATATAAAATTATGTAATATGTACATTTTTTATCGTTTCAGATAGTACACATTGATGGAGCTTTCTGCAAGTCAATAACCAATTCAAATTTCAACAAAGGGACTGTGCCATTTGAACTGATTGTGCAATCAAACACAATTATCAATGTTTTGGGGAAACACGACATAGCTTCTCTGTGCCAAATAAATGAACCGGAGTTGTATCAGATGCACGAAATCGCTGAGATAACCCATTGCATAAGTAAGTAATTAGTCAAATAAAGATACGACGTCTTTCGATGAAATTTGCATAAGAACTAGACTGTGTCAAAATAACTTTTTTTTTTTTGTTTTCGATTAAATACATCTCAAAAGTTTCTTCAATATGAAAAGAAAATTTTCCTAAAGTTTGAGCTCAATATCTCTAAAATTGAGCTGGCGCAAAGGGGGGTCCCCTTTCCCATCTAAAATACATGGGAAAAATTTTATTTTTCTTAATCTTAGAATAACTACACGAATAAAATTTGTTTTTTAATTTTGTTACACACTACCTTATAGGAAATTCAATTCTCTACAAAATTGTTCCCATGCATTTTTTCTCTAAACTCAACATAAACAAAGTTACATAGCGCTGAATAGGCGAAAAGAAATAAAAATCGAAGATTATTCCCCTATTCAGCGCTATGTAACTTTGTTTATGTTGAGTTTAGAGAAAAAATGCATACGAACAATTTTGTAGAAAATTGAATTTTCTATCAGGTAGTGTGTAACAAACATTTTAAAAAAATTTTAATCATGTAGTTATTCTGAAATTAAGAAAAAAAAAATTTTCCCATGTATTTTAGATGGGAAAGGGGACTCCCCTTTGCGCCAGCTCAATTTTAGAGATATTGAACTCAAACTTTAGGAGAATTTTCTTTTCATATTGAAGAAACTTTTTAGATGTATTTAATCGAAAACAAAAAAAAAAAAAACAAAGTTAATTTGACACAGTCTAATAAGAACAGTCATGCGAATCTATTCACAAATTATATTTATATATAACATTGATTTTCAATAATCTAATGATTGCATTGCCATGCAGAAGTTTATGAAATCTCAAGTAATATTTTTTTTTTTTTTTGGTTTTAATTGCTTTTGTCGAAAATCATGTACGAAGGCTCACAATACCGATTGGAAGACATATTTCGACAAATACCTATATACGTATACGAATATTATTATGTATGATTGATTTATTTCCGTATTACAGAATTACAAGGATATATCAAGACAAATTTTGGAATGATTGATAAACAATCAACTAAAGCTGGTGCATTCACATGTGGTTCCATAACAGATGGAACTTACAAGCTGGAAATTCGTATTCCAGGCGATATCCAACTAAATTTCGAAAAAGGGGACAACGTGGAAGTAATCGGATATGTGAAAACCAATGGTAATTTTGATTGTATATATATGAGCGGATCCACGTCACTTCACTAAAAAAAAAACCGTCAAGTCACGGATTTTTGCGCCATTCAATACATCTGTAGTACTATGGAAAAAAAAAGTACAATTTGGAGGATTTTGAAAATTCATATCTCCGAAAGTGTTCATCGGAGCGGAAAGATCCTTAAATCGTTTTGTTCATAAAAGAATGCGCTTTCATATAAAAAATTATATTTAAAAAAAAAAATTCTTTCAGTATTTTTTTGGCGTTTTCATTTTTAATTTCGCTGCCATTTCCTTAGGACTTACAAAAATTCATGGAAATAAATTTTTTTGGTTACCTGAATCCTTCCCCTTCAATCCTAAAAAAAAAATTTATGGAGAAAATACCTGGGCCGGAGATAAAAAATAAAACGTGTCGTCGCGCGTCACCGCGCGCGCTGATCCACGTCCGCGCTACTCCCGCAAGCTCGCTGTGTTACGTAGTGGAGATGTCATATGATGCTTTTTTACTTACCCAGGTTATCCATTCTCCGAAAATAGTTATTTTACCACCTTAGCCCTTCCGTATCCGTCTACTGGTCATGTTTTCTCGGAGTTATACCATTGTATACGTGTATATATGCCTGTTCTGAAAATTCCAGTACGGTTATGGTTCGTTAAACATACCTGTGCTGGAATTAAGTTTGATTCCATTTCACTCGGTTTGTGCTATATGACTGATGGATCTTGTGCAATATTTTGGGAGCCCTGAAATGAGCCGATTTTTCTCGCGATAATTTGCTGGATGACACTCATTGTTAGTAGGACACCTCTGCTTGAAATTAATTCATAATTTTCATCGAATCAAATTTTTCTGATGCGGAAAATAATTTTGTTTTGACGAGTTTGTGAGATATTAAAATGACCGCATGTAATTTCAGAGTGCCACGAACTGTAAATGCTTTGTCGAATCGGCTTTGTAAAATAGTTTCTTCCAGTTGATGTTCTGCAGATGTACAGTACTCAGAAGATATGCTTTGAAAATAAGAACATGCTCAATTATTGGAATTGCCAATCGGTTGTAAACTCGCGATATGCGGACAAAAAATGTCATTCACCGAATTATCGCAAAAAACATCGGCTCATTTCAGAACCATCAAAATATTGCACAAGATCCATCAGTCATATAGCACAAACCGAGTGAAATGGAATCAAACTTAATTCCAGCACAGGTATGTTCAACGAACCATAACCGTACTGGAATTTTCAGAACAGGCATATATACTAGGGTGGTCCAAATTTTTTTCGAAATTCTGGGTTTAGGCTCAAATGATAGTTTTCGATGAGTTAAGACTCCACCTAAATAATCAGCTCAATCGATCAAGTTTTAGAGGTCGCGGAAGGCCGTTTTATTTTTACATTTGAATAACACAGGGAAATCGTCACTTTTTACTCAATATGAGGTTTCGCGAAAACTTGGGGGAATTCGGAGTCGCTTATATCACTTTCTTGTAGTCACTAGATTACTTGAGAATGTAACGCATGTCTAATCCCAACCAAAAATATTTTAGTGAGAATTTCAAGTACTTCTTGTTGAGTCAAAATCTGCAAAGAATCACCGATTTTTTCACTAAAATCACGGATTCATCACTTTCTTATAGTCAGTAGATAGATAGATGGATAAGTAATCTATTGACTACAAGAAAGTGATGAATCCGTGATTTTAGTGAAAAAATCGGTGATTTTTTGCAGATTTTGACTCAACAAGAAGTACTTGAAATCCTCACCAAAATATTTTTGGTTAGGATTAGACATGCGTTACATTCTCAAGTAATCTAGTGACTACAAGAAAGTGATATAAGCGACTCCGAATTCCCCCAAGTTTTCGCGAAACCTCATATTGAGTAAAAAGTGACGATTTCCCTGTGTTATTCAAATGTAAAAATAAAACGGCCTTCCGCGACCTCTAAAACTTGATCGATTGAGCTAATTATTTAGGTGGAGTCTTACCTCATCAAAAACTATCATTTGAGCCTAAACGCAAAATTTCGAAAAAAATTTGGACCACCCTAATATATACACGTATACAATGGTATAACTCCGAGAAAACATGACCAGTAGACGGATACGGAAGGGCTAAGGTGGTAAAATAACTATTTTCGGAGAATGGATAACCTGGGTAAGTAAAGAAGCATCATATGACATCTCCACTACGTAACACAGCGAGCTTGCGGGAGTAGCGCGGACGTGGATCAGCGCGCGCGGTGACGCGCGACGACACGTTTTATTTTTTATCTCCGGCCCAGGTATTTTCTCCATAAAATTTTTTTCTAGGATTGAAGGGGAAGGATTCAGGTATCCAAAAAAATTTATCTCCATGAATTTTTGTAAGTCCTAAGGAAATGGCAGCGAAATTAAAAATGAAAACGCCAAAAAAATATTGAAAGAATTTTTTTTTTTTAAATATAATTTTTTATATGAAAGCGCATTCTTTTATGAACAAAACGATTTAAGGATCTTTCCGCTCCGATGAACACTTTCGGAGATATGAATTTTCAAACAAAGCGGTGCACAAAAATTCACATGCCTCTAACTCCGCTGTTACGTCCGGGTGTCACCACCCGTACGCTCTCCCCTCACTTACCTCTATCCCCCTGTTCCTCTACATCTCTACTCTGTCTATCTACCTGTTACCCGATCGTCCGCATCCTGTCCTAACGTCCCTACGAGATACTCGCTGCACACGGCACTGCCAAATACAGCGAGTCAGCTATAATCCTTCTATCTTATTCCCATAGCCACTGCCTACCTTTCCCCCTAAGACTCACTCCATTACTAACCTCCATACAGGAGACAACGCCAACCATTATAACTCTACTACTAGAAATAAAGATTTAAGTTTGATTATAATTACTATCACGATCGTTTACCCTCATACTCCTCAGGTATATCTTTATATATTGAACAGGGGACCTAACCCAATTAATAGACATAACACTGGTGGCAGCGGTGGTCCCCCTGTTACTGAGGGTATATCAAAAGTGAACGAACTACCACAAAAATATAAACCAGCTAACTCAACAAATTGTGATATCAAACAGTGAAACGACGAGTAACACAAGTTTTGTGAACTGTTAACCAAATTACGGACAAAACGTAACGAAGTTCGTCTATACTGCACGTTATAACTAGTGCTACGCCAATCACTCATACACCCAAAATGTGTGAGCTACGAAACCGCCATTATCAACCTGGCGATAATTGGCAATCACAAGATCGGCCAAGACTATCAATCAACCGAAACCGAACCTCAAAGGCACCTCGCCCAACAAAGAGCGAACTCGCTCCAACGACGAAGCCCGGTGACGACTTCAAGACGCCGATATCACCAATCCTATCGCCTGACAACCAGATCCAGAATCGTCATCTCTCCACCAACGATCACCACTTCAGAGATATGCCAAGAATAATCACTCTCATCGTACTTACCATAATTTCCAGAACGTAAGCTAACTTAATATACGTATACCATTAAAATAAGTCGTAAACCTTGTCGAAAATCATGTCCGACCCAGAGACGAAATTTCTACCATTGAAAGTGGCGGCTACACTGATCCCAACTTTCGACGGATCAAACATTACAGTAAAATCTTTCCTTCGGAAAGTTGAAAACGCAAGAATACTAATAGATCCGCGAGATTCACTCCTATTTGCTGTACTTGTACGATCGAAAATCGAAGGCCATGCAGAAAGAGCACTCCCGCGAGATAGCCTCCAGACACTAAAACCAATTATAGATAATTTAAAACGCGCGTTTGAACCGAAACAAAAACTATCAGACGTGCAATGTACTATAGCGTGTGCACGTCAAGAGAAAAATGAGACCGCATTAGAATACGGAACTAGAATAGAAGAACTTGTAGATACGGCCATTGACATTATAGATTCGAAAGAAACCGCCGAACATGCGACTATACTGATAAAGAACGTTGAAGATAACGCCTTACGCGCCTTTATAAAAGGTCTATGTGACGCGCTAGAACAAAGGGTGTTAGCCGAGAAGCCAAACACGCTGCGAGCGGCAGTCGATAAGGCGGTGAGCGCGGAAAGAATAGTATTAGAAAGGCAAAAATTACAATCGCAGACACCGAGCGATACGAAACGGTACCAAAACAGTTCAAAAACCGATGAACCGGTTCAAAACCGTAGTAGTAACACAAAACAAACACCGCCTCACGACCCGTCGCTGAACTGTAGGTTTTGCAAGCGTGTCGGGCACTCGTTAGATAACTGTAGATTACGAGAGCGTACCGATAATTTGTCTTGTACATATTGTAAACGTAAAGGGCATACAATCTAAGGGTGCCGCACGCGAAACTATCAAAACCGACAGACAACCCAAAATCCTTCATTCCACCAACCAAACACTCCAACATACGCCCAACAATCTCAGATACAAAACAGACCTCAACATAACAACTCCGGTCAACGACCAAACCAACCTAACGAAAACCGAAATAGATTCAACTTTGAACAACCAAGATACGCACGCGTAAATTATACAAATACAAATTTCGCAAATACTAACAACTTTCCAGTAGAATCACTACATTTAAACGAGTAACGGGACCACATGGACGCGCCAACGCCCCGAACTCTAAAAAAGCGTCCGAACACGTTGAAAGGATTCTCCTAGAATCACCAACCATTACAATTCAATCACCGCAAATTATCGGCTATACCGGAACACTAATAGTAGACACCGGTGCAAATTTAAACCTAATAAAACGAAGGTCCATCACCTCAGACACTCATTTCGAACCAAGAAATAGACGCTACATTTCGGGAATAACAGAGGGATACACGGAAACACTAGGTAGCATTAATCTAGAATTTGCCGGAACTTGCCATGAATTTCACGTAATCAGCGACGAATTCCCCATACGAGAAGACGGCCTATTGAGCGCCGATTTCCTACGACTCGAAGAAACGACAATCTGTTTTAAAAATGACCAACTCCATTCCAGAAATACAGGTGTTATCCCACTTCGCTACAGATCCTCAAACAATAATACGAGAACATCTCGCGTTCTCACAACGGCGGTAACACAAACACCTAAGATACACCTACACACACCCCAACTTGAAAAACAGACAAGCACACTCTTGATCGACACCGGAGCCGACATAAACATAATGAAACTTAACGCAGTCAAACCGAACGTACACTATACCGTGACAGATAAAACCCAGATAACCGGCACAACGGACGGTACTGTAGAAACCCTGGGAAGCGTTAACGTACAGATCGGCAATAGTTGGCACGTTTTTCACCTAGTTGATAATTCCTTCCCAATAAAGGAAGATGGTATTCTGGGGACGAAATTTTTATACAACGAAAATGCCACGATTTCGTTTGGAAATGGTACAGTGACAACGGATAACTGTAAACCACTAAAAATACTAGACGAAAACATAATATCCATTCCTCCGCGAACCGGTACGGTAATATCAATGAAAGTAGCCAACCCAACAGTAGAGGAGTAAGGCGGGTTCTAATCCAAGCGGCTCCTAATCCACCCTGTTGAAATGTCCGAGTGGTGAGCGCGCCTTTACCGGCAGAGTGTTCCTTATTTTCCCGGGTTGTAACCCGCGCCCTAATGTAATAAATTTAAGATTATTATCTACAGGGTGTACCCAGGTATTATCTACAGGGTGTGCCGCGCCTGTCAATCAATGCGCTTTTAATTGACGCGCCTTTCTATCAAAGCGCCGCCTTGCGTATTCTTAGCCCGCGCATAATCAATCGTCAGAATTTTTACGGTAGGTTATCGGTATTTGACGGCACCGTGATCTTGAGGCGTCAGAATTTTATATCAACTTTGACTTGCCACCGGTTAAGTACAGTGCGTAACCAGCACCGTGACCGTGAGGCGTCAGAATGTCAGCAATTTGCGAGACGTTTGAAACATATCTACTGTCGCGATCCATCTTGAGGCGTCGGAATTTTATATCAATAATTTGTAAGCGTGATCGTGCGGCATCTGAGGCGTCAGAATTTTATATTAACTTTGACTTGCCACCGGTTAAGTACAGTGCGTAACCAGCACCGTGACCGTGAGGCGTCAGAATGTCAGCAATTTGAAACATACCTACTGTTGCGATGCCTCGCATATTCATCGACACGTTGGGTTTCTCGGGAAAAGATGATGAATTTATCGTAAAAGAAATCGCATTAGTGGATTCTGAAAGTGAAAAAATAGTAAATATAAAGTTTAAAGAACCTTACGATATTTACGACTTGTCGGATGATGCGCGTGCGCTTGCACTAGAAGACTCTGAATGGCATGGAATGTCCTGGTGGCAGGGTTGGGCTTCTTACACCGAACTTGAATCATTTCTTGCAAAACATTTAATAGAATCGGAAGAGTACATTTACTATGTGCAAAATCGGAGCATCTCTGCTCGGTTTAGAAAGTGGAGCAATACAAAGTTCGTTGAAATGGACCAGTATGGCTGCCCTTCACTGGAGAAGTTGGGGGTGTTGTACCCGCGCGAACTCAGGTGTAGCGACCATCATATGCGTTGCGCTGTCAACCACGTATTGATGCTAAAAAAGTGGTATCTCATGCATACATCAAAGCTGGGATTGGGACTGTGATCTGGTATAAAAGGGCTCGAATTCGAATCTTAAGCATCAGTCTTCAACTCGCACCCTATGAGATCCATTCGCAAGCAGCAAGAACTGAGACTGCGTTTAAAACTACTTTTGAAAAATATTCACGACGTAAAAACTTTGATTCAGACAAAATCAGATTTGAATCATATTTTGAGAAAGTTGCAAAGTATAAATCTGATATGAATAACGCCATGGACTTGACTAAGATCAACAAGGTTGGCCGATGCGACGAATACCTTCCTACGAAGAAATTGGCAGATCTGGAGGTAAATAAACACTACCCGGTCACGAGCTTGCGAAAAGTGCAAACAAGGTTCGGTACGAGGATCGCCATTGACTTAGAAAATACATTTTCGGCTTTTTTACCTGCAAGGATGTCGAAAGTATTGACTGATGATGAGGACCTATTTCAAAAAATGATACTGGCTGCCGATGAGAGTCGCCTTCATTTGCATAACCTCGGAGGACTATACAACCGAGTTGAGTTTAACTATATGTGAATCTGTACCTTGCATGTAGCATGTTTAAATAAATTGTTCTGACGAGTCTAACCGAGTCTTTACCCAACATTATTTCCTTCTCAAAATATTAGTTTAAAACTGTTGAACTGATCAACGATCTACCACCTATACAACTGCTCAGTTCAAAATCTGATACCTATACAACTACTCAGTTCAAAATCTGATACCTATACAACTACTCAGTTCAAAATCTGATACCTATACAACTACTCAGTTCAAAAATCTGATACCCGTGCAACTGCTCAGTTCAAAAATCTGATACCTGTAGAATTTTCAGTTCAAAGATCTGTTCATAAGAAATTTCGATCGGTGTCGGTGGGTTGCTGCATGTTCATAACTTTAATTTAATTTATCGTCTGAGGTCTACTTATGGCAAGATTGATTGTTCAAAAAGTATTTGTACTGGCGTGAAACCGGTTTCATCTAGTTATTCCACACGTATGAATATGACTACATTTCGAAATCGGAGTTACTTGTTGTCCGAATTCGTGAGGGTGAGCATCGAATAGAACTCTCAAGATTTGCAAAGTTTGTTGAGAAAAATGCTCAACATCATGGACCTTTCTGGAAACATGAACGTATCTGATGCCAACGTGTTCAACGCAAAGGAATTGGTCGAGGACGCATCTACCCACAACTTCACCGATGAAGAGTTATTCAAAATCGGTCAGTTGGGCTTATGCGGTGAACGTCTTCCTATGAGAAAATCGATCAGCGGTGTGCATATTATCATCGGATTACGGAAAGTAACAGCATTATCGGGAAGAAAAAACGTAGTAGCCGACATACTTGGTGGAGACGATCCGTATGAGACCTTTTCCGAAAATCTGCCACCACGCATGGCTGCAAGGCTACTGAGTGACGACCACATATTCCAAAAATTGAAGATGGTTGCTGAAGATGGCGGCGTCTACTACCGTCATGTTTCTAAACGTTTTCGCCCGATTTTATTCACTTTGCGAAGTATTCCCGACCTGAATGTCTAATATTTTGAAATAATGTTGAAAGTTTCCTCCAACCTGAATATAATGTTGAAATAAATATTTAAGAACATATGATGAATTGTTGTCAGTATCCTTCCCATATTTAAGAGAACTATATCTCAGTGTGGCAAAATCGCCCAGCAATTTACGAATCACTCCCATGCGACACTTGGTAGTAATCAGAATTCCATTAATACATCTGTAAAATCGATTTATGCAAATTAAACGGTACTCTTTTCCAAGCGTGCAGTGATTGCTGCAAAACGTCAATTATGCCATAGCCGCAGGCGGTCGCGAACTGATTGCAGACGTTAATCTTAAGTGACGTGCAGAAGCTCATAAAGATAAATATCCGATACATGATATTGAGATGTAGCGCATTAATCTCTGCTACAAAGTCGCATTATGTCAGGTGAAAAAATCAAGGGCAGCGGATCACGCCCCAAAGTAGTTGGATGCGTGGTAAAATTTTTACGATGGATAAATCGATTAGCAATTGATATGTGACACTTGGTAGTTATCAAAGCGATTAATTTATGGGTAAAATCGATTTTACTCAAAGTTAAGCGGTATCAGAATCATGATCCTTCAAGCGTATAAATACAGTGATTATTGCAAATGCAAATTATATCGGAGCCGCAGACGTTAATCTTAAGTGCCACGCAGATGCTCGTTCAGATAAATCTGATACACGGGATTAATAAGTAGCGTATCAATCTCTGGTACAAAGTTGCAATATGGCGGGTGCAAAAATTCACAGTGGCGGATCGTGACACAAACTACCTGTCAGGTAATTTAATACGTTGTCAATTTTTACAAGGAACAAAAATTTATTAGCAGATACGAATCACCTCCATGCGACACTTGATAGTAAATAAAATTCCATTTTTAACCAAAGTTACGGTGTACCAACAGCAGGAGATCTGGGAGGAGAATCGGCGAATCCCGATGGAGGAATGGGACATGGGGCTGTATTAACGCCTGAATAAACAGTATTATGGTGAAACGAATATAGTTTTATTTGTCCACCCTACATCGATCACTAATTCTAAATACATTTTTAATAGCACAGTCACCCAAGTGGCTGTCACACCTTGGTTGCCACACATTAGATACTATTTCATCAGCTAAATAGGCTGCATTAACATTAAACAATCGTTTTAAAATTAATTTAACGGACTCGGTTGTTACTAAAATTGATGGGGAATTTTCGAGATGAGGCCGCACGAGGTATAGTAGTTCCGAGTAAGGGAGATTTCCATCGTTCCAACTGAATCCATGATTGATTTTACTCTCAATCGCCAAACGTTGGTGGTCCTTGGATAAAATTGACCAGGCATATGGGGGCTTGAAGATAAAATGTTGCAAATCAAATCCGTTTTTTAGAACTGCGATTTCTTTCACAATAAACGTGTTGTTGGGTCCCGTAAACCCCTGAACATCTACAAATGTGGGCCCCATGACCGCGTACATCTGTATGCAAAATACTCGGGCTTCGCAACATTTATAGAGGCTCGTGATCCCACCTCCACGACTTCAAGTTTTTTTATTCAAATCATCTTTCGCACCACGTTCGTTAGCGGGCTGTATTCAATAATTTTATCATGAAAAATTAGGCAATATGCAGTTGTATTTGCTGGCACGTTAGCGTTGCACTGGAACTCGAGACGTATATCTACGGTTGCACTTTTGAGAGATTCATTCTGACGCGAACAATCTATAACCGCGATGGGGGCGTGTGATTTGAATGTATCTAAATCAAGCGATGGTTCCGGCGCCTCAGTCGCACCATAGTACGATGCCTTAAATTTAACATACATATCATATAGCAAGGCATACCGTTTCCGATTAAAATCTAAATCTAAATTATCGTAGGGATATGATTCTGAATTAAGGTAAAGGCGAATGTTTGTCAATTCGCAATGGTCGAATACGCTGGGATCATGGGTAAATTTATTTCTGCGTCCGGTCTGCAGCGCCAATACCACAAACCGGGGTTTCTCAAGTTGAACGGCGGTTTTCACGGACCAGGTATGATGAGTGGTTTCTTGAAGCACTGGATACTCGTACAGATCCCATGAACGGAAACTCATTTGAATCGATGTACCACTCTCAAGAAGATGTAAAAGCTCCAATTTTTGCATATCTTCAACACTTATATGAGGCATACGCCATTGTAATTTATTTAGCTTCAAAGTTACCGTCACATTTGCGTCACCGATGAAAATAGCATTTGAATCAGTCCTTGATCGAATTAAAATCAGCTCATGACGTGCGTTGGTGATAATTCGTTTATAATCTTCGCAGAACCCTAGCAGAATGCTGAGCGGTATGCAATAATTAAAATACCCTTTATCCAATTCAACTAAATTTCCCGGTACTGCCCAATTTGCAACCTCTAGTGCTCGGCTAGCATTAGTACTAAATGATGAATAGTTTTTTATAGTGGTAGTAATTCCAACATTTTTGCATCGATCAATTTCGACCCCATTCAATTCATACCGAATTTCATCAAAGAGAAATGCCATCGCATTGTTGACAAGTTTGACACTTTTTACCGGCTGATAGACACCCGCTGCGTCTGCAACTGAATTCAGTAATGTGCCCTCGAGGTATAAAAAACTGTTGCAAGGTAGCGTATACAAATCCTGCTGTTGAATTGGAATTCGTATCTCGTCGTTATTTTGATACGACGTACTTGCGTAAGGGGCATGAGCATGAACTTCAACTCGAGTTATACTGTTATCAAATACTGGTCGAGCATTAATGTTTAACATACTTGCCATTTCTATCTTTTACACGAAATCCTAATGATTTCAAAAATTCTGCGTTATCGGGTGTTAGCAATTGACGGACTGCGTATGGTGTTGTTTGTTTGACCAAACTTTGAATACTGAGAGATGGCTCTATGGGCATGGGATATTTGTGCGCACTTTCATAGATCAACATGATGCAAAATCACTGTTCTTTCACGTGCAAACGAATCGTTATCTCTTCTCCCCGAAAGTTGACTAGGTTACCGTCTTGATCCACAACACGAACTGTTATGTTGTCTATTACGCGGGAGCTGAGAGGTAAGTAAATGACGTGGTAAGGGGACTCTGAGATTTTATAGCCCGGTGGAACGTTGGCGGAGAATTCATGAATTGTGTGCACTGGTCGAGCGTTGCTGTATGCTCCAGCGGTGATGTTACACTCAATTCGTATAATATTAACTTTCAAAATATTGACTGGCAAATCAGATTCGTGCCAAACGTTAGCTTCAAGCTTCCGTTTTGTAAAACCCAGCAACGAGCCGAGGTTATTTTCGTTACTAAAGTCAATGTCATACTTGCACTTTAACTCACATTTCAATGTATTGTTGTTTGGTCGAAGTACTATGGCTGGGGGAGATTCGGAATCGTCAACTAGCTTCTCAGATAAATACCTATTCAAATCATCAATCTCATAAGATCCTTCTGGAATAGTGATCCTTTTGTCCGCATCATAATAAAATGTATTGTTCGTCCTGTCAACATTAGGTATTGAGTTGAATGTTTCAAAATCTACTAATCCCAGTACATATTCAGTATTTTCACGTAGGACGATAGGTGGAAAGTAGTTTGCACTTAGAACAGATGCTGACCCCGAAAGCGTGAGCGTCAGAGACATATCGCGGTCAAACGTATACTGAAGTTCAAAGGTCAATGTAATCTATGTATTATCGTTTTAATTACAAACAGTGAATTGCCAATGTAATCTAGGCATTATCACGTAAAAAATATAAGCAAAGCTGTCCACATATCGCAGAATTATAATTTTGATATTGTTTGTGATTGTATTCAATTTCCACATTTTTTCCAAAATATTGGACAAATTCTTTGGGTGGGGGCAAATTTCCATAGCTATCATAATATTTTATTTTACGCCCACGTTTCACATATGCAACCCAATGTGTGCCAGGTCCGTGCAAACTATCCAGGTTAATTATTCCAGACTCATTAGCTTGGATGGGATTTTTATTTTGAAGCAGTTCGGATCGCATAAACACACCTTTGAAATATGGAATACGCATACGTTTCGCATACGCAAGTAGCTCGGTGTTAGTTGTCGGACCGTCAGGTAGAATAATCATCTCAGTTTTGAAGTTTTTTTTTTCCCCATCCCACCACCCTTTTTATAGGGATTCAGATATAATCCCCGACCATGCTGCTCCATAGCACGATTATGTCGTTCAGTCTCAGATAACAGTTTCCGCGCGTTAGATGCCTGATTGACAGATTTTGCAATGCCTGCGGCTCCCCCAGCTAAACTGCCTACAGCTGACAATCCCGCAAGTAATGGAACCAAAAATGGTAAAAATCCTCCACGCTTTCCCGGCGGCAAAATTCGAGGTTTGCCGCGCTTCACCCTCTTCCGTCGAGGTTGTGAAACATGTTCTTTCTCATTCTGTTTTAACAACTTTCCACCTGAAATTCTTTTTCTCCCCTCACGTTTCAGCCCGGCACCCATCTTTAATTTAACCTTCATAGCGCGTGAAACTGCCCACGCAGCCGCTTTTTCAAGCAATGTAGAGTCTCCAGCCTCGACTCGTCGTGATGCCTGTTCCGCTAGTTTTCTGTCAGCGTTATGGCGTGTTTCGAGGTCTCTGCTTTGCGAATAGGTTATATCGTGCTCGCGACAAAACTTGTCTAACGGGTTGATGCCCGCGTCACCTCGAGCTAGACGCTTGGCTAGATGTGTGCCGGGGCCACAATACTGATAGCCTGGTATGTGTAATTCGAAAGGCAGTGAATTAATGACGCTATTCAACAGACCTTGACCAAGGGATCTCGCTCTTGGCATTGACTGCACTTTCTTATCTGGCGCGCGGGCCCATCAATATGATCAATACCTTTATTATAATGTTTCAGACACACGCGATACTGTACGAGGTCTGGATCCGTCTTTATATGTACGGGAAGTTTATTCCATATTTTTGGAATCACATCGCCATAGTATTGCAACAATATAACTTTAGGTATATATTTCAGAAGTTCGGCCGTAAAGAACTGATCTGACGATACATTAATGTCCACGTACATTACAAAACTGAGAAAAAAATGTTTGCGCATCATATAAATACCCTACACCGAGCCATATTTTGATCACAAGTAAAAATGCATTTTATCAAGCAGCCGTACTCCATTCGGGTGCTAAATCTTGACAATAAAACCGAGGTCGATAGCCCTAAGCGGCACGGCCCCTTACTACCGAATACAATTAGGGCAATAATTTGCGGACCTTCCAATTGTGGGAAGACAAATGTTGTGATAAGTCTGCTGGAAAGTTTTAATGGAGTTCGCTTTGAGAATGTTTACATCTATTCAAAATCGTTGCAACAACCCAAGTATCGATATCTGGAAAAACTTCTCACGAATATTGAAGAAATTAAATTTTTCCCATTCTCAAACAATTGCGATGTAATCCCCCCTAGCGAATCATTACCCAACTCAGTGTTCATATTTGATGACGTGGCCTGTGACAAGCAAGACGTGGTTCGGGAATATTTTTCCATGGGAAGACATGCGCAAGTTGACTGTTTCTATTTGTGCCAAACGTATGCGCGAGTCCCCAAACACCTTATTCGAGACAACGCGAATGTTCTCATCCTATTCAAGCAAGACAGTTTGAATCTACGTCACGTGTATGATGATCATGTCAACAACGATATGGCATACGATGTATTTCAAAAACTTTGTGCACTGTGTTGGTTCAAAAAATTTGGGTTTCTTGTAATTGTTAAGGACGACCCCCTTCAGGTGGGACGTTACCGACGAGGGTTCGATGAATACGTTGTTTGCCGCACCGAATCTTTCAGTTAGCCTTCAACTTTCTAAGCGTAACCATGTCTGAATTGGTAAACGAGTCTGCAACGCTTGTCGGGGACATAAAGAATAAAAATGATTCCACCAAACTTAATGATGAAAAAATTAAAAAGGCAATTTCGCGATCGAGTAAAGTGATTCGTGCAAAATACCGAGCGCTGAAAGTTAACCAGTCAGAGGCTGTTGAAGCCCTGGAAAAAAACCTGGCACCAATCGTAGCCCCTCTACAGATCCTAGCCGAGGGTCGCAACATCAATACGTCGGTCGAACGAAAACCAATAGTGCAGGTGAAACGAAAACTTGAACTGGACGATGAGGATGACACGAAGCAGAACCGAAATATCCGTTTCAAACCATCAAGCACTCCGATCACGAACCGCCGGGGTACATCTGAGAATGCTTCCGCTTCAATGGAAATAGACTCTATACAGCCAAGAAACGACTCCGTTTTTCTAAACCTGGAGCCCGTAGCCCAGTCATACCCCGATCCATCGCCTGAAACTACTTTGCAATCAATTCTAGAAACCCCAGAGGGTCGTGACTATGCCGTCCAATATATTGACGAGAATTTTGGTGAATTGACTAAACCGTATTTCAAGGGATTGATTTTTGACACGAAAAACATATATGATACAACGTATGGGGTTCGTTTTGCAGATGGATCCTGGGTGCTCGGTAATTCCCCTATCAAAGTAGATAAAAATGACAATATTATAATCAATAATGTTACGTACAAGGGATCCAAGGGATTAATGGAGCTGATTTTTAAACGAATTCCCGACGAAGAAGACTTTACGGACGTTGATCTTATAAAATACAAAAGCATATTGCGTGCCACTAACGCTCACAAGCGGGGATATACTGAACATGGGCAGCTGAATGGAAATAAAAGTTATAAATGGAAATATGTAATCGCGAGATTATTCAACACTGCAGCTCGTAGCAAATCGTCTGGTCAAGGTTTGGTTCCCAATAGAATGGTCGTTACAAATCATCCCGTAGATTATGTCCATTGGGACAACCCAAACGAACTCGTTGAGAGATTGAGACTTCTAGTGGCGTCCAGGAATGCTGGCCACACAGGGCACGACAATGAAATAATGTCCATCGTAGAGGAACTTCGTGAGGCAAATATTATTCATATATAGATGGTGCCACACTATTACACGTCAGTGTAGAAATGTCTGTTGATAAATTCGGAAGACATCTTGACTCTAAGCGTATCCCCATATTGAGCACACCCGCCGCTAATGGTGGCAGCAATATTTTGCAAGTAAATGGAAATCTTGACTTTCGCGGTAAAAGGTTAACAAATGTTGCGCTTCCTACCGAGTCGACTGACGTCGTGACGAAGGATTACGTTGACAATAATTTTTTAACTCCTGAAGATGGAGAGCATTATAATTTACAAAACAAACGAATAAAAGAAGTGCATGCACCACTAGCTGAGAATGATGCTGTTAACAAAAAATATGTTGATGAAGTTCGCAATAATGTTTTACAACTCGGGCCTAATGAAACGTGGAATTTCAGAAATAAACGCCTTACAAATGTTGGAAATCCTGACAGTCAATTCGATGCGGTAAATAAAGAATATGTCGATAGAAAAAATCTCACAACTGACGGACATTATGACTTTGCGGGTAAAAGACTAACTCGTGTGGGTGATCCAAATCTTGGTTACGACGTTGCGACAAAATCATACGTTGATAGGGGAAGAGCGCAAACAAGATATTATATTGATTCGTTACCGACTATCAAGCGGGTGGGTCTCGTGAACGACTTTGATTTTGAGAGCAAGTTTTTACACAACGTGAAGACTCCTATGCAGCCGTTCGATGCTGTAAATAAGGAATACGTCGACTCGTTGCATGCTGATCTGAAAACTCAAATTCAAATACTCGTTGCGCGTCTCAAAGCTCGTAATCAGAATGAGTAAAGAAAAACTGCAGCTAGTAAAAGAGCTGCATGCGCCCGCGCGACGAAATTATCCACGTCGAAGGGTCATCACCCATGGATACGATGATTTGTGGCAGGCAGACCTTGTCGACATGCAACCGTATGCAAAAGTTAACAAGGGATTTAAGTACATACTCACAGTAATCGACGTTCTATCCAAGTATGCGTGGGCGATTCCACTTAAAAGTAAGAGCGCAAAGGACGTGCGTGCTGCATTTACTGTAATTATATCAGACTCACGGAAACCGAAAAATCTTCAAACTGATAATGGTAAAGAATTTTATAACGCATCGTTTAAGTCTCTCTTATCTGAAAATGGAATTCATCACTACTCAACGTACAGCGTTATGAAAGCATCCGTAGTTGAACGTTGGAACAGAACTCTGAAAAACGCAATGTGGATGGCCTTTACCGCTAACGGATCCTACGAATGGGTGAATATGCTTCACCGGCTGGTTGCCGACTATAATAAACGCGTGCACAGAACGATTGGAATGGCTCCGCAGAAAGTTACCCCAACGATTGCCAAGAAACTTCTTACAACCGTATACAGCAACGTCAAAATAGCGGGACCTGCAAAATTCAAAGTCGGTGATTTTGTACGTGTCAGTAAATACAAAACTGTATTTGCCCGAGGATTCACACCTAATTGGTCCACGGAAGTATTCAAAATCATTAAAGTACGAGTTACGAATCCAGCGACGTATTCCCTCGCAGATTCTCGTGGGCAGCCCATTATGGGTGGATTTTATGAACATGAATTAAAAATAGCTAAATATCCTGATGTACATCTAGTGGAAAAAATTTTACGTAAAAGAGGGAATCAGGTATATGTTAAGTGGTTGGGGTTTGATTCATCGCACAATTCATGGATCAATAAGAAAAATGTTTTATAATTGTTGTAAAATGTATTGTCACATCGAATAAATAACAAATATCAATGGACATCTTGTTCTGGCTCACTTTCCAACTGACTCCTTATACTATAATGCCCCCATGGCAGTGTGTCAGTGGATTTGGGAATCACATAGCGTTTCGTATCGTCAGAGCTTAGGGCTATCTTTGTCTCGCACACTGAATATACCTTATGCAACTTTGAGCGTATACAGTGCTGCTGTTTCGTTAAATGATTATTAGTACTCAGACAATTGAGATAATCATCAAAATCTATTTCATTTTGTACAACACAATTTTTCACCCCTTTGGCTTTTTTAATTTCTTTATCAGCAATTCTAATTGAATACATTTTGGATCTCAAACCAACGAACTCAGTCATTACCTCACCATTATTTTCATCCTTCATCAGCCCCGGAATTTTTTTATTTCTCAAAGGAATATTATACAAATTACTTGGATCATAATCACTTGTGTCAAATCTTCCAATGTCGCGTTTCATTATTTCATAAATATCGTCACATTTTATTTCATATATTAAACTATCAGTGTCGGTATAAAGTAGCTTGCAGTCATCTTGGAATACGGCTTTCATATATTCATAATGAAACGCGTATGTGCAGGTTTTAGATAAATCTAATATACACATTCCAACGTAAATTGGTTTGAAAATTTTTACCTGCAACTTTCGCAATTCTATCGCTATGAAATGTTCAGAAAATATCGTTCTTCGGTGAAAATTTGGTTTAGCGATCAAGGATTTTGCACCGAATCGTCCATCCCATTTGGTGATTAATTTTATGTCCACATGATTTCGAACATTTTCCATCGTTTTACCAAACACAGCATTGTTCATCAATTTGAATAAATTTTTTTCATAACTATTTTTAGCACGTGTGCGCAAGCTGGTATTTAATGCAATATACGAACCTAGCCACGTCGACTGTTCAAACTGTAAAATTCGATAAATTCTAGATAATTTCAATCCATGGTTCAGACACTGCTTGAGATTTCTGTAGTGAATAATATATCTTTTTTTATTATGCAAAGTTGCGAGCAGTTTAACGTTTCGCGTATTCGGAGCGTTGCTGTGAGTAGGACAGAATGGTAAGTCCTTATGATGATCGTGGACTTCATTAGGATATTCCAAATCAACTTCCAGGATATATCCGATCGAAGAGTCATCGGAAATCAGCGACACGTCGAATTGTGCTGGATCTGCAAGCCATTCAAATTTTCCGGTGGGCTAATGTTGAGACATTGCCCAGCCGTATAAATTATTTACATCAAAGTACATTAGATATTTTTTCGGCGCATTTACATCGTAACACTTCATATATCTATTATTAGCACTGGCATACCTGTTCGAGCACTGACTCAAACCGCCCCGTATACCTCGTTCTATATATAATAACATATCAATATCAGTCAACAGCTCTAAACGGATTTTGGTATACTTTAGCATAGCATCCCACGTTAATCCCGGGAGGGTATAATAGTACGCGGGATCCAACTCATACGTCCTCATGCAACTTTTTCTGAAACTTTCGAACACGAACGACGCCAAGAGTATGACGTCAGTTTTTAAATACAAATCGCTGTATTCGCCCAACGTCTTTACGTTAAACGATTTCCACACATCGCACGCATGTGAATAATCCTCTTCTGAAATGTCAGTATTTGTCAATCGGTTGTGAAATTCTTTCCGCGTTGGCAAAGTTGTATCATTCAGCCTGTCAAGTGAGTTCAAGTAATCATATGGAAATACACCTTTTCGCGTCAGGAGTTTGAATTTAGCGGAATCGATGTCGTTAAAATTTTTTCTCAATATTTTTAACTCTTGGACGCCTAAATGTGAACTAAGTTCATCTAAACTGGAATTCATGAATTTAAACGAGTCAATGAATCTCAACTTCAAACTCATGCTCCCTTTAACTGTCTTTGTAAATGAGATGTACTTTTCCTTATTTATGGCCAAGACTGAAACTTTTCCTTCGAATGTGGTCATTATTTCCGTTATGATAAAATGTGCATCGTAACCAGTCATATTGTGGAGTACTACTGGAATAACGCGATCATCTTGATAATTCAAATTACATCCAGCATGCGCTGGACCTCTATATCGACCACTAAAGTGACAATGATCGCGAACACGTATTTTTTCATTGGTGAAGGGATTACCGCAGATGTGACAGCTTGTTGCGTTCCAATATTCCACATTTTCTTGCTCAGTTAAATTATTCATTTTAACTGGATTTTGGTAGGTTGGTACCAGGTTAATTGCAATCGCGTGTAGTTCTTCAACAAACCATTGTGAGGGGTTTGGACCTCGATATGTCTCATACCTTGATTGCGAATTATCATACGAACAATGAAAATAATATCCAACACTGAAGGCCTCATGCTTTTGATATGCGTAAGACTTCTCATCGTCCAACCCTTCAGTCGTTACTTCATTCAGCAGACATTCAAAGTCTGCGTACACTATAAATGGTGCAAACTCCTTCCGGTTATAATTTTTGAACTGCAACCACTTAGTTTCTTCCGTGGGAAGCTCCACCGCGCAATGATTTAATTCAGCGCAATCAACGCTGTGCTTACATAAATTTACTTCACTCCAAAAGACGTGCAAACATCTATCACATACAAATTTCTTCTTCTTGTTACGCGATACCTGATTTGCCAGCAATCTGGAAAGATTTTTAATCCAACAATAGTGCGCCTCACCACTGCTGTTTTGTATGAAGAGCAAATTAATGTGTGTCACTTTTTTACTGCTCGTTAAATACAGCGGCTCAATTCCAATGCTCTTGCCACGTTTTTTATTTAGTATGAAAACATTTACCGACATTGTATTCAATCTCTCAAACTTTGGTATTTGTTTGAGTGTCATTGGGAATGAAATGCCAGTCAAATTTAATACCTCCGAGAAATGTGGATATGAACTTGGCCGCTCCGTACGAAGCGTCACAGGATGTAAAGCTGAAACGATTGCCCAGGCAAAGCATGCGTCATCTCGCGAACGAACATTTATTACCGCTTTTCGAGCTTTCACTTCCGCAGGTAATTCCACAAAACCCGAGGCGTTTAGGGGTACACATTTATTCACATTGACTTCTAAATTAATAAGTCTACTTAGTGCCCAGCCGCTATCCCTCTCCTGAAATTCTTCCAACTGACTCATTGTGGGTGTGACAATGTGATCAGCATACCATTCCTGTAGATTCGTTGTTGCAAGTAGCTGCCGATTCATCGTGTTGAAGGATTTCGTCTCCCTTTTTTCTTTCAACAAAAATTCTCCGTTAAGCGCGGTGTTTACTTTAATGCAAGTGTGCTTCCGCAGTGCATTTTTGATTCGAATGATGACCAGATGTTTAGCATCTTCTAAGAATTTTTTTGGATCGATGTGCTGTATATTGATTACGAGTCCTGTGCGAATTCTTCCTTTGAAAGCTGATTCAGTATCTTGCCAGCATACTCGACTGCTGCGTAATTGTTGAGAGGTATTTCCAATTCCTCGACCGGTCTTGATCTGTTGCTGCACCAAAACTTTAAGACTTCTCAATCGACCAATTCTTGACTCCAGACTGTGTTTGAGTCCACATGATAACTCAATTTTTTTAAGTGCCTTCCGCAACAAGCGTATAGTAACATCATATTGACGAATCCATCTCTCAATCTTTTCAACACTCCTTATACCTGTTATCAATCGGAACATGTCGTTCAATTTAATTTCCATCTGACTTGCTAGATCCATGAGCGTCGCCATTTTGAAGTACTCGCGAAGGCGTGCGTCTTCAATTTCCCACTGTGGCGGCATTTACTGAGGTGGTCGTATTTATATCGAGAGATTTTTTTTCTGTACGAACAGGCTCGTCACTATAAAATTCGGATGCCTCGCGATCACGCTTACAAATTATTGATATAAAATTCCGACGCCTCAAGATGGATCGCGAAAGTAGATATGTTTCAAACGTCTCGCAAATTGCTGGCATTCTGACGCCTCACGGTCACGATGCTGGTTACGCACTGTACTTAACCGGTGGCAAACGCCTCATATGTTTCAAACGTCTCGCAAATTGCTGACATTCTGACGCCTCACGGTCACGGTGCTGGTTACGCACTGTACTTAACCGGTGGCAAGTCAAAGTTGATATAAAATTCTGACGCCTCAAGATCACGGTGCCGTCAAATACCGATAACCTACCGTAAAAATTCTGACGATTGATTATGCGCGGGCTAAGAATACGCAACGCGGCGCTTTGATAGAAAGGCGCGTCAATTAAAAGCGCATTGATTGACAGGCGCGGCACACCCTGTAGATAATACCTGGGTACACCCTGTAGATAATAATCTTAAATTTATTACATTAGGGCGCGGGTTACAACCCGGGAAAATAAGGAACACTCTGCCGGTAAAGGCGCGCTCACCACTCGGACATTTCAACAGGGTGGATTAGGAGCCGCTTGGATTAGAACCCGCCTTACTCCTCTACTCCCAACCTTAAAAACAGGGTTCATTGATAATATAGACCTTGGTCCCAATATTTTTCTTGACAAGGCCTTAGTCACGAACAGAAACGGCCTAGCATATGCTTACGCGATTAACTCCAGCGAGTCAGCTGTCGAGATAAAGAGACCCGTAGTAACCTTAGAAGAAGTCGACGAACTCGAGGACACAAGAACCCAGCTGACCGATGCAAAACTCGCCAACGTCCAATCAATCCTATTAACTAAAGCTCGCGAAACTAATACTAATGACAATTTCCGCACGCTTCACTTCTCCCCTGACCATAACTCAAAACGTCTCCACACGCTTATAGAAAACCTCCGACTAGACCATCTAAATAACGAAGAAAAACAATCGATAACCGACCTTGCTATACAATTTAACCACCTCTTCTTTTTACCGGGCGACAACTTAAAACATACGCAACTAGTTAGCCACACTATCCCAACCACAGATGACATCCCAATTCACACAAAACATTACAGATATCCTCAGATTCACAAAGAAGAGATAGATAGGCAAGTCAACAAACTCCTCGATCAAAATATTATTAAACACTCTTCCTCACCATACAACTCGCCGGTTTGGATAGTGCCCAAGAAAGTAGACGCCACCGGCAATAAGAAATGGCGCATGGTCATAGACTTCCGCAAACTTAACGAAAAAACTATCGGTGACGCCTATCCTCTCCCCAACATAACAGACATCTTAGATCAATTAGGGTCCGCCAAATACTTCTCTAAATTCGACTTGGCGTCAGGTTTCCACCAGATACCAATGCACCCTGACCACAGTCCAAAAACGGCCTTTTCAACTCCGCATGGCCATTATGAATATAACAGAATGCCCTTTGGGCTGAAAAATGCACCCTCGACCTTCCAACGCCTAATGGATCAGGTACTTTCTGGACTCCTAGGCAACGAAGTTTTCGTCTATTTGGACGACATTGTAATCTATGCGAGGTCTTTAGAAGAACATGCGGTCAAATTCAAAAAACTCATGGAACGATTATCCAACGCCGGACTAACGCTTCAGCCCGACAAATGTGAATTCCTGCGTAAAGAAGTAGCATACCTAGGCCACGTAATCACGAAAGACGGAGTAAAACCGGACCCAAACAAAATAGCAGCCGTAAAAGACTACCCCGTACCTACAAATCCTAAACAAATTAAACAATTTCTAGGATTAATCGGCTACTACCGAAGATTCATACCTAACTTATCAAAAATCGCGAAGCCCATAAATAACCTACTAAAGAAAAACACTCCATTCCTGTGGACGTCCGAACACCAAGCCGCGTTCGAGACCTTACGAGATAGCCTTTGCGATGAACCTATCTTACAATACCCGGACTTTGAAAAACCATTCGTATTAACAACTGATGCCTCAAACTGCGCTGTAGGCGCGATTCTTAGCCAAGGCAAAATCGGCGAAGACCTACCCATCGCATACGCCTCAAGATCTCTCGAAAAAGCAGAAGTCAACTACTCGACAATTGACAAAGAACTGCTAGCAATTATCTTCGCGGTGAAACACTTTCGACCATACCTTTACGGACGCACATTTACACTTGTCACGGATCACAGACCATTAGTCTGGATAAATAATGTCAAAGACCCAACTTCGCGACTGCTACGATGGCGCCTGACACTCGACGAATATTCTTACAACGTTATTTACAAAAAAGGTAAAATGAATTCAAACGCAGACGCGCTATCTAGAAACCCTCCACCTAACCCGATCCAGATCCTACCTCTTGATTCGAAACGCCTTAGAACCGATACAGAACCCTCAGAGGAAACTAACAAAAAGAAAAAACTAGCACATCAATTCCCGAGACGCCCCCGACAAACCACTGACGAATCCACTAACCCTGCCCCAACTAAAAGAACTAAGGCGCAGCAAACGCCAACCATGGCAACATCAGACCTTTCGGACAGCTCAGACGTTGAAATTATCAATCAAAAATCTAAACCCGCTAAAAGACTAAGGACTACCGACTCCTCTAATAACCCTGCCCCACGAAAGAAAGAACCAACCCACCTATCCGAATCCACTCACGACTCGACACCTCTAGAAGAAAACGACGATAAACAAACAAACTCCCCAGAGACCTACCTGAGCTCGAAGAAAACGAATAAACGACATCGCGATACACAATCTTCAGGTAACCCGGCACCGCGACACAAACCGAACGCAGACGATAGCTCAGACTCTACGAATGACTCAGACATTCAGGTACACACCCGTCGTAAGCGCATTATTACAACCTCATCTAACTCGGGCCAAAAAGCTCACAAAAATATTCGCAAACAAACTACAGACGCGACCCCCGATATAAAACGAAAAGTCCCGCACATACGTACGGACCGTAGCAAAGAGGAGCGGAGCAAACTACCCGATCCTCAACCCGGAACGTCGAAAGATAATAGGCCAGGATCTGCACCGTATATACGCAAAAGAGTTTATAAAAAACTCCCTAGCACAAATACAACAACGGACTCGGAGTCAGCAGTAACACATACTAGGGTAGATGTAAAGAAACGAGAAGTCTCACGCGACAGACTAGCCGGAACTTCTACCGAACAAAATCTGGAAAACACACCCCCCTACGATCAATTCCTCGTAGATGTAGATTTCCTGACTTTGACTTACAATAAAAACATCACAGAGACACACGCCGACGTACTAAAACAAAAAGACAACCTGGCACACTGTATTTCAGCGGACTGTAAAGCTTCACTGGGTGTCGCGGATCAGATGGTGAAACAAGGACTGATACAACGCACACAACTTCGAGCCATGAACCCTAAAGTAACAGACATTATTACAGTTACATACCCACGACGTATAATTTATAATTTGGTAACAAAAGAACGCCACTTTGACAAACCTACGAAAGAAGTAATGTACAAAACACTAGCCAAACTCAAAGTAGCGCTTATCAGAGAAGGAGTGAGATCACTATCAATACCAAGATTAGGTTGCGGCTTAGACCACCTTAGCTGGGACATAGTGAGTCGTATGATCCATTATATATTCAAAGACACAGACATTAAGATCACCATTTGCGTATACGAAAATCCAATACCTCACGGATCACTCCCGACAACGCAACGCAACACCATTCCACCGCCAGAAATAGATAACACTACTGACCATACGACGGATACAGATTATTCGTCAGAGCCCGAGAACTCGAGATCACCTGATAGTGACGACTCCCACTTATCAATAGACACCTTAGATCCCCAAAACCTACGCAACGACTTCCCCATCCCTACCACTGACACCCCACAACAAAGGGACACTCAGAACGACGATACCGACAACACACCTAACGATTTCAATCATTTCATAAACAATCTAGATAACATAATACCTGCGACTAACATCAAAGAATCAAAAGACGGAATGTTCCTAATAAACGACAACTACGTTCACTGCGTACCGGCAGAACACCCGACAGATGACCCATTGACAAAACGACTGATAGACAAGAACATGCTGAACAGAAAAACGTTTACAATTCGAACACCACGGAAACTGGAAATAGCTGTTACAAAATCCAAAGATAAATATATTCTCACACTTATAATAAAAAACAAACATACGGACAAAGACAATCTGGAAGACCTGCACAACATACTCCTCAACCTCAAACGCATCCTAATACGTAAAAATATAAACTCTTTCGCCTTCGCGAAAAACAACGTTGGGCTAGGCAGCTTTCAATGGTCAACGATCAAAAAACTATTCTATTACACCTTCGCGAACACCAACATTAAAATCACACTCTGTACCGAAGAAATTATCACGCCCGACGAAACCCTACGCGACGAAATAATTAGAGAATACCATGAATCGCTAATCGGCGGCCATCAAGGGGTAACAAAAACATTCAACCGAATAAGAGAAAAATACATTTGGCCAAATCTGAAAACTCAAATAGAAAACTTTATCAGGGCCTGCGACAGTTGCCAAAGAAAAAAATTAGTGAGAATCAAGACCAAGTTGCCCATGATAATCACGGATACACCAGCAGACGCTTTCGATAAAGTAGCACTCGATATTGTAGGGCCACTTCCGATCACGAAATCCAACAACCAATATCTTTTAACGATCCAGTGCAACTTAACCAAGTTCCTAGACGCAATACCACTCCCCAATGCTACTGCCCAAACAATAGGTGTAGCTTTCGCCAAAGAATATATTACGCGTTACGGAGCTCCACGAACAATACTGTTGGACCAAGGACAGAACTTTATGAGTACCGCAATCAAACAAATTAGCAAACTCTTTAAAATCAAACAAGTCCGAACAACTGCCTATCGCCCGCAATCGAACGGATCGCTGGAGCGCAGTCACCTCGTACTAACTGAACACATCAAACATTACACAAACGCGGGTAAAGACTGGGACGAATACATCCGCTTTGCGATCTTCTGCTACAACACCGCGAGACATGAGGGTACGGACTTCACACCGCACCAACTAATATTTGGCAAAGAAGCCCGATTACCGTCGGACGTAAGAATAACAATACTTTTATCCTTGACCTAATGACAAACATGCACGACATACGGAAACAAGCAGCATTGAACCTAAAAGAAGCTAAAGTAAAGTCAAAAACTTATTACGACAGGCAAATCAATCCGCAAACCTTCGAAGCCGGACAAAACGTCTTCTTACTAAACGAAACTCGTTCCAAATTTGACGACCATTACAAAGGTCCCTACGTTATCAAACAAATAATCGACAACATCAACGCAGAAATTTACATTACGCCAAACAAAACAAAAATAGTTCACCTAAATAAATTAAAATTAGCACACACACGGGACTAACAAGACAAATAATTACAGATACGGCACGTCACTCGAAAACGATGGAGACCAACCACCTTACACCCTGATACCGTTCACAATAAACCCCGGGATTTACTACGAACAACTAGAAGACGTACGTACATCAAACAACAAATGGAAATTAATAAACTTCTTGAATATTAAACAATTCATTGACATATCCAACAAACTACAGAGATACTGCGACCTACTTGATAAAAGTTGTAACACGACTGGAACAGAGTGCATCGTACAAGATACAATAAATATATCAAAGAACCGACTACTAACCATAACAGAATACCAAAATCAAATCGAAGACCTAATAGGATACCAGGAAACAGACGGACTACACGAAAATTTAGCAGAACTGACACATACACGCGTCAAACGAGGATGGTTCAACTTCATTGGCGGTATCCACAAGACACTCTACGGAACACTAACAGAAGCAGACGGCGATTACATTAACACACAAATAGACAGACTCTTCAACGATACAAACCATGTAGCCACGTTGTTAGCAAATCAAACGCACATCATGCAAACAATGCTAGGTACGCAACAGAAAGAAATTAACAATATAGAAAATCATATCATAGAACTAGACAACGAGATAGTATCCTTCACTTTCACGGTATCAACCATAAACAAATACCTCACACGTAATACAATGACCATAACATTACTACACCACCTCAACAAACTGGACAAAATGCTAAATGAATACGAACTAGACCTAAACAGTATAATCGATGCCATTTTATTCGCGAAACAAGGAATCATACACCCGAGACTATTATCACCAAAACAACTGATTAACAGCCTACAGCACATACAAACCTTAGAACCGCTCCTACAATTCCCCATCCCTCTAAGAAATAAATACGCTGAAGAGTTAATCAGGCTATCGGAACTCGACATTATCTATAACGAACCAAACATAATCTATGCCCTATCAATTCCACTACTAGACGACGATACATTCGACTTATACCATTTACTCCCAATTCCGGTTAAACAAAACTTCGACGGAACAAATACTTTCGCCTGCATAGTACCCAATAATGACTATATCGCCGTATCAACAGACAGAAGATCCTATTTTCACCTATCGAAAACAGACTTCACAGATTGCAAATTCTCACAGAACTCATTTATCTGTAAACAGACTCAACCAATTTACCATGACAACAACCACAAATCATGTGAAATGCAATTGTTCCTAGGTAACACGCCTAACCAACTAAACACATGCGACATCAAGATAAACTCATTCGACGGATCGTATTGGTCCAAGCTAAGAGCACCAAATTCCTGGATCTACTCCTTGCCAAACCCAGAGACTATTCATATCCTGTGCCCCAATACGCCTACAACACGTGTCACCCTTTCCAACTCCGGGATACTAAAATTAAAGAGTAGATGTTCAGGACACTCAGAAATCGTAACGCTCAGCACCTCTAACACCATGACGTCGACGGAAACACACTCTTATGTTCCAGAATTTACTCTGAACCTAACCAAGATATATCAGGACCTGAATAAGAACCATACTCTAAATTTATCCACAATACCTATATTTCACCAATACAAAACCACAGTTTTAGACGCCGACGACATAAAATCCAACAGCCTAGCATTGGAAGATATTATCAAACAGGCGAAAGAAATAAGTACACACAAACGCGCGCAGCAAAGCACTGACACCCTAGCGAACAGCCTTTCTTACGCCGCCGCTGGCCTAGGTGTATTAGCAGCCTTCCTCGTAGCATACAAATTCTCACTATTCAGAAAAATACTAACGGTTTTCTCTTGCCTAAAAAAGTCAAGACGCGGCAACAAGCACTCAAAAGCACCCACATACGAAAAGCCTATTCCGTTGAGTATTATTCAATCCCGTTCTAACGAAGACAATCACGAACCAATATACAACACCCCACAAAAAAAGATACGACCCCCACTCCCGCCGACACCGACTATACATAAAATCAAAACCAAAAAACCCCACGTCTTACACAGGACAACGACGAACTCGCACCCGCTAGAAATAGTAGACTATTACGATTAAATACATTACAAGTCGTCGCTACGCTCATTTAATCTTAACGATAATATTATAACGTCACTAGATCATTTACTTATACATATACCTATATAAACCTAAATAGTGTAAGATAGATTATAAGTCATACCTATACCATGTTAACCATAACATCCGAAATCTACGGAAACCTACTATACACAACCATGTATACCATTACCAATGTTTTTAGAAACTGTAATTACTTACCTAGACTTAAGCCTTTATAATATAATATAACTTTAGATAACATTTGGATCGCACAATCCCTATACACGCACATCTACGATACTCTCACGACGCCTATAGGTACTATCACTATCATAAGCATCTTATTTCATAACACTACGCTGGAACATAATATTGTAATTCCCTCACACCTCATACCTAATACGCTATCTTATTGACAAATTACTGAACCAGAAGCTAAAATCTACAAATGATTCAACTACATACCTACCAATACTTTAAAATGTAATTCTACATATATTACCAATTACCGAACCGCAATCCTAATTTTAAGAATAATACATAATCGTACCATATTCGACACACGACTATGCTACACTACTACACTACTATATGTACTATCGGACCTAATAAAGGCTAATGCCATACTACTTGGTCCACTCACAATACACATACATCCATTCATACTTCACAAGTGTCTCCATACAACTACACCTATATCTAACTACGTCAGATAGAAACATATTACTTGTACCCAATCAATATGTTTCCTCTAACGGGGGGGTGTTACGTCCGGGTGTCACCACCCATACGCTCTCCCCTCACTTACCTCTATCCCCCTGTTCCTCTACATCTCTACTCTGTCTATCTACCTGTTACCCGATCGTCCGCATCCTGTCCTAACGTCCCTACGAGATACTCGCTGCACACGGCACTGCCAAATACAGCGAGTCAGCTATAATCCTTCTATCTTATTCCCATAGCCACTGCCTACCTTTCCCCCTAAGACTCACTCCATTACTAACCTCCATACAGGAGACAACGCCAACCATTATAACTCTACTACTAGAAATAAAGATTTAAGTTTGATTATAATTACTATCACGATCGTTTACCCTCATACTCCTCAGGTATATCTTTATATATTGAACAGGGGACCTAACCCAATTAATAGACATAACACCGCCATTTTTGAGAATTTTTCAAAATCCTCCAAATTGTACTTTTTTTCTCCATAGTACTACAGATGTATTGAATGGCGCAAAAATCCGTGACTTGACGGTTTTTTTTTTGAGTGAAGTGACGTGGATCCGCTCATATATTCCCTACCGATTCGACCTGCAGGGTTTTACCTTTAATCTCTAAGATTTGACGCACGATTCCTTCTATGATTGTTATCACTTTGAAAGGTACTCGATTTTTTTTTTTTTTTTTTTTCCCTAAACTCGATTTGAATTTTTCACAATTTTGAAAAACGATTTTATCGATCGACCAAAATTTAAAATTTAAAAAAATTTATGAAAAATCGTGTGTCAAATATCGAAATTTTTAATTTTTAACCTGGAGTGGGCGGATTTTCCCTTCTCATACTGTGTCCAAGCTTTTTGATTTTTGTAAATTTTTCAAGACTTTTCGAAAGAGATTTTCTTTCTCTTCTGTATTTTGCTTATGGAACCAATAAAAATTAGCACGTTTGGTCGCTGGTTAACAACACAGTAGGATAATTACCCCTTAACAACGATGAATCGCGGAAATCTAACAAATTATTATAGAATTGAAACAATAACTTGTTCAAAGTATCGTATTGAGCATGTACGTGTATATTCATTTTTAAAACTATTTATGATGTATTTGGAAAAATATTTATTGCTTTCGTTTATTTACAGCTTCTCCGATTCACGTGACGGTACAGACATCAGACCACATCCGCAAAATAAATAATCAGAAAATGAAGTTAATTGATCTAATAAATGGAAATAAGTGCATTGAAACAGAGAACCCTGCCCCAACTAAAAGAACTAAGGCGCAGCAAACGCCAACCATGGCAACATCAGACCTTTCGGACAGCTCAGACGTTGAAATTATCAATCAAAAATCTAAACCCGCTAAAAGACTAAGGACTACCGACTCCTCTAATAACCCTGCCCCACGAAAGAAAGAACCAACCCACCTATCCGAATCCACTCACGACTCGACACCTCTAGAAGAAAACGACGATAAACAAACAAACTCCCCAGAGACCTACCTGAGCTCGAAGAAAACGAATAAACGACATCGCGATACACAATCTTCAGGTAACCCGGCACCGCGACACAAACCGAACGCAGACGATAGCTCAGACTCTACGAATGACTCAGACATTCAGGTACACACCCGTCGTAAGCGCATTATTACAACCTCATCTAACTCGGGCCAAAAAGCTCACAAAAATATTCGCAAACAAACTACAGACGCGACCCCCGATATAAAACGAAAAGTCCCGCACATACGTACGGACCGTAGCAAAGAGGAGCGGAGCAAACTACCCGATCCTCAACCCGGAACGTCGAAAGATAATAGGCCAGGATCTGCACCGTATATACGCAAAAGAGTTTATAAAAAACTCCCTAGCACAAATACAACAACGGACTCGGAGTCAGCAGTAACACATACTAGGGTAGATGTAAAGAAACGAGAAGTCTCACGCGACAGACTAGCCGGAACTTCTACCGAACAAAATCTGGAAAACACACCCCCCTACGATCAATTCCTCGTAGATGTAGATTTCCTGACTTTGACTTACAATAAAAACATCACAGAGACACACGCCGACGTACTAAAACAAAAAGACAACCTGGCACACTGTATTTCAGCGGACTGTAAAGCTTCACTGGGTGTCGCGGATCAGATGGTGAAACAAGGACTGATACAACGCACACAACTTCGAGCCATGAACCCTAAAGTAACAGACATTATTACAGTTACATACCCACGACGTATAATTTATAATTTGGTAACAAAAGAACGCCACTTTGACAAACCTACGAAAGAAGTAATGTACAAAACACTAGCCAAACTCAAAGTAGCGCTTATCAGAGAAGGAGTGAGATCACTATCAATACCAAGATTAGGTTGCGGCTTAGACCACCTTAGCTGGGACATAGTGAGTCGTATGATCCATTATATATTCAAAGACACAGACATTAAGATCACCATTTGCGTATACGAAAATCCAATACCTCACGGATCACTCCCGACAACGCAACGCAACACCATTCCACCGCCAGAAATAGATAACACTACTGACCATACGACGGATACAGATTATTCGTCAGAGCCCGAGAACTCGAGATCACCTGATAGTGACGACTCCCACTTATCAATAGACACCTTAGATCCCCAAAACCTACGCAACGACTTCCCCATCCCTACCACTGACACCCCACAACAAAGGGACACTCAGAACGACGATACCGACAACACACCTAACGATTTCAATCATTTCATAAACAATCTAGATAACATAATACCTGCGACTAACATCAAAGAATCAAAAGACGGAATGTTCCTAATAAACGACAACTACGTTCACTGCGTACCGGCAGAACACCCGACAGATGACCCATTGACAAAACGACTGATAGACAAGAACATGCTGAACAGAAAAACGTTTACAATTCGAACACCACGGAAACTGGAAATAGCTGTTACAAAATCCAAAGATAAATATATTCTCACACTTATAATAAAAAACAAACATACGGACAAAGACAATCTGGAAGACCTGCACAACATACTCCTCAACCTCAAACGCATCCTAATACGTAAAAATATAAACTCTTTCGCCTTCGCGAAAAACAACGTTGGGCTAGGCAGCTTTCAATGGTCAACGATCAAAAAACTATTCTATTACACCTTCGCGAACACCAACATTAAAATCACACTCTGTACCGAAGAAATTATCACGCCCGACGAAACCCTACGCGACGAAATAATTAGAGAATACCATGAATCGCTAATCGGCGGCCATCAAGGGGTAACAAAAACATTCAACCGAATAAGAGAAAAATACATTTGGCCAAATCTGAAAACTCAAATAGAAAACTTTATCAGGGCCTGCGACAGTTGCCAAAGAAAAAAATTAGTGAGAATCAAGACCAAGTTGCCCATGATAATCACGGATACACCAGCAGACGCTTTCGATAAAGTAGCACTCGATATTGTAGGGCCACTTCCGATCACGAAATCCAACAACCAATATCTTTTAACGATCCAGTGCAACTTAACCAAGTTCCTAGACGCAATACCACTCCCCAATGCTACTGCCCAAACAATAGGTGTAGCTTTCGCCAAAGAATATATTACGCGTTACGGAGCTCCACGAACAATACTGTTGGACCAAGGACAGAACTTTATGAGTACCGCAATCAAACAAATTAGCAAACTCTTTAAAATCAAACAAGTCCGAACAACTGCCTATCGCCCGCAATCGAACGGATCGCTGGAGCGCAGTCACCTCGTACTAACTGAACACATCAAACATTACACAAACGCGGGTAAAGACTGGGACGAATACATCCGCTTTGCGATCTTCTGCTACAACACCGCGAGACATGAGGGTACGGACTTCACACCGCACCAACTAATATTTGGCAAAGAAGCCCGATTACCGTCGGACGTAAGAATAACAATACTTTTATCCTTGACCTAATGACAAACATGCACGACATACGGAAACAAGCAGCATTGAACCTAAAAGAAGCTAAAGTAAAGTCAAAAACTTATTACGACAGGCAAATCAATCCGCAAACCTTCGAAGCCGGACAAAACGTCTTCTTACTAAACGAAACTCGTTCCAAATTTGACGACCATTACAAAGGTCCCTACGTTATCAAACAAATAATCGACAACATCAACGCAGAAATTTACATTACGCCAAACAAAACAAAAATAGTTCACCTAAATAAATTAAAATTAGCACACACACGGGACTAACAAGACAAATAATTACAGATACGGCACGTCACTCGAAAACGATGGAGACCAACCACCTTACACCCTGATACCGTTCACAATAAACCCCGGGATTTACTACGAACAACTAGAAGACGTACGTACATCAAACAACAAATGGAAATTAATAAACTTCTTGAATATTAAACAATTCATTGACATATCCAACAAACTACAGAGATACTGCGACCTACTTGATAAAAGTTGTAACACGACTGGAACAGAGTGCATCGTACAAGATACAATAAATATATCAAAGAACCGACTACTAACCATAACAGAATACCAAAATCAAATCGAAGACCTAATAGGATACCAGGAAACAGACGGACTACACGAAAATTTAGCAGAACTGACACATACACGCGTCAAACGAGGATGGTTCAACTTCATTGGCGGTATCCACAAGACACTCTACGGAACACTAACAGAAGCAGACGGCGATTACATTAACACACAAATAGACAGACTCTTCAACGATACAAACCATGTAGCCACGTTGTTAGCAAATCAAACGCACATCATGCAAACAATGCTAGGTACGCAACAGAAAGAAATTAACAATATAGAAAATCATATCATAGAACTAGACAACGAGATAGTATCCTTCACTTTCACGGTATCAACCATAAACAAATACCTCACACGTAATACAATGACCATAACATTACTACACCACCTCAACAAACTGGACAAAATGCTAAATGAATACGAACTAGACCTAAACAGTATAATCGATGCCATTTTATTCGCGAAACAAGGAATCATACACCCGAGACTATTATCACCAAAACAACTGATTAACAGCCTACAGCACATACAAACCTTAGAACCGCTCCTACAATTCCCCATCCCTCTAAGAAATAAATACGCTGAAGAGTTAATCAGGCTATCGGAACTCGACATTATCTATAACGAACCAAACATAATCTATGCCCTATCAATTCCACTACTAGACGACGATACATTCGACTTATACCATTTACTCCCAATTCCGGTTAAACAAAACTTCGACGGAACAAATACTTTCGCCTGCATAGTACCCAATAATGACTATATCGCCGTATCAACAGACAGAAGATCCTATTTTCACCTATCGAAAACAGACTTCACAGATTGCAAATTCTCACAGAACTCATTTATCTGTAAACAGACTCAACCAATTTACCATGACAACAACCACAAATCATGTGAAATGCAATTGTTCCTAGGTAACACGCCTAACCAACTAAACACATGCGACATCAAGATAAACTCATTCGACGGATCGTATTGGTCCAAGCTAAGAGCACCAAATTCCTGGATCTACTCCTTGCCAAACCCAGAGACTATTCATATCCTGTGCCCCAATACGCCTACAACACGTGTCACCCTTTCCAACTCCGGGATACTAAAATTAAAGAGTAGATGTTCAGGACACTCAGAAATCGTAACGCTCAGCACCTCTAACACCATGACGTCGACGGAAACACACTCTTATGTTCCAGAATTTACTCTGAACCTAACCAAGATATATCAGGACCTGAATAAGAACCATACTCTAAATTTATCCACAATACCTATATTTCACCAATACAAAACCACAGTTTTAGACGCCGACGACATAAAATCCAACAGCCTAGCATTGGAAGATATTATCAAACAGGCGAAAGAAATAAGTACACACAAACGCGCGCAGCAAAGCACTGACACCCTAGCGAACAGCCTTTCTTACGCCGCCGCTGGCCTAGGTGTATTAGCAGCCTTCCTCGTAGCATACAAATTCTCACTATTCAGAAAAATACTAACGGTTTTCTCTTGCCTAAAAAAGTCAAGACGCGGCAACAAGCACTCAAAAGCACCCACATACGAAAAGCCTATTCCGTTGAGTATTATTCAATCCCGTTCTAACGAAGACAATCACGAACCAATATACAACACCCCACAAAAAAAGATACGACCCCCACTCCCGCCGACACCGACTATACATAAAATCAAAACCAAAAAACCCCACGTCTTACACAGGACAACGACGAACTCGCACCCGCTAGAAATAGTAGACTATTACGATTAAATACATTACAAGTCGTCGCTACGCTCATTTAATCTTAACGATAATATTATAACGTCACTAGATCATTTACTTATACATATACCTATATAAACCTAAATAGTGTAAGATAGATTATAAGTCATACCTATACCATGTTAACCATAACATCCGAAATCTACGGAAACCTACTATACACAACCATGTATACCATTACCAATGTTTTTAGAAACTGTAATTACTTACCTAGACTTAAGCCTTTATAATATAATATAACTTTAGATAACATTTGGATCGCACAATCCCTATACACGCACATCTACGATACTCTCACGACGCCTATAGGTACTATCACTATCATAAGCATCTTATTTCATAACACTACGCTGGAACATAATATTGTAATTCCCTCACACCTCATACCTAATACGCTATCTTATTGACAAATTACTGAACCAGAAGCTAAAATCTACAAATGATTCAACTACATACCTACCAATACTTTAAAATGTAATTCTACATATATTACCAATTACCGAACCGCAATCCTAATTTTAAGAATAATACATAATCGTACCATATTCGACACACGACTATGCTACACTACTACACTACTATATGTACTATCGGACCTAATAAAGGCTAATGCCATACTACTTGGTCCACTCACAATACACATACATCCATTCATACTTCACAAGTGTCTCCATACAACTACACCTATATCTAACTACGTCAGATAGAAACATATTACTTGTACCCAATCAATATGTTTCCTCTAACGGGGGGGTGTTACGTCCGGGTGTCACCACCCATACGCTCTCCCCTCACTTACCTCTATCCCCCTGTTCCTCTACATCTCTACTCTGTCTATCTACCTGTTACCCGATCGTCCGCATCCTGTCCTAACGTCCCTACGAGATACTCGCTGCACACGGCACTGCCAAATACAGCGAGTCAGCTATAATCCTTCTATCTTATTCCCATAGCCACTGCCTACCTTTCCCCCTAAGACTCACTCCATTACTAACCTCCATACAGGAGACAACGCCAACCATTATAACTCTACTACTAGAAATAAAGATTTAAGTTTGATTATAATTACTATCACGATCGTTTACCCTCATACTCCTCAGGTATATCTTTATATATTGAACAGGGGACCTAACCCAATTAATAGACATAACACCGCCATTTTTGAGAATTTTTCAAAATCCTCCAAATTGTACTTTTTTTCTCCATAGTACTACAGATGTATTGAATGGCGCAAAAATCCGTGACTTGACGGTTTTTTTTTTGAGTGAAGTGACGTGGATCCGCTCATATATTCCCTACCGATTCGACCTGCAGGGTTTTACCTTTAATCTCTAAGATTTGACGCACGATTCCTTCTATGATTGTTATCACTTTGAAAGGTACTCGATTTTTTTTTTTTTTTTTTTTCCCTAAACTCGATTTGAATTTTTCACAATTTTGAAAAACGATTTTATCGATCGACCAAAATTTAAAATTTAAAAAAATTTATGAAAAATCGTGTGTCAAATATCGAAATTTTTAATTTTTAACCTGGAGTGGGCGGATTTTCCCTTCTCATACTGTGTCCAAGCTTTTTGATTTTTGTAAATTTTTCAAGACTTTTCGAAAGAGATTTTCTTTCTCTTCTGTATTTTGCTTATGGAACCAATAAAAATTAGCACGTTTGGTCGCTGGTTAACAACACAGTAGGATAATTACCCCTTAACAACGATGAATCGCGGAAATCTAACAAATTATTATAGAATTGAAACAATAACTTGTTCAAAGTATCGTATTGAGCATGTACGTGTATATTCATTTTTAAAACTATTTATGATGTATTTGGAAAAATATTTATTGCTTTCGTTTATTTACAGCTTCTCCGATTCACGTGACGGTACAGACATCAGACCACATCCGCAAAATAAATAATCAGAAAATGAAGTTAATTGATCTAATAAATGGAAATAAGTGCATTGAAAAAAGAAAACATAAGCCCGAGGATATTCCAACGATATCCAGCAAGAAATTTAGAATGTAAGCAAGAAGTTTCGGAAGCTTTTAGGTATAAATCTTCAACGGTCCTACCTTTCAGAATTTTGTTAATGATCATTTAATTAATTAAATTCGATAAATAAATAAATTATAATTATAATTCACTTAATTGATTAATTTTAAACTTCGGACCGTCATTCCGGTCCCATTACTATATTGTTATCATCCTCACTTGAGTTTATTATCAACCCGTTTCGTTTACGAAAATGAATAATTATAAATATTGATAATTGTTCTTTATTATAATTTATAAATAAACTTCGGACCTTCATTCCGGTCCCATTACTATATTGTTATTATCCTCACTTAAATCTATTATCAATTCGTTTCGTTTACGAAAATAAATTCCTCTTTTGTAACAAGCACTGGAAAAGTGAATTTCTATTGAAAATTATTCGAATCAACTGAAATATTAAAGATGGATAAATACCGCCATTCCGAAACTTCTGCAGCAGTGAGATGATGCCAAATGAAAACAAATTTTCGTCTGTACACTGAGTTAGACCGATTATAGTGGATTTCTTCATTACACGTATGTTCTTTTTGTTTGCATACGCAATTAATTTTCTTATTTTAAACTTCGGACCTTCATTCCGGTCCCATTACTATATTGTTATCATCCTCACTTGAGTTTATTATCAACCTGTTTTGTTTACCCAAATAAATACCTTTCATGGAACAAAAATTATTTGTACTATTTTCATTCTTTTCTTTTTGGTCTGTACCTGGCTATGAGTAATTTCAGTTAATTCAAATTCATAAATTATGGTTTGAGTATTAAATAATACATTTTTTTTTTTTTTGAGTATCGCAATAAAGTTGTTTGTCCGTAGAAAATCAGATATAATCATATTTCTTTATAAATCTTGAGGAAGAAGCCTCGAATACAATTCAAAGATTAAACAAAATTACCTATGAGTGAAGTTCTGTCAGAATTGTATACAGACACCAAACCATATCCGATTCTACCATACTGAAATAAGATTGCGCGCTGAATCAAATGAAATTAGAATAATTATAATTGAAAATCTATGCATATCCGAAAAAATCAGCTTAGGAAATTTCGATACCGGTTTTTATCAAGAGTTACCCTGTAAAATGCTCGGTATTATAGTATATCAATTAACATAGTAAACTATAATCAAATTAAAAATGGAATCAGCTTCAGCGCGCGCGAAGCGCGCGATCTGACCTAGTTTTTTAAAAATTCAATTAATTTAGCATTGAAAAGGTGAACTGAACTCGCGTCGTGACTAACTTTTTCTGAAATCATGACATAGTTTTCATGTTTCATTTCTTCATTCTCTCTATAATACACTACGTAAGGGTGAATTGTAGTCTGGTTGTTATTCCAATGATGAGATTGAATTGCGTCTTGTACAAAGAAAGCATAATTTTCAGAAAAATCAAGACAGACGATAAATTCTCCATCCTCAACAGATTCCTTTTTTTCATTAAAATATGATGCTTGAGATTTTGCAAGGAAATCATGTCTCAATAATTCAGGCCATTTTTGTCTCAAATCATTAAAAAAATCTTCTTTCTTCATCTTTTCTTCAACGATTTCAGTCCTGTAAATTCGACGCAAATTAATCGAATTAAAATATTTATAAAAAAACGGATAACAAAAAAAATATACAATTTAAATGGACAAATCTAATAATTTCATTGTTAATATGTCGATACAAGAAATATTTAACTATACGAAACAAAATATAATTAGTATTTATTACACAGTCAAGTGAATAAAGTTATTTTATGTAAGTAGTTATAAAAATTTTAAAATATAATAGTGATTTGGGTGAACTTTTTCCTACCTATCAGTACTTTTCCATTGGCTGTATGTAATTTCAGTGATTTCATGATTATCAAGCAATAGTTCCAATTTATTTATAACATTATCAGTTCCTGGGCATTTAGTACACTTTGAAAAATAACAGAATGATGAAGATTCTTGGCAAACAGAGCTTTTAATTAAATCATTTGAACTTTCCGAAAAAATTGTCCCTTTTTTTTTAAATTTATTTTTAAATCCATTTAACTTTAGTTTAATATTTTGGTGAATCTTACACACACATACATTATGAGTCCCACTTTTGCCAGCCGATATGCATTCACGAGGACGGAGATTTTGAAATTTTGTAAGTCCAATCTTCTCGTCAGGAAAAGCTTCAGTAAATGTTTTGTATAACTCATGAATGTTAAATAGTAATAATCGTTTTTGTTTTTTGACTTTTTTTCCATTTTCTATCACCGAGACATAATCTTTTATGCCAGGCATCACGCGGCTGACATCATCGGATAAATAGAAAGCTTGAATGCGCTCGAGTGTTTCATTTTTCAGAGTTTTTCCTTTCCTAATTTTCGGCTGTGATGCAAATCCTCTTTCTTCTCTAATTTTTTTTGCGGTTTTCACCATTCGCTTTGAAACTTTGAACTCTCTTCTTATCATTTTTATCGACCAATCTGGAGGAAGCGTGGTCAAAACTTGAATTTTATCAGCTCTACTTGTCTTATCATTGAAAGCAGATTTAAAATTATTAAGCAAGAGATCATTTGGATTATTTTCATTATTTATATTGTTATTATTATTTGTTATTTTACACTTCTTAAAACTTTTTGACATTCTGTGGCACTTGATAATCGCTTGACTTTGATTGGAGGTTCACCAATTTCTAACAACAATTTATTAACCTGATTAATTTTTAACCTGTTGTCTACCGGGTCGCATGCAAAAGAAGGGTCTTTTTTTTTCATTATCTTCAATGACATTATTTGACGATTCAGGCTCGTTGAAATCAATACATTTATTCACAGATAACTCACCAGGAATTTCAAGTTTTCGACCCAAATAAATAGCCTGTTCACATGAATTATACATATAATCCCCAATAAAATCTTTGAAATCATGAGCGCGGTTTTTTTTAATTAAAACTAGATTCTTAATAATTTTATGATTTTTTTATTGAACGGATTACAGCATTTATTCACGCGGCCCATGATCGATCATAAACAAAATTCAAAACACCAAGGCAATTTAAAACAAATTTAAAACGAACCAATAAGGTTTGTTTGACGCGCGGCAACGCGCTATACCGACAGCGCTCGGCGCCCGTCATTGATAAATTTTTTATTGCTCAATCTAATCGCGAGCAGTCTAATTTTTTTGCGGATTCTGTTACTTAAATGTTTAATGCATAATACCGATAAAAAAAAATTTCGTTTTTTGAGGAAGTCATTGAAATTTTTATTTGTTAACTTAAAAGTTAATTAACAATATGAAAATAAATGAATAATTTAAACTCTGATATATTTCATCAAAGTACAAGTATTGAACTATAAATCCTGAAAGTTTCATTAGAATATCTCTAACAGTTTTTTAATTATCGATTTTTTAACTAAAAGTCATAAAAATTTTCAATCAAAAAAAAATTGTTGTTAAAATAAAAATTTTTGAAAACTGTTTCGGGGATTAATTGTTTATAGTGACTACTTCATGAAAAAATACTAATACCTGAATTCGATGATCAAGTGGAAAATGGGGGGTCCACTTGACGTGATTTTGCTCATATTCTAAGGCATTATCGCATCTTATCTTCTTTACCTTTTTACCTGTTAGGTTTTCTGCTTCATTCACAAACTCTACTAGGCAGTCAAAAACTTCGCTTTTGGATTTTATGCAGTATACTCTAGCTAGTTTGCTGTAATCGTCTATGAATGACACAAAGTATTTTTCTCGGCTCAAACCTATTGTGCTAAATGGTCCACATATATCCGAATGTATGATCTCCAAAATTTCACTCGCTCTAGTTCTATTATTATTAAATGGCGTATTTGGCATTTTATTCTCTACACAAGTCTTACATTTCATTATTTCTGGCTCTAGTTCATTTGGAATTCCTGTTACTAATTGATTTCTACTTAAGGGGGTATTCTGGTCTAGAAATTTGGAAAAATCGATTTTTTTCGTTCTTCATATTTCCAAAGTTTAGACATTCAAGAATATGCCCTCAAAAGGATTTTGCAGAATTCCAATTATTTACTGAGTTACAGCGGTTTTTGTGGCGCGGCATCTGAACTGGCTCGACCGGAATAAATTGAACAATAGGCGGTAGGCTATTGCATTTTCGAATTTTTCTCCGTTTTTACAACACTCTCATCATTAATTCTGTGTTCTACATGTAAGCAAAATATAAAATAATACAGGAATCACCGATTAAAAATATGTAAGTATACCGTACCATTCTATAAGTAAAACTGCCGGAAACTTGACTCAAAACTTGAAACGCGTTTTTCTCGAAACTGTCTTTTTCAAAACGATACCCACGATTTCTCAGGTTCTACTGGACCGATTTACCTGAAATTTTTAGAGAGTCTTCTTTATAGACTTGTCTACGTCTGGAACTATCCACATCCCCAAATTTCAATTTTTACTATTTTTAAAAAATCGCAGAATGTCCAAAAAAGTGGTACACAAATTTTTTTTTTCTTTAGGCAGTCGCCATTTTGTAAAAAAATTTTTTTCCAACTTTTCCGTAGTTCCAGACCTTGCGACATTATTATAGATTGATAATCTTTGTTATTTTTTGGTTTCAGATTGCTAGGAGAGTTGAGATCGTGGGTATGGTCACGCACCAAATTTTTGAAACTCCCCACTTCATCAGCTGATAACTAACGGAATTTTGAATTTTTTTTACTTTTTAATTTTTTTTTTGTATGCTTCTAATGTGAATAAATAATGTATAAAAAAATTGATACTAAAAATATTGCTTGCGTCTTTTTTACAGCACTTCAAAAATTACCTAAAATTCATGTCTCTAGACCAGAATACCCCCTTAAAGTGTTCAAATATCCAAAATTTACGTGACCTAACATCCTATGCCACTTTTCTTTCTGACTCATTTCTTTAATCTCTGCATTATTTGCTTCCGGTCCTTTCCGTTTCAAAAAGCTTTTCATTGGGTATATTTTGTTATCTGTTTTATAAACCACGGTTGTCACATTGCCGAAGTTATCAAAAATCTCTAACTTATTGCCCTGCGAAACGATTTTATTTTTATCGGTTATTCTCCCGTAACTAATCAAATTTCCGCCCATGTCTTTGGAGTAATATACGTTTCTAATATCGACTTCATTAAATTTGCCAAACGCCTCAAAGTAACTGACTACATTACCTATTTTCGTAGCCTTTACCGATCTTTTATCTCCTAAATATATATTCACCGGTTCTTTTAACTCAATATAATTATCAAAGTACCTATCATCGTTTATTACGTGGTCGGTACACCCACTGTCTAGCAGCCAGTGTATTTCGCAATTGCTTCGCTTGTCTACCTCGTTGTTGTAGGCCACATGCGCTGTTGCTGTCCACGCCTTTGCTCCTGCGTCTCGTTGCTCGTGCGTTGAGGCTGCCGCTCAGCGTTGCCAGAACAAAATTTCGTTTCGTACTAGATGGAGCGACAAAACGTACTAGAATCGAAAATTTCGTACAAGAAATTTAATTATGATTATGTAAAAAGAATGCTATTAATTATCGACCATATTGATACTCTACACTTGTCAATGATATCCCTAATTTTATCTACAACATAAATCCATCAAATAGATCATACAGAGGTACGACCACGATACGACTCACGAGTCACGATCACACAATTCATACTAATTACTAAATGCATCGCGACTGTTTTACCCAAAGAGTATTACCTATAAACGAAGTGAGTGGCACAGGCCTTCGCGAGAGCCGAGTCAACAGCAGGTAAAAATGCAATTACGAAGACGTACTAGATAGGAGAAAGGCGTACTAGCGTACTAGACTCCCCTAAATCGAACTAGATCTTGTACAATTGTACAAGACTGGCAACACTGCTGCCGCTGCTTCTCTGCCTCTGCTGCTCCGAAACGTTTGATAATCGCGGCCTCGGCCGCTCGCTCCTCTTCCTCGACCGTTGTAGCTAAAACCTCTTCCTCGGCTCGTTCCGGCGTTTCCTCTACTACTGCTTCTGCCACTTGACGATCCTCGCCACGCACTGTACTCTCTGTTTTTCGGACATCCTCGGGAAAAATGACCGACTTCATTGCATGTGAAACACCTCTCCCTTCGTGCCGTGTAGGCGTTTGTTCTTCTTGGTCCATCTTCGTTTTCTTTCTTTTTCTCGGCGATTTCTATTTTACTCTTTACGTATGCTACCGTTTGATCCTCTGGTTTCAGCGTGTCGATTAAATCTCCAATGTAACTGTACTCGTTCGGTAATGTGTTAAGCATATAGTTCAATTTTTCCTTTTCGGTTATCGTTGCGCCCGCACTTTTCAGTTCGTTCACTGTTTTTTCAAACTCCAACAAAAATGTCGCCAAGTCACTGTACTTCTCCAATTTCATTTTTTCCAATTTATTGCGATAGATTATTTGTAGCGCCGTCGATTCTTTCAAATACCTTGAGTCAAACTCCTTTATAATTTCGTAGGCCGATGCTTTGTCACCGACGAACTCCATTTGTTTGTTCGTGATCGAGCTATATATATAGTTAATAGCCAGTAAGTCCTTTTCATCCCAAGCTGGGGTATCTTCATTATTTTTCGGTCTCTCAATATTAGTGTGGCACTTTTTCAATTTCAAGTACATCGTGAGTCTCTTTTTCCACATGCCATAATCTTCACCATCGAAAACGGGTATCTTGATATCTCTTGTATCCATTTCAAAATTCACTTTTACCTCAACCTCTTCCAATTCTTCACTATCACTTTTTACTTTTACACTCTGTTTTCTGTCAGCCTTTTTCATACCCCTTTTTCCTCCTTAGTTTACGAGCGTTCCTACGTGCTCTAAACTTACTCTAGTTAAGAAGGAAAAACGTGGTCGCGTAACCTCATTTTTCCGCTCCGATTTAAATCCGTTTACATCGAGGTTTTTCTATTTTAATTAACCACGCTCTGCTACCATGTTGAGATTTCGAGGCATGGAATAACAGGTTTCAATCATATTTAATTGATCAGAGTAACAGTAGATTTATTTGATTACAAAAACTTGAGAACAGCATGTACACTTCGATACCTCTATCGTCTGACTCCGAATTCGCGACTGCGCACCTGGTTCTAATCCTTACGCGTATTAGCGTAGTTACACGTACTTGGCCGCTCGCACACAACTATATCTATATATATGTATATGTAGGCTGTAGCCCGTATTGCCGTATATGATACAAATGTGTATTGGTATTCATATTCCTCAACAATGTTTATATAAGTACATACATTCATAATTTAACGAATTTTATTCCGATTTTTGAAAGATCGATTCTTTACTAGACGATCTTTGCATGAATCGATTCTCATCAATCCGATTCAAGACCGATTCAAGAATCGATCTTTTCTAGAGAATCGCCCATCGCTACTGTAGTCCGCTTCTTCTTCCTTATTGGTTATATCCCCTGTGTGTTTTACACGGGATAAGTACCATATATGAGCGGATCCACGTCACTTCACTCAAAAAAAAACCGTCAAGTCACGGATTTTTGCGCCATTCAATACATCTGTAGTACTATGGAAAAAAAAAGTACAATTTGGAGGATTTTGAAAAATTCTCAAAAATGGCGGAGTTAGAGGCATGTGAATTTTTGTGCACCACTTTGTTTGAAAATTCATATCTCCGAAAGTGTTCATCGGAGCGGAAAGATCCTTAGATCGTTTTGTTCGTAAAAGAATGCACTTTTATACAAAAAATCATATTTTCAAAAAAAAAAATTCTTTCAATATTTTTTTGGCGTTTTAATTTTTGATTTCGCTGCCATTTCTAAAGGGCTTACAGAAATTCATGGAGATAATTTTTTTTGGATACCTGAATCCTTCCCCTTCAATCCTAAAAAAAAAATTTATGGAGAAAATACCTGGGCAGGAGATAGAAAATAAAACGTGTCGTCGCGCGTCACCGCGCGCGCTAATCCACGTCCGCGCTACTCCCGCAAGCTCGCTGTGTTACGTAGTGGAGATGTCATATGATGCTTCTTTACTTACCCAGGTTATTCATTCTCCGAAAATGGTTATTTTACCACCTTAGCCCTTCCGTATCCGTCTACTGGTCATGTTTTCTCGGAGTTATACAATTGTATACGTGTATATATAATATATATGCCTGTTCTGAAAATTCCAGGTACGGTTATGGTTCGTTCAACATACCTGTGCTGGAATTAAGTTTGATTCCATTTCACTCGGCTTGTGCTATATGACTAATGGATCTTGAGCAGATGTTTTTCGCGATAATTCGGTGGATGACACTTATTGTCCGCATATCGCGAGTTTACAACTGATTGGCAATTCCGATCCTATTCAAACACCGCTGGATTTATATACTTGGGCATGTTCTTATTTTCGAAGTATATCTTTTGCGTACTGTACGTCTGCAGAACATCAAGCGGATCGATCTTTTTTACAAAATCGATTCGATAAAGCATTGACAGCTCGTGGCACTTTGAAATTGCATGCGGTCATTCCAATATCTCATAAACTCGTCAGAACAAAATTATTTTCCGCCTCAGAAAAATTTGATACGATGAAAATTATGAATTAATTTTAAACAGAGGTTTCCTAGTAAATGTCATCCAACAAACCACCGTGAAAAACATCGGCTCTTTTCAGAGCCACCAAAATATTGCACAAGATCCATCAGTTATATATAGCACAGACCAAGTGAAATGGAATCAAATATAATTCCAGCACAGGTGTGTTCAACGAACCATAACCGTACCTGGAATTTGCAGAACAGGCATATATATTATATATACACGTATACAATTGTATAACTCCCGAGAAAACATGACCAGTAGACGGATACGGAAGGGCTAAGGTGGTAAAATAACCATTTTCGGAGAATGAATAACCTGGGTAAGTAAAGAAGCATCATATGACATCTCCACTACGTAACACAGCGAGCTTGCGGGAGTAGCGCGGACGTGGATTAGCGCGCGCGGTGACGCGCGACGACACGTTTTATTTTCTATCTCCTGCCCAGGTATTTTCTCCATAAATTTTTTTTTTAGGATTGAAGGGGAAGGATTCAGGTATCCAAAAAAAATTATCTCCATGAATTTCTGTAAGCCCTTTAGAAATGGCAGCGAAATCAAAAATTAAAACGCCAAAAAAATATTGAAAGAATTTTTTTTTTTGAAAATATGATTTTTTGTATAAAAGTGCATTCTTTTACGAACAAAACGATCCAAGGATCTTTCCGCTCCGATGAACACTTTCGGAGATATGAATTTTCAAACAAAGTGGTGCACAAAAATTCACATGCCTCTAACTCCGCCATTTTTGAGAATTTTTCAAAATCCTCCAAATTGTACTTTTTTTTTCCATAGTACTACAGATGTATTGAATGGCGCAAAAATCCGTGACTTGACGGTTTTTTTTTGAGTGAAGTGACGTGGATCCGCTCATATTGTAACGGAATAAGACCAGCTAACGACACCTGACGAGACAAGACACGAAACACACACACGAATACACACCAACAGAAAACAGGTTATATAAACCCGGAGCACCGAGGCTCACTCTCCTTATTATTCCGTCTAACCTACGACATACCACGTCCTATACCAATCCACAGGTGATAATAGCATTGCGCTAGACATCAACTGCTCCTCTGAGCATAGCCCAGGCTCACTAATTGTTTTCCTAACGCGTATTCCACAAATTGAATAACCGTCAGGAAACTTATTTGTTAATTTACTTTTATTTTGAGAAATTTAACTTAGTTAGTCAAAGTAGAATCTAGAGTCACTATACCTTCCGGAACAAAAGTCCGTTTAGCCTTCGGGTCACTTAATCACAGCATAGATCGAAATCAAATTAATAAATCCAGATTAGATTAGACATAACTCAGGGAAATCTCCGCTTAATTCACCTATCAGCCTAGCTGAAGGAAATCACCTGATATTTAGGTAGACACACACTCACACCCAGGCACACCACATAACACACACAGCACACCCACATAAATATCGGCAGGAAGAAAATTCCGATGATGAAGACGGCATTCCCGCTTTAATCGAGAATTAGCGTCTGAGGAATTTTCTTAATACACAAAAGTCAGTTTAATATCGAGGGTCCAGTACATGAACACCTAAATCGTACATAACAACAAACGAGAAACGTTTCAATATATACAGGGTCACCCAAGACCCCCGGACCGGAAGGAATAGGTGAATTCCTCGTTGGATTTTGAGACGAAATTTCCTTTTCGAAAACTTCGTCCGATCAACGGTGTCCAAGTTATTAAAGATTAAGAGTAGCCAATCAGCGCCTCGCTTTAGGTCCGTGCCAGTGCCGGGTCAATAGTAAACGGCGGGCAGGGCCCGTGGTTTATTTTACATTTGGCTACTTTCTTCTTCACTTTACGATCGACGCGTATTATTATTATTATTATTATTATTATTATTATTATTATTATTATTTTTTTTTTTTTTTCTACCGGACCGTAGTTCTACGTGTCCAGGTTGACCGGACCGTAGTTTTCGGTGTCCAGGTCGACTGCACCGTAGTTTTCGATGTCCAGGTCGACCACACCGTACAAATTCATAAATTTTCAATCCCATGGTCAATTTCGCTCGTGCGTACGCGGGAAAAAAAAAAATAATAATAATAATAATAATAATAATAATACGCGTCGATCGTAAAGTGAAGAAGAAAGTAGCCAAATGTAAAATAAACCACGGGCCCTGCCCGCCGTTCACTTCTGACCCGGCACTGGCACGGACCTAAAGCGAGGCGCTGATTGGCTACTTTTAATCTTTAATAACTTGGACACCGTTGATCGGACGAAATTTTCGAAAAGGAAATTTCGTCTCAAAATCCATCGAGGAATTCACCTATTCCTTCCGGTCCGGGGGTCTTGGGTGACCCTGTATAGTCGTGTGTATATTAAATCTTTATTTAAAACTGGAATGGCCCTGCGTTTTGTCCAACGTTGAATGATCACAACTCCCCTTGTTTCCCCGACTTTGCTCTTGACTGCTCGCAGATTGTATATAGTTAGATTAGCTTCTGATTCCGGCCGCCATTGTTTGTCCATTTGCAGACGAGGATGTTTACCCACGTGACCCGCGGTGTCTCTTGGAAGCTGGTAGGCGTTAGGTTAGGGACAACACTGACGTATACAATGGTATGGTATACAACAAGCAGCTTCTAGGAGAACACATACAAATACAGGGCTATCACATAGGATTATACATCTATATTGTTAATATTTAAAAAGTTAACTATAATTAATTGAACCCTCAGAAGGTGTGAGAGAAATATTTCTTGAATGTTTGATCCCCGCACCACCCGGAATCTATCCAGCCTGGCAAAAAGCCTTGGGCGAGACGCCGCATAACTGGGGCAATCCCAAACAACATGCTCGATAGTCATGGATCGAAACCTGCAAGCACAACTCTCATCCCTGATTATCTTCATTCTGAAAAGGTGCGCCTTTGAAGCACAATGGTTCGCTCTAAGTCTATTTATTAATGATATTTATTTTCTGCCCAAGGATATCCTCGAGAACCATGGCAGGAGAGAGAACTCTGGAGCTCTTTGGCAATATTGAATGCCTTTACCCCGCCCCTGAAGCCTGATGTAACGATCTGCTTTCTTAACCATCTCCCTCCTAAACAAATAGATGGGGTCTGTCCATGGCATTATGAAACCCTGGGTCGGTATGAACCCAAGAGCCTCCCGTGCCAGCGCATCAGCTCTCTCATTCCCCGGTATACCTACATGAGCGGGAATCCAAGCAATTTTAAACGTAAAAACCCTACCCTGCAATTCTGCCATTAGTTGTCTCATTGAGATCACGAGCGGACACGATTTATTTCCAATTCCCTTAGTGCCAATAGCCTTAATGACGCTTAATGAATCTGAAAAAATGACAGTTTTGTCCCAGTTCTGTTCCTTCGCAAGTTCCAGGGCCTTGAGAATAGCGAATGCTTCTGCTGAAAAGATAGACGTGAAGGGATGAAGTCTAAACCCCTGCCGTATATTTGTACCCTCCGCCACCACTGCCACCGAAGCGTTCGGGGGGTCACTGACTTTGGACCCGTCTGTAAATATGACTCTATGCTGCGGGAAGTTTGAAGCTGCTACCTCCCTAAAGGTACTCCCCGGTGTACCTGACATCTTCACCTCTTTGCCTAAACTCGTGATAGTTTCAACTCTTTTAAACATGTCCTGATATTTTATGTTAAAGCAGGCTGGTCGTGCCGACCTAATTAAATGGGGGAACACGTCCTTTATTTTGACCCACAGCCTGAACAGTGCTGGTAGAGAGGACACCCTAATGGAGCCTCTCTGTGCCTTCTCTTGGATCCAAAATAACCTTGGAAAGATCGGATTTGAGGATACCGAAGCCTTTTTACACAAGTATTTTTCAGTTAAAAAAACCCGCCTATCTCCCAGAGGATTCACTCCCGCCAAGTGGAGAAGCACGTTGGTCGGGGTGGTCCTCATGCATCCTAAGCAGGCCCCCAAGGCCGCGAACTGAACCCTCTCCAATGATTCTAATGCACCTGCAGGCCCATCCTGAAAAAAAATACCCCCCCAATCCAAAATGGCTCTAACCAACCGCTTGTATACCATAAGTAACGTGGAGGGGTGAGCCCCCCACTTGAAACCTGCAAGCGCCTTAATCACTGATGTAGCCTTAATCGCCTTTTCTTTAGTAATACTGATTTTTTTTTTCCAGTTTGAGGTGGAGTCCAAGATGACCCCCAAAAACCTAACCGAGGAGCTATTGAGGATTTGAAGACCCTCAAACGAAATAGACACCGGTCTGTTCCCCAGTGCTCTCCTAGTAAATACGCATAAGTGTGTCTTCTCTCCTGCAATATTAAGACCTCTATCTCTGAGCCAATAGCTTAACCTAGTCAATGACTCCGAAACCTCTCTCAAGGAGTCGTCTAAATTATTGGACGAATTGTAAATAACGACATCATCCGCGTATGTTAACAATTTTCTATTATTTCCAACATAATTTAGGATTTTTCTCATATATAAATTAAAAAGGACAGGGCTTAGGATGGAGCCTTGGGGTACCCCCTTACTGGCTGTTCGGGCACCCATAGGTATCCCCTGATAAAAGCAAGCCACCTGTCTTTCCCAAATTATATTTTTTATAAACATGGCAATCTTGTAAGGAATACCCACGTCCAATAAATCTTTGATTAAAATACTCGGAATGATGTTATCATAGGCCCCTTCAATGTCGATAAAAACAGCAGCTAAAAAATTCTTTTTAATGAAATTCATATGAATGTCTGTGACCAACACCGCGATGTCATCTTTACATGACTTATCTTTTCTAAAACCGTAGAAGCATCTCGGCAGCAGATTATTGTTTTCAACAAACCAATGGAGGCGATCGTTAATTATTCTCTCAAAAATCTTTAGGAATACCGAGAAGAGAGCTATAGGTCTAACCCCTCTCCCTCCAGGTTTAGGAATCAGGCATACCCCATACTCCGTCCAGCTAGCCGGAATCTTCTCCTTATCTATGATACAATTGTAAATATTAAGCAAGATTTTTATAACCTCCGGATTGCACCTCTTGACCATGTCATAAGAGATTAAATCCACCCCTGGAGCTGATCTAGTTTTGGCTCTCTCTATCGAAAACACCAGTTCCTCTAACGTAATAGGATCCAGTAAAAGCGACTCGGTAGCGAGATTATCCTCAAAATTCGGCTCCTGAGTTGTTAAAGGTGGCGTAATTTTGTTGAAAGCATTAATGATCACCGGATCTTCCGCTGACATAGACTTCGGGTCAGCTGTATTCGACCTATTTTTAAAAGCCTTTATCGGCCCCCAAATCCCTTTTGGTGAAGTGCTAGGCCCTAGGGACCCGCAAAATAATCTAAAATTTTTCCTTTTGGCTCTAAATAAAAATTTACTGGTCTCCCTGCACTTACCGCAGTACGCATCATAATTCTCGCCTGTAGGGTTGTTTTTATACCGTATACTGGCTGCTCGCCTCTCCTCTACCTTTTCGGAGCACTCGCGCGACCACCAAATAGCCGGTGACGGAGCCTTGCGCGCGTCTCCCTGACTCAGCCCCAGAGGAACCCGAGCCCCTGCAGTACTAAGACAGGACTTGATATTACCAGTCAATTCTTCATAAGCCTCTAAGAAATTCCTCTCATCCACCCTAATCCTTTCACACTTATCCTTGAGGTACTCTCGGAACTTGGGCCAATCAACCTTGTTAACCGAGATTCTAGGTCTCATACACACTCTAAACGGAGCTAAATTTAAAATCCTAATGTCTATGGCGTAATGATCACTACCCAATGGGTCCTCTCCCACCGACCATATCATCTCTGAAACCAGCCCAGGAGCGACCATTGTAAGATCCGGAACGCTTTTTACCCCATGGTCCACATGCAATCTAGTTCCGTCTCCCGAATTCAGTATACATAAGCTAGAATTGAGCTTCGCTTGAGCGAGATTTATCCCATCGTGGTTTACCAACTCACTTCCCCACATGTGGTGGTGAGCATTAAAATCACCGCATATAATCAGATTCGGTATTCTCTCCACTGCAGAGAAGAATACATTCCATTCAGTTACACTCATGTGTCTACTCGGAGGCTTGTAAATGTTAAGAATATTTATTTTCTTGCTACCAATGCTCAATCCCAGCATCATCCATTCAGTTTCAGCGATATATCAATTGTGTCAATGGATCGTCTTTGATAAATAACAGGCGACTCCTCCCCCTTGAATCTGTGGGTCCCTATCCTTCCTGACTAAATTAAAATCTTTGATGCTAAAATTTTGTTCTGGCTTAAGCCACGTCTCCTGGAGACAAACCACATTATACTAATGTACCAAATTCCCTAATTCTCTCCATTTGCTAGCCACACTTCTACAATTCCATTGGACAATTGACAAGGTGTCACTCATCAAGATCGTCCCCCACCTTCTGCACAAAGATTTCCTCCGTGACCTTTTTGCCTGAATGACCTCACTCGAATTCTCAAACTCCCCCGCCAATTACTGACATAGCACGTCGGAGAATTTCCTGATGGCTTTTCTAATTTCCTCCCTAACCATTCGTTGAATCTCACCCATATGCTCATCCAAAAAGGATTCCCCCTTTAACGATCCTTCAATCACCGTTCCCTCACTGATAGACTCTAATTCTTCCTGATCCATGCTCGATCCTCCCCAATCGCGTTGTGATTGCGAACCACAATCTGCGCCCTGAGATTGGAACGACGTCCCCGCGCCTATATTAATGTTTTCCGCCATCCTTTGAGCCCTAGAACCTTTCTGCGCTCCTTCACTAACTATTTTGGAGTACTTGCGCGACTCATCTGACACATCTATATGTTTTTTAGGGGTTTCCGCAGCTCCCAGCTCCAACAAATTCCTCGCGCGACACCTTTTTAAGCCCGCCCCTACATCTCCAGCCGAACTCTCGCTCGAAGGCGGAGCTTTAGCTTTTTTAATTTTGTCCGCCAACTGTTTTTTCCTCTCTAGAAAGACAGGACAAGAACTATTCGAAGCCCAGTGATTCCCGCTACAATTGGCGCATTTAGATCCCTCATCCTGTTCTTCCCTTACCTCACACTCCCTTTCTGGATGTTCCCCAGCACACCTATTACATCTAATTTTCCCTCTGCACTGAAATCCAATGTGGCCGAATCTAAGACAGTTATAACATTTTCTGATGGACGGTATAAACATCTGTACGTCCCTTATTGCATACCATATAGCTACTTTTTTCGGAAGAGAGCTGCCCCGAATAAAAACCTTAATTCTGGAGGAATTCTCCTTATGACTTTCCCCTTGATCGTCAACCCTGTTGAACCTAATCCTCTCTATTCGAAAGTCTACTCTATCTTCCTCCCCTATTATTCGGAAACTTTCAGCTATCTCTTCTTCCGTTAACGAAGGATCCACCCCTTTCACAATGCCCACCTTATAGAGAACAAAATCAGGGATGTATGCTTTATAGTTTGCATCTACTTTAGCAATCCTATTTTCAACCATGTCATTTGCGTCCTTCCAATTATTGAATATAATATTATATCTATCTAATCCTGACGGATATACCCCATCAACACCCATAGCGAATCCTTTCAGCTTTCTGCCGAAGCTCATAATATGTAAATTGCCTAGTCTTAATCCTCTCGAGTCATACACTTGAACAATAAATGGGCCCCTGTCAGTTGCCTTAAATCTGTTTGTCAACATTCTGACCGGCGGCGGTTTAAACTTTGACGGAGATGTAGCCTTGACCTTGCTAGGTTGAGCTTCAACATCGGAGCTCCCCCCGCTCACATCCTCTAACGGTCTTTTCTTTGAAGACATGAAGACAACACAAGAGTCTTGTTAGAAACAAAGGGATCTTACTTTTGACGACCGCCACAGAGGAGAGAAAGAGTTGTGGAGATAAGGAACCAGCTTCCCTTCCAAATTCTTCCCTCCTCTACCGTCTCAATTTTAGATCTTCCCTGCTTTCTCTTTTCCCTCTAGAGATGAGATTTCTCCCCGAACTTCTCCGACCACCGTACCAGGAAGAACCCGTGTTTTGAATTTGAAGATAGCTCTGCCAGTGATCCTCCAGGCTCTCACTAGTAAAACTAGGAGAATCGCCTCTTGGATGAGACTTCTTGATCTTTTTCCTTCCAAACCTCACAATTTACTTCATTAAGTTTCACTTTTATCTTTGAATTAACACTATGCAAATGTAATGAGAACTAGGAATAACGACACAGGCGCTGACGCTCCACTTATCAGCTTCTCAACGTCACTCCCACCAAATCTTTAATCCAAACAATCTACTTTATAGCTATAGCGTGTCTGTAGTCCGCTTCAGTCCCCAGTCGGTAGCGTCGGTATATGTCTATCCCCTCCACTCTCGCGCTGCGTCGCATTGCTGCGCAGTTGACGCCGCTGTCTTATTCTCTACGATAAAGTCCATAGTCAAGCCACAAGTACTTGAATGTGAGGACCCTAGCACTACTACGATCCCCACAGTCAATCTGCGAGCGAATTGCCGCCATCGTTTGAAAACATTGCAAAACCGCTTCATATTTTACAATCCTCTCGATGCTTATGTGTATTATTGTATATGTTATTATAGATATCCAATACATACTTTTCATAGTTCAATTTTTCCCAAATATTTTTCCCGGATTGTTTTGAAAATTATTAATTTACTGGATGGTATAGATAGGCTCGGCTGGTCACAAAATGTCGGGAGACGACGAAGCAATAGCTAAAGCTATTTTTGAGGTCTGCCCGAGTGCGACTAATATTGATAGTTTTATAGAGACTCTATTGGCATCGTCGTACAAAATGGAAGATGGCTTCTGGTACAAAGTTTGCAGCAAAATTTACCATGATACCAATCGACGGAGAACAATTTCGAAATATGCGCAAAAATACTTTTATAGGTTTAAAAGACACCTGAATTCTATAAAACGTGTTATCAGTATAATTTAGAATAGAGCCCTGCAACCGATAGCTTCGATCGATCACTATGAATCTCTGCCGTACCACAGTCTTTCGAAACATAAAGAATCTTCAGATCACGATATTGTTGAGGACAACAAAGCCACAGATCTAATCTACTCAGAGGTAAAAACAACGTGTAGAGCCTATTCGTCTGCCATCACCAGTGGGACGGGTAGAACTCCATTGAGCTTAAACAACGGCGTAACTGATATTAAAAATAATTATCACAATTTCGATGGTGACATAACGGAAAATTGCATGCTGACGGAGATACCGGAAAACACGTCGGCTGATTTTGACAAACACGACGCACCCACCATTGAGAGTACTGTTTGTGGTACAACATCCGCAATAAGTTCTGATACTGCCATTTCTTTTTCCGATAAACGACATAACCAAAATTCTGATACCACTATGGTATCGGTTCCTGATAGACTAGAAAAAAAAGTCCAAAGACAAAACGGACGTGTGGCTGAGAACTGACAAAAACATTGTGTTACCACGAAATTTTTGGAAGTTATATTGGTCCGAGGGTAAAACATTAAGATTGGGTTGGTGTGAAGTCTTTAATGACATATTTGAAAAATCCTTCACAATTTGTGTCTTATCAATCAAGTGGCACAAATGCCGCTATCAAGAGTATGAAAGAGAACTTGGCGATAATGTAGTATCCTTCCAAGCTGTCGCGACTTGTAAGCATAGCTCCTGTACTTCGTTCAAATTCACGGTGCACAGCCTCACATCGATAGAGAAGTGATGGGGGCCACGCAAGGCGATATCTGTCATAACGTTGGTGAGGTACACCGTCGGTTTGTCCTAATTCAAAAACGAGCGGCGATTGCTAAGAAACTATAGAGCAATTCACCTGGTGTCCTCAAATTTAAAATGTTGAATGAAGTTTCGGATCAAATTTTGGAAGCTGGCAATGTGAATAATGCCCTGAGTTCGTCTATTTTGCAAGTGAAAATAACATAAGCGCAAGCCGATTTAGACAGCGATATCACTCGTTTTTTGTTGAAATTGAGTGACGCGTTCATAATTTCTTGGCCAGGAGAACATGTTAAAGGATACATCCAAGAGTATTCTTTATATCCTTTTTTTATTATCCTGTTCACCGAGGAACAAGTACGCTATTTGTCATCGCTGAGACCCGGTCCCGTATTTTGTCATCTTGACGCAACGGGCTCCATTGTGGACAAGCCACCAGGTGTGCATAATCAAATTTATTATTATGCCATGATTTTACCTGGTTCGAAGGAGTTTGGTCCACTTCCCGTGGCGGAATTTATATCATCCGTCCACAGCGTTCCCTACACTTTGCACTTCCTTCAGGTGTTTGTGTTCCTCCAGCTAAAACAGCTATCGCCCCGATGGCCTATCATCGACAAAATCGAAACTGACTTCGGTCAAGCAATAATTCAATCGGTTGTGCAAGCATTCACGGGCATGACCTTATCGGAATATATTAAGCAAGTGTACGCCGAAATCCAGGGTATAAAACCGATAAAGCGAATGACAATACTTCATATCTGCTCTTCCCATTTCATACATACAGTTTTACGTAAAATCAAGACGTATTTTAAGGATGCTGACACACGTAAGCTCGCTGGTGCCGTAACTACACACCTTATTCATTGTGACACCTTGAAGAAGGTAAAAGTGGGTGTACGGTACTTGATCACCATTTTTGGGACAGAAAGGCAACGGGCTGATTTGAAAAGTACTATAGCAGCTGTCAGTATATCGTCAGAAACCGAAGAATTCGATTTTAATGAAGTTAGGAACCGGTCAGATGAGTACGACGATGAATATGAAATAGGTATCCGCGAAGCATCCCCATTTTATATATTTTCCAGAGATATCCAACGTTCTGTTGAGTCACAAACTAACGATAGGGCAGTACGCAATCCTTATTATTCAGCTGAGTTCGTATCTTACTTTATGTAGTATTTGCTACCATATGCTTCCACTATGGTCAGCGATTGTTATTTGCAGGTTTTCTATTTGCAGAGATTCAAACGCTTCAGCGGAAAATTGGTTCAAAATTGTTAAAAAAGACATCTTTCGAGGTAAGTTAGGAATACCCGCCCCCCGATTTATTATGAGCATGGAATCGATATTACAGTCGAGAATCCGAGAACGTAGGTATTCATGAGTGACGACTCGATGTGGAAAAAAGCAGTCACTGCAACGAAAACGAGCGATCGCTGATACTGAAATCTTTGCAGAGGAAACCTGGCAAAAAAACGAAAAAGTCGCATGAACCGATTTTTTACGTGCACACGATATTCGAAATCAAGTGAAAATCAGCAAGCGAAAAGCCAAAATATTTCTAAACATGTGATGCAAAGTGCCGAAGATGTAGATGATACGATGATCACACTGGCCGATGAAGAACTACTCCTGCCATCGTCAGAAATAATATGTCAGAATGAACCTGGCTTGCCTGACGGGAGAGAAGAACATCTCTCGTCATCGCCACCACACGTACAAATAAGTGACACAGTGCGTGACGTAGTTTCCAGCGTGCATAACTTCGAGGGAACCGTGAAATTGACGCTAAAAAGATGTTATCTAACCGAGAGCTCATGTATCCCCGAGGTTTTCCAAAATTGGAGAAGCGCATTTCTGGACTGTACATGAATGAAAGGGCTTTTACAACACTACAGCCAAATAAACGGTTGGACGATAATATTGTTAAGGGGGTATTCTGGTCTAGAGACATGAATTTTAGGTAATTTTCGAAGTGCTGTAAAAAAAAAGCAAGCAATATTTTTAGTATCAATTTTTTTATACATTATTTATTCACATTAGAAGCATACGAAAAAAAATTCAAAAGTAAAAAAAATTCAAAATTCCGTTAGTTATCAGCTGATGAAGTGGGGAGTTTCAAAAATTTGGTGCGTGACCATACCCACGATCTTAACTCTCCTAGCAATCTGAAACCAAAAAATAACAAAGATTATCAATCTATAATAATGTCGCAATGTCTGGAACTACGGAAAAGATGGAAAAAAATTTTTTTACAAAATGGCGACTGCCTAAAGAAAAAAAAAAAATTTTCACCACTTTTTTGGACATTCTTCGATTTTTTAAAAATAGTAAAAATTGAAATTTGGGGATGTGGATAGTTCCAGACGTAGACAAGTCTATAAAGAAGACTCTCTAAAAATTTCAGGTAAATCGGTCCAGTAGAACCTGAGAAATCGTGGGTATCGTTTTGAAAAAGACAGTTTCGAGAAAAACGCGTTTCAAGTTTTGAGTCAAGTTTCCGGCAGTTTTACTTATAGAATGGTACGGTATACTTACATATTTTTAATCGGTGATTCCTGTATTATTTTATATTTTGCTTACATGTAGAACACAGAATTAATGATGAGAGTGTTGTAAAAACGGAGAAAAATTCGAAAATGCAATAGCCTACCGCCTATTGTTCAATTTATTCCGGTCGAGCCAGTTCAGATGCCGCGCCACAAAAACCGCTGTAACTCAGTAAATAATTGGAATTCTGCAAAATCCTTTTGAGGGCATATTCTTGAATGTCTAAACTTTGGAAATATGAAGAACGAAAAAAATCGATTTTTCCAAATTTCTAGACCAGAATACCCCCTTAATGGGTTTCTAGCTATAACAACGAAACTGGCAAGTTGCAACAACTTTAAAGTCTTACACTTTGAAACTTTCTTCACAGAGGTGTTGATGAAATCGGCACAATTGAGTTGCGGATACAGAAGGTGGGCAAATGCTGGGGCTATGATGTGCGGTTGATACCTGTGCACTTAGGAAATCACTGGACCTTACTGCTGGTCGACATGAGCCACAAACTTTTCACATACTTCGACTCGCTGCACGGATTACCACCACCGAATCTAATCCGTAATTTGTGCACTTTCATGGAAGGGCACCCAAATCCAAGTTTGCGGAAGGGAAAACACAATTCGTGTTGGCCATTGTGGAAGGTTTACGTACCACATGACATTCCACCGCAAATTTCAGAAGAAAGTACTTACGAGAATTTCGGGGTACACGTGTGTACATGGGCGTACATAGTATGTATGGGATTGTACTCACAATTTTCTGAACGAGACATGAATTCGGCTCGTAAGGGAATAGCATGCATACTTATGAATGTAGGAATCAACGAACCGACTCATTTTCAGAATGAAACGACCCGACGACGTGGTTTGATGCTTGAGGACAGTCTGCTCGACCCGCCGTTACCGAAATCCACATGGAATTTCGACAATCACCCGAACATAACCATGATCCGAGAGCCGCCGTTGAGTTCCGAAAGCACCCTGGAGTACTGCGCATCGCTGCACGTGTTGATCACTGCAATATGACGTGGTTGTTGGTCTGTCACTGACCCCATAAGAAATATTAATTAAAGTTATGGAAATAATTTCCGAAGGTTAGCTCTGTATCAAATGCGCCTGGATCCGAAATAGGAATGTTGGTCATGCACGCCGGCTTGTCCGTGTACCATTTCAATGTCTGTGAATAATTGAACATTTCAATTTATAACGTTAGAGCGAGAAATAATTGATGACAAAGAAAATTATTACTACAGAAGATTGGTGGTGATTGCCCTTCGACATACAATCCTTCAAAAATGGCAACTTTCTCAGAGTCCGAGTCAAGAACCACCCCCGTGTAAATACCCACCCTTTTTCACTTATGCCGACTGACCGGCTACTTCGATTTTGTTATATTCCGCATTTTATTGTATCAACAAAAAAAAAACATGATAAAAAAACGTTTGCTCCCTCAAAAACTGGATAGTTCCCAATTGTTGATCGAGTAACGAACCCCTGTGTAAATCTTCAACCCTCTACCACTCCGCCGAGTTGGTGGCTGATTTGATTTTCGATGAATTTCGTCGTTTCTACTGATTCAAAAATTCGAAAAACCATAAAAACTGGCTGCTCCCTCAAAAAATGGAGAATTCCCAGTTGTTGGTCGAGTAACGAACCCCCGTGTAAATCAACAACCCTCTATTACTCCGCCGAGACAGTGGCTGCTGTAATCTTTGCTAACATCTGTTTTAAATAAAACCGTGTGTATAAGGGTAATTGTTCAAGGTTTTTTGAACATAAAATCACTTGTTCAGAGTTTGAGATCATTTGTCTGCATAGCGATGCAATATCGCTCATAATAGTTGCGTCAAACCACGATTTAAAGCGGGCTGCTACGGCCCTGTTCGGCTGATAGATGCGGCTGCTAGCTTCAGCCTCGTGAATTTTGAAAGTGGCGGTTATTCACCTGGCGGCCAATATAATTTAAAATTTAGTTTTTCTTGTTTGGCCAATTGTAGAGTGGATGACCTCGGGGTTAGCGATCCGGTCTAAATCCGAGGGTCAGGAAAAAACCACGTCACAAAATATAAACTGCAATTGCATTGTGGCTTGAACAATCTGAAATTATTACCAAGCTCGATGAGCGAGCTCTTCACCCGCCCTATGATAAATCACGACAGTATACACTGTAGCCTGATTATTATTCCAATGAAATCCAGGTGGTGCATCTTGGACTACAAATGCATAGTTCTTCGCGAAATCGCAAATAACAATAAATTCATTTTCTTCAAGTGATTCTTTTCGAGTCTTCAAATAAGCCGACTGTTGTTTTGCTATGAAAGAATGAGGTAGCAGGGATTTAATTTTATCACAAAACTCATTGATGAATCTGAATGCGCTTTTTATAGTTGTTTCTAGAGTAGTCCTTGGAGGAGAAGCCCATTGCTTGCAACGTATTCAATTAATTACATTGTCTTCTATCGTTTGACAGGGTGTCTAGCCGTCCTTGAAGTGCTTGAAGTCCTTGAATTATCCTTGGATTTCGTTTGTCCTTAAAAAGTCCTTGAAATGTTCTAGAATTTTGTGCAAGGTCTTGAATTTTTCTATGATTTCACTTTATTTTGATTTCATTTTTTTTTCCTACAAATGCACTTTTAATAGTGTTATGACGTATTTGAGAGATTCCACGCCAACTGATCCAGGGGTGAATGGGCTGGTTTTCAAAACTCTTGGAGAAGTATTGGATCTTTTTTGGGGTCCAAAAATATACAAGATCCTAAATTTTTAGCCACTAATTTTGCCGCAGTTCATTATTATGGCCAATTTACTGTTTTTTTCATTTTTTCGATGTCAGTGACGAAATTTTGTTTATGGGATGGCACAGTCGGATTTTGGTCTAAAAAAAATTTTAAAAGATGTAAGATCGATGTAAAATTTCCCGAGGAATCCGTTCCCGCCGTCAGAACTGCGATTACATGCTCCCAGGAGCCAAAATTCGATAAAAGCTGATTTTTTTTCAAAGGGCTGTATCTGCGAAGGCTCATTTTTCTAAAATTTCTGCGACACGTCAAAATGTTGCTTTTTCCAAGTACTTCAAAACGAAGAAAAATTTTCGATGTGTATTTGCGTTCCAAGTACAAAAAGTGACAAAAAACCGTTTTTTGTCACTTTTTGCCCATTCAACGTGTTGAAATTCTATACCGATGATGTCTTCGACGCCTGTTTCCCCCGTAATCACAATATAAACAACATAAACGATAAAAATATCCATTATACAGAATATATGAGTTATAAGGAAAAAACAGTCTGATCGATGATGGACAAGGAACTAGGAATTCCCTCGATTACATGGGAATTCTCGTGAAATGATGTGAATGTGTTACAAACAAGATGTATTTCCAGGGTTTAGTTCAGTGATTTATTGAATATACATATGGGGAGTTCCATATGAAATGTGCAATTGGTTGTCCACACCCCTTTGATTTGTCTCAAACTTGGTCAAGTTGAGTAATGGGTTGAAAAAAAATTACTCTAAATAATGAAAATTCTACCTTCTACAGATCGCAAGTAACACCGAATTACAAATTTTGAATTATGTTTTTCAAATCGCTGTAGCTTCCAAACTACATAGATCAAGAGTTTCGTAATTTGATGAACTTTTTGATGGTACTGCGGAACAAAGTCGATTTTTAATTCCAGGTGTAAAAAACGCGAAAAACGCCATATTGATCTCGTTCCCCAAACTTTTTTGGGGTCCAACTTTCATCATAAAATGCGGCTATTTTTTCCGCAAATTTTCGTGTAAAGAAAAGTCAGGGGACGGGTGGACAATCAATTGCACATTTCATATGGAACTCCCCATATAATTTTATAGATCAGGTACGTCCACACTAAATTTACCAAAATTCGCTTCGATCTTTTGTTTTTGAGCATTACTCAATGTAAAGCTTACAGAAAAACGGAACTCACCGAAGTGCTTTACATTGAGTAATGCTCAAAAACAAAAGATCGAAGCGAATTTTGGTAAATTTAGTGTGGACGTACCTGATCTATAAAATTATATGTATATTCAATAAATCACTGAACTAAACCCTGGAAATACATCTTGTTTGTAACACATTCACATCATTTCACGAGAATTCCCATGTAATCGGGGGAATTCTTAGTTCCTTGTCCATCATCGATCAGACTGTTTTTTCCTTATAACTCATATATTCTGTATAATGAATATTTTTATCGTTTATGTTGTTTATATTGTGATTACGGGGGAAACAGGCGTCGAAGACACCATCGGTATAGAATTTCAATACGTTGAATGGGCAAAAAGTGACAAAAAACGGTTATTCGTCACTTTTTGTACTTGGAACGCAAATACGCATCGAAAATTTTTCTTCGTTTTGAAGTACTTGGAAAAAGCAACATTTTGACGTGTCGCAGAAATTTTAGAAAAATGAGCCTTCGCAGATACAGCCCTTTGAAAAAAAATCAGTTTTTATCGAATTTTGGCTCCTGGGAGCATGTAATCGCAGTTTTGACGGCGGGAACGGATTCCTCGGGAAATTTTACATCGATCTTACATCTTTTAAAAATTTTTTTAGACCAAAATCCGACTGTGCCATCCCATAAACAAAATTTCGTCACTGACATCAAAAAAATGAAAAAAACAGTAAATTGGCCATAATAATGAACTGCGGCAAAATTAGTGGCTGAAAATTTAGGATCTTGTATATTTTTGGACCCCAAAAAAGATCCAATACTTCTTCAAGAGTTTTGAAAACCAGCCCATTCACCCCTGGATCAGTTGGCGTGGAATCTCTCATTTAGAAAGGAGAGCTAATAGGGTGTTACGAATTTTGGTATGTATTCCCGAATGGCTGTCATGGCTTCGTCTCATTGGCCGAGCGCTGGCAAGTTAGAGCGGGTGTCCTGCGTTGCTGAGATGTGGCGCGCCATAAATTATCGCGACACCGGTTAGTAGCCTAATACATTACCGCTTGCAGCCTTTCCGTTATGGTGTATGTGCCGTATGTGCCGACTAACCTCGAAATGTAATTTTTCTACAAACATATTGGGGCAAATTTTTTGAACAATTTACCAGGCAAGTAGGTACAGTCAGTTACCAAAAATACAAAATTAACGGGTCATCGCTATGAGCATGTCATTGTCGTATAATATCGTGGCGATTTTTAGGTTATGAAAAATCGTCTCCGATACGATACGTTTCGTTGGAGAAAAAAAAAAATGATCTAGCTCGAATAATAAGACCTGCTGTATACAATACTGCTTCTGTTCATGTCGCCTACACTTTTGTACACTTTATGAACTTTTGTGAAAATTTGCATGGCTATGTATTGTAAAAGTGCCAAAAGTGTACGTAACTCGAACAAACCTATACGATACGTTAAAAAATCAAAAATATACAAGTGTGTGTGTCGCAGAATTGAGGTAGTATGGTTTTGAAAAATGAGTATATTAGGGTGATTCAAAAAAAAAAATTTTGTTTTTTTTCTTCCAAACAGGCTCAAAAGTTTCGTTTTGATGTCAAAATACGCCTGTCAAAATTTGAGCTCTTAATATTAATATTAAGAGTGTCCTCATCGCACTTTTCTATTTTCCATAAGAATAACATAGGAAAAATCATTTTTGCTTATTCTGATTTTTGTACGCTACAAAGGACTGCTCAAACAGTAAATCGCTATACATATTCTTGTAGAGAATTGAACGCTCTACAAAAAAGGTCTCTTGGTCTTTTTCGATAAATCTAACTGTTTTGAAGTTTCTTTAGCGATTTTGATCATTTAATGGAAAGACTAACTTTGAAACGGTTAGATTTATCGAAAAAGACCAAGAGACTTTTTTTGTAGAGCGTTCAATTCTCTACAAGAATATGTATAGCGATTTACTGTTTGAGCAGTCCTTTGTAGCGTACAAAAATCAGAATAAGCAAAAATGATTTTTCCTATATTATTCTTATGGAAAATAGAAAAGTGCGGCGAGGACACTCTTAATATTAATATTAAGAGCTCAAATTTTGACAGGCGTATTTTGACATTAAAACGAAACTTTTGAGCCTGTTTGGAAGAAATTTTTTTTTTTTTTTTAATCACCCTAGAGTATATGATTATTTCATCTGAAATTTTGTCCAGTCCTTTTCTCAAACATTAATGACTTTTCAAAATACGTTTCTCATTGTCAAATATTATCTGTGATGAAAGCAGCAGGATAGTTGATATTATGGTGCTGTAATATTTTACTATTAGTAGAATGCATCATTCCTTATCATTATGATGAAAGCTATGACATATACTCCCCACAAAAATTAGCGGGCCACCCAATTTTTGCTTCGAAAAATGTTCGATTTCAAAGTCTCGTAATTCGGTGAAAAATTGACTTAGCAAGTCGTTCGTAGAAGCATTTTGAAGCTTGAAGCTTCATCTTTCAGATGCTTACTTTCGATTGCGTTCATGTTTTTGTTGTCTCGAGTTATGGTCCCTTGAATCATCTCGTGTCAAATTTGTGTATCGATGTTCCAACTTCAAAACAACGCACGGGGTCGGTCACGATCGGAATTTCAATTTCAAGATGGTCATTTTGAAGCTTGGAATGTCCTCTTCAAAACCCTAATTGCTCTACGATTTTTTTTCATGGAGTTATGCGTTGCTGAAGCAAGAATGGTCAAATACAGCTCTTAAAATTGTATTGCACTGAAATTCACGAATACGCGGGTGGCTCTGTAATGGTCTGAGGTGCAATTTCCATGCATGGTCGTACCGATCACGTGATTATTCCACCACTTCAAGTAATGCTAATGTCGGAGGTACTGTTTCATCGAAATTTACGAAAAAAAATCTTAGAGCAAATTCCAAGGTATGGTTTTGAAGGAAACGCTTCAAAGTTGAAGTTGTAACCTTGGGCCACCTGTGTCGCTATTTTTGCGCGTGCTACCTGAGGTCAAAGTTCGAATTTCCATTTCGCGGTTCGGAGGGTCTCGTTTCGATGGTGATCATGGCTTGAAAACGTCACCGAATAAAAATTGCAATAAGGTTTCAGAAAGATGAAGATTTGAGCTTCAAAAGCCATTTTCGGGAACCTCGATACGAGAACTCGTTCGCCCAGGGCATGCGATCAAAAATTGAAAGACCATTTTTGCTTCAGCAGCGCATAACTCCATGAAAAAAAATCGTAGAGCAATTTCAAAAAACGTCTTTTGAAGAGGACATTCCAAGCTTCAAAATGACCATCTTGAAATTGAAATTCCGAACGTGACCGATCCCGTGCGTTGTTTTGAAGTTGGAACATCGATACACAAATTTGACACGAGATGGTTCAAGGGACCATAACTCAAGACAACAAAAACATGAACGCAATCGAAAGTAAGCATCTGAAAGATGAAGCTCCAAGCTTCAAAATGCTTCTCCGCACGACTCGCTAAGTCAATTTTTCGCCGAATTACGAGACTTTGAAATCGAACATTTTTCGAAGCAAAAATTGGGTGGCCCGCTAATTTTTGTGGGGAGTGTAGTTTTTCTCATTCTAGCCTTGTCATTCCAGGGAACCATGCTAAACGCCAAAGCAAATCCAATGCTCACTGGTCTCAACTTCCAAACTTCTCATGGGTGAGACCAGTTAAACAAGATGTGTACTCGGCGTCCTGCGCGGTGTACCTATCTACATTTTCTGTACGCAGTATGGGACTTGCAGCTCTTACTAGTCATTTAGGAGGAAAAAAGCACACTAAAGCCGTACAAGACAATCGAGCTTCGCACCCGATCTTTGCAGACGTTACATCCAAAAATATAAGCAAAAACACGACGACAGGGGCGTTAGCAATAAAACAAAATGAGGCATTAAATCGAAACCAGAACTTGACACTTGAGGGATGTGCAAATACTTGTAACGTGCATTGTAATAAGACTGCTATTGTTAATGTCGCAATTGCAACTGATGCAGTCATTTTCGCGAAAAAAAAAACCGTAAACCAGTATCTTATCGGTGATAAAGTAACTAAAGCTGGAGTAATATGGTGTGTTGAAGAAGTAATCCGCCACCATTCTCCGCGAGATGTTGAAGAGAATATTGCTATTTCAAAAATCACATTTCCAGACAGCGAAATTGCGAAAAAGATGAAATTGAGTCGAGCCAAAGCGGCGTACACGATCGTATATGGCATAGCCAAGGTCTTCGAAAAAGAGCTTGAGGAGTTGATTTCGACCGCCAGTGATATAGTCTTAGGTTTCGACGAGAGCTTGAATAAGGTTAGCCAAAAAAACCAAATGGATATAGCGATACGATTTTGGGATGAAATAAAAGGTGAAGTAACAACCAGATATTATACACCGGCATTTCTCGAAAAAGCGACGGCTCTCCATTTACTGAACGCACTGAAAAGTAATGCACCTGAGAATTTATTGGCAAAAATTATACAGATATCTACGGACGGTCCAAATGTAAACTTGAAGCTTATAAGAGATTTTCAGGTAGAGGTAAACGAAAACCTCATTGACAAATCGCTGCTTGATTTGGGGACGTGTAGTTTGCATACCGTCCATAGAGCATCTAAGACTGGGATTCAAGGTACGGGATGGGATCTCGTATGTTTCTTAAGAGCGCTGTACAACTTATTTAAACACGTCCCGTGTCGTCGCGCCGATTATACTCAAGCCTCAGGTTTCAAGATCTTTCCCAAAAAGTTTTTTGCGATAAGATGGCTCGAGAACGTTCCATATCGTAAAAGATATTAAGAATCTTCTACCTCCACAAAAGGTCAAGATCGGATATGCTACTCAAAATGCCCTTGACGCAACGAAGGATATGAGCGGATCCACGTCACTTCACTCAAAAAAAAACCGTCAAGTCACGGATTTTTGCGCCATTCAATACATCTGTAGTACTATGGAAAAAAAAAGTACAATTTGGAGGATTTTGAAAAATTCTCAAAAATGGCGGAGTTAGAGGCATGTGAATTTTTGTGCACCACTTTGTTTGAAAATTCATATCTCCGAAAGTGTTCATCGGAGCGGAAAGATCCTTGGATCGTTTTGTTCGTAAAAGAATGCACTTTTATACAAAAAATCATATTTTCAAAAAAAAAATTCTTTCAATATTTTTTTGGCGTTTTAATTTTTGATTTCGCTGCCATTTCTAAAGGGCTTACAGAAATTCATGGAGATAATTTTTTTTGGATACCTGAATCCTTCCCCTTCAATCCTAAAAAAAAAAATTTATGGAGAAAATACCTGGGCAGGAGATAAAAAATAAAACGTGTCGTCGCGCGTCACCGCGCGCGCTAATTCACGTCCGCGCTACTCCCGCAAGCTCGCTGTGTTACGTAGTGGAGATGTCATATGATGCTTCTTTACTTACCCAGGTTATTCATTCTCCGAAAATGGTTATTTTACCACCTTAGCCCTTCCGTATCCGTCTACTGGTCATGTTTTCTCGGAGTTATACAATTGTATACGTGTATATATAATATATATGCCTGTTCTGAAAATTCCAGGTACGGTTATGGTTCGTTCAACATACCTGTGCTGGAATTAAGTTTGATTCCATTTCACTCGGCTTGTGCTATATGACTGATGGATCTTGAGCAGATGTTTTTCGCGATAATTCGGTGGATGACACTTATTGTCCGCATATCGCGAGTTTACAACTGATTGGCAATTCCGATCCTATTCAAACACCGCTGGATCTATATACTTGGGCATGTTCTTATTTTCGAAGTATATCTTTTGCGTACTGTACGTCTGCAGAACATCAAGCGGAAGAATCTATTTTACAAAATCGATTCGATAAAGCATTGACAGTTCGTGGCACTTTGAAATTGCAAGCGGTCATTCCAATATCTCATAAACTCGTCAGAACAAAATTATTTTCCGCCTCAGAAAAATTTGATACGATGAAAATTATGAATTAATTTTAAACAGAGGTTTCCTAATAAATGTCATCCAACAAACCACCGTGAAAAACATCGGCCCTTTTCAGAGCCACCAAAATATTGCACAAGATCCATCAGTTATATATAGCACAAACCAAGTGAAATGGAATCAAATATAATTCCAGCACAGGTGTGTTCAACGAACCGTAACCGTACTGGAATTTTCAGAACCGATATAGGTAATACACAGGCACAGGTATAACTCCGAGAAAATATGACCACAGACGGATACGGAAGGGCTCAGGTAATTACAAGACTATTTTCGGAGAATGGATAACCTGGGTAAGTAGAAGAGCATTAAATGAAATTTAACTTGACTACGCAATACAACGAGCTTGCCGGAGTAGCGCGGACGTGGATCGGCGCGCGCGCGGTGACGCGCGACGACACGTTTTATTTTCTATCTCCTGCCCAGGTATTTTCTCCATAAATTTTTTTTTTAGGATTGAAGGGGAAGGATGCAGGTATCCAAAAAAAATTATCTTCATGAATTTCTGTAAGCCCTTTAGAAATGGCAGCGAAATCAAAAATTAAAACGCCAAAAAAATATTGAAAGAATTTTTTTTTTTGAAAATATGATTTTTTGTATAAAAGTGCATTCTTTTACGAACAAAACGATCCAAGGATCTTTCCGCTCCGATGAACACTTTCGGAGATATGAATTTTCAAACAAAGTGGTGCACAAAAATTCACATGCCTCTAACTCCGCCATTTTTGAGAATTTTTCAAAATCCTCCAAATTGTACTTTTTTTTTCCATAGTACTACAGATGTATTGAATGGCGCAAAAATCCGTGACTTGACGGTTTTTTTTTGAGTGAAGTGACGTGGATCCGCTCATATACCCCCTTAAGGGAAGACTACGGTGAAAAAAAAAACGTCTGTATTTGTGAATCAATTTTTTTGAAATTTTAACCAAAAGTTGAGAACCTTCATACTAAAACCTGATTCAAATTTGAACCCAATCGAACAAGTAGTTTTTGAGTTATGAATATTTTTCTAACATTTCTTCGAAACGCTCCTTGCGCACTGGGTTTCATCGCAGAAGGTTGAAACTTTTTCTGAACACAGTTACTATCAAGGACTAAAAACTGCTAGAAGGAATTTTTGATTAGAGTCCTCTAGGTGATTTCAATAATTACTGGAACTGGCTTCATTTTTTGCTCTTACATTTTTTGGTATATCTCATGCTGCGAAACGAAGTAGATTCATCGGAGCCAAAATTCCTTCTAGCAATTCGAAGATAACATGCCAAAAAATATTTCTGCCGAAGAGCAAATCAATTCGATGAAACCTGAGACGCAAGGAATTTTTTGAATACCCAAAAACATAGTTCTGAGATAAACGCGATTTACTGAATTTCTGTAAAATGATTGCTAAGATGCAAATAATATGTAGGCAAAAAATGAGTTATTCACTGTCACGATAACTAGACTTGGCTTACTTGATTCTGAAGTTGTGTATCACTATTCAAAGTTAGGAAAAAAAATGCAAATTAGTAGTATCAATTTTTCAAATTTTAAACTATCTGTCTTACTATTGAAATGCTCATGGAACAACTCCAAATTAGTACAAGGTATAAAAACAGCTATATGGGCTATATGGTACCACAAGTCTTCGACAGACAATAAGCCGCAGCACCATCTCTACCCGGAGGATCGAGACTCTTGGTGTAAGTATCAACAGGCAATTGCAGTTCGAACAGTTGAGACATTCAAACACCGGGCTAATCTCCCAGAAATTGAGATGAATGAGGTCAGACCAGTCTCCGTTGACCTCAGCGACAAGGCATTACTAAAGCGCTGTGTCGGAGGTAAGACACAGCATACGAGCGAGTCCTAAGACTTTATTTTCAGGTCGTGACGTCCTTCAAGTTGGAGCCAACATTGCAGCGATCAACTCCTAAAGTCAACGAGGTATGTTGAGAATCATGCAAAAACTTTCAGTAGAGCCAAGACGCTACGCTGTCGCTGCAGCGAAACTACAGGGCTAAGCCCGAATCGAAGTTGTCGATAGGCGAGCGGAGCAGAGGTCCAAGGAAGCTCGTGTTGCTCTGAGGTAACTACGGACAAACCCACAGGAGGAGGCCATCGAGATGGAAGGTAGCAGTTATGAACCAGGTGCTTTATAGAAATAAGGCAACGCAGGACGTAGGCGACGTCGCAAAATAAGCTTTTAACTTTACCTGCGTCGGTCCAACGCCTGGATCAAAAAGAAGGATGGAAAACTGTTTTGCATTATTAACTCACTCAATAGATCATAGAGAAGTATTATAGTAGTTTATCGGCATCCAGAACCATCAACGTAGTGATAAAGTTTAAAAGTTAATTTCTGAACAATCACTATTTTGACCGGTTGTCGTAAAAAATAAAATCAACCGTTGGACCGATCTTTGATTTTTTGGTCTTGAATTATTCATGAGAGATGCCTCTATCAGATGAACATAGAACTTTTTGATAAACCCATTTTTAGTTGAGTTAATAGAAAAATGAGCCAAAATTTTGTCAAAATCAAAAAAAAAAAATCGAAGAAATTCAATAACTCAAGTAATTCTTGCAATATAAAAAAGTTCTATGTTCATCTGATAGAGGCATGTCTTATGAACAATTGAGGACCAAAAATTCAAAGATCGGTCCAACTCTGGTTCTGATTGTTTACGACAACCAAGTGGTTTTATCTTTTCTTGTCTTCAGCGCAACCACTATTAGACTGAAAGTAATACATGATGTAAAATATGGATAATAAGGGTCAAACCCGCCTCAAACATGATGATTTTTTTCAATTTGTTCAGTCTTCAAGTTGCAGAAAAAAAAAAAATTGTTTTTCAGAAATTCAACCCATTTAAAGGTGTATATACCCCCTTAAACGCGCCAAAAGACACCTTTAAAAATTTTTTTTCGGGAATGTCACATTTTGTATAGGTGGGGGAAGGATTGAAGAACATTTTAACGTCAAAAACGAAAGATCGATTTTTTGGTCATTTCGGCCGAAAGTTTCACCGAAGTCTCCCCTTAAACTAGAAGATATTGTCCGTACAATGACCTACGATCAAAAAAAAAATCAAAAATTGACAAAATGGCGGCGTTTTTTGAAAGAAAGTCGAATTTTACCCGTAATTTTGGTCGTTTTTGGCCTGCCAAAATTCGATTTTTAATCAGATTAAAAAATCGATACGTCATTGTATGGAGAGCTATATAAAGAACATGTAGAAAAAATTCGGTAATGATCAGATCATTTGTCTTTGAGTAATCACTGCAGCAAATTCGGAAAATGCTGTTCCGAGAAAAACGCGTTTAAAGATAAAATGATCATTTTCACTGTTATAAATAGCCTAGCGTGACAAATATATTCGGGGCCCATGGGTACGATAATTTAGATTCGGCGTTGAGTTGCCATCCCCGCTACCCCCACCCGGCTTTCAGGCCGTTCGAAGCTACGTAACTGCCGGGTGTTCTCTCGTGGAACGCAGTATAGCTGCCGAGCAGCTAATCTTTAAATGGCTATAACTCAAAAACTATTCGAGATATCGATTCGAAATTTTAATATGTTATTCTTAAAGGTTTAATCTATCGAAATATGAAAAAAAAAGAAAATCGATTCTTTTGAAATTTCACACTAGGTGTGCCCCTTAAATTACACAGAAAAAAGTTTTCAAATATTAATGAACAGATTATTATTATTTGCATATTACACTTTTTTTCTAAACTCGTTCATTCTCTGCACCAAAAAATCTGATTATTTGCAGTTGGCAGCCATTAGAATTTCCCGTGTGTAAGCATAAAGCGAAGAGCCCGCCCTACTTTTTATTTCAAACAAACTGCTAAAAAGTCGCGCATGCGCAATAAGGCACAGCGTTTTTCAATTCTTTTTCATTGTTACTCTAATTAGATTTAATAACGATCTTAGGAATGAATCCGACGCCATAAATAGTGATAAAAACATTTCAACTATCACAAACCAAACAGGTAAATACAACTTTTTGATAAACTCATGATGTTTTGAATACCACCAATACCAACTGATTATATTATCCTATCCTCTTTAGTGCTTCTTTTGAATATCAAGATTTTATCAACCTCCAAATAGAAGCCGGCTTATTGGTAGTGCTGTGACTCTACAAGTAACACCTTTAGCTATAGTAATATTCCGTGGTCACTCAGACCAGTCCTTATAGAGCTATGTTATATTAAGGGGTACGTAATATATATATATAAAAGCGCGAGGTATTCTAGCAGAGCTGCGTCAAATGGTATTTGGATCAGAAATAGAAAATATTGAAAACAAATATTCCCAAGTATAAGTAGTCACTTTAATTAAAAATCATTTCATAATTACTCGTAAAATATTATTACTTTGAGAGCATGATTGTATTTTAATGACACGGAATAAGTCCTTCAAGTACCACGCGAGGTATATGATTGTGATTTGAAACAGTATTTAAAATATTTTCATGATCGTTAATAGCTTTCGGCTCGAGATATATCCAAGCATATGTGCAGTAGGTTAGCCAGTTTCGTAAGGTGACAACGGCCAAGTGGGTGGCGCACTGCGTATCTATCCACTAAATTAGCTGGATCAAATTCCCGTTCGATTTTTTTTTCACGCTTTTAGCAATTTTTTGTCACATTCTCTTATAAGTAATATTATTTGAAAATTTTATAACTAAAAGCTACGTACACCTGCATACATTCTGTCTTGAATTTTTAATACTGTTTCCATATTTATTGATTTCTGCTATTATACAATTTATTATAATATTCATAACTATGGACAAATAAACTACCAAAAATTAAATTTTCCACGCAATGTACTGATTTTTACACATTTTGTTCAACAGTAGACTGCTGAATTGGACTATTCTCCAATTTGGAACTGATTTTCGGACAGACGTTTTGGTCGTATGGTCGATAAATTAACAAGTCGCACGCGCCAGGTTCACTGTATATCGAAACTTCAATCTGGCTTCACATTTCCAATTTTGAGAACGCAATGAAACGTTCTACACCAGCACAAGACACACGCAATGGAAGTAAACGGAAACGTAATATTCCCTGCATTCAAGACAACGAATCAGATTCTGATCCGGATGGGGTGAATCCAAATTTACCTTCCACTCGCTCCAGTGTAAGAGTGGTTCAACAACTAGACGAGGTGAATCCTAATTTGCCATCCACTTCCTCAGGATCAAGAGTGGTCAATCGAATAGACAACAAGCCACAGCATAAGTACAGCCAGTTTTACAAAATATGCCGAGATTCTAATGGCAAATACGGGGAATGCTTATTATGCGAAAAAAAAAGTGTGACTAGTCGACTGAAAATGAAGGGTTCCAACACGTCAGGACTTAAAAGACACCTCAAAAGTGCTCATGGTGATGAATCAGTGGTGCAAATATTGGAAAGCAAATCAAAGCAATCCATGACTAAACCGGAACATGAGAAAAAGACATTTGATCAGAGACTTGTAGAGTGGCTAGCTATCAAATACTTACCATTTTCTTTTGTTGACGACGATGCCACTCAAGAATTCTTCTCATTCTTAAATAAAAATGAGACATACCCAAAGTAGTCTAGTCGAAATGTACATGAGTTCTATTCAACAGCCGTGCCAAATCGCCAATTTTTGTGTAGGTAGTTTGGACCTCAAAGAATATAATGTGAAATTTGAGACTTCGAGAAATGACGATTTCTGACCGAAAAAATTGTTTAAACAAACAAATCTCACTATTTTGATGTTATTATCTTTGGCATGAGATTTAGCGAAAAATGGTTCCTACAAAAAATGTGCGCCGTAATGAAATCTACAAAATAAGTCCTATGCAAAAATCACGCAGAATCATTAGTTTGACGGTAAATCACTGTTTTCCAAAAAAAAAATTTGTTTTCCAAACAAAAAGTTTTCAAAAAATTTATTATTATATTTACGTGGTTTATTTACAAAGTACTGTTCTGAAACTCATCCACCACCTGAAAGAAACTGACCTGAAGAGATATCGGTAAGATTTATCCAGATATGTTATATAGTTTAGCAATAATGACCGATTTTCGGAAATTTTTCGTGTCGATATAACATTTGTTCCACAAGGCCGAGAAGGTTCCAAAAAATCATGGTGATTCTTTTCAGCATGTACATTCAGAATTCAACTGAAAAAAAACAGGATTTTTGAAAAAAAAACATGTTTTTCGAGGATATAAAATTTTTGCTTATAAACAAATAGAAGTTACGCCTTAAATATTCAAGTAATTCAAAATATTCTTCAAGATTCTCATAGGTCTTAGCGAGACGCGTAATTTAAAAAAAAAAAGTCGCAATATCTTTATTACAAGCCGAGATACAATCATTTTTACGTTTGTTTAATTTATTACTGTTTAAATTAACATTTTCGCGAAATTCAAGTTCGCGGGCATTCGTAATAGTGTTAGGCATAATATTTTATAGTAGTAGTAAAATCCGTTTTATTGCCCCTACGGGTTTTTGGTTTTTTCCTGAGGTTTGCTCCTCTACATTTTACTTTTCTCTTAACGCTAATAACAGAAAGTCTTTTATTTCATTTCTTATATCCTATCCTATTTCTATTACTTAGATCCTACTTATTTTCTATATCTATTCCGACTCCGTTTACGGTTCCCTACTTTCCCTGACTCCTTCCCTAATCTGCTCCTTTTTTCTCCTCCCTCTCCTCCTCTCCCCTAATTCTTTTTATTTCCTTCAATCTTCTTATCCCCCCTCCTCTCCCCTCTAGGATCGCTATCACCTCATCCCTCCCTTCTCCTTTCCCTCCCCCTGCGCACCTTTCTAGTACGTGCTCCCACGTCTCTTCCTCACTTCCGCACACCCTACACACTCTATCTTCCTCCTTTGCCCAATAGTTTGCCTCTCTCATCTCATTCCCTAATCTGAACCTTGCTATGGTTTCCATTTCCCTCTTACTCCTACTTCCCTTCATGTACTCCGGTATCCCTGTCACCATTATTTCCTTATGCCACCTATTGTACCTCGATTCTCGTATCTTCTCCCATCTCCTCTGTGCCTGCGTTTCCTCATCTCTTACCTCCAGTTCCGCTACCATCTGACTCCCTCCCTCTCTTCTCCTTTCCACCTCCCCCGCCGCGTACCCTCTCTCTCTATAGTAGTTCTCCCTTTCCTTCTCCCATTCCGATCTACCCTCCTCTCTCCCTTCGTTGCTCTTTTCCTTGATTAGCCTCCAGCATTCCCTCGCCATTTCGCTTCCCCCTCCCTCTCTTAGTTTCTCCTCGTACCTCATCGCCCTTCTCCCTGCCCTCGATCCTACTTTCATCCTTTTCCACTCCTCCCTTACCATATACCCCGGCGTTCTCCAATCTGCTCTCATTACCCATCTCAAGTATTTCTCCTGCATTCTTTCCACCTCCTCGCATTCTTTCCATCCCCAAATCTCTGCCCCATATAAAGCCACGCTCTCCACTAGTGCTTCAAATAGCCTCACCCTTCTCTTCCAGTCCTTTCCGAACTTTCTTTCCCCAATACTCCACACTTTTCCCATCACTCTCTTCGCCTTTTTCACTCTCTTTTTTACATGTTCTCCCTGCCTGCCGTCCCTTCTCAGCCTGTACCCTAGGTAGTTGATACCTTTCACTTCCTCTATCTCTCCATCCTTCCACTTCCATTTCTTTCCTGTCCTCGCCCCCTTTCCTGCTCCAAACCGTACTATCTTCGTCTTTTCCTCACTTAGTACCAGCCCCTTTTTATCTAGGTATCTTTCCAACCTCTTCTTCATCTCTTCCATCCCCTCTTCGTCCTTTGCCAACATCACGACGTCATCCGCATATGCCAAGCTCCATATCTTCTTCTTCCCTATCACTATCCCTCCGTCCTGCCCTTTTCGTAACACCTCTTCAAGATCCGCTATATATAGGTTAAACAGGTACGGGCTCAGGGGGCACCCCTGTCTTAGCCCTTTCTTCGTCCATCTCTTCTCTCCTTTTTCATCCTTCACTTTCACCCTATAGCTTGTCTCCTTGTAAATCTCTTTCACCCTCTCTATTATTCTCTTTCCAACTCCCCTCTTTTCCATCTCTTTCCATAATTTTTCCCTGTCTATTGAATCAAAAGCTGCCTTTAGATCAATAAACATTGCCAGTATTCTTCCTCCCCTCTCTCTTTCCTTTCCTATGACGTAATTCAGCACGTAAATGTTGTCCATTACCCCCCTTCCTTTTCTGAACCCCGCTTGCCCGTCCGGCACCATTTCCTTCTCTTCCATTTCCCTTCTCAATCTCTCTGCGATCACCCCTGCGTATATCCTATACATTGCCGTCATCATTGTCACTCCCCTATAGTTCTTCACCTCTCTTTCGCTTCCCTTCTTATGAATTGGCGCCACAATGCCCTCCCTCCAATTCGCCGCTATTCCCTCCCCTTTCCATGCGTTTTTCACCACCTCCCATGTCATATTCTCCATCTCCTCTCCTCCGTAGATCCACGCCTCATTCGGCAATCCATCCATACCTGCCGCCTTCTTCTTTTTCATATTCTTTATCACCTTCCTAATCTCCTCCCTCCCTATCTCCTCTCCCTCCTCCGCCCCCTCCTCCTTCCTTTCTGCTTCCCCCCCTTCCTGTTTCCTTTCTTCTTCTTCTCTCTTCTCTCCCCCTAGTAATTCCTCAAAGTGCTTCTTCCACTCCGCCATCGTTATCCCTTCGTGTACACCCTTCCTCTTTTTCCTCTCCTTGTTTATCACTTTCCATACCTCCGCATCTGTTTTCGCCTCCCTTGCCTCTTTCATGTACTTCTCTCTCTCCTCTTCCTGTTTTCTTTCGCATAGCTTCTTGTATTCTTTTCTCTCCTTCCTGTACTCTTCTTCTGTTCCCTCCCCTTTTCTCCATTCCTTCAGTCTTCTTATCGTCTCTCCTCTTTTTTGCCTACACTCCCTCCCCCACCATCCGTCCCCTTCCTCTTTTCTCCTCTCTTTCCAGTTTATCGCCCCCCTTACTATCTTTTCCATTTCCTCCATCGTCCTTTCCGCTCCTTCCCATTGTATTTTCTTTCCCCTTATCCTCTCCCTGAATCCCTCTATTCCCTTTTCCGACCAGTCCATCAGCCTCCCCCTTCCCAGTTCCTTTTCCTCCTTCCCCTCTTCTCTTGCCTCTCCACTCATCTTCACTATTATTGGGTGGTGGTCCGAGTCTGTTTCTGCCCCTACTTCGAACCCTTCCACGTCTTCCCAGTCCTCTTCTCTAACCACCGCGTAATCTATCACTGTGTTTCCTCTTCCCACCCCTGTGAATGTGAATTCTCCTTCTTCGTCTCCTTTTTTCCCTCCGTTCATTATGTACCATCCCCCCTCCCCCAGCCATTCCAGCATTTGCCTTCCCTCTTTATTCTCCTTCCTGTCCTTGCTTCTTCTCCCTTCTCCCCCTTCCTCACCCCTCTCCTCTTCCTCGCCTAGCTCTCTCCTCCCTCCCTTCTGCGCCGTTCTCGCGTTAAAGTCCCCCCCCACTATTATTCCTTTCTCTTTTTCGGTTTCCTCTACTTTCTTCTCTATCTCTCTCATTATTCTTCCCTGGTTCTTATTCATATACACCGTTATTACCTTCCACACTTTTCCTCCGATTTTCATCTCCCTGCTCATCACCCCCTCTATCTCCTCCTCTTCTCTCCCATCCCCCCTTTCTTCTGTGCTTCTCTCCTCTTTTATCCCTGTTATCATTCCCCCCTCTGCCCTCCCCTTCTTGTTCTTCCTCTTCGCGCTCTGGAATCTCCATATATAACCTTTCGGCAGTTTTTCTTTTACCCTCTCCCATCCCTTTTCCTCTACCCATGTTTCTACCAACCCTATAGCATCCCAGTCCTTCAGTTTCTTCCAAAAATCCCCTCTCTTTCCACTTATTCCCGCCACGTTCCAGAACACTATATTCGGCCCTTCTCTTTTTCCCCCGTCCTTCTTCTTTTTCTTTTCTCCCGCTCTGTTCTCCCCTTCCCCTTTCTCTTGCCTTCATTTCGATTCCCTACCCTCCACCAATGCTTCTTTCTCCTCATCCCATTCCCATCTCTTTCCTTCCGCCCACATCTTCCTGTATCCTACTGTTGCCCTTCCTCCTTCTCGCCTTATCTCTTTAGCCTTTTCTATTATCTTCCTCTGTACTTCCCTCTCCCTCTGTGTCAAGTCATCATCTATGTATACCTTCGTACCACTCAGCATCCGCTTTCTCCTCATGACTTCCTTCTTCGCCTCTCCATCCTCCATCCTCGCTACTATCATTTCTCTACCGCTTTCCCCTTTTCTCAGTACCCATGCCTCTGTCACCCCTGCCGTCGTTTTCAGGTTTTCCTTTATCATCGTTTCCATGAACTGTTTCGGATCTTCTCCCTTCGTCTCAATTCCTCTTACTACAACATTGTCTCTTCTTTCTTGTCTTTCTCTCGCCTCCATCTTCCTTCTTATCTCCTTCATCCCTTCCACCACCTCGCTCTCGACCTTACTCACCCTTTCCCCCCATCCCCCTCCTACTCCTCCTATCTCCTCCTTCAGTTTCTGCACCTCTTCCCTTGTCTTCTCTTCCACTTCCTTTTTCCTCTCCTCTTTCCCCCTCACCTCTCTTTCCTTCTCTTCTGCCGCTCTCCTTGCCAACTCCCTCTCCAGTTTTTCTATCCTGTCCTCCAGTCTTTTCCTCTCTCTTTCCCCCTGCAGCTTCACTTCCCTCACTTCCCCTGTAATTCTGTCTATTTTTTCCCCTAGCTCTCTCTTCCCTTCTGCTGCTTCCCCCCTCATTCTGCCTAACTCTTCCATCATCTTCCTCATGCATGTCTCCATGCATTTCTCTATCCGTTCCAGCCCGTTTCCCATTTCCTCTACCACTTCCTCCGCTCCCTCCTCTTTTCCACTGCTTGGCGACCTCCTTGTTTTGTCGCTTCTCTTAAATCCTTCTTCCCTCTCTTCCTCTTCTCCTCTTTTCCTCTTCCATAGGTCCCCTAGCGTTCCCAGGGAGGCTGACCTTTCCCTTCCTAGCCTCTCCGCGTTTGTCGGTCTACCCTTTTTCGCCTGCTCCTTGGGAGTACACCACACCTCATACTCCGCTGCCGTGCCTTCTCCGCTCTGCTCCTTCTCTGCCATTACCGTCTCTTTTACTGTTTCCTTCCTTGCCTGCCTGCCTGCCTTACCGACTCTGCTTTCCTTACTCTCTGGCTACCGTCTTTGCCCACTAGTGACTCTGACACCTTCTCCGTTCTTTTTCTCTTCCTTTCTTTCTCTTTTCCTCCCTTGTAGGTTATGTTCTATCACTTTTCTTATTTTCCACACTTGCTCTCTTCCCCTACCTTAACTTTCTATTCTCTCTTTCTCTTCCTTTTCCTATTATCTTTCTACTCTCCACTTTCTACACTTTGCGTCGACTTTCTGTTATCAATCTGCCGGTTTTTAACTTCGCTTTATCGCACGCGTCTATCACCGTTCAGACCACAACCGGAACTCGCATAATATTTTATATTATAGAAACCGTTTTGAGCATTAATCTCATGGCAGATCATGATTGCATTCGGTCGCTCGCGCGCGGAATATACGGATGGCGGCGTCGGTACGCCGGGTGGCGTGGTGGGGGCCTGCGTCTGGCCCCGCGGCTCCTCTCGCGCGGTTTAGTTAACTATTTCCATATCTCCCTTATAAATTGTCGTAAACAAAATTTTTTTTTTTTGATTCAACGTAATTTTTTCTCACGAATTCGAAAATGCTCATGAAAATTGATATTCTCCAAGCCGCGCGAGAATATTAATTTTGCTAGAATATTAATTTTCATGAGCATTTTTGAATTCGTGAGAAAAAACTACGTGAAATTAAAAAAAAAAAATTCCACGACATTTTATAAGGGGTGTATGGAAATTGTTAACTAAGCCGCGCGAGGCTTGGAGAATATCAATTTTCATGAGCATTTTCGAATTCGTGAGAAAAAATTACGTTGAATCAAAAAAAAAAAAAATTTTGTTTACGACAATTTATAAGGGAGATATGGAAATAGTTAACTAAACCGCGCGAGAGGAGCCGCGGGGCCAGACGCAGGCCCCCACCACGCCACCCGGCGTACCGACGCCGCCATCCGTATATTCCGCGCGCGAGCGACCGAATGCAATCATGATCTGCCATGAGATTAATGCTCAAAACGGTTTCTATAATATAAAATATTATGCCTAACACTATTACGAATGCCCGCGAACTTGAATTTCGCGAAAATGTTAATTTAAACAGTAATAAATTAAACAAACGTAAAAATGATTGTATCTCGGCTTGTAATAAAGATATTGCGACTTTTTTTTTTTAAATTACGCGTCTCGCTAAGACCTATGAGAATCTTGAAGAATATTTTGAATTACTTGAATATTTAAGGCGTAACTTCTATTTGTTTATAAGCAAAAATTTTATATCCTCGAAAAACATGTTTTTTTTTCAAAAATCCTGTTTTTTTCAGTTAAATTCTGAATGTACATGCTGAAAAGAATCACCATGATTTTTTGGAACCTTCTCGGCCTTGTGGAACAAATGTTATATCGACACGAAAAATTTCCGAAAATCGGTCATTATTGCTAAACTATATAACATATCTGGATAAATCTTACCGATATCTCTTCAGGTCAGTTTCTTTCAGGTGGTGGATGAGTTTCAGAACAGTACTTTGTAAATAAACCACGTAAATATAATAATAAATTTTTTGAAAACTTTTTGTTTAACAGTGATTTACCGCCAAACTAATGATTCTGCGTGATTTTTGCATAGGACTTATTTTGTAGATTTCATTACGGCGCACATTTTTTGTAGGAACCATTTTTCGCTAAATCTCATGCCAAAGATAATAACATCGAAATAGTGAGATTTGTTTGTTTAAACAATTTTTTCGGTCAGAAATCGTCATTTCTCGAAGTCTCAAATTTCACATTATATTCTTTGAGGTCTAAACTACCTACACAAAAATTGGCGATTTGGCACGGCTGTTGAATAGAAGTCGTCCAAATTTATGTACATTCCAACTGGACTAAAGCGAACGAGTATGCGAGACAAAACTTTGCAACATTTTAACGATATGAGGACGGCTGTGTTTAAAACGATAAAAGAAGTTCCCTCGAAATTTGCCTTAACAATTGATGGATGGACATCTGTTGCAAATCGGTCGTATAATGGCGTGACGATGCATTTCATTGATGAAGAATGGAAACTGCAATCTCTGCCTCTCGACTTTATTCCATCGAACGGTCGACACACGGGTAAAGATATTGCGAATCTCGTTCGCAATGTACTCGATGAGTTTGAAGTAAAATCGAGAATCCAAGGCATTACAATGGATAACGCTGCCGCAAACACAACGTTCATCGAAGAACTTGCATCAATTCTGCAAGACGATAACATCGTGTTCGATGCGTCAGATTCGCACTTTCGATGCTTTGCCCACATACTACATCTTGGGGTGCAAGATACCTTGACCGCTATCAACTCGCCTGGAACAAGCTCCCAACCGATTAATGACTTTGAGGACTCCGACGAAGAAGCCTTAGATCTTTATTTGGACCAACCCAGCAACGACAACATCATCAACAAAATACGAAAACTGTTTCTAAAAATCAAAAGGTCGGAACAGTGGACGTTAAAGTTGGCCAACTGCTGTGAAGCGGTTAACTCCAAAATGATAACAACTGCGGTAGATGTGTCAACAAGGTGGAATTCTACCTATAAAATGCTACAAGTTGCGTTGCATCTCAAGACAGCTTTGAATGCTCTTCTACATAGCTTCAGAGACCTTCGCGACCTGAAAACAAGTCCGACCGAATGGGAGATCATAGAAACGGTGGCCTCGTACCTAAAGCCTTTTGATTCCTTGTCGACAGTTCTTGGAGGTCAAACATACGTCACGTTACCACTGGTAATCATTGGATTCAATATGTTGATTGACAGAATCGAGGTAATTGTCAAGAAGCTCGACGAAAAGCTTGACCGTAACAGAACCGATGAAGCATTACTCCGTGCTTTCCAAATGGGCAGAGACAAAATGCTACGGCATTATCGGAAAACAAACTGGATTTATGGTATTTCTTTGACTTTGGACCCTCGGCATAAGGTGGAAACATTTTCTATGACTACTCGGGGACAGCAGTTGAAAGAGGAATCGATTGGGAAGTTCGAAAGCATCTTCCAAGAACAGTATGGCGCCAGTGTGCCCTCGTCATCACAACCAAGATTGTTATCAAAAAATGAAGACTCCGATTCTTTTAACTTATTCACACTCTACGAATCAACTTCGGAGATCTCATTGACAACGCACTGCAACGAGTGGAGGATCGAGTTCGAAAAATATTGCAGGGAGAAACGGGCAGACAAAACCGAAAATATTTTACACTGGTGGCGAAAGAATGCGGTTGCGTTCCCAAAAATGGCCAATATGGCTCGAGACTTTTTAAGCATTCCGGCGACGAGTGTCCCAGTTGAGCGACTTTTCTCCAAAGCCGGATGGATAATAAGAAAACACCGGAACAAACTGCATAATGAATCTGCCCGAAGTTTGCTATGCATTAACGGATGGATGACATGTAGCCTCAAAGAGAAAATGCAGCATAATCTCAGTCGCTTGGTTTGAGTAATATAATATTGACATTTTCCCAAAAATACGATACTTTTAGTTCACCACTTCTTCATGTTGCGTCAAAACCATTATATTCTAGGAATTAATAAAATATTTTGAAATGTTCTGGATAGATCCACATATATTAAAATTGTATTCGCGATATTACGGATTAATAATGGTTTGAACCTCAACCAATCTCCCGCCTTCGTTCTATTTGCTACTTCCCTACTTTCATCTGGGGAAACCAATTTAATAATAGTTTCAAAGACGCACTTTACGATCGAGTGTATTTGAGGTCATGTTGTTAGCCAATTACTGGATTTCCACAACAGATGTGACCAATCAGTTCACAGATTTCCTAAATATAGCCGATCCTAAAGTGCATGTGTAGACGAAGAGCTTATTATTTGATTATGGAATGTCAAGATTTCTCGATTTCTCGATTTCTCGATCGAGATTCTCGTTGATCGAGACAATGTTCTCGTCTCGTCTTGACGTATCTCAACGTGTCGAGACAAGAATATTTGATATTCGAGACGAGAAGTTTCTCGTCTCGTCTCGTTGCAATGGGAAATTTCTCGTCTCGACGGCAACACTATCGCAGGCGCACGGATCGACCCGCAGAAACGGAACTTCACTGCATATATGCTTCAAGGATCTATGCATGAATCCGAAAAATATCAAGTAGTTTGCAAGTAATTTAACTTTTCATGAAAAAACAAATTATCCAATGTTAAGTAAATGGGAAATTAAAATGAAAAGAGCGACCTCTTAGAGTTGAGTTAGAGAGACCATTTTTAGGGAGGATTTTTTTCTTCTAAACCATTAACATTTGAGGGGGTACGAACGGAAAAAAAAAATTTTTTTTTGAAGCACCCCAATATATATAATACAGTTTTATATACGGATCCTCAAATCTTGTATTTTAAAAAATCACCTATAGATTGATTTTGTATTGTCATTTGGTTTAACCTATTTGAGCGTGAGGATGATGCAACAATGATTTAATTACCTGTTGGAATATTTTTTCGTTCAAATGGCCGTATTTTTTTTCCCACGTAGCTCGTAATTTTTTTTCATGATGGATAACTTCTTTTCTGCAAAAATTAGGCGAGTTAATGAAATAGCCGGTAAAAACATTGTGCATATCAAAAATTACAGCGCAGTACAAAAATGGTTTCACCAGCCAAAAACTCACAAACGTCATTTTGTTTTTCAACAACAGATTACAAACGTCATTCTTTACACAAAACAGTTCAAAAAACCTTGTATATGCAATCAAGGAACAATGCCAGGCACTCCCTTACGTAATTCTAACCTTTGACAAAACAGCATATTAGCGCGGCAAATATTGCTGAAGCCTGAAGGAATTTATCTCGAGTGACCATACCGATGGCAGTATGGAAGAACATGATGTCTCAAATTGTGCTAGAAGATCGTGACATCTCAGATTGTGCCGGAAGAACGTGACATCTCGACCAAGGACAAATTTTTCATTGATGCGACACTGGAATTTTGGCTCCATGAATTATACGTAGCATTTTTGACGAAATTTATATACATATATTTATATACGAAAATCATACGAATGATACATCAATTCATTTATACATGCGAAATGATATTATCGTAATATGGTTGACAATTCTATGGTATTAGCCCACGATGACACATGAATCTGAGATCTTTGATTTTACATTTTGGAAGATCAATTTTTTTATTGTACGCTCTTTATTAGCACGAAACCCGTCCACACCACATTTTTTTTTTCTACCGAGGCGTTAGAAGCTTCATCGTAAAAGTTATACTTGAACTTTACGTTTCCAGCATCCCCATCAAAATACATTTCTCGAACTTCAGAAATAAATGAGAAAATGATTGGAACAATTATTGAATCTATTGGAAAAAAATGCTTCGTATAATTCATGCGCCCAAAACTCCAGTACTGTATCAATGAAAAATTTGTCCTTGGTCGAGATGTCACGTTCTACTTTCACAATTTAAGATATCAACTTCTTCTGGCACAATTTGAGATGTCAACATCTTCCAGCACAATTTGAGATGTCAACATCTTCCAGCACAATTTGAGATGTCAACATCGTCCAGCACAATTTGAAATGTCACGTTCTTCCATACTGCCGTCGATACAAACTTGACAGGCATGGAGTTTTCTGAAAACGATCAATTTCTCTCTTCTTTTGATCTATTTTTCCCAGCCGCTCCGTAAAGATGACACCCACAACATTGTTTATCACATGATCAAGAATATTTGAAGTTTCATCATACCGATAATATTTATGCGTGACTGAAACTGACATATAAATAAATGAAACTAATAGCGAATAATCGTTTAAATAATAATGTTGGATTAAACAGACCGATCATGTCAATACTTTTACTCAATACGGGAGTTCAATTCCAAATCAGTACTGCTTATTGTTAGTTGCATCATTGCAGTTGAGAATTACGCATCTATTGTTCACCAACGTTGACCTATTGTCATCGCGCCACGATATAAAATGTCGAACACGTCAAACATGTTAAACACGATATAAACATGTCAGAGCCATAAAATGATACATATCCTCACCGTACTCAATGTTAATACACTGGACTAATGCTTTTTTCAATGTCTCTCTTTCTGTTCCAAGTAGATACAGTGAATGAAGATTAAATTGTATTAAAGCAAGCTGAGTTCAGCGTATTTCTGTAAGCGAGTGTACAGATTCAGATTTCTGTGAAAAACATGTAAGATATCTGTTGAATCGGGTGAGGGCTTTACACCTTCTTCTGCTGCGCGCCAAGTTAATATTACGCAGCTAGTTGTTGGGGGTGCGATTAGGCACAAATAAGTTCGACGAAAGGAGTTAGTGAACGATAGTGTAAAGATATTTATTTAAGATTATAAGGTTTACAGAAACTGATGATGTAAGAGTGTAGTGTGTGATGTTGAAAATGAATGTTTATCGTGAATTGTATGTCTTGCTATGTCTACTCTACGCGGTGTCTCGAATATATTTGCTTTTTCTTCCCCTATTTCGGTACGTGAGTGGAAGAGTATTACACCTCAGATTAACGCCACAAACTATGACACCTCAAGTTAACGCCCAAAACTATTACACCTCAGATTACCGTCCAAAACTATTACACCTCAGATTGCCGTCCAAAACCATTACACCTCAGAGTGATGCCACAAACTATGACACCTCAAGTTGAGAACAGAAACTATGACATGTCGGAATAAAGTTGGAAACCATGACATATCACCCGCGCTTCAAAAAATATGGCAACGCTGTATTAAATCATAATTAAAGAAACGCACGAAAAGATAAGTGGTCTGCAGTGACCGTTTGCAGAAACGTTTGAAAATTAATTAACAAGTATAATATGACCGAAAAGTATCTTGTTATAATATAATATTATAATATAATATAATATATAATATAATATTATAATATAATACTTTTTTACTATGACTTTTCGGTCATATTATACTGGTTGATTAATTTTCGGACGTTTCTGCAAACGGTCACTGCAGACCACTTATCTTTTCGTGCGTTTCTTTAATTATGATTTAATACAGCGTTGCCATATTTCTTGAAGCGCAGGCGATATGTCATGGTTTCCAACTTTATTCCGACATGTCATAGTTTCTGTTCTCAACTTGAGGTGTCATAGTTTGTGGCATCAATCTGAGGTGTAATGGTTTTGGACGGCAATCTGAGGTGTAATAGTTTTGGACGGTAATCTGAGGTGTAATAGTTTTGGGCGTTAACTTGAGGTGTCATAGTTTGTGGCGTTAATCTGAGGTGTAATACTCTTCCACTCACGTACCGATTTGTAAAAATTGTTCTTTTAGCGGTGAAGGAAGAAGGGATGTCGTGGGAGTGTCAGTTTTGACATTCTGCAATTCCATAGGCTGCTGCTATTCTATTGTCTAAGTACTATTTGCCCATTTGGCTGCCAGATGTGTGAAACTAAATGAAGTACGTTGTACGAAAAAATGGGAAAGTTTGGTGACCGTTGGCTAGCTCATCTTCTTGGAAGGATGTGTTTTTCCCTCGGGTCACGGATTAGTGAAGACGTGGAATTCCTGGTCGTTTTTATTTTTGAATTGATGGGTGACGTTGGTCAAGCGCTTTCTCGACGGAACTAATTTAACATGAGTTTGACAGTATTGTTCGGGGTAGTAAATGCTTGTCTTGCAACTAATGTAAAGAGAAGTTGAATTTTGGGTATGTGTAAAAATGTCTGTTTAGTGTCGTGTATTATTAATGCAGTTGGCGTCTTAAAATATTATTAGATTGTAATTTTACGTGTGACGACGGAAAAATATCAAATATTCGCGGCGCTGAACAGCGCAGCGCTTCAAAATCTCGATCGTAGATTTAGATGCGCCTGCGTGTAACATGTGACGTCACCAACGGATCACCAGCCAAATTTCGCCAGGTAGATCGCTCTCTTTCTCCCCACGGACTTCGCCGACAACGTTTGAATCTGACAACGGCACTGTATTGGCTTGGCCAGTCGATTTTCTCATCTTTATTAATCGCCAGCATTAATATTACGTTCCTGGAGTTGAAAAGAAAGAGCCATCGACATCCATATTGTGGAACATAAGATAAGTCACCAGGGCCGGATTTAACGTGTAAGGGGCCTGGGGCTACACAAATTTTTCGGGGCCCTGCATAGGAATTTCATTCAGTAATCCGTTTTAAAAAAGCCTTCAAATTTTTTTTTTTAATGCAAGTGGCACTTTTGGGGGTCCCTGAGCATGCGGGGCCCGGGGCTATAGCCCCTGTAGCCCCCCCCCTCTAAATCCAGGCCTGTAAGTCACTGATTTTGTAAAAAGAAAGCTAATTGGCGTAATAAGTCTCTGGGTCGTAGATATTTTGAATGTTAACCGAATTATATGTATGAATGGTGGAAGCGTGAAGGGCTGAGGTGTGATAAGTTAGAATATATAATCGTTATAACATTGATTTTCTTCTCCCGAATTCCCGACTCAATAAATAATTGTGCAACAAGACTGGAAGATCATTCATCGGATGTAAAAGCCGGGATATCTCAGTAACCTAGCTAAAAAATAAAAATTAGTGATCGTACTATTTTGTTTGGATCATTTCTACATAACATATATCCATAATTTTCGAAACATAATTTGAAATATGAAAATTAACTAGGGCGTTACGTCCAGGCATCACCACCCGCGTACGCTCTTCCTCCACTTACCTCCATCCTCTGACTGTTCCCCCCTCACCCCTTCCTTTACGTCACTACGCTGCTTATCTATCTGCTACCTGATCGTCCGCATCCTGTCTTGATATCGCTAGAAAACACTCGCTGCACACGGCACTGCTAAATGCAGCGAGTCAGTTAATCCTTTTATTTTATTCTGCTAGCAACTGACTACATTTCTCCGTAAGACTTCACTTCTTTACCAACCTCCTTGCCGGAGACACGAACATAACTCAACCATCATACCAAATATGAGCGGATCCACGTGACTTCACTAAAAAAAAAACCGTCAAGTCACGGTGTTGCATCCTCTCTTATTTGTATGGGATGTAGGTGGGGATATTAAATACTCGTTATTGTGATCGGTCCGTTTATTGAGAATGTCTAGTGACAACTGGCGACTGGGTTGTCGCTTCATGACCACAGGATTAACCTATACATTCTTACATACTATTAGTCTACGTTCATACACAGGCAAACCTGTGTATGGCATGTGGGACATTTCCCCCCTTTTTTTTTTTTTTTTTTTTTTTTTTTTTCCTGAACTATCCCTTATTAATATCGTGTTTTAATGTGTCGAGACGTTCTTCGCAGTTCCCTGCCATTGTTTTCGATTATATACGATCTTGGAGCGGCAAGTTTTCTTACTACTATCCCCTCTTCCCACCTGTTTTTCGTTTTCACATAGACCTTTTCCCCTGCGTCAAATTCTACATTCTCTTTCGCGGTTCTATCGTAGTACCTTTTCTGAGATTGTTGATTTTTTATTAGTTTTTCAGACGCATCTGTTATTATTGTCGGCTTAAGTTTATTTTCTAAGGTGGGTATCATAGTACGCAGTTGTCTGCTCATTAATAGTTCGGCCGGTGAATGTATCATTCCTGCAACTGGATTATTACGGTAAGATAAGAGCGCTAGCTGAACGTCATCGCCACCGTGCTTGCATTTTTTGAATATGGTTTTTAAAATACCCACTGCTTTCTCAGCCATTCCATTGGATTGCGCGTAATTAGGGCTACTTGTTATTATTTCAAATTCCCATTCATCTGCAAAGTTTTTGAATTCAACCGATGAGAATGGCATGTTATCTGCGATTATGGTTTTAGGGATACCATAGATTGCGAATATAGATTTTAATGCTGTGATTATCACCCCTGCAGTTTTGCCCTTGATTTCTCTATAATCGATCCATTTCGAGTAGTAGTCGCCTATTACCAAGTAGTTTTTCCCTCCATACTCAGCTATATCAACCCCTATTTTTTCAAATGGCAGTTCTGGAATGGTGTGAGAATGCAGTGGTTCTTTTATTTTTGCTGCACCATGTATCGCACAAGATTTACATCTTGCTGTTATTTGTTCGATTTCCGTTGTTATACCTGGCCAGTACATGATTTTCCTGGCTCTTGTTTTCATTTTTGTTGTTAATACATGACCGTGATGTAGTCTTATAAGCATTTCGCTACGCATTTTAGTGGGTATTACAACTTTTTCTCTGTTAAAGATTAATCCGTCATGTACGTAAAGGGAGTTCCTTTGTGACCAATAAGCAATTACATTTTGGGGTACGTTCTTTTTAGTTTATGGCCATTCGGTCTCACAGTACATTTTAACCTTCTTAAGTACGTCATCTTCGATCGTACTCTTTTGGATTTCCTGTTTTTTCTTATCACTTACAGCTAAGCTACAACTAATGCTATGTACAGTCTGTCTTAAATCTATTTCATCTTTTTTGTCGCACTGCAAGTAGTTTCTCGAGAGTAAGTCAGCTACGTGCATGTATTTTCCTGGTAGATATTGTATGGTTAGTTCGTATTTGGCTAGCTTCAGAGCTAAGCGCTGTAACCTACTTGAATCGATTTCCTTAATATTTTTTGTATTCAGTGCTACTAGTGGTTTATGGTCTGAGAGTACTGTAACTGGTCGGCCATAGATGAAATAATGGAATTTTTTGACAGCAAAAACTACGCTTAGCAATTCCTTTTCGACCTGAGCATAATTTTGTTCGGTCTCAGTTAGGCTTCGGGATGCAAAAGCCACGGGTTTGTTATCTTGTAAAAGACAGCAACCCATTCCCGTAGCCGATGCGTCCGTCTGTATGAAAATTTCTTTATTTTCGTTGAACGTTTGTAAGATTGGAGCTGTACTTATTTTTTGTTTTATATTTTTCAAGATTTCCGAGTGTCTCGGTAGCCACATCCACATTGATTTTTTCTTCAATAATTCTCTAAGCTGAGTAGTTTGTGCTGCCAGGTTTGGAATGTAGTCCCTAAGATAGTTTATCATTCCTAAAATTTGTTGTAATTCTTTGACGTTAGATGGTTCTTTTAGTTCGGTTATTGCCTTGATTCGACTAGCCGCTATGGATTTTCCTTTCTCTGAAAAGACATAGCCTACATAATTTACTGAGGTTTGTTTGTATTGGACCTTAGCTTTATTGAATTTGATATTTAACTTCCTTGCCCTTTCTACTACTTTGTTTAGATTCTTATCGTGCTCTTCGGCTGTATTGCCCGTTACAAGTACGTCATCGAAGTAAATCACGACGCCTTCAATATTTCCAAAGTTCTCTTCATTCCACTTCTGAAAGACCTCAGGTGCGCAGTTGATCCCAAACGGCAATCTTTCAAATTTATAGCACCCGTGAGGTGTAGAGAACGTACATAAATTAGCACTCTGTTTATCAAGTTTGATTTGCCAGAACCCGTCTTCCAGGTCTAGCAGAGTATAGAATTTTTTGTGTGTTAATTTTTCCGCGATTGTTTCTATTGTTGGTATTTCGTAAAATGTTCTTCTTATAGCTTTATTTAAGTTTTTCGGATCCAAGCATATCCGAAGGCTTCCATCTTGTTTTTCTCGTATGACTAAGCTACTGACCCACGATTTGGGGTTTTCATTTTTTGTTATTATGCCTTTTTTTTCTAATTTCTCTAGCGCCTCTTTAAGACGGTGTTTAACAGTTTTTGGTACGCGACGCGGTGGATTTGCTATCGGTTTTATACTTGGATCTGTTACAATTGTGTATTGTCGAGGGAATTTACCTATGCCTGTGAATAAGTCAATGTATTCCTGTATGAATTTTTCTTTTTCTGACTCATTCAGTTTTTCTTTATCTTTAATTTCTTCTGTTTTACATACTTGTTTTATTAGCCCTATTTCTTTGCACGTTTTTAATCCTAGCAACGGTTCTAAGTTCTCTTTTACTATCACAAAGGTAGCGAGGTGCTGTTTATCTTTGTATTTTATTTGAATGCGGATTTTTCCGAGAGCGCGAATTTGAGTTCCGCCGTATGCTTCTAGCACTGTTGGCGACTGCCTGATTTCTTCTGCTATGTTTATTTTCTCGCAAGTACTGAGCGGCAGTACATTACAATTGGCTCCGGTGTCTATCTTTATCTTAACTTTCTTATTATTTAGAGTTATTTTCTCATACCAGTTTTCTGCTTTATTTCCCTCCTCGTTTTCCAAGGCCGCAATCCTTAAGCTATCTACCTTATAATCACTATCGCTATCGCTACTTGTACTACCGTCAGTTTCATGCAATGCATTGACGGTGTTGTATTTGTTTGCCTCGTTCCGAGGCTTGAACTTACATGCAGATGCAAAATGATTCGGCTTATTACATTTTATGCATTGTTTACCGAATGCTGGACACTGCCTCGCCGTGTGTCGGTTGTCGCACTTCCTACACAAAAACATATGCTGACCAGGTGACGTCCTCTGCGATGTTTCGTTACGACTGGATTCTCCCTCTCTGTCGTTTCTCCTCGGGCGGCTTGATTCTTCTTCTCTGTTTGTTGATCCTGCCGTTGACCGGTTTTGTCCTCTGCCGATTTTCTTTTTTCGACTTTCTTTTACCACAGCAACACTTGCTTTTTCTATGCTCTTCCGGATAGTTTCTATCTGGTTGGCACTTATTTCGCTTGTTTTGATGTTTTCTATCAAGTCTTCTAGTTTCAAGTCTTTTATTCTTAACACTTTTTGTTGTAGTCTCATGTCTCTCATGTGCCTTATAATGTTATCTCGAATCAGGCTGTCGTGGAGTGTGCCATAGTTGCAGTTTCTCGCTAATTTCTTCAATTCAGCTACGTATTGATCTATCGTTTCACCTTCGTGGCGAGCTCTTGTTGTGAATACAAATCTTTCAAACGTTTCGTTTATCTTTGGCTTCGCGTGATTTTCAAATGCCTCTATTATCTTATCCGGGTCACTCAAATCTTCGTCCGATAAACAAAAGGTTTCCAACAGTTCTAGCGCTTCAGGTCCCAGAAGGTTCTGTAGAGTGGCGGCTTGAATTGTTTTTGCTTTTTGGTGGCGATTTGTTGCTATCATAAAGAGTTGATAGTCTCTCTTGAATATTTTCCAATTTTTGGTCGCATCACCCGTAAGGGTGTAGTGCTGCGGTGTATTTAGTCCTTGATGGTCCATCTTCGTCGTGGATCCGTCGTAGTTTTCTTCTATAATCGCGTTTTCCGATTCGTTTGTTTCTTCTTCGGAACTACTTATCACTTGTATTGACACTTCCCCGGGTCTTTGCATGTTCTTTTAGCATACCGACTGCGCCATGTTGCATCCTCTCTCATTTGTATGGGATGTAGGTGGGGATATTAAATACTCGTTATTGTGATCGGTCCGTTTATTGAGAATGTCTAGTGACAACTGGCGACTGGGTTGTCGCTTCATGACCACAGGATTAACCTATACATTCTTACATACTATTAGTCTACGTTCATACACAGGCAAATCTGTGTATGGCATGTGGGACACACGGATTTTTGCGGCATTCAATACATCTGTAGTACTATGCAAAAAAAAAAAATACAATTTGAAGGATTTTGACAAATTCTCAAAAATGACGGAGTTAGAGGTATGTGAATTCTTGTGCACCGCTATGTTTGAAAATTCATATCTCCAAAAGTGTTCATTGGAGCGGAAAGATTCTTGAATCGTTTTGTTCGTAAAAGAATGCGCTTTGATATGAAAAATTATAAAAAAAAAAAAAATTCTTTCAATATTTTTTTGGCGTTTTCATTTTTAATTTCGCTGCCATTTCCACGGGACTTACAGAAATTCATGGAGATAATTTTTTACGTGTACGTGTACTCGGTTTGTGCTACATGACTGATGGATCCTGTGCAATATTTTGGTGGCCCTGAAATGAGCCGATGTTTTTCGCGATAATTTGCTGGATGACACTCATTGTTGGTAGGACACCTCTGTTTAAAATTAATTCATAATTTTCATCGAATCGCATTTTTCTGATGCGGAAAATAATTTTGTTTTGACGAATTTGTGAGGTATTGAAATGACCGCATGTAATTTCAGAGTTGCACGAACTGTAAATGCTTTTTCGAATCGGTTTTGTAAAATAGTTTCTTTCAGTTGATGTTCTGCAGATGTACAGTACTCAGAAGATATGCTTCGAAAATAAGAACATGCTCAATTATTGGAATTCCCAATCAGTTGTAAACTCGCGATATGCGGACAAAAAGTGTCATCCACCAAATTATCGCAAAAAACATCGGCTGATTTCAGAGGCATTAAAATATTAGACAAGATCCATCAGTCATATGAGTCAATCCACGTCAAGTGGGACACCTTTTTGACCGCATGTTCTTGGAAATCGTCGTAATTTTTTTTACACATTCTCTGGGTAAAATAAATGGATGAAACATTTTTTTTTTTTTTAACTCGAAGGGCTTAGAAGTTACAAGGGGTCGAATTTTCGAAAAAAGCACCAAAAACCGGAATCACTGTCTTCTTTAAACGTTAATATCTCCGGTTTCCTTTGTCGTAGAGACATCGGCAAAAACTCATTTTAAAGCTCTTGAATCGCACTTTCATGCTATCAATTTTTAATTCACCTAATAAATAATGTTCTATTTGTTATAAACAATTATATTTTTTAAACGTGATTTTCGAGATGATTACATCCTTCGAAAATTCTGAAAAAAAAAGAGCGTGTTCCTTGAGTCATTCTCTACGAAATCTGTAAGTTTCAAAATGGAACTCCGATGGAAACTATATTTAAAAAGCGATTGATTCGTGCGGGACGTCGCGCGCGGCTGTCTACGCGGGCGCGCCGAGACCGAAGCTTGTTCTCTTCACATGCAAGGAATACAGGGGGGCTGTTATAGGTCTGAATTCATCAAATCCATTAATTCACAGAATTATTTATTTTATTTCATACTGAATATTCTACTCAAAACAATAAAAAATATTAATACAGAACTAAAACGCTTAATTAAAATCTTCAAACACATCACAATTTCGAAACTGAAGCTCCTAGTCGTCAAAAATAAGTGGTAAATATAAAGTACTTTTTGATTCCATCAAATGGGATACGTCACAATATCATCATTCAATTAATTTCGTACTAAATTAATCAACTAAAACTTACTAGATATTATAAATTTCAGAATTTTATTATACATATAAATAAAATCTTACAGTGAGCCATAAATTTGAATTTCTACTAATACCTAGTTGATCTACTTGGAAACCAATGCTTCTACTGACTTCTGTGCATTCGAATATCTTTTGGCAACAATTTTTTTTTTTTAAATAGGTTTTATACAATGGAATATCAATGTTCCACGTACTAACTTCGCTCTTTCAAATCGACCTTGTAATGCAACAGCTTCTTTTTTATAATCCTCACAGAATGATCCCCACAGAAGTCAGTAGAAGCATTGGTTTCCAAGTAAATCAACTATTAGTTGAAATTCAAATTTGCGGCTCACTTTAAGATTTTATTTATATGTAATATAGTTCTGAAATTTTTAATATAGGTTTTAGTTGATTAATTTAGTACGTAATTAATTGAATGATGATATTGTGACGTATTCCATTTGATGGAATCAAAAAGTACTTTATATTTACCACTTATTTTTGACGACTAGGAGCTTCAGTTTCGAAATTGTGATGTGTTTGAAGATTTTAATTAAGCGTTTTAGTTCTGTATTAATATTTTTTATTGTTTTGAGTAGAATATTCAGTATGAAATAAAATAAATAATTCTGTGAATTAATGGATTTGATGAATTCAGACCTATAACAGCCCCCCTGTATTCCTTGCATGTGAAGAGAACAAGCTTCGGTCTCGGCGCGCCCGCGTAGACAGCCGCGCGCGACGTCCCGCACGAATCAATCGCTTTTTAAATATAGTTTCCATCGGAGTTCCATTTTGAAACTTACAGATTTCGTAGAGAATGAATCAAGGAACACGCTCTTTTTTTTTTCAGAATTTTCGAAGGATGTAATCATCTCGAAAATCACGTTTAAAAAATATAATTGTTTATAACAAATAGAACATCATTTATTAGGTGAATTAAAAATTGATAGCATGAAAGTGCGATTCAAGAGCTTTAAAATGAGTTTTTGCCGATGTCTGTACGACAAAGGAAACCGGAGATATTAACGTTTAAAGAAGACAGTGATTCCGGTTTTTGGTGCTTTTTTCGAAAATTCGACCCCTTGTAACTTCTAAGCCCTTCGAGTTAAAAAAAAAATGTTTCATGCATTTATTTTACCCAGAGAATGTGTAAAAAAAATTACAAAAGAATCAGAAACATCGAGGGAAATTTTTGGCCAAATCCGTCCCGCTTGACGTGGACTCACTCATATAGCACAAACCGAGTGAAATAGAATCAAACTTAATTCCAGCACAAGTATGTCCAACGAACCATAACCGTACTGGAATTTTCAGAACAGGCATATATATATATATATATGTGGGATAGGGGTCCCCCAAACCACTAGTGTGCGGATTGTAGGATGATTGGGTCTAGGGCATGGGTAGCTCAGTGGTCAGAGCACTCGACCGGCAATCGAGAGGGCCTGGGTTCGAATCCCAGTCCAGTCACCCGAAGCCTAAATTTTTATGCAATCCTACATATACGTATACAATTGTATAACTCCTAGAAAACATGACCAGTAGACGGATACGGAAGGGCTAAGGTGGTAAAATAACCATTTTCGGAGAATGGATAACCTGGGTAAGTAAATAAGCATCATATGAAATCTCCACTACGTAACACAGCGAGCTTGCGGGAGTAGCGCGGACGTGGATCAGCGCGCGCGGTGACGCGCGACGACACGTTTCATTTTTCATCTCCGGCCCAGGTATTTTCTCCATAAATTTTTATTTTTGAGGGTTGAAGGGGAAGGATCCAGGTATCCAAAAAAAATTATCTTCATGAATTTCTGTAAGTCCCGCGGAAATGGCAGCGAAATTAAAAATGAAAACGCCAAAAAAATATTGAAAGAATTTTTTTTCTTATATAATTTTTTATATGAAAGCGCATTCTTTTACGAACAAAACGATCCAAGGATCTTTCCGCTCCGATGAACACTTTCGGAGATATGAATTTTCAAACATAGCGGTGCACAAAAATTCACATACCTCTAACTCCGTCATTTTTGAGAATTTTTCGAAATCCTTCAAATTTTATTTTGTTTTCCATAGCACTACAGATGTATTGAATGGCGCAAAAATCCGTGATTCGACGGTTTTTTTTTTTTTTTGAGTGAAGTGACGTGGATCCGCTCCTATACCTAATCATTGCGTAGAAATAAAGTTATTAGTTCATTAATGACCAAGTTCACTTATCACCACCTACATATCCCTCAGTTATATCTCGATATATCAAACAGGGAACCGAATTCAATTAATAGACGTAACAAAGTGCTCGGTTTTTCTGCCTGATTTCATGTACAGTAATGTTCATGTATGGATGCCCAGTGGCTAACTTTTTTTTCCGGGAACGAGTCTCCTTTCTGGTCTTTTTTATGTGCCTATGATCGATGAAGCAGTCGACAGGAGAGCTTGGGAAACCACGACGAAGCCTCCCGCCGCTGTCATTCCGCATTCGCATAACCTCTAAGTTCGCGAGAGCACAAATAATTTTAATAATTAATCAAAATTAAATTAATTTTTCCCGCATATTGTTCCGCATTTAAGACTCGATGGATATGAAATATTTTATATAGTTTAGCATATTACGGAGAGCCTAATACCCGGAGCTTTTCCTAACAAATAAATATAATGCCGGGAACAAGAAGCCGCCGATAAGGTTAACCTGTGCAGTGATTTAAACTGTTTTTCGATTCACTGCAAGGAACCAGTAATAACCTTATTAGGTATAAAATTATAACGATGACTCGTAGTAAAAAAAACGGGTTCATAATTTGTAAATTCATTGATTCTCATATTCGAAAATTTATTGTCAATTCGTCTCATTTCACTACGCGTATACTAATCATCCATTTTTCTAGCATTTATGTCGATTGGGTTTATTTCGATCCCTCGACGATATGACTCAAACAAACTCCCACAATTTATAGGACAGAAGTTGCAGCAAGGTTTATTCTACTTTAGTAGCAACGCTCTTGAGAATCCATACACAGTTCCCATCGTTGGATCAGACTGGAACTGGCAAGTGGCCTCAAAAATGACTGCGAGCTGCAGATGGAGATCTTGATAATCTATATGTGGGGTAGTTTCTCATCGTAGAACTATACTCAAACTGGAAAGTGGCCTCGGGTTAAACTAATTAGATTGATGTTTCCATTAAGCATTTTCCATTTAGCTTGTTTCAGATTTCAGTAAATATTTTATACACATAATTCAAATTTTTCTTCAACGAATATTAAAGACAAGATATTTCAATTATTTCAAACAAATGTAATACATTACTTGAATTTTATCTATCCCTCTAGATTCTGATTGAACCTACTTCAAAGGTGTCAATCTAGTTGAGTCGTTGAAATAATTTCACCTCACTTTACAAATACCTCTTAATTTTATGTCTGAAAAATAATATATGAGATTTCTGAATATCAATGACTGAATGTTTTCATTTGTAAATTACATTTAATGAAGTATATCGCATTACTCATCTTGATAATCGATACATGGAGTAGATTCTCATCGCAGAACTAGACTTGAACTGGCAAGGGATCTGTAAGATGACTTCAACATTTGGACACAGATCTTGATAATGGATACGGAGGGTAGATTCTCCTGTTCAAACCAGACCTTAGGCTTCGACTTCGACTTCATATCGTTAAGGGATCGAAATAAACCCAATCGACATAAATGCTAGAAGGATGGATGATTAGTATGCGAGTAGTGAAATGAGACTAATTGATAATAAACTTTCGAGTATGAGAATCAGAATGAACTTACAAATGATGAACCCATTTTTTTTACTACGTGTCATCGTTATAATTTTATACCTAATAAGGTTATTACTGGTTCGTTGCAGTGAATCTAAAAACAGTGCAAATTACTGCACACGTTAACCTTATCAGCGTTCCCGGCATTCTATTTATTGTTTAGGAAAAGCTCCGGGCATTAGGCTTTCCGTAATATGCTAAACTATATAAAATATTTCACACCCATTGAGTCTTAAATGCGGAACGATATGCGGGAAAAATTAATTTAATTTTGATGATTATTAAAATTATTTGTGCTCTCGCGAGCTTAGAGGTTATGCGAACGCGGAATGACAGCGGCGAGAGGCTTCGTCGTGGTTTCCCAAGCTCTCCTGTCGACTGCTTCATCGATCATAGGCACATAAAAAAGACCAGAAAGGAGACTCGTTTCTGGAAAAGAAAGTTAGCCACTGGGCATCCATACATGAACACTACTGTACTATGCGGTATCCACTAGGTATACGGCAGTTTATGTGTATCTGAGTAGATAGGAGCAGGGGAAATCTTAGAATTCCACGACAAGACTCGATACTCATATAGGCGGCCTTCAGGCCAGTATGTACACCAGACCTGTCCTTATGAAGAATGAAATCAAATTTCGATGGTGCTATACCTCAAATTGGTTCGAAATAATTTTAAAAAACTCGTGAATTTTTATTTATTTTTTTCCTCCATATTTACCCACCCCTAGGAAGCCTTACTTTTTCCCATAAGAAAAGCATTGATTTTTCGAGGTGTTTGATCAAAAATTCGTACTGGGTCTCAAAAAAGTCGTAAAAAAATTTCGAAAAAAGCAAAACATATAAACACACTTTCACATAACTAATTAGTTTGCACAAAGAATTTCCTATTTTTTACGGCCACTCCGATTCGATTATTTTAATATCTAGCTCTCCAAATGACGATATTTTCGATATTTTTCAAATCTTTTTTCAAATACTAAGAAGGAAGATGAGGTGAGCGAAATTTTTCAATTTCTCTTTCTTATTTTCAAGAAAGAATGTTCTTTTTCTTTGAGACCAATCCCATCAAGTTCCTTAACCGCTCAAACGTTTGGAGTCACCAGTCGAAATTTCTTGCCGCACTAAAAGTCAGATAGCGGAGTCAAAAATGGAGGTAGCCAAATTTTCCAAGCGGCGTTTTAAAGGGGACGAATATCCCTTCATTTTGCTTTTTTCGACATTTTTTTACGACTTTTTTGAGACCCAGTACGAATTTTTGATCAAACACCTCGAAAAATCAATGCTTTTCTTATGGGAAAAAGTAAGGCTTCCTAGGGGTGGATAAATATGGAGGAAAAAAATAAATAAACATTCACGAGTTTTTTTTAATTATTTCGAACCAATTTGAGGTATGGCACCATCGAAATTTGATTTCACCCTTCTTAAGGACAGGTCTAATGTACACTCCCTACCCTGTAAAATGATGTTGGCAATTTATCGCTGAAAAAGAGTATGATATTTCCACGTCTTTGGCTGGCGAAACTATTTGTGCACTCGGCAGTAATTTTTGACGTTTACAATGTTTTTGCCGGGTATAGGAGTTGACTCTCCCCGTTAAATTAAAAAAAAAACCTGGCATCGTCGCGTTCCACTAATCGGCTTTACGAGACGGTATATATCTTTAATAATTTTTCAAACTTTCTGTATGTTAAACTCGTACAAAATAACATCTGCTTGGATATGATCTCCTGAAATATGGGATGAAGAGCCAACTAATGACGATTGCCAATTTTTTTTTGTGTATAATTGTGATAATGTATGGGGTATGTATAATGATTATAGTTTCAACTTTTTTATAATTAAAGATGACTAGAAATTTCTCACTGTATGCCATCTCGTACGGTGGGCCTCTTCGAAGCATTGTCTGTATCCCTGATATACAATACTTTTACGTTATCGTTCTTATTGCCATTTCTACTTGACGGCTGCAAATGGACCTCATTCTTCGGTTCCTTATCTTTCATTGCTGGGGACGCACACATTTGGTATTATGTATCTCACACACGACTCTGTCCTCGATCAATAACCGCGTAACACTTAATTATAAACGTGTACGCATAAGCGCACTGCAACAACTGGCAGAATGAGAATGATTGTTTGGTCGATATCAACAGATAGCACTGGGTAGCGTGTATGGAGGCATAGTGGTGGAAGAGGATAACTAAATAAGAAACGCAATTATGATGAAATTTGAGAGACGATGTTATTAGATGTTTTGACTACTTTCTTATGACAGTTGCAGCAATTTCAAGTCTTTAAAACAACTAAAACTATATGAAAATAGGTCAGAACAATTTCAACAGAATTAGTCCAAGAGCCGAATCGAAAAAATACAGTCAAACCTCGGGCACTGCTTTACCTCGGGAACTGAAAGGGATCTTTCTTCAGGCACTGACAGTTTTATACTTCGTCGCTAGAAGTATCGCCGAATGAGGCGCTTCGTAGGGACCCTCAGTTCCGAGGCTACATAACCTCCAATCACACGTTTCAACCGGCGCGTGTGACGTATGAGCTTATGTCAGAAACCTTTCACATATGTGTATCTCGCATTCGATTTGCAAGGGTAAAATCATGACTATGAATAATTGATTCGGGTAAATTTTTTTGAGTCCCCCTCAATGGTATGTTAAAAAAAAAATACTTGCTACCATAATACACGGGCGAAACTGTTATTTACAGGCTCGAACATGTATTTTTTCAACGTGCAGAGCGTGTATCTGGCAACTTGCGCCAGACTTTCAACACCCATTACATAGGAGCACACCTTGAGAAAAATATTTTTTTGAATCTCTTATGACAAGAAGAGCACTCGCAACCTTGTCACTATAATAAGAACCGCGAGAATTAGTTTGTGATAGTCGAAAAATCTCTATGAAGTACTGTCACCGACTTTCGACATCAGACCTGACACGCAACGTTTTTTCACTTGGTAACAACAGCACAAGTTAATTCAGTTAGTTTTACCGGATGCACATGAAAATAGACGTCTAAGGAATCAAACGCGCTCACCTTTATGCAGGAGAGTCGATATTTTGTTTTGTGGTGTGCGGGGTTATGGATGCATATTGACGTGTCGAAAATGAATGTCAGATAGTATTAATATACTATACTATTATCATACTATTAATTTTTATCTCATGCTCCCCTAAAATTGCGTGATGTACATGGATATATATGACCTTTTTATAGGTTCTGGTATGTCATACAAAAAATTACGAATGTGTGCAACACAATTTAGATTTAGATTTTTTTATTCGAAAAGTTAAAGGTTTCTGACATATACCCATATATATTACGCGATTGTGCCGTTGTGCTTTACACGTGTACGTAATGACGTTGAAAAATCTTACAGATGAAAACTGTTATCGTCAAATCTTGGTGATTATTTTTCCCATCCAAATTTCAGCCAATAGAATTGCATCATTCGTTGTTATTTTGTATAGCCTACACGATATTTAACTGATAATTTTTGACAATTTCACTGGTGATTTTTCATGTTGCTTATATACAGGGTGTCTCGAAATTCGCGCATGTGCTACATACGGGCGGATTCCTTGCGAAGAATGGATACGGAATATCCAAGTAAAAACATCTTTAGAAGACTGTCTAAAATCCGTATCGCCGTCCGCCTTATTAGCGCGAACGAAACAATAATGTGTGGTGTTGCCCGCTCGCTTGTCGAAACGCGCTCGTATATCTGTCTATGTGTCGCGCTCACGTATACGAGCTCGTTGTGACAAGCGAGCGGGGAACACCACACATTATTGTTTCGCTCGCGCTAATAAGGCGGACGGCGATACGGATTTTAGACAGTCTTCTAAAGATGAACGCTGATTGGTTCGTTAATAAGTGCTTTTACAGGAAAACTAAGTCCTCGCGGAAGTATTTACTTGGATATTCCGTATCCATTCTTCGCAAGGAATCCGCCCGTATGTAGCACATGCGCGAATTTCGAGACGCCCTGTATAAAAAACAATGGATTTTCCAATGAATCCAGTTAACCTTCCATCGAATCTGACAGATTGAATATATATTAGAATTCTGTGACTTTTAAGCTTTGACCCTTCAACTGTGGGTTTGGTCCCGTGGTGCAATTCTGGTGGCCGAAATTTGCATGGAAAAATAAACTGCCAAATAATCTGCTCAAAGTTCCCTGCAACCAAACGAAGTCGTCAAGTTGTTCATAAAAATTTTGTAACTTGAACAACTTGACTCCTTCGTTTGTTTGCAACGAACTTATCGGGAAATACCCGATAATTATGAAGCTCTTGTGATATTACATACGAAAATCTTCAGCTAGAAATTATTGTATTAGTCTAAGATCCCACTGCAAAATAGTGCACCCATCGAGTATATGCTACAAACCTAATTTTTACGCATATTTATCATCAGGAGAATATACAGAGATGATCTGTGGAAAGTTATAAGCCGTGTAGGTATGCAACCGGTGTTTCACTACGAAATGGCAACGCTGTCGATGCGAGAGTCGAATGAGTCGAATGACCGTATCTACAGACGACGTAACGGCAGCTGTTATTCTGCGGCTGTCATGTCGTTAGGTTAGAATGAGGGTTATAAATAATTGTCAGATTTAGATTTTGTAATTACAGTTCCTTAATACAACGGTAAATATTCTTTCTTAAGAAAGTATAGTGGGTTATTCAGGTAATTGCGGATGTCAATATCGGTTTATTTCGAACATTATTAGGTTATAACCCCGCAGAATGACAGCTGCCGTTACGTCGTCTGTAGATACGGTCATTCGACTCATTCGACTCATTCGACTCTCGCATCGACTACGTTGCCATTTCGTAGTGAAACACCGGTTGCATACCCACACGGCTTATAACTTTCCACAGATCATCTCTGTATATCTACTAGGTTGCCTATCAAAATATGGCCGCTAGTATTTTTAATTAAATTCTTTGTAATCGATTTTTGGGAAAAAATTTCACCGACTTGTTTTTGAAATAAAATATCGTCCACTTCACGGCAATATATATAAAGACTCTGAAAAGTCACGGTTGCCGTTGCGCACTTGGCCACACCTTTTCAAGTAAATTGAACATTCAAAAAATGTATCTTATATTTCCGTGACTCATTTAAAAATCGGAATCATCGGAGCTTTCACTTTCATCGCTACAAATATCAGAATCGTTGTCATTATCGGAAGATTTGTCAATGGAATCACATAGCAGACTCTTAACCATGTTGGTTTTAGGAAACCATCTAATAGCAGCCAGCCATTATTTTCCGCGCTGAACTTGATACAATTCGGCTCAGTAGCATTTAACCACATTGAATCAACAAAGATTGTCCGCAACAATTTTTGTTTCAAAGATTTCCAGCACGGTGGAATATGCGTTGAGTCGAAACCTTCAATTCTTTTCATAAATTTTTCATTATTTTGTTTTGAGCGTACATTTTGTTAAATAATAAAAATCTTGCGGCATTTACATTTTGACACTTTGGAAGTCCATACATAAGGCACGTAAACTCCTGGACTAAATCAATTTTAGTTTCATTAAAGATGTCATTAGGATTCGTCAAAGACGCAAAAACTTTTTGAATTTGTGGGTGCTTCATAAATAAATTCAAGGGCCGAACTTTCCCTTTGTTGAAGAATGCAGCCGTGTGGTCGCATCCCGTGTACGCGTGAAAAGCGGGAAGAGCAAGACATAGAGTTACGCCTAATTTTATTGATTGTGACGTTGCATTTTGCAAACGTCATAAGGGACGCGAATTAAGCGACGAGTCAAGAAGACGGACGGCGCCTGGAAAGTCAGCGACAAGTACCAGGTTTCAATTTAGTCAAATGTTAGGGATATTTATTTAATATTTTGCTTTTCTTTCATTCTTTTGCTATATTCTGTCATAGGCGAAACTCGGAGGTCAACGCAAGGACGCTGAGGGAATCCCGAGATGTCCGAAACAGCGATCTCCCGGAGTCATCGGATATTGTTGGTCTGAATCATCGTACTTCCCGTCTTACTCTCGCGTCCGCAAACTCATTTCGGTCGGTAAAGGTAGACGTAAGATTTGACGACTTTGCGTTTGACAAAGTCTGACGACCGAATATCGCACGAGGGGATCCCATGCCTATAAATTGGTCAACACCGCAGGACTCATCCTACTTCTACGCTCAGCCGTCTTCCCGACTACATCAGCTGCGAACATCATACCGATACCGATTTTCCCGAGTTTCGCTCAACCATCCCGATTCTTTGTGCCATATTTCGTTTAAGTTAAATTCAGTTTAAGTGCTACGCACAGTTTAGTCAGCTAAAAAGGTAAGACCTATTTTCTTGTACAACCACGAGTCGGCTCACGAATCCCGTTTAGTTTCTATTTTATATTATATTGTGTCTAGTGTGGCGTAGGCCACGAGTTATTGTGACGTAGGTCACGTCTATGGTTCGTTAAGTCTTTTAGACTTCGTCTCGGTTATTTTATAGTATCTTGTCGTATTAAAAACGGATTCCCGAGTAAACTCGTGATTAGCTAATTATTGTGGGTTATATTTGGTCTTCTAGCATGTAGTAGATTCTCTTAAAGCTTATCTCTGCTTTTACATTCTCTTTTCTATTTTCTCTGTTATATTATTTTCTTTCTGGCATGATATTATTTTCTTCCTGAGTGAACGACTTGTCGCGTACTATTTCCTGGTGCTTATAGCGAGCGTAGAAGCAAGCATTTGTTATTTAGTCTGTAAGTTCTTTGATTGATGATTGTTTTCATATATTTTCTTCACTTATTTGTAGTCTGATTTTTCTATGATTGATTGATTAGTGATTTATTGTGTTATATCGAGCCTAACTGCTGTGAAATTTCTGAAATTATTCTGTTACATTTTCTTGAGCATGATATTGTGTAAATTCCCGTATTACCGATATATCTGAGACATGTAATAGAGTTTTCCCGTGAAAGCACGGATTTTGTTAAATATCGTCCCGTATAATACGGAATATCATTTATTAATTATCGTAAAATCTTGGCAAATTAAAATCAATCGATCAAATAAGTAATTAATATTCTATTGTTTGATCTGGCAACCCACCCACTCTACCATTCGACCTGATTGATTGTATTCTAAGCTAGCTGGCAATTTCCGCCGTCAAAGTCATAGTTTTATAGTCTTTCGAGTGATGTGAAAACGTCTGGCGCCCAACTATAGTTTTCTTTAGTAGTTGTCTTTATTAATCGACGCCGAAGTGCACGGCTGCCGGGTTACCCTTGCCCTGGAAATTGAGTAGCCGGTCGACGGATAAGTCCGTACAGTTAATGTAAACTCCGTCCTTATTATTACTTTTTTTTGATGCACTGTTCGCCAACCAAATTTGCAAATTAGGAAATTTATGCATATTACTAAATAGAATTATCAAGACGTCAGTGTTTGATGCTTTCACCAAAATTTTTGAATTTTCAGGTACTTTGCTTATGTGGAAAACAATCCTTGTATCAGCTTCTTCATGTTTACATTCAAAATTAGTTTCTTCAGTTTGCACTACGAGATTCGCAGCAGAACAATATGAAAAACATTGCTCTCCAACAGTAATATAAATTTTTTTATTTCCTAATACTGTAGCAAAAGAATCATCGGCCCAATGATTTGCTAAGAATTCTACCAGGGCTTCTTTGAAACGAAAATTCTTCAAGCTTTTTAAAAAATCATTGGGTCTTGTTTGCAAAAGGTCATTAATTGTGTATGGAATATCAATTCCTTCTCGATTTTGTCGTTCGCTATCTTTAATAGAAGGCGTTAAATATCTATCAAATATGATATGTACTTCCGGAGTATTTTTTGAACAAAGTTTTATCAATATCGATTCTGCTACTTTTCCAAGTGTTAGTGGCAAAGTAGAGCTAATTTGATACAAATAATAGAAACCATCAATGATTTCTATGTCGACTTGTCCGGGATTAGCTAGTGCAATCTTTGCTGTCAATTGTTTACTTAAAGTTGACTTGTCCGTCTTCATCATGTCGCCTGAGCAGTGGAATGGTGCAGGAGGTACAGGTGCTAGAGGGAATGACAGACAGTACCCGATGTCAACTTTTTGATTAAGAGCAATTGCCAACAGACGTCCAAAAATATCTCGTTCCATCTTAACCATTTTTTTTTGTTTGTCTCCAGTGGTACTAGTAGAGAGGGTGCAGTATACCGTTTATTACCCCCCCCCCCCCCCCCCCGGCCCGTCGCCATTTTTTCTCTCTCTTTTGAACCTAACCTAACCTAACCTAACCTAACCTAACCTAACCTAGCGAATTGAACCTAACCTAATCTGAACCAGCGATTTTAACCTAAGTGGAACTTATTCGTTTTTACCATGGATGAATTCTGTCGATGCTAACTTATGTGAATCCTATTTATTCATTTTACCGTGGGTGAATTTCGTCCATTCTAACTTATGTGATTCCTATTGAGCTCTACTCAGGCGTTGCTCCGTTTCCGACCAAGTGTGACGACGGTTCACCCGCTACTGCCGTGGTATACCTGACGGCGGAGAAGGGTGAACAAGCGTCGTTGTCAATGTTCGTGCTTCCTCCCCCGTTTTGGCAGTATACCGTTTATGGCCTTTCCGAATATATATAGATATACACTGTGTTGGCAGTATGCCGTTTGTGGTCTTTCCGAGTATATATATAGATATACACTGCGTTGGCAGTATGCCGTTTATGACCCTCCCGAATATATATAGATATACGCCGTGCGGATTCTCAACTACGGTAGGGGTGGGCGGTTTGGGAGTGCAGGTATACGGGAGCGCAGGAAAGGACAGGGGCTGGTAAAAGACGAGCAGGCGAATATGGTTACAATGATTGTTTATTCATATTATTCAAAATTTACAGAAATTCAGATTCAAACTTATCTCTACTGATATTTATCGAAAGGTATTTTGTATGAAAACTATGACTAGTTACAATGATATGCTGAATGCTTAAATTCTAGTGTTTACAAGGTAAGCAGTGTTGAATACAACCGAGTACACAGCCGTTATCTCCAGCACATATTCCTTTATACGCGCAGGTTATCCGTTTGTAAAAAGACTCGGCCAGTCTATCATTTGACTCTAGGTTTTCACTGAAGATACTTGTAAACTGTTGAAGTGTGAAACCTTGACACATATAGTGCAGAAACATAATGCAGAATTGTCCGCATACGCGGGATGAAATACTCTGAAGTTGTTTGTCATTCCAACGGTAAGTCGTACAGTTCCGTCGTAGGGCCCGTAGATAATGTGGTATAAGTGGCGGTAGACCCATGCTATCGAAGTATACTCCATTACCAGAGTCTGACACAAAAAAGCGACCCAGTGGGATCCTGGTTTGGTATGCTCATCGGTGTTCGCTACGATGGTTGCCGGGTACGACCATAGCAGGGGTATCTGGTCGGCTGCAAACACCCCCTTGGAGCGACTAGGAAACATCTCCAGAGTCTTGTAGATTTGAAGACTGTTCATTCTGTATTAAGGCTGACTATAGGATACAGACGGATGATACTGAACTGGTGTCTACTTCGTCGCAGTATGGGTATGTCCTTGCCCGTAGTCTTTTATTCTCTTGTTCCTGCCAGTAGTGACTATCCTTGACGGTGGTGGTATCCTTCTGGCTACGAGTCTCGATGCCATCTGATTGACGGTTCGTGTACAGCATCCTAGCACGGAAAGGCATTGAAGCCAGCTCCTTTTCGGAAAACCCCTGTGACTGTAGCCACTTTTTCAATTTCATAGCATTACGTAATGCACAACTGTGGGTTGTATTACCGACGTGTAGGAAGCATGACGCGTCCGATGACATGTTTTTGAACGCTGGACATTCGTATTCACCACATTCTAGGTTTACGATTTCACGCGACATCACTTCTTGAAGAAATTTAGCTTTTTGTATTCCGCGACAGAAGATATTTTTTGCCGTGAGTGTGATCCGACGTCAATTCGCATGTAGCTGTTGAAGTGTCACATCACCCTCGAACCATTCTATCCCGAGGTGGTTGGCTGTCAGCCAATTGTTTTGTGAGCGCGCGTTTGAACAGAGTTCGGAGATGGAGTATGGTGGAGCGATGATCCAGTGAGCTATGGTCTTACGCTCGTAGCCAACAACTGCAACTTCTTTCGGTACGAATTCGCCATTTTCACCACTAAACCCTTGTATGCCGATGATGTAATTCATGGTAACTCGAAGAAGCAACTGAGTATTACTTTGAAACGTTTGGGCCGCTGCTAGTAGACTGTGCCGGAGGCTGGGCAGGTCGAAGTATTTAAGCTCTAGTGTTTTATGGTTACAATTCTACCCCTCCGCTTTCAGAGAAGTGGAAGGGATGAACACGTTCTAGCAAGATTTATAGGCATCACAGGCCGTTCGACTAGAGGGAAGACTCGATTGCAGATTATGATATACAGGTTTCGACAGGTTTCGACAGGATTCCACGACGTCACATAACTGGATTTCGCAACTAATTACCAAAATCTGTAATGACTTGACGCATCGAATCGATTTCTATTACGTTAGAGAATTCGGCATACACAATACAGTTGATGGTTGTAGTCAGGGGTTCCTCGAAACGTGTCTCGATCCGAACACTACCGTGTTTGACGAGATTCCAGTGGCCGTTATCACTGGCTGAGAGGTCAGGGGTGAGATCGAACGCGGTGAGGCAATATCCATTTGCATAGCCCTGACGAGAAATCGAGTTTCCCTCGTTGACGAAGTGTATACCGGTCCCCGTGAACAGGGTGTTGTAGGAATCCACAAATAATTTATTTTTGAAATTGGGTTGTAACGGCTTCGAGGGGATCTGACTACCCTCGACATACAAGGATAGGTGGTTAAGTCCAAATGATGAGAAGTTAAACGGGTTGAGTTTTTTATCACCGTTATAGGCTTTGTTATCGACAAACCCGATGATTAACCGCTTCGGCAACTGACCAAGGAAAACATTATCGAGGGTCTCAGCCTGCACTCTGCTATGTATTGTCATTGTTTTGATCTCCACACGTGTCATAGGGTATTTCGCAGTTGTCTTGGCTAGGGTTCTCGCATGTGCTAACAGAATACCAGGACTGATTTTTACACGTCGTACGAATAAGGTCACGTCCATAATATCCACTTTATGATCATCTTTAGACTCTATCAAGCAAAACGCGTCCCGGGATCTGACGAGTCTCAGTCTGAGCTCCACGCCGTTTAGCAGAAATTTTTCTTGATTGAAGACATCGCAATGCAGTCGACCAATCATATCCACTGGAGCGGCCCCAGAGGTATATTTACATCTGGTTGCGAATCCCGTATTGTTAGTGCCCGTGGTCTCCTCAAAATGTCCGGGAGTGTCGGCATACCATAATCCCGATGTGAGATGTGACTTTTTAGCTGCATCACCATAGTTTAACAAGGTTTCGATGTAGGCTCTGTATGCGTATGAATTGTTACTCGGAGGGACCAGTTTTTGATTGAAGTATACATCCGTCTGATCGAAGAGAGTATGCAAGAAATTGTTAACCGGGGCTACTATTGCTGCTGTTGTTTCTTTTCCGGCATTAAGTACACGTGCGCACACCCTAAGCATCGTGTGTGAGAGATCCAGGTACTCGTCGCCCTGACCCGGTACGACAAATTCAATCGGTGAGTCATCAGTTAGTGCAGACACGGGTTTGTACTGTACCCATTGCCCGCCCTCGATAGAAGTCTGTGTAGGCGGCAGAGTGAAGAGATCCAGTTCAGATTTCATGCATTCGCAGGAATGAGCATGTAGGTAGGCTATCTTCGTAGTTAACGCGGATAAGACTATTCACTTTAGATTTTTTCTTTACAGAGGCCCGAAAATATCCGTAATGGCCCTTTTCTTGCAACACTTTTTCTTTCTCCCCTTACCAGATGATTTTTTATTAATACCCGTTGACTTTTTCTTGGAAGTGGACTTAGCCGTCTTCTTTTTCTTTATATTCTTAGCGGCCTTACGGGTTTTGAGAGACTTAGACGATGTAAGTGGTGTCGATAGTCGCGGTGCACGGACAAGTCCAGACTGGCCCAGCGTCCCTCCGTACCTGAGTTTATAGCCCTCTCCTTTCATGACCTTTTCAATTTCTTCCTGGGCCTTCCGCTTCAGATTCTCCCGTGTCTCAGCGGCTCGTGTTTTAAATGCCTGTTTCCACGGTACATTGCTGTCTAGGTCTGACATGAAATTCATACCACTGCGCAAAACTTCTTTACCGAGTGTACGTGCTCCTCTTTTTATCAGGGGAATAGCTCGTCGGAATAGGCCACCAAGAAAACTACCGATACCATGTCCCCGTTGGTTGGGTGCTCCGACGAAAACACGATCGATTCCTCCGCCTACTTGTGACTCGTAATGCTATATTTAGTGAGCCATGATGTTAACTCGTTCTTCCCGTTATTCCCCACCGCATGTGCTAAACTAGTATACTTTCTTGAAGTGAAGTGTAACCGTCAAGGTCCCGTGATCAAATGGTATAGATTTACCCTGGTGATCTCTTATAGATATTTCGATCGTCCGAAAACTAGATAGCAGTAAAGGCAGATAGTGCGGCGGTGAAAACGTTTTTACTTCTGTACCCTCGTTATCGGAGCTTCGTCTAGCCTGTAGTATACGCAGAAGCGGTGCATAGACGTCCCCCACGATGCGTGGTTCGATGATATCACAGTAGACGAACATAAGTGACGGTACCTTTTGTACCTCTTCAACGGCCTTTTCAGGTAAGAATATCATCGGTGTATCATCGGATTCAAAAATGCCACCCCCATTCGCAAGCCTATTCATGACAGTGTTTACGCCTCTATCTATATTATTCGAAAGCCCACTGCCGGCAGTGTTTACATTATATCCGTCTTCGGTTATCTGACGAGTCGGTCGCGTCTTCTTGTCCGGCAGGTATGTTAAAGGGTATTGTATCTCGACAATAGCAACCTCCCATTCTCCATGGAGATCAATCGTACGCGGTAGTTGGGTAATATAACAGCAGGTCTTGTTTTCAGGAAAATACTGCATCGAGCTATTACTCGGTAGGGTAATGTAGAACTGTGATTTCATTATGAAGTGAGATTCTGAACACTGGTTGCGGAAATCCAACTGTTAAACTTTTCAGGGTAACCTTTCCAACTGACAAGAACCTTCTTACTGGGATCCCGGCCCTTGCTACGTATGATTTTATCAATTTGAAACACGGCACTTTCCATGTCTTTGGCCACGCGTTGCAACTCAGCTTCATAGAAATAGCCATCAATCTCCTCTCCCGAAAGATCTTCTAATTCGTATACGTTCGGTACACCCGGTAAAACACGTCGAATCTTGAACAGCTCTTTACTCCAGTTAGCCTCGTATCCTTTAGCGAAGGTGCCTTTTGTCTTGCTTATATGTACAAGATCATCCCTATTGAATTTCAACTTGCGTGCCTTGTATAAAGGACGCATACGCTGAATGTTCGCACGCGCCTCAGCTGCGTTGTAGAGATTCACAGCGGATGGGGGCCATTTTGATACTCGAGTGGATAGTATTATTATACAATTTAACGAAATTTTGCAGTACATCGATGTATTGATGCGTATTTTTATGCGTAAAATATCTCCACATGCGTTCTTTTAGAGTACGATTGAAACGCTCAACAACAGCTGCTTTTATATCAGGGTTACGTGTCACCCGAAAACGTATGTCGTTCTCAGCAAGTAGTTTTTGAAATACACTGCCCACGAACTCTTTACCCTTGTCGCTCTGCAAGGTGACAGGGCGTCGTTCGGTAGTGGATAAGATTTTCCTGAAGCTGTCAGCCACGTCGCCAGTCGATTTGCGATAGAGTGGCATTACCCATACAAATTTACTCAAGACATCGATGACTACTAACAGGTAGCGGTATCCGTCATTATGATCCTTTATAGAGCAGAGCTCTACTAAATCGGCTTCCCAGAGATCATCAATATTTGTAACGTTGTACCATAGTCGCTGGAATTTACGTCGTATAGGTTTGTGCAACGTGTACGCATCCTGTGCACTCAGCCATTTCTCGATTGCAGCAGAGTTCACCGCTCGAGCAGCCTTTTTCAATCTTCTTGCTCCTGCGTATCCAGCTGGTTGTGAGGGATCATAATACAAGTGTTCTAGTTGTCTCATTTTCGTATTCCAAATGATAACCAGCCTTGTTTTGACGACGTAGCTGGTGAAGAACGAGCTATTTTCCTGTCGCGTCGCGATTTCAATGATGGTGAAAAGGGGTTGTCCTCTGCTCCGTCAGTACTTCCGTCTTCCTTGGACGAATGTTCACCACTGCTGCCGTCTGTGTCTGTGTAACGGTGATCTCCTCTACGTCTCTTACCACTATCGCGTATCATGACCCTTTCAACAGACGGTGGCGATGACACCTGTGCATTCTTCCAAACATTTTGGTTTCCCACATATTCTCGCGGAACATTGATACTTGGAAGAAAACGTGCGTACACATCTCTGCCGTCGGGGTGAAAGTCTTTCCTAGATCGCATGGAATCGTTCACCAAATCCACGATATTTGTTCCAGGTATGACCTTGTTGTCTATGGTCACCACCCCCTTGTCATCCCAAGAAAAGCGTTTCGGAACATTAGTCAAGTGATTAAGTAGAAGTTCTGCCTTTGAACGGCATTTCTTTGGTACGGTTGAAACAATTCGTGACACCAGCCATTGCTTGTCGGACGAAGAATCTTCCTCTGTTCCCCGTGCGATATCTGTAGACTTATCGTTTCCAGACTGAGTGTGTAGTTCAAGGCTTAAAGGCTTTCGTGAATCCTCGGCGAAGTATAAATAACGCTGAAGTAGTTGCTGATATAATTTCCATTTCGCGGCGTCATCGCCGGTAGGTGAATCCAGAATAGCTCGCATTTCACTATCGAGTCTAGAGATCGGATTTCTCGTGGTTTGTTCTATATTCTCGTAACCACCATTGGAAGACACCCCGGAAGACGTGATATTGCGTTGAAAAAGTTCTACACTCTCCGAAGGTATTAAAACCATTTTCTTTGCATGTTCCATTGTTTTTCCCATTACTGTCCACCAAATAGATGCGAAAATAGAGTCCCCAGAACGGGCGCGATTAACATAGGAAGAAAACCACTACCACGTTGCACCAGTATCTGCTTTTTACTCTTCAAACTTCCTCTGCTACTAGCCAGTTTCCGAAGAAGCTGTTTATGTTTAGCAAGTCTAGCTTTTTCTTTCTGCGTCAATACGACGTTACCATGCACGGTGTTCAAGGCACACTCGCATATACTTTTCACAAGAGAATTATTGGCCGTACGTAGCAGAGCCAGACGTTGCTTGGGGGTCAACTTGCACAGTGCCTGCAAAGTTAATGTATTTCCGTTTCCGAATCGTCTACGTGCTGCAGCAACTGTTGAACTATTTAGGGTACTATCCGAGGTACCACGAGACTGCCGTGCGCGTGGCATTACAACCGAACAACTGGTAAATTGGAAATAGAACGCGCCTTTATATCTTTTCGCGGAACATAGATGTTCTGACCAGAGTGTAATTTTATTTTAAACTCCCCCTTTTTTTCTTTCTATGACTTTTCTGTTTTAATTTCTAATTTGCTTCCTCTTCTTTCTTTCTTTCTTTATTTATTTCTTTCGTTCTTCCTTTTAATTTTTTCAAGGAAATTTCGCCTTATTTCGTTTCCTTATCAAAAAGCACAGTTTAGTTCATTACCCCTTCTTTCAACTGAAACGAATAAATGCAAAAATGAAACTCATAGATTCATTCGCTCTTCTCATATGGGAGCCAGTGTACCTCGGGCCGCTGCAAAGCCAATAAGGCTAGCCGCGTCGACATAGGGTCGACAGGTCGCATAGGGCGACCAGCGGCTAGACCTAAAAAGGCCAAGAAGGCTAGCCAGGTCGACATAGGGTCGATACGTAGACCGGTTTCACCTTTGAACCGAATCAGATCTTGACGAACGCCGCGAAGGGCTTAGCGGGCAAAACAAAATTTGTAAACATTACGTAGCCAGATACTGATAAGGCCAGTCTGTTCTCAGCCGCGAACGAGAGCACTTGTCTGCGGAATTCTGGCTGCATGTAGTAGCCTAGGGTGTGTGTGTGTGTGTGTGTGTGTGTGTGTGTGTGTGTGTGTGTGTGTGTGTGTGTGTGTGTGTGTGTGTGTGTGTGTGTGTGTGTGTGTGTGTGTGTGTGTGTGTGTGTGTGTGTGTGTGTGTGTGTGTGTGTGTGTGTGTGTGTGTGTGTGTGTGTGTGTGTGTGTGTGTGTGTGTGTAAGCAACTAGAATACCACCTGAGATTGGAAATAAACACGGTTGTAGGTAAACCAATTCTGTATAGTCTGTTAATCCCCATCCCGTCCCGAACAATAGACGTGTTGGTAATTGTCAGACGGAAATATGTTGGTTCGATAGCGGCAGTTCTCAGGGGTAGACTGTTTCAAGTCGAGCAATAGATAACCGTGCGGCTGCGCGGTAGCATCATGATAAGCCTCTTGTGAAAAACGATGGTCCTCGGGATAAATCTGACGCGCTAAATGTTGTATCTGTGCACGATCTCGCGGGTTCTTGAAAAAGACGATATAATTCGTATTGAGTGAAATATCTCTCTGTCCGCGGCCTTGATGGAACAGGTTCTGTGTGATGAAAATCACACTCAAATTCTTATGGTGACAACCCTTGGTAAACAGATCAACGATTACATTATTGGAAGCCTCCCGCATTAGATCGTCTATCACAATTAGCTTGGGCGTTCCATCCGAATCATAATCGGATTCCTGAGGAAGTCCCTCCCGATACTCAATTTCGGTATCTGTTGTACCGTCTCTATTGGAAGAAGCATTGAGCGAATTCTGCTCTGCATAGTACCACATGACACGGGAAAACCGTATATCACACAGTTTGTCAATGTGACGCAGAAAGGTCTTAACAAAGATTGATTTACCGCAACCGGACGGTCCGGCAATTATTGCTGAAAAGGGGTGCTTCCAACGGGTATCCATTTTTTCCCCAAGAAGGATTCCCCTCAGCTATTTCTGACTGCACGCTCGGAGAGTTGTAGGAACTATGGGTGAAAATCGACTCAACCTGTAGCTAACTATACTGAAATAATCCACAGAAGGTCAAGATGTGTGGCATGCGCCATCTCTTATCAGATGCAGGCTATTCCACAGGGTGATCATATCATTCGGGAAATCATTTTTCTCATTTGGAAGGTAAGTGATGGGAGGTTATCAATATTACATGGCGGAAATTTGTATAAAAACGTTTATTTCGCTGCGGAAGAATTAACATAGACAGCAATTTTCATGAAAGAAATATATATATTTATAGATCCTTGCAAGCAACATTAATACATTAAATATTTCATATACTTATTGGTACGCATTGGTAAGGTATGAAAATATTAGGGAACAGTTTTTTATTTGTTGCGAGAATAGATGATAACAGAGTGGCTATACATTGTTATGCGAATATTACTTTTATACAGATTCCATCCCTCTTTCTCAACCAGGGCTTTGGACCGGCAACGGCGAGGTTAAAATTTTTTTTCTAGTAGTACACATTATCGTACAAGTAACATGAATAACCTAGGAATAATACTAAAATAATATAAATATTACAATTAAATAATTTAGATAGTATAGGTACAATCTCACAAAAAACATCGGAAGATGTAAAAAAAGCCGCCAAGTACCCAAACGAAAATCACAATTGCTTGATAAGCAAAACGTTTCGCAAGTCTTTGTCGTGAAATCAAGGAAAAAGCCAAGCACCGAACGTACCCCTGCGATCTCTCAGCAAGTCTACGTCGTGAAGTCGGAGTTTCGTGTGAGGATATCGAAACATCATTCCAAGAGCTACGTACTTGGCGGGCACATTCGGTTTTTTTTTGTGCTTGTTGTTTTCGCTTTAGATTGATAGTATTTTATCGTAGTTTGCGACCCAATTGTTTTCCGACTGTTTTCCTTGGTGGCTGATGGATGTCTCGGAGTAATGTCTAATTTGCAGATAACATTGGTCTTATACACACTTATTTAAAATGCATCTTCCGATCTTGTGGGACGACTTTGTCGTGGCAGTCGAAAGATTAGCGCGTGCGAGTTTACGGAAATGCTGCAGCGGGGGCGCCTTCAGGCGCCCGCGCGCAAGCACTTCCGTAAACTCGCACGCGCTAATCTTCTGGCACTAGTGTGTAGTTGCGAATGATTATGCCTCACAAGCGAATGAGCAACAAAATATATTTGCACTCAAGTGGGGCCGAACTGTTACAAGGATGGGTTTTCGGTATCGAAATTGATCCTTCCCACTACGTGTATACGATCGTGCACCTGCAGATTGATAAAAATTCCGTATATAGACTGATAGAATGTGCAGAAAACGCTAGAGAAACAGATGGAAATGGATGGAAACGGATACGCGAGCTACCCGATTCTATAGCATTTTCTGCGATTATATCCCTCTCTATACGAAATTTTGAGCAGGGATACGCATGCATTGTGAGCAAGATTGTATGACATTAGCATAGGTACACCAAGACGATCGCAACTGAATTTTATATTCAACATTATATCAAACTGTCATCCTCTATGCTACTTATAGCATACACGTATATCCGTAGCTGCAAGTTTTAGGTTTTATACCGGAATAGTAAAGTAGAGTTTTCTCGATAATTCCATAGTTTTGCAAGTGAATAAGTTCAGTCCTCCATAATGAATATTATCTACTCAAGCTCTACGGTATGTCATCTATCATATGAAAGAACTTACCGTAGTGCATTGCTCATTGGCTCCATAGTGAGGTACGTGATTCCAGAATTCCGAGTCCGATCTGATAATTGAATGACAGTGGAACGACCAGGATTTTTATTTATTATACAAGGTGTTTACGTCTGTAAAGTCATACACATAATTAAGTGCCCGTAGAAGCATTTTCTGATACAGTTATTGGTTGAAATAACAAGTTTTTTAGTGTATTTAATTGCTGTCGCATTGAAAACTCAATTTTTGCGTAGAACGAAGCTGGATTGTCCGTATAGCTCTAAGTAACCGAATGTGCCCGCCAAGTACGTAGCTCTTGGAATGATGTTTCGATATCCTCACACGAAACTCCGACTTCACGACGTAGACTTGCTGAGAGATCGCAGGGGTACGTTCGGTGCTTGGCTTTTTCCTTGATTTCACGACAAAGACTTGCGAAACGTTTTGCTTATCAAGCAATTGTGATTTTCGTTTGGGTACTTGGCGGCTTTTTTTACATCTTCCGATGTTTTTTGTGAGATTTCACTACTTTTTGCAAGTACGAGAATTGAGAAGAATTGCTCATTTAATTTCAGCAGGGTTATACGGTATTAGGTATAGTGTGATCGTCACAAAAAATACATTCGGAATTCAGGCAAGGGAAGGAACATTCAGTAAAAGACAAACTGTGATGTTATTTGTTTTTTGTCTTTGTGAGAGCTGATTCTCCTTCTCTTGGGTCGATTGGATAATGAATCCCTGGGCCTATGAATAACTTCTCTATTTCAAACTTCGTTGACGAGGAGAGGAATTGGATTTGATAAAAGAATGATAACTTGATTAAAATTAATATTTATTAATAAGGAAATGGTGAATATAAGTATGGAAATGATTAGTCAAGATTGGTACGTTTAAAGGTAGACTTATATTCTAATGCCGTTAAACCTAGGAATCTTCGAGGACGAACTTTACAAACTTCGCTTTGGCGAATGATCGTTTTAAATTTTGAATGCGATTCTTTATAATATAGTGACTCTAAATTCTTATGAACTTCGTTTTGGCGAATGACCGTTTTATATTTTAGATGCAATTCTTTATAACATAGTGACTCTAAATTTTTATGAACTTCGTTTAGGCGAATGACCGTTTTATATTTTAGCTGTGAAGCTCGGAGAGAGAAAGAGATATATAAATGCAAATTTATACGTGTTTAAACGAAAAATAAAGAGATGGAAATATGTGAAGTTATATATATCGAAATGAACGTAAAATTTAAAGAACCTCAGATCGGACAAAGCCTGGAGGACGGAAACGACCAATGCTTGCTGCTCGTTGGTTTGAGCTGTAGCTTATTGAATAGTCTTGGGTAGTTCGCGAACGACCTAGGTGGGAAGAGCGCTCCTTCAGGTGAACTATACGAACTAGTTCGTAGATGATCTCGCTCTCAGTTCTTTATATATTCATTTTTCTGGCGTCCGCTCTATCATGAAGTGGCGCTGCATGTCCAACCTACTGATTTTTTTTGCTCTTAAACGAGTTTCTTATCAAAGTATAGAATTTATAGTTTATGGTTAACAATAATCATATGTCATATATTTTTTTTTTGTGATTATCTCTACTGAAATATTAAAAAAAAAAAAAACTAAAGAACTAGAAGAGTAAACTAGTTCGTCACAGTACTGCGAACTAAATTCAGCGCTCTCAACAGCGACTGACTATGCCCAAGATTACTTTTTATACGGAATTATCGCTGTACTGAAATATTCGTGAAAAAGAACTAAACGAACTAAAAGAACGAACTAGTTCGCCATAAGAATACGAACTAAATTGAGCGCTCCTAATGGTGACCGACTATGCCCGAGACTATTATTGAAAGAGAACAAAATTAGCAAACGCCACAAAATCCTTTATACATCAAGACAGGCCGTGAGGACGAAACGACACAGGTTAGCTTGATAAAAAAAGAAATATTAACTTCTCTTTCTCTCAGATTAGAATCTAAATACTCACGGCTCCTATTGCCGTCACGCGGTTACTTCACTTGCGAGAAAGGTTTTAAGCGCTTGGGGACCCAAGCCTTGCGAGAGGGTTCCCCAGGAATACAAGAGATGGCGCGCGGGCGCTCGGCCTTATGACCGCGTTAATATGAATGATTTTGGAAATGTTACAAAACACATTTGTGACGGACGCGGTATGATTGTTTTAATCCGAGCGGTTTATTAATAACAAGTTATTAATGATGGTAGTGTCGCGTCACAGACTGAATAAAAATATTAAATAGATTTATCTCGCGATAAACCGGTAAATGGGATTCGTTTGCCACTAGTCCTATACAGGTCTCAATTTCAATAGTTTAACTATAGAGGCGAGTTAATTAGTAATTAGATGGTTGGTTAAAATGAATGGTGAAAAGAATTAACTGGTAAAAACGATACTATATTCTTAAATGAATGAAATAGTTAGGCCCCAGTTCAAACGTCTAACAAATGTATATATCAGTTTGAACCCAATAATGAATATAATGTATTATGACAAAATGATCGTCTTATGCCGACGTGGGGATCGTAAAGAGTGGTCCCCTATTAAACGATGGTTTTTTTAATTGTAAATCACTGTCAATGCTATAAAATAGCGCACGAGTGTAGTGAAGTAAACCCTAATTAGCGATACCCACGTTAGCATTGAACACCAATTAAGTATGTTGATGAACTTAAACCAAGACTGCATAATTGGAACTCTCTCTCTCTCTCGGATTTTTCCTTAAATCGGAATCTACGATAATTTGGACAACATGCATGTATATGGGTGAATATATAGAAGTATATGATAGGCTTATAATTTTCCCAGGGGTATACCTATTTTACAGGACTACTATATAATCTGAGCCCTCCTTATACAACCTTTTTCTATTGCTATAATGTAAAAATAGGGCGATCCCGACTGAGATTAGAGCAATTTGTATACAACAAAATAGGACTATCTCGGTGGGAATCGTGATTGATATGTTTTATATATATTGTTACACGGGGTGCGTCCACACCTTGTATTGCTTTATATTCACTCATTTCATAGCCACCCGAACTCCCATGCATTAAACATAGCAGTAATAATTATCAAACATCTTTTCACAAAACAACCAACTGATGTTACCATAGGACTCTTGTTTATAACAGTCCTGTCTCAGACGCTAAACGAGACACTTGTATCTTACTGAATATAATCTAATCTGCTTTGACCATTAATTTGTGTCTCCAAGTCTGTTTATTTCGCTCAGGGACTCACAGCTCGATTTAAAAGGTAACTCCTAAAGTTACAATATAATTGATAAATTCGGATTAATGATTCTAGCTGCTATATCCTGATTTAATTGGGTATTATACCAAACATAGGAATTCTGGATTATGTTATGACAATGCGAACCTCTTAATTTGTAAATGATTATATGTTAGGTGAGCGAGTCGTTGACACTTAGCTTTGGTTGACTTGGTGTGTTTATGGGACTGCGAGTTCTGATAGACTGTCAGGCGTCCTCACCTCCGTAATAACCTCCGTATATATATGTATATATATATATATATATATATTTCGAACCTGGTGGTAGTTGTCTATTCGATTTCACTGAATCTATTATCCAAAAGTCAAATGTCAATTCTCACTGTTACTGCAATTTTAATCACTAACTATTATTACATAGGCCCAGAAGGGATCTATGGCAAGAAAACAGAAATAAAACTAAATGTGTCTCTATGCACTGTATTTACTAAAGAGTTTTACGTGGATCAAGTCCTTTACACTACCACTGGATTTATAGTTAAATGAAGATTGAGTGTAACTCGCGGCTTTAGCTGATGCACGGTTCGATACGTCCACACTCTGTGTGATTTGCCAGACGAAAGACGCGTTATTAGATTTGGATGCAACCACGAACCCGCCGTTGCATTGTCTAGGTGTTACTCCGCCACGGTAATTAACCTATCAGTGACTTATGTCACTCCGCGGATGAGCAGCTCATCTTGGCCGCGTCACCTAAGACAGCGTTCCGCGGTCCCTTGACACACCATAGCTCACCTGTACTCCACTCACACTAGTTTATATCTAAGTGTTCGCTTTAAGATATAGAAAAATTAGATAGAGAAAGGAAATACACCTATAGACTACTATATTAGTGTAGAAATGAGGGGTCAGCAAGTCTAGAGGTTGCTTCGCCTCGTTCCACAGGATGCGACTTATCGGTATCTACGTGACTTTTTATGCCTTTAAGAGGATGGATTATATTCCTCATCGTGATCTTTTGTGACCTAAGAACGGATATGCTCGGTAATACCGAGCACCGTGAGAATGCTGACCTACTGCTGTAGTTACAGCTCAAAATCGATTTTGAGCAATGAATGAATTTTTGAAAAATGAATGAAAAACGATTTGCGCACGTAACACATTCATTTCAATTGTCAACTGTGACAAACATAAATGATTCATTAAATAGAACTCAATTTTGACTCATACAGTATGAGGTTGAAGTTCGTAACGTTAATGGGGCATTCCATGTAAAAGAGGATAATGACATAAATTTTTAAATTCTTTCAATTATTCCTAATTTAGTACTAACTCATAGTTAAAAGTCTATATTTCATTAATGTGTAGTAAAAAAATTTCAAACCAATGAAAACCGGACTTTTGCTTTTTTTCAAACTTTTTTTTTTTCAATTGTTAATATTTTTGAGAAACTAAATTATTGGTTATAGATTTTCCCAAATAAGACATCGTCATTTTCTTTTATGGTAGTAAAAACAAGCTTCTTTTATTTTTGTTATAAGCAACTAAAGTTCATTGAGATGTTGTTATTAATATGTTTGATTCTTCAGTTGTGTTGTGTTTGATTCTAGTTTCTTAATTATTTTAAATAATTTATAGTAAAATTTATGAATAACAACGTTTGTTAGGTATAAAAAGCCATAAAACTGATTTATCAAAGAATTATGTTCATATATTTTGTACTTGTCCCACCAGTCACAATTAAAAAATTTCTTTAATTGTTTCTATATAGGCTATTGTAACACTTATATTTGTTTTACGTAGGAATTTAAAAGTTAAGTAAAAGAAAAATAAACATCAAAGAACAGTATAAATGTGTATATTTATTTCGTCCTTATCAAAAGACAATTAGCATTTGTTAACAAGCGATTTAGATTTGCAACAAACCAGTGATATGAACAATAGGTCATAAAAATGTAGACACAGGTCTCGAAGAGTTAAAAAAATACCACTGATTATAATAATTTATATGAGTTCGATTTACATTAGTTGGCAATAGCCTTCAAGTCTTGATTATTTAACAATATATGAGGCGTGAGGACAGCACAAGGACAGCACAGTTAAAATTATAATTAAAATATCTTCTTCAGAGCTATTATTTAAAAGTGAAAATGATACTAAAAGTTTACTCAGTCAATTTATTCGGCTTTCGCCTTGTCTGTGAATACACTTATATTTTCGATGTTACTGCTTTGACAACTTATCGTCCCATGGAGATCTTGTCAAATTATAATCGTCAAATAGATATCGAAGTAAGCACGAGATATTGGTGAAATATACACTACCGGTCAAAAGTTTAAGCTCACCTAGGAAAAAAAAGGGAAATCTTAAAAGTTTGATATCTCAGGAACCAAAAATCGTAGAAGACTTTACCTTAGCTCATTTTGAAGCTCTTTTGGAGTACTTTAAAAGTCATCTCTACAGATTTTCTGTAGGATCCACTCAGTTCATTCTGCGCATGCTCAAAAGATTGAAAATTTCGAAAAATTTCGATCCCGCTTTAACTTCTTGCACTTTAGCTGGAAGTTAATCTAGCTTCTAATACACAAAAACATCATAAAGTAGGTTGCAAAAGCTTCAAAATGAGCTAAGGTACGACCTTGTAAGTGTATTTTTCATCGAGTTATTGACATTTTTGTGAAAAAAAGCCAATTTTTTAAATTGAATTGTATTTCAGTAACTAGGCAACGTACAGGAAAGTGTTAGGGAGAAAATTTTTTCCTTTTTTGATGAAGAATCAAGTTATAAATTCCAAAATATGCGAAAAGAAAAACATTTTTTTCTCACTTTTTTCAGATTTTTTGAAACAAAAAACACATGTAAATAATTGTCTTAATCTTAAATATATATAATCTTTAATGATTTACTAACTACACTTCACAGACGCATGAAGGTTTACAATTATTTACATGTGTTTTTTGTTTCAAAAAACTCTCAAAAAAGTGAGAAAAAAATGTTTTTCTTTTCGCATATTTTGGAATTTATAACTTGATTCTTCATCAAAAAAGGAAAAAATTTTCTCCCTAACACTTTCCTGTACGTTGCCTAGTTACTGAAATACAATTCAATTTAAAAAATTGGCTTTTTTTCACAAAAATGTCAATAACTCGATGAAAAATGCACTTACAAGGTCGTACCTTAGCTCATTTTGAAGCTTTTGCAACCTACTTTATGATGTTTTTGTGTATTAGAAGCTAGATTAACTTCCAGCTAAAGTGCAAGAAGTTAAAGCGGGATCGAAATTTTTCGAAATTTTCAATCTTTTGAGCATGCGCAGAATGAACTGAGTGGATCCTACAGAAAATCTGTAGAGATGACTTTTAAAGTACTCCAAAAGAGCTTCAAAATGAGCTAAGGTAAAGTCTTCTACGATTTTTGGTTCCTGAGATATCAAACTTTTAAGATTTCCCTTTTTTTTCCTAGGTGAGCTTAAACTTTTGACCGGTAGTGTAGAGAATTAAAATAATAAGTTACACACGTTACAAGTAAATGAAACATAATATGAGAAGAAATGTTAGACACGACTGATCGGGTCGAGCGCTCGTAGCCAAGAGAGCTATCCCTCACTTCTCTCGTCGCTTCACCTAGCTGATGCTTGTGTGACGTCGGAATGGACGTTGGTGAAAAACCCTAGCAGCTAATCGAAGTACGGCTACTTGAATTATCACTATGACCAACCTAGACGTTCACTCAGTAGTTAAGTGGGCTCACCGTATCGATTAAGTATTGAAATACAATGGATCGGATTAATCTAGTGTTATTTGATAAAGAATTACGTCGTTATTCTCTGTAACATTGCAGGTTACAAACTGCTCCTCGCCCCTAAAGGAGACCTTAGTTAAGACGGGGGATCGCTAGTATGAATGACGTATGAATGAATAAGATGACCCCGAGGTCCGAAATACTCCCGAGAGGCGACCGTGACCGACTTAGATAATGAAACCGATTATTTATTCTTTTGTTTTTTTTAACACTTTTCTCTGGCATGTGGGCACCGAGGCATTATTTATTGGAGATGGCCTAACGACCCCGACAGGATCCCGACGAACGTCTGCGACTCGATGCACCGAGGGCGAATTTCTACCAAGGCGCCACCGAAGCTCGGGAGATTAGCAAGTGCACTGCTAACTCCCCCCAACCAGTCGAGGATGCGGGAGAGTGTCCACGACACTCTACAACGAGGGATGAAGGTGGTGGATGAGATTCCCGCCACCGAGAAGAATCTACGACCCGCATTCCTCGACCTAGAAGAGCTAGAATTACCGTGGTGACCATTTAAATAATTCGCGCCAAGGATCGAGCGCCACCCCATGACGTCACAGCGTGGTCGATACCCGAATCGATAATTGCGGGACTAACGAGGTCCTTGCGCATCCGCACGACGCCGGTGGTCTCACTCTGCGTTAGGCTAGAGCCCCGATCACTTGCGTGATATTTTGTTTTGCCGTCTTTTGCGTACTGAGTATTTTTCGTTGCGTTCGAGCCCGGGAAAAAAAGATTATATAAAATTATATATAAGTATATAAAACTATATAAAATTGCATCTCATTTTATATAATTTTGTATGATTTTATCTAGATTCTCACATTAAATTGTATAAATTTTCATATAATTATATTAAATTATATAAATTTTATAAAATTTTATATAATTATATATTACTATACATAAATCAGAAAATCCTGAACTGTAGACTTATATATTATTATATATTATTATATATAAATATATATAAAGATATAAAATTTTATGTATTTTGTATTTTTTTATAAAATTATATAAAACTTTATTGGATTTCTTAGATTAAAATATATATAATTATATAAAATCATATAAATTTTTATATTATCGTATATAATTATATATTAATCAGAAAACCCTAAACTATAGCTTATCTATTATGATATATGAATATATAAAATAATATAAAATGTTATATATTTTATATTTTTTTATAAAATTATATAAAGCTATGTTGGATTCCTCTTATTAAATTGCTCATTTCTGCAAGTATAATTTATCGATCAATATTTTCTTTTTTTTTGCCTTTTTTGTTAGTATTAACAACTTTGTATGAACTGACCGATATATCAAGGATAGGAAAAGGATAATATTTTTTAATTTAGAATGTAATTTCTTGTTCAAAGCTAATACGCGCGCCCGCGCGCCACACAGCACAGAAACCGGCCCCCGCCGGCCATAACCTCGCCTCGTGGCTCGCGGCATTGACTAAAGCATGCAGGTCACAAGTAGTGTTTTATTTCTACATCTCTATTATATCAACGTGACCGACAAAAAGCGGTAAGTATTCGAATGATTACTAAATATAAATGTTTAAGATGAATATTAGTAATCTGAATTATATAAAGAATTGGCAGAATTATTACTGAATCTAGTTTCTGCCCAGTTCAAACATAACCTCAAAACAACCACGTGCTGCATAGCTTAGTAATTAATGTGTGCACAAGTGACAATGCTAAATTTAAAAAATTTATTTATTTATTTATTAAAAAACGAAAAAAAATTTTTTTCACGTGTTATTTATATGGGAAAACGGAAAATCGTTAAGCGTCTCGTAGAGTTGAGATAACGAGCTGCGCTTTCAGGAAAATTAGTTCCATACCTGAAAGGAACTTTTGAGATGATGAGACTTGCAAAAAAAAAAATGTTTTTTGTTGGACCACCCTAATATATATACCTCAATAAAGTGCAGAATCCTATTAATAAATCATCTGATTATTGCATATTCTTTCACCCCAACATATCATTCTCACTCATATTTTTTTTCGAAATTTTCCAGGCGTGTTCGGACCTTCAATAGTACATTACGATACGAGATCAGAAGAAGTTTTTCCGTCCAGTATTGTACAAAATTTTAATTCGTGAGGTGTAACAATGGCACATGATACATGAATATACCTGGTTTAATGAACATTATATAATGTATATCTTCTTTTTTATGAAATAAGCTATTTGTATGGTTATTTAAAAATAAAAATTCGAAATGTATTTTCAGTAATAAAATTTGAAATGAGCAGCAATAAAAAAAATTCTACAGAATTTTGGTTTATATATTGCGTCATATATTATTATATAAAATTATATATAAAAATGTCTAATTTTATATAACATAAAACCAATCGAAAATGAGATCAATTTAATATAAGAGTTTATATAATTATATAAAATTATACATTTTTATATATTATGAGATAAAATTATATCATGCCAAAATTGAGATATAATTTTATATAATTATATATGGTCAACTATATATAATTTTATATAATTATATAAAAAAAATTTTTCCCGGGGAGCCAATTTTTCTACCGTATTTTATTGAGTGTGAGTGCCACGACCCCCGAGGAACTGTTCCATAGGATGAATCCGGGCAGAGAGGAGATTTTATTCCTCAGGTGGCTGGAGAACGGTAAGCGTTAAGCAATCTTACCCGTTGGGTAATTTGAATCCGGCAACGGCCTTCTGCCGCGTGCTTGTTCTCAGCCACGAGGCTATTTCACGAATTTGGGATCAAATTAAGCCCGATTCCGAGTGAAAGCCGTCACCAGTGTCCCATGCCATTATTTTGAGTTCGAGTCTCGCGGTAAAATAGTCAATTATCGAGTAATTATTGAATTAAGAAATTTTGTATTATTCGCCCACGAGGGCGAGTGAGACAGTCGGTCACTGTCGCGCTCTCTTCCTCCTGCGGGTAGGCTTGGTACCGAGGCCGAGCCTCGCGTATTGTTTAGAGATTTCGAGTCGAAATAATAGACCGACGCTAGTCGAAGTCGGTAAATAATTTGGTTGTTTAGTTCGCAGAGCTAGGTTAAGTTAGATTTAAGTGATTTAGTGAAATTGTTAAGTTTGTGCCGTCGGCAAAGAAATAATCCAAATTCTAGGCCGCGGAATTACGTATTTTGTTAATTAAGATTAATTTCAGGCCGCAGGCCCGCCTAAGGCATTAATCCGCCGATAGGCGATTTATTATCAATTTTTGTAATCGCTGTTATTTGTGGTTGCATGGCTTGAGTTTAGTTTACGGTCTCACGAGGACTTTATTTGACGAGTCATTTAGTAATTTTCCTTTATTTTCTGTTATTGCCACCCTACGTGGGAGCGTTTATTTAGTTCTTTTTATTTGTAAGGCTCGTCAAACCTAGCCAGGCCGCCTATACACGGCCTAGTAGTCAATTTATACCCGCGGGGAAGTGCCCCCGGGTACATCATATTTTGTTATATTTTTTCCTTTGCATATTTTTCATACTAATTTTTTTGAATAAACGCACGTTGTTGTCTATTATAATTTAATTACTCGAGTAATTACTGCATTCACTAATCCCTCAACTTAATCCTGACCCCTCTCCGCGGTACTGTAGCTAGCCGCCGCATTTGCTATAGTAATTCGGGCCTTTTGTTTATCTTGTCGTCAAATTTAGAGTCTCGTGGCGAAGCAGTCGCCTGGCGCCCAACTTGCAATTATTCTTCTTCTTTATCATTATTTACTTAACTCTCGTGGTTGTTCATTGTCGACTGGACTATCTCTCGGAATAGCGATCCGGTCTATTCCGGGGGATATAAAGGGTTCACGTCACATCTCTTTTAACTTTCCTGCTACTTCCGTCTAACTTGCTTGCTTTCGTCTAACTGCTTTTAATGGACTTATTATAAAAGATTCTATCGTTACCTTCGTGTTGGATATTTACTTAGATTTGATTGAATGATTTTAGGATTTCGAGAAAGGATTATTTATCCTTTAATTAATATAAATTATTCTTACCTTTGAGTTGATTCGAGTCTCTGCCTTAGACTTCTCTGGACTGTTGATTGTTGTCGATGGTTGGAGGTGATGGGTGATATTTGAATATTTAAATGAATGCGATAAGGTTTAGTATTCACTCTTTATAATTAGTTTTATTCACTGAACGTATAACTGTTATTATTATCGAATGATTTTCACTGTTCTTTAATCGACTCTAATATTGAATTATGGTGTCAATATTCTCAAAACTTGTATTATAATAAAAATGATTATCGCTGATTGTTCTAAGTATGAATAGTTGATTATTAAAAGATACACTTGAATCTATCAGAGATCAAATGCACTGACTGAATTTAAGATATGTAGATTTCAAACTTCGAACTGAGATATATTCTGAACCACAAAATGAGCGTAAAATATTTTAGTACCAAACCACAAAACGAGTTTAGGTATTTACAATTCCAAACCACAAAGTGAGTTTTAAGTAAGATATGTACAAGTCCAATCAACGAAGTGAGAACTAAGTAAGATATAATTTCGAACCACGAAGTGAGTCTAAGGTATTTACAATTCCAAACCACGAAGTGAGAGCGAGCCTAGCATTTGGTGGGGTTTATATGCTAATGTTCGGAGGTGAGGGGGTTAATTGGGGCACCACATACGGTGACAATTCTCAGGGTGGGGCACGCTAGTTACGTGGGGGTTTTCTTCATCTATGATTGGTTTGGTCTCATGTGTGAGATTCGGGAGTATGTGAGTAGCGCAGTCCCTTTCCTCTGGATGAGATGGTGTATGCATGTGATTCTTGGAAATGCATCTGTGCCTAGGCGGATCCTTCCTTCCATCTTATGTCGGCACGTGTTCATGAAGAAGATTTCTAGCTCTCCAACATTTGGCGTGCAATCCGTCTTTTATTATCAGATAAGCTTCCTGGTCAATACGTTTTATTTGTTGTGTCAGGAAACGGTTGCAAATTCGTACAGTCTTTTTATACCTGGGGCTTCGTGTGTCCTTTGTTCTTGGTATTTCTACGTGGTTGTTCCGTATACTAAACTTTTATGACTCTAGGGGCTCTTTCAGTGAAAATCGTCCGATTACATGAATATAATTAATATATGAATACATAGAGTTTTAGTTATATAGATGTATAGTATTTTAGTTAATGAATATAGTTATATGAATATTACGAATATAATTATATGAGTAGTATGAGTATAATTGTATGAATATTACGAGTATAATTGTATGAATATTATAAATATAATTGTATGAGTATTATGAATATAATTGTATGAATATTATGAATATAATTATATGAGTATAAAGTATTCGTGTTAGTGAATACAACGAATAGTATCATATGAATACATAGAGTTTTGATTATCATGAATATAATTATATTAAAATAAAAGATTATTATTTAATTAAAGATAAATGAATATGTTCTAGGATTTCTGACTGACAATATGGTGGGTCACATATTATTGTTTAGTCTATATACCCAAGCCGCACTGCCCAGAGAACAGGTGGTTACTGGGGGATCTCTGAAAAGTTCCTCCCCTTTCTGACAGGATCCGGGTTGAGTTTTTGAGTTGTTACATACGTTTTTAGAATAGAATAAAATAGAATAGAATAGATTTAATCATATTGGGTTTACCAATAATTATTCGTTGTATGATATTCTCTTGATTATAGGATAATTATGAAGATATATTGAATATCAAAATATGCGTTGATAGGTATTCGTGATGCGAATATAATTGATTATAGGTATTCCTATAGTATCGAATTGATAGTAAGAATATTATAAAGAGATAATCTTTAATTAGTATTATTATAATGTAACATATGTATATAATTCTAATGTTAGCATTTGTCAAAATCATAAGAGTTTATAATGTGATATAGAACTGTATGACATAACTGGTTACATAATATGATTTAATATTTAGTAAAAAATATGGTAAGAAATAGATATGTTAATTAAGGTACATTATAATATCCTCTTATTATTTCAGTATTATATCTTATCTTAGAACAGATCTTCGAACGCAAAGGGTACATCTGTGTATGCATCGTATATGGCTAGTTCTTACCCGGGAAAAAAAGATTATATAAAATTATATATAAGTATATAAAACTATATAAAATTGCATCTTATTTTATATAATTTTGTATGATTTGATCTAGATTCTCACATTAAATTGTATAAATTTTCATATAATTATATTAAATTATATAAATTTTATAAAATTTTATATAATTATATATTACTATACATAAATCAGAAAATCCTGAACTGTAGACTTATATATATATATATATAAATATATATAAAGATATAAAATTTTATGTATTTTGTATTTTTTTATAAAATTATATAAAACTTTATTGGATTTCTTAGATTAAAATATATATAATTATATAAAATCATATAAATTTTTATATTATCGTATATAATTATATATTAATCAGAAAACCCTAAACTATAGCTTATCTATTATGATATATGAATATATAAAATAATATAAAATGTTATATATTTTATATTTTTTTATAAAATTATATAAAGCTATGTTGGATTCCTCTTATTAGATTGCTCATTTCTGCAAGTATAATTTATCGATCAATATTTACTATTAATCAACATTCCTGATGATCATATTTATATATAGGTAGGTATATATAATTTTTGAGCATTTATACTGATTTTCTTTTTTTTTTGCCTTTTTCGTTAGTATTAACAACTTTGTATGAACTGACCAATATATCAAGGATAGTAAAAGGATAATATTTTTTAATTTAGAATGTAATTTCTTGTTCAAAGCTAATACGCGCGCGCGCGCCCCACACAGCACAGAAACCGGCCCCCGCCGGCCATAACCTCGTCTCGTGGCTCGCGGCATTGACTAAAGCATGCAGGTCACAAGTAGTGTTTTATTTCTACATCTCTATTATATCAACGTGACCAACAAAAAGCGGTAAGTATTCGAATGATTACTAAATATAAATGTTTAAGATGAATATTAGTAATCTGAATTATATAAAGAAATTATTAAATAAAATTATTACTGAATCTAGTTTCTGCCCAGTTCAAACATAACCTCAAAACAACCACGTGCTGCATAGCTTAGTAATTAATGTGTGCACAAGTGAAAATGCTAAATTTTAAAAATTTATTTATTTATTTATTAAAAAACGAAAAAAAATTTTTTTCACGTGTTATTTATATGGGAAAACGGAAAATCGTTAAGCGTCTCGTAGAGTTGAGATAACGAGCTGCGCTTTTAGGAAAATTAGTTCCATACCTGAAAGAAACTTTTGAGATGATGAGACTTGCAAAAAAAAAAATGTTTTTTTTTTGGACCACCCTAATATATATACCTCAATAAAGTGCAGAATCCTATTAATAAATCATCTGATTATTGCATATTCTTTCACCCCAACATATCATTCTCACTCATATTTTTTTTCGAAGTTTTCTAGGCGTGTTCGGACCTTCAATAGTACATTACGATACGAGATCAGAAGAAGTTTTTCCGTCCAGTATTGTATAAAATTTTAATTCGTGAGGTGTAACAATGGCACATGATACATGAATATACCTGGTTTAATGAACATTATATAATGTATATCTTCTTTTTTATGAAATAAGCTATTTGTATGGTTATTTAAAAATAAAAATTCGAAATGTATTTTCAGTAATAAAATTTGAAATGAGCAGCAATAAAAAAAAATTCTACAGAATTTTGGTTTATATATTTCGTCATATATTATTATATAAAATTATATATAAAAATATCTAATTTTATATGACATAAAACCCATTAAAAATAAGATCAATTTAATATACATAATTTTATAAAATTATATAAAATTATACATTTTTATATATTATGAGATAAAATTAGATCATGCCAAAATTGAGATATAATTTTATATAATTATATATGGTCAACTATATATAATTTTATAAAATTATATAAAATTATACATTTTTATATATTATGAGATAAAATTAGATGATGCCAAAATTGAGATATAATTTTATATAATTATATATGGTCAACTATATATAATTTTATCAAATTATATAAAAAAAATTTTTCCCGGGTATTGTGAAGGAATAAAATGGATCGCTTTTAGCTTCACACTGTTATTTTAGATTTACAAGGAGACGGTCAGGTACGTGGATCACCGATTCGGACCAAACTTGTTCCACAGGTAGGTGGCACCCAGGGGAGTAACAGGTGCAAGTAATAGAGCGCACTACTCAGCCGTTCTCAAAATCGAAAATTTTGAAAATTTTCGAGCGTTCATATACAATCGGCGTTAAGAAAAATTCAAAGACCGCGCGGCGTAGTCGGTAACGTCTCCGCTTCGTAAGCGCGGGATCGCTGGTTCAAATCTCGGCCAACACTTCGTTTTTTTTTTTTTTTTTTTCAATTTCATCTATTTTACGGCAACTGCGATGCGGTAACATTAATATTTCTGTAAATAAATGAATAAATATTTTTTACTGTGGATTATTTTGGTGTTATAAGGAAAAGCGAACAGTTTTGACTGTTCTAATATATTGTAACTTTAGGAGTTACCTTTAAATTGAGCTAGTGAGTCCCTGAGTGAAACAAGCAGACTTGGAGACACAAATTAATGGTCAAAGCAGATTGGATTATATTCAGTAAGATACAAGTGTCTCGTTTAACGTCTGAGACAGGACTGTTATAAACAAGAGTCCTATGGTAACATCAGTTGGTTGTTTTGTGAAAAGATGTTTGATAATTATTACTGCTATGTTTAATACATGGGAGTTCGGGTGGCTATGAAATGAGTGAATATAAAGCAATACAAGGGGTGGACGCACCCCGTGTAACACTGCCCCCCCCTGAAGGGATGGGGCGACCCGACTCTTAAGTAAGCGAATAGCGAGTGTGTTATCTGCTAAGGGAAGAGTGAACTGAGAGCTGTGGATCAGACTTTAAAATGCTTAAAGTATTTGAAATCTTCCCTAAACTACCTGTAATTCCATCCTAAGCCTCGAGGGAAACCACAGAAAACCTGAGAAGGTAGTTTGGTTACAAATTCACAACAATATTTGGTATAAAAAGGTCTTCGCCTAGTCAGGCTGAAGTGTAGAGTCGAAGTGAAGTCTGTCCTTGAAGTGCGAGAAATCATCTGCAAAACTGGAAACCGTCTGGGGATGAAGTCAGCTTGTGATCCGTCAGGAGAGTCAGGGAAGTCGGGAAAATCGTGTGAGTCAGGAGATCAGGTGAGGCGGCGGCAGGAAAACGGGGATCTAGGATCACGAACTGCTCCCAGGCGGAACCAAAAAGGACAGGAAAACTGCACACCCTAGATTGGAGGACAGACGTGAGTGTGCGAAATAGGAGAAATTTTTTTATCGTATTAGTCCACTAAAGGCTGGACTTCTATCGAACTAAATTACTTCGTAAGAATTGTATGGAATTGAATGTAAATAAAAAAATTGGGTAGAAGAATAAAATGGAACGATCTTATCTTTGTCCGGGCGTAAATAGGGAAATTTTGGGGTTAGGTCGGCTCTATTCTTTCTTGTTCCACATCTTGGGTGTCGTTTTCTGTGAATTACTCGGTGAGATACCTAAAGCTTTCAAATGAAGCGGTTATTTCTTATCCCCACACGATAATTAGGAGTAATCCGCTCGGATCTTTACGTAAAGTTATATGAGGAGGTTATGATCGGCGACAGGAGAGAACCAGAGCAGAAGACGTGAAAGAGGTGACGGGGAGTTGAAAATTATGCCACGATTCTAAGGTGGCGCGAAGAGCAGAAAATCGATACAAGGAATCGATAGAGGGTTCAAAAGTCCAGCGCGGGTTTGTGAGGGCGCGAAAGCCGATATTTGAAAACAAAAGCAAAATCTTGTCCCTAATTAATAAATGATCGGAGGAATTTATCGATCCAATTAGCTTCGAGGAATGAAAACAAAACCGAGCGAAAATTCGTTACTGAAGAAACAAAAATCTAAAGCGTCATTCGTTAAGATGGACTCATTCAACGAAGATGTGATTCGAGCTGGTATAGTTATTTCCCAACTTAATTGGGAAGGGGTCAGTTCCAAGGGACCGGAAGAGTTACGCGAGTGGTTTGCCACTCAATGGGCGAGAGTCAGGTGCGCCAGGGGTGAGGCGGTTAAAATTGAAGGCCAGCTAACGCGTCTCGTGTGCCTACATTGTTTTGTAGTTCGGTAAGTTTGCATTTCCTCAATGACTCTTTTCTTGAATTAATTACGCTCTTTCTCCATTATTTTTTGTGTGTATTTTAGAATTCCCATCGAGAAGGCTGTTGGTCTGACCCGAGTCCATCGATCCTTCGTGGGGCCTATGGACTCCCGAGGATCCTTCGCTTCCTGCGATTCATGTGGGACAACTTTGCTACACTCTTGTGAGCCGGAAAACTGCCCGGACTGTGAGCGAATCAAAGAGGCCATAAAGTTCGTGGCCGAAAAACGCATGACCAACCGATTCTAGGCCATCTACACCATCTCCTCATTTTAATTCTCCTCCCTTCGTTTTATGTTTTATTAACGCTCAGAATAAAATTGTTTATGTTGATTCTACCATAAATGGATGTCGCCTTTTATTGAATCTCGCCTCATTTTCCTTCATCTCCCGAACCTAAACGGCTAGACCCGAGTGCTTCCGAAGATCCGAGAAGACGCGTACGAGTCTTCCTGGCGAGCCTAAAGCCGGACAGAGCCGAACGAAAACGAACTCTTCCGAAGTTATCGCGTCATGAACTCGGTTAGAAGAAGCCGACTATTCACGAGTGGAACCGTACGAACCCGAGTGAAGCCTAACGCGAAGCGGGTAATCTGTCGAACGACTATTCCCTCATAACCTCACAAAATTCGTTGAACACCTCGTCGGCTGTAGCTTCTGCATCTAGGATGAAAACTGGTGCTGGAAGGGCTGAAAACTTTCCGCGAACTAACCAATCTTCGTGGACCTCGTGAAGAGCTTTCAAATAATCTAAAGGAATGTTTTCTTCCTCGCTACGCGCGCGTGAATTAACTCTAGCAAACGACGTTTTGGGAGATAACCTTAAATAAACGATCATGTCAACCTCAAAGTCTGCCGAATCTTCTGATAAAACCCTGACGTTTTCCGTTAAGAGATGCGCTTCTAAATTTTCAAACCCTCCTAACCTCCTACGTGCTTCTACGAAGCAGTTACAGCTAAAAATCGACCTTTCCATGAGTTTATTGGGTAGTGAAGTTTTAACTAGATGCCTATTCCTCATCGTCATTGCAGCGTGATGTTGGAAATGATAACCATAACGGGAAGGGTCCCTGTACATCTTTTCTAGGAGGTTCTCTCCGGCTACGTTTCTATATTCCTCTAGAGGCTCTAATAAAGTGAGAATGTTCTTGTCTTTTAGGAATCTACTTGTAAAGGTGGTTTTCCCGCACCCAATGTTCCCCTCAACGAGTATGGTAAAAGGGCGGTCGCTCCTCCGCTTGATTCCGAAAGGCAGATCCTTGGACCACCTGGAAGAATCGGAGAAGGAAAAGGGAATTTCTTCCTGACTTTGGGGAGAAAGATCCCCGAGAACCTGTTGGTTCTGATTTAATTGAAGGGAACGGAGGAGGTTACTGTTGTCTACGTGAGCTTCTTCAGACTCATAGGGTGCTAGGCGATCCAAGTGAACTACCTTTGGTTTGGTTCGTAGAGAGCGTTGGATGCGGTAGACTACGTCATTTATTTTATCTACTACCGTATAAGGACCCTCCCAGTTAGTTTGCAATTTTGGACAACGTCCTCTTTCTCGCCTCGGCTGGAAGAGCCATACCAAATCTCCTGTTTTGAATGTCAAATCCCTAGCTCGCACATCGTAACGTGCCTTCATCCTATCTGAAGCTACCTGAATCCTTTCCCTAGCAAAATTATGTATTTCCTCTAACCTTTCCCTTAGATGCGAAGCAAAGTTAGAGCAGAGAGAATCCTGGATGGGAAGAGGGCCTTTCTCCAAATCGGAGGGTAGCCGAAGATCTCTTCCCATGAGCATGGAAGCCGGCGTCTGTTTTGTAGTCTCATGGACAGAAGAACGATAGGAAAGAAGAAAGAGGGGAACCCATTCGTCCCAATCCCTCTGACTCCTTTCCACGAAAGAAGAAAGATAAGAAAGAAGAGTCCGATTCAAACGTTCAACCATCCCGTCGGATTGGGGGTGAAGAGGAGTAGTTCTAGTTTTCCTGATTCCTAATATTTTGGTTATTTCACTGACAAGGACTGACTCGAAATTGCGACCCTGGTCGGTATGGAGTTCGAGCGGGGCTCCGTACCGACATACAAATTCCCTGATGAAAGCCTGAGCTACAGTTTGAGCCTCTTGATTGGGTATCGGGATGACTTCGGGCCATTTTGTGAAATAATCAGCTATTACAAGCGCGTAACGATTCCCTGAATGAGAGACTGGTAAAGGCCCGAGGACATCCATGGCTACCCTCTCAAAAGGCGCGCCTACATTGTAAGTTTGTAACGGACTACGACCTTTCGCACGAGGACCCTTCTTAGCCACACATACTGCACATACTTGACACCATTCATCCACGTCTAAACGGCATCTTGCCCAGAAATACCTTTCCCTAACCTTTTCTAGAGTTTTGTTTGAGGCGAAATGGCCTCCTGACGAAGAATTGTGGTACGCTTCGAGGATTTCGTTGACCTTCTCCTTGGGGACTAGCAGTTGCCACCTAATGATCTTCATATCCGGGGATTCCCATCGGCGGTACAGTATTTCGTTTATTAAGAAGATGGAGTCCCACTGAGTCCAGTAAATTTTGAGCTGTTGGTCAGCTGGGGAAACATCCTGCCACTCCGGGCGTATATTTGAGCTCTTCCAGGCTCGTAGCTTTTTCAGGATCTCATCCTTTTCCTGGGCTCTCTTCCACTCTCCTAGGTCTTCACCGAGGGATATCACCCGGATGTCTAGGGTATCCAGTCCTTTTCCCATCCTGGCGCACTGCTTGCAGTCACCGAGTTCCTGGCACGGGCGTCTTGATAGTGCGTCGGCGTTCCCGTGGAGGTTTCCTGCACGATGTTGAACCTCGAAGTCGTACCGCCCTAACCTCTCGATCCACCTAGCTACTTGGCCTTCCGGCGATTTAAACGAGAGCAACCATTTAAGCGAAGCGTGATCTGTACGAATTAAAAACTTCCTTCCTACTAGGTAATGTTTGAAATGCTCTATAGCCTCTACCATTCCTAAAAGTTCTCGTCGTGTGACGCAGTAATTCCTCTCTGGTTTTTTTAGAACCCTACTGAAGTAGCTAATCACCCGCTCCGATCCTTCCTGAACCTGAGACAAAACCCCGCCTATTCCATACAGGGATGCATCGGTGTCTAAAATAAAAGAAGTGTCGGTTTGCGGATAAGCCAGGATTGGAGAAGAAGTGAGGCAAGTTTTTAGATGATTGAATGCTTCTTCACAATCCGGGGTCCACTCGAAGACAGAGGTAGACCCGGTGAGATTGTGAAGAGGCCTAGCTATCGAGGCGAAGCCTGAAACGAAGCGCCTATAATACGTGCAGAGACCTATAAAACTCTGAATTTCCTCCCTATTCGATGGTCGGGGCCAATCTCGCACCTTTTCGATCTTCGCGGGATCTGTTCTGACTCCTTGGGCTGAGACGACATGTCCAAGGAAGGTAACTTCGTGTTGGAGTAGGTGGCACTTCTTGGGGCTCATCTTCAGGCCTGTCCGTTGAAGCCTCTCAAAGACCTTTTCTAGGTTCGTTAGCTCTTCTTGGAAGGTCTTACCAAAAACGATTATGTCGTCCAGGTACACCAAGCAGATCTTCCCCGTCAGTCCTTCCAGTGCGACTTCCATCGTCCGTTCAAAGGTGGCTGGAGCGTTGCAAAGACCGAAGGGCATTACTTTAAACTGCCAGAGTCCTCCCAGTCCAGTTACGAAAGCCGTTTTCTCCTTGTCCTCTGCATCCATCTCGACCTGCCAGTAGCCACTCTGCAGGTCGATGGTGCTATACCATTGAGCTCCAGCCAACATATCCAAAGTATCCTCAATCCGTGGAAGGGGGTAGGAATCTTTCTTGGTGACCTCGTTCAGCTTTCTATAATCGATACAGAATCTTTTTGTTCCGTCTTTCTTAGGAACGATGACGATTGGCGAGGCCCAGGGTCCTGAAGATGGCTCAATGACGTCGTTAAGGAGCATGTCGTCTACCATTTTCTGTACCTCTTCTTTACCATTGAAGGGAATCCGCCTGGCGTGCTGTTTAATCGGGAGATTGACCCCTACATCTATCTTATGGCGAGCAAGGGTACACCTCCCCTTGTCGCCGCTAGTCTTTGCAAAAGAATCGCTAAAGTCTCGTAGGAGAGACGAAAATTGACGTTTAGAAGGAGAATCTAGCTCTATTGAAGACCTCTCAAAAAGGTCTTTCAGATGATCGGGGACCTGTTCAGAAATCTCTCGAGGCGAAGAATCTATAATCTCGTTTTCCCTAGTAGCTTGTAATTGATCGAGTTGAAAAGTTGGGGGGTTCGGGGTTTTGCTCCTATTTGTTAACAGCGGAATCGTATGCCGACCTATACGTAGCGAGTTCCCTACCGTTGAAATTATGCACTGATGCTCGCTCAAGAAGTCTATCCCTAAAATTCCCTCATCCTCGATATCAGCCACGTAAACTTTATGGGGAGAACTGATTTGACCCGCGATGTTTATTTGGACGGAAACTTCTCTCAAAACAGGGGTGGTCTCCCCTGTCGCGGTCTTTAAGGTGGCATAATGATGGTCAAAGGGAAGATTTTTCAGGAGATCCGAGCGAACTACGGTCACCTCAGCTCCGGTATCCACAACCCAGAGACAGTCAACACCGTTGACAGATCCCTGAGCGTAGAGACCGGACTGTCTTAGACTTCTAATTAGAACAGGTAATTCAGGCAATATAGGTAATTCAGGCAATATAGGTAATTCAGGGCTATTCTCCCTCGCTACAGGCGATGATTCCCGCCCCCCGCAATCATCGATCGTTAGTTTTTTTGTTGATTTGAAGTTGTCTTAGCGTTATTGAAGGGAAGCATCCTCTCCCCCTGGGCAGGATTAAAACCCTGAGTTTGATTAAGTCCGGGGAACAGGTTTTGGCCCTGATTGGAATTGACGTTAAAGCCGCGGTCGTTATCTCTCCACGAAAGCTGGTTGGGAGGATATCTCTGGTCGTTATTAGCTCGGTTTCGCCTTTGTCGCGCGAAACACTGTTCTAGTGAGTGTCCGCGCTTCCGACAATACCGGCATTCTACGCTATTCCTGGAATTGTCTTTCGTATTTAAATTCCGTTCCTGCCGCAAGGAAGAGGACCTTTTTTCTTCGATCTTAGGTTTGTCGGGGGTCGGTTTCACCGCCTCTACCTGCCGAACGCGGCCGGATCCTAAGTATTGTTTGTTTAGGGCTTCTAATTCTAATGCCTTGATTATGGCTTGACGAAGGGTGGAAGGTCCCGCCACGCTCAGGGCGTGTTTTAACTCAGCATCAATTAAGGCGTTTATGAAACGGTCTGTAGCTAGTGTTTCACGAGTTGTCTCGTCACTCAAGGGTAAAGCTATACGCGACAAACGTTCTATGTCGTGTCCGAGGGTGGCGAGATCCTCGTCCCTCCGTTGTCGTCTCGTATTAAACTGTGTGAGGAAGAGCTTAGTCAGGTGCTCATTCCCGAACCTGAGCCTCAAGGCAGAGCTGATCTTTTCGAAATCGTAGATTTCCGTCGGGGTCAAGGTAGAAAGGACACTAGCCGCGGAGCCTTTAAGGCAATTCACTAAATTTCCGGCTTTCGTGACTGAATCCCAATTATTCAGTTGCGCGACTACTGAAAATTGACATTCGAATTCGGCCCAGGGCCTATCACCTTCAAAAGTAGGCGGTTTTAGATTGCTCGAGCGTTTTTGACAACCGTCTGCGTTGCTGTCAGTGTTTGAGGTTAAGTTAATGCGATCTGTAGAGAAATTACCCGGTCTTTGGGAAGGAGCACCGACCAAGCCCGAATCGCGGACAATCTGGTCGCGCTCGACCGGCAAAATAGAAGCAAGCATATGTGGGGGAGCGGTTTCCCTAATAGGCGGCACAGACCTTAAAGAAGCGGGAGTTTCGGTCGGCAGGCAGGAAGAGGTAGAGGGGATAGGCTCCGTCAAGGGCTGGATAGGCTGGGGCTCGTCTCCGGATCCTCGTCGGCCGTCCCTCAGAGTGGAAAGGATTTGAGAAAAGGATTGTTGCTGGTCCTGCAGCACTTCCACCAAACGTCCTTCCGACCGCTCTCGATCCAGACGTTGATCCTGGAGTATCTGTAAGAGGAGAGCTTGCTGCTCGGTCTGGGCAGCTTGAGCCGCCTGTTGAGCTGCCAGCTGGGCGGCTTGTTGGCGTTCTTGTGCGGCGAGTTGGGCGGCTTGCTGCTCGGCCTGAGCAGCTTGTTGCCGTTCCTGGGCAGCCAGTTGGGCTGCTTGCTGGGCAGCTTGTTGGGCAGCCTGCTGCTGCAGAAGTTGTACCAGGGCGGTGATCGGGCTGGCCTCCATTTCTTCCGCCCGTGGTACTTGGTTCGAGTTCGATGCAGCGGCAGCAGGGGATCCTTGGCGACGAGTATTTCGTCGAATGCTCATAATGAGCAGATTTGTTGGATTCTTTTTGCGAATAAGGCAACGAAAGCTTATAGCTTTTGAATACAAGCAATCGGCAAAAACCAAAAGAAATGCACCAAACAAATCAGCTTATCGGACTCAGAAACGATCTCACACTCCTGACACCAAATGTAACTTTAGGAGTTACCTTTTTAATTGAGCTAGTGAGTCCCTGAGTGAAATAAGCAGACTTGGAGACACAAATTAATGGTCAAAGCAGATTGGATTATATTCAGTAAGATACAAGTGTCTCGTTTAACGTCTGAGACAGGACTGTTATAAACAAGAGTCCTATGGTAACATCAGTTGGTTGTTTTGTGAAAAGATGTTTGATAATTATTACTGCTATGTTTAATACATGGGAGTTCGGGTGGCTATGAAATGAGTGAATATAAAGCAATACAAGGGGTGGACGCACCCCGTGTAACAATAACATACAGCATAAAACAAATACTCCGACGTTTCTGACGTTTCCGAGGTACAGATGCATGTATTGAAAACTTACGTATCAAAAGGTCAGCAATTTTTAATTTTCCAAACACATTCTTTTTTTTCGCACCATGCCAGCTATACTTGGACGCCAGTTCGTTGTGCATAAGAAGATGCAGGGCTCTTTTTATGAAATCGTACGAGCTGTTACCACCAACTTTGGATACTTCTTCTACCTACAGTGCAGAAACACTCATGATGTATTATTCAGTTCAATTGTAAACATTCATGCTATATTACTATTTGTTGCACGACTTTGAACTGAAATTCTATCCAAAGTATATTATAAGTATCGTTAATGTACGACCAAGTATGTATATATGTAATAAGTATGATTTTAAACATTACCGCTGCTGTAAAATGCTGTTCGTTAGCCAGGTATTGTTCAAGAACCTGCTCCAAGTCCTGTTCTTCGGCCAAGGGGAATTGAAATTTGTTAAAGAACGAATCTGCAGGATTTACAGCGGCCGCTCGGTTTTGTGTCAACTCGACACCGTCCCATGATTTTATTAGTTTCCCTATATCAGCGGTTAATTTCCATAAATTCGATTTCATATGACTCAGTTCGTGCGCTGTTTTCTCATAACCAACAGCTGAAATAAAATCGTTGGTGCAATATAACGTTGAATAAAGTAACGATTTTTACAAATGAGCTACACGCTTGTAAGAACATATATTGATCTCGTTTGGAATAATTGATTTTGGGTCCATTGCCTGTCATACCGCAAATTTGATGATTTTTATGCAGAGGACATTTCGTACACAAGCATTCCGGTTCTTTATGGTTTGCCGGCCGTGTACTTGAAGTCGACGGATCCGAAATTTTCACGACTTGATGTGTCGTCGACGGCTGCGAGTTCACGTGTACCTTGATCGGCGTCGGAGGCGGGGGCGTAGGTAGCCGGATATGCGATATATCGCTGCCGCCGTCCGAACTGTCCGAATCAGGCGTAGGCAATCGAGTCCGGTTAACTGTAGCGCGCCTTGTCTTCTTCACGGGTTCCACATCTGAATTCAAATCCGACGTGTACTCAGCTTTTTTGGCCTTGGAGTCAGCAGTCGCGTAATCTTCTACAAAACATAATTTACATATATTACAGCGAAGTAAGCATATAAAGCTATATCTATAGCAGATTAAAGCTCCATAATGTAGCGACGATTTGAAATGATAGGTTTGGCATGACCGTAACTGTATGACATGAACTGTTCATTTAATTATCCAATTACCATAGGTGCTATTCCGAAAAGTTGTGATTCGGTGTCTAGCCCATGCAGCGTCTGGTGTTGCGTTCGACATAATCGCCGATTCAATTTTAGATTGGGTCATATTCGGCCAATAACATTCGTTCCCAATAATCCACGATGATGGAACAACAGCAACCGAATGTTCTTCGGTAAAATGAACAACAGTCCATGTTCGCTCCATTATATAAATCGCCGAATATTCTGTAAATATTAATATTGTGAGAGCATAATTATGTCTGATGTGCACTTATAGATATGTGTATTGGCCCAGTCAATAGAGCATTCTTGTAATGCCATACTCGGCACAAGCATAAACTCTTTAAAAAATGTTGTTCCGAATTTTGCATAACGACCCTTATAAATTCAGTCTCTATTGTCACTTAAGGGGGTATATACACCTTTGAATTTTGAAAAAATCGATTTTGTGTTTTTTGCATTTTTGGAACATTAGGGATGTGAACTATCTGTAAAAAAATCATCATGTAAAAATATGTGCAGCCCCGCGATATTTAACCGTAAAATGACAATGATCGTGACATTTTTTCTCCTCCAGTGAAAATGACTTCTCACAGATGTAGCAATTTTTCGCGCGCATGTGACGATCGCGTTGCGCTTGATTCAACGTTTCCATCGGAATTACATTCTTTATGCGTGACTCTACTTTTACAGCCAATTCGCGGAGCTCCTCAATCAACCATTTAATGTAATCGAATCCGCGGTGACTCTTGTATTCCGATAGTAAATCATCATACGCGCAATGCATATAATACGCTGCACTGTGTGGGATGTGTTCTTGAGATCCTTTAGCCCCGGGTTTCATCATACATTCAAGGTCGGCATACACGACAAACGGCACGGTACCCTGATTTTGAAAATTGGAAAATCTCAAGATTTTATCCTCGGGGAAGACCATTCGAACTTTATTCAACCGTCGGCAATCTTGACTGTGATTTTCATAGGCAGCCTGCACGCCAAAGTGACATAGGCATCTATCACACAAAAATTGTTCACCATTGTGATCCGATAATTGTCTGCTAACTAAACGTGAAAGATTCCTGATCCAAGCAAAGTGAAAATTTGGCTTAAAATTATCTAAATCATTATCATCTAGTTCACTCTTACTTTCAATCATAAGCAGGTGGATCGTATTGCTCCGCGTTACATTTCTACTCAAATAAAGCGGGGTAACGACGCTGTTCTTAGATTTCTTCTTAGTCTGAAAGGTTTCCGATTCGATCCCATACACGTTAATGCTCAAGTTGTTCAACTTTTCAAATTTTTCCACACATCGCAGGGTGGTGGGAAACTTTATACCTGTGCAGTCAAATTTGGAAATGTGGTGTTGATAGCTCCTAGGGCTGCGGTGATGGACCACAAAAAGCAGCGGTTGTCGTCATTCTGCACGTTGACTACCGCCTTCTTTCGTTGAATATCCTCAGGCAGCGCAACGAACGTAGAGAGTCCGCAGCGAAGCGGATCGTATCGGTTGATGCAGATCACGGCGTTGATGATCTCAATCATACTCCAACCAGAGTCGCGCTGCTCGAAATCCTCCATCTTGACCAGCAGAGGACTCGTCACGTTATCGGTGAACCAGGTTTCCAGGTCCGTCGATGGTAGAATTGCAGCGTTGCGCGTATTGAAGGTCTTTATTTCCTGGCTAACCTCATCGTTTTTGACATTCTCGAATTTACACGAAACCCCCACATTCACCTCAATACTCCCATCGTTGCGTAGCACATTTTTCAATTTCTCTATTGTTACCGCCCCCACGTCAGCCAAAAATCTTGCCAAATCTTTGTGTTGGAGATTTGTCACGGCTCCAGTGCGTATGCGACAACCGAAGGCACTCTGCATATCATCCCACCGAACTCGATTATGAATATCATCACCAATATTACCACCAACAATACCCGCACGTTGTTGTTCAAATTTCACCAACCATGAGTGAAGGAGCGAAATTATATGTTGGAGCTGTTGTTTTTCACTCACGCTTAGTTTCGGATGTATCAAAATATTGTTCAATAAGTCGATATTTTCGAGCCCAATATTACACCAGCGAATAATATACTCATTCGCATACTTTGGCGATAGTGTGCGCACCAACTTGTAGGCGTCTTCCATCAACCCCACAAGATTCATGTACTCGTTTTTATCCATTATTAACGAATTTCACTACTCTGCTTTCAAACGGTCACCACATGAGTATTGGCCCTTTTCTTTAGGTTGGAGCTTTATATGCACACATCCCCCCACCACCACAACTAAAACCATACACGCATCATGGAGTTTTTGAAAAATCCGAGGTAATATGCACTGCAACGGTAACTCCAGAGCTATCACCGCGCTCTACGGCGTTCCTGTGGCTAAGCTAAATTTACAACAATAAATTGCGATATTCGATAGTTTGTTGGGCGCCAGACGCGAATGCGTCGATTTACAAAGAAATCCACGAAAGCAGCGATAACAGACAAAAACGAAGATATCGGAACGACGGCCTCGATGGCACAGCTGGCTCAGATTTTCAGCGATAATAGTAGAGGGGCTGGGTACACCTTATTTTAAATACAGTAAATTATCGGAAATAAATTTGAAAACACCAGATAAATCCTTTAAACAGTTCGTATAATATATTTCTTAATGAATTTCGTACACGCGGTACAATCAGATATAATCAAAAAGATATTTTACAATAATCGGCTTCGCTTAGCGGAATAGCAAATATTATAGAACAACAGAACTGCGGGAATAATAGTTTTTAATACTCAAAAATACCTAATCTATTGAGCCTGAGTCCGCTTTAGCGGCACGAAAACAAAGTTAAGCTGGCTAGCTAGCGAGCGCCTGAGAAGCGATACAAAACAAACTACTATACTACTTTTTAGACTGCGTATCACCGAGCGATACGATACTCAAGCAAATAGGCCCTACTGGCGATGCTAGCGATATTATAAAAAATGATCTACGATATTCAGACTCAATTAGCGGTAACAGGAGAAATAATGATCGATAATCTAAATTAACAAAAGGTTCGTCAAAGGAAAACTGCGCAAAATACTACTAGAATAACCCGTAGGTTCGCAAAAGATACTCTACTGACTCGATACAGAATAATTAACTCGATACAGAAGGTATCGAGCGGAACAGCGTCAATAAGCGATATTGACCAGAAAATCTACGAAATTACTTAATTAAACAACTTAATCTATGACCACTACGTTCAGCCAACCCTCGGGGAGTTGGTAAAATAGTTAGCGACACACCATACACGATAATACGAAATATAAGATACAGAAAATCATAGAAATCAAGATATCGCATAAATCAAAGAAACCAAAGAAATATCAAAGATAACAAATTACGTGCGTAACAAAGCGGTAACAAGCTAGCAAATATATCGTAGGTAAGCGGTAGCGAATAATAAAAGCAAATATCAAACCCAAAAAGCAACTAAAAGACACCAAAAGCTCAATCAGACACGAAATTCTTGCGCTGGACTTCCTTTCTCACTAAACTAACTTAACTAACTTAACTAATCTACGATGCCACTTAATCTAAGGAAATGCGCGAATGACGTAGCCCGCCGGCTACGTACGAGTCTAAAAATCGACGATACGATAATGTTCACGACAGCTAGAGATGGGGGTTGGCTTTCGCTGCTCCGGAGTCGTCCCTTTGACGACTCGTTGTCAACTGAGAGCTGCTCTCGCGTCGAGCTACTTATATCCTGCCGCTGCCAACCGGCCGATCGGGATACTAGCGCCCTCGCGGTACATACCAGCCCATTGTCATTATCCGTATCAGATGTATCACTGGCGATCATACATCGCCTGTGACCCGGTCTACTGACGATCATACATCGCCTGCGACTCGAGTCCACTGACGATCATACATCGCCTGTGACTCGAGTCTACTGACGATCATACATCGCCTGCGACTCGAGTCCACTGACGATCATACATCGCCTGTGACTCGAGTCTACTGACGATCATACATCGCCTGTGACCCGAGGTCACCGTGTGGGTTGTCTATAGACTTCCCAACGGGCATCACCCATATCACGCACCCCCGGCGCCCCAGGTCACTGGCGACCATACGTCGCCCACGACCTGAGGCAGCCGTGTGGGCCGTCTCGACTTTCCAAGAGGTATTTTCAGGACTCAGGGTCGCCAAGAAGGGCCAATGACCCCCCATGTCAAGGTAAGGCACTCAACAGCGGTTTACCAGGGTCAACGTGGAAAATAGACAATTTATTAGTAATAAAGGGCCATAACTTTATAACAATACAACTCAAATTCAAATAGGAACCAAAAAGTGTTTTTTTTCTTTTTTTTCATAACTGACTCGGCGTTAACGACCCAACAGATAATTTAGGAAGTCCAACGGGCATTGCGTGACTCGGTAAGCGGAAATTACTAGAGACCTTACCTTGACGATGAGTTTGCTGCTCGTCGCACTTTAACTTAACACCCGCTAAGCGGAACAACGATATTGGCGATAACTGCGAAAACTAGGCGAGAGAGAGCGGTATTACAATACGTCTGAGCGATAGGAATGCTGAACGTAGAAGTGACGAACGTCTTCCCGATTTTCGGTATCAGGGTGCCTAATGCTGTTGACCATGGGGTGGGAGGTCCTACGAGACGTCTCTCTATGCCTGATTGGTTTCCTAATTACCTAACGGTAATTCGCACGACCAGCTCGTCAGCTGATGCGTGCGCGGTACCGACTCCTTGCCGAGCGGCAAGCGGCAGGCGATAGAGTTGCGATACGTCGCCGTGTATGCGGCATGATGACCTCGGGAAGGTGGGTCCTGGGATTCTAAGATGCGATATCGCACTTGTGCCACCAATCTCTGCGGGATTTGCACTGTCGTGGCCCCACGGCACATGTGGCAGCCTCCTGACAGAACCTGGATCCTTTTCGGCCTGCCAGAAGCACGTGAGTTGCGTCTCTCTCACGAGGCTCGTCTTGTAGCGATAAACCGAACGCCGTGGCCATCCTGGCGTCGGCGATAGCGGCAGGTACGGTGATGTTCTTGGTGCGGTAACGGGAGGCTGTAGCGATGGCGTGCAGCCCTATACGCCGTTGTTGCAAGGCCAGTCGCCAGCGGTAGATGCACTCTGCTGGCGTGGAGCCGTATGCGACCCCTATGTCTCACAGGCCAGAGTGCTCCCAGGATCTACATCCTTCCCTCCAGGTGTTAGCAGTAGTACACTACTCCGGAGTGCGTACCTTGGAGGTCATCGCGGTATCTCAAGTTTCCTTGTGGTAGTTCTCGTAGCGGCATGTCTTCTTCTCCTTCTCTCTCTCTCTCGCGGTACATTAACAGAAAAGCACTTCAAATTACCAACTATTCAACAGTCTACTAGTTGTCTATGGTGTGTCGCTGTTTTCCCGAGGGTGAGACGTATCTCGTCTCTTTCTCGCGGTATCGGTACTCAAATTCTAGTTAAATTGCTAAAAATCGGTAGCCAGAAGGGCTCCTGTGACGGCAGCAAATCTGCAACGTCACAGCACATTGTGGGCGGTATGGGGTACATAGCAGGTAGGTAACGCCCTCGCAAACTCCGAGGCCTCGAACAACCAAATAAAATTCAAGCCGCCCCGAATGGCATTTTATGACTCTCAACTTTAGAAGGTTTGCCTATCCTAGCTAGACAGCAACCGAATTGTACCTCCCCGATGCTAAGAAAAAATATTTTCAGAGTTTGTCATTGGCTTGACCGATTATTCTCTAGTTGGTAGTGGACGATAGAGTGCTAGTTTGAATCAAGCTTGCACATGTTACGTCTGTTCGCCGACAAGTTAACTTGAAATTTCAAAAAATGAACCGCTTTGTGCTCGATCTTGATGATGGGCAGGATTCCGGGTGCGAAAGTGATGGGAGCTATACCAGTTCTGTGATAGAGGCTGAAAGATTGGAGTGGCTTCAAGCACAAGAAGCGTGGCGTGAAGCTCAAGAAGAAGTAGAAGAGGAAGAGGAAGAGGAAGAAGAACAGCTTGTTCTGGGTCTGCGGTGGCGACCGGCGGTGCCCGGGCAGGAGCCCAACGAGTGGGACCTAGCCGACATGAGGGCTGAGGAAGAGGAAAGGCGACGATGGCCTAACGGGGTGCCTGTAGAGGTTTTATACCCAGATACGGATTTTGGCTACGAGACAGATACGGAGTAACACCTCGGCTCGTCGTCTGGTAAGTTAATATTTATTTCATTACTAACGAATGTGTCAGTGAGGAGTAGCGCGTATGATTTATCATCGCGGAATCGTAATGACACATCTAACTTGGTTTTTCGATTTCCAGAAATTTTTTCCGCAACGTCCAAGTTCCTCCGGTGGTGTTGGAAGGATGGCGGAGATTATTATCATTATTATTATTATTATTATTATTATTATTATTATTATTATTATTATTATTATTATTATTATTATTATCATTATTATTATTATTATATTGTATATAGTTTACATATTTTTCATGATAATAAATAAGTACTTACATATCATTTTTTATGTTTGCGTCTCGTCATAATTATTTACCTTCTTTTAGTTCTATGATTTAGCCTGTAGAATTTTAATTTCATAGAGAAGATTGGTAAGATATCGGCGTCATTTTTTACAATGTAGATCGGTATAGTGGACGGAAAATCAGATAATAACATATCAGCTCGGTAAGATCGGTAAGGTATCGGCATCATCCGAATGCGAATCGGTAGTGGGCAGAAAATCAGATAATAACATATCAGCTTGGTAAGATCGGTAAGGTATCAGCATCATCCGAATGCGGATCGGTAGTGGGCAGGAAATCTGATAATAACATATCAGCTCGGTAGGATAGGTAAGACATCAGCGCCATCCGAATGCAGTCCGGTAAGGGCAGAAAATCAGATAACAGCGTCATCCGCATGCAGAAAATTCGGATGATCGCATATCAGCTAGGCGGCCGGTAAGATATCAGCGCCATCTAAACGCAGATCGGTAGTGGCAGGAGAGCAAAATCGAATGATAACATATCTACCGATAGATCGGTAGTGGCGCCATCACATGGTAAAAAATCGACAGATATCGGTAGTGGCGCCATCGCATCGCCAAAAATCGGCCGATAACATACCTGATCACAGATCGGCGGTGGCGTCATCCACACATTATCGGTAATCCAAGCTCAGCGAGCGGAAATCGGTACCGATGTAGACCCTAACTTATCAGCGCGGCCGGTATGTTACCTGCACGAATGGTAACCCGCCGTGGCGCCTCTGGTGGCGAAGCCGGGAGTGAGGTCCAGAACTCTCGTATTATATCTAGTAATATAATCCCAAAAACCCTCTTAACTTAAAGTCACGAACTCCGGTCTAGTTAGAGATAACAAACGTGTAGAATAAGTAAGCTAGGATCCATGCAGTGCCGGGTTTTGCTGACCCAGCACCGTATAGTCGGTCCGATGCAACTCTCTTCCAAATAGACCCAGTTAGACTATATGTTAATAGGTAAAATTATAACAAACAGACTGTCCTGAGGTTGGGACCGCTGCACGCTGTTGGAGGTAAAACGGCCGGGAGGTTGGGTATTACTCGGTCGCGGAAAGACGCAGGTCTTTTGATTAGGCTAGTCACCGTGGCGGAGTAATACCTAAGTTATCTAGCAGCGGCCTCCTGGCTGCCTCCAACCTGGACGGGGTCTTCGTTCTCCAAAGTTGCGACAGCACGGACGTGACCCGGGGTTTTACAAGTAGAGAAGGAGTTAGCGGGCGAAAATCTTGTAGTGACGACGCTAAAGAACTCTTGAAACCTCGAAAGATATTTATAAAATTCAAAAGTGCATGGACACATCGATTAAATAAAGAATTCGGGTAATAATTTCAAAACAAAAATAAAAGGTGTGTGCTTTTTCTGTGCGTTGTGGGTGTGGAGGACGGACTCCGTACGGATAGCAGGGGACCCAACCTCAGGACTGACACTGACACGCTAAGTTTTATTTCTTGTTCAAATCAAATACCAAAAATCTGCCCGCATAGTAAAGGACGATATATCACAAATATAGTAGTATTTGTTCAGAGAGTTCCGGTTGTGGTCTGAACGGTGATAGACGCGTGCGATAAAGCGAAGTTAAAAACCGGCAGATTGATAACAGAAAGTCGACGCGAAGTAGAGAAAGTGGAGAGTAAAAAGATAATAGGAAAAGGAAGAGAAAGAGAGAATAGAAAGCTAAGGTAGGGGAAGAGAGCAAGCGTGAAAATAAGAAAAGTGATAGAACATAACCTACAAGGGAGGAAAAGAGAAAGAAAGGGAGAGAAAAAGAACGGAGAAGGTGTCAGAGTCACTAGTGGGCAAAGACGGTAGCCAGAGAGTGAGGAAAGCAGAGTCGGTAAGGCAGGCAGGCAGGCAAGGAAGGAAACAGTAAAAGAGACGGTAATGGCAGGAAAGGAGCAGAGCGGAGAAGGCACGGCAGCGGAGTATGAGGTGTGGTATACTCCCAAGGAGCAGGCGAAAAAGGGTAGACCGACAAACGCGGAGAGGCTAGGAAGGGAAAGGTCAGCCTCCCTGGGGACGCTAGGGGACCTATGGAAGAGGAAAAGAGGAGAAGAGGAAGAGAGGGAAGAAGGATTTAAGAAAAGCGACAAAACAAGGAGGTCGCCAAGTAGTGGAAAAGAGGAGGGAGCGGAGGAAGTGGTAGAGGAAATGGGAAACGGGCTGGAACGGATAGAGAAATGCATGGAGACATGCATGAGGAAGATGATGGAAGAGTAAGGCAGAATGAGGGGGGAAGCAGCAGACGGGAAGAGAGAGCTAGGGGAAAAAATAGACAGAATTACAGGGGAAGTGAGGGAAGTGAAGCTGCAGGGGGAAAGAGAGAGGAAAAGACTGGAGGACAGGATAGAAAAACTGGAGAGGGAGTTGGCAAGGAGAGCGGCAGAAGAGAAGGAAAGAGAGGTGAGGGGGAAAGAGGAGAGGAAAAAGGAAGTGGAAGAGAAGACAAGGGAAGAGGTGCAGAAACTGAAGGAGGAGATAGGAGGAGTAGGAGGGGGATGGGGGGAAAGGGTGAGTAAGGTCGAGAGCGAGGTGGTGGAAGGGATGAAGGAGATAAGAAGGAAGATGGAGGCGAGAGAAAGACAAGAAAGAAGAGACAATGTTGTAGTAAGAGGAATTGAGACGAAGGGAGAAGATCCGAAACAGTTCATGGAAACGATGATAAAGGAAAACCTGAAAACGACGGCAGGGGTGACAGAGGCATGGGTACTGAGAAAAGGGGAAAGCGGTAGAGAAATGATAGTAGCGAGGATGGAGGATGGAGAGGCGAAGAAGGAAGTCATGAGGAGAAAGCGGATGCTGAGTGGTACGAAGGTATACATAGATGATGACTTGACACAGAGGGAGAGGGAAGTACAGAGGAAGATAATAGAAAAGGCTAAAGAGATAAGGCGAGAAGGAGGAAGGGCAACAGTAGGATACAGGAAGATGTGGGCGGAAGGAAAGAGATGGGAATGGGATGAGGAGAAAGAAGCATTGGTGGAGGGTAGGGAATCGAAATGAAGGCAAGAGAAAGGGGAAGGGGAGAACAGAGCGGGAGAAAAGAAAAAGAAGAAGGACGGGGGAAAAAGAGAAGGGCCGAATATAGTGTTCTGGAACGTGGCGGGAATAAGTGGAAAGAGAGGGGATTTTTGGAAGAAACTGAAGGACTGGGATGCTATAGGGTTGGTAGAAACATGGGTAGAGGAAAAGGGATGGGAGAGGGTAAAAGAAAAACTGCCGAAAGGTTATATATGGAGATTCCAGAGCGCGAAGAGGAAGAACAAGAATGGGAGGGCAGAGGGGGGAATGATAACAGGGATAAAAGAGGAGAGAAGCACAGAAGAAAGGGGGGATGGGAGAGAAGAGGAGGAGATAGAGGGGGTGATGAGCAGGGAGATGAAAATCGGAGGAAAAGTGTGGAAGGTAATAACGGTGTATATGAATAAGAACCAGGGAAGAATAATGAGAGAGATAGAGAAGAAAGTAGAGGAAACCGAAAAAGAGAAAGGAATAATAGTGGGGGGGGACTTTAACGCGAGAACGGCGCAGAAGGGAGGGAGGAGAGAGCTAGGCGAGGAAGAGGAGAGGGGTGAGGAAGGGGGAGAAGGGAGAAGAAGCAAGGACAGGAAGGAGAATAAATAGGGAAGGCAAATGCTGGAATGGCTGGGGGAGGGGGGATGGTACATAATGAACGGAGGGAAAAAAGGAGACGAAGAAGGAGAATTCACATTCACAGGGGTGGGAAGAGGAAACACAGTGATAGATTACGCGGTGGTTAGAGAAGAGGACTGGGAAGACGTGGAAGGGTTCGAAGTAGGGGCAGAAACAGACTCGGACCACCACCCAATAATAGTGAAGATGAGTGGAGAGGCAAGAGAAGAGGGGAAGGAGGAAAAGGAACTGGGAAGGGGGAGGCTGATGGACTGGTCGGAAAAGGGAATAGAGGGATTCAGGGAGAGGATAAGGGGAAAGAAAATACAATGGGAAGGAGCGGAAAGGACGATGGAGGAAATGGAAAAGATAGTAAGGGGGGCGATAAACTGGAAAGAGAGGAGAAAAGAGGAAGGGGACGGATGGTGGGGGAGGGAGTGTAGGCAAAAAAGAGGAGAGACGATAAGAAGACTGAAGGAATGGAGAAAAGGGGAGGGAACAGAAGAAGAGTACAGGAAGGAGAGAAAAGAATACAAGAAGCTATGCGAAAGAAAACAGGAAGAGGAGAGAGAGAAGTACATGAAAGAGGCAAGGGAGGCGAAAACAGATGCGGAGGTATGGAAAGTGATAAACAAGGAGAGGAAAAAGAGGAAGGGTGTACACGAAGGGATAACGATGGCGGAGTGGAAGAAGCACTTTGAGGAATTACTAGGGGGAGAGAAGAGAGAAGAAGAAGAAAGGAAACAGGAAGGGGGGGAAGCAGAAAGGAAGGAGGAGGGGGCGGAGGAGGGAGAGGAGATAGGGAGGGAGGAGATTAGGAAGGTGATAAAGAATATGAAAAAGAAGAAGGCGGCAGGTATGGATGGATTGCCGAATGAGGCGTGGATCTACGGAGGAGAGGAGATGGAGAATATGACATGGGAGGTGGTGAAAAACGCATGGAAAGGGGAGGGAATAGCGGCGAATTGGAGGGAGGGCATTGTGGCGCCAATTCATAAGAAGGGAAGCGAAAGAGAGGTGAAGAACTATAGGGGAGTGACAATGATGACGGCAATGTATAGGATATACGCAGGGGTGATCGCAGAGAGATTGAGAAGGGAAATGGAAGAGAAGGAAATGGTGCCGGACGGGCAAGCGGGGTTCAGAAAAGGAAGGGGGGTAATGGACAACATTTACGTGCTGAATTACGTCATAGGAAAGGAAAGAGAGAGGGGAGGAAGAATACTGGCAATGTTTATTGATCTAAAGGCAGCTTTTGATTCAATAGACAGGGAAAAATTATGGAAAGAGATGGAAAAGAGGGGAGTTGGAAAGAGAATAATAGAGAGGGTGAAAGAGATTTACAAGGAGACAAGCTATAGGGTGAAAGTGAAGGATGAAAAAGGAGAGAAGAGATGGACGAAGAAAGGGCTAAGACAGGGGTGCCCCCTGAGCCCGTACCTGTTTAACCTATATATAGCGGATCTTGAAGAGGTGTTACGAAAAGGGCAGGACGGAGGGATAGTGATAGGGAAGAAGAAGATATGGAGCTTGGCATATGCGGATGACGTCGTGATGTTGGCAAAGGACGAAGAGGGGATGGAAGAGATGAAGAAGAGGTTGGAAAGATACCTAGATAAAAAGGGGCTGGTACTAAGTGAGGAAAAGACGAAGATAGTACGGTTTGGAGCAGGAAAGGGGGCGAGGACAGGAAAGAAATGGAAGTGGAAGGATGGAGAGATAGAGGAAGTGAAAGGTATCAACTACCTAGGGTACAGGCTGAGAAGGGACGGCAGGCAGGGAGAACATGTAAAAAAGAGAGTGAAAAAGGCGAAGAGAGTGATGGGAAAAGTGTGGAGTATTGGGGAAAGAAAGTTCGGAAAGGACTGGAAGAGAAGGGTGAGGCTATTTGAAGCACTAGTGGAGAGCGTGGCTTTATATGGGGCAGAGATTTGGGGATGGAAAGAATGCGAGGAGGTGGAAAGAATGCAGGAGAAATACTTGAGATGGGTAATGAGAGCAGATTGGAGAACGCCGGGGTATATGGTAAGGGAGGAGTGGAAAAGGATGAAAGTAGGATCGAGGGCAGGGAGAAGGGCGATGAGGTACGAGGAGAAACTAAGAGAGGGAGGGGGAAGCGAAATGGCGAGGGAATGCTGGAGGCTAATCAAGGAAAAGAGCAACGAAGGGAGAGAGGAGGGTAGATCGGAATGGGAGAAGGAAAGGGAGAACTACTATAGAGAGAGAGGGTACGCGGCGGGGGAGGTGGAAAGGAGAAGAGAGGGAGGGAGTCAGATGGTAGCGGAACTGGAGGTAAGAGATGAGGAAACGCAGGCACAGAGGAGATGGGAGAAGATACGAGAATCGAGGTACAATAGGTGGTATAAGGAAATAATGGTGACAGGGATACCGGAGTACATGAAGGGAAGTAGGAGTAAGAGGGAAATGGAAACCATAGCAAGGTTCAGATTAGGGAATGAGATGAGAGAGGCAAACTATTGGGCAAAGGAGGAAGATAGAGTGTGTAGGGTGTGCGGAAGTGAGGAAGAGACGTGGGAGCACGTACTAGAAAGGTGCGCAGGGGGAGGGAAAGGAGAAGGGAGGGATGAGGTGATAGCGATCCTAGAGGGGAGAGGAGGGGGGATAAGAAGATTGAAGGAAATAAAAAGAATTAGGGGAGAGGAGGAGAGGGAGGAGAAAAAAGGAGCAGATTAGGGAAGGAGTCAGGGAAAGTAGGGAACCGTAAACGGAGTCGGAATAGATATAGAAAATAAGTAGGATCTAAGTAATAGAAATAGGATAGGATATAAGAAATGAAATAAAAGACTTTCTGTTATTAGCGTTAAGAGAAAAGTAAAATGTAGAGGAGCAAACCTCAGGAAAAAACCAAAAACCCGTAGGGGCAATAAAACGGATTTTACTACTAGTATTTGTTCAGAGAGAGAGAGAGAGTTGCATCGAGACATTAACCATACATATGGGTCATTCCATGTCAAATCGACAAATAGTTGGAATCGACCCCCTCCGATTCGGATAAATTTTAGTGAAGTGTTTTGTCTCACTATAAAACGAAGTTCTGCCAAAGGAAAAAAGTTTGAAATTTTTTTCTAAAGAGTTATGCAAAATTGAAAATTTCACTGTTTTTCCCGTTTTTTAAGTCTATTTATTTAATATTTCATAACCTACTGTATATTTAAAAAAAAACCGCTGGTGCGTTCAAAGAGGACACTTAGAGGTATGAGAAAAAAAAAGTTCGGAAGAAAAATTTTGAAAATTATTAAAATTAGAAAACTTTGAATTCTTAAAAATCGTAAAACGTAAATTTTTGGCTCAAAATTTTTTATATTATACGTCTAACATATCTTAAGAAATTCTGAAATTTTCAGGAGGGTGTTTTTTTTTTTTTTTTTTTTTATGAATTTTTGAATTTTGGCGAAATAATTTTTTTCAATTTTTTCAACTTTTTTGTTGAAAATAGTTATTCTACCACATGATTATTGAAGTTTGAGCTCTAAAATATTTTTCTCATTTTAACGGGATGTAAAAACATAAATATCTCAAAAATTTTATATTCTTATTATTGTAAAATAAAAAATATTTTAGAGCTCAAACTTTAATAATCATGTGGTAGAATAACTATATTCAACAAAAAAGTTGAAAAAATTGAAAAAAAATTATTTCGCCAAAATTCTAAAATTCATAAAAAAAAAAAAAACACACCCTCCTGAAAATTTCAGAATTTCTTAAGATATGTTAGAGGTATAATATAAAAAATTTTGAGCCAAAAATTTCACTGCGAAGTTTACGTTTTACGATTTTTAAGAATTCAAAGTTTTCTAATTTTGGTAATTTTCAAAATTTTTCTTCCGAACTTTTTTTTTCTCATACCTCTAAGTGTCCTCTTTGAACGCACCAGCGGTTTTTTTTTTAAATATACAGTAGGTTATGAAATATTAAATAAATAGACTTAAAAAACGGGAAAAACAGTGACATTTTCAATTTTGCATAACTCTTAAGAAAAAAATTTCAAATTTTTTTCCTTTGGCAGAACTTCGTTTTATAATGAGACAAAACACTCCATCAAAATTTATTCGAATCGGAGGGGGTCGATTCCAACTATTTGTCGATTTGACATAGAATGACCCATATATATAAATTTACTCCAATGAAATACCAATAAAGCAGATAAATAGAGTTTTCAGAAAATAAGATTTTTGTTTTTCCTTTTTCGCTAGTGAGGGGACCATAATTAGAATTCAAAATTTTGCCTGTCAAATAACGTGGTCAAATAGTTCAAAATATATTCAAAAATTTAATAGCTCAAACTGACAGACTCCTTTCATTTTGTCTCACCCCCTTTCTATATTCCTTCTCCCTCGAAATTACTTTAATGAAATAAACGTACGGTCCTGTATAGGACTAGGCCTAGCAAGATCCCATTACCTGGCTTATAGTAGGTAAGTCAAAAATAAAATAAAATTAAACCTTGGTGACGTGAAAGCCCCAAACCGCTCGGGTGCTACCCCCACGTCACACCCTTATCCTCTCACTTTAACAAGATCGGCCGACAATGAAGAATTTGTGTTGCTGCGGTTCGCGTTGTGATTCAACATGCTATCCGAAAATACATAATTCTACATTTGATAAGAATAAGCTAGTTTTATACAGAATAACAAGAATTATTTTCAGTAGGAAATTCAAGTTCATCACTGGAAGAATCAATCGCGATACCTATATATGAGTTTTGTGTTATATTATAGTTAAAACTGTAAATAAAAAATCTAATTTGACATTTGATCGTTTGATTTTATTAAGGATGAATTTTTTTTACGTTATGTATTCGTCTACTATCATCAATTTTTAACTAAAATTTTTTATTCGAAATTTCCTCTCGTTAATTTCTTATTCAATTTATTGACATCAATTTTCAATTTCAAATACTGATTGCAAAATATTATCATATCTTTCTTATAACTTCATCCAATATCAATATTTTTATTGAAAAATCAATAAAAATTTCAAAATAATGTACCTGATAAGATTTGATTATTTATACTTTCATTGATACGAATAAATCAATGATTACAATTAATAAAATTTTGTTAACAAAGTACATTGCATTCAATTGCACAGTACTCAATCCATAAACGAATAATCTTTCAAAAATAATATAATTATTATCTTAATTAAGATATTTAATTAATATCTTTTAAACGCTTAATTGAATCGAAAAATCATAAGAGACCATTTTTGTAGAGCAGTTAATTTCCTACGAAACTATGAATTGCGCATTTCATAAAAATTTTTTGTTAACGAGTTATAAAATTCATAAGCAAAACAGCAGTTTCTCTTAAAATAATCAAACTTCAACCTGTGATATCTTTTAAACGGCGAGGTTCCCGAAAAAATTATAAGAGACCTTTTTTGTAGAGCGTTCAATTTCCTACAAGAACATGAAGAGCGATATTTTTTAACGAACCGTTGATAGAGAGTATAAATTTTCGTTTCTAATACTGAGGAAAAAATGGAAAACTATAAAGCGGAAGACCTTTCTATAAAAATTAAGAGCTCATATTCAGTGAGTATTATACAGAGTATTTTTCAGAGTACAAAATGAGAAAAAAAATAGTCGGTATTTTTACCCACCCTAATAATCATTATATATTGTTACAAAGGATGGATCCACCCCTTATACCAATTCTATATTCTATAATTCCAATGCCACCCAAACTCTCATGTATTAAACAACCTAAGAATGATCAACCTCTTTCATCTTGTAAACATCCGATGTGGGATGCAACACGACATTCAATTTATAAACAGTCTAGTCTCAGACCTTAACTGTTGGGTATGTACCTACAGGTACGGTTAGTATTAAGATATCTTGCGCCGGCACTGATACTGTCCGGAACAAGGAGAGTAGGGGAACGCGCAAGGCAGTTGCGTGGTAACCGGCACAGGTAAAGGACCCGACATTACATGTCGTTCCGTATATACTTATAAACCACATAATTGAATTGAATAAAAGTACTTAGTTGTTATATTAAACAATTGCATTAATTTATTCAAACCTACAAATACAACAGTTGGCGACGAGGATGGTGCATGAAAATTACGAAAAGTGAAAAAAATTGTGCCGGATACAAGTTCGTGTGCGCGGAAAAGAGACAGTGATATACAGTGAAGCACGCGGTGATATACAAACCGAAATTCCAGTGCGTGGGAGAGAGACACGGTGAGAGACAGTGAATACAGGTGAATGTACACACCTATTGTTTCCGCGAGTGTGAGTGTATATGATAGACGTTCGCGAGAGTGCGACTTCAAATACACTACAGTCAACACACATACAGACACACGATTACAGTTCGAGTATATACGGGGTATTACAATACACAAAAACTTTGGATTTTTTTTTGGTTTTGTACATGCGTACAAATACATACATACAAATACACAAAGTGACTTTTACGAGTGACCGTTCACAAGAACGGGGAGAGTAAACATAGGGGAGTCAAAAAAAGATCAAATAGTGACAGTAAAAAAGGAAGAAGACGAGAATTCGGGAGAAGAAGATCTCGATTTGTCCCTATTTTTCGATACAGAAAGCTACAGAATGGCTACAGAAAAAGAAATTCTACATATTGAAAAGTTTGATCCGACACAATTTAAATGGAAACGTTGGCTCCAACAATTGGAAGGGGCATTTTTGATTTCCAAGATAGAAGGGGAAGAAAGGCTTCCATACTTGCTACATTTCATCGGAACGAAAAATTATTCTACGTTATGCGATTACATGGACGACGCAGATTTATACACACAAAAATACAAAGAGGTTACGGAGAAACTCCAAGAATTGTTCGAGCCGGAAGTAATTGAAATAGCCGAAAACTTCAAATTCAACAGTCGTAAACAACAGCCAGGCGAGAGCATTCACGATTTTGTTACGAGTCTGAAAAAAATGAGTCAATCGTGCAAATTTGGCACATTTTTGAAGACGGCCCTGCGGAATCAATTCGTATTTGGAATAGGAAGCAGTCGTGTACGACAAAGACTGTTAGAAACAAAAGATTTAACCTTGGATAAGGCAATACAAATAGCTTCATCCATGGAATTATCGGAGAAAGAAAATACCGAACTGAATGAAAGAAACAATAATAGAAATTCTGTACATGCCGTAGGTTTGAAAGGAAATATTGCGTCGAAACCAAAATATTCGAATAAAAATAAAAATTTTGCAAATAAAAATACTTCAGGATATAATAATCAGGAAAAGCAGAAACAGTCAAATCAGAGAAGTGGAAGAAGGAGCGATAGAGTGTGTTACCGATGCGGGAGTACCGAACACTTGGCTCCGGTTTGCTCATTGCCAAAACATACAAGGTGTAATGCATGCGGAGTACAGGGGCATCTGAGCAAAGTATGCTTCAAGAATAAGAACAATACAGCGAACGAGATTGAAGAAGTACTACAGGTTGAACACCCAGAATTTCGGGAGAAATTTTTTTTGACCGTAAAGGTAAATACAGTTATGATAGAATTCGAAGTTGACAGCGGCGCTGCAGTTACTTTGATGTCAAAAGAAGAAGCAAGAAGATACTTCAAGGGTACAAAAATACACAAGACTGAAGTACAATTAATTACATATTGCAAGCGACAAGTAAGCGTTTTAGGTTATATTACAGTAAATGTTACACATAATAATAAAAGCTACGAATTGAACATTTATTTAACCGATATTGCAAGGAAACCTTTAATGGGCAGAGAATGGATTCGCCCTTTGTTGTCAATTAATGGAAAAAATGTATTTTCAGGTTTATCAGAAATTAAAGAAGTAGATACTGTACAAAAATTTGATGAAAATATTCAGGAATTATTAAAAAAATACGATAAAATTACAAAAAATGATTTGAGTAAAATTGAAAATTTACAAGCGAATTTAGTTTTAAAAAAAGATGCTAAACCAGTTTTCGCTAGGGCACGTACAGTGCCATTTAAATTGTTGCCTTTATTGAATAAAGAATTAGATTTTTTGGAAAAAGAAAAAATAATTGAAAAAATTGAAACTTCAGAATACGCTACTCCAGTAGTTCCAATCTTGAAGAAAGATAATTCGGTACGCGTTTGTGGGGATTTCAGCATAACTGTTAACCCTCAATTAATCATTGACGATTACCATCTACCTACAGTAGATGAATTGTTTGCGGATCTTGCTGGGAGTACCGTTTTCTGTAAGTTAGACTTGAGACAGGCATATTTACAACTGGAGTTAAATGATGAAAGTACAAAATTATTAGTGTTAAATACACATAGAGGGCTATATAAATGTAAGCGCCTCTGGTACGGCGTTGCATCTGCAGTCGGAATTTGGCAGAGAACGATGGAAAGTATTTTCGCAAGCATTCCGAAATTAAAAATTTTGATTGACGATATGATAATCGGCGGTACAGATAAGAAAGCGTTACTTGAAACACTAGATAAAGTGTTTGAAATTTTAAATAAATATAACATAAAAATAAATGTTGATAAATGCAAGTTTTTGGACACAGAAATTACATACTGTGGTTTCAAAATTGATAAATACGGATTACATAAAATGAAAGAAAAGATTAAGGCAATTGAAAATATGCCAAGACCGAAAAACCAATCGGAGGTACGTGCGTTCATTGGATTCATAAATTATTACAATCGGTTCATTGAGAATGCTAGTACACTCATGAAACCGTTATACGAATTACTACAGAATGATAAGAAATTTTTCTGGTCGGAAGAATGCGAGAAAACTTTCCTGAAAATGAAAAAAGAGTTTCAGAGCGAAAAATGTTTGATGTTTTACGATGCAAAGTTGCCATTAGTAGTTGCAACCGATGCGAGCCCTTACGGCTGTGGTGCTGTTTTATCACACAAGTTGAGTGATGGCACAGAGAGACCAATAAAATTCATCTCTCATGCTTTTTCGAAAACAGAAGCGAAATACTCTCAGATTGATAGAGAAGCTTTCGCGATAATTTTTGCAATAAAAAAATTTCACCAATATTTATATGGTGCTAAATTTACGTTAGTTTCAGATCAACGGGCTCTGGTACAAATTTTTTCTAAAACTAAACCATTACCAGTGTTTAGTGCAATGCGTATGCAGCATTACGCTATCTTCTTACAAGCGTACAATTACGAAATCAGGTACAAACGGTCAGAAGATAACGGCAATGCTGATTGTTTGTCGAGACTTCCCATTCTAGAGAACGAAGAAAGTATTGATAAAATAGATATATTTACAAATGAAATATTAAACGAGTTACCTGTAACAGCCAAAGAAGTCTTAGAAGAGACAAAGAAAGATAAGAAAATGGTAAAAATAGTAGAGAGTTTAAAATTAGGTAAGAAATTCACATCCAAAGACGTTTGGAATTGCAATATAAATGATTTTTGTTTAGTAAATGATGTGTTGATGAAAGGACATCAAGTAGTTATTCCAGAAACCTTGAGAAATAAAGTCCTACAGGAATTACACGTAGGCCATTTTGGAATAGTAAAGATGAAAAATTTGGCTAGAGGATATTGTTGGTGGCCAAATGTGCAAAATGATCTAGAAGAATTAACTAGAAATTGTTTCGAATGCAATATGAACAAAAATAATCCGGTAAAAGAAAATAAACACATTTGGGGAACCAACTGATACGCCTTTCGAGAGAATACACGTCGATTTTGCTGGCCCATTTTACGGCAAATATTTTTTTGTAATGGTTGATGCATTCAGCAAATGGCCAGAAATACATATAGTTAAAAATATTACAGCGGATACAATTGTAAAAAAATGTGAAGAAATTTTTTCAACGTTCGGTTTGCCCAAAGTGATGGTGTCGGACAATGGGAGTACTTTTACGTCGGTAATGTTTCAAAATTTTTTAAAGAAAAATAATATACAGCTAAAATTGACAGCCCCATATAACCCATCAACTAATGGGCAGGCTGAGCGATTCGTACAGATCCTAAAACAAGGTATAAAAAAATTAGTCACAGAAAAAAGTTCAATTGAAGATGCTTTAAGAATATTATTAGAACGTTATAGAATAACGCCGCATACAGAAACAGGTAAAGCTCCAGCGGAGCTAATGTTCAATAGAAGGATCCGTTGTCGTTTAGATTTCTTGAAGGAAAAGAGAGAAGATTTAGAAGTTAGGGACTATACCAAAGAAACAGTAAAAAGTTTTGCGGCAGGAGAGCGTGTAACTGCCAGAAATTACATTGGTACACAAAAATGGAAATTTGGTAAAATTCAACAAAGAATCGGTGTAGTACATTATTTAATTAAATTGGACGATGGTCGTGTTTGGAAACGACACGTGAACCAAATACATAGAGCTGGTGAAAAGACCAAAATACAGAATACGGGATTTGAAGAGAATTCAGACTACTTTGTTGAGCCAAACGAACAGATTTGTGTAAAACAAAGAAAGAAAACAAAACCAAATGATTTGAATGTACATGTACAACATAGCCCGAGAAAGTTGCGAGATAGAAGTGCGTTAACTCCACCTATTCGTTATCCTGAAAGAGATAACAGAAATGTGATGTAAATAGTTACGAGGGGGAGTGTTGGGTATGTACCTACAGGTACGGTTAGTATTAAGATATCTTGCGCCGGCACTGATACTGTCCGGAACAAGGAGAGTAGGGGAACGCGCAAGGCAGTTGCGTGGTAACCGGCACAGGTAAAGGACCCGACATTACATGTCGTTCCGTATATACTTATAAACCACATAATTGAATTGAATAAAAGTACTTAGTTGTTATATTAAACAATTGCATTAATTTATTCAAACCTACAAATACAACATTAACCGAGACACTTGTATTTTTCTGAATATAACCAAATCTGCTTTTCCCATTAATTTGTGCCTTCAAGTCTCCTTATTTCGCTCAGGGACTCACAGCTCAAATAATAAGGTAACTCCTAAAGTTACAATATTATAAGAATTAACACATATCAGATCTTGTCTGCACTTGATAGTCATTTAAAAATTTTTATTTCATATTTGATTTGTTCTTTTGTTTATCGATTTGTTCGAGATAATGAAAAACAATTATCAATGGAGCGTTTTGCCACTATTATAATAAAATAGTGTTCGCGTGACGTTTTCGTCACTAGGTGAGATGGAGATACACTATATCGTGATCGTAACCAAACTATATTTCTCTAGTAGCGATACGGCGCTACTAATGACTGTATTGCTGCTGCACCTATACCGTTATTGGGATTTGGCCCGAGGGCGCCACCGTCGCTTCGGAACTAACACAATCGGGTTGGCGCGACGAATATGAGCGGATCCACGTCACTTCACTCAAAAAAAAAATCGTCAAGTCACGGATTCTTGCGCCATTCGATACATCTGTAGTACTATGGAAAAAAGTAATACAATTTGAAGGATTTTGGAAAATTCTCGAAAATGGCGGAGTTAGAGGCATGTGAATTTTTGTGCACCGCTTTGTTTGAAAATTCATATCTCCGAAAATAGTTATTTTACCACCTTAGCCCTTTCGTATCCGTCTACTGGTCATGTTTTCTCGGAGTTATACAATTGTATACGTGTATATATGCCTGTTCTGAAAATTCCAGTACGGTTATGGTTCGTTGAACATACTTGTGCTGGAATTAAGTTTGATTCCATTTCACTCGGTTTGTCCTATATGACTGATGGATCTTGTGCAATATTTTGGTGGCCCTGAAATGAGCCGATGTTTTTCGCGATAATTTGCTGGATGACACTTATTGTTAGTAGGACACCTCTGTTTGAAATTAATCCATAATTTTCATCCAATCAAATTTTTCTGATGCGGAAAATAATTTTGTTTCGACGAGTTTGTAAGATATTGAAATGACCGCATGTAATTTCAGAGTGCCACGAACTGTAAATGTTTTATCGAATCGGTTTTGTAAAATAGTTTCTTCCAGTTGATGTTCTGCAGATGTACAGCACTCAAAAGATATGCTCCGAAAATAAAAACATGCTCTATTATTGGAATTGCCAATCAGTTGTAAACTCGCGATATGCGGAAAAAAAGTGTCAACCACCGAATTATCGTAAAAAACATCGGCTCATTTCAGAGCCATCAAAATATTGCACAAGATCCATCAGTCATATAGCACAAACCGAGTGAAATGGAATCAATCTTGATTCCAGCACAAGTATGTTCAACGGACCATAACCGTACTGGAATTTTCAGAACAGGCATAAATGAAGGATTCTTTGTTAACCCAGCCACCTTTTTTTTTCATGGTCTCAAATTTAATTGATTTTTATTCTGGGGAGTAACCTATTTTTGAGGACCTCTTGTGATTTTTTTCAGATTTTTAGCACTGCTCGTTGCCTAAATATGAGAAACGTGTGCAATTTTTCATTCTCTATATGAGCGGATCCACGTCACTTCACTCAAAAAAAAACCGTCAAGTCACGGATTTTTGCGCCATTCGATACATCTGTAGTACTATGGAAAAAAAAAAGTACAATTTGGAGGATTTTGAAAAATTCTCAAAAATGGCGGAGTTAGAGGCATGTGAATTTTTGTGCACCACTTTGTTTGAAAATTCATATCTCCGAAAGTGTTCATCGGAGCGGAAAGATCCTTGGATCGTTTTGTTCGTAAAAGAATGCACTTTTATACAAAAAATCATATTTTCAAAAAAAAAATTCTTTCAATATTTTTTTGGCGTTTTAATTTTTGATTTCGCTGCCATTTCTAAAGGGCTTACAGAAATTCATGGAGATAATTTTTTTTGGATACCTGAATCCTTCCCCTTCAATCCTAAAAAAAAAAATTTATGGAGAAAATACCTGGGCAGGAGATAAAAAATAAAACGTGTCGTCGCGCGTCACCGCGCGCGCTAATCCACGTCCGCGCTACTCCCGCAAGCTCGCTGTGTTACGTAGTGGAGATGTCATATGATGCTTCTTTACTTACCCAGGTTATTCATTCTCCGAAAATGGTTATTTTACCACCTTAGCCCTTCCGTATCCGTCTACTGGTCATGTTTTCTCGGAGTTATACAATTGTATACGTGTATATATAATATATATGCCTGTTCTGAAAGTTCCAGGTACGGTTATGGTTCGTTCAACATACCTGTGCTGGAATTAAGTTTGATTCCATTTCACTCGGCTTGTGCTATATGACTGATGGATCTTGAGCAGATGTTTTTCGCGATAATTCGGTGGATGACACTTATTGTCCGCATATCGCGAGTTTACAACTGATTGGCAATTCCGATCCTATTCAAACACCGCTGGATCTATATACTTGGGCATGTTCTTATTTTCGAAGTATATCTTTTGCGTACTGTACGTCTGCAGAACATCAAGCGGAAGAATCTATTTTACAAAATCGATTCGATAAAGCATTGACAGTTCGTGGCACTTTGAAATTGCAAGCGGTCATTCCAATATCTCATAAACTCGTCAGAACAAAATTATTTTCCGCCTCAGAAAAATTTGATACGATGAAAATTATGAATTAATTTTAAACAGAGGTTTCCTAATAAATGTCATCCAACAAACCACCGTGAAAAACATCGGCCCTTTTCAGAGCCACCAAAATATTGCACAAGATCCATCAGTTATATATAGCACAAACCAAGTGAAATGGAATCAAATATAATTCCAACACAGGTGTGTTCAACGAACCATAACCGTACCTGGAATTTTCAGAACAGGCATATATATTATATATACACGTATACAATTGTATAACTCCGAGAAAACATGACCAGTAGACGGATACGGAAGGGCTAAGGTGGTAAAATAACCATTTTCGGAGAATGAATAACCTGGGTAAGTAAAGAAGCATCATATGACATCTCCACTACGTAACACAGCGAGCTTGCGGGAGTAGCGCGGACGTGGATTAGCGCGCGCGGTGACGCACGACGACACGTTTTATTTTCTATCTCCTGCCCAGGTATTTTCTCCATAAATTTTTTTTTTTAGGATTGAAGGGGAAGGATTCAGGTATCCAAAAAATATTATCTCCATGAATTTCTGTAAGCCCTTTAGAAATGGCAGCGAAATCAAAAATTAAAACGCCAAAAAAATATTGAAAGAATTTTTTTTCTTGAAAATATGATTTTTTGTATAAAAGTGCATTCTGTTACGAACAAAACGATCCAAGGATCTTTCCGCTCCGATGAACACTTTTGGAGATATAAATTTTCAAACAAAGTGGTGCACAAAAATTCACATGCCTCTAACTCCGCCATTTTTGAGAATTTTTCAAAATCCTCCAAATTGTACTTTTTTTTTTCCATAGCACTACAGATGTATTGAATGGCGTGAAAATCCGTGACTTGACGGTTTTTTTTTTAGTGAAGTGACGTGGATCCGCTCATATATGAATAGATATATCTATTTATTTGGCATGAAAAAAAATTATTAAAAATACTTAAAAAACGTGTTTTTTCCTCAGCTTTTCGATGAAAATATTTTCGAATTTTTTTAATTAAGAAAAAGTGCTCAAAAACCAAGAAAACGCAAAAAAAATGAGTAAAATGGTGTTTTGAGATCTTCGGGCCGTTTTGATTTTGATGAAAAAATTCACAAATCATCCATCCAATTTCCCAACTTTGCTCTATAATTCTCGTTATGGGCCGACCATTTGTTCCTAGGGAAATAAATTTAAAAAGCACTATACAGCCGTTTTTTCTTCACATAATAGTCTTAAACGCCCCTGAAACAATCAACAAGTTTACGAAAAGAAAGAAAGATGATCGGAAAAGATTGTTTCAAGACTATTATGTGAAGAAAAAACGGCTGTATAGTGCTTTTTAAATTTATTTCCCTAGGAACAAATAGTCGGCCCATAACGAGATTTATAGAGCAAAGTTGGGAAATTGGATGGATGATTTGTGAATTTTTTCATCAAAATCAAAACGGCCCGAAGATCTCAAAACACCATTTTACTCATTTTTTTTTGCGTTTTTTTGTTTTTTGAGCACTTTTTCTTAATTAAAAAAATTCGAAAATATTTTCATCGAAAAGCTGAGGAAAAAACACGTTTTTTATGTATTTTTAATAATTTTTTTTTTCATGCCAAATAGATAGATATAGAGAATGAAAAATTGCACACGTTTCTCATATGTAGGCTACGAGCAGCGCTAAAAATCTGAAAAAAATCACAAGAGGTCCTCAAAAATAGGTTACTCCCCAGAATAAAAATCAATTGAATTTGAGACCACGAAAAAAAAGGTTGCTGGGTTGACAAAGAACCCTTCATATACACGTATACAATTGTATAACTCCGAGAAAACATGACCAGTAGACGGATACGAAAGGGCTAAGGTGGTAAAATAACTATTTTCGGAGAATGGATAACCTGGGTAAGTTAAGAAGCATCGTATGTCATCTCCACTACGTAACACAGCGAGCTTGCGGGAGTAGCGCGGACGTGGATCTGCGCACGCGGTGACGCGCGACGACACGTTTTATGTTTTATCTCCGGCCCAGGTATCTTCTCCATAAATTTTTTTCTTCAGGATTGAAGAGGAAGGATCCAGGTGTCCAAAAAAAATGATCTCTATGAATTTCTGTAAGTCCCGCGGAAATGGCAGCGAAATTAAAAATAAAAACGCCAAAAAAATGTTGAAAGAATTTTTTTTTTCTTAAATATAATTTTTATATGGAAGCGCATTTTTTTACTAACAAAACGATCCAAGGATCTTTCCGCTCCGATGAACACTTTCGGAGATATGAATTTTCAAACAAAGCGGTGCACAAAAATTCACATGCCTCTAACTCCGCCATTTTTGAAAATTTTTCAAAATCCTTCCAATTGTCCTTTTTTTTCCATAGTATGTAACATTGCATGTTGCAAGGCGCTCCTCACCTCTTGGCATGACCTTCATTAAGCGGGGGTTGAAGTGTGAATGGCATTAGTATGAATGTTTAGGATGGCCCCGAGGCCTTGATTGACTCCGAGAGACGACCGTGACCGACTTAAAATTATGAAATAGATTATTTATTCTTTTGTTCTTCTTTTTTTCAAACTTTTCTCTAACATGTGGACGACGAGGCCAAGTATTGGGTCTAAGCTACGACAAGTAAACGCCATGACGGACGCCTACGATCGGAAAACACCGAGGGTGTTGACCTTGGATAGACGCCAACGAAGCTCGTGAGGCTAGTAGTGGCCATGCTACCTCACATATTAACCGAGGATATGGGGGAGTGTCGAGGACATTGCATCGAGGGATCAAGGTGGTGGAGGAGATTCCCGTCACCGCCAAGAACCTGTAACCCGTATGCCTCGGAAAGAAGGAGCTAGAACACCGTGGCGAAATTCAAAAGGATTCGCGCCGAGGATCGTAGCGCCATCCGTGTGACGTCAGCCGCACGGTCGATTACAAAATCGATATTCGAGGGCCTAACGACGCCCATGCACACCGGCGCCACGCCGTCTATGATCACTAGGGCCAGGGACTTCGGGTGGTGGGGGTAAACTAATACACAAAAACCACATCTGTGTGAGAACTATGTTCAGGTTCCACAGTGACAAATTTCAGATGTCAACGAAAACTAACACATGTAAACACATCGGTGTAATCGGTAATAATTTCATTCGTTTCCAGTTTCGCAGTGACAAAGTTCAGATGGCAGAATAAAATGTCAAACTTAACCCCCCTGATCAGTCCGATAAGTGTAGTCCATGCAAGAGTATGTAGTATACATTTAAGTATACATGCAAGTTCAAGACTGCCCACGTGTGGATAGCGGGCAGCTCTCCGTGACTTATGCAGCAGATATAGAAAATAAATTCAAGTCACTGCGTATTGGAAACCACTATTCTAACCTCGCTTCGCTCCGTTACAACGCGGTTCTTCGACGCAGCATGCGAAGCCACTGGGCGTATTCAAGAGTGCCTGTGTGTATGAAAACGAGCAGCTCTCCGTAGCCCAAGCAATTAAAATTAAAAATAATTATACCATCCGAAATTTCAGTAGATGAGACGCACTTAGACATGTTACAGCTGATTTTTGGGGCTTCTAAGATTTCCTAGCCCATCTGTGCATATTCAAGCATGCCTGTGTGTGAAAAAACAGGCAGCTTTAGGTATAAAAAAAATATATATATATAAAATTAGAATAATTTATATAAAATATAGTATAAAATTTTTTTGTTGTTGTTACATAGTCAGATGTGTTTCGACTTATATCGGCAGCTGCTGCGAATTGAATTGAAGTTGAAAATGATTGTCCTGTCGGAAATTTAAGGATGTGACCCACTCTGACATATCTGTGCTGATTTTTGGGGTAACTGTGATTTGCGAGCCTACCCTTGCATACGCTTGATTCTCGTCTTATTTTTTGTCTTGATTTTTGTCTTACTTCTTGTCTTGATTTTTGTCTTGATTTTTGTCTTGATTTTTGTCTTGATTTTTGTCTTGATTTTTGTCTTACTTTTTGTCTTGATTTTTGTCTTACTTTTTGTCTTGATTTTTGTCTTACTTTTTGTCTTGCTTTTTGTCTTGCTTTTTGTCTTGATTTTTGTCTTATTTTTTGTCTTGATTTTTGTCTTACTTCTTGTCTTGATTTTTGTCTTGATTTTTGTCTTACTTCTTGTCTTGATTTTTGTCTTGATTTTTGTTTTGCTTTTTGTCTTATTTAGTCAGATGTGTTTCGACTTATATCGGCAGCTGCTGCGAATTGAATTGAAGTTGAAAATGATTGTCCTGTCGGAAATTTAAGGATGTGACCCACTCTGACATATCTGTGCTGATTTTGGGGCAACTGTGATTTGCGAGCCTACCATTGCATATTCAAGAGTTTCCGTGTGTAAAAAAACGGGCATTCCTCCATTCCTCGTGCAATGATGAAAGAAAATACTTGCTTCATTGAAATATACTTCATTGAATACAATTATTAAGATTGCTATTTCTATATTGTCATTGACGATTTGATAACGTTACTGTATTTAAAAAAAAAAAAAAATAACAAATCTGTAGCAATAACACGAATTTTTATTTTCATTCATTTCTATACGGATTTAATTAAATATAAATGGATAAAAAATGTTAGATAAAAACAAAGCTAAAGGCCTATACAAAAAAATATATTACAGTCGAGACTAAAATCTAGACGAAACGCAAAATTAAAATAAAATCGAACGTATGTACGAAAAATAATATTATTACAAGTTTGACGTCATTGTGGTGTCTATAGACCCCCGGCGCGTCGACTTATGAAATTTTCGTTTTGCCATGACGTACGCCATTATAATCTAAAAAAATTTATAAACGTTTGAATCGATATGATGGACTCAGATGTAGTCCGCCCTGCTGGAAGTAAAAAGATATAATTTTGAGAACTAGATCCTCTTCTTTCCGCGGGCTATCCGATCTCATGAAATTCAATCAGCAGTTGCGTGTATTCTCAAACGGTTCCTATCTGCATGCGGAACTAATGGCGTACGTCATGGCAAAACGAAAATTTCATAAGTCGACGCGCCGGGGGTCTATAGACACCACAATGACGTCAAACTTGTAATAATGTTATTTTTCGTATATACGTTCGATTTTATTTTAATTTTGCGTTTCGTCTAGATTTTAGTCTCGACTGTAATATATTTTTTTGTATAGGCCTTTAGCTTTGTTTTTATCTAACATTTTTTATCCATTTATATTTAATTAAATCCGTATAGAAATGAATGCAAATAAAAATTCGTGTTATTGCTACAGATTTGTTATTTTCATTTTTTTTAAATACAGTAACGTTATCAAATCGTCAATGACAATATAGAAATAGCTATCTTAATAATTGTATTCAATGAAGTATATTTCAATGAAGCAAGTATTTTCTTTCATCATTGCACGAGGAATGGAGGAATGCCCGTTTTTTTACACACGGAAACTCTTGAATATGCAATGGTAGGCTCGCAAATCACAGTTGCCCCAAAATCAGCACAGATATGTCAGAGTGGGTCACATCCTTAAATTTCCGACAGGACAATCATTTTCAACTTCAATTCAATTCGCAGCAGCTGCCGATATAAGTCGAAACACATCTGACTATGTAACAACAACAAAAAAATTTTATACTATATTTTATATAAAATATTTTAACTTCATATGTGTATATTTTTTTTTATACCTAAAGCTGCCTGTTTTTTCACACACAGGCATGCTTGAATATGCACAGATGGGCTAGGAAATCTTAGAAGCCCCAAAAATCAGCTGTAACATGTCTAAGTGCGTCTCATCTACTGAAATTTCGGATAGTATAATTATTTTTAATTTTAATTGCTTGGGTTACGGAGAGCTGCTCGTTTTCATACACACAGGCACTCTTTAATACGCCCAGTGGCTTCGCATGCTGCGTCGAAGAACCGCGTTGTAACGGAGCGAAGCGAGGTTAGAATAGTGGTTTCCAATACGCAGTGACTTGAATTTATTTTCTATATCTGCTGCATAAGTCACGGAGAGCTGCCCGCTATCCACACGTGGGCAGTCTTGAACTTGCATGTATACTTAAATGTATACTACATACTCTTGCATGGACTACACTTATCGGACTGATCAGGGGGGTTAAGTTTGACATTTTATTCTGCCATCTGAACTTTGTCACTGCGAAACTGGAAACGAATGAAATTATTACCGATTACACCGATGTGTTTACATGTGTTAGTTTTCGTTGACATCTGAAATTTGTCACTGTGGAACCTGAACATAGTTCTCACACAGATGTGGTTTTTGTGTATTAGTTTACCCCCACCACCCGAAGTCCCTGGCCCTAATGATCACTCTGCGTACGACTAGCGTCGATAGCACGTGTGTGCCATTTTGGCTTGTACCTCTTGCGTTCTTTTGCGTTTTGCGTATTGTTGAGATTTTGTGTAGCTTTCGGGGCTTTATTCGGTTTCTCTTAGTATTGAGTGAGAGTGAGGAATTCCTCGAGGGATTTTCGAGTTTGGATTCTCGATGGATTGCGAGAGAGAAGCGGTCCTTTTTGTTCGGTGGCTGGAAGACGGTAAGCGTTAGCCATTCTGACCTATAATGATTTGAATCTGGCAACGGCCGTCTGCCGCCCTGCTTTGGTACAGCCACGAGACTCTTTAGCTTAATTGAGATCGAATTAAACCGATTTCCGACTGGTAGGCCGTCACCAGTGTCCTCATGCTATAGAGAATTGTATTTTGAGTCCGTTATTGGGAATTCTGGGATATATTGAGTTTTATTGAGAATAGTCTGTTCGCACACGAGTGCGACAAAGACAGTCGGTCACTGTCGCTCTCTCTTCCTCCTGTAGGGAGAGGCTTGTTGTTGAGACTCCCCGACTGGAAATTTGTTCAGGCAAACCTTATGATCCATTTGGCCCTGACCAGACCCGGTCAAGGCTTGCTCTATCAGAGCATGCCTTCAGGAGCCCTGATAGATGCCACATCAGGTTAGCCTTGTCGCGGCAGGCCTTGTAGAGCCCTGACCAGGTCAGCGCTATCAGGATCCTACTGGGGTATTCCTGATGGAGCCCTGACCAGGTCAGCACTATCAGGATCCTATCGGGGTGTTCCACCAGGTCGGCGCTATCCGAATCTTATTGGAGTATCCCTGATAAATTCCTTATCAGCAACACCTCGGGAAAACTTTAATATAACGATTGAAAATTCACTGATGCAATCCCTAGTAAATCTGGATTGCACGTACCGCATCGTCGTGAAATTATTGTACATATAAAGAATTAAAAGAATCACATTATTCTTATAAGAAAAAAAACACCACGGCTGTATAGTTCTAAACTACACTGTAATTGATATCATTTCAGACTTGACAACATTACATTTTGTTTTCATGAGCAAATAGTGAATTATATTTGTGTTCAGTAGTCCCAAATACCCAGGCACTACACTGTTCGAAATAATTTGTGTTGATGTTAACTTTTTAGCATGTTAAAATTTTCACGTCAAAAGTCACATTTTTTAAAAGTTGATTTTATATTTCGTATATACCGTGACAATTCCGTGAAAGTAACCGGTCCTATGTTAGGTATCTCCCGAAAGCTACCGAATGGCAACGCTGTCGAAGTCATAGAGTGAACAAACGACATATCCACAGAGACAGACGTCAGACGATCAGACGACGCAGCGTCAGCTGTCACTTCGTTGGGTTAGAATGAACTGTCAATGAGATATTTGAGGTTGATCGTATAATATAACCTAATTAGACAACGGAAATTGATATCTATTCGTAAAGAAGTGATAATGAATTGGTAAATTGATCGCAGATGTAAATTTTTGTTCATTTGCAACATAATTTGGTTATAAATAACTGTCGGGATGAAATTCACGAGTCTAATTTTGATAAAGGTACATAACCAACCAATATCAAACGATATTATTCCGTTATAAAGTCATGATAAAGCTATCAATTGATGTAGTGGAACGGCACGTTACATTCCTGATCAAGTCCTAATCAGGCAGCCTTATGCGGCCCTGATTGAGCGGTAAGGCATGCCTGGCCACTACCTGGAAGGAGCCGTGTCTGAATTTCCAGTCGGGTCCGAGTCTTTTGTTTTCGCGCTGGTCGTTTCGACTAGATTTCGAGAGCTTATTGTTGAATAGTTATTTACCGCAGAGTTAGGTTAAGTTAGATTTAGTTAATTTATTGTTTAAAATTGTAAATAATATTCTGCCGATCGCCGTACACAATCGGCGTCGCTATTGTTAATTGTTTGGTCGAATTTCGAGCCGCCGGCATTATTCTTTGGTTAATTCTGAGCCGCGGGTTCGACTTTATTGTTGTTAACATTACTATTGTCCGAGTATTTATTACTGTGTTCTGGGCATTCCAGTATTTTGCTGTTTATTCTGTAATTCGAATCAAGTATTATTGTTCGGTTATTATTTTGTTATTATTTTGTTATGTACAGCCGCAGGCTACGTCTCGTTAGTTGTTAAGCCTCATTGTTGATTGTGAAATTGATTTGTTGTCCCAAGAGGGCCGATTTGTCGAGTTAATGATTAGCTAATTTCGATTTGTTATTGCCACCCTGCGTGGGAGCGTGTTTATCAATTCTTATTATTGTAAAACTCGCAAATCGCGACCAGGTCGCTGTTATGGCCGTATCACACTACCGGTTGGCGTTTACGATTGACGGTTGGCGATTGGCAGCTGACCAATGAGAGAGCAGAAAGCGCCCGACTGCTGCTCTCTCATTGGTCAGCTGCCAATCGCCAACCGTAACCGCCAACCAGTAGTGTGATACGGCCTTTACACGGCCTGTAGCCGTCCTAAATCCGAGGGGAAGTACCCCCGGGTACGTGAAAGCATGTAGATTCTTTATATCTCCTATTTTTGAATAAATTCGTTATTATTTCTGTTAAATTTAAACTTTCCGAGTCGTTATTGTACGCCTAGTTAATTCCTCATTTAATCCCGACCCCTCTCCGCGGTGCTGTTGCTAGCCGACGCTTTGAGTACCTGTAGTGTTTAATATTTTGGATTTAGAATTTTGAAAGTGGCGGTTATCCGCCTGGCGCCCAACATTATTAAATAAATTTAGATTTCTTGGCCAATTGTCGAGTGGACGACCTCGTGGTCTAGTGATCCGGTCTGGATCCGAGGTCTAATAAAAATCCACGTCACAAGTACTACAGATGTATTGAATGGCGCAAGAATCCGTGACTTGACGGTTTTTTTTTTTTGAGTGAAGTGACGTGAATCCGCTCATATACACGTGCCCTCATTACATTGGCTACCGATTTATCTTGAAAACAAAACGCGATGTTCTTATTATTAAGTGAACTTTTTGAATTTCTAAACGGTACGCCCAGAAGTCGAAATTGTGTTGAAGGCGAGTCTGTATTAAACGCGGGTCACTTGGTTTATTGTGGAAAAGCAGCTGAGGATGACGAACGCTTCGATCTACTGGCGTATTGCTTACAAACGTCGGTTTTACGAGGAAATCCTCACGAAATTAAGGCGGTGATACATAAAAAAGGACAGATTATATCTGCAGAATGTAGTTGTGCAGCCGGATTGAGCGAAAAATGTAAACACATAGCTGCAGTGTTAATATTCTGTACCCGGTAAGTCTTTGTTGCTATTTCGACGATAAGTACTTGTACAAATGGTTTTTTTAAAGAAACAATTGCATTGCATTGTGATATATCTTTTTTTTTTCAGTAACGATCTAACCAAAATCGAGAAAATTTCGTGCAAGGATAAAAAATGTACGTGGAGCAATCCTCGTAAGTCGTGTTTGGAGCAGTACGATCCTCAACCATTGAGCAACCACGATTGTTTTAATATTGTGCAAAATCATCTACAATTACCAAATGATGTCAGGATGGCAATACGGGAGAAATTATTTTCTAATAATTGGAAATCTGCACTACCTCAATATGTGTATGGGAATGAATGATTTATTGATATACTGCTTCCTTTTCCACAATTATGATGGAGTAATTCAAATCAAATTATACACTGAATCAATTGTTACAGAAATTATCAGCAATTTTTAGACATTTTATACAATTTTATTCTTTGTGATAAATATATGGTCAATAATTGTTAAGAGATTTTTAGTATTCATTGTTATATCATCAAATTTGTAAATATTGCTCCTTTAAGAATGATTTTTCACGAATGACGGTGTAATAGCAATTTTACTTCATCATATTCAGCAAAGTAATGCAAATATTGTTGGTTTTTTTTAAATACTTTTCTACTTTTTGCTATACATTACATTTTTATTTATTTTGGATCGAGAGGGAAGGCACCCTTCTATTGAGAAAACGGTAGAGCCCCCAGCACCTGAATACCCACGTAGAATTCAAATCCTTATCGACCAGCAATCATCTTCGGAAGTCCTATTGAAATTATCCAACATACCTCATAGACCTTTAAGAGAATGTTGTGAGCGTGTGTTCGAAAGATATACCCAAGAAGCTTACTTCATTTGTTCACAAAGCAAAGATTTTTTCAGTATTTGGAAGCAGCAGCGACAGTTCAGAATTGGGATCCAACATAGGGAGACATGACATCTGGTGGCCGAAAGTAAAAACAAAAAGAGAGAGAATAAGAGCTGTCAGTTAAAACGTGTTCTTATGTTAATTTTTATCAATTGCAATACAATTTTTATAAATTGCAATGATGCACCCCGCAAAATATTCGACGCGTACACCACCAACGAAAAAAAATATTCACTGTGTTGTGCAAGGGTGTGAAAGTTCATCCAAAAAACATTTAGAGTTGAGTTTTCACGCTTTTCCAAAAATGGGTGAGCGTTCGGTCGATGTTAAAAATCATTTCGGCGCTGTTGAGAAGATTGACCGTTTTAAAGCATGGACAAGGGTTTTGAAAATTAAGCGAGTGAAGGGACAGATGAGAGTGTGTGCATTACACTTTACAAAGGAGGATTATTTGTTCCCTGGTAAGTAAGCAATCATTGTTTAACAACCTATAAATGCCTATACTCCGATAGCCGACTTTTTCATGAAAAAATTAATCCCTGCAGATATTGCAGCAAAAAAGCGGTTTTTAAAAAAAAACGCTGTCCCCTCAATCAATTTGCCATCTAGCAGTGGTCTCATGCAATCGACAAAAAAAAAGGAAATTGATCGTCAGCGACTCGAGAGACGTTTAAAACGAAACGACGTTGAGAGGCTTGATGTAATTGCACCTCAAAAAAAGACAATCCACCTCAAGAAATGTTATTCCAATTCTCAAGAAAAGACGAAAGAAAAATCGAGGCGACGAAGAGTGATTTAGATCATCCTAGGGATGGCGCATTGCAGCAGTCATCGGCGCAGTCATTTGATCATTCGTTAGATCAGTCGTTTGAAGACCCATTTTAAAATACTTTTTCAGTGGATAATAACATCTGTACGAACTGTAAAAAGTCAGTCGCTCCCGTGTTGACTAAAGATATTGAGGTTCAAGTAAAAACTAGTGATATATTGCCTAACTTTTTGAATTTATTTCTCACTGTAGTGCTTTGAGCACTGCCACAGGACTAGAATCATATGCGCTGTTGAATTGTATTGTTAGTCTTGTTGGCATAACGTTAAAAATACATCCTGATCATTATAATTCAAGAATGAGTTTGAGAAATAAAGTGGTCATGACGTATGTGAAGTTCAAGCAAAATATAACGTACAGCTTTTTGTCCAGCTTGTTCCAATATTACACAGCACAGCACTGTCAAAGAGTGTTTCTTGAAATGATAGATTTCTTGAGTGAGAGCTTCAAAGTAGCAATCGAGTGGCCTTCGAAGGAAGAAATATCCCGGAATTTACCACAATGTTTCGAGGGGTTTGAAAATACTCGAGCAGTGATCGACTGTACTGAAATTTTTATTCAAAGACCGTCGAAGCTCTGCTGTCAGGTGATTTGTTATTCTCAGTACAAAAAGTCTGAAACATTTAAAGTTATGACTGCAGTTACACCCGCAGGGAACATTTCATACATCTCAAAACCTTATGGCGGCAGGGTCTCTGATAACGATATTTTTCAGCAGTGTGATTTGAAAAATTTGTTAGAGCCAGGGGATGGTGTTATGGTTGATCGTGGTTTTTTAATTGATAAAATGTGTGCAGAACGTGGATGGAAGCTTATAAGACCACCGTTTTTAAAGAAAAAAAAAACAATTTTCTAAATCTGAATCTTTACTGACATGCAATATTGCGAAAGCTAGAGTTCATGTTGAGAGATCAAATCAAAGAATAAAAACTTTTAGTATTTTAGGTGACACAATGCCTGTCAGTCTCCTTCCAATCGTTGATAAAATATTTACAATCATATGTGCCACAATCAATCTCGGCTCTCCAATCCTGGCAGACGATAAATTCATGAAAAACAAGGCATAAACATAGAAACAAATATTTTACTGGAAAAAGGTGAAAAATCATTTGTGGATGAGAGAAGTATTTTAAGAAGTAGAGCAGTTTATTTTCATTCTTTGGCAATCATATCACATACAATTAAATTATTGTATGTATCACAAAATTACTCTAAGTTATTGTATTATAATTTGATTATTCATATAATAAATTTGAACTATTTGAAGTTGTTGTTTGTATCAATATTCTCATTATTTTCCTCGGTATCGTCTGATTTCAAACAAATTTTGTGTATCATAATATTAAAATATACTTTTTTCAGTGCTGTCAACATTTTTATCACAAATAATTTGTCGAAGTTGATGGTCAAGGAGAGAAAACTCTTATCGTAATCCGCATAAATAATAAATAAACATTTTTCAATATTTAATACAGCCATTCCCATTTGTACTTGGCCATCATAACAGTGCCTTTTCTTCAAGCTCAGTTCGCCTTTGTCATTTTTTGATAGGCACTTGCCAAACTCCGATTTCACAGCCTCATCAACAGGCATCGATTTGCCTTTGAACGGACATTTAATTTCTACTAAGGTCTTTGGCTTTCCGCCCTCGAAAATTGCACCATCAGGTGAGTATGCCAGCCAAGCATTTTGTTGTGAAATAACTAGCCCAACCTCCACAACATCTTGATTCGTAACTTTTTCAAATTGGCAACGTGCTTCTGTGATTTTGCCATACTCGGTGTACTCGCTTTTAAAATCCTTTGGACCGAAAAATGTTGAGCACTTTTTATCCCAATCAGGTTGTTTGTTGTTAGTGTAGGTGAATAAAGGCCAACGCACACCATTGCCGCTCGGCACCGCGCGGCACCGCACGGCACAGCCGCGGCGCAGCCGGGCGCCGCACGGTGCCGCACGGCGCAGCATTTCTGCAGTATCGCTGGACAGTATGCAATTAGGCGCAAAATAATATGGTCCATTCAGTTTATTTTATATTTATTTTATATTAGTGACATAGTACTCGGTATCCAGGTCCTTCGCACCGTAGTTCTCGGTGCCCAGTTCTTTCACCCTACAGTTTTTAGTATCCAGGTATTCCGCTCCACAGTTCTTAATATCCAGGTACTCCGCCCCATAGTCCCCGGTGTCCAGGTGCTTCGCACCGTAGTTTTAGGTGTCCAGGTCCTTCGCACCATAGTTCTCGGTGTCCAGGTCATTCGCACCGTAGTTCTTGGCGTCCAGGTCCTCAGCATAAAGAACAAATTATGAAGCAGAGGACCTACACACCGAGAATTATGTGGTGTCTGAGTATCTGTATACTAAGAACTATGGAGCGGAAGACTCGGACCCGAAAACAATGTGACGGAGTGTCTGGATACCAAGAACCTACGGTTCCAGAGACCTCGACACCGAGAACTATGTCACTAATGTAAAACGAATCCGGTCACATACTTTTCCAGATTTCACTGCGCAAAATCATATGGTCCATTCGGCTTGAAATCTCAAAAGTATGTGATCGAATTCGTATTACGAGTACTATTTTCAGCTAATACCCTACAAATGAACTGACTACAATCTACAGTTTTATATTGGGTTCAACAAGAGAGCGACACAATTCCGAATCGAAATTACGTACAGTACGGTCAGACCCCGCACGCAAGAGCGTAGATTCTCCGTGCCGTACTGGGCGAATTCAGTTTTGGAATCGTGGCGTACCTCCTTGAACGCAAGACAGTTAGTATTGATGAGCAGAACCCTGATTACGAATCCTAATAATAATTTGTATTTATCTTATATATATATAAAAGTAATCTACTTCTGTACCTCATCTACACTTATCGCTGATATATTTAATGGAAGAATCACAAGTTTTCGTGATTCGTTAAATTTTTACTTTTATTTCCATTATTATTTTGATAAAACCGCTAGGCTGAATAAAAATACGCTTTCTATGTTTGTAGATGTATATTTCAGCTGCTGTAATAATTAATCATACAATTAATTAAAGATAATTAAATGGTAAAACGTGAACTGTCTGTAATTATTTTATTAATATTAATTTAAAATTAATTATTTTCAATATTTTACACATTCTTGTGGTTGTTGGATAATACTCGTTTTTATTCATCACCTAGGTATGTTGATATACAAAAAGTATTGGTTCCGGTTGAAAAGCGACTTTTTTCAACGAATCTTTACGTTTTCGACCCTTTAGAATTCGAAAAACAGGGATTTAGAAACATGTCGGTCTGCCTGTCTGTCCGTCTGTCGGTCCGTCGCTCTGTATTTTAATTTTTATATAATTCTTTCAAAATGTTGATGACGACGAAAATACAATTATCGAATCACAGTCGGTCTGTCAGTCTGTCGGTCCGTCTCAAAATTTTTTCTCACGGTGACGAATCGTAATCAATTTTGCGTATGTCCTGAAAATTTTGTGCCGCGGGGCGCACTGTCTCAATTTTGATAATCGTGGGTAATTTCCGTACTTCCGTATTCGTTGAGTAATTTCCAAATTCGTAGCTGTCCGTTCGATTTGGGTAAAACTGTGATTCTAGAATTGAATTTTCGTCATAGTTTAAATTTGGATTTTCTAAAGGAATAACAGGCGTTGGCAGTGTAGTATTGTTTGAATTTGAATTTAGGGCTCGCATCTCGTACTCGTTTAATATATTGAAAAATTTCGACTTAATCTCGACCTGGAACTGCGCAGGCAAGGTTTCTACTGTTTCTGCCATCGAAATGAATAATTTTTTTAACGGGGTGGAGTTAGGGGTAGGCTCATTAATTTTGGCTGCTTCTTTTTCTTTAAAATAGGCAATGAGCGAGCTCGCAACCTCTGATGGTTGCTTTGACGTTTGCCGAACACTTTTCCTGCATGCTCTGGCCGGAGCTCCACTGTAACCTGCACCTGCAAAATTTGACATTTCTGTTTTCAGTTCGTATTTTATATTTCAATCTATTGTTCCATGTACATACAGTATGTTGAATTTTTTTTTTTCATAAAATTGATCACATTATTGCAAATTTATAAACGATTATATCATCAAAATTTTTTTTTAATAATTATAAAGGCGCAAAACCTCCTTAAAACTGATTTTGAAAATTAAACTAACCCGAATTATCGAAGCCGGTGGAACTATTGTCGCGATCTTCGGCAATATCGTATCTGGCATCCCCACTACCATCCCCACTATCTCTTACATCCTCCTCAGGTCCTATCTCGATGTTTGAGATTGTCTCCCGCTCGTTAATGCAAACGTCTAAAAATTTCATCTGTGACTCCCACTTCCACGGCCTGTAATATATTGCTGCCTGCCCGCTCTTCGATATGCGATTTTTTTTCGCCTTCCTGTACCCATCTCTTAACTTGCGCCATAAAATTTTGCATGCATCTGCTACATAAATAACACAAAACATCACAAATCGCTGTAAATTATTCAATCGGGAAATGTACAATATAGCACGCACATTGTGATGCGCTTCATTATGGTCGATCACATATAATTATACATCGTTCGTTACTCCACGCAAATAATACTTTGAACAACACTATCATGCATACATTGGTTTTAAACTTACGTGTTTCTCTCATCGCTTTAGAAATCTCACGCCAGCAATTTTCGCGCCGATGATGGTTCGAATAGTGTGGGTCCCGCATGTCCCACAATATTCGGTACGTTTCCACGGTTAATATTAACGTTTCTTCGTCCATCTTTCTATGGTCAATATTATACGTATGCCAATTCTTTTTAAATAAATTAACAAAAGCATAAAATATATTGTCGGTTGCTTTATTTCTCATTCGTGAACTTCTGTTTCAGTTTTTCAAAGCTCATAGTTCAATTGTCATACTTATACAAATTTGCACAATTTAACAGGCCGGGTGGTTCAGGTTGAACGGATCATCTAATTATATTTTTTTTTTTATACGTACAAAATTACATACATCGCATTACAAGTGTATATTAAGCGCGAAATATGTAACTCAAAATCCATTAAGTAAGTATATATATATATATTCAAATTCATAACTGTCCGTTTGCTTTTCTACTTTTTATCACCTAGGTATGTTGATATACAAAAAGTATTGGTTCCGGTCGAAAAGCGACTTTTTTCAACGAATCTTTACGTTTTCGACCCTTTAGAATTCGAAAAACAGGGATTTAGAAACATGTCGGTCTGCCTGTCTGTCCGTCTGTCGGTCCGTCGCTCTGTATTTTAATTTTGACATAATTCTTTGAATTTTTGATGACGACGAAAATATAGTCAGAGTCACAAATCGAATCACAGTCTGTCCGTCAGTCTGTCGGTCTGTCCGACAAGGTCTGGAACCGCGGCTCGATGAAAAAATCTAAAATTTAGATGACTTTACAATCGAACATGGTTAAATTTTGAAATCAAAAACTTTAAAAATTTTGAAAATCAAAAACAAATAAAAAAGCGAAAACTGAGTATCATTTATCCGAATATACTCTTAATCATTCCTCCTACCTAGTCTGACCATTTGCTCTTGCCATTCAACCGAACCAGTTGGAGAATTAAAATATTCTTTGAAAATTTCGCGGATAGCAATCGCAGCGTTTACTCCATTCAAGCCGAAATATGGATTAACGGGGGGATCTATTAAATTTGGAATATGCCGTGGTACAGAAGGTAGATTATCGGAATGTTGTAAAACGTCGTCTCTTAAAAAATTATGCAAACAACAAGTTGCTAGAACGACCTTATCCACGTGCTCTGGTTTTAAATTAATTCTTCGTTGATAGATTCTAAATTTTTGAGTCAATATGCCAAATGCGTTTTCCGAAACTCTTCTCGCACGAGATAATCGATAATTAAAAATTTTTGCCGTTTCATCGTCATGCAAATGCGCACCTGGGTAAGGTCGCATAATGTTTTTATTTAATGGAAAGGCCTCGTCCCCTACAATTACGAATGGTACTGCAGGATGGTCAGTTCCAGGTAGCGGTTTGTCATTTGGGATGTTTAACGTGCCGTTAAAAATTTTATTTCCGAAAGTTGAATTTGCCAAAATACCACCATCACTACTTTTGCCGAATGCACCAACATCTATGGCGATAAAACGATAGTCGGCGTCCACTAGTGCCATAAGCACTATGCTAAATGTTTTTTTATAATTAAAATACATCGAGCCGCTGTTCGCAGGTGCTTGAATTAATATGTGTTTTCCGTCTAGTGCACCTATACAATTTGGAAAATTCCATTGTTCATGAAAACGCTCCGCTATTTTAATCCAAGCATCCGTATCCGGATTTGGCATTACTTTTGGAGAAAGCCGATTCCAAATTGCCTCACAGGTGTTGTGTACAATTTTTCTGACTGTGGACTCTCCCATCTTATAGCTCAAGGCTATGTTTGCAAATGAGTCGCCTGTGCTCAGAAATCTGAAACGTAAATTATACTTTATGCATTTCATCCAAATATATGCGAGCTACGTTGAAATTTTATTGACAAATTTTTTTTTTCGATTACCTGATGCACACTGCCAGCCGTTCTTCAGGTCCTATGGGTCGTCGGAAAGCGGTGTCTTGTTGCGTGATGTCCAGCGTCAGGTAACTCAGGAGCTCTTGAAATTTAGTATATGTCATTCTGAAGTACTTGAAAAATTTTGACGGATCACGAACAAGATGAGGGAACAGCGTGTGATATTCGCCGTGCTGAATTCTACTTCGACAGACATCGTGTACCCATTTCCGTTTAAGTGTACGTCGTTGTTCTTGCCTCTCGGCTTCCTCTAATTCGAGGGCAATTAAAATTGCTTCCTCGTCGGAACTATCCATTACAATTTTCCAGTACACAGAAACTGAGTAGCATGAATTTATGTATGTTTGATTTCTAGATTTCGCCGAAAAGCGGTTTATTGTTTCTTGTTTTAAAAAAAATTGACATGACAAATACACAGCAAACATACATAAATTCATGCTACTCAGTTTCTGTGTACTGGAAAATTGTAATGGATAGTTCCGACGAGGAAGCAATTTTAATTGCCCTCGAATTAGAGGAAGCCGAGAGGCAAGAACAACGACGTACACTTAAACGGAAATGGGTACACGATGTCTGTCGAAGTAGAATTCAGCACGGCGAATATCACACGCTGTTCCCTCATCTTGTTCGTGATCCGTCAAAATTTTTCAAGTACTTCAGAATGACATATACTAAATTTCAAGAGCTCCTGAGTTACCTGACGCTGGACATCACGCAACAAGACACCGCTTTCCGACGACCCATAGGACCTGAAGAACGGCTGGCAGTGTGCATCAGGTAATCGAAAAAAAAAATTTGTCAATAAAATTTCAACGTAGCTCGCATATATTTGGATGAAATGCATAAAGTATAATTTACGTTTCAGATTTCTGAGCACAGGCGACTCATTTGCAAACATAGCCTTGAGCTATAAGATGGGAGAGTCCACAGTCAGAAAAATTGTACACAACACCTGTGAGGCAATTTGGAATCGGCTTTCTCCAAAAGTAATGCCAAATCCGGATACGGATGCTTGGATTAAAATAGCGGAGCGTTTTCATGAACAATGGAATTTTCCAAATTGTATAGGTGCACTAGACGGAAAACACATATTAATTCAAGCACCTGCGAACAGCGGCTCGATGTATTTTAATTATAAAAAAACATTTAGCATAGTGCTTATGGCACTAGTGGACGCCGACTATCGTTTTATCGCCATAGATGTTGGTGCATTCGGCAAAAGTAGTGATGGTGGTATTTTGGCAAATTCAACTTTCGGAAATAAAATTTTTAACGGCACGTTAAACATCCCAAATGACAAACCGCTACCTGGAACTGACCATCCTGCAGTACCATTCGTAATTGTAGGGGACGAGGCCTTTCCATTAAATAAAAACATTATGCGACCTTACCCAGGTGCGCATTTGCATGACGATGAAACGGCAAAAATTTTTAATTATCGATTATCTCGTGCGAGAAGAGTTTCGGAAAACGCATTTGGCATATTGACTCAAAAATTTAGAATCTATCAACGAAGAATTAATTTAAAACCAGAGCACGTGGATAAGGTCGTTCTAGCAACTTGTTGTTTGCATAATTTTTTAAGAGACGACGTTTTACAACATTCCGATAATCTACCTTCTGTACCACGGCATATTCCAAATTTAATAGATCCCCCCGTTAATCCATATTTCGGCTTGAATGGAGTAAACGCTGCGATTGCTATCCGCGAAATTTTCAAAGAATATTTTAATTCTCCAACTGGTTCGGTTGAATGGCAAGAGCAAATGGTCAGACTAGGTAGGAGGAATGATTAAGAGTATATTCGGATAAATGATACTCAGTTTTCGCTTTTTTATTTGTTTTTGATTTTCAAAATTTTTAAAGTTTTTGATTTCAAAATTTAACCATGTTCGATTGTAAAGTCATCTAAATTTTAGATTTTTTCATCGAGCCGCGGTTCCAGACCTTGTCGGACAGACCGACAGACTGACGGACAGACTGTGATTCGATTTGTGACTCTGACTATATTTTCGTCGTCATCAAAAATTCAAAGAATTATGTCAAAATTAAAATACAGAGCGACGGACCGACAGACGGACAGACAGGCAGACCGACATGTTTCTAAATCCCTGTTTTTCGAATTCTAAAGGGTCGAAAACGTAAAGATTCGTTGAAAAAAGTCGCTTTTCGACCGGAACCAATACTTTTTGTATATCAACATACCTAGGTGATAAAAAGTAGAAAAGCAAACGGACAGTTATGAATTTGAATATATATATATATACTTACTTAATGGATTTTGAGTTACATATTTCGCGCTTAATATACACTTGTAATGCGATGTATGTAATTTTGTACGTATAAAAAAAAAAATATAATTAGATGATCCGTTCAACCTGAACCACCCGGCCTGTTAAATTGTGCAAATTTGTATAAGTATGACAATTGAACTATGAGCTTTGAAAAACTGAAACAGAAGTTCACGAATGAGAAATAAAGCAACCGACAATATATTTTATGCTTTTGTTAATTTATTTAAAAAGAATTGGCATACGTATAATATTGACCATAGAAAGATGGACGAAGAAACGTTAATATTAACCGTGGAAACGTACCGAATATTGTGGGACATGCGGGACCCACACTATTCGAACCATCATCGGCGCGAAAATTGCTGGCGTGAGATTTCTAAAGCGATGAGAGAAACACGTAAGTTTAAAACCAATGTATGCATGATAGTGTTGTTCAAAGTATTATTTGCGTGGAGTAACGAACGATGTATAATTATATGTGATCGACCATAATGAAGCGCATCACAATGTGCGTGCTATATTGTACATTTCCCGATTGAATAATTTACAGCGATTTGTGATGTTTTGTGTTATTTATGTAGCAGATGCATGCAAAATTTTATGGCGCAAGTTAAGAGATGGGTACAGGAAGGCGAAAAAAAATCGCATATCGAAGAGCGGGCAGGCAGCAATATATTACAGGCCGTGGAAGTGGGAGTCACAGATGAAATTTTTAGACGTTTGCATTAACGAGCGGGAGACAATCTCAAACATCGAGATAGGACCTGAGGAGGATGTAAGAGATAGTGGGGATGGTAGTGGGGATGCCAGATACGATATTGCCGAAGATCGCGACAATAGTTCCACCGGCTTCGATAATTCGGGTTAGTTTAATTTTCAAAATCAGTTTTAAGGAGGTTTTGCGCCTTTATAATTATTAAAAAAAAATTTTGATGATATAATCGTTTATAAATTTGCAATAATGTGATCAATTTTATGAAAAAAAAAAATTCAACATACTGTATGTACATGGAACAATAGATTGAAATATAAAATACGAACTGAAAACAGAAATGTCAAATTTTGCAGGTGCAGGTTACAGTGGAGCTCCGGCCAGAGCATGCAGGAAAAGTGTTCGGCAAACGTCAAAGCAACCATCAGAGGTTGCGAGCTCGCTCATTGCCTATTTTAAAGAAAAAGAAGCAGCCAAAATTAATGAGCCTACCCCTAACTCCACCCCGTTAAAAAAATTATTCATTTCGATGGCAGAAACAGTAGAAACCTTGCCTGCGCAGTTCCAGGTCGAGATTAAGTCGAAATTTTTCAATATATTAAACGAGTACGAGATGCGAGCCCTAAATTCAAATTCAAACAATACTACACTGCCAACGCCTGTTATTCCTTTAGAAAATCCAAATTTAAACTATGACGAAAATTCAATTCTAGAATCACAGTTTTACCCAAATCGAACGGACAGCTACGAATTTGGAAATTACTCAACGAATACGGAAGTACGGAAATTACCCACGATTATCAAAATTGAGACAGTGCGCCCCGCGGCACAAAATTTTCAGGACATACGCAAAATTGATTACGATTCGTCACCGTGAGAAAAAATTTTGAGACGGACCGACAGACTGACAGACCGACTGTGATTCGATAATTGTATTTTCGTCGTCATCAACATTTTGAAAGAATTATATAAAAATTAAAATACAGAGCGACGGACCGACAGACGGACAGACAGGCAGACCGACATGTTTCTAAATCCCTGTTTTTCGAATTCTAAAGGGTCGAAAACGTAAAGATTCGTTGAAAAAAGTCGCTTTTCAACCGGAACCAATACTTTTTGTATATCAACATACCTAGGTGATGAATAAAAACGAGTATTATCCAACAACCACAAGAATGTGTAAAATATTGAAAATAATTAATTTTAAATTAATATTAATAAAATAATTACAGACAGTTCACGTTTTACCATTTAATTATCTTTAATTAATTGTATGATTAATTATTACAGCAGCTGAAATATACATCTACAAACATAGAAAGCGTATTTTTATTCAGCCTAGCGGTTTTATCAAAATAATAATGGAAATAAAAGTAAAAATTTAACGAATCACGAAAACTTGTGATTCTTCCATTAAATATATCAGCGATAAGTGTAGATGAGGTACAGAAGTAGATTACTTTTATATATATATAAGATAAATACAAATTATTATTAGGATTCGTAATCAGGGTTCTGCTCATCAATACTAACTGTCTTGCGTTCAAGGAGGTACGCCACGATTCCAAAACTGAATTCGCCCAGTACGGCACGGAGAATCTACGCTCTTGCGTGCGGGGTCTGACCGTACTGTACGTAATTTCGATTCGGAATTGTGTCGCTCTCTTGTTGAACCCAATATAAAACTGTAGATTGTAGTCAGTTCATTTGTAGGGTATTAGCTGAAAATAGTACTCGTAATACGAATTCGATCACATACTTTTGAGATTTCAAGCCGAATGGACCATATGATTTTGCGCAGTGAAATCTGGAAAAGTATGTGACCGGATTCGTTTTACATTAGTGACATAGTTCTCGGTGTCGAGGTCTCTGGAACCGTAGGTTCTTGGTATCCAGACACTCCGTCACATTGTTTTCGGGTCCGAGTCTTCCGCTCCATAGTTCTTAGTATACAGATACTCAGACACCACATAATTCTCGGTGTGTAGGTCCTCTGCTTCATAATTTGTTCTTTATGCTGAGGACCTGGACGCCAAGAACTACGGTGCGAATGACCTGGACACCGAGAACTATGGTGCGAAGGACCTGGACACCTAAAACTACGGTGCGAAGCACCTGGACACCGGGGACTATGGGGCGGAGTACCTGGATATTAAGAACTGTGGAGCGGAATACCTGGATACTAAAAACTGTAGGGTGAAAGAACTGGGCACCGAGAACTACGGTGCGAAGGACCTGGATACCGAGTACTATGTCACTAATATAAAATAAATATAAAATAAACTGAATGGACCATATTATTTTGCGCCTAATTGCATACTGTCCAGCGATACTGCAGAAATGCTGCGCCGTGCGGCACCGTGCGGCGCCCGGCTGCGCCGTGCGGCACCGTGCGGCGCCCGGCTGCGCCGCGGCTGTGCCGTGCGGTGCCGCGCGGTGCCGAGCGGTGCCGCGCGGTGCCGAGCGGCAATGGTGTGCGTTGGCCTTAAATTGTAGCAAGTACTGCCAGTGATACGATATTTCCGTTCGTCCAACCATTTCCCGTACCACATCTTCGTCTCTTTGCATACTTCGCGACAGTCTGTTTGTAATAATTGCAGTGTCTGACGACAGCAATCCTTCAAGAGCTGTACATCAGTTCTTTGAATGATTTCCATACATTCACTTGGCTGATGGTCAAAGATTGACTCGATGCATTTTAGCTCTGTTTCTGTCAAAACTTTGACATCGTTTGACTTCGGAACAATGGGATTGTGGTGGCCTTACTTATGTCGCACGTAAGCCGAATTGGGGAGATTTTCGGTAATCATTTTTTTGCGGGCTTCGTCTAAGTTCTCGTTACGACGTATTTTCTTTTCTGGAGGCTGAAGACACCGATGTTCCTCTAAAGGGACTGGCTCGTATGATTTGAGAGCAGCATCTTGCAAATCTCTCCATTTGCACGGTTTGTCGGTGCAAGATATGGTGCCAATTTTATCCGTATCATTTCTAAGATCAAATTAAAAAATTTTTTTATTGAAATTGCTTCTCCCAATTCAGTATTTTTCAAGCATTTTAACCCTCCATCTGTACTATGGGTCTTTTAGGGCACAAGCCGAATTTTCAAATCGAATATTTTGGGAATTAGGAAAGGGAGGGCCTTGGCTCCCTTCCGTAAAAAAACTAAATAAATGATTGGATCATAAAAAAGGATATTATAAGAGAATTTCAGAATTTTTCCGGATTTTTTTTTTTACGTTTTTTTCTTAGAAAAAATTTTAGCAAGACTTTTGAGACACATAGTACAGACGGTGTACCAAAATTTCATAGTACAGACGGAAGGTTACACCGTAAACGACAGTTGAAGAGAAATTAAATTCAGTTGGCATTTTGAGGCTGTCATATTTTTAGGTTCGGTTATATCTTACCGATAGCAGTAAAGAAGTGTTGCAATGATGTGCTTGCATTTCTCACTTTGCCCTGCTTTACAGGAGCACTTCACAGTAATAATTTTTCTGTTTCTTTGTACTTTGCCATTTATTTCGTGCGGCGGACCACGTATGCATGATGTTTGTAAGCAGAGAGCTGCGAAACTGATCTCCTCACTCGATGCAGTTTCGTAGCTTATACCACATTTCACGATGTGATTCGCAGCTAAAACTCTTTCCCCTTCAACAAAATTGCGTTGCACCGGATTTGTACCTGCCCAATCGCATATATTTTGTATATTTACTAACATTTAAAAAAAAAATTAATACCGCACATACATCGCTTTGGAACTTTTCTGCGCCATATTGAATAAGCCCCGCTCACATGTTGGATCCCAATAACAAGCTCTAGATGCTATGGATTGTATACATGTAGAAAAAATACCAAAGCTGAGTGGAAAAATAAAACTTCAAAATACTTTTATGCGCTAGAGGTGTCAAATCAATATTTGAGACACGGTTTAAAATTTGAATCTCATGCTCGAAAATTATATGAAGAGATCAAATCCACCAAAGTCTTTGAATGTGGGCTAATCATTTCAGTAGAAAATCCTTGGTTAGGTTATTCTCCAGACGGTATCATATTTGAGAAAGATATACAGTCCGACCTTGGGCACTGTTAAGTCTCGGGACCGAGCACCCCGGGCACTGTTACTCCCCACTCTTCACCTAACAAACCAATGAAAGCGAAGCTTCAGGTCTGTAGCTATTATGAATCACTGATCTCTACTATACACTGGATAGTGTATAGGGCGATAGGAGGTTAAAAATTTTTTAACACAATTTTGTGTGTTAAACATGACGCAAAATTTTTTACTGCGTAGTTTATAAAAAATAAACCTATTCTATTAAGTTTTTTAATAGAGTTTTTTCGACCCAAGACAATTTACGATATTATTACGTATTTCGTATATTACCATTATGTCAACGCCCCTATATTTCGCCTAGCATGCATTCAACTATTTGAATTTGCCGCCATAATGTGTCAAATTCCCACAAACAAATGGCGTTCAAATGCTCACAGCGAGCTGCGGCCAAAACGCCCCGTATACACTATCCAGTGTATAGTAGAGATCAGTGTTATGAATACGAAAGGTTCTTTTGGTGTACTAGAAATGATAATAAATTCGGGGTTTTCACTCAAGCATTTTATATTCTGCATGTCAAGTGTTCAATTGTCTTAAAAAAGCATTATAATTTTCGTTCACCATATTTTAGGTTACCTATAGGTATAATGTATACAGGGACTTTCTGTGGAGACGGCACAGTTAGTTCCATAAGCCACCGCCACTACTAGTCCGGGAGCCAGTGAACTTTTTTTGGAACTTATTTTCGCAAGCTCTATTTATAGTAGTTTCGGGTCAATTGATGATGCTTTTCAAGGAATCGACAGTCTGGCTATTGATTTCCGATGGAATCGATGAGTCAAAAATACAAACTCATGTTACTTATTTTCGCACGGATGAAACTTGTTCTATTAATTAGTATTACCCTAAAACTCCGTCAAAACAGCAGTCTGGCTGGTTTCCGAAGTTGGAAAGTCAGTCTGGCAGATATTTGAAAATCGTAAAAAAAGTAAAATTATAGAATTTATTTTCGCATAGATGAAACTCGTTGTACTAGTTCGCATCATAATAACACTCAGTGAAAAAACAGTCTGGCTGGTTTTCGGAAGTGGAAAATGCGTCTGGCAGATACGCGAAAATCGTTAAAAAAGTAAACTTATAGGACTTATTTTCGCATAGATGAAACTTTTTGCACTAGTTAGCATCATGATAATACTTAGTGAAAAAACAGTCTGGCTGACTTCCGGAGGTGGGAAATCAGTCTGGCAGATATTTGAAAATCGTGAAAACAAAATTTATAGAACTTGTTCTAGAATTTTTTTAAATTTCTCAGATGGTTAAATGGCTTGTACAATTATCAAAAAAGCAGTATGGCTATCGTGGTGTACCAGTGTGAATGAGTAATCATACTTTGATTCGCAGATTTTATTACAACCAAATTTATTATAACCGAATATTATGGCGTTCTATTTTGTTCACAAAGTACCTCGGTTTTGTTTGGCATCGACACGTTTATATATATTCTTCACAGCCTCAGGCAACTACCTGGGTCGGAGACTTCAATGAAAATTGTAGATGTGTAGGGACTTAGGTTCTTCGCTTGTGTTAGAATCATGTATTGGGTAGCAGCTGCTCCGTAGAGGTAAGCAGTTCGATTTTGAATTTCATTCATGTTGATAAGTTTCGACCGAAAATTTATAAAAACCTTTTGATTGCAGAAAATGATGATGAAGATGATGTCGAAATGTATTCAATTCTTTTATTTTGTGTGTTTTTTATTATATTTTCTATTGATATTTCGTAAACTTTCAAGTATTTCGAGACGAAAATTATCAATAAAAGAAATCATCCGTTCTAAACAATATGATGCTATAATGACCTAATTTTTTCATTTTAAGGTATAAAAATATGCTACATGGCATTGCTTGCGTGAGAATACATGCACATTAGGGTGGTCCTTAAAAATTGAATTTTTTGCGACGCCCCCTAAAAAGCTTCGTTTTGATGAAAAAACACTGGGAAAATTTTCTTTTTTTTTTTTAAATTCAAAACAACACGTGCCCCGAGACGATCTAAGGTAATTTTTGGGTATAATCATTTTTTCTCCGAAAGTATCATATTAAATTTGAAATAATTATTTTTTCGAGATATGAAAATAGTTAACAATGAAATACCTTCAGTGTTATCATTTCAAGTAATGAATTTTAACTCAAAGCTTTATAAGAAGCTTAATATACTTCGTCATTCAAGCTCATGCTTCAATTTTTCTTTTATTTTTGGGCTTTTTATACATCTGTGAGCAGTTAATACGTATGAGTTATTTAAATAAAATTGTATTTTTCCTGAAAAATTCCCGAAAAAGATTATACCCAAAACTTAACTTAGATCGTCTCGGGGCACGTGTTGTTTTGAATTTAAAAAAAAAAAAGAAAAATTTCCCAGTGTTTTTTCATCGAAACGAAGCTTTTTAGGGGGCGTCGCAAAAAATTTAATTTTTAAGGACCACCCTAATGCACATGCTCATTCTCAAGATGTCAATTCTGAAAAAAAAAAATTGTTAATAGAACGTGAATCGTTCTTGTACCGTCGGAGATGACGTTTAGAACGCTCGAGAACTCGCAATTTTAGAGTCTGGTGAGGCTTTGATGATTGAAAATAGTTTATAGGCTGTCTTTTTCATTAACGTTAGAGTGTAAACTATCATCTGGAAAAAGAAGTATTCGTGCAAAATTAAGACCGTACTCATTGTACAGGCGCACACGTTGATATGACGATTGCATATAAGCTACCCGGTTACGCATCTTCCGGTCGGTCTGGCAAGGCTCAGGTGACCTCGAATGACAGCCAGACTGCTGTTTTCGACAATTGTACAACCCATTCAACTATCTGACAAATTTTCAAAAATGCGAAAATAAGTCACCTAAGTTTTTTTTTTTTTTTCGGTTTTTCGCGTGCCAGACAAAGTTCCCATCTTTAGAAATCAGCCAGACTACCGTTTAACTAGGTTTTATGATCGCCTTCATAAGTACAATAAGTAGCATCCTTGCGAAAATAAGTTCAACGCATTAACGTTTTTTTCACTTTTTCAAACGCCCCCCCACGCTAAATCCATCGGAATACAATGAAAAGTTTATCAGATTTTTTGATCAGCATCATCTATTGAATCGAAAAAACCTTGGTAGCGGCGTGCGAAAATAAGTTCCCGAAATATTCACTGGCTCCCGGACTATACACGCAGGCACGCTTCGTCCATGTGACAACCGACGACTTCACGCTTACGGTTGCTATACTCTTTGCTCTGTTCAAGCTGCATCATTCTTTTCTTCGGTTGGTATCCCTGGCACACGGACGAAGCGTGCGTGTGTGTTGGTGGAACTAGCTGTGCCGTATCCACATAAAGTCCCTGTATACATAAACTGCATACATATGTACCATAATACGTTTCGTTTACCAGAATAGAAAAATGATATACATATGGGACATTCCATGTCAACTCAGCCACCCTAGTTTTTTTTTTAATTAAAAAAAAAAAATTCAACATTGGGATCTTAAACTACTATATATAAGTAACATTTCTGCCAATTTTCATCGCCCCACCATTGACGAGTGCTGAGATAATAATTTCCAAACTTTGAATTTTCAAAAAATCATAGATCCTCACTGGTGCATCCGATTCGAACGATCAAAAAACGAAATTTCTCTACTTTTTTTACACTTTGAGAAAAAAATTGTTGCAAAATGGTGTGGACGTTTGGATACTGGTTTTTGATGAGAATTTTTAGTTTTTTCCCATTTTTCCCCAGAGGGACCAGTGGCATTCGATCGATTTTTTTTTCTTTGTAGGAGATATCCATATCTAATGAATAAAAAAAAAATCACAACGGAAGAGGCAATGATCAGGCCAAGAGAATTTTTTTTCTACCAAATTTCGTTTTTTTTCAGTCTTTCGGAACAGCTGTATGATTTTTAACAAGTAAAGTCACTGTTAATCGAGTTTTTTTGTTTTTTAAATCGAGGGGCACCATTCACATTGTTATAAATAATCTCCAAAGTGACCAAATTTCCTTTTAACTGCAAAAAAAATGTAAAAAGCCAGTTTTTCGTTCTCTTCTACTGCAATATAATATAATGTAACATAACATAATATATTGTAACGTTTCGGGATATGCCGGAATTTGAAAAATGTAGGTATATCCGCCGTTATTGTGAGTTCTTTGCTCAAAAGATGAAATAAGTTGAATTTTGAGTTTGTTTGGGCACTTCACGATACTAGGAGGTGGGGAAAAGTTGGTTTTGCCACAAAAAGTCACCTGACCTAGGTTTTTTGTGTTTTCCTGGCTAATCTCGGACTCGGACAATTTCTTGCCAAAGCCGTCAGTCTTTGGACTCGATCGATCGCTCGATAAAGCCTCCGACCCCAGCAGACTCGATTCATTTCTTAATAAAGCTGCCTCCCTAGAGCAGAACCGGTGGTTTTACGCACAAGCCTGCTTCCTAGTTCTATCCTGATTTCTTTACTAATTTCCTACGCTCAGATCCGGGGTTTGCACCCAAGACTGTACACCAGACTCGGAAGATTGCTCTTCAAAGCTGTTCCCTAGCGTAAACCTATCTCGGCTGTTGTAGCATTTAATTATTAAGAAATGAGTGGTGGAAATCTCGGACAAAGAACTAAGCATTTGCTTCTGTCAACATTTTAGATTTAATGAAATTAAATAATCATTTGTTCGATTGATTTCTACAAAAATAAAAGTAACAAAAAGAATTAAACAAGATTTTCCTTATCATTTAACTTAACCTATGGCTCTTTTTGTTCTGAATTTTATCTGAATAATTTGTACCTCGAGATTCGAATATCAAGCTTGTTTTAAGTCAAGATTTCTATAGATTTGATTTGCTATCCTCGGAATTCGCGCAGCGATAGACTTTTACATTTATTTCTTTATCTTATTATATTTCAAATTTCATTTCTAAATTGTATTTCTTTAAATTGACTCTACTGACTCTACTTTATTATCTGGAAAAGACTTCCAGTATAATATACAATAATGAGACGCCTACGAGCGCTTTGCTTCGTATCGCTGAGTTTTCTATCTATCTTTGTGAGTCGTCTACGAGCGCTTTGCTTCGTATCGCTCGTGAGGCATTGCCGCACCGGCTTTTATACACAATTTCGGACGTTGGTGACGTCACCGACGTTTGCCGCGCTGGTGGGGATCTAACCGTTTCGTGTTCAATACTCGTCTATCCTTGTCTTACACACAGGCTAGCCGAACCGTTACATTGCCCCCTTACATCAACATCGGCTTCCGAATCCTGGTAAAAACTTGCGTTTTTTGGTTTTTTCGGGGATCTTCGGGTTGTCCGTGTTGATGGACCAATTTTGAGTGAAGCGGTTCTTCGGCTAGGCCATGTTTTCTTCTCCTTCCTTTCCTCCTTTGACTACCCTGCGACTTAAATAGATTTTTTAAGTCCCAGAGGGTCTGTCGGATCCCAGTTCTTGACGTAGTCCGGTGTCATTGGCTTTATGAAAGGCGTAAGTTGTGGCCTCGGTGTCCTCGGCTTGTTGCATCCCTTCGTCTTGAGTGCATTGGGTAAGTCGGGCCTATTTTTGTTGATAGCCTTTCTTATTCTTGCAATATATTCCTTCCGCTCTTTCTGTGTTCTTTCAGGCACGTCGATTTTAGCCCTGACGGCTAATAGGTTATGGTTGTTTTACTCAGTATATACCGTATCACTACGTATATTTACCGTCGGAACTCGGTAGTGATACCCGTAAAGGGGGTGTAAACAGGGTATGTTTGTACGTTTGAGTATCCGTACTTACGACCCTGAAAATACGTACTTACGACGCTGTACAATATGCGACCTTGCCGTGATACACCGTGGTTGTACGGTATTAAAACCGCAACTGGACCGCAACCATACCGCTTTCACACCGTATATAAAAAATGCAAAAAATAAAAAAATAAAAAAAATAAAGGGACTGGTGATACTAGCGACGCCTGGGCGGAAAAACATATGTCGAATTTTATTTCAAAATCACGTTGTCAATGCACACTCAACGAATGCAGGGACAGTGTCATTCTGAAAATAACCTTCACATATGTCTTTGCACCAAGGCGTTGCTCTTTTCTAAGCAAGATATATAGGACCATCTGTATATGTGATTTATTGATAAGAGGAAATTACAATAATTTACTATCTTTACATCAAGAGACATAGAACACTGCAAACATTATGTTTATATCCAACTTATTATCTACGAAAACATTAAGTGGAGCAGAAAATATATTTATGTAGTATATTTAATTAGAATAATACGCGTATAGTATTGTATACTTGAGATGGGGGGGGGGGGGGGGGGGGAATGAGATACCCCAACTCGAAATCTCAACCCAATGCCATCTACAGCTCCTAGTCCAGCCGATGACCTTCGCAGTACGTCGTCGCCGACAATGAGACAAGCCATGCACCCCATAAACGCCGTGGGCGTTATTCTTCTGCTGAAGCGCAAAACGTCGTATTCATGCCGCGAGATCCACCATCCCTGGCCTGCGTGAACCTGCGAAATGAATCAGTTTTCAATCATTATCATGGATATCAAACTCGTAACGTCGACTATTAGTTTCCTTTCTTATACAACATACTAGGTATACTAGGGTGGGCTGTAAATCCGCTTTTTTTGAATTTCTTTTATTAATACCAAAAATATTGTTCATTATGTTTAAAAAAAAATTTGTGCCAAGTAAAAAAATTTCGAGTCGATATCCTAGGTCCTCAAATGTAGTCTGAATTCAAAGTATTTAAAAATTTCTCTCAATTCGAATAACATATAAAATTATACTTACTTCATACTGCACCTACAACACCCACGCACCGCCCGAATCCGCAGTCAATCTGATATTCTCTTCCTAGTTGAAAGAGGGCCCCATTTATACCACTGCGTGCACAGTGTCATATTCGTGTTGTCATGCTTATTCACGACACAGCAGGTCGTCAGCTCGGTATCGTTCCAATTGCCAAAAGTTCCAAAGTTCCAAAAAACTATGCCCAACGATCATATACGACCAAACTTCGAAACGCGACCGAACACGTTCTGCCTTCGTCGTCACGGTTTTCCATATGCAATTTCTGATAGCATTTCACTCTCGGTGAACAGCTGCATTGCCTCATCAACTTCACTGTACAACTCACTTCAATGCACTTTAAATTCTTTTTCCCGGTTTAACGCGGTTATGTTCACCATTCTACGCTTTAACTGCCCTCTCGCTACCTTCCACGCCTTCTTCGTTTCAGCCATATGCAATTGACGGTTGGTATCTTAGAGCATATAGACATGGAGGAAGCATGGTCGCTGAGAAACCGAGCCGAGCCGGTGGGAGAGAGAGGGACATAAGGACAGTACATGCCCTCTCCTTCTATGGCAGTAGCGTACCTATCGTAAATGTGTGCCCTGAACATTATATTGTTTTTTCCATAATTCGAATATACATGTGTACTAGATGCACTCTAAATGTATGAAATTGCTGAAATGAAAAGTAATCGACATAAAAAGTTCAAATAATTTATTAAAAAGAAAATAGCGCTGCATAAGGAGCAGATGAAAACAAACAGGGCCTAGGCACCAGTTGTCCAGTTGCTATGCTACGAACGTGAGTGCTCGGCCATTTGTAATGGTGAGGGCCAATCAGAGCCTGTGAGACAAAGAAGGCATGTACTGTGCCTCAGTCTGTCTCATGCCCGTTTCTCACTTGTGCTCCGGGGTATCTCTTGCTTCCTCCATGTCTATATGCTCTAAGGTTGGTATAGTTGAGAAGTGACGGTGGAAGTGACGTATGTTCCACTATAGTCAGATTAGTAACTATATAATCTGTGATATTTCCACGGATACACACAATTGCGAAATAAAAGTTAACAATAGTGTATATTATAATAAAACTGGCGTAATCAGAGAATTCGTAACAATTTTCACGTAGTAAGATATTACTTACTTCTTTATACGAAAAATATCAACTAGTTTGCGAGTAATTTAATTTTGAATGAAAAGACAAATTTATCCATGTTAAGTAAATGGGAGATTAAAATTAAAAAAGCTACCTCTTAGAGTTGAGCTAGAGAGACCATTTTTGGGGAGGATTTTTTTATTCTAAACCATTAACATTTGAGGGGGTAAGAACGGGGGAAAAAAATATATATAAATATTATTTTTACACTGAAAATCAAATTGCTCTTTGAAGTTTCTGTAGTATAGAATCCCAATATACCCCACAATATTTCCCACATTCGTTCTACGAAATTTTTCAGCATCTTCTTTCGAACATGGATAATTTATGCTTCATAATTTGTACTTCATAAATTATCCGAAATATCTATAGGGGGGATAATAGACGTTCCAAAAATAAGAAGATACACGCCATATTTTTGGGGAAAAAATATACACCGTATTTTTTCGGAAAAAATACGGTATGACTGCGGTATACAGACGTCACTCAGACTTTTTCCATCCGTACTCTATCCGACCTTACGACTCCGTAAATGCGGTGTTCACACCGTACCGTACGGTATACCAACGGTATGCAAACTGTATGTAGACAGTGTTCCAAAACGTACCAAAATACTCTCGTTCTACCGCACGAGCACCGTTTTCGTACGGTACGAATACTAATACCGCATGAATACCGCAGATACACCGACACTATACGTTCTGCAAAAGCCGTCAGGGATGTTAGGTCGACGTTTGACGTTGGCTTTTTCACCTCTGTTTTCTTCGGTGCCACCGTTACCCAAGGTATGTCCAGGGTCTGCTCCAGCAGAACATCACTTATGATTCTGGGTACCTTCTTTACTTCGTTTTTTGTTTCAGGTTCCAGAAGCTCCAGCTCTATGTCCTCGCTGATGACAGGTAAGACTCCCTTATTTCTTTTTTCTAATTCTTCAAGTTCCTTTAGGAAATCGTTTTTGATTTTTTCGATCTCGATTTATTCAAGGATACCTTCAATTTCCCCTTCGTTGTTGTTGATGTCCCTCTTCTTTTTCTTTTTAGGAACTCCAGACGTTATCTCCTGGATAGATCGATTTTTAGGCGTTAACGTGTCTCTTCCCGGTCGGTAAGTACCTTTTCCTTCCACATACTTTCCACTAGCGGTAACTAATCGACACATTTCACCCTCGTCATCGATTGCAGTTATCTGATCTTCAGGATCGGTTTGCATCCCGCGCTCCTGAATGCTAAAGTATTCGTACTTGAAATCACTCATGATTTATTCGTTTCTCGCACTAGACTAATCTTGATCCTATTTCTGTACAATTGCTAAGCCTTGTCATAATTCTAACTTATGTTTTGATTTCTGAGAATTTCGAATTTCTTCTATTCACTAGAACGTTTGAGCCGTTTAATCTATTTTCTTAATTCTAATCTTACTTAGCTAACGTATAACTTAAACATGTTGATATGGAATCTACCTCTTTCTTTTCCAGTTCCTGGATTTACTAATACAAAAGTTGCATCTCCAATCTGTTTGTCTAATTTATACGGTCCTTCATATAACTCAAAAAACTTTGCGAATTTCTTTTTTTTGGGTGTCAGACACGTTAAGTGCTTTCACAAGAACTAAATCTCCTAATTTAAATCTAGACATTTTGTGAGTCGAATTAAATCGATCTGCACGTCTTTTTCCTTTTCGTTTTATATTTCTTTTGGCTAAAGTTAATTTAAATTCATGCGTTAATCTGATTTTATCGTGTGCTATCCATGGTGCCCAAAATCTTTTTGGTTCTTGATTAAGTTGCAATTCGCATGGTGCAAACTCTGTAGTTTCGTGGTATACTTCATTAATGCAAGATTCCATAACTGGTAACCATTTTATCCAACTACTGTGATTATCTCCTACAAAAGTCCTAAAAAATCTACCTATTTCCCTATTTACTCTTTCGACAATGTTTCCTTGTGGATGTCTAATTGAAGAGAATATTGGTATAATTTTTTCTTGTTCTAATCTTCGTAACCATTTATTTGAAGTGAACTGTGTTCCATGATCAAATTGTATTTTTTCAGGTTTCCCATATTCTGGTACGTATTTATCAAAGATGCTCCGGATGGTGGACTGCGCATCAGCGATTTTTAACGGATATAACTTCACGTATTTGCTGAAGGCATCAATTACTACAAGTAACCATTTATAATTTCCCTTACTCGCAGGTAATGGTCCGAAGAAATCTATTGAAACTAATTCACCTACTTTTTCTGGTGTGATATTTTGCATTTCCGAATAACTATTCTGGTTCGGTACCTTACATCTTTGGCAGCGGTCGCACTTGGCCAACTCCTTTCGTATAGTCTTCCCCAGTTTCGGATAATAGAAACCTTCTTTGAGTATTTTATAACATTTATTTGCTCCTATGTGTCCGTACACTTCGTGGCATTCTGTAATGATTTGTCTTATTAAATTTTCAGGTAGGACAGCGCGTAGTTTGCCCCCTGGTTCTCTATGGTAAATAATCTCTTTTATCATTTGACTTTTTTCCTTGTTTTTCGTATACCCCTTTTCGATCAGATCCGCGATCCGCGGGTCGTTCCGTTGGTGCATTGCCAAATTTTTTAAACTATTTATGAGTGGTTCGCTCACTGTTTTAGCTAATTCTGAAATTATCTCTACCATGTTGTTAGTTCCCTTTAAATCGGTTATTTTCGGTGGATACCTGCTTAATACATCAGCTACCACATTCTCAGTCCCTTTAATATATTCAATACTGAAATTGTATGTTTGCAACTAGAGTACCCATCTGGTTAGCCTTGAACTTGTCAGTCGACATGTCATAACAAATGTCAATGCCTTGTGATCAGTTCTTACTACTAGTTCTGCGCCGATGACGAACGTCCTAAATTTTTCGAGTGCATAAACTATCGCCAACAGCTCTTTTTCTGTGGTGAAGTAATTAATTTCTGCCCCCTTGAGCGTTCGACTCGCGAAACCTATTATCTTATGCTCATTTTCATCCCCTATTTGATACAACACTCCGCCAATCGCATAATCACTGGCATCGCACTGCAAATAATAAGGTTTTTGTGGATTTGGGTGATGAACTATCATTTGTTCGCAAAATTCTCTTTTTAAATTTTCAAAGTGATCGTTTACTTCTTCATTCCAATCCCATTTTTTATCCTTTTTTAACAATTGCAATAAGGGATAAGTGAAATTTGCATAATTTTTAAAGAATTTACTGTAATAATTGGTTAAACCTAAAAATCCTTTCAACTGTTTTTGATTTTTCGGCGCTGGAAAATTGTTTATCGCCTGTATTTTTTCTGGTAATGGCTTAATTCCATCAGAAGTGATTCTATGTCCTAGAAATCCTATTTCTTTTCTAAAAAACTTAGATTTCTGAAAGTTTATTGTCATCTTGTGTGAAGCGAAAGTTTCAAATAACCTTTCTAAGTGTATTAAATGTTCGTTTATGGAACTTGAGGTACAAAGTATATCATCTACGAAATTTAATATGAATTCGTTCACATCTTGCAGTACATAATCAAGAGCTCTAACTAAACTTGCTAGACTAGTGTTTACCCACACAGCACAAAATATCTCAGAAATGTTTCAGAAATCTTCAATTTGAAAAATGAAATATTTAATTGCAACATTTCAGAAATATGTCTAAAACACGTATATGTCCGCGAATATAACTAACGAACTACTTCTGACATGTTTCTAAAATATTTTCTAACATATCAGAAATATTCCAGTAATATATCCGAAACCTTATGTAATATATCTAAATACATTTCTGTAGTATACCAGAAATATTGTATTAGTTATGTGGCGGATACAGACATATTTCTGAAATATTTGAGACACACCTCCGAAACATTTCTGACACATTTCTGAAATATTTTGGACGCATTTCCGAAACATCACCGAAATATTTGACATATTTCTGAAATATTTCAGACACACTTCCGAAACATTGCTAAAATATTTTTGAGATATTTTAGACACACTTCTGAAACATTTCTACATATTTCTGAAACATTTCTACATATTTCTGAAACATTTTACATATTTCTGAAACAATTCCTGATTCATTTCTGAAATGTATTCTGACATGTTTCTGACAGGTTCTCGGATATATCACTGACATGCTTCATTAATATTAGTAACATGTTTCTGAAACATCGCCGAAATATTTAGGGCCAGTTTCACCAATCGGATTGATCCTCAGGATTAACTCTTAGAATTAAATCCAGGGTTAACTCTGAGTTAACGCTACATGTTTGCCATTATTTGAATTTCACGGTGATCCATATGATAACATGACTTGGCAACCACGTAGCGTTGAAACAGAGTCGACGCTAGAGTTAACTCTGAGAGTCAATCCCGAGGATCAGCGCCGGATTAAGACCCCGCGAGGCCCGGGGCTGATAGTCTCGAAGGGGCCCTCTTAAGGGTACAGAAAACCCCAATCTTGGTAAAAGTAGGAGAATGAATTGCAATTTTTAGTTTTCGAGACCAATGTTACAATTCCAATTTAATTTGGAATGTGTCGTCGCTTCCGAATAAGAAGGGTGTATCGCCAAGTCCTGCTAAGAAGGAACCATCTCGCGATTCATTTAAAGTCTTATCTCAATAAATCTAAGTAAAAATTGTTTTATTTAATAAAATCAAATTATATGATTCAATTTAATTAAATAAAAATTAGCTCCCGGAGACAAGACTTTAGATGGATCGCGAAATGGGCCCTTCTTAGCTCCGGACTCTGAGAGAGGCCCTTTTCTAGCCGGACTCTGAGATAGGCTCTTCTCGAGCCGGATTCTGAGACAGCCTTTCTTATACGGAAACGACGATGTGTGGAATACTATTCTAAATATTAATGCTAATCCAAATTATTCTGCGGGTCCAATCTAAGACATTGTGAATATTTTCACAACATTTATCTTCTTTTACCTAAACGTGACATGTCTTTTCTGATAGAAATCGTGTGTAACTATTAAAATTTACTTCAAAAATTAGATTAAAAACATTGTGGAAAATTATTTTTTTATTTTAGATTTTATAAAATTCATCGTAACATATTAAAAAAAAAAAATTATTTCTCAGAGAAAGGGGCCCTTGGGACCCTTGGGGCCCGGGGCTGCAGCCCCAGCTAGCCCCCTGTTTAATCCGGCGCTGCCGAGGATCAACCCGATTGGTGAAACTGACCCAAGGTAAGTAAGTGTGAATGATTTGATTTTCTCTGGCGGCTATTGAATAGGTATATCGTTATTCATATACATGTAATTCGATTAATCTAATAGAATAAAGTACCAAAAGCTGCCGGTAATCGTCAAGAAAACTGCGATGAACAACGTGGGGTACTTTTGTAAGTAAGTTCAATTAAGGCAGGGTATAATTTTGGTACAAATATATGATTTATTATTCAATTTAAATAATCATCGGGTACACGAGTAAAATTACGAACTGCTAAACAATTCGGTGACATTGATTATAATGCCGAACGTTAATTGCAGATGCAGTGTTCTCTACTGAATAATGTGTTGCTGAGATAATTATCATAATATTATCATAACCAGCTCGCATAAACGTTATAAACAATTTATAAACAATTTATTTCTTAACCACTTGGAGCTTATGGTTACTTTGAAGAATATTTACTCCTATACTGAATATTAAAAACATCATTAACGCTCGGTAATTTTTAAACAGCAGTGGGTGAGGTACATTTCCTCTGAGACTATTCTACAGAGATGATCTGTGGAAAGTTATAAGCCGTGTGGGTATGCAACCGGTGTTTCACTACGAAATGGCAACGTAGTCGATGCGAGAGTCGAATGAGTCGAATGAGTCGAATGACCGTATCTACAGACGACGTAACGGCAGCTGTCATTCTGCGGGGTTATAACCTAATAATGTTCGAAATAAACCGATATTGACATCCGCAATTACCTGAATAACCCATTACACTTTCTTGAGAAAGAATATTTACCGTTGTATTAAGGAACTGTGATCACAAAATCTAAATCTGACAATTATTTATAACTCTCATTCTAACCTAACAACATGAGAGCCGCAGAATGACAGCTGCCGTTACGTCGTCTGTAGATACGGTCATTCGACTTATTCGACTCTCGCATCGACAGCGTTGCCATTTCGTAGTGTATCACCGGTTGCCTACCCACACGGCTTATAACTTTCCACAGATCATCTCTGTATATCTATATTATACTTCAATGACAAGGACGGAACGACGTGGCGGTTTGTAGGTAACTGTGTATTATATACAAAAAGCACCTCCGGTGCAAAAACCTTTCGCCTAGTTATATTCATGTGATAGTTACCCACAAAAAATACATTCTCATAAAAAAGATCCGAAATTAGAGCTGCTGCCTAGTTATACCAAAATCACGTTGCCTTTTTGTCGAATTGATAATCGCTTTCTATAATATGGTATGGAAAGCCTACTTGTCTTGGCACCTAGAACCATAGATATAAACGCCACAATTGGTTCAAACAGAAAACATAAAAAAAAAAAAGAAAAAGATGAAAACAGAAAAAAAGTTTGGACGTAGTGGTACTAGGCGGGTCGATATTTCCTCGTACTTGTCTACAAAAGGCCCGCCTAGTCCAGTACGTCCAAATTTTTTTTCTATTTTCATTTTTTTTTTCTTTTTGTTTTTTGTTTTCTGTTTGAACCAATGGAGGCGTTATATTTACGGTTCCGGGTGCCAAGACAACTAGGCTATCGATAACGTTTTAAAGAAAGCGATTATCAATTCGAAAAAAAGTCAACGTGATTTTGGTATAACTCATAGACACTAGCTCTAATTACGGATCTTTTTTATGAGAATGTATTTTTTGCGGGTAATTATCACACGAACATACCCAGACGAAAGGTTTTTGACCGAATTCGTAATACCGGGAGGGGGTGCACGTTATGCAAACTAGTGATATTATAGGTATATACTGCCGTATTCCTCAATTTTCGTGCTGCTCTTCCCTTTATAGAAATAGTAAATCACTATACATATTCTTGTAGAGAATTGAACGCTCTACAAAAAAGGTCTCTTGGTCTTTTTCGATAAATCTAACCATTTCAAAGTTAGTCTTTCCATTAAATGACCAAAATCGCTAAAGAAACTTCAAAACGGTTAGATTTATCGAAAAAGACCAAGAGACCTTTTTTGTAGAGCGTTAATTCTCTACAAGAATATGTATAGCGTTTTGCTGTTTGAGCAGTCCTTTGTAGCGTACAAAAATCAGAATAAGCAAAAATGATTTTTCCTATGTTATTATTATGGAAAATAGAAAAGTGCGATGAGGACACTTTAAATATCAATATCAAGAGCTCAAATTTTGACAGGCGTATTTTGACAGCAAAACGAAACTTTTGAGTCAGTTTGGAGAAAAACAAATTTTTTTTTTTGAATCGCCCTAATGTATATGGTTGAATAAAATATTAAATTAATTTTTTTTTCTTCGAAACATGATTTTATAGCATACAGTGCAAATACGCACTAATAATCATCCTCAGGAAATTTGTATCCTTGAAAACTTGTTTTTCTTCTTTCCGTCCATGCTGTATTCTTTGGCTACTATATTTGCGAGTGAGCGTTTCAATGAGTTGAATAAAAAATCATGGGTAGATGTTCCTCCCAGTCTTCTCAAAAACTGTACCTGAAAAGATATCAGATTGAGAATATAGTATATTTCTTTGTACAATATGCCGGCCACGATGCTTGTGAATTATACATACATGTACAACCAAAACAAAAAAAAAAACAACAAAACTGCAAGCAGGAAGAAAATGACAACGATTTCAATATCACATCTGAATTCCTATTCTTAAATTCCCACACCACTCATATTAGTGATAACAGTATTCATTAAGACAGTTGTTAAACACATTTCGACGGGTGCCTACTCGCGACTACCGAACTTAAAAAAAAAAATTACTCATCGATAAATCTCGATTCTTCAGAAAATTGCGAAAAAAAATATTTTCGAGTGAAGATAATTCAGAAAAATGGATTTTTTTCGATAGAAGAGTTTCTGATTCCTATGAAATTTGAAATTTTTTTGAAGGTGAGTGATTAAAAAAAAAAGCGTAAGTTCTGAGCTGAATATTATTCGGCTTCGGTCGCCTTTAAATCATCGTTTCAATGCGATTATTAATTATGTGATGAACCTATATTTGAAATCAACATTTTTAATATTATGACGTTATGACAGGGCTTTTCTATCCAGCCCGCTGAGATAGCTGTTTTTGAACCGACCCGGCGAGATTGCTTTTTTGAAACTGGCCCGTCGAAATAGCTCTTTTTCATTAGGACCCGTCGAATTTGTGAATTGTTTTTGTTAATATTAATGCTTAATAGTACACAACGAAATACAAAAATTATACAAGTGAATTGTGCCATTAACTTAGTTGAATACGAACAAATAATATTCTTCAAATTGTTTGATGATTATAGCCAAGTATAAAACTTTGATTACAAATTTTTTGATTGCAAACATCGTTATTCGCGCACTGTGATAAATATGCAAAACGGCTGCTGGTTTTGAATTTATCAATTCCTAAGATATTCCCGGACATGACATGATTTCACAAACAAATATATGGGCCGCGTATTAGTTCGATTAATAAGCATAGGGATTTCTTAGACCTTTTGTTTTGACAAAATATTCTTCATCTGTAATAATATCCAAATGAAAGTGCTTTTTGGATATTATATAAGATAAAAAATTGAATTAAAAACTTGAATAAGAATTAAATCAAATCACGGGATAAATATATTCTACTTTATGTTTACGATACCGAATGTAGTCGGTAATTGCGGGGGTCATGCACAAAGAGGTAATGACAGAAGTAAAAAATAAATAGGTAAATGAATAGGTATCATGTACAGAAGCAGGTGTTTCTCCCAAGAATATTTTTTGTTCAGAAGTCGAGATATTACTTATTAAAAAAATTGCTGTTTTACACGCGCTCTTATGGCCGAATTCAGACTTTCTACTATAAAAAAATAAATAAATAAATAAAAATGACACAATAGATTTGGAAAAAACTTGACCCAATAGTACAATAATCCTTGCCATATATTTCTGAAAAAAGATAATTCTTTACGGTGCCAAACAAGAAATAGAAGCTACAAAAGAATGGAATTTGTGAAAATAGTTCTCTACAACCCAGCGAATATCTGAGCATCATATACCATCTTGCGCCCTCCAAACTCTCAGCTGTTGATTTCGCGAGACTATACTACCTTAAGGGTTGACGTTTAGACGATTTCAAGACACTAATTTTGTATTTCTCTTTTATATCGACGGCTCCGCAGAAGAAGCGGCTATCTCGGAAGTTGCTTGAAAAAGCGGCTATCTCAGAAACTGCTTGAAAAAGCAACCACCTCAGAAGCTGCTTGAAAAAGCAGCCATCTCAGAAGTTGCTTGAAAAAGCAGCCATCTCAGAAGTTGCTTGAAAAAGCGGCTATTTCACAAGTTGCTTCAAAAAGCGGCTATCTTACGATTTAAACTTTTTAGCCACAAATTAAATTGGTAGTACTGTCTGATCTAATTTCTAAATCAAATAAAAAAGCAGTTAATGGAAAATATTATTAGTATTTATTGTATTAATTAGTGCTACCAATTTAATTTGTGGCGAAAAAGTTTAAATCGTGAGATAGCCGCTTTTTGAAGCAACCTCTGAGATAGCCGCTTTTTGAAACAACTTCTGAGATGGTTGCTTTTTCAAGCAACTTCTGAGATGGCTGCTTTTTCAAGCAGCTTCTGAGGTGGCTGCTTTTTCAAGCAGTTTCTGAGATAGCCGCTTTTTCAAGCAACTTCCGAGATAGCCGCTTCTTCTGCGGAGCCGTCGATACCTAGTCTATTTTTTTCACTTGTTCTGTTCTTTGATCGCTAAAGGTCTGCGCGCACTACACCGCTGCGAACGGCGGCGAACCGAAAAAAACAGTGGCTATCATCAATTTTTTTAATCAGGAAACATGATTACAACAATACTTTGTTGCTGCTTTGGGTGATAGCCACTGTTTTCTTCGGTTCGCCGCCGTTCGCAGCGGTGTAGTGCGCGCAGACCTTGAAACTTGTGAAGAGGACAGCGAAGAACCGTCAAAACCCCAGCCCTTGGACTTCTTAATTCTACTTGATTGCAAAATTCTATCTGATAATTTCAAAAGATTCCACAGGGTTTCAGAGGATTCCAAGGATTTCATTGAACTTGAACAAAATTATTGAACAAGTGTACTAGATTTCACAAGTAATCAGAACCTCTGTGCAGGTATTGTTTTAAATTTCGCTATTAATGTCAAATATTTGGGTAATTCCTTTGCTATACGCTATAAATTGGTCAGGACTAATTTGGGACAACGAATCCCATTTCCAAACGATAATAGTAAGGTGGTTCATTTACCATTCGTAATGCGAATTTCTTCTCCAGTAATCTCTTTTCGAATTGATCGAATTCGAGAAGAGTATTCAATGGCAATATATTTTCAAGCGCTTCTTGCTCCGCATCTTCAGCGTCATTTTCCTGACCCAGGGGCCTTGAAGTTATTGCTACAATTGATCGTTCAATAGTCTGAAGTCGTGTGTCGAGATTCTGGATTTCGGTCACAATTCTGTTCATGACGTGTAGGAGCTCTTTGTGTAATTCTAGAATGAAGAAGCCATATTATTATAAATTATTTCCCAAGCCATATTATTATGAATTTCCCAAGTTGATAAAGCCCATTGATTTAAATTCAGATCTCCATCGTTTTGCTCGACTAGAAGACTGTAGGGGCTTCACTTTCAGGAAGAGACTATCTCTATGCGCGTACAGTACTTAATTAAATCAGGCCCACAATTAGACGAGAGATGGGACCTACATTACTACAATTGAGGAGCATTTGACACAGCAAAAATTATTACTATTGAAAAAAATTATGCTCTATGAGCCCTGAGATAACCTATATCCATATCACGATTCAATCTGAATCAATGATATATGGTCTAATTTTTTTGCTTTTCGTTAGAACACGCATTCACCTGTAAGGTTAATTAATTCAGGGGCCTCGCCAAGAGGGTCTTTCGCAGCCACTGAATTGTCATTTCCATTTTTATGACTGTCTGGAGTTTTGTCAAGGATTATTGCCGGCGTTCCGTTTTCCTTTGCTGATCTGTTTTCTGCAACTATTAAATGTATAAGAAAAAAATATACAAGGTTTTTTATACACAAAAATCAAGAAGTAATACACGAAATAAATGTTCTATAGCCACACATCCTTACCAAGGTGTTGTTTTGCACTCGTACTTGGCAAGATATTTGATACTTGATGTTCAAAGTTAGTAATTCTTATGTTTTCTGTGACTTTAACAAAATTTCCCGGCTGCTTTGGTAAACCTGCCAGCTTTTTTCCATTCCCAACTGTATTATTTTTGTGATTGGCGGTCACTTTTAGCAACTCAGATGCAGTCGCTTCATCATTTTCAGATGTTTCAGGAGAATTCGGTGCTAATACTCTATGGCGCCTGGCCCTCGATTTTCTTAAAGCCTGTTCGGTTGCAAAATTTTCCAGATCGGAAGCATCCTTCATAAGCTTCAGTTTTTCGGTAGCTTCAGGATATTTATCTGTGTGAAACCAATGTATACTATAAAATGACAGATAGGTCATTCATATCATATCTATATGGGGCATTCCATGCCAAATCGATCACTTCTAAACCCAACCCCTTTTGATTTGGCTGAAACTATTTCAACTTTTTCTACCCTACTAAAGACGTTTCTCAGAATTACCCATATTACTCATCAATTTACCTGCACTTCCGAGAATAGCCAAAACATCTATTAATTCCCAAGAATCATTCACTGGGGTTTCCATGTTGACTATTGCTTTGCACAACCGTATCGTGTCCTTGTAGGGAGGCCAATAGGCTTGTTTGTTGTCGTGGCTAAGCCATCCAAAAGGAACCACTTGTAGTCCATCGCGAAATTCCACGATGTGGAAGTTCATAGTACTCGAGGGTATTTTTGCGGTTGCTTTGGAAAAGGATCTGAAATGAGCAATAGTTGCAATAAAGTTGTACAGATATGTGTATTGCAAAATATTGATCGATATAAATTTTTGATAGTGAATCTCATTGTCAGAAAAAATTATGCGATCACCAATGCTATAGGCCCCTGGACCTTATAGTTAATTCCTGTGAGGCACACAAAAAATAAAGGATATAAACATCGATTAATATACTTCAATGCCAGCTTATTGTTAAAAATACAAAGAAAATAAATTTAAAATAACTAAAAAATACATCCAGATCATTGGAGCTATTAAAAAAAATCGATCTATTAAGTTCAACAAATTAAGAGTTTCAAAGCCATAACTATACCTATATTATTATCATTTATATCAATGCATGTCAATTGTCATTTCAATTCAGCTTACAGTATAGTGTAGTCTATTCTGCTTAGTGGTTGCCAGATGTGTGGAGTATTGGAAACACAGCTATTTTTCCATCATCAGAAGATATTAGATATTCCACAGGTATCTTCATTAACTTTAGACATATATTGGCACATGGCCATGATTTAAGGGTAGCGTTTCTTTTAACAATTTTGATATTGAATATATCAGATTCACACGGTAATGAATATACATTTTCAAATCTAACCAGTTCATAACCAATGACATATAATGTTTTTCGACTCTGTACAAAGTTGACACACTCTACCATCGTTCCATTTTTTAACATGCAACAATCATTCTTAGAATCATTACAATTAATACGCCAAGAGTCCTGACGCATAACTTTGTATTGTTTGCATTTTTTTATATCTGCAGTTAAAGGGCCTTCGTAGTGACGTTTTTTAAAACCATCAGTTGTACTTGCATCTTCCACCGTTGCATGAGCACTCGATATGTAATCATATTCTGCAAGCCTACGAGCAATTTGCTGAAGTGGCTTCTCGCCTTTCCGAGTGAGTTTTATAATTGATGACATATGATTCTCGAATCTAAACGCACCGAATTCATCTAAAGGACCAAATTTCCTAACATCCTCAGCAATATGTAATAAATTGTGAACATTATGCGAAACATGCTTAATACCATAAATATTCCCGAAAGATTCAACAAAGTATTTTAATAGTTCTTCTGCATAATTGACATTTGCAGGATGCTTAGCCAAACTCGGACTCACCAAAATCGTTATAGCAGCATGCAAAACCAGAAAGTGTTCATATAGCTTTCTTTTTAATATGTTTCTCAAAACTAGAGGACCGAAGTACAGAAGAAATTGGCGGTATTCTGTGGCTTTAAACAACTTGACGAATTTCAGTGATCTTGGTTTTCGCACAAAATCTGATGGTACACACTTTCTCAACTTGACTAACGCACAAGAGATTCTCTGTATATCGTAAGCCGACAATCGTACACTAAGAGGTCCATGTAGCCAGAGCAAGAGTAATTTTTTGACGATCCCTAAGCATATTAAATGCATATAGTCTAATGGTACGTTCGTTACTAATCCTAAATGCGGTATCCTACAGAGATTTGTCCGTCCGGTTTGGTAGTCGTCTTGGTAAAGGTAATTTCTGAAATTTTCATCAGTTCTTAGACTAATATTTTCATCTCCTAATGGAAAACACATCGTGTGTTCTACATATTCCCCTTCGATATTGCACTTGGTACAACTATTATACCCATTAAAATTTTTTACTCCTAAAACAAAAGCCTTAGCAGGTGCGTCGCATATCAGCGCTTTTATTCTGATATCAAACTGTTCATTATCAAATCGAAGACCATTATGTACCAAATCCACTGCTTCATTGATGAACATGTCCAGAAACTGATTAGAATTAGTCGGTTTACCTTCACCAAAAAAAGCCCCAACAACATAAACATCTTTCAAGACGTCATCTGAACATAGAATTGGCCAAAGGCTGTATTGTGATGACTTTCCCATAGGAGCGCCGTCAATATTCATCAACAACCTAACATTTGTAGCATTGAATCCGGCCTGCTTTTTTTTCGTATAATAGATTGAACTGCCTTCTCTAGTCCGTTATGCCAGTAATGGCCACCAGCAACAGAATGAATGTCCGTAGACCGCGGAGTTTTCAGGAGTGCCCTATAATCTTTGGGCAATTTTGATTTTGTGTGTTTTCTTAAAATACCTAATAATGCATTAACGGAACTTCTCGGTGGTCTATGATTAGCTATCCATTGGCAAAGATCGCTAAATAGGTCATGACTGATGTTCATTGATTCTTGCGAACTTTCTGATTGGTTAGAGTGATTTAGATCATGGTCTTCTGCGATATTTGCATTTTGTACATCTTGGACCTCTACATGTGCTTCTATACCCAAACGTTCAACTGCAATATTACTATTGTTATCGCAGTCCGTTATAAAGTTATTCGCACTATCCTGACTGTCATCTTCGTTACTATCGTGTATTTTTGTTCTTGACGGTACATTTTCAAAGTCCAAACCATCACTTGTAGCGTCAAAGTTATCGGACCTCGAGGCAATATTCGAATAGTCGACTGCATTTTCTGCAAATGGGTGAGATAAGCATGTCTGTTCATGCGGCATTATTTGTTTTATCCGAGAAATACTCTGCTCAGTTCCTTGTTTAACAAGGCGACGCTTATGTCTTTCAGAGTAGCATTTGCCGCTTTTTCTTTTACGTGTCATTTTCTGAAACACATAACATATCGCGGATGCTGATAGCATGATATTGCTTCAGATTACAAGCATCATATTTTGCCTTTTTGCCGGAAATAAACTCCAGGGAACTATCCATACCTTGTGAAAAATATTCAAGGCCCTCCGATTTATTTTAGTTCACAGGCAGCTGATTTTATCCATAAAATAATTAATAAAAAAAAAAAAAAATTCGTTTTTTTCTATTACAAAGTTCTAGGATCTTGCCAAACTATTGAAAATACCATACTGGGGATACTCCCGCGACAGGCCGCGACAGCAAATACGAGGCGATCCGCTGTGGGATGGCTAGGGGTGGAATTTAATACGAAAACAAAAAAAAAAAAAAAAACCAATAATTTAGAAAATATTAAATTCGCGACAAAACTGAAGTGTTGGGCGCCAGGTACCTGATGGTACCGCGATAACGAAATGACAAAAACAAAAAGACAAAAATAATTGAAATGAATAATATGGGTCGACTATAACCAAAACCGAAATCAATAAAAATTAAACTATCTCACGAAAACACACAACAGGTTCCGCGACAGCTCAAGGTGAGGGGAACATGGGGGCGAAATAATGAGGGCGAAGCGAGCACTTTAGGTTTATGGAATTTCGACAAAGAAACCAATATATTTTCAAACTAAAACAATACGATATTTTTCGTTCAATACCGGGAATAATCAATCAAGATGAACAAATAATCACTTAACAGTTAGTAATACCATAAATAAGGCTCGACAAGAAATGAAATAATCGGTAGGCAGAGGGCCTTAAACCGAGAAATATATTATAAACAGCTGATAGACTAGCAGGTACGTAGGTCAAAACAGAGACAGTAGGTCATATGGTAATTCAGGACAGATAACTCAATAGAACTAAACAAATATCTTAGGATAAGGTAGGAAAGAATGACGCGGTAACAAAGTGTGACGTCAGGTCAATAACGTCGTGGAATGCGGAAGGATACGGAATCAATAATTGCGGGACTTTGCCAAATTAACAAGGGCTAGATCGATAACGTAGAACTTTCTAAAGAAAGTGCCAAGCGTAGAAGACGAGAACAACCGACTCGATCCGAATTCACACGAACATTCCCGAATATTTGGAGAAGAAACACAACATACAACTATGTAATACTAAATAGTTAAACAAATGGCGAATTATAAAGGTTTTATGAAATAATGACCATATTGCGGGAAAATAAACCAGCTCAAGTTTCCTAGGAATTTCCTAAGGGGATTGATATGATAGGATTGCTATTATTTATCAGATATTAGGAAGGATCTGATTAATTATGAGGAGATCGATTTTTCCCAAATTTATGGCGGAACGGGTAACAACGAAAGCGTGGCTTCGTGATTCAATTGAACCGAAAGAAAAATTATAAGGGAATTATTATGAGATTTTTATCTCAAAATCAATTTCTACAAATTAAATGAATGAAAATAGGATTAATTTTTGGTCTCCCGGAGATTGTTTAGACCGATAAATCAAATAAATCAGGGACGAAAAATCAAAAAGGGGAAAAAGGACGCGATCGACAAAATAATTATTTTCAAAGCTAATGTTCACGAAAAATCGATTAACTCATCAAAATAATATCAGAAGGGGGCACAATATTAATGGTACTAAACAATTAACCCGATACAACAAAGGTTATTACTGGTTCGTTGCAGTGAATCTAAAAACAGTTCAAATTACTGCACAGGTTAACCTTATCAGCGTTCACGGCATTCTATTTATTGGTTAGGAAAAGCTCCGGGCATTAGGCTCTCCGTAATATGCTAAGCTATATAAAATATTTCACATCCATCGAGTCTTAAATGCGGAACATCATGAGGGAAAAATTAATTCAATTTTAATTAATTATCAAAATTATTTGTGTTCTCGCGAACTTAGAGGTTATGCGAATGCGGAATGACAGCAGCGGGAGGCTTCGTCGTGGTTTCCCAAGCTCTTCTGTCGACTGCTTCATCGATCATAGGCACATAAAAAAGACTAGAAAGGAGACTGGTTCCCGGAAAAAAAAGTTAGCCACTGGGCACCCATTAATGAACATTACTGTACAAAAGGTCGATCTTCATAAATTTGAATCTTATGTTCATAAACATTTACTTTTCCTGGAAGTTTACTGAAAACAAATCGATATTTTTCTAACAGATTTTTAAATGTCTGTCGATGCTCGCTTTCTAACATCTGACATTCCTCGAGTTTGGCCATGATCTCATCATCGGTAAGCTCAATGTCATTTGTCGCTAACATCTCATTTTTATCCATTGTTTCCTCCATTAAAGCTATTTCTAATTTATTTTTATCTTCATTTGTACTGTCCAACTCTAATATTTCTACACTTTCTATTTCATTATTTATCTGTATTGTTAATCTTTTTATTTCTAGGTTCAAATCGGCTTTCCATCTACCCAGTGCATCGATACCAATGATTACGTCATGACGGAGTCCTGGTATCACTAACATAGGAATCTGGTCTTCGATATTACCTATTTTTAATTTTACAAACAATTGTACTTTAACTCTGGTAGGTTTTCCTCCTGTGACGCCTATTATCTGAAAGTTGACTACTGGCAGTCTATCACATGTCTGGAATTTATCTTTGTTTTGCAAATATAATCCCTCAGACAAACATGTAACTTGGCTTCCTGTAGGCACAAGAGCTGTTGACAATAGCGACTCTAAATAAATCTCTATAATCGGACATTGTTTTGGTTCCTGTCCCTTTAACTCTATTTCATCTAACAAGAAATCAGAAGGATTTTCTAAAACGTTTATTTCTAAACTTGCCGCATTCATCTCTATCAAATTTAGTGCTGCATTTTCGAGCGGCTCACCTAACACAGCACACTCTCGTTTCCCAATTCAAGTGTTTCTATGCCTGTAGGCTCGACAGTGTCGGTGATTTCCGTCTCGACAGCATTTACTTGTCTAGTATTAGTCCAATTTGGACGTCTTTGTGTATCTGTGTGATATGTTTTGAAACGACTATCATGTGAATCAGCTGTGTTTTCGTCTCGCATGGTTGCCGGTTTAGTATGGCTTGAGCCTTGCGTCGCGTTGTTTCTCCAAGAATTAAATTTATGACGTTCATCTATCTGTCGCGGATTTGTGTTATTTCGGTGTGGTGCAGTGAAAGTTGACCTGGGTGCATTGGAACGACCCCCGGATTGCATACGATCTAGAAAGGATAAAAGACCATCGATTTCTCTGATGCCTTTATTACTCGCTGCATCTACAATATTTTCGTCAAAGTGTCGCACGAGACAGCTGACTATCTCGGCTTCGGATATGGAAGGAGTTAAGCTGCATGCAGCCGCATACTTCCGACTCGCGTACTCGGACCAGCTAATTTTAGAATCAGGTGAGTAATACCCAATCATAAGATCGCGTTTTATCTCCTGTTGGATCTCTTCGTTCCAATATCTTGCTAAAAACCGAGTTTTAAAATCTCCCCAAGTATGAATCACGTCGCGTCGCGCAATCCACCAATCCTTTGCGTCATTGGTAAGACTTTGACCAATTAACTTTAGGGGAGTGTGGGGTCACTCCGGTCACCTAAGAAGTGAATTTGAAAAAATATTCAAATATTCATTTTGGAACAGTAAAAAAGACTTTATTTAATTCTTCAACATTTCAGGAATTAGATGTAATGACTTAAAAATGAAAGTATAAAGATAAATAAAAATATTTGAGGAATTATAGAAATAATGAGTTTGATCGGGGTGACCTAACGTGTTGGGTCACCCCGGTCATTAGGCAGGTCGCTCCGGTCAGTTTTTTTTATGTTAAAAATTAGAAATTGCAAATTATATTTTTAAAATTTGATAAAAACTTTAACGTTATTTTTTTATTGAAACTTTAACAGTAAATAACATTAAAAATTGACGATTTTAAACATTTAAACTTTCTGTTTTTTAACTAATTTGGATTTTTTAGTAGATATTTTAGATTTATCCTTCGAACCAGTGGGAGTTTTTCGTTTCCTTAAATTCTTTTTAGGTTGTTCTGCTGATTTACTTGTTATTTGGAGTTCTTCATTCACATTATTGGGCAGTTGAATTTTTTTTTTACCTTTAACTGGCTTCTCTTGTGATTTTTTTTTATCTTCCATTTTATTTTTTTTATCTTCTAATTGTTTTTTCATTGGAGAATCGGTCAAAATAATTGATCGTTGTTTTCCTCTACTAGATTTTTTTGAAACTGGTGGTGTTTGGGCTCTATTTTTATCACCTTCACAATTTGGAACATCTTCTATCAATAATTTTCTATCAGATTCAATAGTTGTTTTATTAATATTCGCAGTTGAGTTAAGAGATGTTAGATTTTCATTATTAGATTCTGAGGAGATTTGGACCAGTTCAAGCGGAGTAGAAAAATCAAGAATATCTCCTTCAATCGCATAAGAACAAGAAGGTTCGTTTGTAAAGTTATTGTTCTCTTCAGGTGGCAATATCAAAATAGGAATGTCTAAAATATCAATAGTTTCTACATCACTGGTGTATAAATTTTGAGTTGCGTTATTGTTGGGAGTTGAAGTTTGCTTTAATGAATCTATCGGTAGCATATTGTTAGCTTCTTTTAAAGTTTTGGAAACTTGAAACTCGTCTTTCGAAAATTTATTTCTATTCAAAGGATAAATTCCTGTCGATTTAAACCCACTTACGCCCTTTTCAATATTGGCTACTGAGTTAAAGGCTTTACTAACGATTTCAGCTAAATCAGAATGTCTGATTTGTTTAAGAGCTTGTTGTTTCATGAATGAATCACATTCTTTGCGGTAAGCTTTTTTGAAAGGTCCAAAAAAACTCACATCAAGCGGCTGAAGACGATGGGATGAATGAGGTGGAAGTGTAACAATATTGATACCGTGTTCTCGACAAAAATTAAAAGCGTCTATTGAAATATGACTAGTATGATTATCTAATATCAGTAGGGTAGGCTCTTCTTTAGAAGATTTCACATGATTTTGAAAATGTTGTAACCATACATAAAACAGTTCACTGTTTGACCAACCATTGGGAGAGCAATGATAAATTGAACCGCTTGGACCATTCTTGCATAACTCTGGTGACATTCTTTTACGAGGATAAATGAACATAGGTGGTACATAATTACCCGAAGCACTCATAGCACATATAATAGTGACATTTTTACCTCGTTCTCCACTGGTTATTGCACCAATACGCTTCTGGCCTGTTTCAGCAACTACTTTTTCAGGTTGTTGAACATTTGATATTCCTGATTCATCCATATTCCATACATTTTTTGCTGGAATATTTTTTTCTTTCTGCACTACTTCGATATTATCATAAAACAGATTGACATCTTCTTCATTAAAAGCTAAAACGCGGTTCAGACTGGTAGCTTCAGGCTTACGAATAGAAATTTTATTTTTTTTAATGAATCGATAAAACCATTCTTTACCCGCACACTTATTTTCCCTATTAAACTTATGGGGAATGTTGTTTTTTTCTGCATACTCGTAAGCAATACGTCGTACTTCTAATGGTGTAAGTCCATAATGCAGTTTTGCCATCTTTTTTAATTTTTCTGCCATATCCTTTTCTTGATCAGCTGAGAAAACTGTCTTGCCTCCAATACTTGGTTCTGACAGAGAAGATTTTTTTAAACGCTCTTGTAAAGTGCTAAACGGGATGCTGTATGATTCCGATGCTTTTCGGATGGGCATACCATTTTTTATAGCCTCTATAGCTGTATGAAGAGTTTCAGGAGTCCAATTTCCCCTTTCAGTTTTCCGGATTCTTTTACGAGGCATCTATAATTTATTTACTAATTTATAAAAAATATTACCGCATAAAAATAATTGACCTTTTTTTTATTTAAAATTACGAGATAACTTACCGTAATAAATAAATTAATAATAATTAATTAAAAAATAGTGGTTAGTTTTAAATAAACTCATGAGCTGTCAGACAATAAACAATTGAACGAATTGACCGGTGTTACCCCACAGCTTTGAACGGTGTGACCCCAACCGTTAGTTGAGAAAATAAATCTCATTTAAAAGAAAACGATTGATAATTACAGTATAATAAAAATTACCACTAATGAAGGAAGATTTATAGATTATATACATAACAATTGTAAATTTCTATCCCGCGGTAAACTATATTAAAAGCCTTACGAAAATGATTCCGATTCTTAGATCAAATGGCTATGAATTTTTTAATTGTTAATTATTATTAATAAATACTATATTTCTGAGTTTTGAATTAATTAGTTACTCTCAGCTAAATAAGAGTACAAAATAAAACGAAATTAAACATTTAAGGTATAGTGGATTTTTTGAAATGTTGGTGACCGGGACGACCCGCTGACCGGGGCGACCCCAAGCTCCCCTAATCCTAATTCTTCTTCTACATTTATGAAATTAAAATATTCTTCTAATTCTTTAATGAAGCTAACGGGTTTTTCCCATGTTTTTCCGCCATAAGTCGGTAATTTTAACTGTTTCGCTATAAAATTTGTATTGCTTGGAGTGCTATTTTGCCCTACTCTTTGTTGTTTTAATCTACGAATGTCAGCTTCTAAGCCTAACTTCAAATAATCATGTTTATGACTCAATTCTGCTATTATGTCTTGAGTGATTTTCTGATTTTCATTAATAGTATTTTTCAACACTTCGTAAGTTGCAATTTGTTCTCCACGCAATATATTTTCATTTGTCTCTATCTGGCTACGAAATTCTGTTAAATCTTGGTTTACTTTTCGAGCTACATTTTGTAAATCTGACCCTATTTTGTCTATTTTATTTTCATAGGTAGCATGATTTTCTTCTAATTGTAATGTTAGTCTAGTCTCAAGCTTCGCTCGTTCCTCGATATTCTCTGCCTTATTTTTAGTAATCTTTTCGTCTAGATTTTCATACTTGTTATCTAATTTTTGTTCCAGTCTTTGGAGTATTTCATATATTTTTGAAAACGGATCTACCTGACCTTCACTTTGGCTACTATTCGCGCTGGCTGACAACATCGTGGAATTCACATCGCCTAGACCGGAGTCCCTACCTAGTGCACCTGTTCTGTTGACATTAGCCTGCTGTTGTCTATTACAACCTGCCTGTTCGTCGTCCGACATTTCCGCCGATACTCAAAAACTAGCAAAACAAACAACAATCAGACCGAGTCCGGTATACAGTGACAGATCCTTGCGTAGGTTATGACTCTACTATTTACGTTGAACTTGAACTTAAAATTGAATATTAAATTTGAATTTAGCAGTTCCTCGATGATGGACTGACTCGTCGCATCACTTCGACAACTACGGTCAGGAACACAGCGATGTAAAGTCGATACAACGAGCAATCTACGAGGCATCTCTGACGTAGCAGCAAACCCCAAATTTTTTCACCTCCTAATAATTTGAATGCACAGTTTTACGGAAATACTGCGCATAGTTCAAGAAGACGGTCAGAAGCTTATCTCGAAAGTTGCTCAAGAAGTCGGCATGTCGTCGGCACAACGCATTCAGTTTAGTGTTATTGTACTACGTTTAATGAATAAAAAATGTTATTACATGATAGAAACTCATTGTAATGTAATCATTTTTACAAATATGTGACGCTTTATTCCACTCAGCTATCAAAGGCACAATTACGTTTATTTACTGAACAATACTTTCAATTAATTCATTCCTCGCTGAGACTTCTACAAGATTATCGGTATAGTAGGCAAACAGGTGATCTTTGATTCGTAAATTTCACCTCGAGGGTTGTTTGGACCCAATTAATGTTGCAAATAAACAGAAATCGACATCTGCAATCAATTCGCTAATTCGTTACCACTTCTTTACGAATTAATATCGATTCCCGTTGTCTTACTAGTTATATTACGATCAACCTCAAATATGTCACTCTGTATGTTGATTCTGACCCAACGAAGTGACAGCTGTCGCTACGTCATCAGTAGGTGCAGACGTTCGACTGTCCCTACGACAGCGTTGCCGTTTCGGTGAAATACGCCGGTTGCCTATCCACACGGCTCCCAACTTTCCACAGAATCTCTCTGTATAACATAGAACAGAATCAGTATTACTCGCACAATACCAGAAAATATTCCACTCTTTACCAGCAATTCGTCAACTAGTGCTGATCCATTTCTGAAACCTCGATTAATGTCTTTTCCGTGACTTGAGTCCTTTATTCTTTGGGAACACCTCTTCATTGAGTGAAGCAGAATATCGTTTTATCAATAATTGCTCTCCCTGCCTTGGAATAAAGCAATGATTCTTCTGAATGGCTGGAATAGCTTTTGCAGTGTCGAATCTTTCCTTCAATTCTGCTTTGACACTTTCATGTTCTTCTTTGGTGAAGAAAAAGATGTCAATTCCTTGGAAGAAGTTCTTCGACCATCGAAACAAGGCATCTGGCGTGAGGATGGATTCACCATTCACGATCTGTAAGCTTTTACGTCTGGCTTCTCTCTTGAAAACCGCTCCTACACCGTCGCAAGCGCCTTTACCGTGTGCAGTTGCGTGAAAATGGAGCTCTGCGTCTATGCCAAAATCTGTCTTATGACTCAAGACGTTAGCCATTTGAAATCGATTTTTATAATGTTGTGCGGCTCCGTCAGTGAAATAAATCATTTTCCCTACGTCTTTACAATGGTCTTTCACGTGCTGTATGAGAATCTTTTGTACCTGATAAACAGCAGCAGTATCGTAAACGAGACTGTCTGCCAGAATGACCAAACTTCGATGATGAATATCACTTCCTTCGCGATAGTAATAAACAACTGGATGAACTGTACATTGATCATTATTATAGTGGAAAGACTGAGCAGCGTCTTGGGCAACATAAGCGTAATTTTCTGAAAAATCACTGTGCACTAGCACTTCTCCTTCACTCAAATTTTCCTTTCGCTTTTTCGCAAAGCTTGATTGTTCTTTAGCGATGAAGTGATGGGGCTTTAATACCCTCAATCGCTCAACAAGTAGATCAACAAATTCATTCGTCGAGAGTCTCTCGGCATGCAACGTGCACCTATCGGTCGTTTGCCACACTCGAAATTCGACCGTTTCAATCACAGCATGGTTGAGAAGTTTTTTTAGATCAGGTGATAATTGTTCGACCCCAGGACATTCATCTAGATGACAGGCCGGAGTGGGATCGACACACATCAATTGACTGAGACAATCTTTATAATCTGTCATTGGGCATTGAGAATCTCTGGTTAGATTTGAAATGTTAATTGCATCCAACATCAGTTTACAATTTTCGTGATACGTGCAAACACACACGACGTGAGTGCCACTCGCCCCTACTAATATGCATTGTTTAGGCCTCAACTCAGCAAACTTGCTGAAGCCGACCGGAGCCTCTGGGTGAGCGGCGTTGTACTCTCGATGAAGGACGTCCAAATTTTCAAGGACCATCTGCTTCTGTTCTGTTTTCTTCTCTCCATTGACCTTGATGGATATTTTGTCTTTAAGCCCCGGCATAATCCGACTGTTCTCCAAGTAAAAACTGCGTACTTTATCAACAGTCTCCTTTGGAAGTGAACGACCGGCTTTCGCAGTTGGTGAAGCAAACACCCCTTTGATTTCTCTCAATTTTTTTGCCTTTGCAGCCATGTATCTGGTTGTACCAAATTCAGAAGCAATTTTTCGGACACTCCATGATGGAGGAGACACTGTCAAGATTTGAAGGCGGTCAGCATACGACTCCAAATCATTGAATTTCTTATTCAAGCCATTCAACATTTCTTCCAATTCCGACTCACTTGAAGACCTGTAGCGTTTCGATGAAGATATGTCATCGTCGCTCCGTTCGTCATTTGAATCATACATGGGAGGATTGTAGATATCATCTGGGTCATGTGACTCACCCTCAGTTAGCATGTCCGAATCATCGAGATGGAACGATCGACCTGATCTTAGAGAACTGTCCATGTCTTGAGGGGTCGAATCACGTTCTTCTGCTCGAACCATTGGCATTTCTATAAGAGGTTCCAAATGTTGATGCTTGGTCCTGTTGAGAAGTGGTGTAGAGGAGAACGAGGGCATAACGTAAGTTCGAGCTTTCATTCGGCACTTCCCGCAAATTTTTGCCGTTTGTGGCAAAAAAGGGAATTTTCGGTGTATGGCTGGGGAAATCTGACGAAGATGAAGCCCTCTGTGTCCCTTTTCACCAGGAAGTTTCATCGGGTTCGAACACCTATCACTACCTGGCATTCTAAGGAATCCAGGAAAATCAATCCTATCAATGCACTCGGTCTTTCAATGATTGACGTGAAAATTTCTTACCTCAATTCAAAGAAAGGCAGACGTCAATTAATCTTCGCAGGATTGTCAATTAATTAAACGCAATCGAATTGCAATGCCCCAGATTATACACTGTATTAATCAACGAGGATCAGTATAATGATAGAAAATGATCGAGGCAGTTAAGAGGTTTGTCGTCACTAGTGACTTGAAATGAACTAATAATGTCAAATGAATCAATCGATTCTTTGTTTTGCTCGTCCGTTCGAACATGGTTAACCGAATTTCTAAAGATCATATTCGATTTAACTGTAACGTCGTACACTATCAATTCAAGGGTTCTGTCCTGTTTTATGCGTTGGCACGCAACTAAGGGTAAGGTTCAAGTGGTGAAATGAATCCGTGTTAGTCTTCACTATGATTATGTTTATTGTCGAAGTTCGGTTGATATATATATATAATGAAGATTGGTTGGTTGAGAGAACTAGGGTGAAGAGTTTGAAGTCGGTTTTTGAAGTGATTGAGAAGTGTAGGACTGGAATAAGGTAAACTCGGAATCAGGAGGGGATTTTGGTTGTCTTGCAAATTGTGGTGCCGTGTGCAGCTCGCACGAGTTTGAGGAATGAGGAGAAATACGGAAAGTGATGAGTACAGGTCTAGCGGAAAGGAAGTAACTGGAGATTAGCAGAAAGGAAATAGCGGGTCGGATGATCATTGGGAGTAGGTGGAGTTGGGACGTAACACCCCCCCCGTTAGAGGAAACATAGGGCTTGAATGCAAGACGTATGTTTCCTTTTAACGAAGTTATATGTATAGGGGTGCGGTAGGCGATATAGTTAATTCTTAAAATAAAATATATCTAAGATCAAGATTTATAAATGTTACAATTTGCCTTATGATCTAGGTGTGTGTTTGTATGTGTGCTTGCGATTGAGTGTAGGGTGGAACATAATGGAAAAATTTTCCTTTCTTATTTTCTTGTTTATTTATTTTCCCATACGTTCTTACATCAATGTTTGGTTGAGTGTGTGTCTTGATTCTAATATTCTATTCCCTTTCTATAGTTATGCTTTTCTAATTTTATTTTGACTAATCCCTCCATTGCTAAGTGCAATCATTATCTACTTATCGTATTACGTTTGTAGTTATCCTATTCTTACAATCTATAATTTAATAGGTATGTGTACTCGAATGTCGAATAAGGTTAGGTCTATTTATTTATTTATTTTTGTTTGTTTATGAAATGTATATATATACTTATGATAATCTATGGTTTGGGCGATACCATCGACTTGTTTGTTTGACATAATTTCTGATTTCAGTCAAAAGCATTCTGTAATTTCTCTGCGCTCTAGTGGATGTGAATCGGCTAGTGTCATTGTTAGTGGTTGTGGTCGTATGGTATTCTTGTCATTGTTTTTAGTTATCGCAGGTTTTTCAGCAGGAAGGGGAGGTGGGAGTGCTTTTAGGGGAATGTTATATATCGTGTCACAAGTTTTCGTACTGTGGTGTGGGTGAAGCTATCCTTATTCTTAGGTCGAAAATATTTTTTTTCTTTTTGTTCATTTAGATGTTAATTATCATTATTCCGTGCGTGTGCTAGCTTTAGTTTGTTTAAGTGCACTATTTTAGTTCTGGTGGGTGTTAAATAGATTTCGGCATTTATTCCGTCGATTAGTTTCTTTATTACGTACGGGCCTTTATATTGGTCCTCGAATTTTGTGCGATTTTCGTTAATTAAAAATACCTTTTGTCCTGCTTCAAATAGGTGTTCGTTGATTTTCTTATCGTAATACACTTTTGATTTTACTTTCGCGTCTTTCAAGTTTTGAGCTGCTCTTTTACGAATGTCAGTCAGGTTTGTCAATAGATCAAGAATGAACGAGTTGTAAGTATTCGTAGTCGCGACGGTTGTTCTTAGGTCCGTAGGCATTCGAGCTTTTGTACCGAAAATTAATTGATGTGGGGTGAAATTTGTACCTTCGTGAACCGCGGTGTTATAGCAAAATATTGCGAAGCGTACATACTTGTCCCAATCTTTACCGGTTCTTGTGTAGTGCTTAATGTGTTCGATGAGTACAAGATGACTGCACTCTAAGGAGCCGTTAGATTGTGGTCGATATGCTGTAGTTCTTACTTGTTTGATTCTAAATAATTTGCAAATTTGTTTAATCGTTGTACTCATGAAATTTTGGCCTTGGTCTGTAAGTATTACCCGTGGCGCTCCGTACCGTGTGATGTATTCTTTCGTAAATGCTGTACCTATAGTTTGAGCTGTCGCGTTAGGGAGAGGTATAGCGTCTAGGAATTTTGTTAGATTGCACTGAATGGTCAATAAGTATTGGTTGTTGGATTCTGTAATGGGAAGTGGTCCTACTATGTCAAGTGCAACTTTGTCAAATGCGTCTGCCGGAGTGTCTGTAATCATCATGGGTAGTTTTGTCTTCACTCGTACTAGCTTTTTCCTCTGGCAACTGTAGTTTTTTGACGATGGTCCATTGTAGAGTTTCTCTATCAATTGTCTAGCTAGTTCATCGTTCCATGGGCAGTCGGCTGGTACGCAATGCACAATGTTTGCGCTTTTCATAAATATTCCGTCTCTGGATTCTGTCACGTTAGTCGTTGGTGTTATGTCGTCTAGGTTACGTATGAATGTGTCGTAGCTTAGTGTGTTTTCGGTTTCTCTTTGGGGTGAGTCCGAGATTGTCGAGTTGTGCGACGGTAATTTTACTGATTCATTGTCTGAGAGACTAAAATCTGAGCTCGTGTTAGAGTCCGTGGTATCTATGGTGTCATGTTTTAGCACGGGGTCGCGTGTGTGTTTAGAGATAAGTGTGTCTGAATCGTCGTCTGTTGATGTGAGGACAGCTGGCGGGGTGTCCGATGTCGGAGGTATAGGGAGTACTGTAGGTGATCGGGTATGATGTTCCGTCGTGGATATATGCGACTTGTCTTCGATCTGTCCGTAAGGTAATCTTTGTGCCGTCGCGTCCTCGAATTTACAAACGGTGATTTTGATGTCCGTATCTTTGAATATGTAGTGAATCATACGGTTCACCATATCCCAGTCAAGTTTGTCTAGTCCGCAACCCAATCTGGGTATTGAAAGGGATTTCTTTTCGTCTTTGATTAACGCTATCTTCAACCTGACCAGTGTATTGTACATTGTCTCGTTTGTCGGTTTGTCGAGGTATTGCTCTTTCGTAACTAAATTGTAAATTGTTCGTCGGGGGTATTCAACCTTAATGATGTCTGTCACTCGCGGTTTCATTGATTGTAATCTTTTGCGCTGTATGAGACCGCGTTTTACCATCTGACCTGCAACGCCTAGCGAAGATTTGCAGTCGGCTGAGATGCAGTGAGCTAAATTGTCTCTCTGGTTTAATAGATCAGCGTTTATCTCTCTGATATTTCTATTGTGTGTCAGAGGGAGGAAATCTAGATCTGCGAGGAACTGACCGTATGGTGGTGTCGGATTTGAGGATTTGCTAGTAGAAGTGCCGGGCTGTGTTTCGCGCAGCGCGTTTCGCGATTCGACTCTGCGTTTCTTGTGTATTCTCGGGTTACTTGAGTCTGCGGATGATTCATTATTACTTGAAGTAGACAATCTTTTATATATTATCTTACGCTTATATACTGACGTCGTTGTAGTTTTTCCCGAATAATTTCCGGTCTGATTATCGCTAAGATTTGTCTGATTAGTATGATCGGCTGCCGATTGTTTTTTCTTTGGTGCCGGGTTACTTGAAGATTCGGTGGTCCTTTTGTGTTTAGGGAGTGTTGTTCTATATGGAATCTCTGTGTCTAAGTCGTCCGTCGAGTCCGAAGAGTCTGGGAGTTTCACGAATTTCTTACGTGGTGCCGGGTTACTCGAGGATTCGGTTGTTTGGAGCCGTTTAGACGCTCTTACTGGTTCTTGGCGCTTATCGTCAATTATTTCAATGTCGGAACTTTCTGGCGTTGTGATTTCTGTTAATGTCTCCTGCGTTTTCGGTCGTTTAGTCGGCGCGGGGTTTGTAGAATCGTCGGTACTTTGTCTAGGGCGTCGCGGGAATTGGTGCGATACCTTTTTGCGTTTATTTATTTCAGTGTCTGTGGTACTTGATTCTGGTCGAAGGCGTTTGCCATCCATAGGCAGGGCCTGGGTTATTTCAGTAGGAGGGTTCCTTGATAGTGCGTCCGCGTTTGCATTTGCTCTTCCCTTTTTGTAAACTATGTTGTAACTGTACTCGTCTAATGTTAGTCGCCAGCGTAAGAGTCGTGACGTCGGGTCTTTTACATTGTTTAGCCAAACTAGCGGTCTATGGTCTGTTACCAAAGTGAATTTTCGTCCGTATAGATAAGGTCTGAAATGTTTGACTGCGAAGATGATTGCTAGTAATTCTTTGTCTGTAGTCGAGTAATTGATCTCTGTCGGTTGTAAGGCTCTAGACGCGTATGCTACTGGTAAGTCTTTCCCGATCTCGCCTTGGCTGAGTACCGCACCGATTGCGAGATTCGAGGCGTCGGTCGTCAGGACGAATGGTTTGCTAAAGTCAGGATATTGAAGAATAGGTTCGTCACAAAGATAATCGCGAAGTGTTTCGAATGCTGACTGATGTTCTGATGTCCACAAAAAGCAGGCGTTTTTCTTTAATAGATTGTTAATCGGTTTGGCTATTTTCGACATGTTAGGTATAAATCTGCGATAGTATCCTATCAGTCCGAGAAATTGCTTGATTTGTTTAGCATTCCGTGGAACTGGGTAGTTTTTAATGGCTGTAATTTTATCAGGGTTTGGTTTTACTCCGTCCCTAGTAATAATGTGACCTAAATATGCCACTTCCGTTCGTAGAAATTCGCATTTGTCTGGTTGGAGAGTTAGTCCTGCATTCGATAGCCTTTCCATTAATTTTCTGAATTTTATCGCGTGTTCTTCCAGTGATCTCGCGTAAATGACTATGTCGTCTAAGTATACGAATATTTCGTTTCCTTGTAGTCCCGAAAGTATTTGATCCATGAGGCGTTGAAAGGTGGATGGCGCGTTTTTTAAGCCGAATGGCATTCGGACGTAATCGAAATGGCCATGTGGTGTCGAGAAGGCTGTTTTGGATCTATGATCAGGGTGCATAGGTATTTGATGAAAACCCGAGGCTAGATCTAGTGTTGTAAAATATTTCGCGGAACCTAACTGATCAAGAATATCTACAATATTGGGTAAGGGGTATGCGTCCCCGATTGTCTTTTCATTTAATTTGCGGAAATCGATTACCATACGCCATTTTTTATTGCCCTGTGCGTCTGGTTTTTTTGGTACGACCCAGACCGGAGAGTTATAAGGGGACGTAGAATGCTGGATAATGCCTTGGTCAAGGAGCTTGGTTACTTGTTTTTCGATTTCTTCCTTGTGAGCGTGTGGGTGTCGATATTGTTTCGTGTGTATTGGTATGTCATCCGTGGTTGGTATAGTGTGGTTCACCGCTCGAGTGTGTCCTAACTTGTCACCCGGTAGAAAAAATAAATGATTGTATTCGTAAGCAAGGTCGATTATGGATTGCTTTTCTTCCTCGTTCAAGTGGTCTAATCTGAGGTTTTCCTTAAGGATGTCGAGTCGTTTTGCGTCGTGGTTAAGTGAGATTTGAAGTGTATACGGGTCTTTGTCGGTGTGAGTATTATGATAGCCGTGTGTTGCAGGTTCGTTTGTTTCGTTGTCAATTATGCGCCGACTTGTGTCTGTCGTAGGTTCGTCCACCTCTTCTAGAGTTACTACGGGTCGTGTTACTTCAACAGCTGTTTCGTTGGAGTTGATAACGTAAGCGTACGCTAGACCATGTCTGTTTGTCACAAGGGCATTGCCTAATATAACGTTTGGCCCTAAGATTAGCTTATTAACTATTCCTATTTTGGGTGAAGGTTTCGCTATCTTTAATGTTATCACTGCCGCCGTTCGGGGAGGAATTGATATGATATCTTCATTCAAAATTGTTTGCGTCTCGTTGCTGCCCGAGGTTACTTTTCTCGTTGGGAAGGAAATTGTAGCGTCTTCGTTGCGTAAAAATGTCATACTTAGTATGCCCGCCTCTCTAATGGGGAATGAGTCGTCTACTATATGAAATTCATGCATATTATTGCCGATTCGAATATCTAAGCTCCCTAATGTCTCTACGGTTTCATCTGTTGTACCAGTTATTTTTATCTTAACTGGCCGTGTATGTATATTGCGTTTAATCGCGCTGTATTTTATAATGTTTACGTCGGCTCCTGTGTCGAGTAGGAACGTGTCAGTTTTGCTCATGAGTTGTGGAGTAGACAGTTGGATCTTGGGAGTTTGTATAGAGGATGTTGTTAAAATACGGTAGGTGTTGATGTTAGCGTCGTGATTTCGGTATGACAACGGAATTGTACCCGTTTTCTGTGAGAAAAGCTTGTGGGTTTTGAAACAGATAGTAGTATTTTCAGATCTCAGAAAGTCAGCGCTTAAGATTCCGTCTTCTTTTATCGGAAATAAATTGTCAACTAGGTGAAATTCGTGCCGGGTGCCCGCGAATTCGAGGTCGATGCTACCTAGTGTGTTTACGAGTCCTTTCCCAACTCCTTTGATATGCCTAGTGTCCGTCGGCGTGAAGCGTGTGTTTGGTTTGATTACTCCGACTTTAATCACGTTTATATTTGCGCCCGTATCTATTAGTAGCGACGCGGTTTTTCCGAGGATTTGTTCTGAGGTAATTATAATTGTTGGTGAGCCGAGAAGTACTCTCCTGTTACATTTGGACGCTCTTCGTAGATCCGGGACGTCACGGCGTCCGTGTGACATTCCCGGAACTCGTTTAAATCTCCCGAATTATCAATTTGTTCTGTGTTACTACCTATTGCGAGATTTACGTGCGCGTCGTTTCTTTGTTGGTTACTCGGTCTGCCGTAGTTTGGTTGATTCCCCGAATTATTATTATGTTGTCGATAGTTTGGCGTGTTTTGTCTATAATTTGGACTGTTGTACCTTTGAGTATTGCTTCTATCGTTAAATTGATTCGGTGGCCGGCGCGGAATATCGTTCCATTGGCGGTTAGATTGTTGCATGTTACCCGGTCCGTGGTTATGTTGTTCGTGATAGTTATACTGTGTATTCTGAGGGTTAGTATTGGTAGGGTTCGATTGGGGATTTTGCCAATTCCTTGAGTTCCGCGTGCGACATTCGTCAAACATGTGACCAATTATTTTACAGAACGTGCAGTACTTACTGTCACGTCGTTCTTTCGTTCTACAAATGTCAATGGTATGACCTGTCTTCTTACAATAGTTACAGTGCAGCCTTGCTTGAGATCCTAGCCCTGAATTATACTTAGTACTAAATTTATTTGTATGGTCTAGCTTCTGGTCTTCATCGTGAGACGGTCTCAAGGTTTTCCTTTCGTTTAAGAACTTCTCAAATCGTATTGCTAAGTCTATAGCTTCGCGTAACGTTCCCGGTTTTTCGTAAGTTACTCGTATTTCAATTTCATCTTTCAAGCCTCTTATGAACGATCGACCAGCTAAATCTTTCATGAATCTATTTGTCATAGCGACTTGTTCTAAGTTATCTGAATTTCCGGAAATTTCTAATGCCGTCTCGACGAGTCTTTCCATCCGCATGCCGTATTCTAGCACACTCTCGCTTCGATTCTGCACTGCTCGCGTAATTTGCGCTTGTATATCCGGCAATAGTTCTTTTGGTGTATATGCACGTTTTAAATCTGCCAACAAGTTGTCTAACGAATTGAAGCTGCTTCTTCGAATATATTTTTCTGCAGCACCTTCGATCTTTACAGATACAAGATTTATGAATAGTGGCAAATCTCGTGGATGAATTGAGTTTTCTATGCTTTCTACCTTTCGAATAAATGAATTTACTGGCATATTAGTACCATTAAAAGTTGGTATTAAAGTTATCGCCGATTGCACTGGCAGATACGGAGTGAGAGTGGATCCAGTGTTAGATTCTTCGCCCTGGGACATTTTGTGTTTTGTATTCTAAGCTTATGTGATAACTATATCAGAGACTTACAGAACGGTGAGCGTTACGAGCGTTGAGTAGACCACCTGCATTCCCCTCGGTGTAGCCGTAGAAGTCTTTATCTGTGCTGGCGATGCTTGGGGAATACGTCACAGCTCAGTAATATGTGTTTCGTGGTAGCAGAAATGTGGACTGTTGGGCCCAGATGAGATTTGTAGGATGAGATACTTCCGAAGATCGTAGACTCACTGCTTCGCCGCTCTGGTGCTGATTTGTCTTTGTCGTCGTCCTTGACGAGTTAGCAAGGGCTTGTTTTTGTAGTTGACGTCCTTGACGAATTAGCAAGGGATTGTTTTTGTAGTTGCCGTCCTTGACGAGTTAGCAAGGGATTGTTACTGTAGTTGACGTCCTTGACGAGTTAGCAAGGGATTGTTACTGTAGTTGACGTCCTTGACGAGTTAGCAAGGGATTGTTTTTGTAGTTGACGTCCTTGACGAGTTAGCAAGGGATTGTTACTGTAGTTGCCGTCCTTGACGAGATATCAAGGGATTGTTATTGTAGTTGACGTCCTTGACGAGATATCAAGGGATTGTTTTTCGTATTCCTCTTCACCCGTTGATGTGTTATTATTACCGTGTTGGTATGGAATTTGTTGATCACTTATTGGTTTAAAACTTCACTTGCTTTCTGATGTTGACCTTAGCCCTTAGAAACAGGACTCGTGCCGCTGCCACCAGTTGTAACGTCGTACACTATCAATTCAAGGGTTCTGTCCTGTTTTATGCGTTGGCACGCAACTAAGGGTAAGGTTCAAGTGGTGAAATGAATCCGTGTTAGTCTTCACTATGATTATGTTTATTGTCGAAGTTCGGTTGATATATATATATAATGAAGATTGGTTGGTTGAGAGAACTAGGGTGAAGAGTTTGAAGTCGGTTTTTGAAGTGATTGAGAAGTGTAGGACTGGAATAAGGTAAACTCGGAATCAGGAGGGGATTTTGGTTGTCTTGCAAATTGTGGTGCCGTGTGCAGCTCGCACGAGTTTGAGGAATGAGGAGAAATACGGAAAGTGATGAGTACAGGTCTAGCGGAAAGGAAGTAACTGGAGATTAGCAGAAAGGAAATAGCGGGTCGGATGATCATTGGGAGTAGGTGGAGTTGGGACGTAACATAACCATGTCAACATTTTTCTTCCAATCGAAAGAAGATTTGGTCACTTTGGAGATTATTTATAACAATGTGAATGGTGCCCCTCGATTTAAAAAACAAAAAAACTCGATTAACAGTGACTTTGCTTGTTAAAAATCATACAGCTGTTCCGAAAGACTGAAAAAAAACGAAATTTGGTAGAAAAAAAATTCTCTTGGCCTGATCATTGCCTCTTCCGTTGTAATTTTTTTTTTTTATTCATTAGATATGGATATCTCCTACAAAGAAAAAAAAAATCGATCGAATGCCACTAGTCCCTTTGGGGAAAAATGGGAAAAAACTAAAAATTTTCATCAAAAACCAGTATCCAAACGTCCACACCATTTTGCAACAATTTTTTTCTCAAAGTGTAAAAAAAGTAGAGAAATTTCGTTTTTTGATCGTTCGAATCGGATGCACCAGTGAGGAACTATGATTTTTTAAAAATTCAAAGTTTGGAAATTATTATCTCAACACTCGTCAATGGTGGGGCGATGAAAATTGGCAGAAATGTTACTTATACAGGGTGAGTTTTTTCCAGGTCCAAATGAGGAGGAGCTTATCACCGCCGATGCTCCGCCCACTTTATCCCACTTTATATATTAGTTTAGATAGTTTGTCTGGTCGAGTAAGGTATTGTTGGCAGTAACTTTGAGAATTATGAAACAAGAAGGTAATCTGTAAGGGTCCCAATCTGCTCATTGTTTTCATTCGACAGTCAACAATACTTTACTCGATCAGACAAAGCATCGACGGCTAAAGTTAGATTTTGATAACAGTGGGATAAAGCGAATAAAGTGGGATAAAGTAGGCGGAGCATCGGCGGTGATAAGCTCCTCCTCATTTGGACGCGGAGAAAATTCACCCTGTATATAGTAGTTTAAGATCCCAATGTTGAATATTTTTTTTTTAATTAATAAAAAACTAGGGTGGCTGAGTTGACATGGGATTTCCCATATATTAATAATAATAAAACAAAACAAAGGTTAATAACAAAACAATGAAGTGAAATTATAAGAACTAATACTATCGTAAAAGGTCGAAACTTCTTTGGCGAAGATTTTGCAGATAAACCAAATCTTGTGTTTCGCATTCCCAACGAGTTTTAAACCATTCGAAAAAGGTGTTACGTCCTTGAATTGCCTCTTCAATCATTAGAACTGCTGGAACTGTTGGATAAGACGAATTGTCAAAATTATCCGTAGAATCATCATCAGCAGATAATGATTCTTCATCGGCCGTAGAATCTTTATCGTGTAGTGAACCGCTTTCAATTCTACTGTGAATGAGAGAAAATGATTTTTTTTACAAAATATGTAAACCAAAAATATGTCGACATACAAACTATTGATACAGATTTTGACTCAATGAATGAAGATTCACTTTCTGTATGGGGGTTTCAAAGTATATGTAGTGATCTTAATGTGGTTTTAGCTAGTATTATAAATTTGTCATTCCCCTCACCGTTTCAAAATTTCGTCGGCACTACAAACTTCCCATCTATTGTCTCTTTGATCTGCCTCTACCCATGCTTTGACATCTGCGTAGGAACAGTTTTGAAATCCAGGTAGTCTGTTTAGAATCGATAGGAGTTGCATGACATCAAAATGGTACGCTTCAGGATTTTCAGTCCAATTTTGATTTTTTAATAATTTGTTCCATGCATGTTGTGCATTGGCTTCTGTAACCTGGTCCCATGCATTTGCAATTGAGTGGCAGCAATTTTTTATGGTTAGTTTTTTGACTTGAGTATAAATACTTTCTTCGTCTTTTTGTAACAAAATAGTCCAGTCAAATTAGGAAAAAATAAAAACATTAATCGGTAAAAATCTGAATTTTAGTATACACGTCTATTGGGGCTTCCCATTGAACATACAAAAAGTCCCCGTCAAAACCTGTTGCGCTCAAACCGCCATCTTGAAAAAAGGGTACACTTTTTCAGTTTATTGCCTATATCTCGGCAACTATAACTGATACAAAAAAATAGTTCAGATAAAAAATATAGTTTATTAAATTGCCTATAAAAAAGCTCCTGAACATTTTTTTTGTATCTCCAATACTTCAGCTGTAATCCGACATCGAATAGAGAAAAAAGTCTCCTGAGCTCTTGAAGCTGTTGTGCAAATAGTTTTTGGCAGCTTCATGACCTGTAAAGATTATGAATAAATGACAAATAATTAAATTTATTGAAAATTGTGTTGGTATTTCTTATATATGGGGCATTCCATGCCAAATTGACCACTTCTGAACCCGAGCCCTTTCGATTTAGCTGAAACTTTTGTACCTTTTTCTACCCCACTAAAGACGGTCCTCATAATTTTTTCAAATTTTTTTACCCAACCCAAACAAGTCGCTCTTTTTTTTTTCAAATAGCCATAACTTCTTCAAAAATTGACTAATCGAGACGTTTTTTTTCTTCAAAAGTTTCGTTTTGGAATGTCCTTTTCAAAGATAAATACAAATAAACTTTCGGATGTCAAATTCTATAAAATATCTGACTTTTTTGAGAAAAATCGTCAGTTTTTCAAAGTTCACCATTTTTAATTTTTTCTTTTTTTTTTTGATTCCCCAAAAAACTTTGATTCATTCTGTGAATAATGCCACTAGGTCCAGAGTGGGCCGACTTTTCCTTCTATTTTTTTTTTTAAGGAAAACAAACTTCATTTTTTCTCAATTGTTTTGTTATGAATTAAGTACCGAAACTAAATACTTAAATTAAGTACTGAATAAGGGTTGAGCTGGTACCAGTAGTATGTGTGAGACTGGAGTTTTCGTTGAGTTCGTTCCTCTTTTTACACCTTCAGGTAACCGGGTTTAGGATGGTAGGTGACTGATGTGAATTTATGTATAATAACTGAATGATCGTTTATTGGTAATGATCATAATCATTGTAGAACTAGTTACATGAGTGTTACAAGTTTATGGTGCTTAAGTGAAGAGTGATTTTGGATTAGTGATTTATGATTCTGAAGCGAGTCTGAGAGTGACTGCTTTCTTTGACGATCTGGACGCAAGTGTTAATATAATATTCGCTACTGCTGAGCTGAATGATGAGATCATTCTTTTCCATTGTTCTTCCGGGCATGGGTGCGTTTATGCAGGTGCGTTTAGATAGGGTTACAGTTCTTTGAATCAGAGATTAGAGGCTGAGAGACTGGATGTATGCAGGATGTTATGTCTTAGGGACTGGAGGTAAGGGTGTATGAGAGTGTGGAGTAGTATGGAATACGTAACAGTTTATTTTTTCGATTTTGAAAACGAAGCTTGAAAAAAGATTGTAAAACAAAGGCTTGTGAAATCGAAAAAATAAACAATTGAGAAAAAATGAAGTTTGTTTTCCTTAAAAAAAATAAATAGAAGGAAAAGTCGGCCCACTCTGGACCTAGTGGCATTATTCACAGAATGAATCAAAGTTTTTTGGGGAATCAAAAAAAAAAAAAATTAAAAATGGCGATCTTTGAAAAACTGACGATTTTTCTCAAAAAAGTCAGATATTTTATAGAATTTGACATCCGAAAGTTTATTTGTATTTATCTTTGAAAAGGACATTCCAAAACGAAACTTTTTAAGAAAAAAAGCGTCCGGATTAGTCAATTTTTGAAGAAGTTATGGCTATTTGAAAAAAAAAAGCGACTTGTTTGGGTTGGGTAAAAAAATTTGAAAAAATTATGAGGACCGTCTTTAGTGGGGTAGAAAGAGGTACAAAAGTTTCAGCTAAATCGAAAGGGGTCGGGTTCAGAAGTGGTCGATTTGGCATGGAATGCCCCATATATAAGAAATACCAACACAATTTTCAATAAATTTAATTATTTGTCATTTATTCATAATCTTTACAGGTCATGAAGCTGCCAAAAACTATTTGCACAACAGCTTCAAGAGCTCAGGAGACTTTTTTCTCTATTCGATGTCGGATTACAGCTGAAGTATTGGAGATACAAAAAAAATGTTCAGGAGCTTTTTTATAGGCAATTTAATAAACTATATTTTTTATCTGAACTATTTTTTTGTATCAGTTATAGTTGCCGAGATATAGGCAATAAACTGAAAAAGTGTACTCTTTTTTCAAGATGGCGGCTCGAGCGCAACAGGTTTTGACGGGGACTTTTTGTATGTTCAATGGGAAGCCCCAGTAGACGTGTATACTAAAATTCAGATTTTTACCGAATAATGTTTTTATTTGTCGAAAATTGGTCTAATTTGACTGGACTAATAGCATAAGATAGGATAAGTAGACGTAAGGAAATGTAAAGAAATAGGTTAAGGGGACCAGTACAGCTTGAAATTTTGAAAAAATCATTTTTTCGTTTTTTGAGGAATCTGCTGTCTCAGAGTCATATCTATCTCTAAAAAAAATCGCCATTGATGAATTCGTAAAAATAACTGGTTTACAGCAGGCCTGGATTTAGGGGGGGCTACAGTAGTCCAGTCACCTTAGGCCATATTTAGCATAAGACCTATTCAAGAGACCCACCCTCTTGCCAATTTTTTTACAGGTAGTTTGGACCTACAAGAATATATTCCTGAGTTTTCTTACATTTTCAAGGTACATTTTTGCAATAAAAAAACATTGAAAATTAAAAAACGGCTATTTTTGGGATAACTTTGTTGGAACGCGTCCTATCGAAAAAAGTTTCGAATAAAATTTGTACATCTTAACGTCCTTTGTAAAAAAGGTCCTGAGAAAAAAAGTGCTAACATTATTAATTAAGCGGTGAATGGCAAATGAAAATGAAAACTCTACATTTCGTTTTTGCAACCGCAATCGGGTATTTATCAGCATATCGGTTTGAAACTCGTACGAGATGTAAAGGAGCCAAACCCCAAGAGAATCGTGTAAGATTTATCGATCTGCGAGGTATAGTTTAGCAACAATCTGCGATCATCGAAAAATCTTTGCCCTTCAATAGAATTTCCCGACGAAGGCCCACAGGGTTGAAAAAAATCGAGGAGCTTCGTATAATCATGCACAAGCGATTTTAAAAAAAAAAATTTCAATTTGTTGAAAATAGGCACTGTTTTTCGGCGATTTTCGATTCTTGCTTATAAACAAATAACAATTCTGACCAAAGTTGCAAAGATATTTGAAAAATTCTTGGGCCGTCGAACGCGTTTTGGAAAAACGAACAAATCAAAAAAAAAAATTTGCAATATTTTGATTACCGCCCGAGATATGAATGTTTTTACGTTTGTTCAATTTTCTGTTGTTGTAATAAAGATTTTTGCAAAATTCGAGTTCCTCAGCAATCCCTACGCTTCCGGCCATGAGATTCAATGAAAGTATTCCCTTTACGAGCAAGTATGCCATCACAGTTGTCGTTGTATTTCGATCGACGGCTCGCCGGCGAGCGCGCGGCGTCGACCGCTGGGCCGGGCGGCGCGGTGGGGATGCCTCCTCTCACTCCGTAGCCCCGCGCGAGCGGCTTAGTTAACAATATCGTCACTTCCTTAAAAAATGGCCGTAGAACATTTTTTTTTTTCCATTTTACGTGATTTTTTCTTACGAACGCGATGGTGCTGTTGAAAATTATGTTCAACGCATAGCAGACCCGCATGACCATGTTTCTCGCAAATTTTACATGTACACATGCTTTAAAATTATTTGCCTGTGGATGGGGAAAGGTAACAGAAAGAAATCTTTTCTTAGACACTGTTTCATTCATTACAATAAGCTGGCAATGCATTTAAAATTTAGTTTTGAAGAAATTAATCATACTTTCCAATTTCCTTTCACGAGCAAAAGCAAGATGAATTTGAGTATGATTAATTTCTTCAAAACTAAATTTTAAACGCATTGCTATTATTGTAATGAATGAAACAGCGCCTGAGAAAAGATTTCTTTCTGATACCTTTTCCCATCCACAGGTAAATAATTTTAAAGCATGTGTAAATGTAAAATTGGTAAGAAACATGGTCATGCGGGTCATGTTATGCGTTGAACATAATTTTCAACAGCACCATCGTGTTCGTAAGAAAAAATCACGTAAAATGAAAAAAAAAAAAATTGTTCTACGGCCATTTTTAAGGAAGTGACGATATTTGTTAACTAAGCCGCTCGCGCGGGGTTGCGGAGTGAGAGGAGGCATCCCCACCGCGCCGCCCGGCCCAGCGGTCGACGCCGCGCGCTCGCCGGCGAGCCGTCGATCGGAATACAACGACAACTGTGATGGCATACTTGCTCGTAAAGGGAATACTTTCATTGAATCTCATGGCCGGAAGCGTAGGGATTGCTGAGGAACTCGAATTTTACAAAAATCTTTATTACAACAATAGAAAATTGAACAAACGTAAAAACATTCATATCTCGGGCGGTAATCAAAATATTGCAAATTTTTTTTTTTTAATTTGTTCGTTTTTCCAAAACGCGTTCGACGGCCCAAGAATTTTCCAAATATCTTTGCAACTTTGGTCAGAATTGTTATTTGTTTATAAGCAAGAATCGAAAATCGCCGAAAAACAGTGCCTATTTTCAACAAATTGAATTTTTTTTTTTTTAAATCGCTTGTGCATGATTATACGAAGCTCCTCGATTTTTTTCAACCCTGTGGGCCTTCGTCGGGAAATTCTATTGAAGGGCAAAGATTTTTCGATGATCGCAGATTGTTGCTAAACTATACCTCGCAGATCGATAAATCTTACACGATTCTCTTGAGGTTTGGCTCCTTTACATCTCGTACGAGTTTCAAACCGATATGTTGATAAATACCCGATTGCGGTTGCAAAAACGAAATGTAGAGTTTTCATTTTCATTTGCCATTAACCGCTTAATTAATGATGTTAGCACTTTTTTTCTCAGGACCTTTTTTACAAAGGACGTTAAGATGTACAAATTTTATTCGAAACTTTTTTCGATAGGACGCGTTCCAACAAAGTTATCCCAAAAATAGCCGTTTTTTAATTTTCAATGTTTTTTTATTGCAAAAATGTACCTTGAAAATGTAAGAAAACTCAGGACTATATTCTTGTAGGTCCAAACTACCTGTAAAAAAATTGGCAAGAGGGTGGGTCTCTTGAATAGGTCTTATGCTAAGGTGACTGGACTACAGGGGCTATAGCCCCCGGCCCCGCATGCTCAGGGGCCCCCGAAAGTGCTACTTGCATTTAAAAAAAAATTTCGAAGGCTCTTTTAAAACGGATTACTGAATGAAATTCCGGTTATCTTTTTTATAGAATTTTGTTTTATATTTGCATAGGGCCTCTATTTGCGAAGACATACATTATTCCTATACAGGGCCCCGAAAAATGTGTGTAGCCCCAGGCCCCTTACACGTTAAATCCGGCGCTGGTTTACAGACCGAAAATCGTACAGCTTGAAATTTCACAAAAATCTTTTTTTCGTTTTTCGTAGATTTCGTTGTCTCAGGGTCATATCTATCTCTAAAAAAGTCGCCATCGACGAATACGTAAAAATGATCGAGAATGGGCATTGAGTTCCAGCGACCTGGCGCAAGCAGCGCTGTCGCTTTGTTTTCATATCGCTCACATGTTTCGTGACCGGCGATTGCTTGTCGAACATTCTTAGAGATCGTGTAACGTTCCCGCTCTTTACTTCTTTCGAATACAGTAAAAACAAAAACAGTTCTTTGCAGTACTAAAAAATCCGCGATTCCATCGTGCTAAATATCTAGATTTGTCATTTTCGCGTATAAACATCGAGTGACAGTGTGTGTGAGGTTATTTGTGGGTTCTCACCAACTAACCTCAAAGTAAGTATAGCATACTTGTGTTTGCGGTCGAAGTTTTTTTGCTTTCTGTTCACAGATCTCGTAATATCAACTACTTCGTTATGTCGAGACAAATCAACTACTTCGTTATGTCGTAACTGTTATATTTGGCATCAGCGATACAGGACCCGCTAGGCGGTAAAACGTGTTATTTTAGTCGGGATTCGCGTAGCGATAAAGTGCGGTACGGAGTCCGCGTGATGGTATACACAGGTGTTCGCGGTCGCGATATGACTAGTCGTTCCGTGAGTTTACTCGTCCCACTCACCCTGGCAGTAAGGGCAAGTCGCGCACGTGAAACCGGCTAAGCCACACCGGAAGCAGTAAACAAAGCCGGGGTCCTTGGCCCGCGGACAAGCTCGATGCTGATGGCCGTGGTGGTGACAACACCAAGAGGCTCCGTACGGCGCGTGCCACATAGGCAGCGGAGGCGAATCGTCGTACGGAGACCTGGCTGGGGCGTGCAGTCGCTCCGGTCGGTTTCGCGGGGTATTAGGCTTCGCTGGTACTTCTTCCTCCCTCTTGGCGAGCGGTACGTAGTCGGCTGGTGGTGTTTCAAAGAAAGGACCGGGTCGGGGATACCGATCCCGTGGGAGATCTTTGGGTTCGGGTCGCGGACGTTTCTCTCGTGGTTGAACGGGTGAGCGGTATTCCGGATCAGGTGCCGATCTCGAGGTCGAGGGGGTAGCGGTATCGTTGCTAGTCGCGGTAGCCGGCGGGATCAGCGTGTAAAACGCGAAGTCTTCGTCCGTGGCCTTCAGCAGTCGTCGTCGCAGTGGACTTGGCGAGTGGCTAGTCGACCGTTGAGTCTGGAAGCGCGGTGGAGAGGCGGCAAAGCGAACCTGCTTGGTTTGAGTCGCGCGGTTAGCGGTATGCGGGGTCGTCTGGGTAGAACTATCCCACCGAGCTGGTGACGGCGTTTGTGAGCTCGTGTCTGCGAGAGAGGGGCCTACTTGGATGCGTACGTTGCGACGACGCGGTACCTCCGTTTGTGTTTCTGCATTCATGCATGTAGGCGCGGTGGTTTGGGTGCTAACCTCTGCAACGTCAGGCACGAATCGTGCCAGACCCGTAGCCAGGGGGTCCGGTTCGAGCTGCACGGCTCGGATTGCCTCGGTAATTGCGATGCCTAACCCTGGGAAGACCTGCATTACGGTCGTCAGCTCCTCCTGGAAGGGTGCCAGGTACCGTTGCGCTCGTGGGTCCTTCCACCAGCCGTCCATGCTGGCTGCGATATGCGGTAGGCGGTAAGCGAAAACGATCTACGGAACAGGAGGATCCAATCGACGGTATAATTTTAAGTCTTTGACATGTAATTTCCCAACCACCTTGTTACTAACTACGTCGCTCAACTCATACACTACAGGAGATAGAATTCGGGAAATGCGGAAAGGACCATGAAATCTCGGTGCAAGTTTAGCCGCGATATGTTGTGACGCGGAAGATAACACGTGATGTCTTTTGAGAACCAAATCTCCGACTGCAAAAGATGCGGGTCGATAACGACGGTTGTACTGTTTCGACTGTCGGCGGTATGCTTTATCGAGATTATCGTTAACCCATTCACTTACTTGGAGACTTTCTTGACCGTTATGATGTAGAGGGAGGACAAAATCTCGGGTATAGACGGTCAGGTGCGAGGAATAATATTTATTGACGTTTCGGTCGTATCATGGTCGACCATCATCAGAAACTGCGAATAACATATCGCGAATTATATAATGTCAAAGACTGTAAAATCTAGGAGAAAAAACGACATACTAAAATACAATGAGAAACCTGTTGATTTCTGAGACGAAAAGAGAACAAATGCATGTAAAAATAGATACAGTAACAACCCAATGATTTGAAAACCCTAATATAAGTAAGAACGGATCCAAAAAATACAAAAAACTAGCGTTTGAGACCACATGAAATATACAATGCAGTGCAGATATCTGTTAAGCAATCTTCAACATAGCTACTTGTTTAATCGAAAGATGATGCGAAGGTGAAGGATTCTTACCGAAACAAACTTCAGGTTGCACCTAAGGTGTTATAAGTACGGCGCTCAGCGAAGAAGTGAGTTCAACCGGAATTTAAAGGTGATCTATCGATCGAGAACAAATAGATGTAGTTAGATCTATCGATCCCGTATATCAACAATCTGGAATCGATGTGAAATAATGGCGGTAAAGTTCAAAATAGAAATGTGTCACCTTCTTGTCATCTTCCAATTAAACAAACAAAGGAGCATATAGGCTACTTAGGTTATCTAAATCTGATCTCTTGTTTACTGTATTGGCTCTACGAATGTGCAGCATTTCTTTTAAAATCCGATGGTAAGGATGGGATTCATTGGAGAGGATTTTGACGCTATCAAAATCAAATTTATGTCCCATCGTCAAACTATGGTTAACTAAAGCAGATTTATCGAGATCTCTGCATTTGATGTTGTATTTGTGGCCATATAACCGTTTGTGAAGGTGTTGTGAGGTTTGTCCTATGTAGCACTTATCACAACCAAGGCATGGAATCTGGTAGACAATATCTGATTTATCAAGCAACGGAACCTGATCTTTTAAGCGAGAGAAAAGTTTACTGGTGGTGTTGCAACTTTTATAGACTGATATGATGTTGCGCTTTCTCAGGATTTTACGAACTTGTTCCGAGAGTCCATTGACGTACGGTAAGACGGCAATACCATTTATAATCTCCATGTCGTTTTTGCATCTCTCTTCATATGACAATCCGTTGTATAATTTGTCAACCCTTGAGGCAAAAACCTGTTGTATTAAAGACGACGGATAGCCGTTCTTCTGTAACGTATCGCTGATTAGAGACAGATTGTTCTGTCTAAAGGTCGGTTCCGCTAACTTTAAACCTCTATCGGCTAAACCAATGATGACACTTTTTTTCTGATTCAATGGGTGGTGGGAGGAGAAATGCAAAAAACGACCGGACCAAGTTGGTTTCCGGAACCAATCAATAGATAAGGAGCCATCATTGTTGTTGATAGCCGACACGTCCAGAAAACTTAACTTTCCTCCAGACTCCAATTCATAGGTGAAGTTAATCTTAGGATGAAAGCTATTGAAATGATCTACCAACTGATCAATGGAGTTCGGATGTACCGCTGTGATGATATCATCTACGTATCGTTTATAAAACGGAATCTGGAAACCAAGGTTATTGATGACGGAGTTCTCTAAGGTTTCCATAACCAAATTAGCTAACGCGGGGCTAATAGGAGAACCCATCGCAACACCTTCAATTTGCTGATAAACCTTATCTTTAAACATAAAATACGTGGATTCTAAACAAAGCTTAACACCTTTAATAAACTCCTCTAAGGGGAGCAAAGTATGTGACCTGATCTCAGGCCATCTTTTATTAATACAGTCTAGAGCTAAATGTGCCGGAATGTTCGTGAAAAGCGACGTGACATCTAAAGAGATCAATTTAAACTCAGGTGGAATATGGCTGTATTTGATCGAATTGGCAAAGGACCAAGAGTCCTTCGTGTGGTATTGTGACTTGCCTAGGATCTGAGTCAGAGGAGTTGAGCAAAATTTAGCTAGTCGATAAGTCGGAGAGCCAATATTGGAAACAATAGGTCGATATGGAATGTTAGGTTTATGTATCTTAGGTAAGAAATATATTTTTGGAGCTATTAAATTGAACGTTTTCAAACCAACACTCGTTTGTTTCGAGATGTAATTCGAACTGAGCCAATGGTTAACCAAAGTGTTATTTCTGCGTTCAAAAACTTTGGTGGGGTCATTCTTTATGATTTTATACGTGCTAGTGTCTTCTAACATGGGATAAACCTTGTTCAAATAGTCGGCAGTGTTGACCACCACCGTTTTATTACCTTTGTCAGATTTAGTTACAGTTAGGTCAGGATGTTGCAGTAAGATGGCCTGATATCAGGTCACATACTTTGCTCCCCTTAGAGGAGTTTATTAAAGGTGTTAAGCTTTGTTTAGAATCCACGTATTTTATGTTTAAAGATAAGGTTTATCAGCAAATTGAAGGTGTTGCGATGGGTTCTCCTATTAGTCCCGCGTTAGCTAATTTGGTTATGGAAACCTTAGAGAACTCAGTCATCAATAACCTTGGTTTCCAGATTCCGTTTTATAAACGATACGTAGATGATATCATCACAGCGGTACATCCGAACTCCATTGATCAGTTGGTAGATCATTTCAATAGCTTTCATCCTAAGATTAACTTCACCTATGAATTGGAGTCTGGAGGAAAGTTAAGTTTTCTGGACGTGTCGGCTATCAACAACAATGATGGCTCCTTATCTATTGATTGGTTCCGGAAACCAACTTGGTCCGGTCGTTTTTTGCATTTCTCCTCCCACCACCCATTGAATCAGAAAAAAAGTGTCATCATTGGTTTAGCCGATAGAGGTTTAAAGTTAGCGGAACCGACCTTTAGACAGAACAATCTGTCTCTAATCAGCGATACGTTACAGAAGAACGGCTATCCGTCGTCTTTAATACAACAGGTTTTTGCCTCAAGGGTTGACAAATTATACAACGGATTGTCATATGAAGAGAGATGCAAAAACGACATGGAGATTATAAATGGTATTGCCGTCTTACCGTACGTCAATGGACTCTCGGAACAAGTTCGTAAAATCCTGAGAAAGCGCAACATCATATCAGTCTATAAAAGTTGCAACACCACCAGTAAACTTTTCTCTCGCTTAAAAGATCAGGTTCCGTTGCTTGATAAATCAGATATTGTCTACCAGATTCCATGCCTTGGTTGTGATAAGTGCTACATAGGACAAACCTCACAACACCTTCACAAACGGTTATATGGCCACAAATACAACATCAAATGCAGAGATCTCGATAAATCTGCTTTAGTTAACCATAGTTTGACGATGGGACATAAATTTGATTTTGATAGCGTCAAAATCCTCTCCAATGAATCCCATCCTTACCATCGGATTTTAAAAGAAATGCTGCACATTCGTAGAGCCAATACAGTAAACAAGAGATCAGATTTAGATAACCTAAGTAGCCTATATGCTCCTTTGTTTGTTTAATTGGAAGATGACAAGAAGGTGACACATTTCTATTTTGAACTTTACCGCCATTATTTCACATCGATTCCAGATTGTTGATATACGGGATCGATAGATCTAACTACATCTATTTGTTCTCGATCGATAGATCACCTTTAAATTCCGGTTGAACTCACTTCTTCGCTGAGCGCCGTACTTATAACACCTTAGGTGCAACCTGAAGTTTGTTTCGGTAAGAATCCTTCACCTTCGCATCATCTTTCGATTAAACAAGTAGCTATGTTGAAGATTGCTTAACAGATATCTGCACTGCATTGTATATTTCATGTGGTCTCAAACGCTAGTTTTTTGTATTTTTTGGATCCGTTCTTACTTATATTAGGGTTTTCAAATCATTGGGTTGTTACTGTATCTATTTTTACATGCATTTGTTCTCTTTTCGTCTCAGAAATCAACAGGTTTCTCATTGTATTTTAGTATGTCGTTTTTTCTCCTAGATTTTACAGTCTTTGACATTATATAATTCGCGATATGTTATTCGCAGTTTCTGATGATGGTCGACCATGATACGACCGAAACGTCAATAAATATTATTCCTCGCACCTGACCGTCTATACCCGAGATTTTGTCCTCCCGTTAACCCATTCATGTAATAATTGCAATTCTTCCATACGCTCGGCCCAGAGTTTCGGCGGTAACGGCGCTACAGCTAAATCTTCATTCGTTTTACGACGCAAGGAATTAATTGGTTGCGGTACACGGCCAAAATTCAAAAACGCGGGACTAGTTTCGATCGACGAGTGATAAGCGGTATTGTAGGCAAAGCGAAAGTCATTGAGATGTTGATCCCACTCACGGTGATCTTTTTCGAGAAATGCGATAATCATAGTTTTTAACACTCGATCAAGATTCGCGGCAGCGAATCGCCGAGTTCCCCCCCCTCCGACAGTGAAAACTCGGCGCGCCAGCCACGAAACATTTACCCGAGCCAGCTCTTGTTCTTGTAAAAAATCTGTCATATCTTTTGAACCGCTGATGATTTTCTAATAAAATTTATATGGGCGTAAGGCCCTCGCCATTTGATCTTGCTCGCGAAGTTTCGACAAAATCTACCGCGTGGTTCCTGAGATATTGACCGTCGAAGTTGATCGAAAAACACAATCTTCTTCTTCTTCTCCTTCTTCTTCTTCTTCGTTGCAGACGTTCTTCTTGGGACCACGATATCTGTCGAACCGTTGCACTTATGAATTTGCCATTTGGAAAGAGTGTTCTCGTCACCGAAATCTCGCCCCCTATTGTTTTTGAGCAATAATTAACCACGCATAACTGAGTTATTAATAATATTAATTATTTTACAAAATGCGCATGCGCAGAATTATTAACCGATGCCTGATTTACAAAATGCGCATGCGTATCCAGGTCCTTCGCTCCGTAGTTTTCGGTATCCAAGTCCTTCGCTCCGTAGTTTTCGGTATCCAGGTCCTTCGCTCCGTAATTTTCGGTATCCAGGTCCTTCGCTTCGTAGTTTTCGGTATCCAGGTCCTTCGCTCCGTAATTTTCGGTATCCAGGTCCTTCGCTCAGTAGTTTTCGGTATCCAGCTCCTTCGCTCCGTAGTTTTCGGTATCCAGGTCCTTCGCTCCGTAATTTTCGGTATCCAGCTCCTTCGCTCCGTAGTTTTCGGTATCCAGGTCCTTCGCTTCGTAGTTTTCGGTATCCAGGTCCTTCGCACCGTAATTTTCGGTATCCAGGTCCTTCGCTCCGTAGTTTTCGGTATCCAGGTCCTTCGCTCCGTAGTTTCCGGTGTCTACGTCCACCGCTCCGTAGTTTTTTTATAAAATTTATAGGGGCGTAAGACTCTGCCCACTTGATCTTGTTCGTGAAATTCCGACAAAATCTGCTGCGTAGTTTCTGAGATATAATAACATTTATCCGGCAATTTTTTTTTCTATATAATCATATATAATTACGTATAATTTGATATAATTTTATATGATAAAATTATCGTGAAAAATTTTTTTTTTTCATATAATTGAAGAACCAATTTTGTAGAGAAATAAATTTCCTACAAGATTATGGAAACGAAAATCCGGAAAAAAAATTTTACACCCATTAATTTTAGAAATAAGAAAAACAAATTTTTACATGTACGTTTTAAATGGGAAAGGGAACCCCTCCTTGCGCCAACTGAATTTTCGAGATATCGAGCTGAAATTTTGAGGGAATTTTTTTTTCCGTGACAAAGAAACTTTTGAGATACATTTATTCCAAAAAAAATTATAGAATTTTTTTTCTGAAACAGTCTAATGTAGATATTTTTTAGATCAACTTGAAAAATATCATAGAATCTCATGATGGTCTGTTTCGATTGGACATGGCTATTTTACTTAAGAGTTTCACAATCGAACAATTGTAGAACATTTTCCGTATTCTATGTTCGTACGAAATCTAAATATGTTGCTTTGTCTAAATAAAATGGGATCATGGGAAGCATAAACTATGATCGGAACAAGCTATTGTATAATTCTCAAGATGAAATTTCTTGGCCGAATAAAATAGCTCGTATCTTTTGCGCAAGTTCCAAAATACACTTGTTCATTGTAGCACATGCATTCCATCACGAATGATCGGAAGTTGATCTTTATATATGTGTAATATGTAGAATACATTAAAGTCAGCTTAGCGCTGACCCGTTTGCACATACAAAAAGTAATGAAATAACGGCAAAAACATTGTAAATGTAAAAAGTTAAAACCGAGTTCCAAAATGGTTTCCCCAGCCAAAAACTCAAGAACATCATACTCTTTTTCAGCGTCAGATTACAAACCTCATTACGTTACAAAAATAGTACAAAATAATACGTGAAATCAGGCATCGAAGCCGAGCGTTCCCTTTGTTAATTTTCAGACTTCAAATTATGTTCTTCAAATGCTAATCAATGGAAATAAATGGAAAACCAATAGAATCATTGATAAAACCTGTGATAAAACAGCATATTGGCGACGGAAAATATTGCTGAAGGAAGTTAGCTCGTATGATGATACGAACTCGGCGGGCATAGATTGTTCTGAAAATTATCAATTGCTGAAGTGTGAGGTAAGATCAGCAATTAGTGCGTCTTTCAATGCAGAATATGTGTATCTATACTGTAAGTCGAATAGAAAGAGAGACGTCGGAAGAGCATCACCGAAGTGTACCGATAATGGGTACGTCCAGTATAAGTATGTATCGTTTTATGGGTGTGACATGTTTGTAGCATGGCGTTATAACTATAGTCGAAAATCGGTGAACGATAGATGCAGAATGAAATTGAACTCTTCTTCAAAACTTGAATTTGAATTTAAATTACTGTACATTACTGTACATAATATATGAACACACTATAGGTATTTTTTTAACTTCAATTTTCAACGGATTACTCATTCCTTTCATTAATTTGTTTCAACACAACCTCTTGCGAAAACCACGAAGTACTAGTGCGTGAAAAATGTTTTCTGATTTTTAAATTTGAAGAAAAAAAGGATAGTATGTAGGGCACGGGCACTGAAAAGGACTTTATGAGGAGTTTGAAAGTGTCACACGATTCGAAGATGAGGTCTTTCTGCGCCCTTGCCATATAAACCACTATTATATCGGAGTTTCAGTCTACAATAATAAATATATTATCAATGCCAAAAATATCCTAACAGTATTTGATCATGTTTCCAACAATTTTGTGGGTGTAATCGTTACACATTGACTGGAAGAAATAATTTAAAAAAAAAGAGTGCAATTGATAATTTTCAGAACAATCTATGCCCGCCGAGTTCGTATCATCATACGAGCTAACTTCCTTCAGCAATATTTTCCGTCGCCAATATGCTGTTTTATCACAGGTTTTATCAATGATTCTATTGGTTTTCCATTTATTTCCATTGATTAGCATTTGAAGAACATAATTTGAAGTCTGAAAATTAACAAAGGGAACGCTCGGCTTCGATGCCTGATTTCACGTATTATTTTGTACTATTTTTGTAACGTAATGAGGTTTGTAATCTGACGCTGAAAAAGAGTATGATGTTCTTGAGTTTTTGGCTGGGGAAACCATTTTGGAACTCGGTTTTAACTTTTTACATTTACAATGTTTTTGCCGTTATTGACTCTTTCCACGGGGTTTGCCTGTGGTTGATAGGGTGGTGTAGTACAGTGCGTGATGTTATACGTCGTCGCGAGTTCTTTCAGAGTGCGATTATTAAACTCTGTTCCGTTATCTGTCAACAGAACTTGCGGTACACCCCAACGCGAGACTATGAGTTCTTTAAACGCATCGCTTATTGCTTTTCCCGTGGCTTTTCGCAGTGCACAACATTCGACCCATTTCGTAAAGAGGTCTTGGAAGACGAGAATGTAAACGAAACCGGCTCGACTTCGCGGAAAAGGACCCATGATGTCAGTAGCGACAACAGTCCAGGGTTGTTCGATAACTCTATGACCCATTAAACCAGCGGGAGCTAATTGGTTTACTTTGCAACGTTGACACGTTTCGCATGCCTTTACGTAATCATTGACATCGCGAAACATACCTGGCCAGTAGTACGAGGTAGCTACGCGGCGGTATGTTTTGTCAACACCGAGGTGTCCTGCCTGTGGCTCGTCGTGTGCTTCGCGTAAGACTTGATCTCGTCGATCAGCTGGCAATACAAGCTTCCAGACTTCTAGATCGGTGACTAATTTACCAAGTAAAGGGTCTTCGCGATAAAAATACAATTCATCTCCTTCGATCTTCCACGCGCGAAATTTCTGTGGCGATACTCTTGTTAGAATACAAGTAAATGCTATAATCCCATATGTGTAGGTTTATGTATACTAACACAAGTGATAGAGCGATCGTGTAACGAGACACCCAAAAGGTCAGTTGTCAAGAAATAGCCACAGCGACAAGGTGTGCTCGCGACGCGAGAGAATTTAAAACTGATGTAAACCATTGTAAAGATAAAGTTATATACTCTATATGAACAAATAAAAGAACCATTTATTTCTAACATCCAAAATAAGTTTATTTTATCATGGTAGCAGAGCGTGGTTGATTTGTTTAATAAAAGGACAATTGCTAAGTGAAAAGTGGGTAGAAAAAAAGAGAAGAGCTAAACAAGCCGCATGGTCGCATGGATAATAAAATTGAAAACGAACACGTTCAGGAAACTAAAAATTAAAAAATATGTGCTCCAAAACGAAGTAAAGCAAAACAGCTACCGAAAAATTAAAGAGATTTCCGATAAATAATCAATAATAAGTAAGATGCAAATCGATTAAAATCGCCAAGTGAGACACGCGATAAAGGTGAAGTATAGAGCTCGCGGCAACAATACACACGGTTACACGGGTAATGAATAGTCACAAATCGGAAACCGAAGACAGTGAGACCGATAATAAGAGAGGAAATCAGATTCAACAAGTGTTTCTAAAAGAACTGAGAAACGTAATTATCTTAAAAACTGAAGTATACGGTAATATCAGTGCAAAAGACATAGCAATGGCCAGTCAAGCTAAAGTTGAAGACATCGCAATGCCCATCTTTGATGGCGTGAATTTCTCAAGTTGGAAAATTAGACTAATGACATTATTAGAATACAAAGAGTGCAAAGAACCTGCAGTTAGAAGAAGAGCTGCAGAAGAAAATGAAGCCGACTGGAAGAAGAAAGATTTAAAAGCAAGAACGATTTTAATCAGCACAATATCAGACAGACAATTAGAGTATGTTGGTGATTGTGTAACAACCCTCCAAATGATGAATAAACTAATCAAAATGTACTCCACTAAATCTACGGCACTACAAATTTTATGTAGAGGCAAAATAGACGAAATCAAGCTAAAAGACTACGACACCGTAGAAGATTTTTTCTTAGAGTTTGAAAAAGCAGTAAACGAATTCAAAGCAGCAGGAGGCAAGATAGAAGAATCCGAAAAAATGAGATATCTCCTAAAAGCCCTGCCGTCAAACTACAGTTATATCGGCGACTTCCTTGACGTCATACCCGAAGAGCAAAGGACAGTAGATTATGTCAAATCAAAAATCAAAGAAAAAAATATGAACAAGAGTCAGAATGAAAGAAAAGGCAATGTCAGCACGTTCACGACACAAACAAGAGAACAATGCTACAAATGCGGCAAAACTGGACATATACAGAGGGACTGTTGGTACGCAGAGCCAAACAAGAACAGCCGAGAAAACAACCAGGACCAGGGAAGAAGTCAACGAGGACAACAACGAGGCTACAGCAGAGGGGGAAGCTACAGAGGTCGCGGACGATCAAGAGGTTTCCAATCAAGCCAATCAAGAGGTAGATATCCAAGGAACCAGAGGAATAATGATGCAAATGGTGCACAGGCTTAGGCGACACATGTGTTCAATTCTGAATTGAAAAGGTGCAGTGTAAGTAGTGAAGATCCAAATGAGATGAATTGGTTGTTAGATAGTGGTTGCTCAAATCATATCATAAAAGACAGTAAATATTTTGATGAATATGTAGATTTAAAAAACCCTCTAGACGTAGAATTACCGGACGGAAAAATCTTGAAAGCCACAAAAGTTGGAAATGTGAAAACAGTTTTCAAAACATACTATCAGGAAAACGAAATAAATATAAAAAATGTCTATTATGTTAAAGATATTAATCAGAATCTATTAAGCTTCTCGAAAATAACAAAAACAAATTGTACGATTGTAGCAAAAAATGATGACGCTAAGATTTATGACGAAAACAGAAAATTACTAGCTGTCGCAAACAAAGTAGGAAACTTGTACCGTATGAAAAGCTTTGTAACAAAAAATAATGAAGACAAGCTATACTCTAATCTAACAATGTTAACAGAAAAGGAAAAATGGCATAGGGCACTAGGGCATGTAAATTTCCAATATTTAAATAAGTTAGTTAAAAATAAATTGCTAGATGGCTTGCCAGAAAAGATTGAAAATACTGAAATGAAATGCGCAAACTGCATTGAGAGTAAAATGTCGAACGTACCCTTTGAAAATAATAGAACAAAAACAACTGAAATTCTAGAGTTAATCCACACAGATCTGAACGGCCCACATAGCACAACTGGCTATGGTGGGGAAAAGTATTTCTTAACATTTATTGATGACTATAGTAAATGTGCAAGAATATATTGCATAAGGAGTAAAGCAGAAACTGCTAGTTGCTTCATAGACTACGTGAACTTAGTAGAAAATCAATTCAACAAAAGAGTAAAGAAATTGCAATGTGATAATGGCAAAGAATACATTAACAAAGAAATATTCAATTTTATCAAAGAAAAAGGAATTCAAATGTTACCGTGTCCACCATATGTACATGAACTGAACGGCGTAGCCGAAAGATATAATAGATCAGCCATGGACATAGGGAGATGCTTAATGAGAGAAGCAAAAATAAATAGAAAATTTTGGCCCGAAGTAATGAATACGGTTGCATATTTAAAAAACAGAACAATAGCAAACACTGTAGAAAACAAAACTCCTTATGAAATATTTCTTGGTGAAAAACCAAATGTAAAAAATTTAAAGATTTATGGCAGTCGAGTATTCGTTAGAGTTCCAGAAGTTTTGAGAAGAAGTAAGTGGGATAATAAGGCTGAATTAGGCGTACTAGTAGGATATACCAATAATGGATATAGAGTATTGGTAAATAACAGAGTAATCAATGCCAGGCATGTCACAGTAGTCGAAGAAAATACTCAACTAATTTGTTTAGAAAAAAAAGAGGATCAAAAGGACAGAGATTACGAACTAAGTGAATCCGGGTCAAAAACATCTGAAATGTAAAAAAATCCGGCAAGTACCCAAATTAACTTACAATGAAAATTCACGACAAACCTATCGCCAGTCTCTGGCATGATATTAGGGAAGCCTGCAACGCGCTACAATTTCCCCGCAAGTATACGTCGTGAAGTCGGACCTCGCTGTTTCGTGTAGTGATATCCAAACATCATTCCAAGAGCTACGTACTTGGCGGGCACATTCAACTTCTGCATTGTACCACAATCATACCTGAGTTTATATTTGTTACATCCTATCAGTATCAGGATCAATTAAGTTACGATTCTTTGTTTTTGTATAAGTAAATGGATTTATAAATTAATTTTAACTAGAGTTCGGTCGAGTCGTAGACAGCTAGTTTACAAAAGATCACAAAAGATCACAAAAGAATCATCTTCTAATCCTCTGATAGATGTCTTTGAGCATAGTACCGATTTGTACAATCACGCCTTATGTCTTTTTTTGAAACAAGTATGCTATAACTTTAACTTTGAAGTGCGGGCGCCTGTAGCACGTACACTCGCGCGCGACGATATTTCGTTAATAAACATTATTGGTGAATTCAGACATCGTCAATAAAAATTAGAACATCGTTGCTTACAATTCAGGAGTACACGATGAGCAGCTGATGTGAAATGAGTAATTTTCCATTCCCTGTCGGCTAATTCGTCGGCGTTATATCTTTCACCATTATATACCGTAACGTAATTGAAAACAGAATTGGGTTTCAGATGAAATAGCCAAGGTGGAATAGCACCTATACTATATTCTTATGTTTGAATAAACAGCAGGTACCATAATACAGAGTGATTCAGAATACGGTACTTTCCTTCCACCAGTGGATTCCTCGTATTTGATTGCTTCTAGATTATACGAAATGAACTCGTTCACGCGATAGACAAGTCTTATTGAGAATCTGTATTTAACTATAAGTAATATCATTTGTGGGTATAAAGAGAGAATCACACATACCGTGGATAAGACTGGTAATTAGTTACTATGAGCTGTTTATGCAAATATCGCCATATATCTATATCATGAAAAGTTTCGTAATATTTGTATGCGGATTATGATTCGTACAGCTGTAAGTCCGATTATTCGGAATCTTACTACTACTTTACAAGTATTTCTTGAAAAAAAGAGATATGGTGAAATGGTAATGGTAGAAAAAAAATGTGCCCGCCAAGTACGTAGCTCTTGGAATGATGTTTGGATATCACTACACGAAACAGCGAGGTCCGACTTCACGACGTATACTTGCGGGGAAATTGTAGCGCGTTGCAGGCTTCCCTAATATCATGCCAGAGACTGGCGATAGGTTTGTCGTGAATTTTCATTGTAAGTTAATTTGGGTACTTGCCGGATTTTTTTACATTTCAGATGTTTTTGACCCGGATTTCACTTCTTTTTGTAAGTTCGTGATAACTAACAATATAACCATGTCTCGTATATACATCTCATTTCAATACTACCACAAAATTTTTCAATATAATTAACACTCTTATCTAATAAATATCAAACGATTGCCGTACAATTATTCGATGCGTGATTCTATGTGCATGAGATCCTAATGCCTTCATTCTAAAAAAATGCCTTCATTGGTTTTCAATAAAGCTAAACAAATGTAATCTAAATGTGTATACTGTTCGGTTGTTATACTTTCACTATCGCTGTATATATATCATTGGATTGTTGATGCAATGTGAAATCATAATCCAATGATTCTTCGAGTGGCAATCTAATATTATTATCACCTAGATTTTATATCCTAGAACAATTGAGGAGCTGAATTTCAAAAGGGTATCTTTTGATAAATTTTCGATTTTTTTTTTTTAAGAATCTGGTAGAAAATCCTTAACTCTGTTAATATTTTTCATAAAATTTTATGAATTAAAATTTTTTTCAGTATAAAAAATATAATTAAATTCACGCTTGGGATCAAAAGGAGATCTTTTTGTAATATTGAATAAATAATTCAGTATTTATCATTATTATAAAATTATCTAAATATCATCAATATTTTTTTCTAATTAATATAATGTTATTCATGTTTTTATATTAATTTTAAATCAAAAATTAAAAAGGACACATTTTTTATCACTTTGGATCAAAAGGGTATCTATTTATAAATTCGGATCAAAAGGGTACTTTTTCTAATTTTAAATATTAATTACACTAGAAATTATAAAATTTTTTCAATAAAAATCACAGCTTCATCGCTACAAGCACTATGTACGTAAATAAAAGAAATGGATAAAAAAAATTGTAGCTTAAAGTAAACAGTTTTTTATTGATATTGAAAAAAATAAAAATACCCTTTTGAAATTCAGCTCCTCAATTGTACTTTACGGAGAAAGACTTGTATTGATGTATGCAAAGGGATATTATAATTAATAGTATAAAGAGAGTTGGGTGGATGAAGTGGTGATAGAAACATTTGAAAGTCAAGTAAGTTCTGTTTCTCTGTGAAGTGCGGTAAACACAGACCATTTATTACTTGAATCTTAATTCAATCACACATATTGTGGATACACTTGTTGCTGTAAATCAATCACATTAAAATAAATGGTTTGTAATCGTAGGTCTTAATAATACACATTAAATTTAAAAATTGATAACTGCGTTATTAGCAGTACAGAAATTCATAGAGATTAGTGCGCAGGCAAATTATACAAGTCAATTATCATAGACATACACGGAAGTATATGCACAAAAATGAGAAGTCAGCCTTTGTGCTTAGTGACTAAATTATGTACCACTAATGATGAATGGCAAACAATTATTGTTTTTTGTTTGTGAGAAGGAACGTATAACTCCTCACACTGGTTTTAATTCAAAAGAATGAAGCTCACTTTATAGAACAATCGAGATATTTTTAAAATGATTAAACTGTATAAATTTGTTGTATTAAATATCAAGGATGAGATTAAACTTGTGAATTTAATGAGTATTCTGAGCTTGGTTGACTCTTCGTCTACTCGTTTCAGAACTCGACCTTAGTCTTGAACGGATTTTTAAACCTAATTGATTCGAACTTGAATTTTTTGAACTAACTGAAAAATGCCCGTGCAGAGGCTTATATGTGATCCAAAGGTGCCTCCCTCGTGGGTGGTTCCAAATTTCATTATTTTGATTGGTTTTTCCTCTCGAAGAAGGACACCGATCACTTGAAATGTGGGGTATTTTCCCTTAAAAAATTATGTACTGTGTAAACCCTATCCGGGTACATAGACCAGGGCGAATTTGTTCAGCCCTGGTTGACTAGGCGTTGGGTTTTTTCTGCGTATCTAAGTTAATTTATATATTATACCATTTCGCGTGCAGACCTCAGGATTTTCCAACTTTCCAGGATTGCAATGAAACATTTGGCGACCAGACGCGCAAACGTAATTATGTAATAGTTGCTCTTAGAACGTTAGGTTTATGGATGTACCCCTAATAAAACATCTGGTCTGCAGCCGTTGCTGTCGAATTATGGTTCTTCTGCTGGTACTATAAAAAACTATAGCGAGGCAGTACTATAAAGAACTATAGTGAGGCAGTATTGATTAAAGACTTATAGTTAGTGCCTACAGCAAATAAACTCTATTTTGTATTAATACTACGCTATGTGGCCATTATGGCTCCTAGGCCTTTCGGGGAATCGGTGATGCCGAACAATTATGACAAGAAAATATTCCACCGAGATGTATACATTGACAATTGACTACTTCATGAAAATTATAAAAGATCTGATATAATTAAAAGTATGATTAGAAACAAACATCTTTTTACTACACCTATGATTATATAGTAGAATAACCACCAATCGTGTAAATTCTACAAACTTCATTGGAATTAATGAGACTCAAAGTGCAGTAACAGTGTCGATACCAGAGGTGTCACAATTTAAACTGGACATGACTAGTGATAATGACAATTTTAATCACCGTCTAGGATGTTTTTCAATGTTTTCGCAAGTTTGAGGTTTCCGTAGTAGGCTCACTTGTAGATTGTGTTCCAGACAGGACTAACAACAAGCTTGCCGGATGAACTGATGTTCTTGAATTTTCACTGCTACAAATCTATAAAACAACCAGTTGAATTAGTTTGATTGAAGAATAATATGGCATGGCGCAGAGAGACTAATTTACAATAGAAGAGTGAGTTGTATAGATTATAATAACAATAACTAATTGCCAGGGCTACTTTTAAAAGAAGAACAATGAAAAGAATGTAACGTATTGACTGTAATAACAAAAGTACCAGCCATGATTCAACGATACAACCTTTTCTATGTCAATTTTCTTTTTCAATTGATAGAGATTTCTATAATGACGAAATTTATAAACTTGTATAATACCATTTATGTTAAAACGTCAGATTAGAATTTTTTTCCTATTTAAAATTATTTCTCAACTTACCAAAGCTATCGAGTCCCCCATGTAGATTCGTCCAACTGATGATGATTGACACTGTATAGGCTTTCTGAGGTTTCCGGAGTAGGCTCACTTGTAGATTGTGTTCCAGACAGGACCAACAACAAGCTTGCCGGATGAACTGATGTTCTCGAATTTTCACTGCTACCAATCTATAAAACAACCAGTTGAATTAGTTCGATTGAATAATAATATGGCATGGCGCAGAGAGACTAATTTACAATAGAAGAGTGAGTTGTATAGATTATAATAACAATAACTAATTTCCGGGGCTACTTTTAAAAGAAGAACAATGAAAAGAATGTAACGTATTGACTGTAATAATAAAAGTACCAGCCATGATTCAACGATACAACCTTTTCTATGTCAATTTTCTTTTTCAATTGATAGAGATTTCTATAATGACGAAATTTATAAACTTGTATACCATTTATTAAAACGCCAGATTAGAATTTTTTTTCCTATTTAAAATTATTTCTCAACTTACCAAAGCTATCGAGTCCCCCATGTAGATTCGTCCAACTGATGATGATTGACACTGTACAGGCTTTCTGAGGTTTCCGGAGTAGGCCAACTTGTAGATTTTGTTCCAGACAGGACCAACAACAAGTTCGACGGATCGATTGATGTTCTTGGATTTTCGCTGCTACCAATCTATAAAACAATCAGATGAATTAATTTGATTGAATAATAATATGGCATGGAGCAAAAAGACCAATTGACAATAGAAGAGTGAGGTGTATTGACTATAATAATAACTGATTTCCGGGGCTACTATAGAAAGAAAAAGAACGAAAAGAATGTAACGTATTGACTGTAATAATTAAATTACCAGCAATGATTCAACGATACAACCTTCTCTCCGTCAATGTTCGTTTTCAATTGACAGAAATTTCTATAATGACGAGTTTTATAAACTTGTATAATACCATTTATATAGAAATGTCAGACTAGAATTTTTTTCTTATTTAAAATTATTCTTAAACTTACCAAAGCTATCGAGTCGCCCATGTAGATTTGTCCAACTGATGACGATTGACACTATACAGACTTTCTGAGGTTTCCGGAGTAGGCCAACTTGTAGATTTTGTTCCAGACAGGATCAACAACAAGTTCGACTGATGTACCGATGTTCTTGAAGTTTCACTGCTACAAATCTATAAAACAAACAATTGAATTAGTTTGATTGAATAATAATATGGCATGGAGCGGAGAGACCACTTGACGATAGAAGAGTGAGGTGTATCGACTATAATAATAACTGATATTCGGGGCTACTATTAGAAGAAGAACAACGAAAAGAATGTAACGTATTGACTGTAATAATAAAAGTACCAGAAATGATTCAACGATATAACCTTTTCTATGTTAATGTTTTTTTTCAAGTGACAGATATTTCTATAATGACGAAATTTATAAACTTGTATGATACCATTTATATTAAAACGTCAGATTACAATTTTTTTTCTTATTTAAAATTATTCCTCAACTCACCAAAGCTATCGAGTCGCCCATGTAGATTCGTCCAACTAATGATGATTGACACTGTACAGGCTTTCTGAGGTTTCCGGAGTAGGCCAACTTGTAGATTTTGTTCCAGACAGGACCAACAACGAGTTCGACGGATGTACCGATGTTCTTGAAGTTTCACTGCTACAAATCTATAAAACAAACAATTGAATTAGTTTGATTGAATAATAATATGGCATGGAGCGGAGAGACCACTTGACGATAGAAGAGTGAGGTGTATCGACTATAATAATAACTGATATCCGGGGCTACTATTAAAAGAAGAGCAACGGAAAGAATGTAACGCATTGGCTGGTATCAATAAAACGAAGTAGATACTAATGCTTCAAGTATTAGCATTTACTACGAAGCATGTAGGGGTTAATACTTCACCTCGTAGTAAATACTTCAATTGCGTAGTGGATGCTTCCCTCGTGTAGTACATGCTACGCAAGTGAAGTATCTGCTATTCCTAAGAAGCATTTGCTCCAATACTGTAGTATCTACTATACTAGTAGTATAAAATAATTTCTGGATATAAAATACCGAACATCAAGACGAAAACTATTATTTTCAATCACGATTTTCTCACATTTAACGAACTAGAAAAATTCAACAAACGTTATTTAAATGATTGGGTATATCTATGTATAATTCACACGAGTTATTTAATGTTTTCTATATTCCCTCCGATTTTTATAAAGTTTTATCCGTCGTCTAATATTCATAAAAGCGGCCATTTCCACTTATTTAGCCAAGTAGCCCGTCTGCGAAGTTGCTCGGAGAGCAGCTTCACTCAAACTGTAGTAGATACGACGCCCGGCTCAAAAACGGAGTACCTACTTCGAGCTAGGAGTAGGTACTACGAAACACTAGTATTAACTCCTATGTACGAAGCACCTACTACGCACATAGGAGTAGGTACTATGGAAGCAAAAGCATGCTACGCATCTGAAGTATCTACTCCGAATCCGAAGCATCTGCTTCAAGCACTAGCATCTACTTCGTTTTATTGATACCAGCCATTGACTGTAATAATAAAAGTACCAGCAATGATTCAATGATACAACCTTTTCTATGTCAATTTTCTTTTTCAATTGACAGAGATTTCTATAATGACGAAATTTATAAACTTGTATAATACCATTTATGTTAAAACATCAGATTGGAATTTTTTTTCTTATTTAAAATTATTTCTTAACTTACCAAAGCTATCAGTCCCCCATGTAGATTCGTGCAACTGATGATGATTGACACTGTATAGGCTTTCTGAGGTTTCCGGAGTAGGCTCACTTGTAGATTGTGTTCCAGACAGGACCAACAACAAGCTTGCCGGATGAACTGATGTTCTCGAATTTTCACTGCCACGAATCTATAAAATAATCAGATGAATTAGTTTTATTGAATATTAATATTGCATGTAGCAGAAAAACCAATTGACAATCAAAGAGTTAGCAGTATGCAATTCTTGATTCCTACCTGTACAATGCAGTTTCTGGACACACTTGTAATTTTTACCAAATCACGACTTTCTCTCTGGTCTAAACAACGTTTCTTCATGATATCTAAACAAATAAATAATGATAATAATGCTAAATACTAGTGAAAAATATCAGATTGGCAATTTACAAAGAACAGTTATAACCAGTAAATCTTTTTTTGCTAATTTAGAAAATTGGATCCGATGAATACTAATTATCAACACTTGACAGAACATAAATAAAAATTTGGAATAAACTTACTCATTCTGTGACTGCTATCTACATATTTAATGATCATCTCTAATTGTTGTGAGATATCCCGATTGATGTATAGCGCAAGCGTAAAGTTGTTATCACAAGTCTGGATACTATTGCGATCCATCTTCAGATTCAGTCTATGCCAATGTGATATGCTTTTAGTTCACAGAAATTATACATTGAATATGATCTTTACAAAATAATTTTCTAAGTCTATGAAATGAATTACAGATTGGAAATAGTTCTGCAGCCAGAGGAATATATTAAATAATAATTTTTCGTCAGAGAATACCAAGATTTCAAACTAAATTATAATCGGCTTAATGTAGAACATACGAATAATGAGCTAGCTGGAATATGAAGGGAATCTATGAAACAATATCAAGTTGAGTGATAGAAATCACTATTTAAAAATTCATAGGTATACTTCTTCTTCCAATTCCTTTGTATGAAATAAAACTAACTTTATAAAATCAGGGCTAGAGTATGAGCAAGCATACTTGAGACTAATTTTCATGAATTTGAATTCAGGAATTCAATTAAAAATTTAGGAAACTACATGTTCTACCTGATGAAACGATTAACAAGTATTTTTATGATGTTCCGATTGCTATTATTATAGGTAAGTGTTTGCCTCGTCCAGTGTTGGGCTGACTAACTTATATTTATATCTAAAAATCTTCTTAAATAACTATTACAGTACACTAGGACCTCGATTACTGCAACTCTGATAACTGCAATAGTCCCCACTATACAATGCGTATTGATTGACGTAGCATGTGGTGGGAGAGTGCCGGCCTTCAATCTGATAGTCTCATAGCATGACTTATAAAATGTAGGCTCATTACGGAGCATCTTAAAAGTTATGTAGAACAATGGTGACACCTGTGAAACGCGTTTCTTATTCATGTATAAAATATTTGGAGGCGGGGGGGGAGGGAATGAACTGGGCGTTCGGTAGTCTGCTGCTAACGACTGTATCAGATGTGCATTGTCAGCATGGGTGGCAATTGCACACCTTTGATTTTTGCAAGTGTGATGTGGTGCTAGTCCTGTTGCTGTTCCAGTTATCGAGATTCTAATGTAGTATTTATTACTATGGCTGCAAGTATATAGGTATTTTCAGTTCAACAGGTTAACATTATAAGTATAATAAATTTACAATATCTAATCTAATAAATGATTCGGGTAATCAGGTACCATAATCTTGTGGTTCTATATACTAATTGGTGATTTCGAAACCAACTGAATGATAGGATATATGCTTGCAAAGTGGATGATAATGTCTGTTTAGTACAAATTGAAATCAAGTGACGGGTTCTTCGATCTACAATATTTGTATACTATACATATGTACCTACGCATCTGTGAGTTTACCATCAATGTCGTATGTCAGTTACATTTTTAAATTGATTCTGATACCATAAAATGAAACGTAAAATTTTACATGTTGCCAGCTAAATTTCTAGATTACTCTTGATACTATAAATTAAAACGTAAATTTCGTCTATACCCTACATTAGTTATTTACGGTAATTCAACACTGGATCGATCGCAAACAAATATTTTTAACCGCAGACTGAAACTATTATCCTGTGAAAAAATGAATAATTAATATTTCTGCCTCATCATGCATATATTGGTTCGATTGATATATGTGTATAACTCAAATATCTAACTCACTGTTATACAGCTAATTGCAACGATCCAAAAAGTTGTAAATAAATCTCAACTCATTGGTGAGTACACCAAACTCGATTAAATTAACAAATTCAAGTGAATATAGCATGTAATTTCTTGTAAACGAATACTGCAATCCTGTAAGCCGTATATGCATGAGGAGGTAAGGATAATAAAGGAGTGAAGTGATACATGTGGTTGAGTTTTGTCCAATGTGTAAGAATTGGACTTGCTGACAAGCGAGTAAATGTGGCAACATTTTATAACTTTCGGTTATTCTCATTGATTTTGCTTGTCCTTATAACAGGTACATGTATGTATTTTGTTGATGGATTATGATCCAAGTCAACTGTGAGATATCCTAGTATACCGCCATGACGAATAGTTACATTACAGGATAAACCTGTCGTATAAGCCAATTTTATCAATAGATTTCATGTACGGATGGTACATAAATGGTTTACTGTTTCTTAGCATTGCCTGTTTATCAATTGTACTTATAGTTGGATATATTTGAGTTGCCTCCTTTTTCACAATTGTTCATAATATCTTAATATGCATTGTATTAGAAGTATTGTACCGAAAGTCTTCATGTACAATAATGGTATGGAGCATACGTTATACCAATTATACGGTCTGCTTTTTGACAATTTGTATCCAATTATGTCCATTGGTAGGTATTTAACTTCATTGATACTGTGAAACAGTTCAATAGATGTCCTCAATAAAATATTTTTGTTATTTTGGCAGGCATTCATGTAATTTGCATACAGTATTTATATCGCAGTCATTTTTTCTTGAACTTTAAATAGCTATTGTGCTATATTGATGTTCATATTATCAGTATATAGTGATTTTTCACTTTTATTTCAGAAATTGTCCATTTGATTAATTGGTTCAGAATTGAATGTAACTGTATTGAACTGCGAATTTGTTTGTATAGTGAATATTATAATAAAAAAGATTTTCATTTTGAATTCATGTATAAAAAATCATAAAGTAATTCGATGGATTACCATAAGGATAGTTTAACGTTAGATGGTTCGATAACTTACAGACTTGATTGCCTTTGGTTCAATGTTTCACATATTTTCATAGACAAGAAGTTAGATCAGATTCTTTTTTATTATTATATATCAGTTCAACATCAACAGACAAGTTGCGCACGGGTATATAAAAAGATTATATCTGATTATAAAATTTCCTGTCCTGCAACTTAGTCCGTACTGAGTTCTGTTTTGTTCACTGATACAGAAGAAATAGTGCTATACTGACTCAAGTCTACCCAGTACATAGCAATATAACATATTTAATTGTAATAGAGTGAAATATTGGTTATACCAAGTAATTAAAACTAATCGTAAGATAAACTGATGATATATGTTATATTATGCCAGTCGGAACAGAATTTTGTCTAGTCAACTACTTCTTGTTCGAGTGAATCTTGATTTGTATTATGTTAGAACGACAAGTTTTCCTATAATGCAACTATTCGTCGAAACGGTATACTATGATATCTCACTGACTATTATCTCTGCAGAAATTTTCATACGTTACAGTTTCTGAACCAATAATGAACTGTGATTGGAAACTGATGTCAATGAATCGCTTCGATTCATTTCAGTGTGTTTTTCTGGTGCACTTCAATTATTGACAACTCTTTACCAACATGTATCACTTACCAAATTTTTATCGATTTTCTGCCATCTTTCATATAGACCATAGATTCTACCTGATGTATGTGCATATACACAATAACGTCATATCATATTGAGTTTCTATGATTTTGTAGGTTTTATAGGTAGAAGGTATACTACCAACAAGTATTGGTAAACCAATCTTAGTGTTGTTTTATGATTGATCCATCGTCTATTGGACATGTTTCTATGAACATTTGTTAATCAATATCTTGTGATGTTTTGACATGTGCTATTCGTTTATTGAATGTTTTCACTTGCATCATACACTTGTATTTTGATTCCGAAGAAAGCTGAGTATGATTTTCATAAATAATTCGAAGTGAATTTATTTGTGTCATATGCGATTGAGCTATGGGCATGTCTTTTAACTGATGACAGTATAACGAGTGTTATAAAACATCATTCCTACCACTATTCAGTATATCATTGGATTCGTTATACAGTTTGATAAGTCCGTCTGATTTTAATGGTACAGTACTTTGCTGTATTTCATATACATTTTGTCAAATATTATATTAATTGGATGATACGATATTTTCATCTTTCAGCTGATATGATCCCAATATAATTGAATAATGACAACGACAATATCGTTGTATATTAACATGTTGGTTGCGAGTTTATATTCTTTTCAATACAAATATATATGCATCTTTAGCTCCTCGTGGCCAGATCATCTTACGTACATTCATATCGCTAACATTCAACCAATTATTTTTTCTATCTTTCAACATCGTGCTATAATGGCCGTGATCCAGATTCAGGCCGTGATGCAATATTGCGCTATGAACTTTGAATTGTTTATTATCAAGTGTGATTTTAGAGGTTGGTATAGCATTTAGTTTTAAATTTGTTATTTTTGTTGATTGTCCGTCTTTATACGAAAAAAGCATTAATTGTAAAATAACAATGTTTTTAACTGAAGTAATAATAGTTTTCTGAAGTTTATTGTACTTCTGACAATTTTTGCACATACTGTTGATCCTTGTCCATCGTGAGAAGGAGACGTTGATCAAATCTTGAAGATTCTTGGGATACTTTATACCTGCTTCAAATGTAATAGGTATTGCTATGATTTGATTTGGTTGTTTGTTCTCCGAGCTAAGTCCGCAATTATTGCACCGAATATGTGTAATCAATTCGTGCTCAATTGCGGTTCGTGTTATGTCTGATTGTTGACACAGGGCCATAATAAATTCTGCTGCGTCTTGTTGCACGTTTTCTCTGAAACGTTTATCTGCAAATTCTCGGACAGCTAATGAGTTTAATCTTGTCTTATCCTCAATGTAGGAATGGGCTAATATTTCCAAAGGATTGTTATTATTCATTTTGGTCAATGCATGCAAAATAGATGGACAATGGAAAATAGCCTGGAGTGAGGCATTGGCGTAACAGGAAACGCCGTCTATATTATCTAGACCAACGATGTCTGGCAAATGATCCTGCAATGCAGTATTATGTTCTTCGATCTGTTTATCACATATGTGCAAAGGAATTGACCACACAGTGTCTCTGACTTTTGGATTTTTTACAGGCGCAAGATTAATTTCCGCTAATTCTGGCCTGTACAGACGCCTAAGTCGATTGTACTCTATTATTGCCGATTCTTGAACTTTAAATGAGTGTGGATCTAAGTTGATCAAATATAAGCCTTCAAGCGATTTGACTCTTGATAAAGCTACATAGGCTTGCCCAGAGGTAAACAAGCTATTACCAATATCCATTACTACGCTATTCAAAGTTAATCCTTGACTTTTGTGTATAGTTATGCCATAACTGAGAGAAATGGGGAATTGCTTTCGAAATATGAAAGCGCCATTCATTATTTCAAATTTTGTTGATATTCTTTCTATGGTATGTTCAGTTCCCGATGCTAAACAAATCGTTAATGATTGCACTTCAGGTGTGTCTAAAGCTCGAGTAATTGAAGTCAACTGGCCTATGGTACCATTGACAAGGCCTAACGACATATCAATATTTCGTCGTATCATTATTTTTGCTCCAATTTTAATTATTATAGTTTTTGCGAGTCCGGCTGTGCGAGAGCTATCTTCATTTTCTTTACTTAAAAGTTTTGAGATCTTTTTCTTCAAATATGGTATACAATCCACACTGTCCTCGGCATTGAGCTCGATTTCGTCTCCCGGAATCTTGGCCAGCATTGCTAGATTCAGAATCTCGCACTGATTTCGAGTTGGAAATAAGCATACCGTATCCACTGATAATTTATCAATGAAGTCACATAGTTCTTCAAGTCTGTCATTTACTGACTTGCCAACAAGTTCAATTTTTCTAGATCGGAGAATCTGTTCATCATCAGTTGTTAATATTCCAAAACGAAGTCTCGACAATATCTGTTGATATGTCGAGTCGTTTTGTTGGCGTACATTTATTAGCAGCTCATCGTATGAGAACAGATGGGACCACAGATTAATATTTCCCACCGAACCAAGATATTTTTGTACCTTGTCTTTGGATAGATCTAGAAATGCTGAATTTTCATTAACTGGTGGTAGCTGCAACAAATCGCCAAATACTATTATGTGTTTGCCGCCGAACCAGCCCTCGGGTAAATTTTTAGTGTTGAATATTTCAGACAGACGTAGGTGAATGTAAGTCAATGTGACATTCGAAATCATTGATATTTCATCTATAATAAATAATACAACGTCTTTTAAATCTGTTCTCAAGATCTTCAACACCTGATCAGATAGCTCTTTGTATTTTGGAGTACCACCATGTTCAACTGGCAGTTGGAACAGTCTGTGTACTGTCATACCGTCGATATTGAAAGCTGCGAGGCCTGTTGGTGCAGTGACAGCAGTTGTTTTACCAAGGATCTGTTTTGTCCAAGATCTAATAGTTTTTATGAGAAAACTTTTACCAGTACCACCGGCACCGCTTACGAACAATTGTAACATTTTGCTATCATTTTTTTCGGTTAGAGCGGATGTGATGGTTTCGAATATTCTTTTTTGATCACTATTGAGTTGAGATATCATCTCATTCACGTCAATTTCTGCAATTTGTTTATCGACATCATTGAACTCTTGCATAGCTCGGTCAGCTTCGATTGGTTCAAATCCCAATGGATTATGCAGATTTTCATCACAATCCTGACTAAGCTGGCTCATTTTATCTACGAGCTCGTTTATTTTGTTTTCGATTAATTCTTTCACTTGTTCCAACCCCTGCTGGATATCCAACAAACGCTCGTGATATTGCAATGCTTCCATAAGTTCTGTTTTGCACAGCTCAAAAGCTTCTGCGTAGGAATCACAATTACTTTTCAGTTCATCGGTGTCTCGCCACGGTTTGAATAAAAGTAATAATGCATAGAAGTATTTTTCCGGATTGACGTTTACATTATATTTATAGTGATTTATTAAATAGCCATGTTGTCTTTTTTTCAGATACAAGTAATTGTCGAGTTCGTATATTTCTATGTTATCATTTACGGGCTTTATTTTGGTAACATCGTACCATTTTGCAAAGTCATATAAATTTAATGACTCAAGCTCTTCGGGTCGATTTGGATAGTAGTCATCAATTAGCGATGGATAGAAAATATCTGTTGATCTTGCATCTAGTTTCTTTACGACTTTGTGGGGCTTCACTTTCCTATTTCTGATTTGATTCACGTCCAACCATTTGATGGTTGTGTCAGGATCGGTTCCATACAATGCGATTCCTAATAACGTGTCAGCAGCTTCTAGAGCACCACATTCTCTATTATTCAAACTGCGTGTCGTCACACTCCATAGTCGACTACTCAGCGATTTGGTCGAGTTGATATTGTCGAACATTCCTGCCGTATTACTGACCTCACTTTTGGTAGTGTATCTGGTGCAATACCACATTAGTATTGTCGATTTTTCACCGATGAACTGTATATCCATATTTCCTTCCCAAGCAGTGAGGACAACTGGATTATAATCATTGATAAAAGCTTCTTCGTTTGTTCGCGGTAGGTCATACAGTCTACTTTTTGATTTTAGTTGTTTTCTACCTGCGATAGATACAGCTACATCTCTCATAAGTAGCGAATCAGTGATGGGTCTAGGAAAGCCGAACCGGCATACTTTTGAAAACCCTGTCTTAGTTTTCTTGTTACGCAAACAGTAATTGTTATGTGTGTGTCGCTGATGAGTGTCTACTCGGCGATGTAAGGTAGGCGATACATGTTTATCGGGTATTCTGCAAGTAACGTAATTGGCAATGAATCGACTCACTTCATCAATACAAGATTCCCCGATTTTAGGAGCATCTTTGATCCATATCAACAGATGAAAGTGTTGTGTACCTCTGCCTTGGTATTCACGTCGCCAAAAGTAATGGGTCACTTCTCCAATTGGATGATCTGCCGAACATATGAAGTCTAGCATCGCATGGAATTTGTTATCCAGATATCTTGAGGCAGATACAGGATCTGCTGCAACTAGTTCACTGTTCGACATGTGAGCCATTTTTGGTCCGTTGACCTGTCGAATGTATGTGGCTAAATCTTCCCACATCCACTCGCTTGGACTTAGAGTGAGAAACCATGTTGCTGGACCATAGTTATGAACCATACATGCCAAATCGTTTCTGGGTTTACGCCAGTATTGGTCAGTATTCCGTAATTTTGCAAAGACGGTTGTTAGGTTTCCTTCAAGTTTTTCCTCCGACATTAGTTCTAAATATCTTTCAGCATTCAATTGTTCCTTTGGATTGATTATGTTCAATTTATGAAATATACCACTTTTCAATTGACGTATGTTCGAATCATGCAGTAGAAAAAACAGATACTGTTGATTTAATCTGAAGATTGAGTGTTTGGACATCAGTCTGCATTTAATATAGTCGAACTCTCGCAGAGGAACAGCCCGGTCTTGATGTTGGCCATTTATGCCATATGGGTATAAATCTGGAAAGCACATAACACCCAAATACTTATCCCATGTACTGAGAGGTGCCTCATGAACTTTTAACATTTGATAGAGAGCTGTGGCAGTGTTGTTTTCTCTATCAGTATTAATGGGATAAATTGTATATTGCTCGTAGTAATCATCAGTGTCAATTATTTGAGTCAATATCGCTTTTTGTTTTATTGTTTCCTGCTTATTGGATTCCAATGTCATGTCTGTATATTCTTCTGAAATTGACTGTTGAGGTTCTACTTGGACTTCAACATCTTGGGTCAGTGGCTCCAATAACAATTCAGGATCTGCAGGTAATACAATCTCAGAATACAGTGGATTGTTTTGTTTTAGCCACAATAGGGTCTCATAAATTTTTTTTACATCTACTAAATTACTCCAAACAACTTTTGATTTATTTGGGATGCCCATGACTAGTACGAAAAGCTCCTGGTTGATATTGAGTGCATCAGTCGGTGAGGGTAGTTTTTTTAACGTTTCTTCCAAAGGTAATGGTAAATGAAAAGTTCTACCCTTCACTTTTTGTATTTTCAACTTGTTCGGTAAATTTTTTTTTGCCACTGTGCCCATTCTTTGGACCGTTTGAAATGCCTTTGCTCTCTGAATTAGAATTTTTTCATAATCATTCAGAGTTGACAGCATGATTGGCATGTCGTTTACAGCCAACTGATTTAGTATGCAAGTGGGTGGTAGTTCACCGTTACGAAATTTTTCCAAACAATAATGGCAAATGAAATCAGTTGGGGTGCAATCATGGTGATGGATGTATTCTTGTAACTCTGACCAATACCTTCCAGACAATGGCTTCCTGAGTTTTCTTATATCACTTACATCCCGTCGGTAACACAATTTTTCACATGACACGCACGCTAATTGTGGTGTATCCATCGAGCGTTTAGCTAGTATCTGAAATGCGAGTGGATGTTTTGCAATGAGTTCATCTTCATTTAGTAAATTTATTGTTTCAGTATGTGATTGATGTGTTGCAGCTTTCTGTGCCGTTTCAACTGATAAATTTTTCAAAGTTGTCAAATCACTCCGTGCTAGTGCATTGTCAATATGATTTATTCTTGCGACCTGTCTATTAAGCTCATATATTTGTCTCATGAAGTATCTTATCTGTGGAAAATGCGACTGTAATATTTGAAGTGGTAGAAGCTTGGATTTACAATTGACCGTATTGGTGTAACAACTCTGTGAATGCCCAAGTTTAAGTCCCAACTTATTCACACTACACACGTTGAGTTGGTTCAAATTGTTGCGAATGTTTGTTAGTTTCCACGAGCTTATGGCTTTTAACAAATGTTCCATTCTGTTGATAATATCCGAATTTGGCTCAACACACATTTCAGAGCAGATCCATGATTTGTGTACATGCGTACTTGTACTTATTGGCAAAATGTTAACAATCTTGCCGGCTGTAGTTGTAATCAATGGTTCTACCATAATATCCAATTCATTATAAGCCGTATCTGCATAGTAAGCTTCTGTTGAGCCGGTATGCTTGGATGTACCACAAATTGCTGCAATCTTTAATTCTATTTCTGTCGATTCTGCTGCTCGTGTTAAACAGATGTCGATTCTATTCTTCAAATTATTTAATGTTTTGTTCACGGTTTGGATGTGATTTTTTCTAGCCTGCACACACCACTTCACAATCTTTTCTGCTTCAATTCTAGACTGTGGTTTTGATTTGTGATTTATTTTTGAAGACAAATCTTTGATGTACCTTTCCACAGATCCTAACAACGTGATTGTATTCCGTCGTTGGCCTAGATTCCTGTATTTTTTCAAAATATAATTTTTTTTCACTAATTTTTCTTTGCGCGTGTAATAAGACTTTAGATTTGCAGATCTTTTTGCTTCGGGATGTTCAGCATACTTGACTCTTGCATATGCTTTTTTAATCTCGGGATTTACTGAATATTTCCTTCTTTCTTGAGTTTTCTTGATTTCTGGATTCACAGTATATTTTTTTCTTTCATGACTTTTTTTGACCGCTGGATTCGCAGTATATTTTTTTCTTTCATAACTTTTTTTGACCGCTGGATTCGCAGTATATTTTTTTCTTTCAAGATTTTTTTTTATCTCGGGATTCGCAGTATATTTTTTGCTTTCATGACTTTTTTTGACCGCGGGATTCGCAGTATATTTTTTTTTTTCATGATTTTTTTTGATTCTGGGATCTGCTACATATTTACATTTTTCATATTTTTTCTTTATCTCAGGATTTGCTGCGTAATTGGCTTTGTTTATATATTTTATCGCGGCTGCGTTAACTGCATAGTTTGCTCTTCTTTGTGCTCTTCTATCTGCTGTTGTGCCACTGTGTCTTTCAGCAGTTTGTCTATTTCGATTGATTGTGTCTTTGTGATTTTTCCACCATTCTTTTTTCAAATTTTTTTTTACCTCAACAGTACTGTTAATTTTCTGATCGACAGTGGTTTGGGGTATGCGTTTTTGGATACTGTTCGCTGATGGTACTTCTATAACAATCGAAGATTCATTCGGCATTGCTCGACAAACTGATGCATAAGTCCTGTTTGATTGTGCTGCTATGTTTGGTTTAATTCTCTCTTGATTCACTGCAATCGGGAATGCATTTGGTTGCTGTTGTGGGTTGCACAGCAGTGTTCTCAATTCCATTGCTGGAAATGGAATCAGCATTTCTTGATCCAGTACTTCAATTAAATGCTGTCTCATTGTAAGGGTGGACTTGAAGTGTCCATCATCGTCTATCAAGTAATGCACTGTTGTTGGGTCTTGTCCCTGCGCTAAAGTAGTTGCGAAAGCACAGGCAAATACTCCACATGATACTCCATCTGGTTGGATTTGTACTTCTTCATATACAATGGAATATTCCTGATACAGGCATTTCAATATTTGCTGTTGGAATGGTAATAATTTTCGGTGTAATGAATCGTACACATGTACTATTGATCCGTCGTAGTATATACAAGTCCAGTGCCCGATAACCCCTGTATCTCCACCATAAAGTATCTGAATATCTTTATCGGTGTTAACTCGTTTGTACCAATGTACGCCTTGGTAGAACAGTGGATCCTGTGGTTTAAACGATGTGTTCATTGCTAGAACTTTGAGGAATGCGTTGATACACTCGTCATCCAATTCTTGTTTAATGTTCAAGATACGAGCTTCGATTCTCTCTCGATTTCTACGCAATATATTCTGTACGTCGATGTGTACATCATCATCCGGAATTTCTATAATTGGCTGTGAATCTACTCCAAGGACTTTGCCAGGCTTTGAGTCCCCGCTATTATCAATTTTTACTCTTCTTGCTTCATTTCTTCGTTCCCTACGTTTTGCGTAGCTGAGTTTCTTAGTCTTCGGCATTTTTTAATTATCCTTTATGTCTGAACTATTCTGATTAATAGGCGTTTTTTGAAGCTATCTATATATATACTGTGGCGATACTGTTTGATGGGTGAGTATTTCTGTAATCGTAGGTACTTACGTTTGATGTCTTCAGCTCCGAATAACCGTTGTTATCCAACAATGTTTTTATTTAATTTTTTTTTCAACTTTCAAAATTTAATATCAATATTGAATAAATGATAAATTTTCTGATATACTATTATCACACAAGTACTGCCAGAAACCACCGAGTTGTTAATACAATAAGTTGAAGGTTATTATTAATTATCAAATGAATCAATAATTTTGATAATATAATCGATAAAATATTGAATATAACTATGTTTTTTGTCAATTCAAATTGAATTCAAATTAACAATAATTCACACTTGTTAAATAATTGCAAGTTCTATCAGTTCGATGTGTTCACTACAATATCTCCAAGTGGAATAGAATTAAATCTTTTTAAATCAGCAATGTTGCCCTTAGTTTTTCCGAACTGTGTTCCTAAACTCATGACTATTAGATTTTTCGCCACTTATTGTCATCGATAGACACTATAGATCGGGATCCTGGACCCTAATTCTAGAATCGTATCTCATCGTATCACGGCGTATGAGCCGGGTTTCCGTCCAACGCTGCTCTCTGATTGGTCCAGACAATGTATCCCGCCGGTGATACGATGAGATACGATTTTCGAATTAGAGTCCTGGTTCAGCGATTGTATACGCATAAGAATAGGGGCTTAGTTAGATTACGATTATTATTATTATTATTATTATTATTTTTTTTTCTACCGGACCGTAGTTCTACGTGTCCAGGTTGACCACACCGTAGTTTTCCGTGTCCAGGTCGACCGCACCGTAGTTTTCCGTGTCCAGGTCGACCGCGCCGTAGTTTTCGGTGACCGTCGACCTGGACACGGAAAAAAAAAAAAAAAAAAAAAAAAAAAAACAATAATAATAATAATAATAATAATAATAATAATAATAATACGCGTCGATCGTAAAGTGAAGAAGAAAGTAGCCAAATGTAAAATAAACCACGGGCCCTGCCCGCCGTTTACTATTGACCCGGCACTGGCACGGACCTAAAGCGAAGCGCTGATTGGCTACTCTTAATCTTTAATAACTTGGACACCGTTGATCGGACGAAGTTTTCGAAAAGGAAATTTCGTCTCAAAATCCAACGAGGAATTCACCTATTCCTTCCGGTCCGGGGGTCTTGGGTGACCCTGTATGTACCTCATTCACAGAGAGAATGACCGAGTACGTCCTCTCTCTCACTCCGTCTCGATCGCGAAGGCGTTGTCGCTATCGTACTCGTTGAAAATCGGTCGTTCTTCCCGTGAAGAGGATGTAATGAATAATATTTCCAAGTGAAACAATACATTGCTCTAGTATGAATTACATAGAAAAGATAGAATTAGGGAAACAGCGAAAGAGAAAGAGGAAGGAATTACATTCGGACAACTTTTTTAAATCTGGACAACTTTTGTTTTTTTTTACATTCGACTCGGCGCGTATGTGAGTGATCTATCTATCTAATCTAATCTACATGCATGTGCATATCATTGGCATCGTGCACTTACCAATTGACCGTTGGGCCAATAAGATGTGTAAGTATACTACTCATCTCAATAATCTTATATTCAAGCTTTAATTACTATGCTTATTTCAATTAATTAAATTATTCCTATTTAAGTCACCGTGTTGACAATCGTGAAAATATTTACGTTGAAATAGTAATATGGCTCCAAAATTGAAAACTCCAAAATTAGTTGTAAATATATTGATTGTATTTAGTCATTGTATGACCGGTATGATTGAAAAATACGAGGGTTGAAAATTAAATGTAATTGTTTATGGAGTGCTTTAGTTGTTGTAATTGGCTGAATTATGTCGGATTTGTAGTTATACTGTTTTGTTATTTATGCATACTGAAATGCTTCTTGGCTTTAAGTAGTAATGATCTTTTCTACATTATTGTACTCTGTTCAATATACATGAATTAAAATGTTGGCAGACAGCACAATATATATATAAAATAATTTACATATGTTTCATTTTGGTTATAGCTGATAAGAAGGAAAATAAAAATGCAGGTGGCGGGATGGAGGACGATGTGCCTCCAGAGAGGCGTGAGGCGCCACCCGAAAATATGGTATGTATGGCATAACATATTTTATTTTTGGGAGTCTGCATGCATGATTTGGAATCATCTGTTACGGCTTTATATAGAACTTTGCGTTCATTTCATAGATAGCAATGATCCGGGAAGCCGTGCGGGAGGTCATGGCGGAGCGAGGGCGGCCCTGCCCTGAAAGAGGCCGAGGGGGCTACCGGGGCTGGAGAGACCACCAGCCCCGAGGAGACCGTGGGGCTCGAAGGGGCTGGGGAAACCACCAGCCCCGTAGGGATCGTGGTGGCCGAAGGGGCTGGTGGGGCCGCCAGTCCCAGGAAGACCGGAGGGGTCGAGGTGGCCCCGGGGGCCGTGGTGGCCAGGGTGGCCGTGGTGGCCAAGGGAGCCGTGGTGGCCGAGGGGGCCGAGGTGCCCGAAGAGGCTACCACTTTGAGGAGCGGCGAGGTGGCCACCATGGCCGTGGTGGCCAACAGGGCCAAAGGGGCCACAATGGGCGGGGCCGCCAAGGTGGCTCCGTTACCATTTATTTATAAATAAAAAAAACTTTTTATATATATTCAATTTTTTAATAAACATATTATATAGTTAAAGATACAGTGTAAAATAATTATTCAGAATTACCATTCCATTCCAATATTCCTACAAAATTGTGTACATAACGGATGTTTCTTTGCTGTATTATATATTCTGTCAGAAGTTTTCTTACTGCAGATTATATGAACTGTCAAATATATCTTTATCATCTTTTTCCAATATTCAGCACAATTTTTGATTTACTGTAATTTACTGAGATAGTATTAAACGTAGTGAGTAGACTACAGATAAGACATGATATTAATTCTCCAAATTTACAATTTATATTCAAGGATAAAAATGATGATTTCTTTGAAATTGAATGCTCAATTTCATTTCCAATTATTTTTTGTCTAAATAGTAAAATATAATCAGTAAAGCTGTATATAGGCATTCTGTGAGACTTTAGTTTAAATGTTTACTAAATTATACGATTTTTTAGTTTTAAACAAAGAGTATTGTAAAGAACTCTATAACTGAGAGATTTGTGATATTGGGCGCCATTCTTGACTGATAATTATGAATGTCGACTAGACTAATAATAACCAGTTCACCGGACAACTGTTTGTACATTGCTTTTTTAGTTGAAAACCATTCCATAGAATCTGTGTCTCCTAAGTGTATGAGTTAATTCCAATTATTTATTTGTAATTCATAGTGATAGCCGTGATAAGATTAAAATACATGTAAATATATGATTCAGAGTATTACTAAGATTTAATACAATGATGAAATTAATCAGCTGGAGAAAATTACTATTGCTAAACAAAGATTTCCATAAAAATTTGAATATGATGCCATGTGGCTGCTTTGCCATTATTTGAAACCAAATTCATTATTATTTTAACATAGTTACGAACTTTATAATTTGTTTCTTGTAATTTCCTGCTATCACGTGTTTTGTCCATAGTTGAAATTTGTGACACAGTAGAACCTCGATAAGTTAAAGTTCAAGGGAAAGGTTAAAAAATTTAAGTTATCGAGTTTTTTACTTATCAAGAGTTGAATGAAATTGGCGAGGCATTGAAGGGAAGGAAACACAAAAATTCTTTAAGTTGCAGAGGTGTGTACGCTATCAAGGTTTAACTTACCGAGGTTCCACTGTATCATTACTTATATTTTTACAGCGATATTAATATTCTCATCGAGTACAGTATGAAATAATCATCACAAAATTTATTTAGCAATTACAAGGTCTCTCTCTCAATAAGTTCAACTTCGGGGCTGTAGGGGAACATTTTTCTGAGAAATTTTAAACCCCTACTCAATGCCTGCTTGCCGCTCAAGTCAAATGATCGCGTTTCCTCTGAATAAGTTCGGTCGCGTTCCCTCTGAATAAGTTCGGTGACCAAACTAAAGTCTATATTTGATACAAGTAATGATTTATTCGATACAAATAAGCATTTATTCAATTAAAATAAAACATTATTTGTTTCAAATAAATAATACATTAGGTTCGTATTTAAATAAATCTCTTCTATGAGCGTATGAACTGGATAGATGCATGTTACCCAATACATATAATCAATCATGGAAAGTCGGGCATGATACATACATAAATGATAAATTACCATATTTTATCATAATTTGTTTTGTGTAACTGTATGAAAGAATAATCAAATAATCGTATCCACTTGAACTTATTTGGAGGTAAGTGATTAAACTTATCCGGAGGTGAAGGAATCAGATGCTTGACTGACTCTGACGCGTCGAGGTGTTGGAAGTGTGCAAAGAAAAATGAGGTGAAGTGAATTTATTCAGAGGAAACTTATTACGAGGGCGACCTGTATATTCTTGTTGTTAATATCAATAGTATTCAAGAACAATTATACATATTGGTATAGATATAGATATGTACATATTGGAACAATCTCAACCATTATTTCAACTCTAAGAAGACGAGTTTCAATCTTATTGTATATTCAAGACGCAATGTTTTCATTATCCGTATCATAAAAAATATATTGTTGTACATTCAAGTGGTTCAATAAAACACGAATTTGCCAGAATCAGTTGATTACCTGTAGTTCCAGTCATTTTACGAAGAATAACATCTTGCGGAGAATTCAGTCTATCTAAGCGATTCTAATACTATCTTGTTAACTATATAATTATTCAAAAATTCTTTGTTTTTTCGTGATTTTCAATTTTGAGAATTCACGTTTTATTATTCATTACCTGTTTATTTTATATTTAATTTAATTAATTTTTATTTTACATTACTTTATATGCTAATAACGTGTATTGAAGTTATTAAACATATTATTTAACATAATCGTTTGAATTATAGTTTTTGGAGCTCTATTTTGAATAAGTTATAATCTGAAATGTGCTAGTCTTTGCAGTGAAAACCAAAACGTGCTAGTTTTTGTGGCAAAAGCTGAAACTTGCAACTCTCCGTAACAAATCTCTACATGCTACTCTTCGTAACAAGCATTGATATATATGGTAAACATGGCTGTAAAAAAAGTTTCATCGATGAGACAATAGTAGATATCATTGCACAGATCCCTGGTTTTATTAATTTTCTTTTTTTCTAAGAAACTGACGGACCACGAAGGAGCAACATATCTTGAAATTGAATTTTTTCGACCTTCCGGACGATTGAGCTTGTTGAGACAGTATTAAAATATTATTAAATATCACTCTACAGAGACTGGCTTTCACAAGCAGATTTTGTATGTTAAGAGAAAATGATTTCCAGATCCAGATGAATAGCGCAATACAAGCTGATAAATTTTGTATTTTTAAAAATTTCAATTTCGATGAGGCAATAATTATTATTATTGTTCTATAGATTTATACTGTAGAATGAATTAGTTTCATATGGAAAGAAACAAGGAATTCGGTGAGCAGTTGAATCTTTGAAATTTAAAATTGCTGAAAATAGAAGTTTTGTTACATAATTTCATCAACCACAAGCCAGTACTAAAATTGCTCGTATAGGCTGGAGCTTCAGCAAGGATTTTTTTGTTGTTGTGAAAGAACCATGGATCAGCAACTGATTCTAGCTAATTCGTGTTTTTTTTTCGAACTTCCCTACCTTTCATTCATTTTCGTACTAGAGAAAATTTTCGGAATGTTTGTTTTGTAACAGTATAAGTGAAATAATAAATACTAGTTGACAATATTGGCATGGTCATGCTATGACTTCAATATCTAGGCTAAGATGGTAACGAATAATGAATAATTGATATAATTAATTGTATATGGAAAGGTGAATTAATAACCAGATAAAATATGATCACATTAGTACACTACGATGATACCAGTACAGGAAAACTTTCTCTGATGGGCGTGAGGTTGCAACACGAGCCAAAGGTGAGTTTTGCAATCATGCTATATAATTTAGCCTGACCGGATTATAAGTTTTTTTATGGCACAAAATGTCTCGGTTTCATCTGCATGATACTGCATAGTTTAATTTGAGATTTTGTTTCAATTACTTATTCATTTTTCGTTTCATCTCAAATCTAGTAGATTAATTATAGATGTTATATTTTGAATTGGTGCGTCAACACCAATAATCTAATATTGAATGAACAAAATGTCTTTTGGCAATATTGCTGCTTTGAAGCCATTGATGATATGCTGCTGTTTCAAAGCCAACACCAAAGTACTGCCGTCTTGAATCCAAAACCGACGTACGAATCTGAGGTGATTGTGAATCCGAGAATAAGATACTGAATTCCGAATTCAGCCCAAATGTGTATTCGTTGTAATAGTCATTGACTATAATAATAACTGATTTCCGGGGCTACTATAAACAGAAAAAGAAAGAAAAAAATGTAACGTATTGATTGTACTAATAAAAGTACCAGCAGCGATTGAACGATATAACCTTTTCTATGTCAATGTTCTTTTTCAACTGACAGAAATTTCTATAATGATAATGAAATTTATGAATTAGTATAATACCATTTATGTTTAAACAACAGATTAGATTTTTTACTATTATTTAGAATTATTCTCAACTTACCAAAGCTATTGAGTCGCCCATGTAGCTTCGTCCAACTGATGATGATCGACACTGGACGGGCTTCGGTTTGCTTTATTTGAAATCTTTGTTTCCAAGTGAGAGCATATACATATGCGTGTCATTGGTTCGTCGTTATCAACGATTCTCTCCTGCGAAATTCAAAGAAATTAGTCATCTTTTCTACCGGTAGCTGTCTTTTATTTAACGCTGTCTTGATTGATGACGACTGGTCTTATGATCGATGCAGTACAGTAGCCTCCCTCTAAGTGCATACTCGCTAAGTGCGCGCCTGGGCACCTTCCCCTTGATCGAGCATAGATAGTGTTTCCCTGCCGTGCACAGAACGCATAGCTTTATCCTTGTCGCACTTTCATCGGTCAGTGATCTGACTCCCCACTCCGTCAGTCCCAAGCTCCGCTGACGCGGCGGAGTAGTGGTAGCTCACTAAGTGCGCGTTTCCATCCCTACAGCCACATAGGCGCGCACATAGAGAGGCGCTACTGTTTCATGGACAGACTCACTGATTAAACTCACTTGCCGATGACCACTATTATCTCTTGTTTTTTATATTCATTTATGATTATGATACAACATTATTGTATTCATGAAACGCAAGTTGACGCTTTCATAATTTATGAATCACCAAATATTGTAAATATAAAATCCGAATCATTATTATTTCACGATCTGTCGACTGCACGACGAAGAGGTTAACTTAGAACCCTTTTTTTCTTCTTGTCTTGTAATTAGCGCTTTGTGTAACTTTGTGGCGTGTAACAGTGTAACGTTGTGATTCTTCTTTTCTTGAGGTTCATCCCGTCATCGGAGGTAGCCAAGATACGTTATTATTATTATTATTAGATTCTTTTCCTTCCTTGCTTAGGTAGGTATTAGGTTATAGGTTAAAAACTCCACAAATTCATATAACTCCATAAACTCCACCAAAGAATCTAGCCAACCAAGGGCACTTTATATCACATCAAAAAGTTAACCGGCATCGATGATCCATGGAGCATCGATTATATTTGATTATATTGATTTGTATAGAACGAAATTATTACGGTTAAAGCCATAGTATATAACTCTATGGTTGAGGCGAAGCGCTTTTTTCTCTGACCCGAGTACCCGCCGCGTGCGCTGCCATGCGGCCATTTAGACGTACCAACCACTTCGTTACTTTATTTATATCTAGCAACTGCGTGCGAGTTTACATTCGGCTCAAAATCAATAGGGGGCTGGGAAAAGTCGGCAGATACCTACCTTTAAAATCTCAATTATATGCGTGCGACTATTCGACAGATATCGTGGTCCTTGTCTGCGGTCGAAGAAGAAGAAGAAGAAGAAGAAGAAGATTAATTTTTTTGTAATCTTTTTCAGCTTTCAACAATTATTATTTCGAGATCCGTTCGAACGATTTGGTTAAGATTTAAACTAGAAAGTCCTTGTGGGTGAGTCTTCGAGCCCTGTAAATTTCATCTAGAATTATTATCCCCTTCCGGAGATATGATGTACTCTCACATGCAAAAACGTGGTTTCAAAGACCCCCCGGGAAAAGAATTCTTGCTAGCGCTCGCCTACTAGTAAAAAAAAAAAAAGAAAAAAAGTGGGGAGGGGTACTTGCCGGCGATTCGCTACCGCGAATCTTGATCTGACAATGAGGGTATTGACGATGAAAATAATGCGAGCGAAACAGAGGAAAGTAAAAGTAATGAAGATATAGAATGCGGAAACAATGCTAATTTGGACGTTGAATGTGAAAATTTAGATGAACGTCAAAACTTGCTAGTTGAAAGAAAATCAAGTAGAAAGAAAATACCTGTAAATAGATACGGAAATCCGGTAACTCATTTTATATATGTCAACTACGTGAACGCAAACGCACCGAACACATTCGAAGAGGCGATGAATTGTAAGGAATCCCAAGAATGGCAAAAGGCAATGAATTCAGAGATAGATAGTTTAAGGAAAAATGAGACATGGCAAATTGTTGAAAAACCAAAGGATAAAAAGATTATAGATGCAAAATGGATTTATAAGAAAAAGAATGATAGTACGTACAAAGCTAGATTAGTCGTTAGAGGCTTTCAACAAAAAGAGTATATTGAGAATGTTTATTCACCAGTAGGTAAAATGCAAACCTTAAAAATTTTGTTGGCATACTGCTGTAAAAATAATTTGTTTATAGACCAAATGGATGTAGAGACCGCATTTCTAAACGGCCAAATACAATCTGAGGTATACAGGGTGCGCCAAAATTAAGTGCGTAAAATGATAGGGGTAATAGAGGGGGTCAAGCTGAGTAAATCGACCCCAATAACATGTGGTCTCCGAAGTCGCGTTCGCGAAATACGGCAGGTTAAAAAATCCCGCTACACGCCGGAATTTAGGCAACCGAATACACAGCAGGCAGCGGTTAGCAGTATTGTTGACAAGCGCGCTCGACTGCCGATGTAAATCATAACACTTTCAAATCCACGAATTTCAAACGTCAACACTCTTGGCATTCAATTTTACACCTAGCTTCGTTACTTGTTGTTATGTTTGTGTAAAATTGAATGCCAAGAGTGTTGACGTTTGAATTTCGTGGATTTGAAAGTGTTATGATTTACATCAGCAGTCGAGCGCGCTTGTCAACAATACTGCTAACCGCTGCCTGCTGTGTATTCGGTTGCCTAAATTCCGGCGTGTAGCGAGATTTTTTAACCTGCCGTATTTCGCGAACGCGACTTCGGAGACCACAAGTTCTTGGGGTCGATTTACTCAGCTCGACCCTCTCTATTACCCCTATCATTTTACGCACTTAATTTTGGCGCACCCTGTATATTAATGAACCGAAAGGTTACGAAACAGGTAACAATAAAGTCTGCAAACTAACAAAAGCACTCTATGGCTTAAGAGAGAGCCCTAGAGCATGGTATGAGTGTTTCCACAATTTTATCAAGGAAATAAAATTTACAAGAAGTAACTATGATTACTGCCTATATGTAAATAACGCAAGCAAAGATCCAATATATCTACTCGTTTTTGTAGACGATCTTTTAATTTGCTGCAAAAATAAAAACGAAATAACTAAAGTAAAAACAAGTCTAATGGAAAGATTTTCAATGAAAGATTTAGGAACAATCGGGAGCTATATCGGCATAGATATTGAATATAGCGACGACAAAAGTAAAATGACCTTAAGTCAAACGAAATACATTGAATCTTTGGCTGCAAAATACAACCTAGAAAATGCTAAGCTATATGATACGCCAATGGAGGCAAATTTAAAACTGGAACCGGCTAGGGAAACAGATGGAAGTATCAGATACAGAAACCTAATAGGGGAATTGCTATACATAAGTGCAGGCACAAGACCAGATATCGCATACTGCGTGAATTATTTCAGTCGATACCAAAATTGCTACGATGCTACTCATTACAAATATGCTATGAGAATCTTAAAATATTTATGTAAGACTAAAGACTTAAAGTTAACCTACAGTGATAACTTAGAGAGTGAAGTACTAGATTGCATGGTAGATTCAGACTATGCAGGAGACAACGTAGATAGGAAATCTACAACAGGCTTTGTAATAAGACTATATGGAAACTCAATTTTCTGGAAAACTCACAAGCAGAGCACAGTAACAAAATGTTCTACTTTTGCGGAGTACACTGCTATGTCCGAAGCAGTGACAGAAATCTTGTTTGTTAGAAACTTGTTAAACGAATCATTCGGAATAAAGTTTGACAAGGCGATAAACATGTACGAAGACAACTCAGGTGCAATTGCTATTGCAAAATTCGGCAACTTCACGAAAAACTCAAAACATATCGAAGTGCAATACCATTACGTCAATGAAAACTACGAGAATGGTACAATAGATATTGTTAAAATTGATTCAAACTCAAATCTAGCTGACATGTTGACAAAAAGTTTGGACAAAACAAAATTTTTGAAAAACAGAAAAGCGTTGAGAGTAATTTAGAATTAAAAGTAAAATAAGTATAAATAAGTAAAGAAAAATAAGGGAATATAAGTCCGAAGCATGATTATATTATATGAAACAAAAGAAGTATAAAACATATAAGATTATAGATTTAAGAAGGCGTGTTATAATACAAGTAAATGCTATAATCCCATATTTGTAGGTTTATGTATACTAACACAAGTGATAGAGCGATCGTGTAACGAGACACCCAAAAGGTCAGTTGTCAAGGAATAGCCACAGCGACAAGGTGTGCTCGCGACGCGAGAGAATTTAAAACTGATGTAAACCATTGTAAAGATAAAGTTATATACTCTATATGAACAAATAAAAGAACCATTTATTTCTAACATCCAAAATAAGTTTATTTTATCAACTCTAACCTCGTGTTTTGTCCGCTCGTACCAAGTTATAGGAGGCGGTATTATAGTTGCAGCGGCAACGACTTCCGGTATGCGAGATAAGGCATCCGGGACGTGATTGAGAGCGCCCTTGCGGTATACTATTTTAAAGTTGTAGCCGAGTAATTCTAAGGACCAGCGGGCTAATCTACCCGTGGGATTCTTGTGACTGTGTAGCCACTGTAGGCTGCTGTGATCAGTGACGACAGTAAAGCGGTAACCTTCAATATACGCGCGGAATTTCTGGATCGACCAAATTACGGCAAGACATTCTAATTCGGTAACAGAATATTTACGTTCAGCTTCGGAAAGTGATCGGCTCGCATATGCGATAACATACTCCACCTCGTCGCGAGATTGCGTTAAAACTGCACCTAAGCCTACTATACTCGCGTCAGTCTGCAAAATAAACGGTAATTTGAAATCTGGACATGTCAAGGTCGGTGCACTAGTTAGATTGTCGCGTAAGGTTTCAAAAGCTCGTTGTTGTTCTTCCTGCCAAATCCACGGCTGTGCCTTTTTAAGCAAGCGTGTAAGCGGTTCGGAAGTAGCGGCAAAATTCGGTATGAACCGGCGATACCATGAGGCCATACCTAAAAATCGACGTACTAATTTTACGTTAGTAGGCGTCGGATAGCTAATAACTGGTGCAATTTTATCAGGATCGACCTGCAGTCCGTTTTCATTTACTACGAAACCGAGATACTTGACTTCAGCGCGGCAAAATTCGCTTTTTTCTGGATTAATTGTTAATCCGGCGGTATGAATAGTTTGAAGTACTCTTTTTAACCAACAAAGATGCTCATCAAAGGTTTTAGTTGCGATAATAATGTCGTCGAGATACGCAAAAGCGTGAGGATCCATGTCTGGACCGATCAGCTGATCGAGCAGTCTTTGAAAAGTCGCGGGAGCACCGGTTAAACCAAACGGCATTCTAGTAAAATGAAAAAGTCCTTCACCAGGAACGATAAAAGCGGTAATTTCGCGGCTGTCGGGATGAAGCGGTATTTGAAAATAGGCCTGACTTAAATCTATGGTGGAGATGTACCTAGCTGAATGTAATTTATCTAGAATTGCATCCATTCGTGGTAATGGATAGGCGTCGCGTTTCGATACAAGTAGATGTAATGAGGGGGTTCTGGATCATACTTCCTTACCGGCCGATCTGTGAGGGTAGGTTACCGGTCGTGTGGGGTAAGTTACCGACAGTCGGATGGTAACGATTGTCGATCTTTGTTACCGACAATCTGATGGTTGTGATTTGCCGTCGTGCGATGGCGCCACTACCGATTCGCTGCCGATCTTTGGTTACCGACAATCTGATGGTTGTGATTTGCCGTCGTGCGATGGCGCCACTACCGAATCGCTGCCGATCTTTGGTTACCGATAGTCTGATGGTAACGATTCGGATGCATGAATTACCGATCTCCTGTTTGCTGACAATCGGATGGCTGCAATTTTCCGTCGTGCGATGGCGCCACTACCGATTCGCCTTCTGGGTGATGGTAACGATTACCGATGTTTTTTTCTGCATACCGACCGGTAAGGATTACCGATCTCCTGTTTGCTGACAATCGGATGGCTGCAATTTTCCGTCGTGCGATGGCGCCACTACCGATTCGCTTTCTGGATCATGGCAACGATTGCCGATCTTTTTTTTTTTTTTTTTCACCCTTACCGACAATCCATCCAAGATGGTCGCTCCGAAATATTCGAATTCTCAACTTATACACGAATTATACTAGCTGAAATGCTTGAACAGTGACAAGGTGTTATATTATGCAAGCAATGAAGCGAATCATCTGATTATATGCACATGTTTTTATTAGAAATTTCACACGTCTAACCTATTCTAGAGTAATAATTTTCTTAAAATTAACTTAAACTATGTACATATATATAACCTATTCTAAGCCTTAAACTAACTAAAACTATGTACATATATATATATATATATATATATATATAGATATATACTAGCTATAACTTATTCTAAATCTTTAAACTATGTACATATATCCTTTTTCTCTTCCCCCAGCTCCACCCCCTCCCCCTCCCCCTCCTCCTCCTCCTCCTCCTCCTCCTCCTCCTCCTCCTCCTCCTCCTCCTCCTCCTCATTCACCTGTTCCTCCTCCTCAGTCTTCTTCTCTTGCTCATTATCAGCCTCCTTCCCCCAATCCTCCTCCTCGTCCTCCTCCACCAACTCCGGCTCCTCCTCTCGTGGTCTCAACTGTATCCACATCGGGGAGCCATCGTCATAAAAAATTTTCACCCAGCGAACCTCATCTGAACTCTCATAGCCGTCATCGTCCCCATTGTCATCCCAACCCTGCCAGTTGTCGGCGTCTATTATTTCATGATCCATGTCTGTAATATGGAATATCAATTACAAACTATACCAATCATGTAGACTATGATATCAAAGAACAACGATACTTACTTCTTGTCCCTCAAATTGGTTGTTCAGCCTTGTTTTTCAATATTTCTTCCTCTTGTCTGGCTGCGGATTGTGTAAAACTCAAAGCAAACTCGCACTTTTATACCCAACTAGAAACCCGAAATACGCCCCCAATATTGGTGGGGTTGGTCAATGGCAAACTCTGACAATATTTTTTTTCGTATGGAGGTGTCAAAGATGCCAACCCTCCCGGGTGCAAAACCCTTGACCAATGGTTGGAAACGTTTGAATTTCCATGGTATTTGAACGGTGGAGGGGTGGGAGTGCGTGCATATAGAAAACCCCCAACCCTATGGTGGGTGTGAGCAATCGTACGGTGTCAGTTTGACGGTGAAATTCTACGAAGAAAAAATGGACAACGCTATGTACATGAATCTCGTTGAGATGATGGAAGATGCATACAAGTTACTGTGTACACTACCACCAGAACAGGCGAATGAAAATATTTTTATTCACTGGCGTGACATTGCACTAGAAAATATCAAATTCTTGAACAATATTTTGACGCAATCTCAACTGTGTGTGAGTGAAAAACAACGATTACAACATATAATTTCACTCCTTCAATCGTTGGTGGTGAAATTTGAACGACACCGTGCGACTATTGTTGGGGGTAATATTGGCGATGATATTCATAACCGTGTTCGATGGGATGACATGGAGAGCGCCTTCAAGTGTCGCATACGCACCGGAACCGTGACAAATCTTCAACATAAAGATTTGGCGAGATTTTTGACTGACGCTGGGGTGGTAACGATGGAACGTTTGAAAAATGTGCTGCGCGAAGAAGGAAGTATCAAGGTGAATGTGGGTGTTTCGTGTAAATTTGAAAACGTAAAAAGCGATGAGATCAGTCTGGAAGTAAAGAACTTCAACACACGCAACGCTACGATTCTTCCGTCGACGGATCTGAAAACTTGGTTCACTGATAATGTAACGAATCCTCTGCTAACCATGGTGGAGGATTTCGAACAACGAGATTCTGGTTGGAGTATGATTGAGATCATAAATGCTGTGATCTGCATCAACCGATACGAGCCTTTTCGTGGTGGACTCTCGACATTCACACAGCTACCTGAGGATATTCAACGGAAGAAAGCGGTGGTCAACGTGCAGAACGACGATGATCGATGTTTGCTGTGGTCCGTTGTCGCAGCTCTCCACCCCATAGACGTCAACGCAACCAGAACACACAGCTATCAACGGTACATATCGGAGCTAGATTGTACAGGTATCAAATTTCCCGCCACCCTGCATAGTGTAGAAAAATTAGAGAAGTTGAACAATTTGAGCATTAAGGGGAGACTACGGTGAAAAAAAAAACTTCTGTATTTGTGAATCAATTTTTTTGAAATTTTAACCAAAAGTTGAGAACCTTCATACTAAAACCTGATTCAAATTTGAACCCAATCGAACAAGTAGTTTTTGAGTTATGAATATTTTTCTATGATTTCTTTGAAACGCTCCTTGCGCACTGGGTTTCATCGCAGAAGGTTGAAACTTTTTCTGAACACAGTTACTATCAAGGACTAAAAACTGCTAGAAGGAATTTTTGATTAGAGTCCTCTAGGTGATTTCAATAATTACTGGAACTGGCTTCATTTTTTGCTCTTACATTTTTTGGTATATCTCATGCTGCGAAACGAAGTAGATTCATCGGAGCCAAAATTCCTTCTAGCAATTTGAAGATAACATGCCAAAGAATATGTCTGCCGAAGGGCAAATCAATCCGATGAAACCTAAGACGCAAGGAATTTTTTGAATACCCAAAAACATAGTTCTGAGATAAACGCGATTTACTGAATTTCTGTAAAATGACTGCTAAGATGCAAATAATATGTAGGAAAAAAATGAGTTATTCACTGTCACGATAACTAGACTTGGCTTACTTGATTCTGAAGTTGTGTATCACTATTTAAAGTTAGGAAAAAAAAATGCAAATTAGTAGTATTAATTTTTCAAATTTTATTCATTTGAAACAAAGACAAATGAAATATTTGGATTCAAAATACAATAGTTTGTAACTATCGCTGGTACAATTCATCTTCCAATCAGATTCACCGTGGCAATTTGTACGTCGTGAGCTCCTGCATATCTGCTTCCATTTTACTTTCCTTTTTTTGCCACCTTCATCTTCTTTGGAACTTTGGGTGATTCGATGAACTCACTCCGGACAAAAGACAAACAAGCAAAAATTCATTAATTTTTTGTGGGATGACAATCAGGGCTAGATAAATATTTCAATAATATATTATGACAATAATATATTGGATAGTGAACAAGCACATGATATTCATCTAGCCCGCACATTAGTCTACTAATCAATAACGGACCTGAAATAAATTTTGGGGCTCCATCTTCGGGGACTTATCCAGCGTAAAAACCATTAGAATTCCCCCGCACCATACGTTATCCCCTCTGCTTCTGTCGCAGCCTTCTCCGTAGCAATTTTTCTAATTTTTACCGTTCGCCTTGCTTTTTTATACTCCGTCGTTGCTCTCCATTCGCCTTTACGTTTTCGCCTAGCGTCTCGTTGCTGGCTTATCTTGGTGGCGATATCTGCTACCTTTTTAGCCCTCACTGACATCTTTGCCTTTTGGGCGTGGACCGCACCCATGTTGAACTCGGCCACTGCGGTAGCTACTGCTAACTCAATCCTCTTTTTGGAAATGAAGGTCTCCTTCGGGCACTTTCGCCAGATCAGGGAGTGTAAGCTTTCGTTAGCATTCTGTGTGGCACCTCGGGCACACCGAGCTAGCAGTTCGTCGGTCGACAGGCGCTCGTAGAGAGGCTTTATCTTCTCGACTACGGTGGTGTTGAGCTTTAGCTGCATCGTCTCATGGCTTGGGGGTTGTTCTTTTCGAGCTAAGCTTCTGTTGAAGAAACACCACGAGTTTGGTCCAGTAGGACACTTTGAGTGCTGAGGGTTCTCATCGGTGGACACACAGTGGCTAAGCGTCGCACCTATAGCTTTTTTCATGGCTGGTATGTCAGGAATATTTTTAGTGATTGCATTTCTGTAATAATTGGTCAAGGATACAATTGTCGTCTCCTTCAGTGCACCTCGACCACGACCTCCAAGTGTAACTCCTTTGACCTTCGATTCTTTGACGACCTTTCGGAGTCCAGTCCCCATTCGTTTGGCAATGTGGTTCACACACTCTTCTTTCGTAACCGGGATGTCGTCTCCGTACGGGGCAATATTCTTCAGATGGCTGAATGTCTTCGCGTCACCGTCGGACAGGATAGTCGTGTATCGCATCTGATTCTTCTCGACGGACCTGTTCCACAAGAGCTCGGCAGCCTTTGTCTCCATCGCGCCAGATGACCCAGTGTAGTTCCTATTGCATTCTCCACTTTCTTTGTGACCGCTCTGCCACAAAGCAAAATCAGGCGAAGAAGAATCTAGCTGGGCTGCAACAACGACACATGCCTGACAATATTTTGAAAGGACCTGGTAATCAATGGCCAATCCAGTGAGGATGTCGATGACTATTCCAACTCCGTACAAAGATGTAAAGCCTCGTTTGTGCCATGTCCCATCGTACGATACTGCGACATCAAGTACTGCTTCGCTGTCTAGACTGGGATCTATAGCTTCATGTGCTCTCCGTACAGCTTTTCTTGCTTTCTGTAGAACTCTCGCTTCCAGTTGTTCAGTCTCCGCAGTCAACTGGTCTACATGACTTTTGAAACTACTGACACTCATACCTCTCATACTCATTATGGTACAGAATTTTTCCATACTCGAGTGCCCTAGTCCTATCCCGATCATCCCGTCTACTACTCGTCTATTTACTTCAAAGGGTGGTCGCTTAGAAACACCTTTAGATCGAGGGCTCGTGTAACTTTCTCCCATCTTATACCCGCAGCTTTGGCATTTTACAACGAGCTTCGCACAGAATCCTTTTTGCTCTCTTACCTGTACGACAAGATTGGTCTCCCTGCACTGACTACATGCCAGGTTCTTGAACAGTTCTGTCCAACAAGTCGAATGTACGAAGAGAAACTCGTCTTTGGCTTCAATTTGAGAACTCTTTTCTTCTGGAGTGCACATCATGTCAAAAAGACTGAGCTTTCCAAAGCTCTCCATCGCCTCAATTTCTGCCAGCTCAACTGGATCTGGGATTCGGGGTCCTGATCTTACTCCAGATGGCCCAGCCTCTGCGTCGATACCCACATTTTGGTTACCTGTTGAAGAAAGATTAGTACCGGGCAAGGATGTTAGGGAAGGAAATAAGTTAGTGTTAGGTAAAGGAACAGCCCGATCGGGCAGGTTTTGTCCGAATTTCTTCGATGTTTTTTTTGTGCGCTTCTTAGAAGCGTGCCAGCGACTGTTCATTCGATTCATTTTGAGAGGCAGATCTCTTCAAAATTCACGTATTTAGTAATCACTAGTAATTAAATCAAATTCAATCACAAGAACGAACTTTGCAAGAGTTTATCAATATTTCGATCGATAAGCAATATGGTGGATGAATATGGCGGCAAACCAGCGGCGCCAGATCAGTGGCGGCGACTAGGCACTATTATTCAATACCTAGATGGTAAAACTCTACCACAGAATAGTTGGTACGCAAATCATCCGCAATTGTCCCGGCCGCTAGCGCCAGGGCGCCCTTGTATCTTAAAAGCGCGAAAAGACACCTTTAAAAATTTTTTTTCGGGAATGTCACATTTTGTATAGGTGGGGGAAGGATTGAAGAACATTTTAACGTCAAAAACGAAAAATCGATTTTTTGGTCATTTGGGCCGAAAGTTTCACCGAAGTCTCCCCTTAACGTATATGGAATCGAATCGGAAACTTTTCAAAGCGACAAAAAGTTGAATAATAGTATAATTACCCCGCTATATTTAAGTAAAAATGTAACAGATAAGAAGACAATCCACCTGCTTATGGTTGAAAGTGGGTGCGAACTAGATGATAACGATTTAGATAATTTCAAGCCACGATTTCACTTCACTTGGATCAAGAATCTTTCACGTTTGGTTAGCATGCAATTGTCGAATCGTAAATGTGCACAATATTTGTGTGATAGATGCTTGTGTCACTTTAACGTACGGAATGCCTATGAAAATCATAGACATGATTGCATGCGGTTAAATAAAGTGCGAATGGAATTCCCCAAGGAGAACACGTTGGGATTTTCCAATTTTAAAAATCAAGGCACTGTGCCGTTTGTCGTGTATGCCGATCTTGAATGCATGATGAAACCTGGGGTAAAAGAATCTCAAAAGCATATTCCGCATAGTGCGGCGTATTATACACATTGCGTGTACGATGATGCATTATCGGAATACAAGAGCCACCGCGGATCTGATTGCATTAAATGGTTCATCGAGGAGCTCCGTGAATTATCCGTAAAAGTAGAGTCTCGTATAAAAAATGTAATTCCAATGGAAGCGTTGAATCAGATGCAACGCGATCGTCACATGCGCGCAAAAAATTGCTACATCTGTGAGAAGCCATTTTCACCGGAGGAGAAGAAATGTCGCGATCACTGTCACTTCACGGGTAAATATCGCGGGGCTGCACACAATCGATGCAATCTGAATTTTCAAGAGTCGCACACGATTCCGGTGGTTTTTCACAATTTATCGGGCTACGATTCGCACTTTATCATAAAATCTCTGGCTACAACTTTTCCCGGTCACATTTCGTTGCTACCCATCAATAAGGAAAAATACATATCATTCACAAAAAAGGTCGATGGTACTCTGATTAGTTTGAGATTCATAGATTCACTCCGATTCATGGCTAGCAGTATAGAGAAATTAGCATCGTACGTCGACGATGCTGATAAGAAAATAACACGGAAATTTTACAGCGATCAGGATGAATTCAGTTTGATGATTCGTAAAGGTGTCTTTCCGTACGAGTATATTGATTCTTGGGAAAAACTCAACGAAACGAAATTACCCGATAAAAAAGATTTCTATTCGAAACTCAGTGCCGCAGGTATTACCGATGCTGATTATGAACATGCAAAAGATGTTTGGATCAAGTTCAATTTGAAAACGTTGGGCGAGTATTCCGATTTGTATCTGAAAACCGATGTGCTTTTATTGGCCGATATATTTCAAAATTTCCGTGATAGCTGCTTCAAAACGTATAACTTGGATCCTTTGCATTATTACACCGCACCGGGGCTTGCTTTCGATGCTATGTTAAAGCAGACCAAAATTAATCTTCAACTTCTAGACGATCCGGAAATGATATTATTCATTGAGAAAAGTATAAGGGGTGGTGTGGCACAGTGCTCGAATCGCTATGCTAGAGCAAACAATAGATTTATGGGTGAAGATTTTGATTCAAGCAAAGCAGAATCGTATCTGATGTATTTCGATGTAAACAATCTTTATGGTGCAGCTATGAGTGAGCATTTGCCGAGTGGGTCGTTCGAGTGGGAAAATGATACCATTGATGTAATGACTCATCCGGACGATGCATCAATCGGTTATATTCTAGAGGTAGATTTACATTATCCCGTAGAGCTTCATAAACATCATGCGGACTTACCCCTCTGTCCTGAGCATTTCATACCGCCAGACGGTAAAATTAGAAAACTTGCGACAACACTACTACCCAAGGAAAAATATGTTCTGCACTATCGTAATTTAAAACAATGCATTAAATTTGGTTTGAAGCTGGTGAAAGTGCATCGGATTCTAAGGTTCGCACAATCACCATGGTTAAAATCATATATCGATCTCAATACAAATATGCGGAAACAATCGAAAAATGAGTTTGAGAAAAATTTCTACAAGCTCATGAATAACGCTGTATTTGGCAAGACCATGGAGAATGTGCGTAACCATAAGACCGTAAAACTAGTCACAGAATGGGAGGGGAGGGGTGGTGCGCGTGCTCTCATTGCGAAACCTACATTTCATAGCTGCACCATATTTGATGAAGATATGGTGATTATTGAGCTAAATCGCACCAAGGTATATTTTAATAAACCCATATACATCGGTGCAGCGATTCTAGATCTTTCGAAAATATTTCTATACAACTTCCACTATGATTATGTAAAAAATAATTTTTCAAGTAGTGAAGCAAAATTAATGTATACCGATACCGATAGTCTCATATATCAATTTACAGTACCGAATATCTACGAAATTATCAGACGTGATGTTGTGGCAATGTTCGATACATCAGACTACCCGCCTGATAATGCCTACGGTATCCCCTTGTTGAATAAAAAACGTCTTGGTTTAATGAAGGATGAAAATAATGGGAAAATCATGACTGAATTTATCGGGCTGCGAGCGAAACTCTACACATTCAGAACTCGCGGCGATTCTGATAAGAAACGGGCAAAGGGTGTGAAAGGTTCCACATTAAAATCCATCACGTTTGATGATTACAAACGATGTCTCTTTGGTAATCAAAATTTAGTTGAGAAACAGTGTATGATAAAAAGTAATCGCCATACAGTTAGCACTATTGTACAGAATAAGTTAGCTCTAAGCTGGTGTGATGATAAACGAAAATTGATACCCGGTAAAACCGATACTTTACCCTGGGGATATCAAGATTCTGCAAACTAGTAAATTTCTTACATTTTCCCACATTTTCTCAGATTTTCTCAGATTTTCTCAGATTTTCTCAGATTTTCTCAGATTTTCTCACATTTTCTGAAATAAAATAAAATAATTTCCCATTGACTTTACATGTAAATGTGAGAAAATGTGAGAAAATGTGAGAAAATGTGAGAAAATGTGAGAAAATGTGAGAAAATGTGAGAAAATGTGAGAAAATGTGAGAAAATGTGAGAAAATGTGAGAAAATGTGAGAAAATGTGAGAAAATGTGAGAAAGTGTGCGTATATGTGTGTGAAAACCCTTTTTCCATGATGATCATGTAAATTAGCATTAAGATTGAGGGGAGTGAAGAAACAAATGTAAATATGTTGATAATAATAAATTTATTCATAAAAATTATATTACATATCCGATTTATTTACCCAACTATTATGCGAACTATCAAATCCCAACCATTTTACATAGAGTTGATCACCACGCCTCCTCAAGACTCTTTCTACAAGATAGCCATCGGGATATTGTACCCTGCTGAGCTCCTCCTCATAAAAACCGCCTTCGATGGGTTGATTCAGGTAGTCGGTGAGCTTGTAAGTTGGAGGGTTGGTATTTTTCACCTCGTTAACTGTGAATATTTCTGTTGTCCAATTCGGCGTATAACCCTTTTCGAACACATTTTTATACTTGCTAATTCGAACTTTATCGCCAACCTTGAATTTGCGTTTTCGTTTGCTTCTTTTAATCTGACGCGGTTTGTACACACTCCGATAAACCTGTTTTTCATTAGCTGTAGTTACATCCTTCGGTTTCATTCTAATCGTACGATGTTTGGTGTTATTATACGATGCGATTAAATCTGGTAGAATGCTAAGCCACTTGTGAGAACCTTGAAGTGTGAATTGTTTCCACATTTTATTTTTCAGTGTACGATTGAAGCGTTCGCATATCGATGCTTTCAAGTTGCTAAATGTCGAGTACATGTTGATCCCATGATGTTTCATAAGAGTTTTAAATTCTTTGTTATAAAATTCCTTGCCCTGATCAACGTGTAGATGCTTCGGCACACGGCCCAGATTTAGCACAGATTCCATCGCAGCTGATACGTCTTTAGCATTTTTACTCTTGATCGGTACGGCCCACGCAAATTTTGAAAATATATCGATCACCGTGAGCAAAAATTTTGAGCTTTTGTTGACGGATGAGTATGCGGACATATCGACAAGATCAGCTTGCCAGGTCTCATCCAAACCACGTATATCGACATAACGTCGCTGATAATTACGTCGAGCAGATCTATGGAGTTCGTTCGCTATTGCCCTCTGCATGCTGCTGCTTACTATTCGAATATTTGAGGTTTGATGTACACACGATTCGTTTTTACCTCGTCAACCCTTGAATCAGCGTACACCAATCACGTGTCGCTGAAAGTTTTTTTCCAATGAATCTACCGTGCTTCTCAATTGGGCAATATCAACCGAAATGCGTGTTATAAGTTCGCGAATTTGTCTATCATTATGATCGATTTTGACGTTGATGGGATTAATTACATTTATGAAAACACTATGGAGCTCATCGAGCCTCTCCTGTAAACATCTATTGAGAACATTCAGAGAAACAGCATCGTTTGGTCCCTGTGGATCAGCGACATTACATAACCGCTTGCCGTCCAGATCGTACTGCTTATCTACGGTCAATTTGAATCCAACACCCGGAAGGCTACGGATAATACTTTTTCCGCAGCCGTTGCTCGCTAGCTGTCGTCCGAATATGTCTATGCTCATTGTTCGACGATCTATAACCGACTGATCAACTTATGATTAATCTCATGCTAATAAATGATCCCCGCCTCACGCAGCTCCTCAATAATAGAAGATATTTCATTGGTATGGCTGGTATTACCGGCTGTTTGAGATGCCATGAGTAACCGAAGACGATCAACGAGCTCATTAGGATCATTCCAATAAACATAATCCATACTTTGTCCCCGTGAAATTTTATGGGTGGGTAATAAACCCTTCCCGGATCTTTGTCCAGATGTTTTCGTCGACAGATCAATGTACGGGCCAATATAATCTCTATACTTTGAACTTTTTTCTCTATCATAATGAGGACTATTGTCGGCTTTGTAATATCTTCGATGCGCATTCGTTCTTTTCACGATTCTGATATAATTCAATTTATCGCTTTTATTCACGATCGTAGGATCGGGCGACTTTTTGAATAACAATTCGAGCAATCCCGGTGTGTTCTCATAGCTCTTATTGCCTACATATATCCGATCATCGTCAAATACGATATCCGAATCACCGATCTTCATTCCACCGACCAATTTTCGAACACCATATTTCGTGTCCAAGTTCTTGGATTGTTTGGTTGAGGTGAACATACTTAAATAGCGTGCCGCCTTAACTTTTTTTTTCGGTATTGGCGAGCTTGTAGAGGCAGCTGCAAACGCATAATCCTGCTTGTTATCATCATCATCATCATCATCATGGACATCATCCGCATCATTTATAGCAGCGACAGCTGTAGCATTATCGCCAATAGCGATTTTAGCTGCCAAGCTCGCATCAAGGGCACTCTTATATGCATCATTATCATCATCATCAACATCATCATCTTCTTTAGCATCAATGTTTTCATAGTCTTCTGTTTTTGCAAAATCTTCTGTTTTCTCCGTCTTAATCGAACCCGGCTCCGTTTTAACTTCTCGCTTCATTAGTAGTCGCTGCTGCTGTTTCGATGAATCTACCAACTTATGCAGCGGTGTAACCAGCGGTTGGAAGATTTCATTAATGGCCTGCTCACTGGTGTTTTTCCCCATTTTGATCATTTTGTGCTTACGTCGAATGATATCGCTAGCCCTCGCTATTTCTCGCAACACATCGTTTTGCTTACGTATCTTGGAGCTCTCCATACTGCTGCTATTAGTTCGATCGATGCGTTGTGACTGTATGCGATTTATTAATGGATCAGGCTTATAAAGCAGTCAAAGCCTCTCCTATATCGTCCAGTGTTAATCTCGCTATCTTTGTCGATGGTTACAAAACTATATCTATCATCATTCCAACACGCCAGGCATAAATCTTTAAATTGTTGATAGGTCATATCGGTGTTTACATGATCAGCGTAGATATGCTTCAAATTCATTTCATCTTGACGGAAAAGAACCAATAAGTTCGCATTATCGCGCACCAAATGTTTCGGAATTCTAGCGTACGTTTGACAAAGATAAAAACTATCGACATCTCTGTGCCGCCCCATGCAGAAATATGCTCTAATATTATCCTGCTTCTCACAGGCCACGTCATCGAAAATCATAATCGAGTTGGGATGTGCATCTTTTGGCTCTACAACCTCCTTGTGCTCATCAAACGGAAAATAACCCAGCCCCTTCACCGGTTCCAACAACTTCCTCAAAAACTCATACTTTGGCTGATTGAGGGATTTTGAGTAGACGTACACATTCTCAAACCGTAGACCATTAGCATGAGTCAATAGTGTGAGAAGGGCATTAGTTTTGCCGCAATTAGAAGGCCCGCAAGAGACAGCCCTCACACTGTTTGGTAGTAGGGCCCCGTGTCGTTTCCCCGTCTTCTTTTTTTGCTCAACCAATTTATCGAAATTGGCAATGGGTAGTTTAATCGGTTGATCTTGAAATTTCATGATGCTTGGTAAACGTCGCAATGTGAACTAATATATTTACGTATAAAATATGCGCTTTTATAGAATTTGTGTTAGTTCATGGCGAGCCATGGTTGGACACACACGCAGACAAAGGAGCGGTTGTGGATTAGTAAATAAAATCATCAACAATCTCCCCGTCGAATTACATGTTCCTGGCTATCAGTACTGCGGGCCTGGTACAAAATTGGCGAAGAGGTTGGCTCGTGGTGATCAAGGTGTCAATGCTTTAGACGCTGCATGCAAGCAGCACGATATTGCATACTCCAAGAATCGCGATAATCTTGCGGAGCGCCATAAGGCCGATAAAGCGCTTGCCGAGAGGGCTTGGGATCGGGTTTTGGCTAAAGACGCAAGTGTAGCTGAAAAAGCTGTCGCCTGGGCGGTCACCAACACCATGAAAGCAAAATCTAAACTAGGTATGGGTATGAGGGGGAGTAAGACGCAAACATCGTTGAAGAACAAGAAAAGGACACTCAAAGCTATTATACAAGCGGCGAAGAAATCCATGAAACCGGGTCCCAGAGCTATTGAGTCAGCGTTGGCGGGTGCCCGTTCGGCCGCATCTAAAGGGAAAGTGCACGTGCCTCGTATTCTACCTGTTCCCAAGAAAATCGGTGGTTTATTACCGTTCCTTATACCAATTTTTGCGGGCCTTAGTGCCACAGGTGCTTTAGCTGGTGGTGCGGCAGGTATAGCAAAGGCTGTCAATGAGGCTAAGGCGAACAAGCAGCAATTGCAAGAATTCAAGCGACACAACGCGACAATGGAGGCGATTGCTTTGGGAAAGGGATTATACTTGAAACCGTACAAGAAGGGTATGGGATTGTATTTGAAACCAGCAAAAAACTAATAAAGCTACCACACCGAGCCCTCACTGATGCCGATTTGCTCAAGTATGCCAGAGCTATGAAAATTCCACATTTTCGAGGTGTTTTTATGCGAAATGATTTACCTAGTTCAGGACCAAGAAAGCGTGAATCAGCCATCATAAATCTTGATGATAAAAACGGTCCGGGGACGCATTGGGTTGCATACACGAAAAACGGTAACGATGCGGTCTATTTCGATAGTTTCGGCGATTTACAACCGCCTAGAGATCTTATGAAATATCTCGGTGTAGGTAGTGTAAAATATAATCATAAGAGATATCAAGAATATAACACAATAATTTGTGGACACTTGTGTCTCAAGTTTCTCAGCGGACAGCTATAAAGCGCATGTGTAACGCCAATGCGATATTAGTCATGGCTGATTCGTTCACGTTGACACTCTCCGGAGAATCATCGGTATTAAGGACTCAATATTTTCCCCCTATCGAGTTATCACCAACAAAGACGTATGTTCTCGGACTCATAGAGCTCTTGACATTCAACGCAATCCCCAATATAGATGAGGGGTGTAATAAGTTTTATATACAACCAGACACAATAATTACAATACCCACTGGGAGCTATGAAATTGAAGATATCTCGAATTATTTGAAGAGGGCACTAACTAAGGATATAAATCTTAGTCTAAAAGCTAATAACAATGAGCTGCTCAGTGAAATTAGATGTAATCAACTGATAGACTTTCGACCAAAAGATTCCATCGGTCGATTGCTCGGTTTCACCCCCAATGTTCTTCAAGGTGGTATTACCCACAAATCCAAGTTACCCGTTCGCATTCTCAAAGTAAACGCCTTGCGCGTCGAGTGTAATATTACTACAGGTGCGTTTATAAACGAGCATCGGGCACATACGATTCATCAATTTTTTCCAACCGTACCACCCGGATATAAGATCGTGGAAGTACCGACAAATGTCATTTACCATCCAATCACCGTACGGACAATACGCGATATACAATTAAGAATAGTCGATCAAGACGGGAAATTGATCAATTTTCGTGGTGAAACTGTGACCATACGGTTACATGTGAAATCTTTGAGATAATAATATGGGTATTGTGTTTGAGAGGACAAGAAAATCTGGTAGTAGTTATAAAAGACCAATGACATGTCCAAGCATCATCAGTCATCGAGCAGCTCCGATTCAAGTGACACATCAGAACGCTCAGTTTCTCCAGAGTCTAGGATTCCGACTTCGATTTGGTGGAGGTGGAAAATAAGAATTCGTTGCCATATCTGCATATTCCCATCACGAAAATGATAAAAATCCAAACACCTGTGACTCTTGATGAGTCGATTGCCCACTATGAAATATATGCACATCAACCATATGCGGCGTCTACCTTCAAAAATAACGATGAGATCCGCATAGCTGTGCAGAATCAAGACGCGTGTGTATTACCCAGCAAAAGCTCACTCCACATCTACGGTCGACTCACGAAATCGGATGGCACCGCTGTTAGCGCGAGCACGGAATTGGTCAATATGGCAGTGTGTCACATGTTTGGCGAGATGCGTTAGGAGTTGAATGGTCACGAGATTGATCAGAATAAGAATGTTGGCATCACGAGTATTATGAAGGGATACTTATCATTCACCCCGGGACAAAAATATCTCCTGGAGAACACAGGTTGGCTGACGGATAATAATAAACTAACCAACGCCGATGGATACTTTGATATTGTTTTACCACTGAATTTTTTACTCGGGTTTGCCGAGGATTATAATCGAATCATCGTTAATGCGAAGCATGAGTTGATTTTGACGCGATCGAACAATGATTTAAATGCCATATGTCAAACCACCGTGGAGGGAATCAAAATTTCGATCGAAAGAATTGAGTGGTTATTACCGTACATCAGACTGTCGGATCCTGCAAAGATCAAGATGCTTAGCTATATCGCCAAAGATCCGGCTATATCTCTGAGTTTTCGCTCGTGGGAAATGTACGAGTACCCGATGCTGCCTGCAACAACGAGACACGTGTGGGTTGTCAAGACATCGACACAGCTAGAGAAGCCAAGACACGTCGTACTGGGATTCCAAACCGCACGACGAAACGATCCGAAGAAAGATGCCAGCCAATTCGATCATTGCATGATCAGAGATGTGAAACTGTTCCTAAACTCACAGTGCTACCCCTATGGAAATTTCAATCTTGATATTGCTCACAATCAATACGCTATTCTCTACAATATGTATACTAACTTCCAAATTTCATACTACGATAAAGAATCTGAGCCTTTTTTATCAAAGAGTGATTTTTTGGAGAGAGCTCCACTCATAACTATAGACTGCTCTAAGCAAAATGAATCGTTAAAGAGTGGACCGGTTGATATTCGTTTGGAATTCGAAACTAGTCTTGCATTTCCAGCAGGTACTTCAGCTTACTGTATGATTATACATGATCGCATTGTTGAATATAATCCCATCAGCGGCACCGTCAAAAAATTGGCCACATTTTAAGGATTTTGCGCGCTTGAGAACTATAGATTAAGCTTATTCTAAAGGATCAATAAATAGATAAATGTAATTGTAATTTCATTGTTATTTATTCACCCTAACCCATTCCCATTACATTTATATATATATATATATATATCTATCTATACATGTGTGTGTGTGTGTGTGTGTGTGTGTGTGTGTGTGTGTGTGTTTAGATTTTTCCACAGAATTCAAATTTATTGTATGGTCCTCCAAGATAAAGTATCTGCAGACGTTTCTGATTCGCTTCGTTGTTCAACTGATCCAGCTGGGTAGGTTCATTCTCCAGAGCCTTTCCGACTCTCGCGGGCAAGAACACTATGTATTCATCAGCAATCGTGGCGATGATTCTGCAGCCAAATTTCGTTTTCACAAGCCTTAGTTTGGTGATGTCGTACTTTTGCCCAATCTCCAGTTCCGACATCTTCTTCATCTCTACATCATTGTCCATACGGCTGGTGTTGTTTAGGCTGCTGAAGTCCATCTGCACAAATGAATAATTCCAAATCAATTTTTATATTCCGATTGAATATAATTATCGTGTAGTAGGATTCTTACCTTGCTCGAAAGAGTTTGCGGGTTGGAAGATACGAGGAAGATGTGTTAATGGCGAGAAGTCAAGATGTACGAATGCAGCTCCGTGTGGGCTCTTGGCTTTTAAACCATCATCCCCCGCCCTCGAGACATATGGAGAGGGTTTTTTATGGCCCTCCTCCAAATACCAGTTTTTCAAGCGTTGAACGTTTTCGAAGGCACAATGGTAGCCTCCAGATACATCGCCATGACAGTCTCCAAGCCATTGAAATACACGCGATTCCAATCGTAGTATTCGAAGATTCGGACACCCTAGCTCGTCCAAATCAATCACAGGTTTCGAGTCGTCATTGAGGATTTCTTCAATCCAACGTTTCTTCTCAAATCCCTTCACGTAAATGCAGCTCGCATCTTGTACAACTTTTCTCACAGTTTTCGCTACATCTCTATACGGCGTTTCTCCCGCAGTCCAGGGTATTCCATGATGACGCCATGTTAGCCACGAATTGAGATTTTTATACTCTCGTGAGAGAGTCACCCAGGAGTATGGTGCTTTGAAGAGGATGCGTGTGATACCCTGCTGATATTCCTCATGCGCACGAATGCTTATTGCAGCCAGCTCTTTTATTACAAATTTATCATCAAATCGCCCAAAACCTTGTAGATCCAATATTAGCTCCATATTAATAGCTATGTGTGCGGTCTCAAGCATAGTTGGAAATAGACTGAGCTGATAATTTATTGCGTGGGATCGGTATGCACGCAGGTGTGCAGATGGAGCCGTATGAAAAAAAGAAAAGAAAAAAAAAAAAAAAAATGCAGACAAATTTGGGTGTTCTCGAGAATATTTGTGTTTACAAACTTTTAGCGTTTTCGAACCGCGAAAGGGCATGAGAAACTTCTGAATATCTATTGTTCGATCCTTTGAGACCTATCGATTTTATGAGCCGAGGTGGGATCTTTTGACTATTGTAATCTTTGTGTTAGCAAAACTCTAGCATTTTCGAGTAGCGAAAGGATGTGAAAAAAAACTTCTGAATGACATTTATTGCTCAATTCTTCCAGACTGACCGATTTTTTTTGAGTCAAAGGTTGGTTCTTTTGATTATTTCAATCTTTGTGTGTTAGCAAAACTCTACCATTTTCGAGAGGCGAAAGGATGCGAAAAAAAACTTCTGAATGATATTTATTGCTCAATTCTTTGAGACTGACCTATTTTATGAGTCGAGGTTGGTTCTTTTGATTATTGCAATCTTTGTGTTTGCAAAACTCTACCATTTTCGAGAGGCTAAAAGATGTGAAAAACTTCCGAATGATATTTATTGCCGGATTCGTTAAGACCCACCTATTTTTATGGATTGAGGTGTGGTCTTTATGAGCTGTTCTCCGGTTGGTGAGGTTTGATTTTATTTTGAGGTGGAGGGGTGGTATGCAACCGATAGGATGCACCCCAACCCTACCAAATTTGTTTGAGTAGAAGAAGCCAATTTTCAGTTTGAAAAGATCATCGAATAGTGACAGTTGTGAGAATCGAAGGAAAAGTCTGAAGAAGAAGAAGAATAAGGAGGAACATAAGAAGAATAAACGCGTAAAAAAAGAAAGGTATGTTGTTAGAATTGGATACTCGAATTTCAACAAATTCTAAACGTAAGAATGTGTGATTAATCCAGATGAATCCGACTAATGCAAGAGTTACCCGGCGGGCGGTTCAGCTGCAGCGGAGGGTCGAGTTGAGGGCGCGATTCCTCCGAAACGCTCAGGCGGTGTTGCACATTTTGCGGAGCAACCATGTGAATGCGAGTCTCGTGGACGAAACAGCGAACATCTACTTTGAGATGCTTGAGAACATCACCAGGCAGTATCAAGTCATTGATAATTGGGCGATGCATACCGCCACCGTCGATGCATCAGATGTTCAGTGCACGGACATCACATCTTCCGTGCAGGATGATGCAGGAGATTCAGATGCGGAGACGGTGCGCATAAATAGAGCAGCATCACCTGATTCGGTCTCATCGGAGGATTCTCGATCGAGTCCGAGCTCGCCATCATCATCAAGATCGGCATCTCCCGACATACCGCCGCAGCCAAGGGTGATCCCGCTCGAGCGGCAGCATATTCATGGATATGACCTGAGAGTCATTCCACTAGAACAGCGGTATATCCATGAATATGACTCGGAGTGACACGGATGCATTGTTCGGTAAGTTAATATTATTTTCATTACATATCGTTCAGCTATATAACAATACCTGTATGTTTCAGATACGCGTGAACCATCTTGTGAATATAGTTTAAGATAAATAGAGCAATAGAGCAAATAATTGGATAGAGTCAGTTTTCAGATTTAGAATAAGTTATAGCTAGTATATATCTATATATATATATATATGTACATAGTTTTAGTTAGTTTAAGGCTTAGAATAGGTTATATATATGTACATAGTTTAAGTTAATTTTAAGAAAATTATTACTCTAGAATAGGTTAGACGTGTGAAATTTCTAATAAAAACATGTGCATATAATCAGATGATTCGCTTCATTGCTTGCATAATATAACACCTTGTCACTGTTCAAGCATTTCAGCTAGTATAATTCGTGTATAAGTTGAGAATTCGAATATTTCGGAGCGACCATCTTGGATGGATTGTCGGTAAGGGTGAAAAAAAAAAAAAAAAAGATCGGCAATCGTTGCCATGATCCAGAAAGCGAATCGGTAGTGGCGCCATCGCACGACGGAAAATTGCAGCCATCCGATTGTCAGCAAACAGGAGATCGGTAATCCTTACCGGTCGGTATGCAGAAAAAAACATCGGTAATCGTTACCATGACCAGAAGGCGAATCGGTAGTGGCGCCATCGCACGACGGAAAATTGCAGCCATCCGATTGTTAGCAAATAGAAGATCGGTAATCCTTACCGGTCGGTATGCAGAAAAAAAGATCGGTAATCGTTACCATCACCCAGAAGGCGAATCGGTAGTGGCGACATCGCACGACGGAAAATTGCAGCCATCCGATTGTTAGCAAATAGAAGATCGGTAATCCTTACCGGTCGGTATGCAGAAAAAAAGATCGGTAATCGTTACCATCACCCAGAAGGCGAATCGGTAGTGGCGACATCGCACGACGGAAAATTGCAGCCATCCGATTGTCAGCAAACAGGAGATCGGTAATTCATGCATCCGAATCGTTACCATCAGACTATCGGTAACCAAAGATCGGCAGCGATTCGGTAGTGGCGCCATCGCACGACGGCAAATCACAACCATCAGATTGTCGGTAACCAAAGATCGGCAGCGAATCGGTAGTGGCGCCATCGCACGACGGCAAATCACAACCATCAGATTGTCGGTAACAAAGATCGACAATCGTTACCATCCGACTGTCGGTAACTTACCCCACACGACCGGTAACCTACCCTCACAGATCGGCCGGTAAGGAAGTATGATCCAGAACCCCCTCATTACATCTACTGATACAATGTTTACCTGACGGAAGTCAATACAGAAGCGATATTTTTCATTTGGCTTTTTAACCATGACTATTGGGCTGGCCCACTCGCTATGTGATGGTTCGATTATCCCTGCCTCCAACATTTTGTCAACCTCGGTATTTATAACTTCTTGAATCGCGGGCGAGACGCGGTAGCAACGCTGGCGAATCGCGGGATGACCGGCAACGTCGATACGTTGCACGGTTAAGGTAGTAGTTCCGAGGTGTTCAGGCATAGGCGGGACTTCTGCTGTTAAAAATTGCGCGAGCTCTAAGGTCTGTTTTTCTGTAAGTGACACGATGCCATTGCACGTAGGATGCGGTAAATTACTCAAATTATCATTCAATTCGAAAATTCTAGCGGGATCGTCTTTAAAATGCCAGGTGGCTGTAGAAAAATCAACTACCATCTCGAGATCGCGGGGGTGCGGAATATTAACGATTAGTGCGGTAGCATTTATAGTCTCTAACGTTTGCGCGGTATCTACAACTTCGGATCTGGGTGGTTGACTTTGCGTAGGTCGTGCGATAGGCTTTTTCCTCCCGGGTGGTGGAGGTTTCGGCCGAGAGTGACTAGTCTGCGCGGCATTAATTATTTCGTCAACTTCTTCCCATGAATCTATCGCGGCGATAGCGTGTCTCGGTTTGTGACTGGCATTTTTCGGCGCACGGTAGGCTAATTCTGGAATCATAGATTTCTCAGGAGCTGGCGGTACTTTATAATGACTGGCGCAGCGGAAACTGACCTCGAGTTGCAAAGCTAACTGTTCCAGATGTGCGATATCTTGAAGCTCTTCTCGACGAATTAAGACTTGATAACGCGGTAATAGATTATGATAGGCATAATCTAACTGTTCTTCCTCTGGCCATGCAGGCCGTAATCTACCGAATAAGGCTCGCATGCACGTGAGATAGTCTGAAGCTAATTCGTGTTCGCCCTGTGTTCGGCTGCGAATCTCTTCCCGGATCATAATTCTGTCGGAATTTGCGAAACGTTGTCGCCATGCTCTTTCGAAATCTCCGAAGGTCGTCCAGGCGGGACGTTTATCGCGGTACCAATACCATGCGAGACCTGACAGAAAGAATGGAATGCTATTAAGGATATCTTCGTCGCGAATGTGAACTAATAATCGACCTTCTTTAATTCTCATTAAAAAGGCTTCGGCATCTTCGTGATGTGCGCCGGAAAACTTTAAGTTCCATTTACGAAGAACATCGAATGCAGCGAGAGGTGATGGCACGCGATTATCGTTAGCGGTATTTGATCTCGGAGGATACGTCTGATTTAAATTATGTCTACGATCGAGGAGACCATTGATAAGTAGCTTGATCGTGCGGTAAAGGATAATCGGCTTCGAAAACATCACTTGGCCATGGATCGTCAGTTCTGTATTGACCTCGATACGGAGGGTAATCGCGGAATCTCGCCTCCCGTGGGGGTGGCGGTAAATCGGAATCGAAATATTCTGGTCGATGCAGAGGCGGCTGACTAAGATAATGATCGCGATATGTGTCATATGTCGGTCGTGGCGGTAAAGTAAACTCTCTGGGTGCATCTTGGTACGAGGGATGCGGCGCGGAATAACCTTGATCGAATCTTCTATTTTCCGGAGGAAACTCTGGGTAGCGTGCGGTATTCGGAAGCGGATTCGGCGGTAGATCGTACTCGCGAGGGTCAGGTCGACTAGATCGAGGTATTGCCCCAGTTCCCTGAGGATGACCTCGTCCTCGCGACATGCCGATTTGATTGCCTTCCGGGCGAGAATATAATCGCGATAATTGATATGCATCGAGATTCAGGCTTGGATGCCGAGGTAGGAATGGTGCACTCGCGGGATTTCTACCAGGCTGAGTTGAGTCGCGAATTATCGCTTCGTATTGTCTAGGAGGTGCGTTAGTGGGTGGTCTTTCGGAAGCTGTGATATCGGGATTTATTATCACGTTAGCGTCGATAGGTTCAGGCAGATCTCGCGAAGCGATACGCGAGGATTCCTGACTCTCTTCTTCAGGTGCAGAAGAGAGGGTCGCTCTACTTTCCTCACCCGGTTGATGAGAATGAGGAGATTGCGCGCTACTATCGTCGGCCTGAGATGGCGGGCCATCTTCGTTAATTTCGGGTACGCTCTTTTGTGACATTTTCAATTTCAATTGTACTCACCTAGTATATGTTATTTATTTGCGGAAGTTAGCGGTATTTAATTTGAAGTTTTGAGTGCGGTAGGTGTTTTTAAATCGAGAGTTAACGGTTGAAGGACTGCGGTATTTATAGCGATAGTTATTATTGCGGTAATGTTATTGTGCGAGATATTATTATTAGAGGTGTTTATTTACGCTGGTTGTTATTAATTGGGGATTAACCTGGGTTGGCGAAAAACTTACCCCAAAGACAATAACGATTGGACAATAATACAGGCTTAATCCTAGGACAATAACAATTATACAATAATACTTTCCAAACAATGTGGGATTAGGGATTATCGTTAATCCCCTGTTGTCTCGCTAACAGTCTTAACGTTATCTTTGAATTCAAATTTCCTAATACCGGTAACTACGAGTTCGGGGGGTCTCTATCACTGATGCTCTAATGATTTGTCTCGATTTCCGGATTTTGCGGGGTTTTGGTGAAAGGAGGGTGTCAGCAAGCGAGAATAAATCTATTACTTTAAAAAGTATTATCCCGGTTACGTCTACTACTTGAATCGAAAGTCTCTGTGCTTGGTTCCACCTACAACGGGGCCAAGGCAGCGGAAAAATGTACGATACTGGATTTATCTGGGTTCGTTGTTACTGATTATTAATTTACTGCGGTAATTTCTCAACAAAACTCTCTGAATTTTTATTGGCGTGGCCCCACGTTGGGCGCCAATTTGCAACGGTGACTCCAGAGATATCACCGTGCCCTACGGCGTTCCTGTGGCTAAGCTAAATTTACAAAAAATAAACTGCGATAATCGGTAGTGTTGGGCGCCAGACGCGAATGCGTCGATTTACAAAGAAATCCACAAAAAGCAGCGATAACAGACAAAAACGAAGATATCGGAACGACGGCCTCGATGGCATAGTTAGCTCAGATTTACTGCGATAATGATAGAGGGGCGGGGGACACCTTATTTTAAATACAGTAAATTACCGGAAATAAATTTGAAACACCAGATAAATCCTTTAAAACAGTTCGTATAATATATTCTTTCAAAAGATACGGTACACGCGGTACAATGAGATATAATCAAGATTCGCGGCAGCGAATCGCCGCCAAGTACCCCTAGGCAGGCGAGCGCTAGCCGGAATATGTTTACTCGGGGGAACTCTTTATACCTGTAAGCACGAGGTCATAACTTCGGAACGCGTAAATATTTTCCGATCAAATTTTCAGAACAGACATTCCCCCACCACACGACCTTGCTGTATAAATTTGATCGAAATCTGTGATCTGGTTTTCGACTTATTAGTCACTAAAGTTGATGAAAAAGCATGTCTTTTTTCTTCCTGGTTTCCGGTTTTCGCTAGACGCTTGCTTGTCCTCACGTTTCTGAACGAACGGTGACACGGATCGACTTGAACTTTGCAACGTCGGTACAAGCCGTTGAAATCTCGCCCCCTATTGATTTTTGCCTGAATCTGAATCCGCACTCGGTCCATAGAAAATAATAAAGTTACTAAGTGAGCTACAGAAGACGACGAATCAAAATGGCCGTCGAATGGCTTTCGGGTTGCGCTATTGATGACAGTATGGAGTCTATGGAGTCTAAAAGGTAGGAGACCGAACTCAGTCATCCCCTCCCTTGAAAAACGTGCCCGTTTTTCGCGCCGTATAACTATAGCATATTTAGAACTATCATACGACGCGCCTCTAGTGGCACTGAGCAAACGCTCAGGTTGTCATGGAAACCGCGCCATTTATCTGTTATTTCAAAATAACAACCAGCCATATGAGAATTTAACAAAGAACTTACCTGGTAGATTTTTTCCAGATGATAAATATGAGCGAGTCGTCAGCTGCTGAATGTTTTATCAACTTTGACGCTGACTGAATATGCTGAATATTCATATTCTGACCTTGATCACGTGATTTTGAGATGAATTCTATACTGTGAGCCTATTGCTTCTGGCAGCCGGTAGAGGCGCGTCGTATGATAGTTCTGATAGCTATATGTTGGAAAGCGACGGAACTTGACATGCTTTTGTGGTACAGAGTTCGGTCTCCTACCTATAGACTCCATACTTACCACTATATAAAATTACTAGAATCATCTATATAACCATAGAATATATAAACGTAGAGTCAACATACGATATCAAACATTTTGTCCAAATTCAAATTACAACCTAACTGTTCATAAAATCACTAGATCTGGATTTCTCTAAGGAACTTATGTTTTATCCATTATATCTGACGATAGTCTTATTCAACTGTATTCCTTACATTAAGGATAACCATTTTATTATGAATATACGATAATCGCAACCATATGATAATACTTATTACATTAGATTAATTATAAATATTTTATTCTTGATTCTATTAATCAATCAATATGAATACTTTACATTCATATTTTATATTTGCTATTTCTTTACATATTAATCATTATAATCATCGTACTATTAGCTAAATTATATTCGATACAATTATTAATCTACTAATATTATATTTAGCTTTAAGAATATGAAATACTCATTTAATTCAGAGCCGGACTTCACAGACGCATACACAACACCCACGCATAACGTATACACAAACACTTATATGGCTAGTTCTTACAGTGAAGGAATTTTGATGCGCTCAACTAATAGCTCCTTTGTTTTTTAATATTTTTGATTAATTTCAAATCTGGAATAAGAACTAATTGGCTTTTATTTGGGCACTGAAATTCACCGAGGTCAGATAATATCTTTTTCGAGAAAAATGCCTAAACATGAGCAAAATTGTCACTTTCCTGGGAGGGGATTTTACAAAACACAAGTCTTCTACCTAAATATTACGTAAACTAAGTACAGAAATCAAAGAGATTGTATCTAAGCACAGTAACAATCAATACAACTTTGCTAAAATCTAAAAAGAAATTATGAATCTCCCTATTTTTATTCGAATTTCCATCATAGAATAGAGGGGACACGAATTGTGTATCACATTCCTGGAAGCTAAAAATATGTTAAAAACACCCCCAAATTATACAATGAGTAATGTTGTCACACTTCCCATACAAAGCAGGTAGTTAAGTTAGCTCATTGCCGCTTGAACTGCTACCAATCAGCCAATGAGACAGTCGTGACGAAGATCTCGTCGACCGCAAACGCGCTCGGGCCAGACAAGTTCTCACTTATCTGGCATGTATTTACATGAATAATATTTGGGTTTCTTAAAGATTTTTAATTGTTTTGGTTAATATACCTAGTGTAAATATAATATAAAGCATTAACATTGCATTTAAATACAGTGTTTTTGTGTCGTTAATGAATAACCTCCAAATTATCACTGTCCTGCGTATCACTTGTCTGGACATTTAAATTTAAAAAAAATCGCAATTTATCCACTTAAATTTTAAAACTGCCATAATTTGAATATTTACCAATATTGTGTTTGACCCACAAAATTTTAGCTCATTTAAGTCAAAATGATGAGCTCTGGCCACTTTGCAAACTAACAAGGAGACGGTCAGGTACGTGGATCACCGATTCGGACCAAACTTGTTTCACAGGTAGATGGCACCCAAGGGAGTAACAGGTGCAAGTAATAGAACGCACTACTCAGCCGTTCTCAAAATCGAAAATTTTGGAAATTTTCGAGCGTTCATATACTATCGGCGTTAAACGAAATTCAACGACCGCACGGCGTAGTCGGTAACGTCTCCGCTTTGTAAGCGCTGGATCGCTGGTTCAAATCCCGGCCAACACTTCGTTTTTTTTTTTTTTTTTTCAATTTCATCTATTTTACGGCAACTGCGAAGCGTTAACATTAATATTTCTGTAAATAAATGAATAAATATTTTTTATTGTAGATTATTTTGGTGTTATAAGGAAAAGCGAACAGTTTTTTCTAATTTATTTTCAATTTTTGGGTAGGAAGGTACGAAAAGAATTATGACAAATGAATACACGATTTTCAAAGAAAAACCAATCTATTTATTCACTTTTCAAATGTTATCAGTAACGCAAGAACTAGGGTGGTACTGATCATAAAAACACGGAAAACAATAATTATTTCGGCATTGGGCACACGAAATAAATGCCGAGTTTCCGCATTCGCAGGATTTTTTCAAAACGTCAACCGCGAAGCAAACCTCGTTAACGTTTACGAAAGATCTCCTATCGTCACATAATTTGGCAGCGAACCAAGCGTATTGCAACATGTCGGTAAATATTGGAAAAGATGGTTGCTGGTGAGTAATAGATTGAATTTTGATGCAATCTTCCCTCGAATTAATTTCCCTTTCCTGTCCGATGAGGTAAGAACAATTCTGGAGTTTTTTGATGAAATTTTTAACTTGACGGTAGAAATATACAGAACTAAATATACAGAGATATATATACAGGGTGTCTCGAAATTCGCGCATGTGCTACATACGGGCGGATTCCTTGCGAAGAATGAATACGGAATATCCAAGTCAAAACTTCCGCGAGGACTTAGCTTTCCTGTAAAAGCACTTATTAACGAACCAATCAGCGTTCATCTTTAGAAGACTGTCTAAAATCCGTATCGCCGTCCGCCTTATTAGCGCGAGCGAAACAATAATGTGTGGTGTTCCCCGCTCGCTTGTCACAACGCGCTCGTATACCTGTCTATGTGTCGCGCTCACGTATACGAGCGCGTTGTGAAAAGCGAGCGGGGAACACCACACATTATTGTTTCGCTCGCGCTAATAAGGCGGACGGCGATACGGATTTTAGACAGTCTTCTAAAGATGAACGCTGATTGGTTCGTTAATAAGTGCTTTTACAGGAAAACTAAGTCCTCGCGGAAGTTTTTACTTGGATATTCCGTATCCATTCTTCGCAAGGAATCCGCCCGTATGTAGCACATGCGCGAATTTCGAGACACCCTGTATATATTGTTACACGGGGTGCGTCCACCCCTTGTATTGCTTTATATTCACTCATTTCATAGCCACCCGAACTCCCATGTATTAAACATAGCAGTAATAATTATCAAACATCTTTTCACAAAACAACCAACTGATGTTACCATAGGACTCTTGTTTATAACAGTCCTGTCTCAGACGTTAAACGAGACACTTGTATCTTACTGAATATAATCCAATCTGCTTTGACCATTAATTTGTGTCTCCAAGTCTGCTTGTTTCACTCAGGGACTCACTAGCTCAATTTAAAGGTAACTCCTAAAGTTACATTTGGTGTCAGGAGTGTGAGATCGTTTCTGAGTCCGATAAGCTGATTTGTTTGGTGCATTTCTTTTGGTTTTTGCCGATTGCTTGTATTCAAAAGCTATAAGCTTTCGTTGCCTTATTCGCAAAAAGAATCCTACAAATCCTACAAATCTGCTCGTTATGAGCAATCGACGAAACACCCGCCGCCAAGGCTCCCCTGCTACCTCTGCTGCTCACTCGAACCAAGTGCCACGGGCGGAAGAACAGGAGGCCAACCCCATTACCGCCCTGGTCCAGCTCTTGCAGCAGCAGGCAGCTCAGCAAGCTGCCCAGCAAGCAGCTCAACTGGCCGCCCAGGCCGAGCAGCAAGCAGCACTCTTGGCGGCTCAAGAGCGTCAACAAGCCGCCCAACTAGCGGCTCAACAGGCGGCTCAAGCTGCTCAGGCCGAGCAGCAAGCCGCTCAGCAAGCCGCCCAGGCCCAACAACAGGCCCTTCTCTTGCAGCTTCTTCAGGACCAACGGCGAGACCAGCAGGCCGCCCGGGAGGAGCGAGAACGTTCGGAAAGACGACTGGTGGGAGTGCTGCAAGACCAGCAGCAGTCGTTTACTCACATCCTCTCCACCCTGAGGGACGACCGACGAGGATCTGGAGACGAGCCCCAGCCCTTGACGGATCCTATCCCCTCCACCTCATCCTGCCAGCCGACCCAAACTCCCGATGCTTTAAGGTCTGTGCCTTCAATTAGGGAAACTGCTCCCCCTCTTTCGCTTGCTTCAATTTCGCCGGTCGAGCGCGACCTGATTGTCCGCGATTCGGGTTTAGTCGGTGCTCCTTCCCAAAGACCGAGTAACGTCTCTGCAGAACACATTAACCTAACCTCTACTTATGACAGCAACGCGGACGGTTGTCAAAAACGCTCGAGTAATCTAAAACCGCCTACTTTTGAAGGTGATAGGCCCTGGGCCGAATTTGAATGTCAATTTTCGGTAGTCGCACAACTAAATAATTGGGATTCGGTCTCGAAAGCCGGTAACTTAGTGAATTGCCTAAAAGGCTCCGCGGCTAGCGTCCTTTCTACCCTGACCCCGACGGAAATCTACGATTTTGAAAAGATAAGCTCTGCGTTGAGACTCAGGTTCGGGAACGAACACCTGACTAAACTCTTCCTCACTCAATTTAATACAAGACGTCAACGGAGGGACGAGGATCTCGCCACCCTCGGACACGACATAGAACGTTTGTCGCGTATAGCTCTACCTTCTAGTGACGAGACGACTCGGGAAACTTTAGCGACCGACCGATTTATTAACGCCATAACCGATGCCGAACTGAAACACGCCCTGAGCGTGGCGGGGCCTTCCACCCTTCGTCAAGCCATAATCAAGGCACTAGAATTAGAAGCTCTAAACAAGCAATACTTAGGATCCGGCCGCGTTCGGCAGGTAGAGGCGGTGAAACCGACCCCCGACGGATCTAAAATCGACGAAAAAAGGTCCTCTTCCTTGCGGCAGGAACGGAATTTAAATACGAAAGACAATTCCAGGAATAGCGTAGAATGCCGGTATTGTCGGAAGCGCGGACACTCACTAGAACAGTGTTTCGCGCGACAAAGGCGAAACCGAGCTAATAACGACCAGAGATATCCTCCCAACCAGCTTTCATGGAGAGATAACGACCGCGGCTTTAACGTCAATTCCAATCAGGGCCAAAACCTGTTCCCCAGACTTAATCAAACTCAGGGTTTTAATCCTGCCCAGGGAGAGAGAATGCTTCCCTTCAATAACGCTAAGACAACTTCAGATCAACAAAAAAACTAACGATCGATGATTGCGGGGGGCGGGAATCATCGCCTATAGCGAGGGAGAATAGCCCTGAATTACCTATATTGCCTGAATTACCTGTTTTAATTAGAAGTCTAAGACAGTCCGGTCTCTACGCTCAGGGATCTGTCAACGGAGTTGACTGTCTCTGGGTTGTGGATACCGGAGCTGAGGTGACCGTAGTTCGCTCGGATCTCCTGAAAAATCTTCCCTTTGACCATCATTATGCCACCTTAAAGACCGCGACAGGGGAGACCACCCCTGTTTTGAGAGAAGTTTCCGTCCAAATAAACATCGCGGGTCAAATCAGTTCTCCCCATAAAGTTTACGTGGCTGATATCGAGGATGAGGGAATTTTAGGGATAGATTTCTTGAGCGAGCATCAGTGCATAATTTCAACGATAAGGAACTCGCTACGTATAGGTCGGCATACGATTCCGCTGTTAACAAATAGGAGCAAAACCCCAAACCCCCCAACTTTTCAACTCGATCAATTACAAGCTACTAGGGAAAACGAGATTATAGATTCTTCGCCTCGAGAGATTTCTGAACAGGTCCCCGATCATCTGAAAGACCTTTTTGAGAGGTCTTCAATAGAGCTAGATTCTCCTTCTAAACGTCAATTTTCGTCTCTCCTACGAGACTTTAGCGATTCTTTTGCAAAGACTAGCGGCGACAAGGGGAGGTGTACCCTTGCTCGCCATAAGATAGATGTAGGGGTCAATCTCCCGATTAAACAGCACGCCAGGCGGATTCCCTTCAATGGTAAAGAAGAGGTACAGAAAATGGTAGACGACATGCTCCTTAACGACGTCATTGAGCCATCTTCAGGACCCTGGGCCTCGCCAATCGTCATCGTTCCTAAGAAAGACGGAACAAAAAGATTCTGTATCGATTATAGAAAGCTGAACGAGGTCACCAAGAAAGATTCCTACCCCCTTCCACGGATTGAGGATACTTTGGATATGTTGGCTGGAGCTCAATGGTATAGCACCATCGACCTGCAGAGTGGCTACTGGCAGGTCGAGATGGATGCAGAGGACAAGGAGAAAACGGCTTTCGTAACTGGACTGGGAGGACTCTGGCAGTTTAAAGTAATGCCCTTCGGTCTTTGCAACGCTCCAGCCACCTTTGAACGGACGATGGAAGTCGCACTGGAAGGACTGACGGGGAAGATCTGCTTGGTGTACCTGGACGACATAATCGTTTTTGGTAAGACCTTCCAAGAAGAGCTAACGAACCTAGAAAAGGTCTTTGAGAGGCTTCAACGGACAGGCCTGAAGATGAGCCCCAAGAAGTGCCACCTACTCCAACACGAAGTTACCTTCCTTGGACATGTCGTCTCAGCCCAAGGAGTCAGAACAGATCCCGCGAAGATCGAAAAGGTGCGAGATTGGCCCCGACCATCGAATAGGGAGGAAATTCAGAGTTTTATAGGTCTCTGCACGTATTATAGGCGCTTCGTTTCAGGCTTCGCCTCGATAGCTAGGCCTCTTCACAATCTCACCGGGTCTACCTCTGTCTTCGAGTGGACCCCGGATTGTGAAGAAGCATTCAATCATCTAAAAACTTGCCTCACTTCTTCTCCAATCCTGGCTTATCCGCAAACCGACACTTCTTTTATTTTAGACACCGATGCATCCCTGTATGGAATAGGCGGGGTTTTGTCTCAGGTTCAGGAAGGATCGGAGCGGGTGATTAGCTACTTCAGTAGGGTTCTAAAAAAACCAGAGAGGAATTACTGCGTCACACGACGAGAACTTTTAGGAATGGTAGAGGCTATAGAGCATTTCAAACATTACCTAGTAGGAAGGAAGTTTTTAATTCGTACAGATCACGCTTCGCTTAAATGGTTGCTCTCGTTTAAATCGCCGGAAGGCCAAGTAGCTAGGTGGATCGAGAGGTTAGGGCGGTACGACTTCGAGGTTCAACATCGTGCAGGAAACCTCCACGGGAACGCCGACGCACTATCAAGACGCCCGTGCCAGGAACTCGGTGACTGCAAGCAGTGCGCCAGGATGGGAAAAGGACTGGATACCCTAGACATCCGGGTGATATCCCTCGGTGAAGACCTAGGAGAGTGGAAGAGAGCCCAGGAAAAGGATGAGATCCTGAAAAAGCTACGAGCCTGGAAGAGCTCAAATATACGCCCGGAGTGGCAGGATGTTTCCCCAGCTGACCAACAGCTCAAAATTTACTGGACTCAGTGGGACTCCATCTTCTTAATAAACGAAATACTGTACCGCCGATGGGAATCCCCGGATATGAAGATCATTAGGTGGCAACTGCTAGTCCCCAAGGAGAAGGTCAACGAAATCCTCGAAGCGTACCACAATTCTTCGTCAGGAGGCCATTTCGCCTCAAACAAAACTCTAGAAAAGGTTAGGGAAAGGTATTTCTGGGCAAGATGCCGTTTAGACGTGGATGAATGGTGTCAAGTATGTGCAGTATGTGTGGCTAAGAAGGGTCCTCGTGCGAAAGGTCGTAGTCCGTTACAAACTTACAATGTAGGCGCGCCTTTTGAGAGGGTAGCCATGGATGTCCTCGGGCCTTTACCAGTCTCTCATTCAGGGAATCGTTACGCGCTTGTAATAGCTGATTATTTCACAAAATGGCCCGAAGTCATCCCGATACCCAATCAAGAGGCTCAAACTGTAGCTCAGGCTTTCATCAGGGAATTTGTATGTCGGTACGGAGCCCCGCTCGAACTCCATACCGACCAGGGTCGCAATTTCGAGTCAGTCCTTGTCAGTGAAATAACCAAAATATTAGGAATCAGGAAAACTAGAACTACTCCTCTTCACCCCCAATCCGACGGGATGGTTGAACGTTTGAATCGGACTCTTCTTTCTTATCTTTCTTCTTTCGTGGAAAGGAGTCAGAGGGATTGGGACGAATGGGTTCCCCTCTTTCTTCTTTCCTATCGTTCTTCTGTCCATGAGACTACAAAACAGACGCCGGCTTCCATGCTCATGGGAAGAGATCTTCGGCTACCCTCCGATTTGGAGAAAGGCCCTCTTCCCATCCAGGATTCTCTCTGCTCTAACTTTGCTTCGCATCTAAGGGAAAGGTTAGAGGAAATACATAATTTTGCTAGGGAAAGGATTCAGGTAGCTTCAGATAGGATGAAGGCACGTTACGATGTGCGAGCTAGGGATTTGACATTCAAAACAGGAGATTTGGTATGGCTCTTCCAGCCGAGGCGAGAAAGAGGACGTTGTCCAAAATTGCAAACTAACTGGGAGGGTCCTTATACGGTAGTAGATAAAATAAATGACGTAGTCTACCGCATCCAACGCTCTCTACGAACCAAACCAAAGGTAGTTCACTTGGATCGCCTAGCACCCTATGAGTCTGAAGAAGCTCACGTAGACAACAGTAACCTCCTCCGTTCCCTTCAATTAAATCAGAACCAACAGGTTCTCGGGGATCTTTCTCCCCAAAGTCAGGAAGAAATTCCCTTTTCCTTCTCCGATTCTTCCAGGTGGTCCAAGGATCTGCCTTTCGGAATCAAGCGGAGGAGCGACCGCCCTTTTACCATACTCGTTGAGGGGAACATTGGGTGCGGGAAAACCACCTTTACAAGTAGATTCCTAAAAGACAAGAACATTCTCACTTTATTAGAGCCTCTAGAGGAATATAGAAACGTAGCCGGAGAGAACCTCCTAGAAAAGATGTACAGGGACCCTTCCCGTTATGGTTATCATTTCCAACATCACGCTGCAATGACGATGAGGAATAGGCATCTAGTTAAAACTTCACTACCCAATAAACTCATGGAAAGGTCGATTTTTAGCTGTAACTGCTTCGTAGAAGCACGTAGGAGGTTAGGAGGGTTTGAAAATTTAGAAGCGCATCTCTTAACGGAAAACGTCAGGGTTTTATCAGAAGATTCGGCAGACTTTGAGGTTGACATGATCGTTTATTTAAGGTTATCTCCCAAAACGTCGTTTGCTAGAGTTAATTCACGCGCGCGTAGCGAGGAAGAAAACATTCCTTTAGATTATTTGAAAGCTCTTCACGAGGTCCACGAAGATTGGTTAGTTCGCGGAAAGTTTTCAGCCCTTCCAGCACCAGTTTTCATCCTAGATGCAGAAGCTACAGCCGACGAGGTGTTCAACGAATTTTGTGAGGTTATGAGGGAATAGTCGTTCGACAGATTACCCGCTTCGCGTTAGGCTTCACTCGGGTTCGTACGGTTCCACTCGTGAATAGTCGGCTTCTTCTAACCGAGTTCATGACGCGATAACTTCGGAAGAGTTCGTTTTCGTTCGGCTCTGTCCGGCTTTAGGCTCGCCAGGAAGACTCGTACGCGTCTTCTCGGATCTTCGGAAGCACTCGGGTCTAGCCGTTTAGGTTCGGGAGATGAAGGAAAATGAGGCGAGATTCAATAAAAGGCGACATCCATTTATGGTAGAATCAACATAAACAATTTTATTCTGAGCGTTAATAAAACATAAAACGAAGGGAGGAGAATTAAAATGAGGAGATGGTGTAGATGGCCTAGAATCGGTTGGTCATGCGTTTTTCGGCCACGAACTTTATGGCCTCTTTGATTCGCTCACAGTCCGGGCAGTTTTCCGGCTCACAAGAGTGTAGCAAAGTTGTCCCACATGAATCGCAGGAAGCGAAGGATCCTCGGGAGTCCATAGGCCCCACGAAGGATCGATGGACTCGGGTCAGACCAACAGCCTTCTCGATGGGAATTCTAAAATACACACAAAAAATAATGGAGAAAGAGCGTAATTAATTCAAGAAAAGAGTCATTGAGGAAATGCAAACTTACCGAACTACAAAACAATGTAGGCACACGAGACGCGTTAGCTGGCCTTCAATTTTAACCGCCTCACTCCTGGCGCACCTGACTCTCGCCCATTGAGTGGCAAACCACTCGCGTAACTCTTCCGGTCCCTTGGAACTGACCCCTTCCCAATTAAGTTGGGAAATAACTATACCAGCTCGAATCACATCTTCGTTGAATGAGTCCATCTTAACGAATGACGCTTTAGATTTTTGTTTCTTCAGTAACGAATTTTCGCTCGGTTTTGTTTTCATTCCTCGAAGCTAATTGGATCGATAAATTCCTCCGATCATTTATTAATTAGGGACAAGATTTTGCTTTTGTTTTCAAATATCGGCTTTCGCGCCCTCACAAACCCGCGCTGGACTTTTGAACCCTCTATCGATTCCTTGTATCGATTTTCTGCTCTTCGCGCCACCTTAGAATCGTGGCATAATTTTCAACTCCCCGTCACCTCTTTCACGTCTTCTGCTCTGGTTCTCTCCTGTCGCCGATCATAACCTCCTCATATAACTTTACGTAAAGATCCGAGCGGATTACTCCTAATTATCGTGTGGGGATAAGAAATAACCGCTTCATTTGAAAGCTTTAGGTATCTCACCGAGTAATTCACAGAAAACGACACCCAAGATGTGGAACAAGAAAGAATAGAGCCGACCTAACCCCAAAATTTCCCTATTTACGCCCGGACAAAGATAAGATCGTTCCATTTTATTCTTCTACCCAATTTTTTTATTTACATTCAATTCCATACAATTCTTACGAAGTAATTTAGTTCGATAGAAGTCCAGCCTTTAGTGGACTAATACGATAAAAAAATTTCTCCTATTTCGCACACTCACGTCTGTCCTCCAATCTAGGGTGTGCAGTTTTCCTGTCCTTTTTGGTTCCGCCTGGGAGCAGTTCGTGATCCTAGATCCCCGTTTTCCTGCCGCCGCCTCACCTGATCTCCTGACTCACACGATTTTCCCGACTTCCCTGACTCTCCTGACGGATCACAAGCTGACTTCATCCCCAGACGGTTTCCAGTTTTGCAGATGATTTCTCGCACTTCAAGGACAGACTTCACTTCGACTCTACACTTCAGCCTGACTAGGCGAAGACCTTTTTATACCAAATATTGTTGTGAATTTGTAACCAAACTACCTTCTCAGGTTTTCTGTGGTTTCCCTCGAGGCTTAGGATGGAATTACAGGTAGTTTAGGGAAGATTTCAAATACTTTAAGCATTTTAAAGTCTGATCCACAGCTCTCAGTTCACTCTTCCCTTAGCAGATAACACACTCGCTATTCGCTTACTTAAGAGTCGGGTCGCCTCTTTCCTTCAGGGGGGGGCAGTGTTACACGGGGTGCGTCCACCCCTTGTATTGCTTTATATTCACTCATTTCATAGCCACCCGAACTCCCATGTATTAAACATAGCAGTAATAATTATCAAACATCTTTTCACAAAACAACCAACTGATGTTACCATAGGACTCTTGTTTATAACAGTCCTGTCTCAGACGTTAAACGAGACACTTGTATCTTACTGAATATAATCCAATCTGCTTTGACCATTAATTTGTGTCTCCAAGTCTGCTTATTTCACTCAGGGACTCACTAGCTCAATTAAAAAGGTAACTCCTAAAGTTACATAGAGTCATCGATAGCTGTTATAAAGATACACTCAAAATATTTCATCTTCGTTATAGGAGCAGGTCAGGTGTCCGACCCCAAATACACAAACAAGGAATGTGAAGAGGCAATAAAAAAATGGCTGAGAAGAACTAAAGAGAGGAGCGATGCGGAAAAAAAAAAACACAATGTCACCGGCATTCCACAACCGCCAACTAATGCGGAAGATTGATAAACTTGCGTATCGATTAGGGCGATGCATAAAATGGTCCTACTCTGTGGAAATAACGTGTAGTAGTGTATAGTAGACGACATAATATGTGTATAATGTAAGGTATAGAGTATATATGGGGCTTTCCATCCATTATTGCCGACGTTTGACCTCGACATTTTTTTTTTGCTCAATTTTTTCTTATGTTGTAGTACTATATCGAAAGATCATCTGTGATTTTTTTTTAAATTTTCCAACAAACCGTTTTTTTTCATAAATAATAACAACTCTGAAAAGAATACATCCTTCGAAAATTCTGAAAAAAATCACCGATATTCTACGTCTAAAACTCGATTTTTGACACCCGTCCGATCGTGGACGGTTCAGATCTTCTATTTTTTCAACCAATAGCAAGAATAAAGAATCGCTATTCAACACACACAAGTATCTTTGTGGGTTGATAGCGTTCATTTTTGATGAAAAAAAAGACAATCCAACAAACGATTTCACTAGTCCAACAATTACCAACAAACAAAACAAACGATTCATAAAAAAAAAAAAAAAACTCAGAATACTTAAAATTGAACTTGCAACGCTGTGCGGCTCGATATAATAATTGATCACTCGCAATTTATTAACGGCTGGTTCAATCAGAGTTAAACTTCACGAAAAACTTCTACATATCCTGACAACCATATCATCCGCGGGAAGTTCGCGATTGCTTAAACCTACTTCAATAAACCGAGCGATTGAAAATTCAAAAGCGATTTGTGTATCTACTCAGAAGAAATTTAATAACTTTTTTGGATTGAAAAAACGAAAAATTCTACCATCTACCATCTTGAGAATAGTTTAACACATAACTACTCCAAATCTGCAGTGAAAACTCGTAATATTTTCGGATTTAGAGCGACTTGAGGTGAAAAGGGAGAAAAATTCTTCGTGTTCAAAAAACTTCGTGTTTTTTCCCATCCTTTCGAAAACAAAAAAGAGTTATAACTTTCAGTTATATTTCGGTTCAATTAGAAGTTTTCTGAGTTTTTTTTTTTTTTTTTGTAAATCGTTTGTTTTGTTTGTTGGTAATTGTTGGACTAGTGAAATCGTTCGTTGGATTGTCTTTCTTTTCATCAAAAATGAACGCTATCAACCCATAAAGATACTTGTGTGTGTTGAATAGCGATTCTTTAATCTTGATATTGGTTGAAAAAATAGAAGATCTCAACCGTCCACGATCGGACGGGTGTCAAAAAATCGATCTTCGGAAGTAGAATATCGGTGATTTTTTTCAGAATTTTCGAAGGATGTATTCTTTTCAGAGTTGTTATTATTTATGAAAAAAAAACGGTTTGTTGGAAAATTAAAAAAAAAATCACAGATGGTCTTTCGATATAGTACTACAACATAAGAAAAAATTGGGCAAAAAAAAAAATGTCGAGGTCAAACGTCGGCGATAATGGATGGAAAGCCCCATATATATATAGATATATTATAGGTATTATATTATATAAGGTGTAGAGCTGTATATATATCACAGGGTGTAACAGAACTCGCGACGAAAATTTTACAGGGTCAATCTTGATCAAAAATGGGATCGAAATTTCCTTACCCGATTTTTTCCGTAATGCATAGATTTTCCGTTATAATTATTTTCATTCCGGCCAATGAAATATTACCGGCCGGTAATAGTAGTGTTGAGTGAACAACGGGAGACACACACACAACCGAGCGGTAATCACACCGACAAATAGCCGTTCATAAGTTGAGCTTCATTGGCCGGAATTAAAATAATTATAACGGAAAATCTATGCATTACAGAAAAAATCGGCTGAGGGAATTTCGATCTTATTTTTCATCAAGATTTACCCTGTAAAATGATCGTCGCGAGTTCTGTTACACACTGTATACATATATCAAGGGAAATATAGTGAAGTTCCCTGCAAAAATGCCAAGTAGTAACTGCTAGATTCGTGCAGATGCGAAAGAGATCCGAATTCAAAACCCGGTTTTCGAATTTTGATCTTCTCCGCATCTATATGAAAACAAATCTAGTATAGTTTCTATCGGGCATTTTGTGCAGGGTTGCCATATAAAAATTTATGAAATGTGTGGTGACTATCACCTACTAATTCCAAAACAGCTACGTATTCGTTCACGTTCATCCCGGGAATTTTTTTTATCTATAATTATATCCCATAGAGCACGTATGATTGCAGCAACATTGCTGCAAGATTGCAATATCTCAGCTTCATTACATTGCACTTGCAAGATTGCAGCAACATTGCTGCAATATTCCAATATTTCGGTTTCGATATATTGCACCTTCAAGATTGCAGCAGCGTTACTGCAATATTTCAATAGTTTCTGCTTCGATAGGATACGATTAAAATAAGTAAATATTTGATCACTCGGGTAATCTCACTGCTTATTTGATCAGTATTAGTAGTATCACGAGATATAGTAGTATCACGAACTCAGTGTCAGCATTTGATGTTAGTTTTATAAGTTTGAAAAGCATAATATTTCACGATAGACCGTTGGGAGTATAGGTGGATGCCGGACCGCAGCTGATCACGAAAGTTAAGCAACAGTAGCCGCAGTCAGTATTCGGATGGGTGGACGGGATAGGACCCATTGGCAAAAAAACCAGATTCAGAAAACAGACGAAGTTCTATGACATCAACTTCTGTTCAATTATATATAATCACATATAATTACATATAGACAAAATTCATATATGATTATATGTGGACAAAATCCATATATAATTATATATAATAAAATTATATATGATTAGATATGACTATATATAAAGAAAAATTTCCCGGGATGTGATGTGCACAGAACGTACCGGCAATGTAACACTGGTACTCTTCTAATACGGCGATGAGATACTTACCGTTGTAATGTGTGACATGAACGTGATACGTTACCGGTCTATATACCTGTATCAATGCTACGTCCATTGTGCGTAACTTTGTTGCATACTTGAAAAGTATCCAAATCGTCACCGATACGTCACTGGTACATACCTGTGACATCAGTAGTACATATGCGGTATGTATCTTTGTTGTGTACTCGAGAGGTACGAACAACACGCTCATGTTGCGGACATCGGGCAGCAAATGTGCCGCTCATGTGCGTCACTTGGTACATCACATGTAACATCCACAACATATGAGATACATCCTTAGTACATAAATTCGTTTGCTGGGAACATTTAATGAAGAATTATCAACTATCAGAATAAAGCGAAAGAAAAAGGCGTTTCGTATCCTTAGGTTGAGGGAGGCTTGAGATATGTATTAGGTAAGTGCGAACAAGTTTATTGTAAAAAGTATGAATTCATTTAATACATGACAAGTCTTGATATCATCTTGCAAAAAAATCATTCATCTTTACAGATTAGGTCAGGGTAGATCACAGGCGCAGGTCGGGTAAGCAGAAGAATTCTGTTCGAGACCTCTTCTGAGTGACTTTGCGTTCCATGCCTCAATGAGATTTTGCCTGATTCTGTAGCGTAAAGGTAAGAATCCTTCTCCCTGTGTAATCAACAAAACAGTAATATGAATTTTATGACAGCCATGGTGATGTGAAAAAAATGAGTGCGGTTTAATAGGATTTAATTGGGTAGAAATACCCGTATTCAAAGATTCATCTCAATCACAGGAAAGAATTTAAAAAAAAAATAACAATAGTGAAAGAAATGTTACTTCCAATCGGTGACCCTATCGATGACAACTCTGGAAGTATGCAGTAGTTTGGTCCTGTAAAAAAAATAAATGCTGTTTAACGTACTTCAATTTAGGATCTCAGTCCCATTAAAGAATTGAGAAAAAATAAACAGCTAAACAAATGTTACTTCCCGTCGTTGACTCCTCGACGACAACTGTGGAAGTCTGCAACAGTTTGGTTCTGTAAAAAAATAAATGCTGTTTAATGTACTTCAATTTAGGGTCTCAGTCCCAGTACAAAATTTAGAAAATAATTAACCCTTCGTGTGTACACTGGGTCTTTTAAGGAACAGTCGAAATTTCAAACTTGGATTTCCCGCTTATGAATAGAGGCCGGTCTTCGGATACCCCCTCTAAAAAATCTAGGTACTAGTGGGCACTAAAGGCCCAAAGGACGCCCAAGTCTGGCAGTCTACCTGGAAATGCCAGCCAGCTCGAGTCACGTCTGTTCCCTAAAAGGGTCAGTGTTCACACGGCGTCAGTATTTTCGAAGGTATTTGCGAAGATCATCGAACAAACTTTTGCCAAAAATGCGCAATGTAAATTACTTTTTTTCAACTAATTATTATTAATACTTTTCAAATATCATTTTTTCATCAATAAAAGCTCATTTGGTGCCAAACAATTACCGTTCAGTTTATTATGACATGCCTGAATCCATAAAATATTCCCCATTCTTCAGGTCCTGAAATAATTCAACTTTTTGGAGCCCATGCTAAAGACACGATATTCTTTTGAAAGCTTATAGTCTAAACTACAAAAGCCTATGACCGTTTTTTTTTATATTTGTTTATTGTAAAGTTCTGAATTTTTTATCAAAATTCCGTTTTTTCCACTTTTTCGACTGTTCTTGAATTTTTATTAACAACGGGTTTAAACTTTTGACTTTGACAACTTCTGGGCCATATAGTAGACACTTCAAGAAGTAACCCAGAATTTTTTCAAATTTTTTCAAAGCATGGAAAACTCCAAAAACTCGACTGTTCCCTAAAAGACCCAGTGTACACACCGCGTAGCGAAAAATATAGTGTACACACGAAGGGTTAAGTTAAACAAATGTTACTTCCCGTTGTTGACTCCTCGATGACAACTCTGGAAGTCTGCAGTGCTTCGATTCTGTGAAAAATAAGTGTTTAATGTACATACTTCGATTTTGTCTATCAGTCAGAGTTATGAATCGAACAAAAAATAAAAAAATGTTACTTCCCGTGATAAAACGATCCACTCTTCAGCAGGGTTCCTAGAAGTCTGCAGAAGTTCCAAATGGCAGACATTGATGCCAGCAGGTGCGTTGCAGCCGAAGTCAAAGGAGGTTCATCATCCGTGTCTCAGCGGAGCTACACCGCAACAGCTCAGTGTGGATCATCTTCCACCTCTTCTACCACTTGTACAACTATGCGATTGCGTCGAAGATGTTCAAAAAGACCACCTTCAACAGCAATGCATTCGTCTACTCGTCTGCGAAACCCACGTGTCATATTGCGGATAGTCATGGGATTCATATCCCCCAATATTTCAATCACGCGGGCTCGCAGAGCTGCGAGGTTTTCGATTCGATTCGCAGTGTAGATCCGGTTTTTCAAAAAAGGCCACAGAGCGAAGTCGAGGGGAGTCAGATCAGGCGAACGAGCAGGCCACTCAATCGGACCAGCCCTGCCTATCCACCGATTAGGGAACACCTGGTCCAGATAGTCACGGACCAGGTTGCGGTAATGTGCCGGAGCTCCATCCTGCTGATACCAGACAACGGGACCCTAAAGAGTTAAGACATGCAATGTTTATAAAGGCACATACTAATCAGAATCGCTGTATTGTTATGAATGATTAATGAATGACTTTGATAATAAATAATTTTAATTCAATGAAATACACTTACATCTCCTTGAATGGCTCTCAAAGCAGGGACAATCTGGGTCTGTAGCATTTCCAAATACCTCTCACCGTTCAAGTTTCCGTCAATGAAAAATGGCCCGAGGAGCTGATCCTCAATCATGCCAACCCAGACATTCAATTTCTGCGGCCATTGTGTGTGCGACTGAACGAGACGGTGCGGGTTCTCTCTGGACCAGATTCTCGTGTTCTGCCTGTTCGGCGTGCCAACGATCTCGATCGTGCACTCATCCGAGAAGCAGATCCTATTGAGAAAACCTGCGTCTGCGTTCAACAGCTCCAACATTCGAGTGCAGAAGGCTAGCCGATTACCAGGATCGGCTGGCTTAAGCTCCTGGTGTGCGGCATGCTTGTACGATCTGTACGCTTCTGACCGGAGAACTTTGCGGACTGAGGTTTTGGAAATTCCCAGTTCTTGAGCAATTCTGGATGCGGGTTTGCGGTCATCTTCTGCAGCCAGGAGGCAGATGTTCAGCTTCGTTTCCTCAGTAAGCTGCCTACTTGGATAAGAGATTCTGTTTTTCGCTGGGTCAAGGTTTCCGGTTTCCCGAAATCTGCGAATAATCTTCTTAACCGTCGTAGCTGAGGGAACTGGTCGCAGAGGATATGTTGCTGCCATCCAGTCAGCTACGCGTTGGTAACTGACACCCCGCTCGTAGAGTCGTACCATCTCTACTCTTTCAGCAACCGTGTACACGACGTTCGGCATTTTGAAAGATAATCGTTCAAAAATCACCACGCAGTAAATTATTGCTCAAAGAATACCGCGTGGTAGATGCAGTGCGTTCAAATCGTTCAAAAACCACAACGCGAGAAATTTTCTTCCGAAAATCACCACGTGGTTGATTACGTTCTAAGATCACCACGTGACGGATTATCGACTAAAGATCTCCGCGAGGTAGTTGCAGTGCGTTCAAATCGTTCAAAAAACACGACGCGAGAAATTTTCTTCCGAAAATCACCACGTGGTTGATTACGTTCTAAGATCACCACGTGAAGGATTATCGATTAAAGATCTCCGCGAAGCGAATTTTCGTTAAAATTTTGTTCAAAGTTACCTCAAGATCAATTTTTGCTCAAATATCACCACGAGGTAGATGCTTGTTCAAAGTTCGCTACAAGTGTGCAACCGTTAAATTGTTAGCAAGAACTGGCAGAAACTGATCTTACAGTTAGTATATCATTTCGTGGTAGGGGTGGTCCCCAAGACAATGTTGGGCAATCATCTGCGCGCGACGATAACACACGTTCAAAATTTTTGCAAATGAATTCTCTATGGTACAGTTGAAGCAAAAATCCCGGAAAAATCTCGGAATATCGTGTACACGAATGCAGAAAGCGTAGAAATTATACAGCAATAGGAGCCAGGTTCGGTAGGATGGGTGAAATACGAAGTCATTGGATTTTTTTGTCATCGAGGTTAAAGATATCGCGGTTATGGAATTCGGCAGGAGGGGAAATCGTGACGCGGATTCGATAAACATTTTTCGGTCAATAGAGCAATTAATCAACGTCTACACCAAACCTGAAGAAAAATGAGAAAATCCGATGGAGAATAGAATGTTTCGTTCAAAGTTCAAACCGCAGCATCTTTGGTTCAACCGAATAAAAGTATTAGTTTCAAGAACTCCAGCATCTTTGAGCATGCAATCATGCCAATCGAGTGATATTTACTCAGCCTGTGACAAGCTGATGCCCTGGAGCTGTGGGAAGCTGCTGGGATTCGAAGGCAGTTCGTCTGCTTGAATTGAGTTGAGTAAACTTGCACATGCTATCGCAGCAAATTTCCCAGCTGTGAAAGCCAGCGGAGGAGACCTAAATACATCCATATGAATCGAGATTATTTAGTATTTCTCAATACGATTCGATGAGTCCGATTAAGAAAGGCGTGAGTCAATGTATCAGTAAGAAGAGCTGTAGCTTATGAAGATGAAGGAAGCTGAAGGAAGCTGAAGCTGACCTGAGTTAATAACTTTGATCCACTATGGTGCAAACATTGAATAGCATATTGCAAATGAGCGAAAAAGTAGAGATAATATGGAGAATCAACGTGTATTTGATTTTTGAGGGTACGTTGAAAGCATTCGAACATGCTTTATCCACTAAAGACGAGTGGAAACAGCGTGCCTCAATGTTATTGCGCAGAGGCTTATTTCGCACCGAACTAAAAAAAGCCGTAGTCCAGAGAGATACATGGTATTTTTGTATTCGAACTGATTTATCTCTCCGAGCTACGTCTTTCTTAGGCGGTGCGAACTAAGCCTCTGCGCAATAACATTGAGGCACGCTGTTTCTACTTGGTGAGATAAATTTTTCTTAATCGACTTAGCCAATGGCCCATTTCTACAATCATCTAACAAACTTTTTCAGACATTATGAAGACACATCCGGGTAGTGACTGAGACTTCAACGGTGACAGTCTTTGAAGATACAGAACCATGGCTGTTCGTGTGCTTCGACGTTGTCCTACCTGATAGGCAAGCTACATTTCCTGGCTACGGTGTATCGCAAGCGTTCTCACACAGCTGAAGTGTTGAAGCTCAACAGACATTTATGACTGATCAGCATTCAATTGTATTCGCTGTTACCGAGAAGCACTACTTCGATATTGGTAGTGCGTTTCGACTATTTCATAAGTATGAACAGCATTTATCTGATACAAAAACCTTACTAGTGAAATGTATGTAAGTTGTTGTATGCCTGCGTTAAGTACGGATGCTGAACATTACAGCTGTCCATAGTTATTCTGAGGATTGGAGTTAATAAGTGCCTAGAGACTTCACAGTATCATGCGGTAACTAAATGATCATTCTCTTTTAGGGCCTGGTAATGATACCGCCGATGTCAGTAATGATGTCGTATATCAACAGCATCGTGCTATTCTCAATGACTCCGATGCCTGGCAAGAGATGTCGACCTGGGAAATGAATTTCTTATGTCACGATCCTACTTAATTATTACTGTGTGTGAGATGAATCTTTCATTGTTCAAATAAATTTGTTTTCACTTACCTGATGCGATTGCTTCGACCTTTCACACAATTAGAATGAAAATTTCTGTTTCACTTCAATTCATTTTTATTTTCAATCAATTCATGTTTAATAAGTGATCTTAGTTGTTGATTCGGGTCGCATTGTTTCAATTCACATAATCTCAAGTGACAGCTAACCTCCCTTGGCAGATAGTAAAAAGGACTACAATTCGCTTCCATTATTTGAACACTTGATAATAAATGATAGTTAATTTAAAATTTACTCCACACCGCATTCGCTTGCTTCGATACACAACAAACATAACCTATTCCTGTCACGGTCTGCAAATAGCAGACGGACTCTAGGGATATTCGTGGCAAGTCGGAAATTGGCGGCCCTCGTAATATTTGAATAAATCAGCGCCTGCGCATTTGTTTCGGGCTCATTCCTCGCGTCCTCACGGTATACAGTGCGATTCTGTGGAAAGTTGGGAGCCGTGTGGGTAGGCAACCGGCATATTTACCGAAACGGCAACGCTGTCGTAGGGACAGTCGAACGTCTGCATCTACAGATGACATAGCGGCAGCTTTCACGTCGTTTGGTCAGAATCAAGTGACAGATAATGACATATTTGAGGTTTATCGTAATATAACTAGTAAGACAGCGGGAATCGATATTCATTCGTGAAGAAGTGGCAACGAATTAGCGAATTGATTGCAGATGTCGATTTCTGTTTATTTGCAACGTTATTTGGGTCTAAACAACCCTCGGGGTGAAATTTACGAATCATTCTAATAAAGGTAACCAACAAATGTCAAACGATAATAATTCGTAATAAAGTCGTGATGAAGTTACGAATTGATCGCAGATTCTGAGTTATGTTTATTTGCAAAATTATTTACAAGCTAGCAGTTCCTCGATGATGGACTGACTCGTCGCATCACTTCGACAATTACGGTCAGGAACACAGCGATGTAACTTCGATACAACGAGCAATCTACGAGGCATTTCTGATGTAGCAGCAAACCCCAAATTTTTTCACCTCCTAATAATTTGAATGCACAGTTTTGCGGAAATACTGCGCATAGTTCCAGAAGACGGTCAGAAGCTTATCTCGAAAGTTGCTCAAGAAGTCGGCATGTCTTCGGCACAACGCATTTAGTTTATTGTTATTGTACTACGTTTAATGAATAAAAAATGTTATTACATGATAGAAACTCATTGTAATGTAATCATTTTTACAAATATGCGACGCTTTATTCCACTCAGCTATCAAAGGCACAATTACGTTTATTTACTGAACAATACTTTCAATTAATTCATTCCTCGCTGAGACTTCTACAAGATTATCGGTATAGTAGGCAAACAGGTGATCTTTGATTCGTAAATTTCACCTCGAGGGTTGTTTGGACCCAAATAATGTTGCAAATAAACAGAAATCGACATCTGCAATCAATTCGCTAATTCATTACCACTTCTTTACGAATTAATATCGATCCCCGGTGTCTTACTCGTTATATTACGATCACCCTCAAATATGTCACACTGTATGTTGTTTCTGACCCAACGAAGTGACAGCTGTCGCTACGTCATCAGTATGTGCAGACGTTCGACTGTCCCTACGACAGCGTTGCCGTTTCGGTGAAATACGCCGGTTGCCTACCCACACGGCTCCCAACTTTCCACAGAATCGCTCTGTATAATGACCTGATAATAAAAATTCAGTAATTATGCAATCAACATTGTTCGCCTTTAAATCCGCTTTTCAAGAAACTCCTCTGCGTCCTTTATAATATACATAATATATTTATAATTACAATCAAATAATTGAGCCGAGTTATTGTTCCCGGACATTCCATGGACATTCAATGGACATCCATTGAGGACATCTACTGGACGTCCACGACAGTTCCGAGCGGACGTCACATGGATATCCTGTCCTCATCCCGAGAACGTCCATAGTACGTTCGAGGGGTGGTCCCATGGATATTCAACGGATATCCACCGGATATCCGGTAAGGACATTTCATGGACGTCCACTGGACCTCCCATTCCGTTTTACACGGACATCCGATGGACGTCTAACGAATATCCGGCGGACTTCGGCGGACATCCATGGGACGTCTGCAATGTCCAAAGTGGATATCCACTGGATGTCTATAGGACGTCCGTGTGCTGTCTGGGATAACCGCTGCAATCTAAATTTTCAAGAGTCGCACACGATTCCAATCGTTTTTCACAATTTATCTGGCTACGATTCTCATTTTATCGTAAAATCTCTAGCCACAACTTTTTCCGGCGACATTACACTGCTACCGATCAATAAGGAAAAATATATTTCATTCGCGAAGAAAGTCGACGGCACGTTCATTACCTTGAGGTTCATAGATTCACTTCGATTTATGGCCAGCGGTATAGAGAAACTGGCATCGTACGTCGACGACTCCGATAAGAAAATAACGCGAAAGTTTTACAAAGATCAGGATGAATTCCGCTTGATGATTCGTAAAGGTGTTTTTCCATACGAGTACATCAACTCTTGGGGGAGGCTTCACGAGACCAAATTACCGGACATAAGAGAATTTTATTCAAAACTGAGCGCCTCGGGTATCAGCGGTGCCGATTATGAGCACGCTAAGGATGTTTGGACCAAGTTCGAGTTGAAAACTCTCGGTGAATATTCTGATCTATACTTGAAAACCGATGTATTGTTATTAGCCGATATATTTCAAAATTTCCGCGATAGTTGCTTCAAAACATACAACTTGGATCCTCTACACTACTACACAGCACCGGGGCTTGCTTTCGATGCAATGCTAAAGCATACGAATAATAATCTTGAACTTTTAGACGATCCGGAAATGTTATTTTTCATTGAAAAAAGCATTAGAGGAGGCGTCGCACAGTGTTCGAATCGCTACGCTCAAGCAAACAATAGATTCATGGGTGAAGATTTTGATTCAAGCAAAGAAGAATCGTATCTTATGTATTTCGATGTAAACAATCTATATGGCGCAGCTATGAGCGAACATTTACCGTGTGGGTCATTTGAGTTGGAAAATGATGCCATTGATGTAATGGCCCATCCTGATGACGCATCGATAGGTTATATTCTAGAGGTAGATTTGGATTATCCCAAAGAGCTCCATAAACAGCACGCAGACTTACCACTCTGTCCCGAACATTTTACACCGCCTGGTAGTAAAATTAGAAAACTGGCAACGACGCTTTTACCCAAAGAAAAATATGTACTACACTATCGTAATTTGAAGCAATGCATAAAATTTGGCCTGAAGCTAACGAAAGTGCATAGAATTCTTAAGTTTGAGCAATCTCCGTGGTTAAAGTCATATATCGATCTCAACACAAATATGCGAAAGTAATCAAAAAATGAGTTTGAAGAAAATTTCTACAAGCTTATGAATAACGCGGTGTTTGGCAAGACTATGGAGAATGTTCGTAATCATAAGACAGTGAAACTAATAACGAAATGGAGCGGTAGAGGTGGTGCCCGTGCTCTCATTGCTAGACCAACTTTTCATAGCTGCACCATATTTGATAGTGATATGGTAATTATCGAGTTGAATCGAACCAAAGTATATTTCAATAAGCCAATATATATCGGCGCTGCAATTCTAGATCTATCGAAAATTATTCTCTACAACTTCCACTATGATTATGTTAAAAATAATTTTACGTATAATCAGACAAAATTGATGTACACTAACACCGATAGCTTGATATATCAATTCAATGTACCAAACATATACGAAATTATCAAAAGTGATGTGGAGACAACGTTCGATACATCGGACTATCCTCCCGATAACGTGTACGACATCCCATTGCGGAATAAGAAACGTCTCGGTTTGATGAAGGATGAGAATAATGGTAAGATCATGACAGAATTTATTGGACTGCGAGCAAAACTCTATGCGTTTAGAACTCGTGACGATACCGATAAGAAACGCGCGAAGGGTGCAAGAGGTCCTAAATTGAAATCCATCACGTTTGATGATTACAAGAGGTGTCTTGTAGATTGTAAGAATCAGGTCGAGTCACAATGCATGATAAGAAGTAAAAGACATATGGTCAGCACCATTGTGCAAAATAAATTGGCTCTAAGTTGGTGCGATGATAAGCGTGTCCTGTTACCCGGTAAAACTGATACCTTACCTTGGGGTTACGAAGATTCTGTAAAGTAAAAATTTTTGTGGAAAAAAAAAAAAATTATTCTCCATATGATTAACATACAAAAGTGAAAAACTTTTTTCAAAATGTTGGAAAACTTTTTCAAATTTTTTCGAAATGTTAGAGTCAGTTTATTTGTGGGTCCAGTAGCCTTAAGATTACGTGAATTATGGTATTAGTCCTAAGATTGATTAAATGATGAAACATTGTAAATATATTGATAATAAAAATTTTATTCATTGAAATAATTACGTATCAGATTTATTTATCCAACTATTATGCGAACTGTCAAAGCCCAACCATTTTACATAAAGTTGGTCGCCACGTCTGCGTAACACCTTCTCTACAATATAACCGTCGGGGTATTGCACCCTGCTGAGCTCCTCCTCGTAAAAGCCGCCTTCAATGGGATGATTCAGGTAGTCGGCGAGTTTGTATGTCGGAGGGTTGGTGTTTTTCACCTCATTGATAGTAAATATTTCCGTTGTCCAATTCGGTGTATAACCCTTTTCGAACACATTTTTATATTTGCTAACTCGAACTTTATCGCCAACTTTGAATTTTCGCTTGCGTTTGCTTCTTTTGATCTGTCTCGGTTTGTACACGCTGCGATATATTTGTTTTTCATTGGTCGTAGTTACAGCTTTCGGCTTCATCCCAATCGTCCGATTTGGTATTGTTGTACGGTTCGATCAAATTGGGTAAAATGTCAACCCACTTATGGGAGCCTTGGAGAATGAATTGCTTCCACATTTTATTTTTCAGCGTTCGATTGAAACGTTCACATATCGATGCCTTCAGGTTGCTAAATGTCGAGTACATGTTGATCTCATGATGTTTCATAAAAGCCTTAAATTCTTTGTTATAAAATTCTTTGCCCTGATCGACGTGTAGGTGTTTCGGTACGCGACCTAGAGTTGACACAGACTTCATTGCGGCAGTCACATCTTTTGTATTTTTACTCTTGATCGGTATGGCCCACGCAAATTTAGAGAATATATCAATCACTGTAAGCAAAAATTTGGAGCCCTTGTTGGTTGATGAGTATGCAGACATGTCGACAAGATCAGCTTGCCAGGTCTCATCCAAGCCACGTATGTCAACATAGCGACGGGGATAATTACGTCGAGCGGGTCTATGAAGTTCGTTCGCTATCGCTGTTTTCATGTTCATTTGTCAATTTTTAATGTATTTTGTTTTTAATACCGTTTAGCGAGTTGGTTGGAATTGGAATACCGTGGATGTAGTGCAAGCTGAGCTTCTCAACGTTATCCTCCACTATGGCCGACCGTTTTTGCAGAGATTCACTTTCCCCCTTCAGCGTTGCAATCTTTTCCTTCGCAAGATTCCAAATTCTTTGATCTTCTGCAAAACTTTTGCTACGTTCTCGTTCGATGCATGCATTAAGTTCAGATTCAAGCTTATCGAGTGCCTCCCGGCACTCTGGACTGTTCAAATGCTCAAATGTTCAAATGTTCAAATGTCTCTTTTATAGCACGCTCAAGAGCATCATATGACCCTCGTGTAATATCCTCAAGACTTTTCAGAGAGGCAGCATCGGACGGTTTCTGCGGATATCCGATATTACACAATCGTTTATAGTCAATGTTGTACTGGTTATCGTCGGTAATTTTAAATCCAACACCCGGAGGTCCACGTCTACCCACACTTTTAATCTTTCCACTAAACAACCGGCGACCGAATATGTCTATGCTCATTGTTGACTTATGTATAGCGCGATTCGAAGCGAATCCCACGAAGTATACCGTCGCGACTGAACTTTTCAAGCTTAGATCCTACAGCAGTCAATCGAATCTCGAGAACTTCTTTTTCAGCCGTTAGAGCGTTAATCTTTTCTGTCATAAGAGTCTGAATGTGTTGATTCTCGTTGAAATTGTTGGTATGCTCTCGATCTATGCGCGAATTAAGTTTAGATCTAAACTCGCGGAGTGCTCGCACTGTAAAGTTTGCAAATGCTTTTTTCATAGAATGTTCGAGAACACCTAATGCTCGCCATGTGATATCTTCAAGACTTTTCAGGGAAACAACGTCGTCTGGATCTTTTGGATTAGCGATATTACACAATCGTTTGTTGTCTATATCGTACTGATTATCGGTAGTGATTTTGAATCTTATGCCTTGCGATCCAAGATTGTCTACGCTTTTGACTCCCTTGTCAGCCAACTGTCGTCCGAATATGTCTATGCTCATTGTTCAACGATCAACAACGGAATGAATATTTTATGGTTAATCTCTCGCTAATAAATGATTCCGGCCTCACGCAACTCCTCAATAATGGATGTTATTTCATTGGAATGGCTAGTATTGCCTGCTGTTCGAGAAGCCATGAGTAGCCGAAGACGATCAATTAGTTCATTAAGATCATCCCAGTATACATAATCCATGCTCCATCCCTGCGCGATTTTGTATTTGGGTAAACCCTCACCGGATCTTTCCACCGATCGGTTCATATATGGGGCGATGAAGTCTCTATATTTCGCACTTTTCACACTATCCTCACGAGGGCTTCTTTCAGGCTTGTAAAATTTCCGATGTGCGTTCGTTTTCTTCAGGATTTTGATATAATTTTGCTTATCACTTTTATTCACAATCGATGAATCAGGTGAGTTTTTGAATAATAATTCGAGTAATCCGGGCGTGTTTTTGTAGCTTTTATCGCCCACACATATCAGATCATCGTTAAATTCTATACTCGAATAACCAATCATTAATCCGCGCATCAACTTTCGAACACCCGTTTTGTTATCCAAGTTCTTACGATGCCTAGTCGAGTTAAACATCCTCAAATAGTGATCCGCCCTAACCACCTTCTTCTGCATTGGCGTGCTTGTAGAGGCAATTGCCGGTGTATCATCCTGGTTATTATCGGCATCATCTATAGTGGTGGTGTTGTCACCAACCGTGGTGGTATCTGTAAAGTTCTCGTCAATGGCACTTTCATATAGATCATTATCATCATCGTCGTTATCTTCATTGGTATAAGCATCGTTCTCGTAATCTTCCATTTTTTTCACAAAATCTTCGGTTTTCTCAATTTTTGGCTCCATCTTCACTTCACGCTTCATCATACGCTGTTGCAGTTGCTGCTGTCGTTTCGATGCATCCAACAAGTTATGCAGCGGTGTTACTAGAGGCTTGAAAATTTCATTAATAGCCTGCTTGCTGGTATCTTTCCCCATTTTGATCATCTTATGCTTACGTCGAATGATATCGCTAACCTTCGCTATTTCTCGTAACGCATCGTTATGCTTATGTATTTTAGAGCTCTCCATATTACTAGTTTGATCGATGTGATGTGACTGTATGTGGTTTATTATTGATTCAGACTTATAAATCAATCAAAGCCTTTCCTGTATCGTCCCTCGTTGATCTCGCTGTCTTTATCGATGGTGACAAAGCTATATCTGCCATCATTCCAGCATGCCAAGCACAAGTCTTTGAATTGTTGATACGTCATGTCGGTATTCACATGATCCGCGTAAATGTGCTTCAAATTTATTTCATCTTGACGGAACAGAACCAATAAATTTGCATTATCACGTACCAAGTGTTTCGGGATACGGGAACACTGTTCGGCAGTAGAGCCCCATGTCGTTTACCCCTCTGTTTTTTCCACTCAACCAATTTATCGAAATTGGCTATGGGTAGTTTGATGGTTTGATCCTGAAATTTCATGATACCCGACAGGCATCACAATGAGAACTAATATATTTCTGTATAAAATACACGCTTTTATAGATTTTGTGTTACTTGATGGTTAGCTATGGTTGGAGACGCACGTAGGCGAAGGAGCGGTTGTGGATTGATAAATAAAATCATCAACGATCTTCCAGTTGAATTACATGTTCCCGGCTATCAGTATTGCGGACCTGGTACGAAATTGTGAAAGAGGTTAGCTCGTGGTGATCTGGGTATCAATGCTCTGGACACTGCGTGTAAGGAACTCGATATCGCATATTCGAAGAATCAGGATAATATTGCGGAGCGTAATAAGGCTGATAAAGTGCTTGCCGAAAGGGCTTGGAATCGGGTTTTGGCTAAAGACGCAAGTGTGGCTGAAAAAGCTGTCGCTTGGGCGGTCACCAACACAATGAAAGCGAAATCTAAACTGGGTATGGGTATGAGCGGGAGAAAGACGCAAACGTCACTCAAGAAGAAGAATAAGAGGACACTAAAAGCTATTATACAAGCGGCAAAGAAATCTATGAAACCAGGACCCAGAGCCATTGAATCGGCATTGGAGGGCGCCCGTTTGACCATCTCTAAAGGAAAAGTGCGCGTGCCTCGTATTTTACCTGTTTCCAAGAAAATTGGTGGTTTATTGCCGTTTCTTATACCAATATTTGCGGCGCTTAGTGCTACAGGTGCTTTAGCTGGTGGTGCGGCAGGTATAGCTAAGGTTGTTAACGAGGCTAATGCTAATAAACATCAATTACACGAGGCTAAACGGCACAATGCTACGATGGAAGCGATTGCGTTGGGAAAGGGATTATACTTGAAACCCTATAAGAAGGGTATGGGACTGTATTTGAAATCAGCAAAAAACTAATACCGCTACCACACCGAGCCCTCACCGATGCCGATTTGCTTCACTATGCCAGAGCTATGAAAATTCCTCATTTTCGGGGAGTTTTTATGCGGAATGATTTACCCAATTCTGGACCTAGAAAAAGGGAGTCCGCAATTATCAATCTTGATGATAAAAGTGGTCCGGGAACGCATTGGGTTGCATACGTGGAAAACGGCAACGATGCACTATATTTCGATAGTTTTGGCAATTTACAGCCACCTCGAGATCTTGTGAAATATCTCGGTGTCGGTAGCGTGAAATACAATCATGAGATATATCAAGAATATAATACTATAATTTGCGGTCACTTGTGTTTCAAGTTTCTCAGTGGACAGCTATAAAATAGATGCGTATCGGTGATATGATATTAGTCATGGCTGATTCGTTCACGTTGACACTCTCCGGAGAGTCGTCGGTGTTGGGAGCTCAATATTTTCCACCTATCGAGTTATCGCCAACAAAGGAATATCTTCCAGGACTCATAGAGCTCTTGACATTTAACTCAATTCCCAATATTGACGAAGGGTGTAATAAGTTTTATCTAACACCTAACACAGTAATTACAATACCCACGGGGAGCTATGAAATTGATGATATCGCAAATTTCTGAAAAAGACACTACCTCAGAATATAAGTATCAGTCTACAGGCTAATAACAATGGGTTACATAGTGAAATTAGGTGCAATCATGCTGTGAACTTTCAACCAAAAGATTCCATCGGGCGTTTGCTTGGTTTTACACCCAAAGTTCTCGATGGCGGTATTACACACAAGTCTGAGTTACCCGTTCGCATACTTAAAATCAACGCCTTGCGTGTCGAATGTAATATTACCGCAGGAGCATACATAAACCAACATCGAGTACACACGATTCATCAGTTTTTCCCAACCGTTCCACCCGGATATAAGATTGTGGAAGTACCAACAAACGTCATTTACCATCCAATCACCGTACGGTCAATACACGATATACAATTGAGAATAGTTGATCAGGACGGGCAATTGGTAAATTTTCGCGGTGAAACTGTAACTATACGATTACATGTAAAATCCTTGAGATAATATGGGTATAGTATTTGAGCGACCAAAAAAATCAGGTGGTAGCTATAAAAACTCGATAACATGTCCAAACATCATCAGTCATCGAGCATCTCTGATTCGAGTGACACCTCAGAACGCTCAGTTTCTCCAGAGCCTAGGACTTCGACCTCGTGGTGGAAAATAAGAATTCGGTGTTATATCTGCATATTCCCAGACCGAAAATGATAAAGATTCAAACACCTGTGACTTCCGACGAGTCAATCGCTCACTGCAAAATACACGCGCATCAACCATATGCATCGTCAAGCTTCAAAAATAACGATGAGATTCGCATCACCGTGCAGAATCAAGACTCGTGTGTATTACCCAGCAAAAGTTCACTCCACATCTACGGCAGGATTACAAAGGCGGATGGCATCACTGCCGCTGCTGCAACCACGAAATTGGTTAATATGGCCGTGTGTCACATGTTTGGCGAGATGCGTTACGAGTTGAATGGTCATGAGATTGATCAGAATAAGAATGTTGGTGTCATCAGTGTTATGAAGGGGTTCTTATCATTCACTCCTGGGCAGCAACATCTCTTGGAGAACACTGGTTGGTTGACTGATGCTGCCGATAAACTTACCAACGATACTGGATACTTTGATGTTGTGATACCACTGAATTTTCTATTCGGATTTGCCGAGGATTACAATCGAATCGTTGTGAATGCAAAGCATGAGTTGATTATGACGCGATCGAACAATGATTTGAATGCAATATGCCAAACCACTGTGGAGGGTGTCAAAATTTCACTTGAAAAAATTGCATGGCTATTACCATACATCAGGCTGTCGGATTCCGCAAAGATCAAGATGCTCACTTATATCGCCAAGGATCCAGCTGTATCCATGAGTTTTCGCTCGTGCGAAATGTACGAGTATCCGATGCTGCCCGCAACAACGAGACATGTGTGGGTTGTCAAGACATCAACGCAACTAGAGAAGCCAAGACATGTCATACTAGGATTCCAAACGGCTCGACGAAACGATGCGGGGAAAAATGCTAGCGAATTTAATCATTGTATGATTAGAGATGTAAAACTTTTCCTCAACTCACAGTGTTATCCCTATGGAAATTTGAATCTTGATATAACCAACAACCAATACGCCATTCTCTACGATATGTACACCAACTTTCAATTTTCCTACTACGATAAAGACCCCGAACCCCTTTTGTCAAAGAGTAATTTTTCGAAAAAGGCTCCACTTATCACTATAGATTGCTCCAAGCAAAATGAATCGTTGAAGAGTGGACCCGTGGATATTCGTTTAGAATTTGAAACTAGCGTCGCATTTCCGGCAAATACTTCAGCCTACTGTATGATTATACATGATCGTATTGTTGAATATAACCCAATCAGTGGTACCGTAAAAAAATTAGCTACATTTTAAGAATTCAACTAGATATTAAGCTTATTCTATAAGGATCAATAAATGAATGAATTCACGATATCACTGTTATTTATTTAACCCAACCCATCCCTATACAATTGTATGTGTGTGCGTGTGTGTATGTGTGCGTGTGTATGCGCATATATTCAGATTTTGTTGCAAAATTCAAATTTGTTGTATGGACCACCAAGATAGAGTATCTGCAGACGTTTCTCTGTCGCCTCGTTGTTGAGCTGCTCCAACTGTTCAGGCTTCTTCTCCATAATCTTCCCAATTCTTGCCGGCAGGAATATACGGTATTCATCATCAACTGTTGCCAGAATTCTGCAGCCGTATTTAGTCTTCACAAGCTTCAGACTCGTGATGTCATATTTCGCCCCAATTTCCAGCTCTGCCATCTTCTTCATGGACGTCTCATTCTCCAGACGGCTAGCGTTATTCAATTTTGTGAAATCCATCTACACAAAATACATAATTTCAAGTTAATTAGTTAATATAATTTCGAATCAGTTGATATAATTTCGAATTAGTTAATATGCTACAGTTGGATATTACTATTAACATCAGACGAAGATATTCTTACCTTTTTTCCGGCGAGTTTGTAGTCTGCACAAGTTCAACGATGCTTGGTTGATGCGTCAATGGTGAGGAGTCGAATGGTGAGGAGTCGAATGCATCTTCCTGTGAGCGCTGGACCTTTACCGCATCATCCACGCCCAGCACCCCCACCATGTTTATCTGGGCATTTGTGGGGGATTTTTTACGATTTTCCAAATACCAGTTTTTCAACCACTGAACGTTTTCGAAAGCGCAATAATATCTTTCATGTGCATCGCCATGGCAGTCTCCATGCCAGCTAAATACATTCGATTCCATTTGCAATATTCGAAGACTTGGACATCCCAGCTCATCTAAATCAATCACCGGTCTTGAGTCGTCATTAATGATTTTTTCAACCCAGCGCTTCTTCTCCAATCCCTTCACATAAATGCACCGCGTATTTTGCACAACGTTTCTCACGATTTTCACCACATCCTTATACGGCGTTTCTCCAGCATTCCAAGGTATTCCATGATGGAACCGCGTTAGCCACGTATTGAGATTTTTATACTCTCTTGAGAGAGTCACCCAGGAGCGTGGTGCTTTGAACAGAGTGTGTGTTCAAAGCACACAACTCTGATTATATTCCGTATACGCGCAAATGCTTATTGCAGCCAGCTCTTTCACCACAAATTCATCAACGAACCGCCCAAAACCTTGTACATCTAATATTACCTCCATATTGACAACCGCATGCGAGCTCGAGTATGGGCAGTGATTGACTGAGCTGTTCGTTTACAACGTACGCAGGTGTACCCGGGTAACAATTTAGCGTGGCAGCCATACGGCCGCTATATAGCCAACCCATCTAACCAATGTGGCTGCCATGTCAGCCGTGGTGGGTTTTATCATGGCTAGTACCTGGCAACGACGACCACAGTATGTCACTCCTTGATGGCAGCTAGGTGGCTAAACAGCATAGTTTATCTATGGTTTCGACCTGGCAGCGACATGGTGGCACTTTCTTGCTGCCATGTCGATGCCAACTAGCTGCTGGGTGACAATTTAATGTGGCAGCCATACGGCCGCTATGCAGCCAACCCACCTAACCAATGTGGCAGCCATACGGCCGCTATGTAGCCAACTCACTTAACCAATGTGGCCGCCAAGTCAAAAAAAAATTTTTCTTCAAATTTTTTTTCTTCAAAATTTTTTTTCTTCAAATTTTTTTTTCAGAATTTCCTCAGAATGTCCATGAATTTGTTCGAAATAGGACAAAAGTAAACTGATTTGATGGTTGAAAGCCACAACGAGTAACAACCCGCTTAGGGGGGCCGTCTTGCCCCACCCTCCCCTACTTTTGAATTGGGCAGATGAAAACTTATTGTTTCCATTCCACCTAAAGTACACAGCTTTAATTCCAAAAGACTGTTGTGAGATATCTTGCTCATAATAGGTTCAGATATATATAATTGTGGTCGGCTGGCAACGGGTAGGTGTAGCCAACCCAGCGTTACTTTACTTGCGAGCGTTGCCGTTCATCTACCGGCATGATAGGGTACTCAGCAGGTGGCTACTCAATGTACAGACCAGGTTAAGGCCAGGCTACTTTAGGACATGGCAGTGCCAGGTTGGCCCACATAAAAGCCATGTAGCGTCGCGAGGTGGCGGCCAGGTAGACGCCAGGTCGCGACTTGACATGGCAATGCCGGGTTGGCCCACATAAAAACCATATCGCATCACGAGGTCGCGGCCAGGTAGACGCCAGTTTACGTCAAGACATGGCAGTGCCAGGTTGGCCCACATAAAAGCCATATGGCATCGCGAGGTGGCGGCCAGGTAGACGCCAGGTCGCGACTTGACATGGCAACGCCAGGTCGGCCCACATAAAAGCCATATGGCATCGCGAGGTGAGGGCCAGGTAGACGCCAGGTCGCGACTTGACATGGCAATGCCAGGTTGGCCCACATAAAAGCCATATGGCATCGCGAGGTGGCGGCCAGGTAGACGCCAGGTCGCAACTTGACATGGCAATGCCAGGTTGGCCCACATAAAAACCATATCGCATCGCGAGGTGGCGGCCAGGTAGACGCCAGGTCGCGACTTGACATGGCAGTGCCAGGTTGGCCCACATAAAAACCATATCGCATCGCGAGGTGGCGGCCAGAAAGACGCCAGGTCGCGACTTGACATGGGATGGATATGAGAAAGCTACATCGGCTATCCACGTAGTTGCCACCTCGATTGAACATTATCAAACTATGTCGGTTAGCCGGATTATTGCCATGACAGAAACCCATATTGAAGCGACATTGCCGCCACATTGTTATCGAATCTCGACCTTTAATATGGTCTGCCGATACTATTGTCATGCTAATGCCATGTGGCTTTAATGTGGCATGTGGGCTGGCCATGTAGAATGTTACCCGGGTACTGCAGACAATGTTACGCGAAAGGATGTGAAAAAGTCTCAGGACTTGAAAAAACATTTTATTACCCTAACCATTCAAACTCGCAGATTCAAGACAGTATGGAGCATGCGCAAGTGATGTTCCACGAAATTCCAACGTCTTGAATTGCGATAGAATGCGGAAAAATTCAAGCTCTTTGAACCACTCTTTATTGCCCCGCCTATTCAAGCTTATAGATTTTATTTCAATTGAAGGCGGTATGGACAATGCACAGGTGGTGGTACCTTGCGAAAAGTCTACCGTTCTTTTGATTGCGGAAGTGAAGAATTGTCGAAGAATAAAGGAAAGATTCTAAGCCTTTCAAATGGTATTTTATAGTTGTATTCACTTAGGTCAACCGATGGTTATATCTAAATTAGCGTGGGGTATGGAGCGCAAAATCCAAGTTTTCTGAATGACTTTTATTGCACTATTCATTCTAGGTTTAACCGATTTTCTTTAGGTTACGACTCAATTGGCGGTGGCATGGGCCATACGCAGGTACAAAGGTGGTGTTCTATGCAAAAAAATTCCAGCGTTTCACGCGGTCATTATGGGGTGTGGATAGACATTTTGGGTGGTAGTTTTCCTGTGGGATGGATTTGATTTTTGGGTGTGGCATGCAGCAGATTGACCATAACTCCGCCCAACAGTTTGAGAGAAAGAAGAAGAAGTTTTCAGTCTTCGGTAAAACAACTCGTTTACCAGTTCGACAAGGAAAAACGCTGTTTAGTTCGTCAAAAGTGATAACTTGCGAGTGCTACAATTTTTTGTGTATACCAGTTCAGTTTGAGTGGGAAAAGGAATTTTTCGTTCGTTTAGTGAGGACTATAATTTTTTATCGATGTATGACTAAGGGAGGAAATTTGTTGAGAATCATGGAATTGAATTTGCCAGATAAGGCTAACAGACGAAAAGAAACGTGATGGCTGCTGGCATGTCTCATCGTGAGTAAAACCTAAAGCATTTTTATTCAGCATTTGCTTACTCAACCTTTCCATTTGTTGTAGGGGTTTATACGCGTTATTCTTGGGCAACACCAGCGGATTGGGGCTTGGAACGTAGTCTTGTTAATGAGGTGTCAGATCTGTTGCACCCATACATGCACAGAGAATGCGGTCCGCTGGGTGCCACAATAACAATCAATGGCACCGCAGCAACACTGGTGATAAACCATCGGATCTGCTACTGGTGGTTTAAAACAGTGGACAACGAATGGCATCATCCGTTTCCTCCAGATTATGTGATGTCTGATGAACTGCGGCGTCGGATTTATGAAACTATTCAGGCTGATGAGAATATGGAGTATAATGACGATGACTCTCACGCTGACAATGGTGATGATGGGGATATGCAGAATGATGGCGAAGCTATTGATGATGAGCTTGCCGAAGGTTTCAGCGAGGAGTGGTGCGTATGATTTATCATCGCGGAATCGTAATCACACATCTAACTTGGTTTTTCGATTTCCAGAAATTTTCCCGCGATATCCAAAATCATCCGGCGGTGTTGGAAGGATGGCGGAGATTATTATCATTATTATTATTATTATTATTATTATTATTATTATTATTATTATTATTATTATTATTATTATTATTATTATTATATTGTATATATAGTTTACATATTTTTCATTATAATAAACAAGTACAGTAATGTTCATTAATGGGTGCCCAGTGGCTAATTTTTTTTTTCCGGGAACGAGTCTCCTTTCTGGTGTTTTTTATGTGCCGATGGCCAACGAAGCAGTCGACGGAAGAAATTGGGAAACCACGACGAAGCCGCCTGCCGCTGTCATTCCGCATTCGCATAACCTCTGAGTTCGCGAAAGCACAAATAATTTTGATAATTACTTAAAATTAAATTGATTTTTCCCGTAAAATGTTCCGCATTCAAGACTCGATGGATGTAAAATATTCTACAGTACTCTCTCTGAGTAGTACCACACCGAATAGTGCCATGCCCCTCATCTCGCTCGAGCGCTTCCCCCTCCAGCACACACTCCCATTCAGCGTGAGATATGGAATCACTCCTTCTGAATAGTGCCGCATGAAACACAGGCGAAACAAAACTCGACGAAGCGGAACGCGGAGCTAGAGTGGGGGTATAGCTCGAGGGCAGCAGTTACTCCCCTACTCCCCCGATGCGGCACTATTCAGAGAGAGTACTGTATATAGTTTAGCATATTACGGAGAGCCTAATGCCTGGAGCTTTTCTTAACCAATAAATAGAATGCCGGGAACGCTGATAAGGTTAACCTATGCAGTAATTTAAACTGTTTTTAGATTCACTGCAACGAACCAGTAATAACCTTATTAGGTATAAAATTATAACGATGACACGTAGTAAAAAAAACAGGTTCATAATTTGTAAATTCATTCTGATTCTCATGCTCGAAAATTTATTATCAATTCGTCTCATTTCACTACTCGCATACTCATCATCCATCCTTCTTGCATTTATGTCGATTAGGTTTATTTCGATCCCCCGACGATATGACTCAAACAAATTCCCACAATTCATAGGACAGAAGTTGCAGAAAGGTTCATTCTACGTTAGTAGCAACGCTCTTGAGAATCCATACACAGTTCCCATCGTTGAATCAGATTGGAACTGGCAAGTGGCCTCGAAAATGACTTCTAGCTGCAGACGCAGATCTTGATAATCGATACGTGGGGTAGTTTCTCATCGTAAAACTATACTCCAGATGGAAAGTGGTCTCGGGTTCAACTAATTAGATTGATGTTTCCATTAAGCATTTTCCATTTAGCTTGTTTCAGATTTCAGTAAATATTTTATATAATTCGAATTTTTCTTCATAGAATATTGAAGACAAGACATTCCAATAGTTTCAAACAAATGTGATACATTACTTGAATTTTATCTATCCCTCTAGATTCTGATTGAACCTACTTTAAAGGTATCAATCTAGTTGAGTCGTTGAAATAATTTCACCTCACTTTACGAATACCTCCTAATTTTTATATCTGAAAAAAATTATATGAGATTTCTGAATATCAATGACTGAATGCTTTCATTTGCAAATTACATTTAATGAAGTATATCGCATTACTCATCTTGATAATCGATACATGGGGTAGATTCTAATTTTCAAACCGGACTTTAGGCTTTGGACACAAATATTGTTAATGGATACATGGAGTAGATTCTCATCGCAAAACTAGACTTGAACTGGCAAGGGGCCTGTAAGATGACTTCAACATTTGGACACAGATCTTGATAATGGATACAGAGGGTAGATTCTCCTGTTCAATCCAAACTTCAGGCTTCGACTTCGACTCCATATTGTCGAGGGATCAAAATAAACCCAATCGACATGAATGCTAGAAGGATGGATGATGAGTATGCGAGTAGTGAAATGAGACGAATTGATAATAAATTTTCGAGCATGAGAATCAGAATGAATTTACAAATTATGAACTCGTGTTTTTTACTGCGTGTCAACGTTATAATTTTATACCTAATAAGGTCATTACTGGTTCGTTGCAGTGAATCTAAAAACAGTTTAAATTACTGCACAGGTTAACCTTATCAGCGTTCCCGGCATTCTATTATTGGTCAGGAAAAGCTCCGGGCATTAGGCTCTCCGTAATATGCTGAACTATATAAAATATTTCACATCCATCGAGTCTTAAATGTGGAACAATATGCGGGAAAAATTAATTTAATTTTAATTAATTACTAAAATTATTTGTGCTCTCGCGAACTTAGAGGTTATGCGAATGCAGAATGACAGCAGCGAGAGGCTTCGTCGTGGTTTCCCATGCTCTTCTGTCGACTGCTTCATCGGTCATAAGCACATAAAAAAGACCAAAAAGGAGACTCGCTCCCGGAAAAAAAGTTAGTCACTGGGCACCCATTAATGAACATTACTGTACTTACTGCAACGGTGACTCCAGAGCTATCACCGCGCTCTACGGCGTTCCTGTGGCTAAGCTAAATTTACAACAATAAATTGCGATATTCGATAGTTTGTTGGGCGCCAGACGCGAATGCGTCGATTTACAAAGAAATCCACAAAAAGCAGCGATAACAGACAAAAACGAAAATATCGGAACGACGGCCTCGATGGCACAGCTGGCTCAGATTTTCAGCGATAATAGTAGAGGGGCGGGGTACACCTTATTTTAAATACAGTAAATTATCGGAAATAAATTTGAAACACCAGATAAATCCTTTAAACAGTTCGTATATTATATTTTACCAAAAGATACGGTACACGCGGTACAATCAATTACAATCAAAAAGATATTTCACAATAATCGGCTTCGCTTAGCGAAATAGCAAATATTATCAAACAAACTGAACTGCGGGAATAATAGTTTTTAATACTGAAAAATACCTAATCTATTGAGCCTGAGTCCGCTTTAGCGGCACGAAAACAAAGTTAAGCTGGCTAGCTAGCGAACGCCTGAGAAGCGATACAAAACAAACTACTATACTACTTTTTAGACTGCGTATCACCGAGCGATACGATACTCAAGCAAATAGGCCCTGCTGGCGATGCTAGCGATATTATAACAAACGATCTAGGATATTCCGACTCAATTAGCGGTAACAGGAGACTTGAACAATCGATATTCTAAATTATAACAAAAGGTTCATCAAAAGGAAACTGCGCAAAATACTACTAGAATAACCCGTAGGTTCGCAAAAGATACTCTACTGACTCGATACAGAATAATTAGCTCGATACAGAAGGTATCGAGCGGAAAAGCGTCAATAAGCGATATTGACCAGAAATCTACGAAATTACTTAATTAAACAACTTAATCTATGACAACTACTTTCAGCCAACCCTCGAGGAGTTGGTAAAATCGTTAGCGACACACCAGGCAAGATAATACGGCATATACGATACAGAAAAGCATAGAAAATCACATGAAGCAAATAAATAGCGAATTACATGCGTAATATAGCAGAAAAACACGCTAGCAAATAGCGGTAAGTAAGCGGTAGCAGAAAATAACGCAAAGCGATAATAAAGCGACTAAAGCGTAAATATTCCAACAAATTCAACTACAAATTCAAATAGCAAAATACAATCAGCCACGAAACTCTTGTGCTGAACTTCCTTTCTTTAATATTCTAACTTACGATACTAAATTACTAAACCTACGATATAAAATGTGCAACCACGCAGCACTTCGGCTACGCACTACTCTAAATCTACAATATTTAAGGAAGCTCAGCGGGACTTTCGTGGATTTACAAGCGACAGATCGTAAAGACCTTACCTTAACGTTGAGTCTGCTACTCGTTCACACTAACTATTAACTTTAACTTTATTTAGTCTTTAACTTTAACTTTAACTTAACACCCGCACAGCGGTAATTCGGCGATATTGGGTCCGTGAAGCGGAATTATACTTGGCGAAAACTAAGCGAGAGAGAAAGCGGTAATAATTGTAACACGTCTAGTCAGAACAATTGCTGAACGTAGAAGTGACGAACGTCTTCCCGATTTTCGGTATCGGGGTGCCTAACGTTACTGACCCTGGGGTGGGGAGTCGTACGAGACGTCTCTCTATGCCTGATTGGCTGTCTAAATACCTGACGGTAATTCGCACGATCAGCTCGTCAGCTGATGCGTGCGCGGTGTCGATTCCTTGCCGAGCGGCAAGCGGCAGGCGATAAAGATGCGGTAGGATGCAGTTTCTGCGGTAGGATGACCTTGGGAAGGAGTGATCTTGGGCTCTAAGATGCGGTACCGTCCTTACGCCACTATTCTCTGCGGGATTCACACTGTCGGGCTCAGCAGCACAGTTGACAGCCTCCTGACAGGACCTAGTGCACTTTTGGCCTGCCAGGAGCACGTGGGACGCTATCCTCGCCCCTCTCCGTGGCTCGTCCTTTCGGAGACACGTTACGCCGTCCTGGCGTCGGTAATAGCGGCAGGATCGTCACGATGGTCTCTGGTGCGGTAACGGGAGACTGTAGCGTTAGCGTGCAGTCCTATACGCCGTCGTTGCAATGCCAGTCGCAAGCGGTAGTAATATTCTGCTGGCGTGGAGTCGAGATAACCCTGGTTTTACAGCGAGAATACTCCCAAGATCTACGTCCTTCCCTCCAGTTGATAATAGCACGACCCGTGGATGCTCTCATCCCGGGCTTCGTACCGTGGAGGCCTCTGCAGTGGCGTTATGTTGAGGTCATCGCGGTATCTGCCATCCTTCTGCGGAAGTTCTCGTGCGGTAGCGATACGTCGTCTTCTCTTTCTCTCTCTCTCTCCGTCGTACATTAACAAAAAAGTACCTCAAATTACTAACTTATTCGGAAAGCTACATTTGTCCGTGGTGTGCCGCTATTTTCCCGAGGGCGAGACGTGCTTCGCCTCTCTCTCGCGATATTGTTACTATTTTCTGACTAAGTTATTGCGAAAAAGGTAGCCAGAAGGGCTCCTGTGACGGCAGCAGATCTGCAACGTCACATTACATATCATTTTTTATGTTTGCGTCTCGTCATAATTATTTACCTTCTTTTAGTTCTATGATTTAGTCTGTAGAATTTTAATTTCATAGAGAAGATTGGTAAGATATCGGCGTCATTTTTTACAATGTAGATCGGTATAGTGGACAGAAAATCAGATAATAACATATCAGCTCGGTAAGATCGGTAAGGTATCGGCATCATCCGAATGCGAATCGGTAGTGGGCAGAAAATCAGATAATAACATATCAGCTTGGTAAGATCGGTAAGGTATCAGCATCATCCGAATGCGGATCGGTAGTGGGCAGGAAATCTGATAATAACATATCAGCTCGGTAAGATAGGTAAGACATCAGCGCCATCCGAATGCAGTCCGGTAACGGCAGAAAATCAGATAACAGCGTCATCCGATGCAGAAAATTCGGATGATCGCATATCAGCTAGGCGGCCAGTAAGATATCAGCGCCATCTAAACGCAGATCGGTAGTGGCAGGAGAGCAAAATCGAATGATAACATATCTACCGATAGATCGGTAGTGGCGCCATCGCATGGTCAAAAATCGACAGATATCGGTAGTGGCGCCATCGCATCTCCAAAAATCGGCCGATAACATACCTGATCACAGATCGGCGGTGGCGTCATCCACACATTATCGGTAATCCAAGCTCAGCGAGCGGAAATCGGTACCGATGCAGACCCTAACTTATCAGCGCGGCCGGTATGTTACCTGCACGAATGGTAACCCACCGTGGCGCCTCTGGTGGCGAAGCCGGGAGTGAGGTCCAGAACTCTCGTATTATATCTACTCTCCCTGTATGCTCTAACAAACATTTTAAACAATCAACATACTATAACATTGCATGTTGCAAGGCGCTCCTCACCCCTTGACACGACCTTAATTAAGCGGGGGTTGAAGTGTGACTGGCATTAGTATGAATGTTTAGGGTGGCCCCGAGGCCTTGATTGACTCCGAGAGACGACCGTGACCGACTTAAAACTGCGAAATAGATTATTTATTCTTTTGTTTTTCTTTTTCCAAACTTTTCTCTGGCATGTGGACGACGAGGCCAAGTATGGGTCTAAGCTACGACAATTAAACGCCACAACGGACGCATACGATCGAAAAACACCGAGGGTGTTAAGTTTGGATGGACGCCACCGAAGCTCGTGAGGCTAGTACTGGCCAGGCTGTCTCACAAATCAACAGAGGATGCGGGGGAGTGTCGAGGACACTCTGCATCGAGGGATCAAGGTGGTGGAGGAGATTCCCGCCACCGCCAAGAACCTGCAACCCGTATTCCTCTGGACGAAGGAGCTAGAACACCGTGGCGAAAATTCAAAAGGATTCGCGCCGAGGATCATAGCGCCATCCGTGTGACGTCAGCCGCACGGTCGATTAGAAAATCGATATTCGAGGGCCTAACGAAGCCCATGCCTACCGGCGCCATGCCGTCTAAGCTCACTCTGCGTTAGGCCACCGTCTTAATCACTCGTGTGATATTCGTTTTGCGTTCTTGAGATTCTTTTGCGTCTGGTTGATTATTTAGGCGATTTAGAGTTTTTCGCAGCTTCCGAGGTTTTCGATAATTATTTTGAGTCAGTGTGGAGTGTGTCTTTCCCCGAGGGACTTCTGGGTTTGGATCCTCGATGGATTCCGAGAGGGAGACGGTGCTTTTTGTTCGATGGCTGGAAGACAGTAAGCGTTAGCCATTCTTACCCATGCTAATTTGAATCTGGCAACGGCCGTCTGCCGCCTTGCCTTGGTGCAGCCACGAGGCTATTTAGTTGATTTGAGATCGAATTAAGCCGATTTCCGACTGGTAGGCCGTCACCAGTGTCCTCATGCTTTAGAGAAGTGTTTTTCGAGTTCGCGTATTGTAGAATTTTTGAGATAATTGAGTTCTGTTGAGTTTCGTAGACTCGCACACGAGTGCGAGAAGGACAGTCGGTCACTGTCGCTCTCTCTTCCTCCTGTAGGAAGAGCCTTGTTGTTGTTGGGCTTCGAGCCTATTGTTTCGCGCTGGTCGTTTAGCTGCTATTTAGAGGCAGTATTATTTATTGATTGGTCGCAGAGTTAGGTTAAGCTAGATTTAGTTAATTTATTAGTTAAGGGGGAATATCAGTGTGACAGGCTGAGAAATGAGGTATTTTTTGTACCTTCCTACCCAAAAATTGAAAATAAATTAGAAAAAACTGTTCGCTTTTCCTTATAACACCAAAATAATCCACAATAAAAAATATTTATTCATTTATTTACAGAAATATTAATGTTACCGCATCGCAGTTGCCGTAAAATAGATGAAATTGAAAAAAAAAAAAAAAAAACGAAGTGTAGGTCGGGATTTGAACCAGCGATCCAGCGCTTACGAAGCGGAGACGTTACCGACTACGCCGCGCGGTCGTTGAATTTTCCTTAACGCCGATAGTATATGAATGCTCGAAAATTTTCACAATTTTCGATTTTGAAAACGGCTGAGTAGTGCGCTCTGTTACTTGCTCCTGTTACTCCCCTGGGTGCCACCTACCTGTGGAACAAGTTTGGTCCGAATCGGTGATCCACGTACCTGACCGTCTCCTTGTGAGTTGATTGTTAACTAATTTTCTTCTGTTATTGCCAGCCACCCAACGTGGGAGCGTATTAGTTAATTCTTATTATTGTAAAACTCGAAGATCGCGGCCAGGTCGCATTTACACGGCCTGTAGTCGCCTTAAATCCGAGGGGAAGTACCCCCGGGTACGTGAAAGATTGTAGATTCTTTATATCTCGTTTTTTTTTTTGAATAAATTCAGTATTATTTTTGTTAAATTTGAACCTTCCGAGTCGTTATTGTACAGTAATGTTCATGTATGGATGCCCAGTGGCTAACTTTTTTTTCCGGGAACGAGTCTCCTTTCTGGTCTTTTTTATGTGCCTATGATCGATGGAGAGTCGACAGGAGAACTTGGGAAACCACGACGAAGCCTCCCGCCGCTGTCATTCCGCATTCGCACAACCTCTAAGTTCACGAGAGCACAAATAATTTTAATATTTAATTAAAATTAAATTAATTTTTCCCGCATATTGTTCCGCATTTGAGAGTCGATGGATGTGAAACATTTTATATGGCTTAGCATATTACGGAGAGCCTAATGCCCGGAGCTTTTCCTAACCAATAAATAGAATGCCGTGAACGCTGATAAGGTTAACCTGTGCAGTAATTTGAACTGTTTTTAGATTCACTGCAACGAACCAGTAATAACATTATTAGGTATAAAATTATAACGATGACACGTAGTAAAAAAAACAGGTTCATAATTTGTAAATTCATTCTGATTCTCATGCTCGAAAATTTATTATCAATTCGTCTCATTTCACTACTCGCATACTCATCATCCATCCTTCTTGCATTTATGTCGATTAGGTTTATTTCGATCCCCCGACGATATGACTCAAACAAATTCCCACAATTCATAGGACAGAAGTTGCAGAAAGGTTCATTCTACGTTAGTAGCAACGCTCTTGAGAATCCATACACAGTTCCCATCGTTGAATCAGATTGGAACTGGCAAGTGGCCTCGAAAATGACTTCTAGCTGCAGACGCAGATCTTGATAATCGATACGTGGGGTAGTTTCTCATCGTAGAACTATACTCAAGCTGGAAAGTGGCCTCGGGTTCAACTCATTAGATTGATATTTCCATTAAGCATTTTCCATTTAGCTTGTTTTAGATTTCAGTAAATATTTTATGTAATTCGAATTTTCCTTCATCGAATATTGAAGACAAGACAAACAAATGTAATACATTACTTGAATTTTATCTATCCCTTTAGATTCTGATTGAACCGACTTTAAAGGTATCAATCTAGTTGAGTCGTTGAAATAATTTCACCTTACTTGACAAATACCTCTTAATTTTATGTCTGAAAAATAATATATGAGATTTCTGAATATCAATGACTGAATGTTTTCATTTGCAAATTACATTTAATGAAGTATATCGCATTACTTATCTTGATAATCGATACATGGGGTAGATTCCCATTTTCAAACCGCACTTTAGGCTTTGGACACAAATATTGTTAATGGATACGTTTAGTAGATTCTCATCGCAGAACTAGACTCGAACTGGCAAGGGGCCTGTAGAATGACTTCAACATTTGGACACAGATCTTGATGATGAATGCAGAGGGGAGATTCTCCTGTTCAAACCAGACTTTAGGCGTCGACTTTGACTTGATATCGTCAAGGGATCGAAATGAACCCAATCGACATAAATGCTAGAAGGATGGATGATTAGTATGCGAGTAGTGAAATGAGACGAATTGATAATAAATTTTCGAGTACGAGAATCAGAATGAATTTACAAATGATGAACCCATTTTTTTTTACTACGTGTTATCGTTATAATTTTATACCTAATAAGGTTATGACTGGTTCGTTGCAATGAATCCAAAAACAGTTCAAATTACTGCACAGGTTAACCTTATCAGCGTTCCCGGCATTCTATTTATTGGTTAGGAAAAGCTCCGGGCATTAGGCTCTCCGTAATATGCTAAGCTATATAAAATATTTCACATCCATCGAGTCTTAAATGCGGAACATCATGAGGGAAAAATTAATTCAATTTTAATTAATTATCAAAATTATTTGTGTTCTCGCGAACCTAGAGGTTATGCGAATGCGGAATGACAGCAGCGGGAGGCTTCGTCGTGGTTTCCCAAACTCTTCTGTCGACTGCTTCATCGATCATAGGCACATAAAAAAGACTAGAAAGGAGACTGGTTCCCGGAAAAAAACGTTAGCCACTGGGCACCCATTAATGAACATTACTGTACGCCTAGCTGATTCCTTAATTGATCCTGACCCCTCTCCGCGGTACTGTGGCTAGCCGACGCTTCGAGTACTGGTATTGTTGAAGTATTGTGAATTTAGAATTTTGAAAGTGGCGGTTATCCGCCTGGCGCCCAACATTATTTTATAAATTTAGATTTCTTGGCCAATTGTCGAGTGGATGGTCCCCGGCCTAGCTATCCGGTCTAGTTCCGAGGGCTAATAAAAATCCACGTCACAATACGTAGACTGAGAAAAAAATATAGTTATGGAAACTGTATTTTGATTATACACTTGGGTTAAATATGGCATCAACCCTAGTCTTATAGTGACAAAAGCCCTTCAAAATATTTTGATCATTGCTGAAAATTAAAGTAATGCTAACTAAACTGACTAACTATATTAACATAGTTGACGCAGCTATATGGCTTTTACTATAATTTATGTGTATTACTGACAGTGAAGTATTGTCGTATAGATTTAAAACTTTTGGTTAACAACGCAATGCGAAATGCTGTCTTCAACTATTTCAGGTAGTTAGGTAAACCCTCTAGTTATGTTTGATGTACACTTGGCGAGGCTGATTCTGACCCGGAAGTGATCGTTTGGAAATTGAATTATGTTGGTACCGTGAAGTGAACGCCAGCGGCCGTGCCGTGTGGCCGAGTTACAATCTCTGTTTGACTTTTTGACACTTTTGACAGGCATAATTAATAACCAAATTCATAACCAATAACCTAACCTCGATATATTAGAACAGCGAAATAGCCTCAAAAAATACGTGATTAACGAATTTGCTGTGAAACTGTGCGAAACGGATTTTATTCTATAGCAGATCTTTTGGTAAGTACAATTTAATGATTCCAATGAACAAACGCAATGGTTGTGCAACAAGATTCTTTGTGGATTCTTTAACCGCTTTCAAAGGGTCGCGGTCGCAGCTGGTGGACGTATTGAGTGCAACGATGTCACTGAATTGAGTCATAACTATGGGATTCGATGCATCGCACAGCAGCCTATCGAGCCAGGACCATTGTCGAGCTGAAAACGATGAACTTGTAATGACGAACTACGACAGGTTAAGATTCATTGTGATTTATTTAATAGTTCTGAAATTCATTTACACAAGTAACAGACACTAGATCATTTGACCATTGTGTTAGGGTGACGGTATGAGATGCTGTTAGTATCATAATAAGTTAGTAAACATATTTTATCATTTCGCAGAGGTTGGACGTAGACCGAAATTAAACCGTGAAACGACCAGCCATAGTCAACAGGCCTAATTTCTACAATCATACCCGATACATGCGACGACTAGCTATAGTTGACAAAAATAACTCATCATTTCTTTGGCGAAAGACGCAGACAGGAATGAAACTGTAATTTGTGCAACGAGCAGGCATAGTTAACAGGCTGTGATTAATTCCTTTATCTATCAATATACGAACTAACTGTAATGATTCGTCTTACTTTATTATGGGGGTTGGATAATAGTAAAATAACTTATGTAAACAAACAATTCATATGATAATATTCCACAGTAGTAGAAATATATTTTATTCTCATCAATGTAAAACGTGCAACGACCAAGTATAGGCAGTATAGGTATAGGTTAACAGGCATAATTTTCAGAATCAAACTCTGATACATGCGACGACTAGAAATAGTTTACAGGTATAATTTCTACAATGAAACCCTGATACATGCGACGACTAGACATATTTAACAGGTATAGTTTCTACAATGAAACCCTGATACATGCGACGACTAGACATATTCAACAGGTATAGTTTCTACAATGAAACACTGGTACATGCGACGACTAGACATATTTAACAGGTATAGTTTCTACAATGGAACCCTGATACATGCGACGACTAGACATATTTAACAGGTATAATTTTCACAATTTCACGCACTACAGAAGGACTTTTAAGAGGATTGATTAGTTGACTTACAATGTCTGAGAAAATGTGGAGGCAATTCATGAACATTCGAAACGAGAACAATTCATCATTCTCAATTCTGAATCTGTGAAGCTGATTCAGTGGAGTACTCAAACATGTGTGCACATTTGCATAACATGCGATAGAATGTCACACTTATCTCATATAATGTAGCTAGCGCGTACCCTCCAATATTGTATTGAACACTGATACATGCGATCACTATGCGTATTTAATTTATTAGCTTTAACTTTAACTTTAACTTTATGAGAAATAAGCTAGAGATTGTTTAATTTACAAGACAGACAGACAGACAGACAGACAGACAGTCAGACAGACAGACAGACGGGCGGACAGTTGATTTATTAGATTTAACTTTAACTCTTCAACTTTTTTTTTTTTTTTTATTTTTTTATTTTTTTTTATAAAAAAAAAAAAAAAATCAACTTTTTAACTGTAACTGTAACTCTTGAACTTTTGTTGCCATTTTTTTTTTCATAAAAAAAAAAAAAATTCATCTTTTTAACTGTAACTTTAATTCTTTGTTATGAATTAGCTGCCACCATTGTTATGAATTAAGTACCGCTGCTACCATTGTTATGAATTAGGATGAGTTGTCGTGAGTTAGGATGAGTTCGAACCTCGTTTTTACGTCTGAGGACAACCGGACTATATACAGGTGTTTATAATGATTTTGATGAGTGATCCTCTATGAATCGTTTGTTACATTGGTTGACGTTTATTTCTCTACTTAGTTATACATTTACAGGTATGATCTCTTATAATGGTTAATAGTTAATAATTTCGAAGCGAAGGGGTGAAGTTGATTGATTGAGAGTTTGTGATCAAGTGTGTATCGAGCGACTGCTCTGGTTGACGAATGAGTAGCAAGTGCTAATATAATATTCGCTACTGCTGAGCTGAATGATGAGATCATTCTTTTCCATTGTTCTCCCGGGCATGGATGCGTTTATGCAGGTGCGTTTAGATAGGGTTACAGTTCTTTGAATCAGAGATTAGAGGCTGAGAGACTGGATGTATGCAGGATGTTATGTCTTGGGGACTGGAGGAAAGGGTGTATGAGAGTGTGGAGTAGTATGGAATACGTAACATCTTTAACTTTTTTTTTAATTTTTTTTTTATATAAAAAATAAAAAAATTCAACTCTTAAACTTTAACTGTAACTCTTAAACTTTGCTACTAGAATGACGCTGGTAGAATAAATTATTCTCATTAATGTCCGAAAAATAATGTGATTAATTTGTGTATTGAAATGTGTATGTAAGATTATGAAGTTGAAATTTAGAGTTTCGAAATTTTTTTATAAATTTAGAGAGAAAAAAATGAGAAATATTATTCTGTCAGGGGACTTATTTACACTTGAATGGTTAATCCGAAAAATAAAAAAATAAAAAAAATGTGATATTCACAATGAAAAAGTGTTTCTCTAAGAAAAAGTGAGTCACAGGATCATTTCAAGCACAGATGGTTAAGTTTAAAATCATGATAATTATACACCATATCACGAGCATAATCATTAGGGGTCGTTCATAAACCACGTAGCCGGATTTTGGCCACTTTTGACCCCCCCCCCCCCCCCCCCATGTAGTCTATCGTAGCTTCTTCCCAGGACCCCCCCCCCCCTCCCAGAAAACACGTGGTTTTTTTTATAAGAAAAATTACGAACAAAATTATTTATTATAACACAAGTCTTACATTTTTTTAATATCAATTGAAACCATCAGATTCAGTAAAAGGCGAAACGAGTCATGCATGCAAATCATTTTAAGGGTGTATTTCAATTTATCCAAAAAAAATTTTTTTTGCCATTCGACTTTAAATTGTTCAAAACGCCAAGATTTGTAAAAAAAATTTTCTTTGATAAATTGAAATACGTCCTTTTAACATTAGGGACGCGATATAATAAACTACGTGTCGCAGACCAAGACCCCCCCCTCCACCCCACGTGGCTCATCGTAGTCTTTCAATGGACCCCCCCCTCCCCCTAAACTGGCTATGTGGTTCATGAACGACCCCTTACCAAAGCCACTGAATACAGAGTAATAAATAAATTATGCAATACGATGTATTCATCAAAAGTAGCGCACGTTTATCACACAGACAGAATACCAATAGCTAGAATCCCAGATTAGTGTATAAAGCAGAGGACTAAAAATAAAATAAAATAAATCAAAATCTACTAACAATCGACACATGTAGCCTGGCATTGATAATAAAGATGGCCAAAATACACAGAAGTTAAAGTATACGAGTCACCGACCTATGCTGCAAGATCAAGATGCCAATGATTACCAAAAAAATGTTTAAAAGTTAATGGTGTAACCATCGGCATCTATCACTTGTTGCATGCGGTTGGGCATCGATCGTACAATAGCCTCTGTGTATTCTGGACGTCTTCGTAGATCATCCCAGGCTCGATCATCACGGACTCGATTGCGTAGAGCTTCTAACGTGGCATGCCGCATTGGCTCAAATTCCCGGGCCACCTCCGACCAAGCGTTTTCGATCGGATTTAGGTCCGGGGATTTGGCAGGCCAATTGAACCTAAAAACGTTAGGTTGTGCGGCATACCATCGTTGTACGATCCCTGCAGTATGCACTGGACTGTTATCCTCTACAATTCGAATAATTGGCATTTCATCTGCGGGATAACGCGCCCGTACTTGTGGTATCACATTGTTTTGCAGAATTCCAAGATATTCCTCTGCATTCATTCTACGGGTGGTTTCGGTAAGTCCACCAACACCTTCGGCGGCGATTCACCCGTGGAATGCTCTGGTAGCGCGTCCACTACTCATGTTTGGTCTACAATTCTCAGGGTCATAACGCGTTCCATCTTCTCTCCACACCCTACGGCGACCATCTTTATCCGATGAAAAAACTTTTTCATCGGTGAATATCACAGTAGACCAATCATCGACGGTCATCCCTAAGCACTCTAGAGCAAATCCTACTCGCTGCTCGCGATGACCGTCGGTAAGGTCTATTGTCCTTGCTGAAATTCGGCTTTTTAAGCCTACTTCGTTTAATCTTTTTCGGACTAACCAGTCTGAGACGTCAAGTCCTAGACGACCAGGAACTAGAGATGCTGGCTTATGCTTACGTGAAATCGCATTAGCCAGAATCTCTATATCCTGCTCGTCCGTCGTCTTTCTAGCAGCTCCGTTGTCCACTCGTCTGTCCCTAACTGCCGCCATTCCGCCTTCTCTATATTTCCGTACATATCTTGTGCACGTCGACTTACTCAGTCCAGTTTGTAGTGTAATTGAAAAATCAACAAAATTAAATTAAGTTATCCAGGTAAAACGTGGTTGCCACAAAAAACGGTAAATATAAGTCCCCGACTATTCATCTTCCCTGACCAATCAAAGTATCCCTTGATTTTTCAATGATTTTAATGGCCATTTTAAAATTCCATGATTTTTCCATGATTTTCATGATTTCAAAGACCAGTGGCCACTATCTAAAAATATTTAAAATTATTTTGAAAATAGTGCCTCACCAGCTATTTGCTCATTAGAGAGCCCGCTCTCCCACAATTCTATAATCCTGCCTCTATCTGCGTCGGTGATACGATTCATTCTATATGTTAAAACCATTTATGTTAACATTGTTTTTCTATCATTCGTCTGTACTCAGCTAATATTATTGAACACCTTTGTCCTGTTTTTTTATATTCTTATAGCTATTTCTTCTTGATAATCTTGATTATTCTTTCATTAATTAGCTATCGATTTATTATAATATTTGGTTTTGCTCTGCCGTCTATTTTTTTTGGTTGTTTCTTTGTTTGTTGAAACATAGCATCGTATTTTTTCATAGATGAAGCGATCGCAAATCTGAATTCTTATTATATTCTCGATGAATAAAAAACGAATTTACGTAAAAATGAATCGTATCATGGGAATAGATCAACTGAGAATCATGTTGGCTTGTGGGAGAGTGGCTTCTCGATTGAAGTCATATCAGGTGAAGCATTATTTCCGATAAAATGATTTAAAATATTTTTACCTGGTGGCCACCAAAAAAAGTTTAAAAAATAAAGTTAAAGTTAAAGTTAAAGCTAATAAATTAAGTACGCATAGTGGTCGCATGTATCAGTGTTCAATACAATATTGGAGGGTACGCGCTAGCTACATTATATGAGATAAGTGTGACATTCTATCGCATGTTATGCAAATGTGCACACATGTTTGAGTACTCCACTGAATCAGCTTCACAGATTCAGAATTGAGAATGATGAATTGTTCTCGTTTCGAATGTTCATGAATTGCCTCCACATTTTCTCAGACATTGTAAGTCAACTAATCAATCCTCTTAAAAGTCCTTCTGTAGTGCGTGAAATTGTGAAAATTATACCTGTTAAATATGTCTAGTCGTCGCATGTATCAGGGTTCCATTGTAGAAACTATACCTGTTAAATATGTCTAGTCGTCGCATGTACCAGTGTTTCATTGTAGAAACTATACCTGTTGAATATGTCTAGTCGTCGCATGTATCAGGGTTTCATTGTAGAAACTATACCTGTTAAATATGTCTAGTCGTCGCATGTATCAGGGTTTCATTGTAGAAATTATACCTGTAAACTATTTCTAGTCGTCGCATGTATCAGAGTTTGATTCTGAAAATTATGCCTGTTAACCTATACCTATACTGCCTATACTTGGTCGTTGCACGTTTTACATTGATGAGAATAAAATATATTTCTACTACTGTGGAATATTATCATATGAATTGTTTGTTTACATAAGTTATTTTACTATTATCCAACCCCCATAATAAAGTAAGACGAATCATTACAGTTAGTTCGTATATTGATAGATAAAGGAATTAATCACAGCCTGTTAACTATGCCTGCTCGTTGCACAAATTACAGTTTCATTCCTGTCTGCGTCTTTCGCCAAAGAAATGATGAGTTATTTTTGTCAACTATAGCTAGTCGTCGCATGTATCGGGTATGATTGTAGAAATTAGGCCTGTTGACTATGGCTGGTCGTTTCACGGTTTAATTTCGGTCTACGTCCAACCTCTGCGAAATGATAAAATATGTTTACTAACTTATTATGATACTAACAGCATCTCATACCGTCACCCTAACACAATGGTCAAATGATCTAGTGTCTGTTACTTGTGTAAATGAATTTCAGAACTATTAAATAAATCACAATGAATCTTAACCTGTCGTAGTTCGTCATTACAAGTTCATCGTTTTCAGCTCGACAATGGTCCTGGCTCGATAGGCTGCTGTGCGATGCATCGAATCCCATAGTTATGACTCAATTCAGTGACATCGTTGCACTCAATACGTCCACCAGCTGCGACCGCGACCCTTTGAAAGCGGTTAAAGAATCCACAAAGAATCTTGTTGCACAACCATTGCGTTTGTTCATTGGAATCATTAAATTGTACTTACCAAAAGATCTGCTATAGAATAAAATCCGTTTCGCACAGTTTCACAGCAAATTCGTTAATCACGTATTTTTTGAGGCTATTTCGCTGTTCTAATATATCGAGGTTAGGTTATTGGTTATGAATTTGGTTATTAATTATGCCTGTCAAAAGTGTCAAAAAGTCAAACAGAGATTGTAACTCGGCCACACGGCAGGGCCGCTGGCGTTCACTTCACGGTACCAACATAATTCAATTTCCAAACGATCACTTCCGGGTCCGAATCAGCCTCGCCAAGTGTACTATATCATCCGATATAGTCCACTATTACACATAAGTAGGGTTACAATCTAATTTGTTCCGGAAATCATATGATTTAGTGTTGATTCCCATCAGTGATGGCTGATCTAACAATCTTTACCGTGCTCGTGCGATACGTAATCCAGTATCAGTTATCATTCTATATATCCAATATGGCATTCTTATTGTGTTGTGATGACTGTATGATATAGTTAAGGTTGGTATTCCACATAGATATGTAATGGAACAATCTTTTGATTACATCAACTCTAGATTTTGTTATCTTCTGCGATTTTCAATAACTACGAAAACCATGTAGTTGGATTAAATATGGCATCAAACATATTTTTATAGTTAAGGCTTCTCAATAGAATATCGTAATTGGGAATGTGGTCATTAGGTGAACTATACATTAGAATAATAAGAGAATATTGGCGTGTACTATATTTATTCATACGAAAACAAAATGGTTTTTTTGTACGTATTGTAACGGTTCGGCTATGCACGAGAGGGACAAGGACGGACAATACGATCAGGTGACCAACGGTCAATCCCCACTACCGCGCCTAGGCTCGTGGCGATCGCCCGTGACGTCACCGAAACTCGAAAATCGTATAAAAGCTGGTGCGGTCAAGCAACACCAGCGATACTTGGCAAAGAGCTAGTAGTCGACTCACCGCGATATAATAGTCTAGGAGCGACACGAGACAAAGCGTCCGGTCGACTCAATTAGAAAGATAAAAATTTGAGAATTAGAAATTTATACCAAACAGATAAAAATTTAAAAGTCTATCGCTGCGCGTTTTCCGAAGATAGCAAACTACTATTAATATTTCGAGGTCATGTCTAAAATTGCGTGAACACTCATTAGATCAAGAAATAGAATTTCAGAAATATAAAAACTGAGAACAGAGAGCCATAGGATAAGTTAAAGATAAGATCAACTTTTGTTTATTTTATTTTGTTATCGCAAGAGAACATTTGATAATTGATTTATTAAAATTAATGTTAAATTCACAACTGCTTTAAAGTTCTTTGTCCGATATTTCCGCTGCTCATTTCATTAAAATCAAAACGCTACAACAGCCGAGACAGGTTATACTAGGGAACAGCTTTGGAGAGCAATCTTCCGAGTCTGGTATACAGTCTTGGGTGCAAACCCCGGATCTGAGCGTAGGAAATAGTTAAAACACTAGGCGAGAACAGGAAGGCAGACTTGTGCTTAAAAACACCGGTTCTGCATTAGGACGGCAGCTTTGAGAAGAAACTATCCGAGTCTGCTAAAATCTGACGCTTTATCGAGAAATCGATCGAGTCCGAAGATAAACGGCTTTGTTTAAAAATTAATCGAGTCCGTAGCTAGCCAGAAAAAACATAAAAATCTAGATCAGGTGGCTTTTTGTGGCATAACCAACTTTTCCCCACCTCCTAGTAACGTGAACTGCCCAAAATAACTAAAAATTCAACTTATATCATCTTTTGAGCAAAGAACTCACAATAACGTGGGATACACTTTCAATTTTTAATTTCCGGCATATCCCGAAATGTTACAGTATATATACCATACGTTCCTATAATCGAGCGTATAAGTCCTATTGTAAGGTTATGGAGCAGTAATACATTCAATGAAACCTGCGATATAAGGCAAAATGAATCTTAACAATCTATATAGGGGAAAGGTGGGCAGCCCCGGACAGCGGGTAGCCCCGGACACTGCAAAAATGTTCATTTTCTGCGTGTTTGCCATTATTCTTTTATCATACCTGCGTTAGTTTGTGTCCCACTAGACACGTGCATCAGTTGAGCCTCATCAGAAAACACGCAGAAAATGAACATTTTTGCAGTGTCCGGGGCTACCCGCTGTCCGGGGCTGCCCACCTTTCCCCTACGCAATCATTCGAAAATGAAAATAAAATTATTGGCGTCAATGCCATATGGTGTACTTTCCTTCATCACAACATATTCAATATATTATTTTTGATAATAATGAAATATAATCACTAACAATTAGTATAAAAATTATTTGTACCCCCTCAAGACTCAAGACTCCTACAGGTGACAGATTTTTGACGGAATATCTCACTTAATATCTGTCTGGTCATCTCGCTGAATATCTTGCTGAATATGTCGCTGAATATCTCGCTGGCCATCTCGCTGGATATCAGCAAGACCATCAGCAAGACCTTCAGCAAGACCATCAGCAAAACCTTCAGCAAGACCATCAGAATATAGGAATTCGAAAATTCTTGTTACTCAGCTTGGGAGTCTTTTTGCTACTTTTTTTTGTAGATCATCTTGTTAGTAATCTTGCTGCGCCTCTCATTAATTATCTCACTGGAGATCGTGCTTATCGTCTTGCTGTTGGTCTTGCTGATGGTCTTGCTGGTCATCTTGCTGATGGTCTTGCTGAAGGTCTCGCTGGTGGTCTTGCTGATGGTCTTGCTGGTCATCTTGCTGATGGTCTTGCTGAAGGTCTTGCTGATGGTCTTGCTGATGGTCTTGCTGAAGGTCTCGCTGGTGGTCTTGCTGATGGTCCTGATGGAAGATCTTGCTGATGGTCTTGATGGAAGGTCTTGCTGATGGTCTTGATGGAAGGTCTTGCTGATGGTCGTGCCCTTTGTCTTACAGCAAAATCGGCGAAACCATCAGCAAGCAAGATATCCAGCGAGATGACCAGCAAGATATTCAGCGAGATATTCAGCGAGATGACCAGCAAGATATTTAGTGAGATATTCATCGAGATATTCAGCAAGATATCCAGCGAGATGGCCAGCGAGATATTCAGCGACATATTCAGCAAGATATTCAGCGAGGTGACCAGACAGATATTAAGTGAGATATTCAGCGAGACATTCAGCAAGATATTCAGCGAGATGGCCAGCAAGATATTCAACACGATAGTCAGAAAAATATCAAGCAAGATGTACAGTAAGGCGGTCATAAAAATATCTACGGTCGGTTATCTCAATAATTCTTAAGAAAAAAATTTTTTCACTTCCTTTTTCCGTATAGCTCCGTGGTCGCACTGCTCTTTTTTTTATTCAAGTGTATTAGTATTTCCACCTCCATACGAAGTCCCTAATTGACGTACAGCGCGCACAAGCATATCCTTATTTTTGGTATCATAAGGGCTACCTGTTAATACTAAAAAAACTAATAAACAATTGTTTTTCAAATATCCAAGAAATTGGTGTTTTGTTATTTCTCCAATAACTAATCAACGGATTTGAACGTCCAATGTCTCAAATTGTGGGTTCTTTCGTGGCCTACAACGCGTCCATCTAACTTTTTTGTCTACGATCAACAAATTTAGGACTTTGAGGGCCTGTGGCGAAAAATCTGTCACCTGTAAGAGTCTTGAGTCTTGAGGGGGTCTTAGAATTTTGTCTTTCATACGATGAAACTATTTCCTACCTTCTAAGAATTACTCGGACTTTATCATTGGTCCATTTTCCTATTGCCTGGTCTGACATTCGACTTATAGGCTATGATATGAAACTATGCGCGTGAACTTGCACCGAATCGTCTTTTTTTTCGTGATTATTGAAAGAATACTTATTCTTTTCACGTCTGATTGACGAGTCTCTGATTGTTGGCCCCAACTTCCAGGCCCTGATAATCACTAACAATTAGTATAAAAATTATTTGTACCATTGTGTATATCACACATGGGGTATTCCATGCCAAATCGGAACCGTTTTGTCAAAATCGTTGTAATAAATTTCTTTATGTAATACACTAAAACATACGAAGAAGGTTAGTCAAATCAAAGATGATGATGCAGTCAAAAGGGTGGCGTGGAATACCAACTATATTAAAATTATAAAACGCAGAGTTTCATTCATTTTGTACAAGCTGACTTGACAGGTACAAGTTTACCCATTGGAAATGGTAATGACATCTAAATCTATTTGATATATTGATAGTTAAAAGTTACTATTATTATAAGCTGTAACATTGCATGTTGCAAGGCGCTCCTCACCCCTTGACACGACCTTAATTAAGCGGGGGTTGAAGTGTAAATGGCATTAGTATGAATGGTTAGGATGGCCCCGAGGCCTTTACTGACTCCGAGAGACGACCGTGACCGACTCAAAATTATGAAATAGATTATTTATTCTTTTGTTTTTTTTTCAAAACTTTTCTCTAACATGTGGACGACGAGGCCAAGTTTTGGGGTCTAAGCAACGACTAAAATGCACCCCGACGGACGCACACTATTCGACGCACCGAGGTTGCGAATTACTACGACGAACGCCACCTTCACCACTTCGAAGAGGACACGGGGGAGTGCCGAGAGCATTCTGCACCGAGGGATCGAGGTGGTGGATGAGATTCCCGCCACCGCCAAGATTCAACGTCCCGTGTTCCTCTATTTACAAGGAGCTAATTCACCGTGGTGATGATTCAAAAGGATTCGCACCGAGGAGCGTAGCGCCATCCGTGTGACGTCAGCCGCACGGTCGATTAGTAAATCGATATTCGAGGGCCTAGCGACACCCCTGCGTATCGGCGACATGCCGTCTAAGATCACTCTGCGTTAGACGAGCGTAGCCAGCACACGTGTGCCTTTTGTTTTGAGTTTTACGTTGAGTAAATCCTGATTGCGTTTAGAGTACTTTTGATTGTTTTCGAGGTTTTCGGGTTCCTTTTTGGGAATTGCGTTGGTGTGTGTGAGTGAGGAGTTTCCCCGAGGGAATATTCTAGACCGTCCTCGATGGATATTAACAGAGAAAAAGTTCTCTTCGTACGGTGGCTGGAGGACGGTAAGCGTTAGCCATTCTTACCCATACCAATTTGAATCTGGCAACGGCCGTCTGCCGCCTTGCCTTGGTGAAGCCACGAGGCTATTTAGTTGATTTGAGATCGAATTAAACCGATTTCCGACTGGTAGGCCGTCACCAGTGTCCACATGCTTTAGAGGAATATATTTTGAGTTGATTTATTGAGGATTTTTGTAAGATATTGAATTGTATTGAGTTGTATTGAGTATATTCGTTTCGCACACGAGTGCGACGGAGACAGTCGGTCACTATTGTTCTCTCTCCCTCCTGTGGGAAGAGCGTGGTTATTGAGACCTCGAGTCTATTGTTTCGCGCTGGTCGTATAGCTGCGATTTAGAGACTATATTCGTTATTTGTTTACCGCAGAGTTAGTTTAAGTTAGTTTTAGTTAATTTATTATTTATTAAATCGTAAATATTTCTTTGCGAGAGGCTTCGCCTCTCGAAGGCATGCCGACCGCCGTACACGGTCGGTGTCGTTATTGTTAATTCTGTTGTTGAATTTCTAGCCGCTGGCATTATTTTGTTGTTAATTTCGAGCCGTAGGCTCGACTATATTATTGCTTATCGAGTATTCGAGTCATTATTTTGTTATCATTTTGTTATTTATTGCCGCAGGCTACTTCTTGTTAGCTGTTAAGTCTCATTGTTAATTGTAAAATTGATTTGTTGTCCCGAGAGGACCGATTTGTCAAGTTACTGATTAGTTAATTTTGAGTTGTTATTGTCACCCTGCGTGGGAGCGTGTTTATCCAGTATTATTATTGTAAAACTCGCAAATCGCGGCCAGGTCGCGTTTACACGGCCTGTAGTCGTCTTAAATCCGAGGGGAAGTACCCCCGGGTACGTGAAAGCAAGTAGATTCTTTATATCTCCTATTTTTTTGAATAAATTCGTTATTATTTTTGTTAAATTTAAACTTTCCGAGTCGTTATTCAACGCCTAGCTAACTCCTCATAATAATCCCGACCCCTCTCCGCGGTACTGATGTTAGCCGACGCTCTGAGTACCTGTAGTGTAATTGTGTTTTGATTTTGAATTTCGAAAGTGGCGGTTATCCGCCTGGCGCCCAACCTTAATAAATAATTATAATTTTCTTAGCCAATTGTAGACTGGACGACCTCGGGGTCTAGTGATCCGGTCTAGATCCGAGGTCTGACAAAATCCACGTCACAAAGCATACATATGATCCACCATCCGAACAAAAATGAATGTATTGGAGTTTATGATCAGGCAAGGACTGAATTTCTAGAAACTCAAATCTTTTAGTTTCCTTTACTCTGTAAGCCTGCAGGTGGTCATTAATACCTTCAGTTTCAACTTTTTCAACTAAAATAACGAAATCAGCATATGATAGTTTCTTATCATTCAATTTTTTACAAAAAATTTGTGTGATTATTCCGAATATAGGAAATTCATCATATCCAATAGTTACTGTCACTTCAATTAGATATTTGAGATTTTCTAGAATTACATATTTTATGTGCCTGTATTTAATGAAATCTTTCGGTAAAAAAGATTGAGCTGCTGAAGGTGTTGATGTGCTTCTGCTTATATCGCGACAAATTGTGATATTTTCAAAGATTCGTCCATTAAGGAGCAAGTCGTTTAGGTGAAGTTGATTCTTTATAGCAAGTGTCTGACATATATTACCACGATAACGTGTAACTGCAGACATATTTTTGAATGGTCGATGCTTCCCTTCGAACCGCATTGCCCATAAGTGACGCAAAGGTCCTACTGTTCGCATCATTCTCGGATAGTGGATCATAAAATGGTGTTTAGGTTTCAAACAGTTTCCGAAAAGCTTAATAAATAACTCATGATGTTCTTCAAGAAGTGTGCCTAATAGATCGTACGACTCCAACGTACAGAATGATTCTAGAGTTAATGACACTATATCGACGCCTCTTACGAAGAGTGACACGTTTGAAATGTCTTACGAAAACTGACACATTTCGACTAACCACGAAAACAGCCTCATTTCAGAAGTTCGGACGAAAACTGTCGCGTTTGGATTTTCACCACGAAAACAAGCACATCTCAATTCTCTCGCCGAAAACTGATTCGTTAAAATGTTCGCCACGAAAAAAAGCATGTTTCAGCGAAACTAATTTTTCAGGCGGAAGATAATTTATTTATTACAGGCATACTTCGTTACTGGACTAGTTATGGTTTTTCTTCGCCGAATAAAAGCGATTTGTTACCTTTTTCGCGGTGAAAATTCAATTATGTCTTTTTTCGTCAGAAAAAATTTCAATGTGTCAGTTTTCGTAAGACATTTCAAACGTGGCTGTCTTCGTAAGAGGCGTCGATATGTCGTAACGATTTGTAAAGTTCCCGTTCGACATTACCCTCGGGAATTAAGTCGCCAAGAATCAAACCTGCATATAAAATAAAACACTTCATCTCTGCTGCAGACATTTTATATTGCATGATTTTATATTTTGCATAGTAAAGGACCCGGGTGGATTATTATCAGGTGGAAATTTGAAGTACTTCAACTTATCATTCAATGTTTCGATCGTAAATAATTTCTGGACTATAATCCAATTACGTAGTATACAGGATGATTCAATTTGCGCGCACTATTTGGTAAGGGTAGATTCCTTGTGAAATTCTAAGACTAATTTTCCTTTACCAAAAAATCATGGGACTAATAATTTTCGAGCTACAGAAGGTCTTAGTTGACCAATGACCGAGCCTCAAGCGTAGCAAGTTAGGGCCGGGTCAAAAGTATAAGACTAGCAGTGCCCGTGGCGCGTCGATTTCCAATGAAATAAAAATAAATGATTAAATCTAGTGATAAATTGTTTCACCATATGGCATTTAGGTTACATTTATTGATGAGTATTAAGGGAAGACCCTACAGAAATTGAGAACTTGCACATTTTTTTTATATTTAAAATTATTGATAGGTCTTGTGAAACTGTGCTCTGAAACTAAGAAATTCTCACCTTGAGCTTCTAGATTACTTGAGTAATATAGGAGTTACGCAACGTTTAAGGGCAAAAGTATACTGAACTTCAAAATGCTTCCTGCGTCATAATCTTATCCGGATCATACTAATATTTGACTAGGGCTTTCGGTACAATTAGGCGAAGAAAAGTATGTAACGGTTTTGAGATTGAATGACTGGTTTTTTTTCACCAGAATTTTAAACTTGTATTTTTTAATTTTTCACATTTTTCATGTTATATGGATTTTGAAAACTATGTTCCTTTTACAGTATAAAGAATTCCCTACATACTTTTGTATGTAAGGTATGCATGAATCTACACTGCGAAGGAGAAGTTGATCGGAGCAGAACTATGACGCAAGGGACATTTAGCGTAGCTGAAAATGTAGTTTTGAGTAAATCGCCTTTTAATGAAAACTGGTACAAATTAAATAAATTTTCAAAATATATGGTCTGAGATAATTCAAAACGTCATGTTATCAAACTTTCTCATTGAGGCATATCAGATTTTCTGTTTCTTCTGCTGCGGCATCTTGGACCGCAGATCTTCTTCGCCCTGCGTTTCCAGATTCAACATCATATAAAAGAAAATTGAAAACGTTGATCGTTGAATTTGTAGTCCAGTCCTTCTTCATCTTCAAGACTCCACCTTGCGGCTCCATCGATTTGGCTGTAGCAGCATATTCTATCGTGCTGCGTTCTGCGATTTATACTATTGTGGTTCTCAGAAAATCTTAGTGCTGATTCTTAATACTCATTTATCTCTGGCTATTGCTTTAGACTTTTTTCATGTGTGCACCTATTTAGCAGCTCGTCACTGACTAATCTCTCATAAAAAGGCATTGGTTTCCCATTTATTGGGGATTTTTGATCTGGTGGTTGATAATTTTTCAGCGTAGCCGTATTGGCTTTCTTCATTTCAGCGAGATTTGTTTTGTTTCACAAGGTTTCTCTCTGTTTCACATAATAGCTGTCTTACAGAAGGTATTTTCAGAACAAAAAAAAAAGGTTGAGGAACAAATTTTATATTTCAAGCGCTCCAGCTCGTTATTGCATTTTGGAGTCTTCCGGTACTCATTCTTTTGGCCACGTAGTTCATACTTGGACTTAATATTTTATGAAACTTGGATTTAATGATAGTTTCAATAGTTTGGTAAGATTCTAGAACTTTATCACGGAAGAAACAAATTTTTTTTTAATTTATTATCAATTTTATCAATAAAATCAGCTGTCTGTGAACTAAAAAAAATCGAAGGGCCTTGGATATTTCTCACAAGGTAAAGACAGGCCTCTGGAGTATATTTCCGGCAAAAACGGAAAATCGATTTTCTGAACGATTTCGGTCAAAATTTCTGTAGGGTGTTACGTGCGGCTCCACATTATTCAAAATTTTCATTTTTCATGGCAAAGGCATATATATTGATAGAGATAAAAAGCCGTGGGAAGAATTTAGAAATATAATCCCAAAAACCCTCTTTACTTAAAGTCACGAACTCCGGTCGAGTTAGAGATAACAAAAGTATAGAATAAGTAAGCTAGGATCCATGCAGTGCTGGGTTTTGCTGACCCAGCACCGTATAGTCGGTCCGATGCAACTCTCTCCCAAATAGATCCAGCTAGAATACATATTAATAGGTAAAATTATGACAAACAGACTGTCCTGAGGTTGGGACCGCTGCACGCTGTTGGAGGTAAAACGGCCGGGAGGATGGGTATTGCTCGGTCGCGGAAAGACGCAGGTCTTTTGATTAGGCTAGTTACCGTGGCGGAGTAATACCCAAGTTATCTAGCAGCGGCCTCCTGGCTGCCTTCAACCTGGACGGGGTCTTCGTTCTCCAAAGTTGCGGCAGCACGGACGTGACCCGGGGTTTTATAAGTAGAGACGGAGTTAGCGGGCGAAAACCCTTGTAGTGACGACGCTAAAGAACTCTTGAAACCTCGAAAGAAATTTATAAAATTCAAAAAGTGCATGGACACATCGATTAAATAAAGAATTCGGCTAATAATTTCAAAACAAAACGATAAAAGGTGTGTGTTTTTCCGTGCCTTGTGAGTGTGGAGGACGGACTCCGTACGGACAGCAGGGGACCCAACCTCAGGACTGACACTGACACGCTAAGTTTTTATATTTATTTCAAATCGATTGCCAAAATCTGCCGAACGATATATCACAAATATAGTAGAATTAGTTCAGAGAGAGAGAGAGAGTTGCATCGGGACGTTAACCATACATATAAATAAATTGACTCCCATGAAATATCAGTAAAACAGATAAATAGAGTTTTCAGAAAATAATTAGAATTCAAGATTTTACCTGTGGAATAACGTGATCAAGTAGTTCGAAATATATTCAAAAATTTAATAGTTCAACTCATCCTATCATTTTGTCTCAACCCCTTTCTATATTCCTTCTCCCTCGAAATTACTTTAATGAAAAAACGTACGGTCCTGTATAGGACTAGGCACAGCAAGATCCTGTTACCTAACCTTACAGTAGGTAAGTCAAAAATAAAATTAAATTAAACCTTGGTGACGTGAAAGCCCCAAACCGCTCGGGTGCTACTCACACGTCACAAGGGTCTTCCCTTAACGGCGTCGTCGCCAGAAGTTGCCTGCATACAACATACGCCTTGGTTATTTGTGACCAGAACCACCGCTACCTAATTTTCATCCTCCAGATCCACCGCTACGTAGTTTTTATCCTCTAGGTCCACCGCTACGTAGTCTTCGTCCCCCAAGTCCACCGATTGTAAGTATAAGCTATTGATGAACCATTGATGTTACACACCCGACGTTGGTTCATGCATCATTATTCAGTAAGTTGTTATAATGCAAGATTTATGATACTCATACCAATAGTTAATGATAAAAATCGGGCGCGAATTAGAAATAATGTAAGACCTCTGTACTGAGTACCGGTAAGCATTCGGTGCACCCATGCAGGCTGTAATAAAACAGCGCTCCGAGAATGTGAGCCCTTTTGTGAATAATTATTTGTATAAAAACGAGAGGTTAATAATTCTTGGACAGAAACCAGAATTATTGCATGGGCGTAATAAATACTGTACAAACCATACTGTTCCACGATCACGGCGGTGAAAAATCGTTATTGTGATTTTTTAATCAACTGTGAATATCAGTGCTGAAGTAAATGAACAAAAATTACGGAAATTATTAGATTTATTTTTAAAATAACTCAAGGAATAATTCAAAATAACTCAAAACCAATTTTTGTATAAGAATAATAATAACGACAACAAGTGATAAGTAACAGAACCAACGATAACGCATCAAATTAGTGCTGAATAAATACATAAATGATAATAATAATCATACTAATAATGTTTGGAACGCGCAACGCAATTCACTTTCCGTACATTCGTGAATGTGGAACGGTTCATCCTGAAAAAGAACAAACAGAACAAAATTAGAATCACATTGACGACGAGCGCCCTAATAATCGACAGGCATAAAATGATAGGTGAATTGCACAACTCGCCTAGAGAAGGTGCTCGAAATGCCCACCGTGCATTTCAATGCACAAGTTTGCGCGGCGAATTAAACTTGCATCAGCCAACGACAAAATTCCGAACGCCGCGGGTAATCCTCGACTTGGAGACTCTGCACCCGTATGTAGTGGAACGCGTGCAGCCCTTCGTCGCTCAGGACTCGTTGTGCGGTCGAGTGAGATGTGTTGCATTGTCTTGCAACTGATCGAATACTGATCGTCGGATCGTTCGCCACCGTATCCAGAATCGTCTCTTCCAAGCCTGGCACGCGTACATTTTGGGGTCTTCCGATGGCGTTACCATCGTTTAAGTTTTTGACCAGTTGCCCGGTTTCCCTGGATCTGTGGACTAGACGTAAAATACCGTTTTTGTCCGGTTGTCGACGATTCGGAAACCGCACAGCGTATTCCGCAGCAGCCGCACGTGAACTTTGCTTGCACTCGCCGTACAAAATTATCATGTCGAAATATTCTTGTGGTGAATAATAATCCATGTCAGTTTGTATGGTCAATGAAAATACGGTTGAACAAAACATATTCATCGTAATTTCTTATCCCTGCGATCGTTATTTGTTGAGGCACGGCGCGAATTATTGAATTTTATTAATTTATTTATTTATACCGAGCATCTACAGCATATATCCGAGCATATACAGTTCTTATACATTTCTTCTAAGAGATTTATCCCGGCTACGTTGCGATAACTCTCGAGTGGCTCTAATAAGGTTAGGATGTCGGGGTGATTTAGCAACCTTTTTGTGAAGGTGGTCTTACCACTACCTATATTTCCTTCCACCAGGATGGTCAGGGGCCTGGAACCTTTTCGGCGGATCCCAGAAGGAAGATCCCCGGACTTCCTGGAAAAGATAAAGTACGAAAAAGAGGATCATCGTCTAGCTGGCTCTCGGCTGCATCCCGGTTCAGGAGCTATTTTGTAAGGAGCTAGGCGATCTAGGTGTATTATCTTGGGACTAGAACGTCTAGAACGTTGTACTCTATAAACTACGTCATTAATTCTTTGTAAAACTTCGTAACGTCCTTCCCAATTTGATTGAAGTTTGGGACAACGTCCCTTTTCTCTACGAGGTTGAAACACCCAAACTAAATCTCCTGATTCGAATCGTAGGTCCCTAGCCCTAATATCGTACCTAGCTTTGACACGATCGGTCACTACCTTGAGTTTATTCCTAGCGAAATGATGTAATTCGTCTAACTTTTCCCGAACATAGGCTCCATAAGAAGTATGCGAAAGTTCTGCAGAGGGAATAGGTCCTTTTTCTAAATCTGAGGGGAGTCGAAGATCTCTCCCCATAAGTAAAGAAGCAGGGGTACAACCGGTGGTCTCATGAGTAGCAGACCTATAAGAAAGAAGAAAAAGAGGGATCCATTCGTCCCAATTCCTTTGGTCCCTATCTACGAAGGAGGAAAGATATCTGAGTATAGTTCTAATTAAACGTTCCACCATACCATCTGACTGAGGATGCAGTGGGGTGGTACGAGTCTTCCTAACTCCTAAAACCTTCAATATTTCAGCAAAGAGTATAGCCTCGAAATTTCGGCCCTGATCTGTATGAAGCTCTAGAGGAGAACCGTACCGACAAACAAATTCCCTGACGAAGACTTTAGCTACGGTTTCAGCTTCCTGATTTGGAATAGGAATAATTTCTGGCCATTTAGTGAAGTAGTCGGCTATTACTAAAGCGTAACGATTCCCTGATCGAGTAAGAGGAAGAGGGCCTAGAATATCCATCGCGACTCTCTCAAATGGAGCACCTACATTATAGACTTGAAAAGAACTCGTTCCTCTATCCCTAGGACCTTTCTTCGCGATACAATCTATACAAGTCCTACACCAAGTATCTACGTCGTAACGACTACGCGCCCAAAAGTATCGTTCCCTGATACGATTAAGAGTTTTGTTTGATGCGAAGTGTCCTCCTGATGGTGAATTATGATGTTCCCGAAGGACGTCTACGATCTTCTCTTCGGGTACTAATATTTGCCATTTGATTTCTTGAGCGTTTGGAGATTCTCACGTCCGGTATAATATTCCTTCCTGGAGTTGTATTGAATCCCATTGAGCCCAATAGATCTTTAAATTCTGGTCTTCTGCCGATATGTCTTGCCATTCTGGCTTTATTCCAGCTTCTTTCCAGGTTCGAAGTTGCGAAAGGATTCGGTCTTCCTGTTGAGATCTTTTCCAGTCGTCTCTGTCTGCTCCCAGGGAGATTTGGCGGATTTTCACTGAGGGAACTCTTTGTTTTTCTAGGCGTGTACATTGCTTGCAATCCGATGTTTCGTCGCATGGTCTTCTTGAAAGGGCGTCTGCGTTTCCGTGGAGAAGTCCTGCACGGTGCTGAATATCGAAATCGTACTGACCTAAAACCTCTATCCATCTAGCTACCTGACCTTCTGGAGACTTGAAAGAGAGTAGCCACCTCAAGGAAGCGTGATCTGTACGGACCAAAAACTTCCTTCCGTATAAATAATGGTGAAAGTGAGAAATAGTCTTTACTACGGCAAGAAGTTCCCTACGAGTCACGCAATAGTTCCTTTCGGTTTTACTCAAAACCCTACTAAAATAGCTAATTACGCGCTCTTGTCCATCTTGGACTTGGGATAAAACTCCACCCATTCCTGTAAGCGAAGCGTCAGTGTCTAAAATAAATGGAAGATCCGCGACGGGGTAAGCTAAGATAGGCGACGAAGTTAAGGAGGATTTTAATCTAACGAAAGCTTCTTCACAATCTGAAGTCCATTCGAAGTCGGTCTTGATCCCTGTAAGGTGATGTAAGGGCCTGGCGACTGTAGTGAATCCTGGGACGAACCTTCTGTAATATGTACAGAGGCCTATAAAACTTTGAATCTGTTCTTTATTAATGGGTCGAGGCCAGTTTGTAACCTTTTCTATTTTTGCAGGGTCTGTCTTGACTCCTGCTGCTGAAACGACGTGTCCAAGGAAGTTTACTTCCTTTTGAAAAAGATGACACTTCTTTAGGCTCATTTGAAGGTCAGCTTGTTGTAGGCGAAGGAATACCTGACGAAGATTTTTCACCTCCTCTTGGAAAGTCTTTTCAAAGACGATAATGTCGTCTAAGTAGACTAGGCAAATCTTTCCGGTCAGTCCTCGGAGCGTGGTTTCCATGGCTCTTTCAAATGAAGCTGGGGCGTTGCTCAACCTGAACGGCATGACCTTAAAATGCCAAAGTCCTCCTAACCCTGTAACGAAGGCAGTCTTCTCCTTATCTTCGGGATCCATCTCGATCTGCCAATATCCACTCTGTAGATCTATCGTGCTGAACCAACGAGCACCAGATACGAGGTCTAGAGTTTCTTCAATCTTTGGTAAAGGGTAGGAGTCTTTTTTGGTCAAGTCAATCAACTTTCTGTAATCTATACAGAAGCGCTTCTTGCCGTCTTTCTTGTTGACCAGGACGATTGGAGAAGCCCAAGGGCTGGAAGAGGGTTCGATGACATCGCTCTTCAACATGTCTTCAACTAGCTTGGCGACTTCTTCTCGTCCGTTTATTGGTAGTCTGCGAGCAGCCTGCTTAATAGAAAGGTTATCCCCCGTGTTGATACTATGCCTGACTAAATTGCAGCGACCAAGAGCGTCACCGTCCTTTGCAAAAGAATCTCTAAATTCTGTCATTAATGAAGAAAATTCGCCTAAATGACTATCTTTAAGGTTTAATGACGAACGATCTAATAAATCCTGGAATAGGGTAGGAGACTCTTTGTTAGTTGAAGTTGTAATCTCACGAATTGGCAATGAGGGAAAAATCAGTGGGGAATTGTGTCTAGTTGTCAATAGGGAAATCTGGTGATATCCAGATGTTAGAGAATTAGTGGCCGTGGAAATAACACATTCGTGTTTAGAGAGAAAATCTAACCCGAGAATACCGTCATCCTCGATGTCGGCTAAAAAAACTTCGTGAGGTGAAGTTATAATTCCGGCTACGTTCACTTGAACAGACTTTCGTCCTAAAATCGGAGTACTCTCTCCCGTAGCCGTACGTAAAGTATTTAAATTGGAATCATCTACTACAGAATCTAAAAGATCCGAGCGAACTACTGTAACTTCCGCCCCGGTATCTACAACCCAGAGACAATCAACTGTGCCCCAGGTATATAGTCGGGTTTGACGGAGTCCTCTTAATAAATAACGGGTTAGATTAGAATTACTTGAGCTAGGGCCACTAATATTGAGATCTTTTGATGATTTTAGCCCCACTGAATCATCAAAGCTTAGTTTTTTTGATTAGAAGGTTGAGAGCAAGACGGGGAATCTTTGTTCCTCCATGAGTTAGGATTGGAGTTTGAGGAACTCCTTTCCTGAGCAAAGTCTCGACGGTTTGAGTTATTATGGTTATTGAGATTATCCCGAGAGTTATCAAATCTCGGGTTATTTTTCCTTTTCAGAGCGAAACACTCTTCGATATTATGGTTATCCTTTCTACAATAGCGACAAAACTTTGATGGTCCAGAGGAGCGGCGTGGTTTAAATTCTTTTCGTTCCCGGGGCTGCCTGGGAGTGGTTTTGTCGTGGCTGTCAGAGGGAGAAGGAATCGTGGAGGTGACTTGTCTAACGCGACTTGCGCCCGAAAATAATTTGTTAGTCGCTTCTATCTCTAAGGCTCTTATTATGGCCTGTCGGAGAGAGGAGGGTCCTGCCAAACTCAAGGCCTGTTTTAATTCTGTATTATAAATTGCGTCAATAAAGTGAGCGCGACCAATCTGATCCTTAGTCTCGTCGACGCATGTGGGTGAAGCTAACCTGGTCATACGCTCAATTTCATGACCTAGAGTGACAAGACTCTCTTCTCTCTGCTGTTTTCGAGTTCGTAGTTGGGTCAAGTGAAGAGTTTTTAAGTGTTCGTTTCCGTATCGTAATTTCAGAGATTCCGTCAGTTTGTCATAGTTCTTAAATTCTTTGTCCGAAAGGGTAGTCAATACGGAAAGAGCCGGTCCTCTCAAACTTAAAACGAGGTTAGACGCCTTGGCGAACGGACCCCAATCGTTCAATTCGGCGCAAAGTTTAAACTGGCATTCATATTCTGCCCAAGGAGTTGATCCGTCATAAGTTGGTACTTTGAGGTTATTGTTTGATTTATTAGGAGGGGTAGGAAGGACTCTAAATTGCTCTTGTTCTCGATGGGAGTCCGTTGTCAAATTGCTTTCTTTGTTTTCGCGACCACTCGCGGCGCGAATTGTCAATTCGGATCTAAGGTTCTTTATCTCTTCTAATAAGCTATCCTGAATTTCGTTGTCAATAGGTAGGTTATTGCCTAAATTATTACTTTGGAGGTGTGGCGAGCTCGGATTTTAATATCTTGAGGGTTGGTCGCCACACATCCGTCATAGACCTTGCTGTGTGGCGTCGTCCTGCCTCGTTAGTTCGAGGCAGTCGTTTCTCTCTACAGGTCGAACGATCGGAGCTGATGTGACCGCATCGTTCGACCTAGGTCTAGTAGGAATAGGGGGAGTTCTTCCCCCAGAAAGGTTTACAGACCTTTGGTTAACCGTATGGGCTTGTTCTAACTGGTCTCTGACCAGGGAAAGTCTGCGAGGAGTGGGGATAGGAGAGGGCCTTGCTTCGGCGATCTTGGAGCCCAGGGCTTCGAGGCTCTGCTGGAAGGACAGCTGGAGGGAGGTCGATTGTTCCCGTTGAGCCGAGAGGATTGTGGACAGGAGGGTTTCACACTGTTGTCGGTCCTCTCGCTGTGCTTGCAGAAGGACGGCAACTTGCTGTTGTTGGGCTTCCCGGTCCTCGCGTTGAGCTTGTATGACCATCCGTAATACCGATTCCATCTGGGCCATCGGATCTAAAGGAGAAGGATTGGTTGGGGGTAGCTGAGATTCAGCTGATTGGTCTGAAGGATTAGTGGGTGAAGGATGGGCGGTGCTACGAGTGCTACGATGCATTTTCCAATATTTGTGTGAATTCTCAAGGCTTGCAAATAAACGACTTGTGGTACCAATCCCTTAACTCAGACGTTCCGATTCTGACACCAGTGTAACAAAATTAGCTTCGAGGGCTAATGTTTAAAGACTTGGGAAGACTTGAGGGCTTGAGCGAATGAGCGCGTGGATCCTGAGTTAAAGGAATTAGGTTCAAGTCGAAGACGAAAGGTATTTAAGGGGGTAAAATGGATTTATTGGAAAATGCGTGTGTTCGTTTTAATGTCTAGAACGAGACTTAAGCCCTCGGCACACGGTGCGATTTTTCGTGCTGGATTGATTGCGTGGAGCTGGGCCGGTAGCCATGCGTGCTACGGTACGTACTTGCAGGATGCGGTGCAAGCTGATTTGTTTATTTACGGAAACATTTTGGGTGCTATTTTTTCTGCGTGTTCAATTGCTAGCTGGCCAGTTGATAGTCAAGTGTTTACAGTCGTTGTTTGTTTGTGTCATGGCTGCTGATGCTGCCGATTTTTTTCGACATACAGCGTTGACTATAGCCTCCATATTGCGACTGCGTTTACGTGTATTTTGACAAAAAAGTGAAACCGAGGGATACAAAAGAATTTCCACTCAGGTTACCACTCAAGATGGCCCACGCCGTGTGACGCGGAAACCAACAACAAATCGAGCCGTGCATCACGCACCATGGCCAGCTCGGCAGCATGCAAGAAATCTAGCAAGTAATCTAGCACGAAAAATCGCACCGTGTGCCGAGGGCTTTATTTATAAACAAGCGTTTCATAGTAACATCATTTAGTTGTTTTATAAAAAGATACGTGACGATTATTATTGTGATGTTTTTGTACATGGGAGTTCGGGTGGCAATGGATTAAAGGAATATAAAGCTAATACAAGTGGTGGACACACCCTTTGTAACAATACTGATAAAATAACAGCTGTAGAATAGAGCAGGCAGTGGTTATTTATTTGCTGAATAACAGAAAACAGGCTTGTCACCCAGTTTATGGCCTTTATTGTACCTCAAATCTTCCTTTTTACAAAACTCTTACTTCCTACTCGTGTGTGAGTGTGTTCTGCATGTATGTGTGTGTGTTTTCGTTTTCGTGTATTTGTCGAGAGGTGTCGCCACATCTCTCTCTCATCGTCGTATTCCAACAAATACTGACGGCCTCTCTGGACAATGAATCATTAGAACGGGCTGTAGTAACGTTTAAATTATTCAAATTGATATCATCTTTCGTGATAATACGGCTTTCATCATCAGAATGACATTTGTTTGAATTATAACCAGTTTGATGGACTACTCTTGAAGTATCTAGTTTTTCTGAATCAGTATTGTGAACAGATGCATCACAATCAATTTCATGCGAAGCGAAGTGGTTTCTGAGACATTTCAAATTATTAAATGGTCGATTGCATCACTCTACACTACAATAATATCTACGTCAATACCTTTGTGATTATATTTCACTAGGTTAGATCGCGCGCTTTGCACTCGCTGAAGCTGATTCCATCTTTGATTTAATTATAGTTTACTATTTTAATTAATATTTTTCAGTACTCCAGTATCGTGTACCCTTCAAGGGCACGCTTCCGTAGAATTACATAGAGTACACTGATTGTGAGTGTTTCACACCCAAGTTTATTCAAATGTGTGCTGTGCTGACCGTATTTTATGCATTGTTATCATGTCATCAATTCACCTTATATCCAGAGATGTGCAAAATGGGTACCTAAAACCATTTAAATGGAAAATGAAAATGGGTGTGAAGTTTTTCCATTTCAAATACAAAATGTAAATGGCGATTTCGAAATGCATTTGAAATATAAGATAGGAAATAGGTATTTTCAAAATGCAAAATGGTTTTTTTTTTATGCGTCATTTTATTTTATTCTTCTATACTGTTAGCTTTTATTACAAGCAGTTTTTCAAAAGTCTTATCATTCATTTTCCTGCGATGAGGTCTGAGGATCATCCCTCCGTAAGTAAACAGCCTCTCCACAGGCACCGAGTTGGGTAGGCAAGCGTTTGCTCTGATGAAGAGCTGCCTCACAAGTGTTCTAACAGTAATTCGTACAATTTTTATTCAAATACATCGGCTTACGGATAGATTTAAACATTGTCCTATAAAAGCTACATGCAACCCAAACTACAATTAAGTTACGCATGAAAGAGATTATACTTACATTTTCAATTTTATTTCTTCGTTGACCGTTGTACGCGTGTATGAAAATAATAATACTTTCAAGTAATGAAGTAAAAAGATGCGAAACTCTAATAAGGTTCGGTTTGTTGTTTTTGTGCTTGGTGGCGTGGTCTCAGTGGCGCTGATAGTCGAACTAAATTGTCACTTTTACGATTGCGTAAACGATTACCGAATTTCATTTTTTTCGAAATTTTTGTTCAAAAAGTGTTTAAAATGGAAAATGCATACAAAAATACGATTTCAAATGGAAATGGAAATGGGTGTAAAAAAAATACATTTTAATTGAAAATGGAAAATACCTATTTTGCATTTTGCATTTCCATTTGAAATGCTTTTATTTCAAATAATGCAGATCTCTGCTTATATCTATCAAATTATCACAAGATGACAATGAAAAAAAGGTAGCATTTCATACAAAATTAGACAGTAAATAGTATGTAAATTATAATTCAGTGAAAACAGTACATTTGCTTTAGCGCGCAATCTTATTTCAATGTAGTAGATTCGGATATGGTTTGGTGTCTGTATACAATTCTAACAGAACTTCACTCATAGGTAATTTTGTTCAATCTTTGAATTGTACTCGAAGCTGCTTCCTCAAGATTTATAAAGAAATTGTATAAAATGATGACAGAATTGATCGAACACAATCAACATACCTTATCTGTCATCCATCAACTGACCGACGTATCTGGCATCCGTCAAAAATCACGAAATGGTTGAATTCACCGCCGAAAAACGCCGAAAACTCGAAATTCACTCGCGGCGACCAGTCGAACCTCGATAAGCTCGAGATTCGATCCGATCGTCGTCGACCAATCCGAGCGCGAATAAAATGTCAACAATGCATGCGAGATTTCGATTTCAAGGGGTCATGGATCTTTTAAGATTGGATATGAAGTTTATATTGCTTGGCTTCCATTGAAGTCAAACAATATCGGCATCAAATATAATCCATTTTTAAAAACTTGCATTATTTTTGTATTTTTAAGATTATTCTATGAATGCAGAAGAAAAAGCGAGTGACTATAGTGTCTTCGGAAACTGTTTGAACCTATATCTTAATTCTAACATTTACCCAGAATTTAATCAGAATCTGAGCTGACACATTCGTTTCCTGTTTGTAAGCCATATAGATCCGTACAGAGAGTATTTACCGCAACGAAGTTCTTATCGCAGGCCTCAATTCTATAAATATAGACCTGTAGAAAGGTCCAGATCAGTTCAGCCTGGTGAGGGTATTCAGCATGTAGAGCATAAAACGATTTAAAACAGAAGTCTAGAGCCGCTACCAGTGTCTGGAATTTATATTTGACGTCATTTATGATGTCGTAGACTGCCACTAATTTATTTGGTGGTCTGACTGCAGCCACAATGGATTGGCACGTAAATCCATTCTTTTGTAGCGAATTGCAACAAACCTTGAGACTTCTGTCCAAATCAGAAACGATCTAAACGTATCGAATTGAAAATCAACATTAACTGAAGGAAATTATTCATCATCAAAATATCTGAAAACTTGGGGCGATACTGCCCACAGTGTGGATGTGTAATGTACATTACTAAATGAAAATTTTTCACTATACGTTATACAAAACATAGCGGAGCATACTAAATTGTTCTGATAAACTCCTGTACAGTAGTGTTCATGTATGGATGCCCAGTGGCTAACTTTCTTTTCCAGAAACGAGTCTCCTTTCTAGTCTTTTTTATGTGCCTATGATCGATGAAGCAGTCGACAGGAGAGCTTGGGAAACCACGACGAAGCCTCCCGCCGCTGTCATTCCGCATTCGCATAACCTCTAAGTTCGCGAGAGCACAAATAATTTTAATAATTGATCAAAATTAAATTAATTTTTCCCGCATATCGTTCCGCATTTAAGACTCAATGGGTGTGAAATATTTTATATAGTTTAGCATATTACGGAAAGCCTAATGCCCGGAGCTTTTCCTAAACAATAAATAGAATGCCGGGAACGCTGATAAGGTTAACCTGTGCAGTAATTTAAACTGTTTTTAGATTCACTGCAACAAACCAGTAATAACCTTATTAGGTATAAAATTATAACGATGACACATAGTAAAAAAAATGGGTTCATCATTTGTAAATTCATTCCGATTCTCATACTCGAAAATTTATTATCAATTAGTCTCATTTCACTACTCGCATACTAATCATCCATCCTTCTAGCATTTATGTCGATTGGGTTTATTTCGATCCCTTAACGATATGAAGTCGAAGTCGAAGCCTAAGGTCTGGTTTGAAAAGGAGAATCTACCCACTGTATCCATTATCAAGATCTGTGTCCAAATGTTGAAGTCATCTTACAGACCCCTTGCCAGTTCAAGTCTAGTTCTGCGATGAGAATCTACTCCATGTATCCATTAACAATATTTGTGTCCAAAGCCTAAAGTCCAGTTTGAAAATTAGAATCTACCCCATGTATCGATTATCAAGATGAGTAATGCGATATACTTCATTAAATGTAATTTGCAAATGAAAACATTCAGTCATTGATATTCAGAAATCTCATATATTATTTTTCAGACATAAAATTAGGAGGTATTTGTAAAGTGAGGTGAAATTATTTCAACGACTCAACTAGATTGATACCTTTGAAGTATGTAACGTCTGGACCTTCAGTCCACACGTCACCTTCCCTCCCTCATAGCCGATAAGGCACGATCCTACGAGTAAACCATATACCCGCAACTTGTAGCTTTCCCACGCCATAAATGCTGAGCATGCATCTGACAGTACGATGCAACTCAGGCACACGTGGCCTCCCGTCTTACCACCTCTCCTAACCAAGCTACCATAATTTCTTTCTAATTAAATCACTTTTAAGTCAACCTTCAACCTCTCCACTTCTCTATCCCCGACTAGTCGGCTCTCTTCCACCCCCTTTCCTCTACAAGACAACTCAACCTCCGAAAATCTCTAATGAACCACTCATTTTCCCAATCACTATTGTTTTCAATAAACCAGACGACTCAATCTTCAATACTTTTCAATTATTTATATGAATTAACAATTTAAACTCATCCTCCCACTCCTCACTCCAGTTACTTTTAAATGCAAAACGGGATACAAATGGTGACAGCTTAGCCTATCTGTGACGATTCGGTAGCAACGAACGTCACAGATAGGCTAAGCTGTCACCGACGTCACAAGTAGGCTTGCCGACGTCACAAGTAGGTTCAACCAGAATCTAGAGGGATAGATAAAATTCAAGTAATGTATTACATTTGTTTGAAATAATTGAAGTATCTTGTCTTTAATATTCGTTGAAGAAAAATTTGAATTATGTGTATAAAATATTTACTGAAATCTGAAACAAGCTAAATGGAAAATGCTTAATGGAAACATCAATCTAATTAGTTGAACCCGAGGCCACTTTCCAGCTTGAGTATAGTTCTACGATGAGAAACTACCCCACATATAGATTATCAAGATCTCCATCTGCAGCTCGAAGTCATTTTTGAGGCCACTTGCCAGTTCCAGTCTGATCCAATGATGGGAACTGTGTATGGATTCTCAAGAGCGTTGCTCCTAACGTAGAATGAACCTTGCTGCAACTAATTGTGGGAATTCGTTTGAGTCATATCGTCGAGCGATCGAAATAAACCCAATCGACATAAATGCTAGAAAAATGGATGATTAGTAAACGCGTAGTGAAATGAGACGATTTGATAATAAATTTTTGAATATGAGAATCAATGAATTTACCAATTATGAACCCGTTTTTTTTACTACGAGTCATCGTTATAATTTTATACCTAATAAGGTTAGTACTGGTTCCTTTCAGTGAATCGAAAAACAGTTTAAATCACTGCACAGGTTAACCTTATCGGCGGCTTCTTGTTCCCGGCATTATATTTATTTGTTAGGAAAAGCTCCGGGCATTAGGCTCTCCGTAATATGCTAAACTATATAAAATATTTTATATCCATCGAGTCTTAAAAGCGGAACAATATGCGGAAAAAATTAATTTAATTTTGATTAATTATTAAAATTATTTGTGCTCTCGCGAACTTAGAGGTTATGCGAATGCGGAATGACAGCGGCGGGAGGCTTCGTCGTGGTTTCCCAAGCTCTCCTGTCGACTGCTTCATCGATCATAGGCACATAAAAAAGACCAGAAAGGAGACTCGTTTCCGGAAAAAAAAGTTAGCCACTGGGCATCCATACATGAACACTACTGTACAACTTGCCAACTCTACAAGTGAATATAAAAAACATTATAATATTCTGAAAAACCGGAATGAAAAATTGACATATTATTTATTCGATGAACGATCATTGACTAAACAATAAACAGCATAAGAAAGTTACAGTAAATTAACTCATATTTTTGGATCAACTGGCTTAAAAGCATCTTACAAATTGTTTGATCTACAATTAATGGTCGTTAATCTGATGTCAACTGAGTGTAGTATATCTTTTGAAATCGTGTCAACTTACATCTACCCATAGAATGAAATTGTCCGCTTGCTCCTGTTGAGTAGGTCTGTACTTCTTTCCTTTACCTGACTGCACTGGCCGGAACAGGTATGGTAATACGCGCAGAGCGGGTACTTCAGGTGATGTATTTTCTGGAACAATATGATTCAAACATGAAAATTTGCAACATGCTTTCAATCACTCTTTACTACGATGACAAATACCACTCTCACCATTATTTTCAAGAATGGCGCGAGTATTTGTTTTTTGTGCGGCTAGCTTGATTATTTTCGGTGCGATTTTGTGCCAATTTTCTGTGAAGTTCCGAATACTTCCTGGTTGTAACTGAGCATAGTCAATCCGAAGCTGTAGAAATGAAATATCAATCGTAAAATCGGATGTATAGTGTATAACGTGCTTCTCATTTCAGATTGCATACCAAGGTTTATCCAAAAGGCGTCTTTAACATCGGATATTCCTCATAATATTCAAAAATATCGCATTTTGGGTTCCGCGCAAGAGCGGTCTTCACCCATAAATCTTTAATTAAAGCTTCATCATCTACACGGAGAAAAAAAAATGGGAGTGTCTCCCACTTTCGCATAGGGAAAATTCCTATGTTGACATAGGAATTTTTACAATGTCAACATAGGAAATATTCCAATGCAACATAGCAAAAGTTCCTATGTTATTATAGGAATTTTTACTATGTCAACATAGTAATTTTTCCTATGCTTACAAAAATTAAATATTATCAAATTTGGCATTGTTTAAGGGATTCGGGGTATACAATGTTACACTTTGTTCGAGCCCTTTAACGGCTCTCGCCATCTCCGTCAGCTCAGCTGTCCGGACTCTGGGCGAAATGAGTAGCCTCGTGTCTCGGCCGGCGGGGCGGTGATGAGCGCTGTGAGAGGGGAGAGCCTATTCCCCAGTTGTTATATATTTGCTCCGCTATACATACGTGTACCTTTTTCTCGCTTTCTGTATCCTATTCATTTAAATAAAACTGTGATATAGTTAATAACCAGTGTTTCAGTGTGACCTGTGCCCCTGCCTGCAATATCCTCTTTCAGCTTTTATAATTTACCTCCACTAGTTCTTTGGGTCGGGTAAAGAGTGAACATTTTTGGTCCTTCGAGCCGGATACTTCCGACAACGGATACAGTACAGTGTTACAGTGGACACTGACACCTCTTGACTAGTGCAAAACTCGATTGTGCCGATCTTCGTGGTGTGAATCCGTGACTGTGGACTAAGCGGGACTGAAAAGTGCGGTGCATCGGTTGAACTCTTTCGTATGTGGACGCAGCAGTCAAAACGGATTAGCTGACAACGACTCGAAAGTTGCCACATCATTTACACGTCGGCCGTTGACGGACGATTTCAGATTTAAGGTTGACGCGCACTAGACCGGACCGGCAGGCACCGGCAGGCAGCAACAGACACCGACAGGCACCGACCAGCAGCCACATGCAGTCACCCACGGCAGCCGTCCGGCAAAACGATTTCTTTTGTCTCTGATCATACAACTACCCCGTAAATTTCTGAGTATTGCGGTGAGCGGTAAGTAGGGCGCTAACATAGAACGCCGAAATATGGTTTTATGTATTTATGACTGCATGAAAACAGCAAGTTTTTTTGATGTCTCATAAACGATCGTACGATTGAATGAAAACGGTTCCATATAAATTGTTGCATAATATATAAGGAACGCACTTCTTAGGCACACCGTTACCGATATATTACAAACCATGATTTTCATGAAAATTATAACTCCTCAACCCAATTGTCGTATTGAAATCATGTGAATGATTCAATGAAATTAAATCATCGAGCTGCGTGGCATCAACTGCATATACGTGACCATGTAGGTATACATATATGCGGTTCCTTCGTCAAAATGGGGGCTGCGACAGTTTTGATCGAGTTCAGAATTCTGCTCTCAATCAGTTTTGAAGGTTTTTTTTAAACCAACCAAATATGATACGCATGGTCGGCAGATAAAATAATCTCCAATCTTCTGAGAAGCTCATTGTTTAAATGTACTGACAACAATATGGTTTTTTCATTTTCACGTGTGGTATAACATTTATTTTCCACGCGAATGATTTTGAATTCGATGCAGGTCTTACAACCGAATAAATTTCATTCAATACTTCCTTAGATGAGAACGATATATTCTTATTGTACTATTGAACATAATTGTTTATCATTAATATTCGCGTGACAATCAGAAACTACTGTATGCTTTTTTGATATCAGTATATTTTCATATAATTACATCGCTCGTAATCAATTGGCGTAATATACGCAGTTGTTACCTTATCCTAGTTATAGCCATCGTTATTATCGACTTATAATATTTCATCAGAGATTGTCATATGGTTTCAATTTTGATATTTTTTTCATGCATCCACGCTCCCAGTATCTTACGTATGGTTCTCGATGTTTCAAAAATATATTTAAAAAACGCTTCCGTAATGAAAATGCTCTTAAAATGATCAAAATACAAAATCGAATTTGGAGGTATTTTTTAGGAATTTGTAAAATTATAGAATTTTACCGGTTTTGAAATCCACACAATGATTCGATTGAGCTGTATGGTGAATAAAAAACAATCAAGGATAAATAAATGTGAATCTAATGTTAATGTTCCCCTGATCGAATTTGGAAACGAAAAGTTGAAAGGCTTGCTCATGGTCAACCGACCATGATTTCAATACGACAATTGGATTGAGGAGTTATAATTTTCATGAAAATCATGGTTTGTAATATATCAGTAACGGTGTGCCTAAGAAGTGCGTTCCTTATATATTATGCAACAATTTATATGGAACCGTTTTCATTCAATCGTACGATCGTTTATGAGACATCAAAAAAACTTGCTGTTTTTATGCAGTCATAAATACATAAAACCATATTTCGGCGTTCTATGTTAGCGCCCTACTTACCGCTCACCGCAATACTCAGAAATTTACGGGGTAGTTGTATGATCAGAGATAAAAGAAATCGTTTTGCCGGACGGCTGCCGTGGGTGACTGCATGTGGCTGCATGTGGCTGCTGGTCGGTGCCTGTCGGTGTCTGTTGCTGCCTGCCGGTGCCTGCCGGTCCGGTCTAGTGCGCGTCAACCTTTATCGGTTACCCAGATTGCGATTTGTTTTGATGCTCGAGTACACACCGAGGCACCTTCACACTTACAGTCGCCGCAGGTGTTGACGTTGGGCGTGCCACGGCCCAGGTTCACACTACGGGTGTCTCAGAACTCTAATAAGCCCTCGTTAACGGGTGTCCTATAAGTTAGATCACGCATTTGTCAATCATGTCAACTATACTATCGAAGACATTATTAACGACCAATCAGAATTGGCCGGTTGGATAGATAGGTACTGGACGAATACTTTAAAGTCCGGCAAAGACAACCTCACCTTGGCCGTGTTAGATCACCGCCAAACTAAACTCGACGAATATTGGAACGATTTTGTAAACCGCCATCGGAAGATAAGGCAACACAAGGACGCGGCCAACTGCGCGTATCTAAAAAATGACGAATTCTCTATCAGGGAAACAAGGTATTTCGAAATCACGGGATTGATTGCGAACGCCAGAAGCGAGTTGTCCGCGCCCCCGGTCGCGGATCCTTCGGCTGTAGGTACGACGTCCTTTGCTCAAACACGAGTCAACTTGCCTAAAATAGAGTTGCCAAAATTTGACGGTAACTTGCTCAACTGGGAAAACTTCAAAGGTCTCTTCCAAGCATTAGTCCACGAGGCTGAAGAGATACCTAACGTCCTTAAACTTCAATATTCAAAGTCTAGCTTGAGCGGCGAGGCCGCAGACCTTTTAGCGAATGTCGCGATCACGGATGCCGGGTACGAAGGAGCGTGGGTAGACCTTAACGCATACGAGAACGAGCATCTCTTTCTCTTCAAGTATATGCGCCACATCGTAAGCTGCCCTCCGGTCGCTAAACAAACTTCTTGCGAACTCAAGCGACTGCTAACCACAGTCCGGCAGTCGAAACGCGCGCTCGAAGCTCTTAAAAGACCTGTCTCTCATTGGAGCGATTGGTTTCTCTTTTTAACCATAGAGAAGCTGAACACGACGTCGCGAATCGACTGGCAAACGTCTCTTAATGACGGTAAGAGTATCCCTTCCTTCGAAACTCTCACCGCCTTCCTCGAAAACCGAATTCAAGCATTGGAGGCAACATACTCCAAGGATTCTCTAGCACAGCCTTCTGCAACTAGCCAGCCCGCGAAAGGGTCCAGCCACAATCCAAAGGGAAAAACGGGTACATCCGCATGCCACACCGCTACGGCTGGTGACAAAGCGAAAATGTCGGTCAAATGTCCGCTTTGCCATCAGGGACACACCCTAGGCTACTGCTTTAAATTCAAGAAACTAAGCTTCTCTCAACGGAAAGACGACGCGATGAAATTAGGAGCGTGCCTCAACTGCCAGCATACAGATCATGGAACGAGTAAGTGTGGCTCGAAATACCGGTGTACTGCTTGCACCGGGCTGCACCATACTCTTTTGCACAGCGCAGTTACCGGCGGTGCGATTCAAAGCAGCCCCCCTGCGAACGTCTCTGGATCAAAGTCAAACGCAGAGGCCAATGGACCTGCGGCCGCGACCAATGAAGTAGCCTCATATTCAGTTACGACTCAGCGCGTCGTTCTGTTAGCCACGGCTCGTGTGCAACTCGAAGGGCCCACTGGCAATCTCATTACGGTGCGCGCTCTCCTCGACACGGCGTCCGAGTCCTTCTTCATTACTGAGTGGGCGGCTCAAACCCTAAAATTGTCAAGCCGAGTTTCAGTGCCAATTTCAGGAGTGCAAGGTGTTGCCACGGGAGCAGCCAAGAGTGAGGTGAGGGTACTCCTGCGTCCTAGGCGACCAAACGGGTTCTGCCTGCCGGTACAAGCTTGGGTATTGCGGACCCTTACTACTTTACTCCCCTCATCCACTATCGAGCATCAACCATGGCCTCATCTCTCGGGCCTGCCATTAGCGGATCTAGATTTTGCGAAACCATCACGGGTTGACGTCATTCTTGGAGCGGACGTCTGTGGTACGCTCTTCGAAAATGACAGCAGACGCGGGCCGCCTGGTCCCCCGTCAGCACTGCTAACTGTGTTCGGCTGGGTACTGATCGGGCCAACACACTCGGGAACTCCAATTGAATCGGTCGCTTCCTTCCATTGTCATTCCCAACCATGTGAACTACCTAACCTTCAACGGTTTCGGGAACTGAAGGAGATCTCCCTCGACAGACCGCTCTCAGCTGAGGACACTCGATGTCAGGAAATCTTCCAGGCTACTCACACACGCGATAGCGAAGGGTTTGTAGTCAGACTACCCATGTCGAACGATGAGTCAGTCTTGCTCGGGCAATCGCGCCAAGCTGCTATGAAACTATTGCTCAGTACTGAGCGCAGACTAGCCAGAGATCCGACTCTGAAACGGAAGTCGTCAACTTCATGGAAGAGTATCTCGAGTTAGGGCATATGGAGCAGATTCCGGATGCGTCGCGATTCGACGCTAACGCCTGCTACCTCCCCCACCCTGCGGTAACAAAATCTCACGACCCAACGGGAAAACTCCGTGTCGTTTTTAATGCATCCTTCAAAACTTCGCCTGGGTTTTCGCTTAACGACCGGTTGCTGTCGGGTCCGAAGCTACAGTCCGAACTTTGGTTGGTGCTGACACGTTGGCGCCTTCCGTGCATTGTCTTCACCACGGACATAGTAAAGATGTTCCGACAGATTCGCGTGCACCCGGAGGATACTGATTACCAACGAGTCCTATGGCGGAAGGAGCCGGACGAACCCGTGAAGGATTACCGACTCACTACCGTCACATACGGGACGGCCTGCGCCCCGTATCTCGCGTTGCGAGTTCTGTTGCAACTTGCTGATGACGAGCGTCGACTGGGCGCTCAAGCTATTGAGTTACACTCGTACGTCGACGACATCCTCGCCAGCGCGGATGACGTCCCACACGCGGTAGAAATGAAGCGGCAAGTCCAAGAGATACTTGCAGCTGGAGGCTTTTCTCTGAGCAAGTGGGCCTCGAACTGCCCTGACCTTTGCCCCCAAGCGGATACCGCCACGCGTAATTTTCAAAACTCTGAAGGAGTCAGTACTTGAGGCTTATCATGGAGCCCCATCGACGATACATTCTCGCTAAAAGTCGCCGTGCTGCCGTCGATCACTCCCCCTCTGACTAAACGTTCGGTGTTGTCAGAGGTCGCTCGCCTTTTTTATCCCTTAGGGTGGGTCGCACCGGTTATCGTGACTGCCAAAATCATGATTCAGGACCTCTGGTTAACTGGAATCGAGTGGGACCAACCTTGGCCCGTGGAGCTCTCAGATCGATGGATGCAATTCCGCAATTGCCTCCCTGATCTTGAGGAACTACGAATACCCAGATAGGTGTCTTTCACGTCATCGGACAACGTGACGGTCCAACTGCTCGGTTTCTCCGACGAATCACAGCGCGCCTACGCCACAACGGTCTCCCTACGCGTAACGGACTCATCCGGGTGTGTTCACACTAGCCTACTCGTTGCGAAAACCAAAGTCGCGCCGCACAGTGGTTCAGAACGGCCGAATCCCTGGCCAAAAGTCTAAAAATGAGAAGAATAATACAAAAATTTTTACTAATAGGTTTTCGGGGTCGCTAATTACGAATTTGATATCAAAATCATGAAATTCAAAATGGTGGACCAAAAATGGCGGACATTTTCGAAAATTAATCACTTTATCAGTCCGAAAATCTGCACCAACGGGTTTTCAGGGTCGCTAATTACGAATTTGATATCAAAATCATGAAATTCAAAATGGTGGACCAAAAATGGCGGACATTTTTGAAAAATAATCACTTTACCGGTCCGAAAATCTGCACCATTGGGTTTTCGGGGTCGCTGATTACGAATTTGATATTAGATTAATGACATTCGAAATTCCAAAATGAAGAACAATTTTGTAGGTACAGTAGAACCTCGATTATCCGAATCTCTGTTCATATAATATTAAATCATATATATATTAGGGTGGGCCGAAAATCCGCTTTTTTCGAATTTTCATTGTTAATACCGAAAATATTGTTCAATATGCATAAAAAAAAATCTATGCAAAAGGAAAAAATTGTAGGTCGATATCTTAGGCTCGCCAAATCCCGTTAAAGTTAGAAGTTATTAAAAAAAAAAAATTTCCAACCTATTTTGATCGAAAATTTAATTCTCTACAAAAAAGGTCCTATAATAAAATGACGTAAAGTTAATAGTTACTGAGATAATTGCAATTTTGTTCTAAAAAATGAAATTATTCAAGATATTATCACATTTTCAGGGTAAAAACTGAATTTTATCATATGGCTAGTTCTTACAGTGAAGGAATTTTGATGCGCTCAACTAATAGCTCCTTTGTTTTTTGATATTTTTGATTAATTTCAAATCTGGAACAAGAAACTAATTGGCTTTTATTTGGGCACTGAAATTCAGCGAGGTCAGAAAATATCTTTTTCGAGAAAAATGCCTAAACATGAGCAAAATTGTCACTTTCCTGGGAGGGGATTTTACAAACCACAAGTCTTCTACCTAAATATTACGTAAACTAAGTACAGAAATCAAAGAGATTGTATCTAAGCACAGTAACAATCAATACAACTTTGCTAAAATCTAAAAAGAAATTATGAATCTCCCTATTTTTATTCGAATTTCCATCATAGAATAGAGGGGACACGAATTGTGTATCACATTCCTGGGAGCTAAAAATATGTTAAAAACACCCCCAAATTATATAATGAGTACTGTTGTCACACTTCCCATACAAAGCAGGTAGTTAAGTTAGCTCATTGCCGCTTGAACTGCTACCAATCAGCCAATGAGACAGTCGTGACGAAGATCTCGTCGACCGCAAACGCGCTCGGGCCAGACAAGTTCTCACTTATCTGGCATGTATTTACATGAACAATATTTGGGTTTCTTAAAGATTTTTAATTGTTTTGATTAATATACCTAGTGTAAATATAATATAAAGCATTAACATTGCATTTAAATACAGTGTTTTTGTGTCGTTAATGAATAACCTCCAAATTATCACTTTCCTGCGTATCACTTGTCTGGACATTTAAATTTAAAAAAAATCGCAATTTATCCACTTAAATTTTAAAACTGCCATAATTTGAATATTTACCAATATTGTGTTTGACCCACAAAATTTTAGCTCATTTAAGTCAAAATGATGAGCTCTGGCCACTTTGCAAACTAAATCTAAAATAACAGTGTGAAGCTAAAAGCGATCCATTTTATTCCTTCACAATAAGAACTAGCCATATAAATTTCATGGGAAATTAAATTAAAAAAATTAAAATACAAAAAAAAAAAAATTAAAAAAAATAAATAAATAAAATAAAATTTTTTATTTAATTTATTTTTTTCAATTTTTTTTAAATTTGATTTATTTAATTTTTTATTTCTTTTAATTTTAATTTTTTTTATTTGATTTCCCATTAAATTTATATGATAATATTCATTTTTCACCCTAAAAATGTGATAATATCTTGAAAAATTTCATTTTTTAGAACAAAATTGCAATTATCTCAGTAACTATTAACTTTACGTAATTTTATTATAGGACCTTTTTTGTAGAGAATTAAATTTTCGATCAAAATAAGTTGGAAATTTTTTTTTTTTTAATAACTTCTAACTTTAACGGGATTTGGCGAGCCTAAGATATCGACCTACAATTTTTTCCTTTTGCATAGATTTTTTTTATGCATATTGAACAATATTTTCGGTATTAACAATGAAAATTCGAAAAAAGCGGATTTTCGGCCCACCCTAATATATATATCGTACATAGGGGAGGGGGGGAGGGGCAAAACGGGGTACTTAAGAAAGTATTCAGTTTTGAGGGGTTTAAATATGATGAATTTTCTTTTTTTCAATTGTATTCAAAGAAAATAAAACGAATTTTCAGCTGCCGTTAAAAAAAATATTTTCAACTTTTAAAATTTTTTAATTCAATCTAAAATTCGGATATATCGGATTTATCTTGTAAAATTAATTTTTACTTGATGAAATAAGTACATTCTGTACTTGAGTGACTCGTGAAAAAAAGAAAATAAAAAAATATATATATTTTCGAAACAAAAAAATATATTTTCGAAATTTATTTTATCAAATGAAATAACGTAAAATGATGTTAGAAACTATTTTTGACCATTTGAGTGACATTTGAGAAAAAAAAATTTGTCAAAAAAATTTTTTGGGTACCCCATTTTGCCTCCCCTACCCCGTTTTGCCCCCCTATACCCTATATATATTAAATCATATATGTGTGTTACATATTTCTTAAATATTCCCCAGCGCTGAACATCATGTCACCTAACATTACTGTTCGATTATCCGAATTTTCGATTATCCGAACTAGGCCCGGTCCCAATTGGTTCGAATAGTAGTGTTCAATTACTGGTGAAATGGCTATATTTTCACTTTAAATAGGTTTTTTATATAGATTTCTGTTCGAATTACACGTTTTAACGAGCTATCTCAAATATTTAGGATCTAATGTTTCGAATAGAACTAGTTTTGTACGGTAATAATCATCCAGTGGAAAGAAAACCTTCCCTAAAACTGACCGTACGCTTAATCGTTCATTCACTGGTGCACCCACCCTAGTTGTATATCGCCATTAGTCACAATGCGTAACGCGCACAACGCGACGCGACAGTGTGCACGGTAACACTAAAATTGTTATTATTCAAAAAAGGCAACTTTCGAGCAGCTAATTTTTATACGTTTCATTAAAAGATAGTTCAACAAACATATCCCTGTCAATGTCAGCGTTAAAATGCGTTAAAATTTTTTTGAATCAACACAAATGTATTTTTAAAAAAGCGAAAAAATATGAAAATCACGACTACCGTTAGCATAACGTTTCATAAATAACAACAAACATTTCCGAACATTTAAATACATAAAATGTTTCTACATACCTTCATTAACATTTTCCAGTTTGGAAAATTGAAATCGGACGCGTAGTTGTAAACTTATTTACTATTTTGTGGAGCACTGAATAACTGAGTAATGAAGTGTCGCGCGCGCGATGCTAAGGGAGGCAACTTTCGACTGTCGCAGGGAAGCAGATATACAATATTGTGACCTCAACTTATGCGATCTAAATGCTCCAAGCCCTCCTCTACAAGAATCCATTTAAAAAACATCGATTTTTCAACCTTCATTTTTCGACTTTTGGCCAGGGATTTGGCCGTTCTGAACCACTGTGCGCCGGTAAAAACTCAAAGTGTTCCCAGACTCGAACTCTGTGCGGCTGTTCTTTTAGTCCGTCTCTTGAATACGGTAAACCGCGGATTACGCTTCTCACAAGTACCATTATACGCGTGGACTGACTCACAGGTAGTGCTCGCCTGGATACGTGGTCATGCATCGCAGTGGCCAACCTTCGTCGCGTATCGCGTATCCGAAATTCAAGCCAACCTCCCAGCCTCGCAATGGAGATTTATCAGGACCAACCAAAACCCAGCAGACTTGGGAACCCGCGGCATTACGCCCCGCGAGCTCATTGAAGCCGAGCTGTGGTGGAACGGCCCTGGCTGGCTACAAGGACATGAAACGTCCTGGCCCTTGGAGAAAACAGAAGCCCCGCGAGAATTACTAGGCGAAACTCACGCCACAGCGGCGCTACATGCAACACCCCGTCCAAACGTCGACGAGACATTGCTCAGATACTCCAATTTGTCGAAGCTAATCCGCATGTTCGCAATTTGGTGCCGTTACTTCTACAACATCAGACATCAAACGAGCAAACGAACTGGCTTCTTACTGGCTGAGGAACGGCATCGGAGTTTTAAGTACGCAGTCAAGCTTTTACAACGGACAGCCTTTGGTCCGGAGGTTGCGGCTTTGCCCAAGGGGAAGTCGATCCTAGGCAGTTCACCGCTACTTTCCCCAAACCCTTTCCTGGATGAGGACGGGTTGTTACGTCTCGGTGGACGGCTCCAAAACGCCGTACTTTCATATGACGAAAAACACCCCTACGTGATTGCAAAGGCCTGTCCCCTTGCAACGCTACTAATTCGAGACGCTCATGCTGCCACACTTCATGGTGGCCCCGAGTTAACCCGCAGTCATCTTGCGCGAAGGGTCTGGATTGTCAAAGGGCGATCGCTGATCCGAGCCGTCATCCGAGAATGCGTGAAGTGCGCCAGGTTCAGTGGACGCACTACTCGGCAAATCATGGGGCAACTACCAGCTGATCGGACCAAACCAGCCCGACCATTCCTAACGTCAGGCGTCGATTACGCTGGGCCGATCACACTGCGCTCTTCTCGGGCCCGGGGTAACATCAGTACCGAGGGTTACATTTGCCTGTTCGTGTGCCTTTCAACCAAAGCCATTCATTTAGAGGCCGTGTCGGACCTCTCCCGCTTCATTTATCTCCGCCTTTCATCGGTTCACTGCCAGGCGAGGCCGCTGTGCGCGGCTGCTAAGCGACAACGCAAGCAACTTTCGTGGTGCTGACAGGGAGTTACGAGCCTTGCTCCATGCAGCCTCCGATTTTTACGTAGACGTTGCTAAGGAGCTCGCTAGTGAGGGAACCGATTGGAGCTTCATATCCCCTTATTCCCTTAACTTTGGCGGACTGTGGGGAGCAGGTGTGAAGTCCACGAAGCATCGTCTCCGGCGTGCCCTTGAGGAAAGGACACCCACATACGAGGAACTAGCGACATTCCTTTATCAACTCGAAGCTTGCCTAAACTCACGCCCTCTAACTCCGATGAGTAACGATCCAACCGATCTCTCGGCTCTCACCCCCGGTCACTTCCTAATAGGAGACCCTCTCACCGTTATTCCCGAGCCCGGACTCGCCGATGTGAACTCTAGCCTGATAACCTGATAGAATACTTGACTCACCTTCAACAGCTACCTACCTGGAGACGAGAACGAGAAAACATACAAACAGGGACTCTGGTTCTGATCAAGGATGATCTGCTCCCCCCAGCCAAGTGGTCCATGGGGCGCGTCACAGAAGTCCACCCGGGACCAGATGGCCTCATCCGAGTGGTCACCCTGCGCACAAGCAAGGGAACCTCAACCACGGCAATCTCCAAAATTTGCCCACTGCCGGTCAAGGCCGATCAAGAGGTCTAACTGACCCCGCTAGGCCTCTCCAACTCAGATGCTTTACTCTACCCTGATAGATTCACGCCGTCTACGCACGGCGGGCGGCTAGACTGAGGCTAGGCCTCGGTTAGGGTCCGTGGCTTCATTTCGTCGGACGACGAGGCGGGCGGCATGTTCGAGCCCTTTAACGGCTCTCGCCATCTCCGTCAGCTCAGCTGTCCGGACTCTGGGCGAAATGAGTAGCCTCGTGTCTCGGCCGGCGGGGCAGTGATGAGCGCTGTGAGAGGGGAGAGTCTATTCCCCAGTTGTTATATATTTGCTCCGCTATACATACGTGTACCTTTTTCTCGCTTTCTGTATCTTATTCATTTAAATAAAACTGTGATAGAGTTAATAGCCAGTGTTTCAGTGTGACCTGTGCCCCTGCCTGCAATATCCTCTTTCAGCTTTTATAATTCACCTCCACTAGTTCTTTGGGTCGGGTGAAGAGTAAACAACTTTTTGTAACAAAAAAAAAAAAAAAAACTCAACTAATCAATAATAATTAATCGTTTCACTTATATGTAATGATTCAAATCCAACCGTTAGATCAAATATTGGGTAGTTTGTAGATTTTAGTTACATGTGAATTTCTCTTATGTAACATAGGAATCTTTACTATGTCAACATAGGAGAAATTGCTATTTTAACATAGGAAAAATTCCCATGTTAACATAGTAAAAATTCCGATGTCAGCATAGGAAAAATTTCTATTTTAACATAGGAGAAATTCCTATGTTGACATAGTAAAAATTCCTATGTTACCATAGGAAAAATTGCTATTTTAACATAGGAAAAATTCCTATGTTGACATAGGAAAAATTGCTATGTGATTTGTAACCGGTGACTCGCACTAGGGTCGGGTGCACCTAGGGGTGATCCGAATACAAACCTGGCCTCGAATAGGGTGTTGGGCGCCAGACTCCGGGCACGAAGTCCTCTCACTCTCTCGCGGTCGGCTAATTTAGCTCTAAGGTAGAGGGGTTTCGTGGGGGCGAGGAATAAAGACACCGATGATGTAAATTGACTAGAAATATT